>OY728133.1:260880687-263380687 GCA_963277665.1 Viscum album | reverse complement strand
TAAAATAATTTTATAGATATAATAAATAAAATATAATTTACATAACAAAAACATTATTGATTAAAAAAATAACATTTACACTTTAAAAAATTTATGTGCATAAAATATTGTATAAATATCATCTAAATGAAATTTAAAGCATGTATTATAAAAATAAAAATTAATTGAAACTAAAATAAATTTCAAAAAAACCATAAACATAAAAAATTTAATTTACACATAAAATATCATTTGTAAGAAAAATTTATAAGTACAATTGTTATGTTTGAAACAACCATATTTCACACCATTTAAAATAATTTTCATTAATTTTTTTGTGAAATTATTTTTTATTTTCAATTATTTTTTATATATTTAGTCAGTGTGTAAAATTTTATTTATATTATATTTAAAATGCATAATTTATAGACTTTTGATGTCACCAACATTAAATATTATTATATTTCAAGTAGGTGATTCTAAAGGTGTATAATTTTTTTAACAGATAGGAGGAATATGCCCCCTTTATTTTTATTAAACAACAGAAACCCTTTTTTTATTAGGTAGAGAGAAACCCATTAAATCTAGCCTAAAGGCCCAGAACCATAGGTCAAATAAAACCATAAGTCCCAACCTACCAATCCCACCTTGGCTGGCCTGATTCATGCCCCTACATCAGCTTGCTACGCCCATCACTCGACACTAAACCCACAATCTTCCACTACCACCCATTAAGGGACTACGGAAGTCCCACCTCCCTGAGGTAACCAGTTGCCACCACCGTCAATGGACTAGATGACCGTCATCACCGCACGACTGTTCCATCAACGTACAAGTGCCCACTACTGTGACCCCTTTGATCCTTCCTGCCAAATCACCAACACCGACATCCAGAAAATGTCACTAACATTACTGCACTGAGATGAGCTGTTGATTATTCATCACTAATCTACAGTCACACTGATGCCCACCTCCGATGACCACTTATATCCCTCTAGCTGAAACCATAGCCCCTCCCACCTTTGTTGTCACAACAACACCCAATTTTAATAGGGCCACTTTTGGACTATCGGGGGTCGAACCCCTGATCTGATGCATTGATCAAACCTCCTATTCCACTCGAACAAGGGGTCATGTGTGTGAAGGTGTATAAATTAAAAATTATAAATACCATATAAATAAAATTTGGAAGAATGAGTAAACATATAAAAAATAATTGAATTTTTTTTCATAAATATACTAAAAAAATGAATTTACATGACACAAACTTTATTTCTTAAAAACTTTATTTTTATAGTTTAAAAAATTTATGGGCATAATTCTTATCAAATATTATAATATCAATTAAATTGTTACTAAGTATTATTAATTATTTTTTTAATTATTAAATATTACAAATTACATTATTTATAAATATTAATTATATTATTAAATATTTTCATTAATTACAATAATAATTATGAATATTGATGTAAATAATGTACTCAAAATGACATAGACCATGGATAAAATCCATGGTCCCAAAAACTTATTATGAAATAGAATGTACAAGCAATGAAGGTGGGGTTTTACAATGCTTAATAAACATATCCAAGATTCATTTCATATTCACCTTCTTCTGAGTCTACCACCCCTTCCACAAGATCCACCCTGACCTCCCAGGAATCTTTCTCACTTCTATTGCCTTGGATCTTTCTAGTTTCCATCCTAATTATCCATAACCGATGATTCATATTCCTCATATGTATCTCAATGTCTCCAGTTCTATAATCACTGCCAAATTCCTCACAGAAAGTTTCCTTACTGTTAATCTATTTAAAATTTCCAGCAATGAAAATTTATTCATATTGACACGTGAAGTTAATGATATAGTGTCCTTAGACACCTTCCTCTCTAGTGGTCCACTAATAACTGGAGCATCCACTTCATCCATAAGACCAACCTATTTCTAGTCATGTGATTCAACAGAAGTCTCGACACAAATGAGGGAGTCTTGGATTTACTAGGAGTAAACAGCTGAAATCCATTTTCATCCATACATGTTTCCACCCATTAAACTAGGGCATCAACAACATTGGAGTAATTCTATTGAGCAACATCATTGGTAGACGAAGTGAGAGATGCTTCAGAGATTGACTCCTTCAGAGCTTCTAAAGAAATAAATGAATCAACATCATGGAGAGGGGGATCTAACCCTTCTTGGACACATGATCTCTACCTTATACAAGGAAAATCATTTTGTTTTCCAACATAAATGAGTACCTTGGCCTCTGAGAGTTGGAATATGCAGACGAATTCAGCTTACCTTTCCAAATAGAAGTAAGCAATTGTTTTTCTTGAAAAAACTACCTATCCAAAGTTCCCTGTACATCATGTTCAAATATTGATTAGCTATGGGTCTCTAATATTAAATAAACTACCTACTCATCAGCATAATCAGCCTATGAGCACAATTTCTTTAGTATTAATGGAGGTATCCCCTACTCTCTAAAAACTATCATCCATTGGGAAGTGCCTTCTAGACCCTGTACTCCATAAATCTTCATAGTAAGATTGTGTACATCAAGACACTCACCCAAATGAGGTTTAGAACCATCTTCAAGACCTAAACCATTCTTTAGGATGTTATCATATGTGAGAATGCATACTTTTTTAGAGGCCTTTTGCATTCTTCATCCAGGTGACCTCACATACCACACTTAAGGAATTTGAATACTCTTTAGAAAACATTTTTTGGTGCACAATCGATTTGAATTCCTCCCAAAGGTGAGTAAATTTTTCATATTAAACTTTGATATTGATTACATCATCACATTTTGAAATAATTACCTTGTATATGTGATTTAAACTAACATTAATTTCAACCAATATTCTTGCGTAATGGAGAAATCTTACCAATTCAATCACCTTGTTAAGGCTGATAGACACACTGATGGATGATGAAACATCATTGAGGATTTTCAGGTTCCATAAAATCCATTTGAGATAATAGAGACGAATCCAGAATTGTGAAAACATATTATTGAAATTGGCCAAATTAAAATCATAAGACCATTCATGAATACAAAATAAGCTAGGTTTTAAGAAAAGTGATCCAAGGCTCTAAGCCTTTTCCTTTAGATCTTCAGAGGAAAAAAGATAGTGGAAGAAGCCTCTTCTAAGAGATACACAACTCCAATTGTAAAATCCCTAAAGAGAAAAAATTCTACATACCGAATCATCTTGACACAATCAATTTTCAATCCAGGGAAGAACCAACATTCCAACAATGGAGTTCTTGCACATCACTTGTCTTTCATAGACTACAATCGAGTTCACCTCAACATTAATTGTAGATCCTTTCTTTAAAATCTTTCTAGTGATTGAGTCTTGATAGGAAGTAACGGGGAGAGATCAAGAATTAGCTTTCTTCAACCTATTTGCATATAAAAATTCATTTTCTAGGAAATCACCTTTTCCAGGACAATCGATCCATATTCCTCCAGCAATGAGCTCCTCAAGATCTATAGAATCATGCAAAAATACAAATTCAGCAAATAGGTTTTAACAATTTATTATACAATTAATAAACCTTTATAATAATTATAATAGTAATATAATGAATATTTTAATAATAAGGTAATAAATAATTATTATAAATGTTATATACAATCTAATTATTTAAGTATTTAATAATACATAATAATAATATAATTAATAATGTAAATAATTATAAATAATAAATGTGTCAAAAATAAATGTATTCACATAATTATTATTTAATATAATATTTAATAATATTTTTATTTTATTTTTTTTGACAAAAGTATAATATTAACTATTTTAATCAAAAATATATTTTTTCTATTTAAAAATAATAATGATATTTTTATTCTTATATTAAAATTATTTTATTTAATAAGAAAAATATATAATACTATTATATGCATCATCATCATCATTATTATCATTATTAATATTTGTAAATTATTAAAAATAATAATTTACAAGTCATAATTTTTTTAATAATAATTTAGAAAAATTAGATTAATAATTATTTTTAAATATCAAATTAATTATATTATTAATTACACACACAAAAATATATATATAATAAAACAAAACAAAGAAAACAATAAAAAGTAATTAAAAAAATAGATAGGAATACACTGGCTCAGACACCACCTTCTTTAGAAATTTTTTAAAGAAGGAACTGTCTCGAACAACGCCCACCCTTTAAACCCAGCTCCCCTAAATCTGTCAGTATACTAGGAAATTTTTTCCCAATTTATTTATATTTGGATTTTTCTTTCTGGTTAGATAGGAAAATTTGTCGTGTTCTGTGGGTGGATTCAATTTTGTAAAGTCAAAGAAAGAGACATCAAACAAATAGGTTAATGACACCACATGCAACCTAATTGATTATAGATATTACAAAAAAGGGATTATATTACACATTAAGTATTATTATAAGGTTTTAATTCATTGGGACATTAACTTCATCCTCCATGGGTGCCTTGATGTGTTTTTAGACAGTAACATTGGAATTTGGGCGGATCCACGTAATGTCAATTAAAAAAAGGTTTAGAGGGTCACACACTAAGTATATCCAAAACCCAAATTAATTATTATTATTTAAACCATTTAATAAATATCATTCCAATACATGGTTTAGTAATTATCCATTTTTCTTGATCACATATATTCAGTCACTAGTTATTTGATAGAATATCTATGAGAATAATATTTAATAAATATTTATTTACTATTTAGTAAATATAATATTATTTGTTTACTGAAAATTAATTCAATGATATTTATTTATTAAATAAATAGAAATTATTCCAGGACCAATAAATATTATGAAGGAATGAAATGAAAAGTTTAACAGGTCCAAGGAAAAATAATATATATTAAATATTATTTGAATAAAATTTTAAGTAATTTATTCAAGAAATAATATTTAATTAATCTGTGAATTTTATGTAAGTAAATAATAATAATAATAATAATAATAATAATAATAATAATAATAATAATAATAATAATAATATTATTATTATTATTATTATTATTTGGACATGGGGTTTACTGGGGATTAATAAGAATAATAAGGTTATATGTGGAATTATTACTTTCTTATCCTAACACTATTTAAACCCAAATATATTATCTCTAAACCTAAGTATATCCATTTGTTTAGTTGTGCACAATAATATCCAAAGAATCCTCTTAAGCCCTAAAGAGATCCTCCCCAAGTACACTCTCAAGAATGAAGAAAAATCCTCAACCACCACCCCTCTTGATTCTAGAGAGAACAAGTAGAGTCCTTCTTTGATGTAATTCTATTGGTGATCAAATATGAACATCAAAAGCATTAAGATCTTCTATGATATCTCTTAGATATTCCTACAATGTTACTTGAAGGTTCATGGTGCATGTGCGTATCACCTTTGGAGGGAATGTAAGATTTATTCTTGTGATTCAATGATGATATGATGTAGAGACATGGTTAGATTCATTAACGATGAAAGAATTTACGTCAAGGCAATTATTTAACTACTTAAATTAATTATAAATCATTATGTGATGATCATTTATTTTGGTTCTAGGGTTCTTTCACCAATTAATCCTTGAATTATTTCCATTTGAAATGATTTTATACATCTTTTAAATCTCATAATAATCATTGATTATGAAAAAAATCCAAGTTGGGCATGCCTTACTAGATCTTCTATTGCACCCCAGTTCCTTCAAATATGGATTTGTGGAATTTGAAAATTGGGATGGACTCCAAGTAAATTGGAATTAGGGTAAATTTGAAATTGGAGTATTTATTGGGATAGGGCCTTTTTGGACAAGACCATAGGGGTTATTGGGATGTTTTTGAAGTGGGATTCAAGTATAAAAAACCTAAATCAAAATTTAAAGGGTTAAGTAATTAAAAATCCCTTATTGGGCTGTAGTAGATCCCACTAAAATCATTATGGGATACCAAAGGGAATATGATGGGAAAGTTAGTGACAAGGTTCTACTAGTTAGGTCATTAGGAACCTAGTAGAAGGTCATTAGGAATATGGTGGCCCACTAGATTCATAATGGGGGGGGGGGGGGTCCACCGGGAGTCCAATGGCCCCTGTCAATAATTTTTTTTAATTTAAATAATTAAATTTTCCATAAAAAGAAAGGATACCTCCTTTTTCTATCCACACAAGCTGAATGGATTAGACTCCTTCCTCTCATTGTTGTTTCTCATGAGTGCTTGTTAGTCATATGATTCATGAACCATCTATGACAATGGTCTCCTATAGCCAATTATAACCTCACAAACCCTTTGATTTGTGGTTTCTCACATTATTATTTGTTATATCACCAAAAATCCTCGATTACTCTATTTGGGGGGGAGGGGAGGGGGTATTTTTTCAAAATTTTCAATTGAAAGTGAATGAGGTCAAATAAATTAGTTATATCAAAGGAGATAACTCTCATAAAAATGAGTTAAGTGGTCCTTAAAATTTAAACTAATATGTTTTGAATTTGTATATGTTGTGTACTTTCATGATTTAATGTTCAGTTCAGGTGATAATTATGAGTACTGGGAGGGTTCATATTTTCGAGAGAGAATAATTAGATCCACTTATAATTAGAACATCTCATAACCCCCTCCATTGGTACCCCTCATGGGAAAGTAGTGAAGATGGGAATGACCCATAAAGCCCACCTCTAATAGGTCATGAGTTAGAAACTAACACTGAGTGTATAAAAATACATAAAATGAGAGGCATTACCCTCAATATATAAATTCTAGGATAAGAGATAATATCCAACAATCAAATCCATAAATAAATAATCAATCCTAATACATGAATATAATGTCATAAAAAGTAGAAAAAACCAAAATAATCCATAAACCAATCCTAGGAAGTGACCATGCACACTAACATCTTCTAACCAACCACTGTGGGTTAATAACACCCAAATAAATTACCACCCATATTCCATAGGCTTGAAAATTAGATTATATATATAGGGGGAATATAAAAGTATACTCAGTAGGATCCTCCCTAGAAACTCTCAAGAAAATGTGAAAGAATTATACTAAATCCCAATGAATTAACAGAGGCAATCAACTTATTACCTAAGTTTAGTGAACTATATCCCAATCTCACAAAGGATCTCTCACTAAGTAATGAACAAAAATTAGTAACACAATATCAAAATAGAAAATATATAAAAGTTACCCCACCTGTAATTTAGCATCAAACTAGTCAGCCTCACCCCATCATCTTATGTCATGATGCTTCCATCCCCTCCATAATTCATCCTATACATATGGGAAACCATATCACAACCACATAATCATCTCATCTTACACCCTGTGTTTCCCATCACCACCATAACAAATAGTAAGACCAAAAACCACCATATTCCTATATAAATATATATTATACCTTAATCCACTATAGGTCATACACATTACACATGTAATACAAGTATATTATATAACCTTAATCCACCACAACCCACATATACATGTATATCAATAACAAATATCCACCACCCTTATGATCACATAACCTATACCTTAAGCCATCACAACCCATACATGCCTATATACTATGATATGACTAGAAGAGAGAGATGGGCAAGTGAGTAGTCATACATTTATATCCTTGATATTCTAGATATTGAAAAAAAAACATGAAACCCAAGACCATTAAGGTAATCAGCTACCTAACTATGTCAGGTAGTGGAGCATAAGAAATAATAGAATATAATGGTAGTTTATCACATATCGAATCTAAAAAAAATCACACCACCCGAGACTTGAACTATTACTAACTTACCACATGAAAACCTAGATTCCACCATTAGGAAAAGAATTATAGTATCATTCTAAGTACACAAGAACCAAGATTAATCATCAACAATACCTTAATAATTTTATAATTACCATACGATTTATAGAAAACATCTTCATTTATATTTTAACCATTTACATTGACTATAAAAAACCTTGGTGATTTTATAATTCACATTTAGATTTCATATTTCAAGCCACAATTTTAGAGAATTAATCCTAACCAAATATATAGATTCCATTTATTGAATCATTATCATCATTAACACTCATTACCATTAAGTAATTTATAATTAATTTACCATTCCATATTTCTGAGTATCCTATGATCCTACCAAATCCAATCTCAAGGAAGAGACTTACCCAAAGGTAACAAGTATCTTGAAACAAATAGAAACTAAAAACATAAAACAAAAAAAAACAATAAATAAATGGGAAATCCCAACTCTTAACCCTTTCCAACCACCCTAATAATAAACAAGTAAGAAGAAAGCCTAAATATAAACCTATTCCATCTATCCCGAAATCATCCACATCAAATTACTATTATAAAAAAGGTGAATGATCCCATCCCTCACTAAAAAATCTAAGCACACTAGGTTCTAAATAATCACAGTAAGGGCCCTACCATTCTAAGGAATATACATGGTAATAAAAAACATTTTTAACAAAAAAAATCAAGGGGAAACCATGTCCATAACATTTGGGTATACAATATATAACAATAAAGGATAGGAATTAAAATATCCTCAAACATTTATTTATAGAAAATAAAATTTTATATTACCATATTAAATTAACTGATTCAATATGAGTAGGTTTCAACAAGAAGGAATCAAATAATTGGCACCTATAAATAACTAATGAATCAAAGCAACACTTTTCATGTTAAGCATTTTTATGGATGAGTGATAACTCAAATCATGTTCCTTATTCATTATTAACTTATATTACAATATTTCCATTTTTATCTTGATTTAAACATGTTAATAAGGTATGTAACAACATCAATCACAATAATCAAACTCCACACTATCTATAAAATCACAATAGGAAACCATCATAAATATGAACATAATCACATGTAAATTACAACAACCTTTTAAATTATTCCAATTATTTAATTTTTATTTATTATTTTTTAGTCCAATACTATAATATATACAAAAAGATAAAGTATTATAATATCAAAATTACACAAAAACTAATGAGAAGTTATGAATCCCCTACCAAAATATGAAGTTTACAATGTTCTCTGAATAAAAATAAAAGAATAAAAAAAGATATAAAAATCACGTTTCCCTTAAAGAATAGATTATTCCTAAGGATATAATTCCACTAAGAACCCCCCATCATAATTGATACAAAACATAAAAACTAAAGGAAACATAGTTACCATAGCATGGTGTGAGAGAAAGAAAGAGAAAAAGAACCAAATGGGGAAGGAGGAAACTTACCTTGGATCACCTAGGAGTTGATCTCTATAAGATTGGGGATAAATCCAAGAGAAGGGAATCAAAAGTCTATAAATAATCTCCTCTATTCTCCAAGGGTTCAAAGGAAGAGGAATAAAATAATAGAAATTTGAGGGAATTCTAAATTTATATAGAGTGGAATTTTTATAACACCAAAGTGCAGTAGGGGTGGACACACCATAATGTGTATGAGTCCAACCTCCCTTTATAAATCACTATGAAAATACCTTATTTATCTCTACCATTAATACTCATCCAAACCCAAACCTGATATAACTAAGGCAATTCCATAGATGTGGTGACCCAAGAATTTCATACATAAATATTAAATAATTTTAGATGAATATTAAATACATCTCATAACAATAAATTCCCCATAACCATAAATGTTTAGTATATTTGGAGACTAGATACATACCGATATTATCTCATGAATAATTTTCAACATCTACCACACATTTATTCTCACCTAGTACACTTATTAAACATACCCTACTTAAAACCTTTCTTAATTATCTAAGTAAAGAAAACATAAGAAAGTGTGATATTAGATTATTAGTAAGGGTAAACATAAGAGATATCAATAAATTATTATAATTGAGCATAAGATGATTATAAAGGCATGATAACATGATCATAACTTATAAAATTTATACCCCAAAAATCAGAGATATTTAGTCATGAATCATGGAATACAGATTTTTCATAACAAAAGATATTAGTCATAAGAGTATGGAATCATTAATAATCAGTCATACACCATGAGAACATATAATAAGCATAATAAATAGGTTTTTGGCATAGAAATAAGCATAGTAAATGATTTCCTTAGTTAAGACACGCCACTAAGACTATCATAGTGGATTGAGTTAACTCTATTTTACATAATTTCATTAGTCAAGGTTTACTCCAAAGGCTATCATATTAGGTAGATTCCCTTAGTAAACTGGGTTCAATTCCTATTCCAATACATATTATCTCATGATATATCATTCTTCACTCAATGCATTGAGGGATATATGATTATTGTCCCACCCATCACATAATGGAAACCATAAATATGTTTTCATCATAAAAAATGGAAAGTAAATGGGTTTCATGAACAATTATAGCATTATATCATACCATAACCCATGGAAAAGAAACGGGCTTCATAAATATTTCATTATAACTTAATAAACCCATGGGAAAGAAACAAGTTTCATAGAATCATCCTTAAATCATCATCATCATAGGGAATCCAAATAAATTAATTGGATGGTATCATAAGTTCATATCCCTATAAAGTCATAACAATCCTTAAAGGGTATTTATATAAATTATAAATACCTTCAATGTAACATTCAAACCTTTCTTTGAAAACAAGGAAAATTCCCTTTTCTTTTGGTATCATAAAGACTAAAAATTCCAAAAATATTTAGAAAAATATTTTATTTGAAATGACCATATAAAATTTTAAAGGATGATTCAAATAAAATAATATTTCTAATTATAGGAAATTTTTTTATGCGGTAAATGTTAAAACAATGATTCCTTTCATATTTTTAGTAAAAAATCATAAATAACCAATTCAGAAAACATTGTAAAAATTAAATTTTAAACCTTTAAAAAGAAATTAAAATATATATAAAAATTATATTAAACAATAATTGGTTTATATAAAAGAAAATTTTGTAAAACATTTTAAAGAACATGGACATGGAAGAAAAAGTTCTTCGACCAAAGAAGAAATAGGGTTCATTTTTCTTTAAAAACATTTCTCGATCATTTTAAGTGACCAAGATATAAAAAAGGGTGCTATTAATCGAAAATTCTTGGAATAAATATAGGATAATAAAATATATGGGGTATAAATGATAAGACCCATATAATTTCCCTGAATGTAAATTTAGCATAGAAATTCCTAAAAAGAAATGATATTGTAACATAAACCCTCACCTCTAGTCCCATATTGCTTTGTATGCATTAAAACCTACAAATTAGTAAATATGAATTTAATATACACCTATTATAAAACCATGTTAATGTATAAATTATTATTTATCATTTATTTATAATTTATAATTGTCCTTTTATTCATAATTTCTTCATTAAAATTAACATTTGGGTGAAAACTGGTATTTTTTCCATGCATGTTTCTTTTGGATAGTTCTAGTAATTGCAACTTAGTCATAGTTTCATCATATCAAAAATATTAATCATGAAATAATTATCATATTTAATTTCATTATCCGCCTTCACCAAGATGAGGGATGGAACAACAGACTTCCAGACCCTTCCTTCTCCAAGTTGAAGGAGAGATAATGACCCCCAAGACCCGCCTTCAATAGGTCTCGAAGTGGAAACTAGCACAAAGGGTATAGAATCACACATAAAAAGGAAGGCATTAAACTTTTCTTTAATAGGATCGGGAGATAAGATTATGAAACCCAACAACTCCAAGACTGGAAGTAAAATCTAAGACAAAGAAAACCACTCCCATATGAATGCTGCAAAAGTAAAATCCAGAAAGTACTAGGTGTCTACAAAGGTAAAGTACCAAAAGCAAAAAACAGAAACTGCAATGGTCCCAACGCCCAAGCTAGTATGACCCTATATGATCCCCGAAGTCCTCCTGGAAACCTAAAAACAGTTTTATATACGTAGGGTGAGTATACAAGTATACCCAGTAGAGAAAACCAAAGAATATCATGCACAAGTGGGGAGGCATTCTAATGCCCTGTGGAAAAAGGGATAACCAAACACCCAACAAGGAAAATCTGTCCACCCAAACCTCACTAAGGCACACTCCCCAAATAACGCAAGTCAAGTAACATATAGTAATAGCACATCGATATTTGGGTACCCCGCACTACTTTCCCACTGGCTATTGAAGACATCCTATGCATCGAAACAATCCCACCATTCTCACCACAGTCCCACTACCACACCCACCTACACACACCTGGGCCACAACCACACATCCCGACCGAAAACACCTGGGCCACAACCTCTATCTCACCCATAGACACCAGGGCCACAAAAACCTCATGTAACCATGCCCGCAAACACCTAGGCCAGAACAACCACTGCCACTCTCGAAGACACCTGGGCCAGAAAGCTACCGTCGCACCAAAGACACCTGAGCCTCATCCCGAAGATAATTGGGAAACACTCTGCTCGTAAACACCTGGGCCAACAACCACAACTACCCCGACCAAAGATTCTTGGGCTAATAATGGACCTTAGGCCATCACAGCCTACCCGAAGAGTCTTGGGCTATTCGGGAAAGTGAGCAGAAAATGAGCTAATAACTAGCCACTCGTAGGGGTGTTGGGAAAAACACCCTCCCCCATGAAATGGGGGTTTTCGGCACTAAGTTCTCAACATGGGTGGGGTGAAAATAAGAAACAAAATAACTACAATCATATATATATATATATATATATATATATATAACAATCACTCATCCCAACCTAGGGTTCCACACCTAACCCAAGAACGAACAACCTAGTAATTTTTCATAGAAGTACAATATTCACAGCCGAGTTACAACCCATACCAGAACCAATCCCCCAATTAACCCCTTTATTGTTTTCATGTTCATGTGACCCCATTTAATAAATTCTACACTACTGGGAAACTCGCAGGCATAAGCAAAAGCCTAGGGGAAAAGTTACATTCAACAAAAATTTAAACATTCAAACCCAATTCTCTTGTAAATTCACATCAAAGTGAGATCCCTATAAGTATTGTAACCAAAGAAGGCTTCAAGATACAACCCCACATCCCCAGAACCACAAAAGAAGAGGATTCCACCCTAATTCATGATGAAAGCAGAGTCACAACCAACAACCATGCCACAACAGAGGATCCCATCCTCACCCACATCACCCCATAAGCAATCAAACAGAAAAACACACCCACTACAAAACAAAGCAGGGAAACTTCCAAGTTCAAGCACATCATTTATCTGTTTCCTCTTTCTGTTGGTTAACTGGGGTGATCACACAAGGTTTCATGTTTACTGGGAATCCATTTAATCCAACGAGTTCATGTGAATAATCAATTTCCATATTACATCCATTTAATCATCACAAAAGACAATAGTTTATTAGTTCATAGAGAGATACCACCAACAGCCAATTATTTTCAATAAGCATACATCCAAGCAGTTCACAAAATAATAATCAAGGAAGAGCAGGAAAACATAACAATAGTATATCGATCACACCCCTCCCCTTTATTCCTTTAAAAGTCTGTTTGTTATCTTCATTAACGCTTGGCTTAATCCATTCCCACAGAAAAAAAGCGCACCCACCCCGCATGATACACATAAAGGAGATATGAAGGAAAAATCCCTACCTTAAAGGTTTTTTTTGACGAAACCACGACGGTCGAAGAACGCTCAAGAAACCAGGTCGATTCTCCACGAATCCTCCTTAGATATCCTCTCCTAACACAACCAAGAACAAAGATCATCATATTCGACATCTGCATGCTTAGATCTACCCATAACGGGAGTAGATCTAAGAAACCGAGAGAGGAGGAGGAGGAGTATATCTAAGTAGACCTAGGAAAACAAGCAAGAACGATCACATACCTCAAGGAACTGACTTCGATTTGCCAAGAAAAGCCTCTGGATCGCCTCCAAAATTCTTGGGAGAGGTTCTTCTACCTCCAAGGAAGGGTAATCCCGAGTTATGGATGCTTAGGGGCTTAAATGAACCATTTAGAGGCAAAAGAGTTCAGATCCAAAATTTTAGGATCTAACCTTAAGTGCCCGCACGGTTAGTTTGCACGGTTTAGCAAACCGTGCGCTAACCATGCATTAGCTTCTGCCTCGCCAAAAACTCCTCGCACAGTTAGTCGACATGGTTAGCCAAACCGTGCACTAACCGTGTGTTATCCACTGCCTCTAACACCAAAATTACATGGTTTTGCCGCACGGTTTAGCCAAACCGTGCGCCAACCATGCGAAATCTATTGCCCTTTATCTTTCCTTAAAGGTCCACCCAAGATCACACCCAAGTCACCTTTACCTCCCGAAACACCTCCAGCACCACATTTCACAAATGAATGGATCATAGAGGTCCGTGCCATTACATCAGATACCTCTCAAAAAATTCTTGTCCTCGAGGATCCAAAAACCCACCTAAAGAAGGGAGAGGGTTCCAAACAAATCCCCCTCAAAAGATACCTCTCAGGGTCAAGCCTCCTTATTACCAAGGAGCGCCCCCTTCTCCATCTATCTCCTGAACAACCACAAACATACCGCTCCTCTCCCCCGTGAAACCAAGAAAAAAAAGACCAAACTGTCCGGTCACGTGGGTGAGGGGTTTCCCTTCCTCCATGTTAAGATACTATCTGATTTGGGTTGAACTGACTCACCCGCACGGGTTTAGGCGCATCCAATTTAATGCATCTTAACTAGGGATCAGGTCCCCCCCTCCCCATATCTCAGGACACTTCACACACATCTAGAGAAAAGTAAAACCTCACATTCCATAATTAGAAAAGTAAAGCATTCCATCAACCAAGTAAGAACAAAACAGAACAAAACTTAAAACAACTCTGGGTACTGGGCACACATCTGCATCTCTTGTTTCCAGGTACTTTCCTCAAGCCCACCGTGTCTCCATAACACATGAACCAAAGTAATGGTTCATCCATGAAGCACCTTCTCTTCACGACCTTCGATCATCACTGGTCGCTCCACGAATGTTGCATCGTCCCTGATATCTAGCTCTCCCTAGTCGAGGACATGTGAATCGTCGTGCAGATACCAACAGAGCTGGGACACATGGAAGACTTCGTTCACCCTTTGTAGCTGTGGTGGCAACACCAGCTGATAAGACACATCATCGACCCACTGAAGCACTTTGAATGGTCCGAAAAACCTGGGAGAGAGCTTACTTCCCCTGCCAAACCTCCGTTGCCCACGCCGAGGGGAGACCTTCAAGAACACGTGGTCCCCGAACTCGAACTCCAGGGGCCTTCTCCTATCATCCACATTTGACTTCTTCCAGTCCTAATCCACCTTCATCCTCTCTTGTATAAGCTGCACCCTCTCTGTTGTGATCTGCACCACCTCCGGGCCAAGAACACCTGCCTCCTCGACTTCTGTCCAGCACATAGGTGAGCAACATGGCCTCCCGTACAGGTCTTCGAATGGAGCCATTCCAATGGTAGAGTGGTAGCTATTGTTATAGGCAAACTCTACCAGAGGCAAGTGTAGCACCCATGATCCTCCGAAGTCCAGGACACATGCTCGCAGCATATCCTCCAAGGTTTGGATGGTGCACTCTGTCTGCCCATCTGTCTGGGGGTGGAAAGCAGTGCTAAGGCGCAGCTGGGTGCAAAAAACATTTTGTAAACTCCTCCAGACTCGTGAGGTAAATCATGCATTCCTATGCAAGACTATGGACCTCAGAACTCCATGCAACCGCATCACCTCGTCCACATACCTCCGTGCTAGAGTGTCCACCGCACTCGACTCCCTGATCTCCAAAAAGTGAGCCGACTTCTTCAACCGGTCTACTATTACCCAGATGGCATCGTAGACTCCTTGAACCTTGGGTAGCCCCGTGATGAAATCCATCGAGATGTCGTCCCACTTCCACTCGGGGACATTTAAGGGTTGCAACAAACCACCTAGAACACGGTGTTCAGCCTTCACCTGCTGACACACTAGGCACTTGGCCACAAACTCTACCACCACCCGCTTTACCCCGGGCCACCAAAACTGTCCCCTCAGACCCTGGTACTTCTTAGAAACTCCTGAATGAACCACCAGGGGTGATCTGTGGAACTCGTGAAGGATTCTCTCGTGCATCGCCTCCGGAACGAACATTCTCCCCTGGAAAAGCATCCGGTTATGACCATCCTATGTCCACCCTTCCTGAGTATCTCCTTGGCTAACCCGGTCACGCATTACTTCAATCTCTGGGTCTCCCCACTGAGACTCCTCCACCTGATGTAACAGAGAAGACTGTACTGTCATCTGATATAGGCAACCCCTTTCACTATCCATCCTCGCATCTAGGTGTATGGCAGCCAACTCCTCCATCGCCCTCCAAGCGTCTGCCGACTCTTGGACTGCATCCCTCTATGACCTTATGCTCAAGGAATTAGCCACCACGTTTCCTTTCCCTAAGGTATAGTAAATCTCGAAATCGTAATCCTGGAAGAACTCCATCCACCTTCTCTATTGTAGGTTCAGGTCCCGCTGGGAGAAGATATACTTCAATATTTTGTGGTCCATGAAGACCACAAAGTGCTCTCCGATGAGGTAATGCTGCCACAACTTTAGTGAAAAAATGACCACTGTGAGCTCCAGATCATGGGTGGAATGATTATGCTCGTGGGGGCATAGCTTTCTAGACCCATAAGAGATTACTCCTTGTCATTTCATCCGCACAAACCTGAGGCCCTGTCCCGAAGCATCACAGAATACTTCATATGCCGCCCCTTCTTATGGAAACCTCAACACTGGGGCACTAACCAACTTATTCTTCAGATAGTCAAAGGCTGCCTCACACTTCTCACTCCACATGAAAGCCTGATCCTTTTTAGTTAAGGATGTCAAAGTTTTTGCAACTCGGGAGAAGTTGGGTATGAACCTCCCATAGTAACCTGCCAGCCTGAGGAAACTATGGACCTCTGCTACGTTCTTGGGTGCTTCCCAAGAAACAACTGTCTCAACCTTCGATGGGTCTACTGCTACTCCCTGGTCGGACACTATGTGCCCAAGGAAGTTCACTTCTCTCATCCAAAACTTTCAATTCGACAACTTCCCATATAGATGGTACCGTCGGAGGACCTCCAAAACCATCCTCAGGAGATCAGCGTGATCCTCCTCTGATCTTGAGTAGATCAGGATGTCGTCAATGAACACGACCACGAACCAATCAAGATACTCCCGAAAGATGGAGTTCATAAGCCCCATGAATACAACTGGAGCATTTGTAACACCGAACGACATGACCACAAACTCAAAGTGCCCATATCTGCACCTGAAGGACGTCTTCGGGATGTCGCCCTCCTTCACCCTCAACTGGTGATATCCAGACTGCAGGTCGATCTTTGAGAACCATCCTGCCCCTTTCAACTGGCCAAAGAGATCATCTATCCTTGGAAGAGGGTAGCGATTCTTGACCGTTACCTGATTCAGTCTTCTGTAGTCTATGCACAGCCTGAGACCACCGTCTGCCTTCTTTGCGAACAAGACTAGAGCACCCCACGATGATGCACTTGGTCGAACAAAACCCTTATTCATCTGATCGTCAATATGAATCCACAACTCCCGTAGCTCCGAAGGCACCATCCGGTAGGGAGACATCGAAATTGGACGAGCACCTGGCTGTAAGTCTATCCCAAACTCAACATCACATCGAGGGGGTAGAGTCGTCACCTCCTCAGGGAAGACATCCATAAACTCACTAAGGATCCCTGGTACCTCCACCATCTCTGCATCCGCTAACTCCACTGATATCCCAACTTACAAGGAGAGGAGGGGTTCCTCTCACCTGCTGCCCTTCTGGCCACCTCACTCATCTGCGAAAGTAACACATCGGCCGCCTAAGTCTGAAAACACGACCCTTCCTCAGAATCAGTGGATGACGGCACATACAGAGAAAAACCAGTCAATGCCTAGGATGACATCGTATGGATGTATCTGCAATAGTAGGAGGTCCCTGACTGACTGATGTGGCCCTATCGTCATTCTGCATCCTCGATAAACATATATCAAGTCAGTCTAACCTCCGACTTGTGTGCTCAGCACCAGGGGCACTGGAAGAATCTCGACATCTAGACCCAAATCATGGGCTAGAATGGGTGTAATAAAGGAGTTTGGAGCTCTTGTATCGAGCAAGACATAAGTAAGGGTACTGAACAAACTGATCGTACCTCAAACAATCTCCAGTCCAGCTGGAACTGCTGTCTCCGTGGCGTGCAACTGCCTATGCCCGGATCCTCTGCCTCTCGACTGTCGGCCACCTCCCTGACCATGAACTGGTCGAGGTCCCTAAGGAGCGCCCTGGGGACGGCCTCCCCTTGCAATGTATGTCCTCGAAAGAGCGGGAGCTCACTGACCTTGCTACTGCTGCTGGAAAGGCCTAGCTGGAAGCTGCTGCTGCTGAGGCAGGTGATGAACCTTCCTGCCACCGCCGTACTGCACTCTATCCAGGCACTAATTCCGAAGGTTCCCATGGCTCCCACAGACATAGCATCTTGGCCCTGGGACCGAAGAGAAAGGGCGAGGGCTGTGGGATCAGAACTAGAACTGCTGGGGCCTGCTCCCTGCCGGTCGAAACCTAGAGGGCCCTGATGCTGGAGGCCTGGTGCTGACGACCTTCCCCTTCGATGATACCAGCTGGATCCCCTCTCATGACACACCTCCCAGCATGTGCATTCTCTCCACCACTTCAGCCTTCTTCTGCACCTCTAAGTATGTCGGTAGGGTGAAGGGAGTAACGACATACTGGAGGGAAGGTCAGAGTGCCTCCTCCAAACGTCTCACCCAAGAATCCTCATCCAGAAAGAGGTCCGGCGCAAAGCGGAGGAGATCCTTGAACTTGATACCCAACTCTCTTACTAACATACTCCCATGCTGGAGGGAGAGTAGCTCCTGCCTCTTCTCAGCTTTCATTGTAGAAGAGAGGAATTCCGCCCGGAACGCCTTTTCAAAATCAGCCCATAGCACCTCAGCCTCTCTCCTCTCCCCCAGGTAGAGCATCCACCACTGACGCGCTACTCCCCACATCAGGCTGACGGCCAGAGGAACCCAGTACTCAGTTGGATCCCGAATCAAGCCGAAATCTATCACCAGCTCCTCTAGACAACTCTCGGTCTTCATGTCAGAGGTGTTGCCCTCATACTTTTCGAGGGTCTATTGCTGGAAGGCTCGAAGCATCTTTTTCCACTAGTCGTCCTCCTCCTCTCGATCAGCCCTCTGCCGATCGGCCACATCAACCTCCTAGGCCTCGATCTCCCACACCACTCATGGTCGTCTCCCAGGTGCCATAACTGCAAGGTAAATAAGAAATTCCTAAGCCCAGGTAGTGTAGAATATTGTTCTTACATTTTATTTGACTTCTTTACTTATTTTTGAATCCCCAAAACACCCAAAAAAATGAGAACACAATTCATTATGATGCACGTACCTTTCCTAGGGTCTCTACCCTATAATCAGTGTATCCTCACTTGGTCATTCGGTAGGTCCAGAGTCCTTGCATCGGATCACGGGGGCCCAAAAATCCCGTGTCCTAGCCGGTCTTCCCTGACCTATTTCATGCACCAAGGTCAACCAAAACTGTTCCCCTACCATCCCATGTAATCCTTACTGTGCCTAACTCTAGAATCCATCCTATCTCTCAACCACTCCTCTGATACCATTCTATCACAACCCACCTTCACCAAGATGAGGGAAGGGACAACAAACTGCCAGACCCTTCCTTCTCCAAGTTGAAGGAGATATAATGACCCCTGAGACCCGCCTTCAATAGGTCCCGGAGTGGCGACTAGCACCAAGGGTATATAATCATACACAAAAAGGAATGAATTACCCTTTTCTTCAAAAGGATCGGGAGATAAGATGATGAAACCCAACAATGCCAAGACTGGAAGTAAAAGCTAAGACAAAGAAAACCACTCCCATATGCATGCTGAAAAAGTAAAATCCAGAAAGTACTAGGTGTCTACAAAGGTAAAGTACCAAAAGAAAGAAAACAACAACTGCAACGGTCCCATCGCCGGAGCTAGTACGACCCTGCACGATCCCTGAAGTCCTCCTGGAAACCTAATTTTTTTATATACATAGGGTGAGTATACAAGTATACCCAGTAGGGAAAACCAAATACTCTCGTGCACAAGTGGGGAGGCATTCTAATGCCCCATGGAAAAAGAGATAACCAAACACCCAACAAGGAAAAGCTATCCACCCAAACCTCACCAAGTCACGCTCCCCAAATAACGCAAGTCAAGTAACATATAGTAATAGCACATCGATATTTGGGTACCCCACGCTGCTTTCCCACTGGTTATTGAAGACATCCTACGTATCAAACCAATCCTGCCATTCTCACCGTAGTCCCACTGCCACACCCGCCCGCACACACCTGGGCCATAACCACTCATCCCGCCCGCAAACACCTGGGCCACAACCTCTATCCCGCCCACAGACACCTGGGCCACAACAACCTCACATAATCATGCCCACAAACACCTAGGCTAGAACAACTACTGCCACGCTCGAAGACACCTGGGCCAGAAAGCTACCGTCACGTCCGAAGACACCTGGGCCTCATCCTGAAGATACTTGGGAAACAACCTGCTCGTAAACACCTGATCCAACCACCACAACTACCCCGCCAGAATATTCTTGGGCTAATAATGGACCTCAGGCCATCACAGCCTGCCCGAAGAGTCTTGGGCTATTCAGGAAAGGGATCAGAAAAGGAGCTAATAACCAGCCACACATAGGGGTGTTGGAAAAAACACCCTCCCCCATGAAATGGGGGTGTTCGACACTAAGTGCTCAACATGGGTGGAGCGTGAATAAGAAATACAAGAACTACAATCATATATATATATAAAAATCACTCATCCCAACCTAGGGTTCCACACCTAACCCAAGAACGAACAACCTAGTAATTTTTCATAGAAGTACAATATTCACAGCCAAGTCACAACCCATACCAGAACCAATCCCCCAATTAACCCCTTTATTGTTTTCATCTTCAAGTGACCCCATTTAATAAATTCTGCACTACTAGGAAACTAGCAGGCATAAGCACAAGCCTAGGCGAAAAGTTACAGCCAACAAAAATTTAAAAATTCACACCCAGTTCTCTTGTAAATTCACATAAAAGTGAGATCCCTCTATGTATTATAACCAAAGCAGGATTCAAGATACAACCCCACATCCCCAGAACCATGAACCAAAAAGGTTTCACAATAGAAGAGAATTCCACCCCAATTCGTGATGCAAGCAAAGTCACAACCAACAACCGTGCCATAACAGAGGATCCCATCCTCACCCACATCACCCCATAAGCAATCAAATAGAAAAACACACCCCCTACCAAACAAAGCAGAGAAAATTACAAGTTCAAGCACATCATTTATCTATTTCTTCTTTCTGTTGGTTAACCGGGGTGATCACACAAGGTTTCATGTTTACTGGGCATCCATTTAATCCACCGAGTTCACGTGAATAATCAATTTCCATATTACATCCATTTAATCATCACAGAAGATAATAGTTTATTAGTGCATAGAGAGAGACCACCAACAACCAATTATTTTCAGAAAGCATACATCCAAACAGTTCACAACATAATTATAGCATCCCACCTTATTATCGCATAAAATTTTATTACATTATACAAAATCGAGGATCTTTAAGGTTTAGTGTCTTGGAAACCAGGAACTTAATACATGACAACATAAAACATTCTTATTAAACACTTGAAAGGCTTATTCATTTGTTCATCCTAATTTCATTACAACATCTCATAACCTGGGAGCATACATCAAAAGAAAGGGTGAGAAGAAGGCCCAGTAAGGGAAATATTTTACATGTGAACTTGAGATACATCAAAAGTCATAAAAAATAACTTTAAGGCATGAGAAAGAGATCACGAGGAATATCATAATAAAAATAACGTGTTTCATAACTAGAAGATGTGGCTAAAACATTTAACATAGACAATCATGAACATATCACCAAGGTCCATCCCCAAGGTGTCATTTGAAATTACCAATGTTATTCACAAAGATATCGTTAAAATTGTAATCTCTAGTGGTTACACCATTACCCAATGCATTGGAGCGCTATCAGGGCGCACCCTTAAATTTTAATTTATTATCATGTGAGACACATATATCATCATAAAAAATTTCATAAATAACCCATATAGTATTAAAGAAATGGGTTTAGTTTCATAATCATAAAATTTTAAAAACTGCTTTAAAGACATGATCTTTATGTCACTTTAAACCCACGAAAAAGAAAAGCGAGTCTCATGTATGTAAATTCCAGAATTTAAAATAGAAAATTTTGATATATATGTGAATACCCTTATAGAAGAAAGATCTTTTAGTATTCACTTAATAAAACAAAAGAATTCAAGAAAAAGAGAGAGACATTTTGAGACGAAAATTCTGCAGCATAACGGCTATTTTATAGGGTTTTAGAAAACATTGAAAAAAGAAGGGAAATGGGTCACCCACTCATAAATGATCCATAAAAAAGTATAGGGAAAGAATATAATGGATATAAGAACATGGTAATGAAATTTTAAAGACATACCATATGAAATGAAAGACATGGATGGAAGACAAAAATAATATTTCTCTTATGAAAATTCGGCAGCCTAACGACGTCACTTAAACCTTCAAAAAAATAATTGACGAGATCAAATAGGGTATCTAATAATATTAACATAAAAGATCAGTTTGATAGATATAGAGATAATACCCCAACATAATAAAAAGGAACTTGAAAGACTTGACATGAAAGTAGAACTTTGAAAAAAGAGAAGGGTGAAAGAATCCCTTAAAAATTCGGCAGCCTAACAGCGCCACTTAAAACTTCAAAAAAAGAATTGATGAGATCAAATAGGGTATCTAATCATATGAAAATAAAATATAAGTATGATAGATATATAGATAATACCCCAACATAATAAAAAGTAACTTGAAAGACTTGACATGAAAGTAGATTTTGAAAATGAGAAGGGTGAAAGAATCCCTTAAAAATTCGGCAGCCTAATGGCGCCACTTTAACATTATTAAAATGAAATGATGAGAAAAAGAGGGGGTCTCTAATCAGATGAACGTGAAAAGGACATTAGGATGAATATAAAATAACCTCCTCCAACATAAGAACATGGAGTATAAAAGATATGACATAAAAGAGAGTACTTGGAAAGAAAGAGGGAGGTATGATCTCTTACCTTAAAATGTAACTCTAAAAACTCAAATGTTGGGACCTTGAGGGCTTGGGGGAACCTTGAGAGGACTCCTTGGGAGGTAAGGAGACCATAACTTCATTTATTAGGATTTTGGAATGGAAAGTATGATAGAATGGCTTGGTATTTATAGGGGAAGTGAGGGGACATGACATTAATGGCCAAGGGACACCTCATTGGTGGTATTGGCAAAACCATGGGCTTGACCATGGTATTTGCCCATGGTATTGGCCACTTGGAATACCTAATACCTTATCTTATTATTCATGAGTCGACCATATTGATTACATACTTAATACATCATTTAATGATGTCATTAAACACCCGTAACTTAAAAACTGTATTTTCACTATTCACCAAAAATTCAACTTTCTCAGAAAAATCTCAAAATTTCACCTTAACCAAATATCGATGCTCTGATTTCAAAAATGAACTCTATTTTATAAAAATAATTTTCTAAATAATTTTAATTTAATTTTTAAATAAATACACTATTCACCGAAAATTCATTTTTTTCAGAAAAATCCCCAAAAACTACCTTAACATAATATCGATGCTCTGAGTTCAAAAATGAACTCCATTTTATAAAAATAATTTTCTAAATATTTTTAATTTAATTTTTAATTAAAAAATACTATTCACTTGAAAAAACTGATACTTGACTAATAATTTCTGAAATAGTTATTTACCTATTTTATTGAATCACATTACTTAATCATGGTGCCTAGATTATATTAATACTTTCTTTAAGTGAGATTACTAATCCATTTGGTCACATTACTAATCCTAAGCTTGAAATCACTATTCATAATTTACTATTCATCAAAAATTAAGTTGATCTTATTAGACTCTAAATTTCTTACTGAACATAATTGTAGAAGACCATTTTTTGAAAATCATTACACATTTTTAATTATTTAAGGTTTATATAAATATTTTTAAAATATAATTTTTCTAAAATTCATAAAAAATATTCATACTATATTTATCCGGAAATTTTGAAAATTCACAAACTTCATTATAAGAAGAAATCACAATTTTTATTTAAATCAAAGGTTTACACAAGGCAGTTATGGTCTCCTTACATAGCCCCTTATAACCCTAGCATATAACCTAAGTGTAAGGTGTGCTAAGGAGATAGAATCAGAGGGTGGCTCGGCCAACATCGCACGAGTAGTAATTTCTATCAGTTTGAACTTCTCGCAAAGGAGATTCTATTCTTGCTTCACACGATGAATTTCGACTTGGGTTTGGTCCAGAGTAAATCCTAGTGGTGCTACCTCCTTCCAAAGTTCTATTAGATGGGCTTCGATTGGCCTGAGACTACTGGATGAGGCCATCAAATCTTCTTTCTATATTAATTAACTAAGATCACTTGTATTTAGAGACAATAGTCACAACACTTAGTTTCCAACGGTCATACTGACTAATGGTCATATAATAGTCAAAACCCAAAAGTCTCATTTTAATTATACTCATGTTCTCGAATGAAATAGTTTTGTTGAGTATAAAATAAAATAACTCACAAAATTAGGAAACAAAATTTATTCAAAATTTCGGGTCGTTACAATAATAATCAAGGAAGAGTAGGAAAATAGAACATCAATATATCGATCACATCCCTCCCCTTTATTCCTTTAAAAGTCCGTTTGTTATCTTCATTAACGCTTGTATTCATCCATTCCCACAAAAACAAAAGCACACCCACCCCGCATGATACACAGAAAGGAGAGATGAAGGAAAAATCCCTACCTCAAAGGTTTTGTTTTGATGAAACCATGACGGTCGAAGAACGCTCAAGAAACCAGGTCGATTCTCCACGAATCCTCTTTATATTTCTTCTCCTAACACAACCAAGTCCAAATATCATCATATTCGACATCCAAATGCTTAGATCTACCCATAATGGGCGTAGATCTAAGAAACCGAGAGATGAGGAGGTGTAAATCTAAGTAGATCTAGGAAAACAAGCAAGAATGATCACATACCTCAAGGAACCGGCTTCGATTGGCCAAGAAAAGCCTCTGGATTGCCTCCAAAATTCTTGGGAGAGGTTCTTCTACCTACAAGGAAGGATAATCATGAGCTATGGCCGCTTAGGGGCTTAAACGAACCATTTAGAGGCAAAAGAGTTCAGATCCACAATTTTAGGATCTAACTTTAAGTTCTCGCATGGTTTAGCAAACCATGCGCTAACCGTGCGTTAGGTTCTGCCTCACCAAACACTCCTCGCACAGTTAGTCTGCACGGTTAGCCAAACCGTGTGCTAACCATACGTTAGGCACTGCCTCCAACACCAACCTTGCATGGTTTGGCCGCACGGTTTAGCCAAACCATGCGCCAACCGTGCGAAAGCTATTGCCCTTTTGATTTCCTTAAAGGTCCACCCAAACGCATCCCCAAGTCACCTTTACCTCCCGACACAACTCCAACACCAAATTTCAAAAAGGAATAGACCAGAGAGGTCTGGTCCATTACATTTAATCATTATTAACACTTTTATAACTATTCATATAAAGTAGCGATGAAAAATGAATGACATCATTTTATGGTGATGATATTCCGTACTTACGCACAAGTGATGTTTTCACTTTTCGATGAATGGAATGAAAGAAATGTAAATAATAATTTTATATTATAGAATCATAATTATATCATAAATATAATAGATATTAATTTAATATTTTCTCATGACCATCCATGTAAATAGGAAATTTTAAATGAATCAGATCACTTCATGGTGGGGGTAGTCCACATGTACAGACAAGTGGTGTTGTCATTTTCCAATGGATGGGAAGGAGATAGAAAATGGTTATACCATAACAAAAAATTAGTATATTTATGATAATATATTAATTATTTTAGGATGGATACAACATATTTAGATGAATTATAATAATAAATAAGATTTAACATAGTTGGGTAAGACTATTACCTATTATTTGAGGGACCACCTTTGTCTTACAACTCAAGCCATATGAGGATGGTCATAAGGTAAGAATAGAAGATAAATAAATAAGGTAAGGAATATAATAAGGTTTTTTGTAGGTATTTTATCATCTATTGGGATCAAATTATGTGAATACTGGAAGATAAGAGGTCCCCTTTTAATAATCCAGGTGATAGATACACATAGAATTAATTAAAAGATTTAAATAATATAAAGTATCTTTCTTTTGAAAGTTGTAAAAAACAACCAAGAATTAAAATTTATGATAATATATTTTCTAAATTCATTTATCCAAAAATATTTAGACAATTTTAAGTGGATTTTTTACCCTTATATCTTAGTTTAACCCTCGATAAACTCATTTTAATCCTAATCATGGTAGACATTTTTTATTATTTTTACAATTCAATATGACAGAAAAATAAAAGTAAACTCATTAAAAAATTTGGTCATGATGATTAAAAATTTGGAATCAATTTTATCAAATTAAATTTATATAAGTGGTATCGATTCATTTAAAATAATCATGTAAAACACAATTATTTTTAAAAAAAAAATTAATTTTAAGCATAAAATGGATTTATTCTTATTCCATGCTTAATAAAAACCATTGGATGAATGTTAAAACAAATTATTGAATATATAATATATAAATTTAATTAAAATAATTCATCACAAGTGATAATTTTAATTTATTAAGATAAAAAACACTTTGCACTCATAAAAGCTGTTTTCCAGAAGAACATCTCTTTTACATTCAAATGATTTTCTTTTCATTTATAACCAATTGATATCCAATGAATTCATTTTATAAATATATAAAAAATAATTTTTTATAATTTATTTAGTTCTATTCATATGCTCCAATCCAATAACTAGGTAATAACTATCATATTAAATAATAATATTTTAATAGTTTATGAGAGTTATTTTAAACTCGATGTTGAGTGTAAAGAAATTTATCAAATAAATAAAATTTATTTAAAGATAAATATATAATGAAATATTAGTGTGTTATATTCTACCCCCCTTATAATAATTTCTCTCTTGAAATTATTTCACTCTGATAGAAATAATTGAAGATACTTTTGCCTCATCACATCCTTGGGTTCCCACATAACATCCTAAAATTTATTCATTTCTCTAAAATAATTTGACCAGGTGGGTGGTCTTATTATGAATCACTTCCTCTATTTGATCCAGAATTTCCACCAATTGTTTCCTCATAGGAGAGATCTTGATTCAATGGTATGATCTCTAAGTTGAGTATATTTGAAGGATTGAGTATGTACTTGATCATGAGAGATACATGAAACACATCATGAACTTGGTAAAGTTTTGATGGAAGAACAAAGTGATAAGAAATAATCTTAATAATCTTAATAATTTAAAATTGAATGATATATCTAGGGATTATATGTCCTTTCTTTATAAAATATCTTAACCTTATTTCAATGAGATATTCATAGGAATACCTTAACCCTAACTTTGAACTCTAGATCTCACCAATGATTGTCAGCATAACATTTCTATTGACTTTGAGCTATTTTGGTGTGCTTTATGAATGTATATAAACTTATATATTATTTCCTCAAATAGATAAGGTCCCTGTAGATTTATTTCTCTAACTTCATCCATATATATTTGAGTTTCTAACTTCTTACCATAGAGGAATTCATAAGGATCTATCTAAATGCTTGAGTAAAAGCTGTTATTATAAGAAAAATAAACCAAATAAAGGTATTGATCCCAAACAACTTTAAAATATATATATTATGATCTAAAAATATCTTTTAGGTTTTTAATTGTCCTCTAAAACTGACCATCTATTTGAGGATGATATGCAGTGCTAAATTTGAATCCTGTATTCAATGTCTACTAAAGGCTTATTCAGAACTTTGAGATAAACCTTAGATCCCGATTATATAAAATAAAATATGGCACTACATGAAACTTCAAAACTTCCTTAATATATATCTTGGAAATATGATCAAGATAAAAATATTCTATTATGTAAATAAAATGTACTGATTTCATAAGGAGATCGACTATAATCCAAATAGTATTGTTCCCTTTAGATGTTTTGGGGAGTTAGAAAACAAAATACATAGTAATTTTTTCCAATTTCCATTATGGTATGCGTGATGGTTGTAATATCCCATTAGAATTCTGTCTCTTAGCCTTAACTTACTGACATACCAAGTATCAAGATATATGCTCTACAATATCCTTTTTTATGTTATACCACCAAAAATACTCTTTTAGATCTCTATACATCTTCGTACTTCTAGGATGAATAGATAATGATAAACTATTATAACAACTCCTTCTTCAATTATGGTATTAATAGGAAATATACTCTATTTTTAAACCTTATCATTCCACCATAATCATATTTAAATTTAGGGATATTCCTCACCTTCTTCTGTAGTTTCACATATTTATTCCACACCTCTTTAATCCTCATGTGGATGGATGGTTGAACATTCATATGAGAAAGACATGGTATGTTCCCATTCATCATTATCTTAGGATATATCTCATGATAATACATAAATATTGGATCAATTTTAATTCTCATCATGAAAAATCTATCATGATCTTTTTTACTCAAGTTATCACCACCTTGTTTGCCTTCCCAGGGTGCTAGTGTATTGAGAATTCATAATCATTAATCAGTTCCAACCAAATTATTTGTTTAATATTCAACTATTTTTGTTTGAATATATAATTAAATATTTTATTATTTTTATATATATCACACCCTTCACCATAAACATATCATCCTCTATATTTTCAAGGTAGAAATTACGACTACCAGCTCCAAACCATGAGTTGGGTAAATATAAACATGAATTTTTGATTAGCATGAGGCATACGCTATCACCATGTCATTATGAATGAGGAAGCATCCTAGAATCTTATTTTACATATAAATATAGATCATAAAACCTTCTCCACTACACAATAGTTTGATAACTGGTGCACTGCCCAACCTTTTATTTAATTTCATTAAATTTTCCTCACATTCATCTGTTCAAAGGAACTTGGATCCCTTCTATGTAAACTTTTCTATTGGATTGGATATCCATGATAAACCTCTCACAGATCATAGTTAGTATCCATACAACTCAAAAAAACAAGGTATATTTGATTAAAATCACATTTTAATATTTTTTATACTGTAAAAAATTGTTTATAATCTCACAAAAGTGTTATTGAATGGGTAATTATCATGTTTTCAGGTTTTAGTGCTATTTTGAACCCAAATGTGAAAAACGACTAATTCTGGATTTTTGACAGAATTTTACGTCAGGGGTATTTTGGTCATTTCAGGAAAAATAAAATTCCAAATTTTCTGATTAATTTTCTTTAGAATCCTTATTTTATTTCCTTCATTTTTGTCTTCTGGACCAGGAGCTGATTCAGTCATCTAAAGGGTCTAAAAAATCATTGAAGATTGGAATTTTTCTAGGAGGACAGCATGGACCCATCCAAGGTAACGGACATCAAACGCGGCCTACACATATCCAAATGATGTGTTTCCACCTGGGATACCTTTAGGACAGATAGGGCCGTCTATAAAATAAATTTAGAGGATTTTGGAGGTCATTAAGGAGTCTATTGAATGACATTATTTTGGAGGAACCAACCTGGATGCTTCGTCTAGAAACAGAAACCGATAATAAAAAATTCATAACTCTTACATACGGTTTTCAAATTATCTGCAATTTTTAGAGGAGACGGAAAAGATATTTATGAACATAATTCATGAAGTGTGGAATGCGTGAAGAGGTCATTAAGGGGGCCTAAAATGCTCAACAATGCTGGGGTCGAATTCTACCTATAAAAGGAGGCCATCACCTCCTCCTCAAAGCATCCCATTTTTCCATCCATTCCTTCAAGGCACCAAGGAGGAGATATCCACCGAGGGAGGCCGGCCGCAAATATTCCAACTTTATTTTATTTTATTTATTTTCTTTATTTTTAGTTTTTAATTGTAATTTAGATTTCTAATAAATTAATGCATTGTTTTTATTTTTGTGTCCACCGATTCACCCTCTTTTCTTCCTCTCATCTTACCATCGTGAACTATAATACTCATGATCACAAGTAACTAATAAGAGGAATATCCCAAGGGAGTAATCAGGTTCTTGAACCCAAGAACATCTTCTTAATATTCTTTGAGTTAATTCTAAGGATAATTTATAGTGGGTGTAATCCTCACTGTGGTTGTCTAAAGGTTAACTTCTTAATCTACAACCATTTTCCCTCGATTGAGGAGGTGGATGGAGGGTGTGCTTGGCGATCGCTAAGTAGGATTTTCATTCACAACAGGGGTAGAATAAGGTGTGCACACATACGATGGAGTGTGTACACTAAGAATATTTGAAGCTGGCCAATGAAGGTGCTCCCTGAATTTTCTCTCGGGAGAACTTCCTTTCTTCCCTAATTACATTCTGTTTAGAATTGCATGGTAATTTATAATTAAATTTTAGTTTATTCTGATTATGAATTTCATTTATTTTATTAAATTACATTTATTTCATAAAATATTAAACAACAAAAAAAGAATTAGATTAGGTGGAATAGAAGTAGTGATTTATTAACCACAAAAGCTCCTCAAGAGAACGACCTAGGTCAGCCCCTGTGCTGCACTTAGCTATAAATATTTTTGAGAGCGTGCACGACAACGCTTCGTCAAATTGGCACCGTTTCCGGGGAGCCAAGTGGTTTTAATTCACTATTTTTATTCACATTGTGTAAATAATTTTACTTTCATTTAAAAAAAACAACAAAAATATCATAAATTTCAAAAACTAAAAAAAAAACTTTTTGTTCATGATGTATTTCAATGGTGATTATTCTGCATGGACTGACCAATCTCAGGTGCCAAAAAATGTTTGCAATGAAATTGATGCTCAATTTCATAGGATTAGTGATAAAGTTCAAAAACTGGAGAGCCAAATTGAATGGATTGCTGAATATGTACGCACATCCCAAGAGCAATCCAAACCTGAGCCTGAACCTGAACCAGAATGAGTGGTGGAAGAGATTTCACCGATCACATTTTATGTTAATGAACCTGAGGCGGGTGAGAAAGAACCTCCAAAGGAACTTATCACATCATCCCGCACTCAACCATTGCTCAAGGAGGTCCCAGAAGTACACATTCCAACTGATGCACTGATGGGAGGTCAACATTTTTTCAAAGAATCTTGGAATAACATTGTCGAAGATAACTTGAAACATGATCTTCCCATGCATGATATTGAACAATCAGTACCTTTTGACCTCACTCTTGCTTTGGAAGATGAAGAAGAAGATGCAACTGCTGAGATGGAGTTTCCAATGGTCATGCCTGAAGAGATCAATTACCAAGCTGAATTACTTGAAAGGGAAGATTTCTTTATTGATTCGTCATGTTTTTATTTTATTCAAACTGAATTGTTTTCTGACTTCTCCTTTCCTGAAATTTCAGATACAACACAAATGGATCAGGCCTTGTATTTTGATGATGATACCACCAAAGTGTTGGTAATCTAGGAAGAAGATCCGAAGAAGCTGGCGGTGGTGCGACTACCTCCTCAACAAAAATTTTCATACCATATGAAGGCGGACACCACCGAAGTTAACAGGGAGCACCCTTATCTTTTATTCCCTCCCACTTCGAACCTCAAATTTCTTCTTTATTCTTTCTCGGGGGTTGGGAACATTCTTATCTTATTTGGGGTTCTCTACTTTCAGTGTTTAATCATGGACATCGGGAAAACTCACATGTGGTGGTTCATCTCAAAGAAACCACATCCACCTTCTGATCGGGGATAATCCACTGAAACTGCCTGACTAGGGGCAGTAAAAACCTAGCACCCGCTTGGGGGTCTAAACCAAGCATTATCTCTTTTCTTTTCCTTTTCTCATTCTTTTTATTTATTTTTATTATTTATTTTTATTACTTTCTTGTAGTATTAAAGTGGCTGCTTCTAGGAGCTTAACTCAAGGCATCCACTTCTAAAATAATGTCAGGTTGTATCTTTCCTTCCCTTTGATTTTCTACCTTTATTTATATTTTGTTGAGTTGGAATAAGGGGTAGTTAAATTTAAGTGTGGGGGAGAGTCAACCTTCTTATTTCTTCTCGTGTGATTTTCATTTTTTTATTATTATATTTTTAGGATTTTTGAGATTTAATGAATATTCTTATCACTTTTCACACAACAATTTATTTTGAAAGAGTTGAAATGTTTTTTGAAATAATGGATTTTAAATGATTGTTGATGTGAAAACATTTTCTTGAATTGGATTATCAATCATTTGTATGAGTTTGACTGATTTTTGAAATCCATGACCATGAAACAACTGACTCAAAATATTTTTTTTCCAATCCTGTGAGGTATTCTAAAGCACTTTTACATATTCTTCTTAATACCCACACTTTCTTGAGGGAAACTTGAATTTTGTGTGAGAACAAGAATTTGTGAATATTCTCTTTAGAAGCTTTGGATTTCATGGAATGTATTTAAAATGATTGAGGCATCTCATTGGCTAGCCACATTTTATCCGGATACCCACCTTTACATTTATCCTTCGTAATCCCTTAGATGCCATGAATTGCCTTATAGGTTTAAGCCACATTACAAGCCAATTTTTCCATACCTACCCGCACTTTTAGTATTTTTGCATGGATATTTCAAGTTTGAGTGTGGGGGAAGGGACTTTCGTGTGCGTTCATTGGGATGTGTATCATTTATGGGTAGTGTGAAGTGTGTGTCAATATTTTGGGCAGTGGATAACAAGAGAATTGGGCATGTGTCATCATTTCATTGTGCTTTATTTGGTTTATCCATTTCTCCTAAAAAAAGAAAAAAAGAATAGAGATGAGCTTGAATTCCTCATTGTAAATTCTTTTATGACTCACGTCCCTCCCAAAAATCAAGGTCATGAATTTTCATTCATTCATTGTATTCAATTTTTCAGCTCATCCTCTATGAAAAAAAAGAAAAAAAAAATAAAGCTGTGCCTTTCTGGAGCTTTGAAAAAATAGAGAGGAGAACTTAGATGATATCATTCATTATAATCACTTATTGGCTCATGTACCATGTCATAAATATGGGTGGATTTTTTTATCACATTTACAAGCAGTATTGAGTGAGGAATTTCCTATGTTTTCACTTGATTTAATCATGCATTGTACTTAAAAGTTCAACCTCCTCTTTCTAGCTTGGAACATTTTTCAATCATTCTACCACCGACCCTAAGCCACAGAATCATTTGAACCTTTAATTAAATCCCTCATGATTAAATTCATTTTCATGTTTCACGCTGTGGAGAAATGATAATTTTCACAAACCTATGGTGATACATGTGATTTTCAAGTATGAGCATAACTCCAGAATCAATTTCTCTTGAGTGAAGAGTGACATAAAATTCAATGTGAGGTAGGTTGTGATTGATCCGTGGATTGATTTATGAGGTTGAACAAATTTTAATGATTGAAATGAAAATGAGAGAATTATTATTCATAAAATGAGACATTATGGAATTCTATTTTGGATAAAATCATTGATATTTTCTCATTTTTGATTGTTGTGTGGATTTTGATTTGGATGTAAGATGATTGCCCAGGAGTGCAATGTTTAAGTGTGGGGGAGTGATGAAACTCACATTTTCATATATTTTATACTGTAAAAAATTGTTTATAATCCCACAAAAGTGTTATTGAATGGGTAATTATCATGTTTTTAGGTTTTAGTGCTATTTTGAACCCAAATGTGAAAACCGACTAATTCTGGATTTTTGACAGAATTTTACGTCAGGGGTATTTTGGTCATTTCAGGAAAAATAAAATTCCAAATTTTCTGATTAAAATTCTGTTAGAATAATTATTTTATTTCCTTCATTTTTGTCTTCTGGACCAGGATCTGATTCGGTCATCTAAAGGGTCTAAAAAATCATTGAAGATTGGAATTTTTCTAGGAGGACAGCATGGACCCACCCAAGGTAACGGACATCAAACGCAGCCTAAACATATCCAAATGATGTGTTTGTCCCTGGGATACCTTGAGGACAGATAGGGACGTCTCTAAAATAAATTTGGAGGATTTTGGAGGTCATTAAGGAGGCTATTGAATGACATTATTTTGGAGGAACCAACCTGGATGCTTCATCCAGAAATAGAAACCAAGAATGAAAAATTCATAACTCTTACATACGGTTTCCAAATTATCTGAAATTTGGAGAGGAGACGGAAAAGATATTTATGAACATAATTCATGAAGGGTGTAACGCGTGAATAGGTCATTAAGGTGGTCGAAAACGCTCAACAATTCTGGGTTCAAATTCTGCCTATAAAAGGAGGCCATCACCTCCTCCTCAAAGCATCCCATTTTTCTATCCATTCCTTCAAGGCACCAAGGAGGAGATCTCCACCGAGGGAGGCCGGCCGCAAATATTCCACCTTTATTTTATTTTATTTATTTTCTTTATTTTTAGTTTTTAATTGTAATTTAGATTTCTAATAAATTAATGCATTGTTTTTATTTTTGTGTCCACCGATTCACCCTCTTTTCTTCCTCTCATCTTACCATCGTGAACTATAATACTAATGATCATGAGTAACTAATAAGAGGAATATCCCAAGGGAGTAATCAGGTTCTTGAACCCAAGACCATCTTATTAATATTCTTTGAGTTAATTCTAAGGATAATTTATAGTGGGTGTAATCCTCACTGTGGTTGTCTAAAGGTTAACTTCTTAATCTACAACCATTTTCCCTCGATTGAGGAGGTGGATGGAGGGTGTGCTTGGCGATCGCTAAGTAGGATTTTCATTCAAAACAGGGGTAGAATAAGGTGTGAACACATACGATGGAGTGTGTACACTAAGAATATTTGAAGTTGGCTAATGAAGGTGCTCCCTGAATATTCTCTCGGGAGAACTTCCTTTCTTCCCTAATTACATTCTGTTTAGAATTGCATGGTAATTTATAATTAAATTTTAGTTTCTTCTGATTTATGAATTTAATTTATTTTATTAAATTACATTTATTTCATAAAATATTAAACAACAAAAAAAGAATTAGATTAGGTGGAATAGAAGTAGTGATTTATTAACCACAAAAGATCCTCAAGAGAACGACCTAGGTCAGCCCCTGTGCTGCACTTAGCTATAAATATTTTTGAGAGCGTGCACGACAATGCTTCGTCAATATTGATCACCATGGTTGGTCTAGGCCATTGTTTAATAACTTACATCTTTATAGGATCCACTAATATACCTCACTTGAGATTATATGACACAAGAAATAAAATTTCTATAACTAGAATTCACACTTGTTGAATTTTGAATACAAATTCTCCTTCTTTAGGGTATTTAAAACAATATTTAAATTATCTTCACACTATTCCTTTATCTTTTAATATATAAAAATATCATCTATAAAGACTACCATAAATTGATCATAGAAATCTATAGACTCTATTAATTAGATTCATGAATATAATAAGGAAATTTTTAAGTCCAAATAGAATCACTATAAATTCATAATGACTATAAATCATATAGAAAGTTAATATTGGGTATATCCACCTTCTTGACCCTCAATTGATTATATCTAGATTGAAGGTAAATATTGAAAAAATTTTGAGCTCTACATAGTTGATAAAAAATGTCATCAAAATGTATATAATACCTGTTATTGATTGTAATCTTTTTAAGTTCTCTATAATAAATTAAAATACAAATTAAAACATATTTATTCTTAAAAAATAATAGGTTCACCCCATGATGACACACTAAGGCATATAAATCCCTTATCATGATTCTTATGCAGTTAATTATTCAATTCCTGTAACTCAATCAGGAAAATTCTATATGAAGTATTTGAAATTAGTATAGAAACATGTATGAGTTATATTAGAAAATAGACATTATGATTTATGTGAAGACTAGGAAAGCATTCAGGAAATAGATTAACATATTCTTGAACAATAGACATATCTTCAATGTTTATTTTCTCTTTAACCATTTTAGATAAATATCCCTCACAAATAGGTACTAAAACCTATATAATAGAAGTAATTTAAATTATAAGTTCATACTCATCTGTGCATCAAAATATGGTCATAAGTTTATTCGGAATATCAAATGTGATTTCATTATTCTAGAAATTAAAATGGTATATCTATAGAGATATATTATCCATGCTCAAAATCACATTAAATTACAATAATTGATGAATAATAATATTTTCCATAGGGAAAATTATTACAAACTTTAACATGAAATCCCCAACTCTATATTTAAGGATAAGTGTGCCTTAACCATCAAGATCCATTTTAGTTATTGACATAACAAAGGTTATTCCTTGGTCTAAGAGTTATCCCTTGGATAAAGGCATCAAATCAGATAATTCCCAAGTTCCCAACACCTAATACACTGAACTATTAATGGTACCTTAGGATAAATTTCATTTACCTCCATTGAAATATTTATTTTTCCTTAGAAAATATTTTATTTATACCCTTATTTTACACACATAAAACATATTACCATTCTTTTGATACATTTCCTTGGGTGATTCTTCTCATAATCTTGACATATAGGAAGACGATTCTTCTTTACTTTATGGTCTTCATCAACTAAACACCCATGAAACTCCATTTTTCTCTTATTAGGTGTGTTAGTAAACTCACCTAAGTTTATGTTTTTAATCATAAATCTAGATAGATAGTTAATCATAACCACATATTTTTACATTTTATCTCCCATTTAATTTGGTTTCTTATGAGTATAGTAATTTCATTAGACATAAAATTAATTATTCACATGATTCCTCTTGATTCCAACCATTTAATAAAACCAAAAAAATTAGTGTGAGTATCAAACATTAGTAATTAGAGTAAATAATCTTATGATTATGAAAATAATTTTTATGAATTACTAAATTACAACACCTTCTTTTAACCCATTTCACTTTAATTACATATCATATCACTATTTATTATCATCAGTTGTTATAGATTTTATCCACGAAATCCTCATAATGATTCATTATGATAAAGTGAATTTACAAAAGCATATAACCCAGAAGTGTCTATCCAGGTGCGTATTCTTAGGCCCAGTCACTATGCACTGGCAATGATTGAGTTAATACCCAATCCAACCCTTTCAGAGTTGTTACCTCATGGTGTATCCATGACACACCCACATATAATTTTTAGTATCCAAAAATAAATTTATTTTCCTAGAAAACCACATCCCTTTCTTTACCATAACTTAGGATATTCTCCTATACATAGGCTTATCTTAAGAGTTCACACTAAAGTTGTGCAATACTAATATTTAAAAATAACTAAACCCTACTCTGATACCAAATGAGGCAACTTAAGAATTTCATACATAAATATTACATCATTTTAGATGAATATTAAATACATCACATAATGGTACATGACATATAACTATAAAGGTTTAGTTTCATTGGATACTAGATACATAATAATATTATCCCATTAAATATCTTTAACATATGAAACAAATTTCTTCTCTCATTGGAAAATTCTTAGAAACACACTAGTTAAAATATTTCTTTATAGTTTACGGAAATTAAACATAAGAAAGGGTGATCTGAAATGATCACTAAGGGTAAATATAGGAGATATCAACCAACTATCATAAGTGAGTATAAGATAAGTATAAGGGTATGATAACATGATCATAACTTATTAAAGTTATAACCTATTAGTCAAATATCATTAATCATGAATAATGGAAAAAGGATTTATCATAATGTAAGACATTAGTAACAAGAGAGAGGAATCATAAATAATCAATCATGATCCATGGGAATATATCATAAGCATAATACATAGATTTTTGGAATACACATAATCATAGAAAATCATTTCCTTAGTTAAGGATCACTACCAAAAATATCATAGTGGATTGGGTTAAATCCTTATTTCATAATTTTATTAGTAAAGGTTCAATATCAAGACTATCATGTTAGATATATTCCCTAATTTAAATGATTTTACTTCCCATTTCATTCATTATTATCTCATGATATATTATTCTTTACCCAAGGCATTAGAGGACTATATAATTTCAGGTGCACCCTCCACATAATGGAAACCATAGATATGTGTTTCACAAGATGATAAAAAATTCATATATTCATAATATTATAACCTATGTAAAATAAATGAGTTTTATAAACATTCTATAATTTCCTAATATTATAACCCATAGGAAAAAATGAGTTTCATAAATATTTTATAATAACTTAATTAACCCATGGGAAAGAAATATGTTTCATATAATCATCCTTAAATTCACCATCATCATAATCTATCCATAGAAAGTAAGTGGATGGTATCATAAGATAATATCCCCCGTGAAGTATAATAATTATTTAAGTGTGTTTCTATAGATGAAAAATACTATTAAAATAACATTCAAACCATTCTTTAAAAATAGGGGATTTATTTTAGCATATTTAAAAACTAAAAATTACTGGAATATTGAATAAAATAGTTTCTTTGAAAATAACTATGGAAAATTATAAATGAATTTTCAAAGTAAATAATATTCATGATGATGTGAAAACTTGTTCATATGGAAAACATTAAAACAAATATTCCTTTCACACATTTTGTTATAGTCATAAATAACTAGTTCAGAGAATATTGTAAAATTTCCATTTTAAAACTTTGAAAATAAATTAAAATATGGTAGAATATTTCTTCAAACAATAATTTTATAATAGAAAATATAATTCTTGATTTTTTTAAAGAACATGGACATAGAAGAAGAAGTTCATCGACAAAAGTGGAAATAAGGTCAATTTTTATTAAAAACAATTTCTAGGTTATTTTAGGGACTAAAGAGAAGAAAATGGTACTATTAATTGAAAACTCTAGGAATAAAAAAAGTATAAAAAATATATGGGGTTTAAATTATAATATCTATATAATTTTCCTTAATATAATTTTTTCATAGAAAATACCGAAAAGAAATAATATTGTAACATAAACCCTTACCTAAAGTCCAATCTTGCTTCATACATGTTCAAAAATACTATATAATAAATATAAATTTATTATAAATATATTATAGAACAAAATTCATCAATAAAATTCTATGTTTAATTCCTTTATAATTTCTATTTATTTTTTTATTAACAACTTCTTCATTGAAATGAACATTTGGGTGAAAAATGGTCTCTTTTCCATGCATGTTCTGGTTCGATAGTTCCAATACTTGAACCTTGGTCATGGTTTCACCATATATAGAATCTTAATTATTACATAAATGTTATATTTAATCATTATATAAAATTTTATTACCTTTCATATAAAGTAGCGATGAAAAATTAATTACATCACTTTGTGGAGATAGTAGTCCGTACGTACACATGAGTGATGTTTTCACTTTTAAATGTATAGAGTGAAAGAAATTTGAATAATATTTTACCAATATAGAATCATAATGATATCATAAATATCATATATATTCCTTAAATTTTTATTTATGACCATCTATGTAAAGTGTTAATGAAAAATAAATCGCATCACTTCATGGAGTTGGTAGTCCACATGTACGCATGAGCGATATTATCATTTTTCAATAGATGTGAATGATATATAAAATGGTTGTACCATAATAAAATATTATTATATTTATGATACTATATTCATTATTTTAGTCTTTATAAATCATATTTTGAGAATCTCATAGAATAAATAAAATTTTAAGGAGTCAGGTAAGATGATTACCTCTTCTTTGAGAGACCTCCTTTGCCTTACACCTTAAGACTTGTTAGGACGATGTTTGGGTAAGAACAGAAGCTCAATAATGAAGGGAAGGAATCTAGGAAGGTTTTTGGTTAGGTATTGGGTGATATATAGGATTATAATTGCAACAAACTAATATTTTAGAATACATTTCTCTTTAAATAAATATTAGGTGTTTGATACATTGCTTGATGTGCAACACCAAGCTTAAAATAAACCATTATATATTATAAACTTGAAGTTAAATTGACGTGTATGAATAAAATTAACCAAATTATGAATTATATATAGAAAATTTTAACTTAATTAAAATTTATTGACTAATATATAATAAATAAATACTCAATTTTAAGTGAATCCATTTTATGCTATAAAAAATATGAATTCTTCAAAAATAGTTTTTATTGCATTTTGTTCATGAAAATTATAATTAATTTATAAATTTTTTGGAAATTATATTTTATTAAATTAATCTAATTTTTTAAATAATCATGTAAATATTAGTTTAGGGTTAAATTTAGTTATTTTTTTTGAAGAGATTTATTTTTAAGTGAATAGTGAAAAAATACATATTTTTGCAAAAGTATCATTTATTTTCATTAAATAAAGAAATTTGAAAATACCATTATCTTTTTAATTTAATGTTAATGTAATAAAAGTCTCATTTATCTATAAATAATATAATTATTTACATAAAAACTAGTATTAGAATTTATTTTGGTATAAGTTCTTTTTTGCACTTAAAAAAGAATTTTTATAAAAATTACTTTCCATTGTGTTTTATAAATTTCTATCAAATTTTAATTCTTAAACTTATACAAATTGAATCTGAAATTTTTTTCCATATTTTTAATGAGGAGTTTAAAATATGGTAAATAAGTCCCTTTTATTTTTAGTCACTATGAATAGTAACTGTGATAAATATTTATCACCTCGGTAAGAGTAAAACATGGTTAAAACTATGAGGTAGGGTCTTAAGATCTACCCAAAACTTTATTTTATTTAATTTTATGAAAAAAATTAAACCATATATATCCTAAAATCTATTATATTTAATTTTAGTGCCATTTTCCTTTGATAATGACATTTATATTATATTAAGTTAAGAAAATTGCAAAATTTCACCCTCTTTTAATATCTTTAATATATTTTCATTGGGATAGAAAGAAGTTATGATTGGTTATAAATGGTTAATTATAATATTAATAAATTCATTTTATTATATTAATTTATTTTTAATTTTTAGTGATGATATAATTACCTAAAACCCTTACGCAACGACAATACTATGCTTGTACAAGTAGTAGAAAAATCAAGGTAAATGACATTAAAAATAATAAAAATAATATGTTTTTAATTAATTATGGTATTCCACATGTTTTATATGTTATTATAAAGTATAAATATGGTATATTTGTTTATATTAGAATTATATTACTGCCTTGATGTCTTTGAATACAAATGAATAGTCTAAAAAATAGCTTTAATGATATTTTATGTAAAATAATAAAATATTAAATGATTTAAATATAAAGAAAATATTTCAAGAGGATAGTTTGAATTTTAAATAGTTTATATTTTATCTATATACCATTTTGGATCTACTCTTTACTCTATAATTAAATTTATGTCCATTGAAGGATAAAAAATATGATATTGTGGTTAAGGTAAAAAAGGGCTAATGAAGGGGTTAAATAAAAAGATAATGTTTAAAATGACACCAAAACCTCCCTAATTTTTTTAGATGATGATATTTTAACATAATAATATTTTTATTCAAATAAATTTCTATTTTTAAGCATTAAACTTGGGAAAACTTTAATTATATTTATATATTTTAATCACTTCCAAGTGTGTCCTTTCTCTCACTTATGAAAGGGAACCTATTATTATCCTTTATTTAAACATTTTGAGCACTCTATCTCAGAAAATACCTACCATAATACCTTATTAGATTAATTACTCACATCCTATATCATATTTTATTCCTCTAAGACTATCCTTTTAAGAATTAAGGTGTAACCCAAAGGAGATATCACAAAGTAGAGGTAATTGTACTATCTGATTATTTTAAAGTTTATCTCTTATTATACTTATTATAAATTTTTTGTATACATACTAAAATTATTAATATAATATAATTAATATACTAATATGTTATTATAATTATTATATAACTATTTTCTGCCTCATTTTCATCAAATGGGAAATGAAAGTATCGATTTTGTGTATGTGTGAACTACTGTCTCCACGTAGCGATATGATTCATTTTCCATCATCATATTTCATCGCTGGTTTTTATGATATATTTTATATTTTTATATTATATTTATTAAATAATTATTATTTTTAATTATAATATATTATCTAACTTATTACCTTATGATGCGACCACATGCATATTTTAATCCGCAGGGGCTACAGTTAGATTATATCAATTATTACCCAAACTACACTTGCTACTAAGGCGTAGTATAGTAATAGTGCAGGGTTGATCCCAAGGGAAAAAATCTAGAAGATATTAACTAAGGCTTATAACCTTTTTGGGTAGGATTCCTCACAATTTTGATTAATTTTGAAAAAAATAATGCTAAGATAACTGGGTTTAGGATTAGAGATAAAGAAGGTATTATGATGAATTAATAGGTTCAGTAGAAAGGATGATCTTAATTCAAACTTTATATAGTCCTAGGGTTTAGGCTATGAAAGAAGTAGAGGTCACTATTTGATCATGGTCAGACCAAAAAGCTCTATCTATGAGGAAACTATTCCTTGGTTTGAATAAAACTACAACCTAAATGTATTAAACTTAGCTTATATGAAAAAAAGCGTCATAAGATATTTGTTATAGCCTATTCTACATCAATCAGGATAGGTTCATTCATTCAAACTTCTTGTGGTCAGGGTTGTTTAAGTGAATTGGATAGAAAAATATTTTTTACCCTGATTACTAATCCTTAAGTTTACCAAGTTGAGAATTGAAGATTTATTGAGTTTAGAAACCCCTACTCTCAATCCATACCCTAAGAAGTTTAGCTACTTATGAAAGAATCAATTACAGATAGATAAAGAAATAAAATCATGATCAACATGACAATAGAGGCTAATATTAAATGATTTAAAAACATGAAACAATTTAGATTAAACAACTATAAAACATTCAATTAAGAACAAACAATATAAATCTCAAATAAAACACAATTTCAATCAACTAATTACTTGTAATAAGAACAAGAACAAGTGCATCATAGATTCATCATAGGTTGGTGATCGAGTTGATGAATGTGTGAAACAATATTGGGGGTGCAAAAAAGGAATGAATAAAATCATTGAAATTATTCTGTGGTGCTTGTATTAAAGTAAAACAATGAAAAGACCTGAAGAAATTCAAGTTTTGGGAGAGGGGTAGCAAAAAATTATGAGGGAAGTCGAGAGAAAAAGAGAGAAACTGAAAGTACCACCGCCTCTCTTTTTTACGATGTGCCCACTATAGGTAAATATCAGAATATTACATGATGTGTAATAGTGTTTCATGTCATGTAATTTCAATCCATGTTTTCCTCTATGATTTTTGAATTTATGTTAATCTCTCATGAATCTAATTTGGAGATTTGGAACTTTGACTCCTTTCATGACATGCATGTGGTACTCACAATGTGTAGCTTCTTCTAGGCTTTATTTTGAAAGAAATAATTGTATTCAATGGTTACATGATGTGTAATGGTGAATCAAATCATGTAATGGGTTGAAAACTTGAAATTCTTCATGACTTTGCTTCACAACTTGCATCATATTGTGAAATGATACTACACATCATGTAATGATGTTTCACAATTTCTAATAGAAAATTTTGGTTTTGGTTTTCATTTTTTCCTTTGAAATATTAAAAAACCATTTCCTACAATAAAAAACACATATTAGGTTCATTATCAAGTAAATAATTGAAAATAATTAATAAAATGACAACAAAATGTTTATATGATTTTAAATTATCAAATTTCTCCACACTAGAATAATTTGTTATCCTAAAGAAAAAAGTTCTCAATAGGGATTTCAAATGGTAAACAATTTTTAAAACAGGAAAAATTCATTATATCTAGGTAAATAAAACTAAGTTTAAGTATAAAGGTCAATCTTCATATTCATCCCTATAAAGAAAATCATTCATGCCTCATAGCTTATTTCTGTAAAAAAATTCTTAGTCTTTTAATTACAATTTCTTAACTGTTCCGTGAACTCTATAACCATTTTCAATTTAGCTCATAATGAATTTTCTCTCATCACTCAGGGTAAAATGAAATTGGAATTATGATCATACCCTAAGTACATGATTCTAACCATAGACTTGCATTGGTTCTATCATCTCCACTTCATAAAGACAAATAAAAAATCAATCATGAGGGCTTAAACAATTAAGTTATCATGAATTTTAGGTAGTGGTTAGGTGGGAAAATAATGAAAAAAATCTAAAAAAAGAGGGTAGGATCTGGAGTATAATGCCTAAATGTCATGAAAAGTGTTATGAAATGTCTCCTCTATGGCTAATAAAGTCCATGCACTCAACATATCAAGTTGGATATGTGTATATATATCAAGTGAGTGAAAAAATGTATCATGTTCCTTTTTTTAATTTTTTGAAAGTCATGTCCAGAACAGATCTCACATCCATTCCCTAACTACATATGATCCTTTATGGGATTCATCAGTCTAGAAATGGGGAATTTTGACCTTCCTATCACACAAACCAATTTTTTTTTATTTTTTTTATAATTATCAATGTAACAAGATAGATGTGAAATAATAAAAAGTACACATGGATCAAAATAAAACTATCTGATGAGAAACACAATACATCACCATAGTAGAATCCTCATGTGTCTGCCTGTTGAAAACTTACCATGCACCTTTTAAAAGTAAATTCATGCATTATACAATGAGAAGGGTAGGAAGGGATAATTGGATTATAATAACTGTATCTTATAAGGTAATTCATGGAAACTATGGGATTAATGATGGAAGGGTGTAAGGTGGGTCTTAGGAAAAAGAAGCTCAATAAATACTGCCTCAATCATTTTAAAATTATATTTGTTTCATTATAGCCTCAACAATATCTCAATGCAAGTCCTGATAGGTTTATATGTCCCAGCTATCACTCAAGAAATATGCTCAGAAAATAGTATGCAATTGCTGTCTTAGAATCCTCCCAGGAATGGGAATAAATAAAGAAAATTGGAAATCACTAAGGGTATAAAATCAAGTAATAATTCAATTAAAAGTAATTTCATTTTTTTGAATTTTGAATTAAATTACTAAACTCTATAATCATTCTAAAAATATAAATAGGAGAAAAACATAGATTTGTAATAATTTATAACTTAAAATTTTCTTTTATTTAAATAGGTACAATGAGTTTCTGGTTTAAATTATGCTTTCAAATGAAAAATGTCTCCTAGATAGATGAGAACAAGCAAAAATTCAAGTGTATCAAAAGTTAAAATCACGAAAAAATAACCCACACTTAGAATGCGATAGCGTCCACATTGTTTATGTATGTATTATGGGAGAGTTATGGTAGATAAAATTATAGAAATGGAAATGGAAATTGTAAAATGAAATGATAAGGAATCAAGATCTCCCTGTATAAAGTGGTATGCCATGGGGAAAGTTGAGATGTCTTGATTTTTGGAATTGTGCTACCTGTAAAATGTGTCAAAAATAAAAATACTACACTAGATAAAATGTTAGTCCATAGGGTTTAAGCATTTTTAAGCTATAAAATAGGCAGGTTCCCACAATTGACAGTAATGAAAGACATCTGATAAAAATGTTGTAATGTGTGTACAATAAGGCTCAAAGTGACTCATGGATAAAAAGAAAAAACTACAAAACAATGACCAGGAAAAAATCATGACTACAAAGAAAGAGAAACAAATGAAATATGGGTTGCCTCCCATAAAGCGCTGAAAAATGATGTCATCATCAAGACGGATGAAGAAACTTATCAGGAAGTATCATCCATTATCTTAGCCTTTCCTCTGTTGTCTTTAGATACTCGTGGAAGTTTCCTCTAACTCTCAAGGTATTTTGGAAGGATTTATTAGTTCATATGCGTACCATGAATGGATCTGATATGGAAGGAAAGGTATCTATGATTTTGGTGATGTCTGCTAAGAATGAATCTCAAGGGATAGCTCCTAGAGCTGGTGCTCGACCTCATCCAGGTGTTGAGTCACTCATCGAACAAGGACATATGGTGGAACAGGTTCCTTGAAAACCATAGATGACATAGATGATCTAGACATGGATACTATAATAGTGTATGTATTGAAAAAATAAGCCAATAAAAGTGAATAAAAATCAATATCCCATATATATAAATGTGTAATGATACAATCATGAAGGGAAACAATGGTAGTAAAAAAATTATCATCATCCTACTAGAATACAGAAATTATAGGAGGGAACTGTAGAACACTAGGTAAAAACAATGTCAATAATGGAATCATCATCAGCCTACTCATGAACAGAGTGTGGCTATAACTTCCATACCTAGTCAATGGCTATGATGGTGGAAGGTGCTGGTTGGTCAGCTATGGATGATGGTGCCGTGGTGCCAGAAGCTATATGAGTACTAGGTGGTGGTGTGGTACTAATTCATAGTGTGGTCGTGGGTTTGGAAGTGAGATCAATGAGGGGAATATCGATGGATGGGGTGGTTGTTGGTCCCTTTCCCCTCCGGGTTTACTCTTCCAGATATTATTATTGGGCATTAGGGGTTTTCTTCTCTGATGGTAATTCAAATATGGTGGTGGATGGGGTAGGAGTGGTAGATGAGGAGGGACTAGTAGAGTCCCATGAGGGTGAGGAAGGGGTAGAGAAATGGGAGAACTCTACGAAAGGAATACATAGGTGTTGGGAGATCCGGTACAGATTCTACAAGATATAGAGTTTCATGACCAAGAGATTTTCTTGATAAGATGGGGTGGGTGGAGCACTGGGGTAGGTGGTGCTGGAAGGTGGAAAATGGGTGTAGGGATAGAGGTGAAATGGTGGGTGGAGTGGGTGCAGGGTCTGCTGCATGATCTTCTAGGGCCTCATTAACAACCTCAACTACCCATGGTTCCAACTGGTAGAAGTATCCATCCTTGGTAAGTAGCTGCATTTTTGCAGTAAAAGGAGATCAATTGTTTCCATCAGCCCAAGTGAGGTGAGTGGTAGGGCGGTGTAAAAAAATCCAAGATGATAGACCATGTGAGTGAGGAAGGAACCTCCCATCAATGTGGATCTCATCCTATTAGTTTGATATCTATAGTAAAATACGAACTGAGATTCCATGTTGATGATAGGGCCTCCCATGGCTATATCTAGAATGATGACATCTATCTAACTAACACTACCGTGGGACTCAGCTCGGATGAACCAACCATATGTCAAGGATCTATGTAGGATACAAAGTGTTGGGCCTCAGAGTTGGGTGGATTTGTTAATCCTGGGATCATTCTCAATTTAAGAAACATGGGAAACCATTCACCATAGACTTTTTGAATTGGACTTGGCAGGATCAAGCTACAGTGTAGGGAATAATTGGGATGTGAAAAAATCCTCATTATAGATCATGAGTCCAATTACAAATTCTATGAAGGAATGATCATGAGGTCTTCAACCTAGTCTAAAGCAGAGGCTATCAACTGTGACCTCAAATTTGGCTAGAAACTCCAAAAACATCTCTTGGTATGTCGCCTCACACACCTCAATGATGGATAAAATATATAGGTGATTGAAGAGCTGTAGGAACTCCTAGATGATATGATGGTGAGGAAGGATAACCACGTTAATGGTATTTTTGGTCCTCATCAGTTTTTCCTACAAACAGTTGAGTACCATATGGTGTTTTGGGTTGAAAAAATGGAGAATAGGGTGTAGATGATAGTGGTCATCATCATATGACTCACTAGAGGCATATTGAGTATTCTCTTGAGTAGAGATTTACTTAGAGGGTACATTAGAATTAGAGGGGGAAGCTGCAGGTGTTTGTGGGGGTGTGAGAGGTGTTGTACCTCTTAGTCACTTCACCAGAGGTGGTTCATCCTGCTCAGTCATAGAATTAGGTATAGGGAACACGATATTTGTGCGTTCCATTGAAGGAGTAGGTCGGAGGTAGGAATGGTTAGAATAAGGAATAAGTGAGGTAGGGGAGGTCAGTGTTTCGCCGAGAGGGAGGAGAGGGATTATGGTCGACTGAGATGGAGGAGATAGAGTGTGGTTGACTGAGAGGGATGAGAGGGATGGGAGTCGACTGCCAAGTGGGAGGGGGGCTGGGTCATAAACCCTAGGTTTACGACCTATTTTTTAAAAACTAGATCGATGGAATACACAATGTGTAATTTGGTTTCAAATAATTTATTTAGTATTTTTAGGAATATCATGTTCGTGAAAATACACATCATGAGTTATTGTTACACGATGTGTAATTTTATCTTTCTGCTCAGAATTAGACCAGGCCCTGGTCCTTTGTTCTTGGAATTCCCTAAGCTATTCTAAATATTATTCTAACAAAAAATAACCTAAGGTGACCTATCTTTGGTTTCCTCCCAATCAACGCTTTCTTTAAAATCGATATCTTGACACTTTGAGGATCAAATGAATTTCAGGCTGATGATAGAGCCTTCATAGAAGGGTTCTTTATAGATTTTTAATTTATAACATTGAATTTGAATGGTGGACCAAATTCCTTTTTAATTTCATTGTTACCATAAGTGAATACTTGAAAAACTATTAAGTGTATTGTCCATCTATATTTTAGCTTCCTAGGGAACAATTTCAATCTCGAGTTGAACAAAATAACCTTATTTCCTGGGAAAAAGATGCATCTTGCAATATGTTGATCATGAAATTTCTTTGTTTCTTCTTTTTAGATCTTGGAATTTTCATAATAATATTTTCTTATTTCTTCCAATTCATCTAAATGTGGCATATGATCTTCTTTATCATTTTGAGAATCCAAACTGAGATTCTTAATTTCCCAGTATGAACGATGGTCTTGCTCTACTTATAGATGACAAGGTTCTCCATAAACCAATCAGAATAGTGTGGTGCCAATTAGTTTTTTTACGCAGTGCATTACAACCATAGTGCATCATATTTTTTTAGAATCCAATCACTTTGAATTATTTTCATGGTCTTTTCCAAGATTTGTTTGATTTACTTATTGAACAATTCAATTTTCCTGCTTGTTTGCTAGTGTTAGGGAGTTCTATGTTATACCAGATTCCATATTTATCTAGTATTACTTTAAAAAATTGATTTTTAAATTGTGTTCCCCAATAACTAATGAGTAATCTAGGAAATTAAAATAATAAAAAAACATTTTCTTAAGTTCATGACCACTTTTTCCATGTCATGGGCTATAGCCTCAGCTTCTACCCATTTGGAGATGTAGTCAACACCAACATGGATATAGGACTTTACATGTGAATTGAGAAAAAATATCATGAAATCTATTCCACATAAGTCAAAGATTTTGAATTTGATGATTGGGTTTTAGGGTATTTATTTTCTTTTTCCAATGGTTCCAATTCATTGGCACCTATCACAACTTTGACAATAATCCCTTACATCTTGGTGTAGCATGGTTCTGAAAAGTCCACTTTGTCTGATCTTTGCTACCATATGTTATGGTCTATTATGACCTCCAATTGGTGATGTATACACATGTATAACATATTTTGGATTTTATCATCTGGAATGAAGCACCATATCAAGACACCAACAGAGTTCTTAAACAAGAGTGGTTCATCTGAGTAGTAGGGTGATGCTTCAGCTAAAAAAATTCTCTATTTTTGGTAAGAGAGATCTTGGTGTAAAAATTCCTTGGAAAGATAATTTTCTATATTTTAAAACCATGGTTATACCCTTATGTTGAAAAGGGTTTCATCAGGAATGTCCACTTTGATGTTGATATCATCATCACCCTTTATGAGTGGTAGTGGTAATTAGGACATATGATCATCAATAAAATTTTCTGTGACTTAGGTATCCTTGATGATGATATCAAACTCTTAGGGAAATAGGATCCACCTTATCAGTCTTGGCTTGGAATCCTTTTTATTCATCAAATATATCAGGGAAGCATGATCGATGAGCACAATCACCTTAGAAAAAACCAGATAGGAACAAAATTTCTTGAAAGAATACACAACTCGTAAGAGGTATTTCTCTATAGTTGTGAAGTTGACTTAATCTTTATTAAACATGTGACTGGAATAATATATAAGACATAATATGTGACCAACTAATTGTCCTAAAACAATTCCAACAATGAATTCGAGGGTGTCACACATCAATTCAAATTCTTTTCCGAATTTGGTGAAATGATTACAAGAGCATCTATTAGGATTTTCTTTAAATCAATAAATGATCACCTATATTATTCAGTAAATTTAAATGGTGTTTCCTTTAATAACAGGTGCTTCAAAGGGTGGAAAATTTTTGAAAATTCTTTTATGAATCACCAATAGAATCCAGTATGGTCTAGAAAAGTCCTCATACCTTTAATTGTTGAAGGATAAGGTAAATATTTGATCAATTTTATCTTTATAGGATCAACTTTCATTCCATTCTTGTAAATTTTATGTCTGAGGAATATGCCTCCTTAAACCACGAAGTGACATTTTTCCCTGTTTAAAACCAGATACTTCTCTTCATAGTGTTAAATAATTAGCTCAAGATTGCTTAGGCGGATCTCACTGGATCTTCCATAGACTAAAAATTTATCCATGATAATTTATAAGAATTACTCCACCATATCATGGAATATATGTGTCATGCATATTTGAAAAGTTTTCAGTGCATTGAATATACCGAATGACATTCACCTATAGGTCCTCCTCCTCTTAGGGTTCCTCCCTGATGATGTTGCGATCTCTCCAGGTCCTCTCATCCTTCTTTTTCATTGCTTCTGGGTTTCCTTTTTTGTGCTCTAGGTCTCTCGTCTCGGCTCGCCTTTCTGTTCTCTGGCCTTGAATCCCACCGACCCAATCCAGGTTGGATCTAGAGTGGTGGGTACACCAAGGCTTTGGGATTGTGGTTTGGCAATTGAGGTTCATCTTGGTGTCTCTGCTCTTCTTCTTTTAGGGTTTCATCCCCAGTTCTCTCTAGGGTTTTCCCTTCAGATCTCATTTACTTTTAAGGTTTTTTCTCTATTTTTCCCTAGGGTTCCAATCCCTCTACTTATTTATTTCAATTAGTGATTTTGGTTTGTTTACTATTGGGATTTTTGTATTTCTGTTGTTTGTTCAACATTAGATGTTGGTGGTGTGGTGTTGGCATAGGGATCTTTTCTGGCATGACGAGGATAATAGGGAAGAAGGCGAGCATCGACTATTGAGAGTCTGGTTAGTTTCCTCGCTCACTTTGTCTTCTTCTGTGGATTTGGTTTGTGAAATTAGTTTCATGGTGTTGGTGGGATTCAATGGATTCTGTTTGTGGTTCACTAGCGTTTCTGTGGATTGGGGCTAGTGTCAATGGTCGCATCAGCGTGGATACTTGGGGAGGTCAATTCTGCAGGTGGTTTTGTTCAAGTCTTCTTTCTGGTTTTCGTATTCCCTAGATCATGGTCCCGGACGATGATGGTATTGCCACTATTTTGTCTCACAAAGACCATTTTTTCTCGGATCTAGAATCAAGGCTTCCACCGTTCTCTCTGAGGTGGATCTTCATGGTGGTCTCCATGGTTATTTGAGAAGTGAGGTTGAGCGGACGATTTCGGGAGTTAGACAGTGACGATGATCGATCGGCGACGAAGAGGTTTGGTACAGTTCCGGTGATGATGATAAAGTGTTTAGTGATAAGGGTTGCAGACAAGTCACTATGGTTAACAACAACTCGATGCGATGAGGGTTTTTTCGACGGTTCATGTATGTAATGCTCTGGTGGTTTGTTCTCTCTAGTGAGGTGGTGCTTCAGGTGATGATGTATCGATATTTGGAAGGGATGACAATGGTGTGATAATGACTACTGGTTGTGATGTTGGCGACGTTAGCATAATATTATATGGTGAGTGATTTCTAGGATTTGCTTTTCGCGACAGTGACCTTCGATTAGAATTTTGATTTTGGGTTTGTTTTGAATTTTGAATATGTATGGTGTATCAGACTGGAATGGTTCCCACTTTTCTCTTAAAGTGGCCTTTTATGAAAATAAAAAATTGATTCAGCCCTATAGGTGAAGGTGCCAAATGGACAAGTGAATGTTGTTTTAGAGTAATGATTTGGGTTGACTACAATCTAATTGTATCCTAAATATCCATCCAAGAAACAATAGAATTCATGTACTTCTAGTATCTCTTTCATTTGATCCATGAAGGGTAAGGGGAAATTATCTTTCTAGGTTTTCACTTTTAGATTTCTATAGTCTATGCATACTCACCATCCAGTGATGGGTTGAGTTGAGATTAGTTCAAATTTATAGTCTGAGGAACGTAAACCTAAGAAAGGGTGAGATGAAATTCTCAGTAAGAGAAAATATAAGAGATATCAATCAAGGATCATAAGTGAGTATAAGAAAAGTATAAGGTTATGATAACATGACAATAACTTATTAAAGTTATATCCAATTAGTCAAATATCATTAATCATGAATCATGGAATAAAGATTTATCATAATATAAGACATAAGTAATAAGAGTGTAGAATCATAAATAATCAATCATGATCTATGATAACATATCATAAATATAACGAATAGGTTTGTGGAATACACATAAAAATATAAAATCATTTCTTTAGTCAAGGATCACTACCAAAACTATCATAGCGGATTGGGTTAACTCCTTATTTCATCATTTTCTTGGTAAAGGTTCACTCTTCGGACTATCATATTAGATATAGTCCCTTATTGAAATGATTTAACTCCTTATTCCAGTCTATACTATCTCATGATATATTATTCTTTACCCAATTCATTAGAGGACTATATAATTTTTGGATCACCCTCCACATAATAAAAACTATACATATGTATTTCACAAGATGATAAAACATTCATTTGTTCATAATATGACAACATATGTAAAGTAAATGAGTTTTATAAAGATTATATAATTTCCCTATATCATAAACCATAGAAAAGAAATGAGTTTCATAAATATTTAAGCATAACTTAATTAACCCATGGGAAGGAAATGAGTCTCATAGACTCATACTTAAAATCATCATCCTCATAAGCCATCTATAGAAATTAAGTGGATGGTATCGCAAGATCATATACCCAGTTAAGTATAATAATTATTAAATTATGTTTCCATAGATGAAAAATAACATTAAAATAATACTCAAACCTTTATTTGAAAATAGGGGAAATACCATTTTATTTTAGTATCGTTAAAAATTAAAAATTACTAGAATATTGAATAAAATAGTTTATTTGAAAATAAATATGGAAAATTATAAAGGAGTTTTCAAAGTAAAGAATATTCATGATGACGTGAAAACTCTTTCTTATGGTAAACATTAAAACAAATATTCCTTTCACACTTATTGTAAAAAGTCATAAATAACTAGTTTAGAAAACTTTGTAAAAATTCCATTTAAAAACATTGAGAAGAAATTAAAATATCGTAGAATATGACTTTAAAAAATCATTTTATAATAGAAAATAACATTCTTTAAATCATTTTAAAGAACATGTACATGGAAGAATAAGTTCATCAACCAAAGAGGAAATAAGGTCATTTTTTATTAAAAGTAATTTCTTGGTTATTTTAATTACTAATGAGTGGAAAATGGTACTATTATTTGAAAAATATAGTAATAAAAAATGAAGAAAAAATATATGGGTTTTAAATCATAATATCCATATAATTTTCCTCAATAGAAATTTTTTATAGATAATCTCGAAAATAAATGAGATTTTAACATAAACCCTTACCTAAAGTCCCATATTGCTTCATACATGTTCAAAAATCCTATATAATAAATATAATTTTTTATAAATATATTATAGAAAAAAAATTCATAAATAAATTTCTATGTTTCATTCCTTTATAATTTCTAGTTATATTTTTATTAACAACTTATTCATTGAAATGAACATTTGGGTGAAAAATGGCCCCTTTTCCATGCATGTTTTAGTTCGATAGTTCCATTACTTGCACCTTGGTCTTGGTTTCATCATATATATAATCTTAATTGTTACATAAATATTATATTTATTCATTATATAAAATTTTATAACTATTAATATAAATTGGTGATGAAAAATTAATTAAATCACTTTGTGGGGATAGTAGTCCATACGTACACATGAGTGATGTTTTCACTTTTTGATGGATGGAGTGAAAGAAAGGTGAATAATATTTTTCCAACATAGAATCATAATGATATCATAAATATAATATATATTCCTTAAATTTTTATTTATACCCATCCATATAAATTGTTAATGAAAAATTAATTGCATCACTTTATGGAGTTGGTAGTCCACACGCACACATGAGTGATATTATCATTTTACAATGAATGAGAATGATATTCAAAATGGTTGTCCCATAATAACATATTAGTATATTTATGATACTATATTAATTATGTTAGTATTTATACATCATATTAAAGGTATCTTGGATAATAAATAAACTTTGAAAGAGTCAGGTATGATAATTACATCTTTTTTGAGAGACCTCCTTTTCCTTACACCGTAAGAATTTTTAGGACGATCTTTGGGTAAGAGCGTGAGCTCAAGAATGAAGGGAAGGAATCTAGGAAGGTTTTTGGGTAGGTATTGGCTGATATAGAGGAATATTGTAACATACCAGGTAAATAAAGAATATTACTTTATCATATTTATTAATATTTGTGAATAAAATATTAATATTACTTTAAATGGAACACTATGCTCGATGGCGTACCCAATACGCAACAACGAGTTCCTTTGAAATCTTACGTTGCACTCTAATAATAAAATAATATTATTTTAAATGGTAGTTAATGACTAGCCGTTGTAATGACAGGAATGAACAGAACTAACTACAAAATTATTATATATGTTTGTCAAATATTTTTATATTTATCCAATAAATTTTAGAGGCTTAAAATGCGAATGAATCCAATTTTAAGCGTAAATATTCAAATATTCTTTAAAAGGTCGATTAACCACCTTTTGATAGTAAACCCTTTTTAAATCCACTTATTGACAATTTCATATGTTATATTAGACTAAATAAAATCCTTCTTTATAATCGAGGCATCAAAATTTACTTGGTGTATGTTTTTGTTATTTTTTTCGATAAAGATCATTTTTAATGAATAAGTGAAAAATGTTGTATTTTAATTCAAAACCTCTTTTTAATCTAATTTATTTATATGATTAGATCATATTTTGAATTGGTTTTAAAGTTCAATTGGAATATATTTTTACCATTTAATCCAATGGTGGTCATTGGAATTAATTTTACATTGAAATTGGACTTAAACTAGTGTCAATCTTTTAATAGATATTATTTCTTAAAAACACGCTATTTATTTTGACAGAGGGAATTAATTATTAAATTAATTAATGAAAATTATATGTTTTGAATTTTGTAAAATATAAATAATTTTTTAATTCAGAATATCAAATATAGCTTAGGGTGAATTTTTGGTATTTTTCTGAAAAACATCAATTTTTGATGAATAGTGAAACCACTAAGTGGTAGTTAAAAAACTGATTTTTTGTTTAAATGAAATTTTACCACCTCTGTGATTTGAATTTCAAAAATCCAACATAAATGGTTGTAATTAGGATGTAAAATTTGGTTTAATGGGATGCAAATATTTTTTGGTGAATATTAACTTTTAAGTTTTATTAATCGCGATTGAAGGCAATTAGTGTAATTTAAGGTAAAGATAATGTTATAATAATATGAAATGACCTTGACACATGTCTTACCCTTATTGGATGAATCATTTCTGACCAATACAATCCATGGGTCAACTTGGGGACCCAATGGAGCCACTTGGGTAAGAAAATGACATTAATAACTTTTTATTTAAAGTTAAAATAAAAATGTCACAAACATGTATTATTTTACTAAAATAATTTTTATATGGGGTTATACAAGTCATATTTTTGAATATAAGTATTAATTGGAAATCTAAAATTATTTCTTACATCATAGTTTTTTTTATAATTTTCAGACATTAAATAAATTATGTTATTTGTGACACCGTGATGATGCAGCGATTACCTCATTAATGAATGATTTAAATAAAATGAAAATATAATGTAAAATATAAAACATACATTTGTCAAAAACCTATTGGATGGGTGGATTTCGAATTATTATCACCTTATCCTAGAAATATATTTTTTTGGGACCTTTAAAATCCTAAAATCATTTTAAAATAAAGTGACATTTCATGACTTTCCAAGAGTGCCCCTCCTCCCTCTTATAAAAGGCCCCCAACTCTACCTCCTTACTCACACCTCTCAAGCCATTGGCTCGACCAAACTATGATAATTTTATCTCTCCACATCCCTCTATTCATCCTGGAAGCCTTACCTTAGGCATAAATCTCTTCAATAAACCCTTTTGGTTCAAACCAAGAGGAGTTACCCGATTTATAGGTAAAGTCTTCCCTATTGTTCTTTTGTTTTATTTTTCTTCTACAACCCCATAAAATCATTTTATTACTTTATTTTGTAACAAAAATAGTATCTTCAATATACTAGGATGTTTTTATGAGAAATATTCGAGCTAAAATTACCCACACCTCCGTCTAATGGTTAAATAATATACTGTTTCTGTGGATGAAGAATTACTGCCTCACGAAACGATGATTGTTAAATCTTATCTTAACACCTTTCATGGTGGCCATTATGATTTCACTGTATTTTATATATGATATATGTGGTATTTATGTTTTATATATTCTTATTTATTTTATATTTAAAACATACCTTTATGCTTTTCATGTTGTGCAAATGCGATAATTTCATACGAGGAAGTGTGGACTACCTCCCCCTCAAGTGATGTGACTCATTCATGCAATACATGGAATGTATAAAGAATGAAATTAATGAACATATTTGACCTATATAACATATATATTATACTTTAATTATAATATATATATCTCTCATTTATTTTTAATTCCATTAATATGACAAATAAATGAAAGTAGCGTTCATGCGTACGTACGGCCTACCGTCTCCATGAACGGTGCATTTCATTTCTTTTTTATCTTAAAATGTTATGGAATAGTATAAAATGAATATGTACTGGATATATATGATATTTAAATCACTAATACTATTCTGGATATGATTTACTTATAACTACATGGACAATCATTTTCAAACAAGTTCATTTTTGACTCATGTACCAAACATCGACAAAAACATATGATATGAACTCGCATAATTAACTAATTGTTATAAAATTATAATATGTGATATGAATTGAATAATAAAATTTAAATGAGGTTCTTAAGAAATTATAAATTTACCAAAGTTTATTATTCAGTAATATAAAGAAACGAACAAGACAAGTCAGACTTGAGGTAAGGGATCCTACCTCTCTCTTTATTTTTAAGTACTCTCTTTTATGTCATTTATTTTAAGCTCCTATTTGTTATGTTTGGGGATGTTCTTCTATATTAATATTACTGTACATTTTATGTTCATATGATGAGATAACCTATTTTTTTCATAAATCCATTTTTTGGAAGTTTTAAGTGGTGCCGTTAGGCTTGCGAAATTTCCTAAGGGACTTTTTATCTCACTTTGTGTTCCTGCGAGATTCATGATACATTTGCCACTATTTTCTTTTGTGTGGTGTATGTACTTCCCATTATTATATTCTTTGTGTAATATAATTTAATTTATGGGTATTTACATCTTCATTGTATGATCATTCTTTCATGGGGTGTACGTTTCGAAAGTTACCCAAATCGGTAAGGGAACCTTTCACCCTCCTCTTTTTAAAAGACTTCTTTTTGTTAGGTCTTTTAATTTACATATTCTTATGTTGGGATATGTTCTTATATATCCTTATTTATGTTAATATTATGTACAAGTGATGAGATACCCTTCTTATCTCTCATCATCTCATTTTCAGAATTGTAAAGTGACACTGTTAGGCTGTCGAATTTCTGTAGGGGAACTTCTCAACCTAATTTCAATTCTTTGGGTTAAACCTCTTCTTCTTTATTATGTCGTGCTCTAAATATGTGTGGATGACATCTGATTGTTTTAAACTTAGTATCCACTTATATTTGGTTTATTTATATTTTTCACACATAATTATGTCATTTCTTAATCCTTGCTCTAATGGCATGATCCTTGATTGAGATTACATCTCAATTTCTTCTCATTGAGACATTTCTTAATGATATGCACTTTTATTATTTTATAAAGTGTATATACATCCCCTTTGACATTCCATATCCATATTATGTATATACTAAAGTCATTTAAATGTTTTGAAAATGGTCTACTTTCATGTGGCTTATAATTTAAATTTTCAAAATGGAAAATGACTCTTTTATTAAAACATTGTTTTAAATGGTTTTAAAGATTTATTCTTTTAAAAATTTATCATCCATGTACATGTTTTAAAAATGGTTTTATGTATTTATTTATATGGACATGAATGTTTTAAAACCATTTCAAAAGTTTTTAAGTGGTATGGGACACTTTGATTCTAAAATCTCTTTTAAACGTCTTCTTTTAATATTTTCAAAGTATAAAAGGATATTTCTCTCATAGAGTTTTAATGATTTTATTAGATGTTTTTATTTATGATGATGTCATGATGTGATCTATTATGATCGAAATGTTAAAATGTTTTATTTCCATTATATTTGTTTTATGTCTTATGATTTTATAATGGTACTTGGAAATTTGACAGGTTGTTACGTGATAAACCATATGACAGGTGGTGCCGTGAATACCAGGACGGGTGGTTAAATTATAACCTACAATGCATTGGGTATGGAAGTCGGCCGTATGGATATTCCATGAAGTGATATGTGTGGAAGTCAACCGTATGGTTATTCCATTTAAGTATGTTTATGTCCCAAGTTACCTTTATATGTTATGTGTTCTTTATATGGGTTTATGGTAATATTTTTGTTGCAAAGGATAAGTAGTGATCTTTTATTCAGTGAAGAGTATTTACTAATTAATAAAGGTAAAAATTATTACTTTGATAAAGTATTCATGGTTTACTTGTTGTTTTAAAAAACTAATAGTTTTCCTTCTTTATTTATCCTTTACTGGGCTTTTTATGCTCATTCAAGTTTTTGAAATGTTTTCCACAGGACTTAAAGATGAATAGGGCCAAGGATGGGATTAAGGAAATACATACTATCTAAAACATGGAACTAGACATGTTTCTTTTTAAGAGTTTTTATTTTATGGAAACTTAGAAGAAGTGTATAATTGGTGATCTTTTGAGATGTAATAGTTATGTCCTAATTATCTAAAACTCTAAACCTGAAAAGATCCTCTATGTGAATTATTCATTTAATTCATGATTATGTAATGTTTTAAGGCCCGATCCTTATATTTGGTATCAAAGGGAGGTTTAGATAACTTTTTAGGTTAGGGTATTCTCTAAGCATAAGTGACATTACCATAATGGTTATGATTTCATAAAGAGTCATAGTTTTAGATAAAGTGAATGAGTAAGTATATCTTAGTGTTTATCTTCCTCATTAGTACATGATAATTTTGTTGATATACTCACACTGACATTTTTGGTTTTAGTAAATGGATGGATCTAGCAGGCACCAAAGTGACAATGGTTTTTAAGGAAACTGTGGTGGTTCTCTGATTAAGAGACTAGATGAAATGGGGGATTCAATGAGGAATCTCGTGGTTATTCTAAACCAACTATCAAGGAGTCATGATTAACCACTTGAACCTTGGTGATTTCTCTAATGAATTATGTATGAGAGAACCAAATCGATGTGGAAGTTCAGGTAATAATTATAATGGTAACCATTAGGGTTTATATGATCCCTACTTTTGAGGTAATTATGGGTTACTATATGATGTAAGATGAAAGGTATGAGGTAAAATCTAGGTTAAATTATGTTATGGTTATTTTTTAAGATTTTATCTCTTTTTGGGGAATGTTTTAAGAATTATATGGTTTTGGAAAAAGGAAAACACGCAGAACATGTGACAACCCGTCGAGTTGGACAAAGCTGTGGGAATCGAACCCACAACCGAAGTGCGACTTGTATATATCGCCTACCACTGGACTATGTGAAGTCCCTGGTTAGTATAAAAAATTATTTTCAGTTATATGATTTTATGGATCAAGAATAAGTTGATTTTGGGAACTTATGTTGTATTAAATGGATATCCATAGCGTAGGAATATGATTTGGTGACTGAGTGATAAAGGTTATTTTGGAAGATGTTCTCTCTTTTGTGGAAAAAATATAGGCCTATAGAAAATAGAATACTTTGGGATTTCAATTGAGGAGAAACGGTGGAATTTTATTTTTGAAGAATCTATGTTTTTATTGTGGACATATGACGATTTGGTTTATTTATGAAAATGATTAACCTATCATAGAGAATATGGGATTAGGTTAATTACTTTTCAATACGAGACTTTAAGAGCAACTGATGTTATTTGGAGATAAATGCTAAGATTTAACTTGGAAGAATATGTGATCAAATACTTTATAGATTTGGGTTTCAATCTTAGTTTTGATTAATTTGAAGAATTTTATGGATAGATGTTTATTAAATGGTCTTTGATGAAATTTTGGTTTTGTTGGATAAATTTTGGAGATTAAGAGTAGTTTTTATTTTTATAAAATATTATCCTTTTTGGGGATTATCTAATCTTGTACTAACCATTTTGGTTTTTATTATGGTCTAAAGACATGGGAAAAATATAGAAGTTCATCTTTTGTGGATTATGTGATTATCTCGAAGTTTATTTTAGCACTCTTAATGCGAACAAGTCTTCCTAAATACTCATCTTTTGGGGGAAATATGGGTTTGTGTTAAAAATATAGTAAAAGATGAAAGTCTACATGAAAAGTAAGTATGTTTCCTTATATTTTAGTTAAGCCCATAAATAAATTCTTCAATGAAAATAAACTTAAAACAAAAACGTTGTCTGTTAACTTTTCCTACGGGGGAATCAAATACCGTTTAACCCATCACAAGTTTGTGACTTTTGGGTGGTTAAACTTCCCCTAATCATGTTTCAATCACTCTCCATCAGACCTTGATGGTTTGTTTTCTCCTCGATATCCATGTTTTCATGGAATAAAAGTATCTGTTGTCTCGGGTGACCTTTATACTTCTCTTTATTTCTTTTTAAGTGATTGTTTTATTGGCTCTATTTCCGATGTGGGACTTTCAATGAAGTTTCCAATCCCAATTTTAAAATTGTGAGGACGCAATTTCGAAAAGGGGGGAAGGATGTAACATCCCAGGTAAATAAATAATATTACTTTATCATATTTATTAATATTTGTGAATAAAATATTAATATTAATTTAAAGGGAACACTATGCTCGATGGCGTACCCAATACGCAACAACGAGTTCCTTTGAAATCTTACGTTGAACTCTAATAATAAAATAATATTATTTTAAATGGTAGTTAACTCCTAGCTGTTGTAATGGCGGGAATGAACAAAACTAAATAAAAAATTATTATATATGTTTGTCAAATATTTTTACTTTTATCCAATAAATTTTAGAGGCTTAAAATGCGAATGAATCCAATTTTAAGTGTAAATATTCTAATATTCTTTAAAAGGTCGATTAACCACCTTTTGGTGGAAAAAACTTTTTAAATCCACTTATTGACAATTTAATATGTTATATTGGACCAAATAAAATCCTTGTTTATAATCGGGGCATCAAAATTTACTTGGTTTGTGTTTTTGTTATTTTTTTCGATAAAGTCAATTTTTAATGAATAAGTGAAAAATGTTGTATTTTAATTCAAAACCTATTTTTAATCTAATTTATTTATATGATTAGATCATATTTTGAATTGGTTTTAAAGTTCAATTAGAATATATTTTTACCATTTAATCCAATGGTGGTCATTGGAATTAATTTCACATTGAAATTGGACTTAAACTAGTGTCAATCTTTTAATAGATATTGTTTCTTAAAAACAAGCTATTTGTTTTGACAGCGAGAATTAATTATTAAATTAATTAATGCAACTTATATGTTTTGAATTTTTTAAAATATAAATAATTTTTTAATTCAGAATATCAAATATATATTAGGGTGAATTTTTGGTATTTTTCTGAAAAACTTCAATTTTTTATAAATAGTGAAACCACTAAGTGGTAGTTAAAAAACTGATTTTTCATTTAAATGAAATTTTACCACCTCTGTGATTTGAATTTCAAAAATCCGACATACATGGTCATAATTAGGATGTAAAATGTGTTTCAATGGAATGAAAATATTTTTTGGTGAATATTAACTTTAAAGTTTTATTAATCCCGATTAAAGGTAATTTGTGTAATTTAAGGTAAAGATAATGTTATAATAATATGAAATGACCTTGAAACATGTCCTACCCTTATTGGATGAATCGTGGACGACCAATAAAATCCATGGGCCAACTTGGGGACCCCATGGAGCCACTTGGTTAAGAAAATGAAATTAATAACTTTTTATTTAAAGATAAAATAAAAATGTCACAAACATGTATTATTTTACTAAAACAATTTTTACATGGGGTTATACAAGTCATATTTTTGACTATAAATATTAATTAGAAATATAAAAAGATTTCTTACATCATAGTTTTTTTTTAAAATTTTTATACATTATATAAATTAAGTTATTTACGACACCATGATGATGTAATGGTTACCTCATTAATCAACGATTTAAATAAAATGAAAAGATAATGTAAACTCTAAGACGTACACTTTTCAAAAACCTATTGTATGGGTGGATTTCGAACCCTTATCACATTATTCTTAAAATATCTCTTTTTGGGAACTTTAAAATCCGAAAATCATTTTAAAATAAAGTGACATTTCATGACTTTCCAAGAGTGCCCCTCGTCCCTCTTATAAAAGGCCCCCACCTCAACCTCCTTACCCACATATCTCAAGCCATTGTCTTGGAAAAAATCTGATCATTTTATCTCTCCACATACCTCTATTAATCCTAAAAGCCTTCCCTTAGGCATAAATCTCTTCAAGAAACCCTTTTGGTTCAAACTAAGAGGAGTTACCCGATTTAAAGGTAAAGTCTTCCCGATTGTTCTTTTGTTTTATTTTGATTCTCCAACCCCATAAACTCTTTTTATTCCTTTATTTTGTAAAAAAACCAGTATCTTAAATATACTATGATGTTTAAATGAGAAATATTCGAGCTACAATTATAGAAACATCCGTCTAATGGTTAAAGAACATACTGTTTCTCTGGATGGAGAATTACTGCCTCACGAAACGATGATTGTTCAATCTTCTCTTAACACCTTTCATGGTGGAAATTTTGATGTCACTATATTTTATATATGATATATATGGTATTTATGTTTTCTATATTCTTCTGTATTTTATATTTAAAACATACCTTTATGCTTTTCATGTTGTACAAATGCGATAATTTCATACAAGGAAGTGTGGACTACCGCCCCCTAAAGTGATGTGACTCGTTCATGCAATACATGGAATGTATAAAGAATGAAATTAATGAACATATGTGACCTATATAACATATATATTATACTTTAATTATAATATATATCTCTCTCATTTATTTTTAATTCCATTAATATGACAAAGAAATGAAAGTAGCGTTCATGCATACATACAGCCTACCGTCTCTATAAACGGTGCATTTCATTTCTTTTTATCTCCAAATGTTATGGAATAGTATAAAATGAATATGTAATGGATATATATGATATTTAAATCACTAATACTATTCTGTAGATTATTTACTTATAACTACATGGAAAATCATTTTCAAACAAGTTCATTTTTGACTCAAGTACCAAACATCGACAAAAACATCTGATATGAACTCGCATAATTAACTAATTATTATAACATTATAATATGTTATATGAATTGAATAATAAACTTTAAATTAGGTCCTTATAAAATTATAAATTGACCAAAGTTTATTATTCAGGAATATAAAGAAACAGACAAGACAAGTCGGACTTGAGGTAAGTGATCCTACCTCTCTCTTTCTTTTTAAGTACTCTCTTTTGTGTAATTTCTTTTAATCTAATATTTATTATGATGGGGGATGTTCTTTTATATTAATATTACTATAAATTCTATGTTCATATGATGAGATACCCTATTTTATTTCATCAATCCATTTTTTGGAAGTTTTAAGTGGCACCGTTAGGCTTGCGAAATTTCCTAAGGGACTTTTTATCTCACTTTGTGTTCCCGTGAGATTCATGCTACATTTGCCACTATTTACTTTTGTGTGGTGTATTTAATTCCCATGATTGTATTCTTTGTGTAATATAATTTAATTTATGGGTATTTACATCTTCATTGTATGATCATTCTTTCATGGGGTGTACGTTTTGAAAGTTACCCAAATCGGTAAGGGAACCTTTCACCCTCCTCTTTTTAAAAGACTTCTTTTTGTTAGGTCTTTTAATTTACATATTCTTATATTGGGATATGTTCTTATATATCCTTATTGCTGATAATGTTATGTACAAGTGATGATATACCATTCTAATATCTCATCATCTCATTTTCAGAATTGTAATGTGACGCTGTTAGAATGTCGAATTTCTTTAGGGGAACCTCTCAACCCAATTTCAATTCTTTGGGTTAAAACTCTACTTATTTATTATGTCATGATATAAATATGTGTGGATGAAATATGATTATTTTACACTGAGTATCCACTTATATTTGGTGTATTTATATTTTTCACACATAATTATTTCATTTCTTTATCCTTGCTATAATGGCATGATCCGTGATTGGGATTACATTTCAATTTCTTCTCATTGAGACATTTCTTAATGATATGCACTTTTATTATTTTATAAAGTGTATATACAGACCCTTTGACATTCCATACCCATATTATGTCTATACTAAAGTCATTTAAATGTTTTGAAAATGGTCTACTTTCATGTGGCTTATAATTTAAATGTTCAAAATGGAAAATGACTCTTTTATTAAAACATTATTTTAAATGGTTTTAAAGATTTATTCTTTTAAACATTTATCATCAATGTACATGTTTTAAAAATGGTTTTAAGGATTTATTTATATGTACATGAATGTTTTAAAACCATTTCAAAAGTTTCGAAGTGGTATGGGACACTTTGATTCTAAAATCTCTTTTAAATATCTTCTTTTAATATTTTCAAAGTATAAAGGTATATTTCTCTCATAGAGTTTTAATGATTTTATTGGATGTTTTTATTTACGATGATATCATGATGTGATCTCTTATGATCGAAATGTGGAAATTTTTTCTTTCCATTATATTTGTTTTATGTCTTATGATTTTATAATGGTACTTGGACATTTGACGGGTGGTTATGTGATAAACCATATGACGGGTGGTGCCGTGAATACCAGGATGGGTGGTTATGTTATAACCTCCAATGCATTGGGTATAAAAGTCAGCCGTATGGCTATTCAATGAAGTGATATGTGTGGAAGTCGACCGTATGGTTATTCCATTTAAGTATATTTATGTCCCAAGTTACCTTTATATGTTATGTGTTCTTTATATGGGTTTATGGTAATATTTTGGTTGCAAAGGATAAGTAGTGATCTTTTATTCAGTAAAGAGTATTTACTACTTCATTAAGGTAAAAAGTATTACTTTGATAAATTATTCATGGTTTACTTGTTGTTTTAAAAAACTAACAGTTTTCCTTCTTTATGTATCCTTTACTGGGCTTTTTATGCTCATCCCATGTTTTTGAAATGTTTTCCATAGGACTTAAAGATGAATAGGGTCAAGGATGGGATCAAGGAAAGACATACTATCTAGAACATGGAACTAGACATGTTTATTTTTAAGAGTTTTTATTTTATGGAAACTTAGAAGAAGTGTCTACTTCGTGATCTTTTGAGATGTAATAGTTATGTCCTAATTCTCTAAAACTCTAAACCTGAAAGGATCCTCTATGTGAATTATTCATTTAATTCATGATTATGTAATGTTTTAAGGCCGGGTCCTTATAAATATAATTAAAATAAACTGATATTTTAGAATATATTTCACTTTAAATGAAGTTTAGGTGTTTGATATTGCTTCATGTACAACGCCGAGCTTAAAATAAACCATGATATATTATAAGCTTGACGTTAAATTGATGTGTATGAATAAAATTAACCAAATTTTAAATTATATATAGACATTTTTTACTTAATTAAAATTTATTTACTAATATATAATAAATAAGTACTCAATTTATAGGAAATCCATTTTATGCTTCAAAAAATATTTTTTTCGTCAAAAATGGTTTTTATTTCATTTTGTGCATGAAAATTACAATTAATTTATACCATTTTTGGAAATTAAATTTTATGAAATTAATCTTATTTTTTAAATAATCATGTAAATATTAGTTTAGTGTGAAATTTAGTAATTTTTCTAAAGAGATTTATTTTTAAGTGAATAGTGAAAAATACCGATTTTTGAAAATGTCTCATTAATTTTCATTAAATAAAGCAATTTAAAAATACCATTATCATTTTAATTTAAAATTAATGTAATAAAAGTTTCATTTATATATAAATAATATAATTATTTACATATAAACTAGTATGAGACTTTATTTTGGTATTAGTTCAGTTTTGTGCTTAAAAAGCATTTTTTCTAAAAATTGATTTTCATTATGTTTTAGGAATTTATATTAAAATTTAATGATTAAACTTATATAAACTGAATCATGAAAAATGTATTTAATATTTTGAATCAAGAGGTTTAAATCTACTAAATAGGTCCCTTTTATTTTTAGTCATTATGAATAGTAACCGTGACAAGTATTTGTCACCTCAGTAAGGGTAAAACAGGGTTAAAACTATGTGGTAGGGTCTCAAAATCTACCCAAAACTATCCTTTATTTAATTTTATGTGATAAATTCAATTATATATATCCTAAAATCTAATATATGTAATTTTAGTGCCATTTTCTACTGATAATGACATTTATATTATATTAAATTAAGAAAATTTGAAAATGTCACTCTCTTTTAATATCTCTAATATATTTTCATTGAGATAGAAAGAAGTTATGATCTGTTATAAATGATTAATTTAAATATTAATAAATTATTATTTTTATATTAATTTATTTTTAATTTTTAGTGATGATGTAATTACCTTAAACTCTTACGCAATGACAATAATGTGCATGTGCAAGCAGTATAAAAATCAAGGTAAATGATTTTAGAAATAATAAAATTAATATGTTTTTAAGTAATTTTGGTATTCCATATATTTTATAGGTTATTATTAAGTATAAATATGGTAAATGTGTTTATATTAGAATTCCACTTCTATCTTGATGTCTTTAAATTCAAATTAAATGAATATTCCAAAAATGATTTTAATGATATTTTATATTAAATAAAAAATTATTAAATGATTAAAAAATATAGAAATTTTTTCAAGAGAATAGTTTGAATTTTAATGTAACACCCTAGGTAAATAAAGAATATGACATCTTTATATTTATCCATATTTTTGAATCAAATATTAATATTACTTTAAAGGGGATGCTATGCTCGATGGCGTACCCAATACGCAACAACGAGTTTCTTGGGAATCTTACGTTGCACTCTAATAATAAAATAATATTATTTTAAATGGTAGTTAACGCCTAGCCGTTGTAATGGAGGGAATGAACAGAACTAACTACCAAATGATTATATATGTTTGTCAAATATTTTTACTTTTTATGATAAATGTTAGTGGATTAAAAATACGAATGAATCCAATTTTAAGCGTAAACATTCTAATATTCTTTAAAAGGTCGATTAACCGCCTTTTGATGGAGAACCTATTTTAAATCTACTTTTTGACACTTTTATGTGTTATATTTGACAAAATAAAATTCTTCTTTAGAAACAGGACATCAAAATTTACTTTGTGTAAATTTTTGGTATTTTTCTGAAAAAGTTCAATTTTTAATGAATAGTGAAAAATGTTGTATTTTAATTCAAAACCTCTTTTTAATCAAATTTATTTATATGATTAGATTATCTTTTGAATTGGTTTTAAAGTGAAATTAGAATATATTTTTACAATTAAATCCAATAGTGGTCGTTGGAATTAATTTCACTTTGAAATCAGACTTAAACTAGTGTCAATCTTTTAATACTTATTGTTTCATAAAAACACGCTATTTGTCATGACTTCGGGAATTAATTATTAAATTAATTAATGTGACTTATATGTTTTTAATTTTTCAAAATATACTTCATTTTTGTATTCTGAATATCAAATATAGCTTAGGGTGAATTTTTGGTATTTTTCTGAAAAACTTCATTTTTTGATGAATAGTGAAACCACTAAGTGGTACTTATAAAAACTGATTTTTCGTTTAAATGAAATTTTACCACTTCTGTGTTTTGAATTTCAAAATTCTGACATACATGGTTTTCATTAATAAGTAAAATGTGGTTCAATGGGATTAAAATAATTTTTTGGTGAATAGTAACTTATTAAGTTTTTAATCGCGATTAGAGGTAATTAGTGCAATTTAAGGCAAAAATGATATTATAATAAAATGAAAATACCTTGATACATGTCCTACTCTTATTGGATGTGTCAGGGCCGACCAAGACAAGCCATGGGTCAACTTGGGGACCCCATGGAGCCACTTTGGTTGAGAAATGACATAAATAACTTTTTATTTAATGTTAAAGTAAAAATGACACACACATGATGTGTTTTACTAAAACAATTTTTACATGGGGTTATACAAGTCATATTTTTGACTATAAATATTCATTAGAAAGATAAAACGATTTACTACATCATAGTATTTTTTTATAATTTTTAAACATTAAATAAATTAAATTATTTATGACATCATGATGATGCAGTGATGACCTCATTATTTAACGATTTAAATAAAATGGAAAGATAATGTAAAATCTAAGACCTACACATGGAAAAAACCTATTGTATGGGTGGATTTAGAACCCTTATGATCTTATCCTGGAAACAAATCAATGTGGGACCTCTTAAATCCGAATAACATTTTAAAACAAAGTGACTTTTCTTTACCTTCTAAGAGTGCCCCTCCTCTCCTCTTATAAAAGGCCCCCACCTCTACCTCCTTACCCACACTCCCAAAGCCTTTGGATTGGCAAAAACCAACCCATTTTGGCTCTACACTTCCCTCTCTTACTCCTTGAAGCCTCACTTTGGGCAGAAGTATTCCCAAAGAAGCCTTTGAGCTCAAACCAAAGGGAGTTACCCGATTTTAAGGTAATGTCTTCACTTGATTCCTTTTGTTTTATTTTACTTCTCCAACCCCCTAAACTCTTTTTATTCATTTCTTTTGTAACAAATATAGTATCTTCCATATACTAGTATGTTTTTATAAGAAGTATTCTTGATACAATTACACACACCTACATCTAATGGTTAAAGAACTTACTGTTTCTGTGGATGAGGAATTTCTGCCTCACGAAACGATGATTGTTCAACATTCTTCTAACACCTTCAAAGGTGGAAATTAAGATGACACTATATTTATATATGATATATAATATGTTTATGTTTTACTTAAGCTTCTGTATTTTTCATTTATGGCATACCTTTATGGTTTCTATTATGGGTAAACGCGATATCTTCATTTAAGGAAGTGCGGACTACCGCCCCCTCAAAGTGATTTGATTCGTTAATGCCATATGTGGTATGTATAAAGGATATATTTAATGATATTATATATGATACCATACTGGAATTAAAATACTATTATGTATCATTATGTTTTAATTCCATTAAATATGAAATAGAAATGGAAGTAGCGTTCATGCGTACGTACGGCTTACCGTCTCCATGAACGGTACATTTCATTTCTTATCTCAAAATGTTATGTACTATTATAAGTACATATATATAATGGATATATATGTAATATATTACATCTAAATTATGGATATAATTCTGGAATTATAACATATATATACATCTCTCATTTTTTTTAATTCCATTAATATGACAAAAAAATGAAAGTAGCGTTCATGCGTACGTACGGCCTACCGTCTCCATGAACGGTGCTTTTAATTTTTATCTCCAAATGCTATGGAATAGTATAAAATGAATATATACTGGATATATATGATATTTAAAACATCAACACTATTCTGGATATTATGTACCTATAACTACATGGAAAATTATTTTCCAACAAGTTCAATTTTTGACTCATGTACCAAACATCGACAAAAACGTCTGATATGAACTCATATTATTAACCAATTATTATAACATTAAAATATGTGATATGAACTGAATAATACTATTTATAGGAGTTCCTTAAGCAATTATAAATTGACCAAAGTTTATTATTCCGGAATATAAATAAATGAACAAGACAAGTTGGACTTGAGGTAAGGGATCCTACTCCTCTCTTTCTTTTTAAGTACGCTCTTTTATGTCATTCCTTTTAAAGATCATCTTGATTGTTATTGGGATGTTATTTTATATTACTCTTACTATAATTTTTATTGTTCATATGATGAGAGACCCTATTATCTCTCATCAATTTATTTTGGAAGTTTTGGGTGGCGCCGTTAGGCTGCCGAATTTTCGTAAGAGATCTAACCCCTCTCTTTTTTTTAAGTACTCTCCTTTTTGTCACTTATTTTAAGATCCTCTTTGTTATGTTGGGGGATGATCTTTTATATTCATATTTATTTAAACTTTATGTTAATATGATGATAGACCCTACTTTCTCTCATCAATCCATTTTGGATGTTTTAAGTGGCGCTGTTAGGCTGCCGAGTTTTCGTAAGGGATTTTTCATCTCACTTGTATTCCCGTGATATTTATTCTACATTTTCCACAATTTACTTTGAGTGGTGTATGTAATTCCCATTATTCTAATCTTTGTGTCATATACTTCTGTTTATGAGTATTTACATCAATGATGTATTGTTCTTCTTTCATGGAGTGCATGTCTCGAAAGATACTCATGTCGGTAAGGGAACCTTTCACCCTCCTCTTTTTGTAAAAGACTTATTTTGTTATGTCTTTTAATTCACAGAATATTATGTTGGGATATATTATTCTATATCCTTATTGATCAAAATTTTATGTCCATGTGATGAGATACCCTTTTTATCTCTCATCAACTTTTTTTCTGAATTTTGAAGTGACGCCGTTAGGCTGTCAAATTTTTGCAAGGGGACTTTTTAACCCAAATTTGATTCTTTGGGATAAACTTGTACTCCTTGAATATATCGTTCTATGGATATGTGTGAACAATATCTGATTGTTTTACACTTAATATCCACTTATATTTGGTGTATTCGTTTGTCACACATAATTATGCAATTGATTTATCCTTAAACCAAGGATACTGTCTTTGTAAGGGTCTTCGTCTCAATCTCCATTCATTGAGACATATTTTGTTTTATACACAAACTTCTTTTATACAGTGTATAAACCCCTTTGAATTTTACGTTTATTCAAAAGGAATCTTTTTTCTACGAAGCGTTTTACTAAACGAAAAAAAGGAATGTTTCTTTTTACGTACGCGGTGAAAATGACCCTTTCCGCCGCCGCGAGTATTATTTGATCTTTGGATTCCTCAACAAGCCATAATGTTTTTAAAATAAAATAAATACCATATAATTTTTTTTTATTTTGGTATTGAAAATGGTTTTGATAAAGGATTCTATTATGTCAATATATTTAAATGATATATTGTGATTGAAATGTGGAAATGTTATCATTCCTTTATGTTGGTTTTATATGTTATAATTTTATAATGGTACTTGGAAATTTTACGGGTGGTTACGTGATAAACCATATGACTGGTGGTGCCGTGAATACTAGGACGGGTGGTTATATTATAACCTCTAATGCATTGGGCATGGAATTCAGCCGTATGGCTATTCCATTAAGTATGTATGGAAGTTGGCCGAATGGCTATTCCATTAAGTGATATGTGTGGAAGTCGACCTTATGGTTATTCCACTTAAGTATGTTTATGTCCCAAGTTACCTTTATATGTTATGTGATCTTTATATGGGTTTTATGGTAATCTTTTGGTTACAGAAGGGTAAGTAATGAACTTTTATTCAGTGAAGAGTTTTTACTACTTCGAAAAGGTGAAAAGTATTACTTTGATAAAGTATACATGGTTTACTTGTTGTTTTAAAAAACTAACAGTTTTCCTTCTTTTTGTATCCTTTACTAGGCTTTTTATGCTCATCCCAAGTTTTTGAAATGTTTTTCACAGCACTTAACGTGGAATAGAGTCAAGGATGGGATCAAGGGAAAGTCATGCTACCCAAAATATGGAACTAGATAAGTTTCTTTTTAAGAGTTTTTTTATTTTATGGAAACTTAGTAGAAGTTTCTACTTTGTAATCTTTTGAGATGTAATAGTTATGTCCTAATTCTATAAAACTCTAAACCTGAAAAGATCCTCAATGTGAATTATTCATTTAATTCAATATTAAGTAAGGTTTAAGGCTGGGGCCTTATAGTTGGTATCAAAGGTCAGTTTAGATAACTTTAGAGGTTAGGGTATTCTTTAAGCATAAGTGACATTACCACAATGGTTTGAATTTCAGAAAGAGTCATAGTTTTAGATAAAGTGAATGAGTAAGTATATCTTAGTGTTTATCTTCCTCATTAGTACATGATGGTTTTGTTGATATACTCACACTAACATTTCTGTTTTTAGTGAATGGATGGATCTAGCAGGCACCAAAGAGACAAGAGGTTTGAAGGAAACTATGGTGGTTCTCTGATTAAGATACTAGATAAAATGGGGGATTCAATGAGGAAACTCGTGGTTGTTCTAAACCAACTATCAAGAATTCATGATCAACCACTTGAACCTTGGTATGATCTGTAATGCATCATGTACGAGATGACCAATCGATGTGGAAGTTCAGGTAATAATTATAAAGGTAACCATTAGAGTTTATATGATCCTTACTTTTGAGGTAATTATGGGTTATTATATGTTATGATGGAAAATGAAAGGCATGAGATAAAATTGAGGTTAAAATATGTTATGATTATTTTTGAAGATTTTATCTCGTTTTGGGGAATGTTTTAAGAATTATATAGTTTTGGAAAAAGGACAACACGCAGACCGTGTGACAACCCGTCGCGTCGGACAAAGTTACGGGAATCGAACCCACAACCAAAGTGCGACTGGTATTTATCACCTACCACTGGACTACGTGAAGTCCCTGGTTAGTTTGACTGATTCTTTTTAGTTAGATGATTTTATGAATTAAGAGTAAGTTGATTTTGGGTTATTTTATTAAAATGATTAACCTATCATGGAGGAAATGTGATTAGGTTAATTACTTTTCAATACGAGACATTAAGAGCAACTGATGTTGTTTGGAGATAAATGTTACGATTTAACTTGGAAGACTATGTGACTAAATCCTTCAAATATTTGGGTTTCAATCTTAGTTTGGTTTACTTTGAAGAATTTTATGGACAAATTGATTATCTAATGGTCCTCGTTGAACTTTGGGTATTGTTGGACAAATTTTGGAGATTAAGAATAGATTCTCTTTTTATAAAGGGTTATACTTTTCTGGATTATCTGATGTTGTACAAGCCTTTTTGGTTTTGGTTTTGGTCTAAATACATGGGAAGTATATATTTCTATTTTGTGGATTAGGTGATTCTCTATAAGTTGATTATAGTACTCTTAATGTGAACAAGTCTTCCTAAATACTCGTCTTTTGGAGAAAATATGATTTTGTGTAAAAGTTGAAAGTCAACATGATAAGTGATTATGTTTCCTTATGAATAAATTACTCAATAAAAAGTAACTTAAAATAAAAATGTTGTCTATTAACTTTTCCTACTGGGGAATCGAATACCGTTTAACCCATCACAAGTTTGTGATTTTCTTGTGGTTAACTTTCTCCTAAACATGTTTTCTATCACTCTCCATCAGAACATGACCCTTTGTTTTTCCTCCATGTCCATATTTTCGTACTTGGAATCCTAGTATGGGTTAACTCGGGTGACCTTTGTACTTATCTTTCTTTATTTTAAAGTGATTGTTTTACCGACTCTTGTTCCGATGTGGGACTTTCAAGGATGTTTCCAAGCCCAATTTTAAAATTGCGAGGATGCAATTCCCAAAAGGGGGGAAGGATGTAACACCCCAGGTAAATAAAGAATATGACATCTTTATATTTATCCATATTTGTGAATCAAATATTAATATTACTATAAAGGGGATTCTATGCTCGATGGCGTACCCAATATGCAACAACGAGTTTCTTGGGAATTTTACGTTGCACTCTAATAATAAAATAATATTATTTTAAATGGTAGTTAACGCCTAGCCGCTGTAATGGCGGAAATGAATAGAACTAACTACCAAATGATTATATATTATTTTAAAATATTTTTACTTTTTATGATAAATTTTAGAGGATTAAAAATGCGAATGAATCCAATTTTAAGCGTAAACATTATAATATTCTTTAAAAGGTCGATTAACCACCTTTTGATGGAGAACCTCTTTTAAATACACTTTTTGACAATTTTATGTGTTATATTTGACAAAATAAAATTCTTCTTTAGAAACAGGACATCAAAATTTACTTTGTGTAAATTTTTGGTATTTTTCTGAAAAAGTTCAATTTTTAATGAATGGTGAAAAATGTTGTATTTTAATTCAAAACCACTTTTTAATCTAATTTATTTATAAGATTAGATTATCTTTTGAATTGGTTTTAAAGTGAAATTAAAGTATATTTTTACCATTAAATCCAATAGTGGTCGTTGGAATTAATTTCACTTTGAAATCGAACTTAAACTAGTGTCAATCTTTTGATACTTATTGTTTCATAAAAACACGCTATTTGTCATGAAAACGGGAATTAATTATTAGATTAATAAATGTGACTTATATGTTTTGAATTTTGTAAAATAGACTTCATTTTTGAATTCGTAATATCAAATATATCTTAGGGTGAATTTTTGTTATTTTTCTGAAAAACTTCAATTTTTGATGAATAGTGAAACCACTAAGTAGTACTTATAAAAACTGATTTTTCATTTAAATGAAATTTTACCAGTTCTGTGTTTTGAATTTCAAAAATACTACATGCATGGTTTTCATTAAGAAGTAAAATTTGGTTCAATGGGATTAAATTAATTTTTGGTGAATAGTAACTTATTAAGTTTTTAATCGCGATTAGAGGTAATTAGTGCAATTTAAGGAAAAAATGATATTATAATAAAATGAAAATACCTTGAAACATGTCCTACCATTATTGGATGTGTCATGGACTACCAAGAAAAGCCATGGGTCAACTTGGGGACCCCATGGAGCCACTTTGGTTGGGAAATGACATAAATAACTTTTTATTTAATATTAAAGTAAAAATGACACACACATGAGGTGTTTTACTAAAACAATTTTTACATGGGGTTATACAAGTCCGATTTTTGACTATAAATATTCATTAGAAAGATAAAAAGATTTCATACATCATAGTAGTTTTTTTATAATTTTTATACATTAAATAAATTAAATTATTTATGACATCATGATGATGCAGCGATGACCTCATTATTTAACGATTTAAATAAAATGGAAAGATAATGTAAAATATAAGACCTACACATGGCCAAAACTTATTGTATGGGTGGATTTAGAACCCTTATCACCTTATCCTAGAAACACATCAATGTGGGACCTCTTAAATCCGAATACCATTTTAAAATAAAGTGACTTTTCTTTACCTTCCAAGAGTGCCCCTCCTCTCCTCTTATAAAAGGCCCCCACCTCTACCTCTTTACCCACACTCCAAAAGCCTTTGGCTCGGCCAAACCCTGCCCATTTTGGCTCTCCACTTCCCTATCTTACTCCTTGAAGCCTCACTTTGGGCAGAAGTCTTCCCAAGGAAGCCTTTGATCTCAAACCAAAGAGAGTTACCCGATTTTAAGGTAATGTCTTCACTTGATTCCTTTTGTTTTATTTTGCTTCTCCAACCCCCTAAACTCTTTTTATTCATTTATTTTGTAAAAAATACAATATATTACATATACTAGGATGTTTTTATAACAATTATTCGAGCTACACTTACACACAACTACATCTAATGGTTAAAGAACATACTGTTTCTGTGGATGGAGAATTTCTGCCTCACGAAACGATGATTGTTCAACATTCTTCTAACACCTTAAAAGGTGGCCATTAAGATGACACTATATTTATATATGATATATAATATGTTTATGTTTTACTTAATCTTCTGTATTTTTCATTTATGGCATACCTTTATGGTTTCCATTATGGGTAAACGTGATATCTTCATTTTAGAAAGTGTGGACTACCTCCCCCTCAAAGTGATTTGATTCGTTAATACCATATGTGGTACGTATAAAGGATATATTTAATGATATTATATATGATACCATATTGGAATTAAAATACTATTATTTATCATTATGTTTTAATTCCATTAAATATGAAATAGAAATGGAAGTAGCGTTCATGCGTACGTACGTCTTACCATCTCCATGAACGGTACATTTCATTTCTTATCTCAAAATGCTATGTACTATTATAAGTACATATATATAATAGATATATATGTAGTATATTACATCTAAATTATGGATAACATTCTATAATTATAACATATATATACATCTCTCATTTTTTTAATTCCATTAATATGACAAAAAAATGAAAGTATCGTTCATGCGTACGTACGGCCTACCGTCTCCATGAACGGTGCTTTTAATTTTTATATCCAAATGATATGGAATAGTATAAAATAAATATATACTGAATATATATGATATTTAAAACATCAATACTATTCTGGATATTATGTACCTATAACTACATGGAAAATTATTTTCCAACAAGTTCAATTTTTGACTCATGTACCAAACATCGACAAAAACGTCTGATATGAACTCATATTATTAACCAATTATTATAACATTAAAGTATGTGATATGAACTGAATAATAATCTTTATAGTATGTCCTTAAGAAATTATAAATTGACCAAAGTTTATTATTCAGGAATATAAAGAAACGAACAAGACAAGTTGGACTTGAGGTAAGGGATCCTACTCCTCTCTTTCTTTTTAAGTACGCTCTTTTATGTCATTCCTTTTAAAGCTCATCTTGCTTGTTATTGGGATGTTATTTTATATTACTCTTACTGTAATTTTTATTGTTCATATGATTAGAGACCCTATTTTCTCTCATCAATCCATTTTGGAAGTTTTGGGTGGCGCCGTTAGGCTGCCAAATTTTCGTAAGAGATCTAACCCCTCTTTTTTTAAAGTACTCTCCTTTTTGTCACTTCTTTTAAGATCCTATTTGTTCTGTTGGGGGATGATATTTTATATTAAAATTTCTTTAAACTTTATGTTAATATTATGAGAGACCCTACTTTCTCTCATCAATCCATCTTGGACGTTTTAAGTGGTGCTGTTAGGCTGTCGAGTTTTCGTAAGGGATTTTTTATCTCACTTGTATTCCCGCGAGATTTATGCTACATTAGCCACAATTTCCTTTGAGTGGTGTATGTAATTCCCATTATTATACTCTTTGTGTAATATAATTTTGTTTCTGAGTATTTACATCAATGATGTATTGTCCTTCTTTCATGGAGTGCATGTCTCGAAAGATACCCATGTCGGTAAGGGAACCTTTCACCCACCTCTTTTTGTAAAAGACTTATTTTGTTATGTCTTTTAATTCACATAATATTATATTGGGATATATTCTTATATATCCTAATTGATCTAAATTTTATGTCCATGTGATGAGATACCATTTTTATCTCTCATCAATTTTTTTCTGAATTTTGAAGTGACGCCGTTAGGCTGTCAAATTTTTGCAAGGGGACTTTTTAACCCAAATTTGATTCTTTGGGATAAACTTGTACTCCTTGAAGATGTCGTTCTATGAATATGTGTGAATAACCTCTGATTCTTTTACACTTAATATCCACTTATATTTGGTGTATTCTTTTGTCACACATAATTATGCAATTGATTTATCCTTAAACCAAGGATACCGTCTTTGTAAGGGTCTTCGTCTCAATCTCCATTCATTGAGACATATTTTGTTTTATACACAACCTTATTTTATACGGTGTATAAACCCCTTTGACTTTTAAGTTTATTAAAAAGGAATCTTTTTTTAAGAAGCATTTTACTAAACGACAAAAAGGAATGTTTCTTTTTACGTACGCGGTGACAACGACCCTTTCTACCGCCGCGAGTATTATTTGATCTTTGGCTTCCTCAACAAGCCGTAATGTTTTTAAAATAAAATAAATACCATATACTTTTTTTTTGTATTTTGGTATTGAAAATGGTTTTGATAAAGGATTCTATTATGTCAATATATTTAAATGATATATTGTGATTGAAATGTGGAAATGTTATCATTCCTTTATGTTGGTTTTATGTGTTATAATTTTATAATGGTACTTGGACATTTTACGGGTGGTTACGTGATAAACCATATGACGGGTGGTGCCGTGAATACCAGGATGGGTGGTTACGTTATAAACTCCAATGCATTGGGTATGGAAGTCGGCCGTATGGCTATTCCATTAAGTATGTATGGAAGTTGGCCGAATGGATATTCCATTAAGTGATATGTGTGGAAGTCGACCTTATGGTTATTCCACTTAAGTATGTTTATGTCCCAAGTTACCTTTATATGTTATGTGATCTTTATATGGGTTTTATGGTAATCTTTTGGTTACATAAGGGTAAGTAATGAACTTTTATTCAGTGAAGAGTTTTTACTACTTCGAAAATGTGAAAAGTATTACTTTGATAAAGTATACATGGTTTACTTGTTGTTTTGAAAAACTAACAGTTTTCCTTCTTTGTGTATCCTTTACTGGGATTTTTATGCTCATCCCAAGTTTTTGAAATGTTTTTCACAGGACTTAACGTGGAATAGGGTCAAGGATGGGATCAAGGGAAAGTCATGCTACCTAAAACATGGAACTAGACATGTTTCTTTTTAAGAGTTTTTTATTTTATGGAAACTTAGTAGAAGTTTCTACTTTGTAATCTTTTGAGATGTAATAGTTATGTCCTAATTCTCTAAAACTCTAAACCTGAAAAGATCCTCAATGTGAATTATTCATTTAATTCAATATTAAGTAAGGTTTAAGGTCGGGGACTTATATTTAAATAGTTTAAATTTCATTCATAAATCATTTTGGATCCACTCTTCACTCTATAATTAAATTTATGTCCCTTGAAGGCTAAAACATATGTTACTTTGGTTAAGGTAAAAAAGGTTTAACAAAGGGGTTAAACAAAAAGATAATGTTTAAAATGACACAAAAAACTCCCTATTTTTTTGTATGATTATATTACAACATCATCCTATTTTTATTAAAATACATGGACATTTTTAAGTATTAAACTTGAGAAAAACATTAATTATATTTAAATATTTTAAGCAATTCCAAGTACGTACTCTCCCCCACTAATGAAAGGGCACCTCCAATTTTCCTTTATTTAAAACTTTTGAGCACTCTATCTCAAAAAATACCAAACATAATACCTTATTATATTAATTAATCACATCCTATATATTCTTTTATTCCCATAAGATCACCCTAATAAGAATTAATGTGTAAGCCAAAGGAGGTCTCACAAAGAAGAGGTAATTGTTTTACCCGATTCTTTCAAAGTTTATCTCTTCTTATAATTCTTTTGAATTTGTTTTATACATAATAACATGACTAATATAGTCTAATTAATATACTAGGATGCTATTATAATTATTATATAACCATTTTCTTCCTCATTTATATCAAATGGGAAATGAATGTATCACTTGTGTATATGTGTGAACTACCGTCTCCATGTAGTGATGTGATTCATTTTCCATCACCATATTTAATGGTTAGTTTTTATGATGTATTTTATATTTTAATATTATATTTATTAAATAATAATTATTTTTTTAATTATAATATTTTATCTAAATTATTACCTTCTGACGCTCTCGTATGCGTTGTTTAATTCATGTGGGCTGCGGTCAGATTAGATTAATTATTTCCCAAACTAAACTTGCTACTAAGGCATAGTATTGTAATAGTGCAAGGTCGATTGCATGGAAAAAAGCTATAAGACAATAAATAAGTCTTATAAACTTTTTGGGTAGGAATCCTCACAATTAGAATTAATTTTAGGAAAACTAATTCTAAGAGAACTGAGTTTAATATCAAAGATAAAGAAGGGATCATGATCAGTTTTGAGGTTTAGTAGAAAGTATTCTCTTAATTCTAACTTGATATAGTCCTAAGGTTTAGGCTATGAAGAAAGATGAGGTCAGTATTTGATCGTGGTCAGCTTAACAAGATATATCTATGAGGAAACTATTCCTTGGTATGGAGAGAACTATAACCTAGATGTATTAAACTTAGTTTCAATAGAAGAAAGGGTCATAAGATATTGGTCATAGCCTATTCTACTTCAATCAGGATATGGTATTTCATTCAAACTTCCCATGGTCCGGGTTATTCAAGTGAATTGGATAGACAAATATTTTTTACCCTAATTACTAATCCTTAAGGTTATAATGTAGAGAATTGAATATTTATTGAGTTAAGACACCGCTACTCTCGATCCCTACCCTAAGAAGTTTAACTACTCATGGTAGAATCAATTACAAATAAATAAAGAATTGAAATCATGATCAACATTCCAAAAATGGTTGGGATTAAATGATTGAAAAATATGAAATGATTTAGATTAACCAACTAGAAAATATTCAATTAAGAATAATCAATATAAATCTCAAATAAAACACAATTTTAGTCAACTACTTACTTCAAATAAGAATAAGAACAAGTGCAGTGCAGATTCATCATAGGTTGGGGATCGAGTCGATGAATATGTGAAATAGTATTAGTGATGAAAAAAAGGGATGAATAACATCATTGAAATTTATCTATTTTGATTTTATTAAAGTAAAACAATGAAAGGACCTGAAGAAATTTGAGTTTGGGAAGAGGGGTAGTAGAAAATCGAGAGGGAAGTTGAGAGAAAACAAGAGAAAAATAAAAGTGCCACCGCCTCTCTTTTCTATGGTGCGCCTGCTGTAAGTAAATATCAGGATATTACATGATGTGTAACAGTGTTTCATGTCATGTAATTTCAATTAGAGTTTTCCTCCATGATTTTTGAATCTATGTGAATCTCACATGAATCTCATTTAGAGATTTGGAACTTCAACTCCTTTCATGAAATGTATATGGGACTCATGACATGTAGCTTCCTCTAGGATTTATTTTGAAAGTGATAATTGAATTCAATGATTACATGATGTGTAATGGTGAATCACATCATGTAATAACTTCATGACTTGAAATTATTCACGTCTTTTCTTCACATCTTTCATTATGTTGTGAAATGCTACTACACATCATGTAATGATGTTTCACGATGTGTAATAACCAACTTTGGTTATTTTTTGTATTTTTTCATTTGAAAAATTAAAAAAATATTTACTGTAATAAAAAACACATACCAGGTGCATTATCTAGTAAATCATTGAAAATTATTAATAAAATGAAAACAAAATGTATATATTATTTCATATTATCAAATTCCCCCACACTTGAATAATTACTTGTCCTCAAGAAAAAAGATATCAATAGGGATTTTGATGGGTAACAATTTTTTAAAACAAGAATCATTCATTATATCTAGGTAAATAAAACTATGTTTAAGTAGAAACATCAGTCTTGAGAATTATCCATATAGTTAAAATTAGTCATGCCTCATAGCTCTGTTTTTTAAACAAATTATTAGTCTTTTAATTTCAATTTATTAACTATTCCTTGAACTCTATAACCATTTTCATTTTACCTTGTAATAAATTTTTTCTTGTCACTCAGGGTAAAATTAAATTGGAATTATGATCATACCCCAATTACATACTCCTAACCATAGACTTTAATTGGTTCTATCATCTCCACTTCGTAAAGGAAAATAAAAAATCAATCACGAGGGCTTTAATAATTAAGTTTTCTTGACTCTATTATAGTGGGAAGGTTTTTAAATAGTTAAAAATAAGCTCAAAAAGAGGGTAGGATCTAGAGTATAATGCATAAATGTCAGGAAAAGTGTGATGAAATTACTTCTCCATGGATAATAAAGTCCACACTCCCAGCAGATCAAGTTAGATCCATGTATATATACCAAGTGAGGGAAAAAATATACCGTGTTTCTTTATTTTTCATTTTTTTTGTATTTTTTGAAATTCATGTCCATGATAGATCTCTAATACATCCGCTACCCACATATAATCCTTCATGGGATTCATCAGTCTGGAAATGGTGATTTTTGACCTTCCTAATACACAAACCAAATCTTATTATGTTCTTTTAATTTTTTCAAAGGATAAAGATAGATGTGAAATAATAGAAAGTATACTTGGATCAAAATCAAATAGTCTGGTGCGAAAAACAATTCATCTACGTAGTAGAATCATCATGTGTCTTCTGGTTAAAAACTTCCCCAGACTTTTTAAAAGTAAATTCATGCATTATACAAAGACCAGGGTAGGAAGGGATAATCGGCTTGGAATAGCTGTATCCTATAAGGCCATTCATGGAAACTATGGTATTAATGAAGGAAATATGTAAGGTAGTTCTTAGAAAAAATCATCCCAAAAAATATTTCCTCAATCATTTTCAAATTATATTTTTTTAGTTATAGCCTCAATAATATCTCAATGAAAGTCCTGATAGGTTTATATGTCCCGAGTGTCACTCAATAAATATGATCATAAAATAATATGCAATTATTGGCTCAGAAACCTCTCAAAAATAATAATAAATAAAGAAAACTGGAAATCAATAAGGGTATAAAACCAAGTAATAAGTCAGTTAAAAGTAATTTTAAATTTTTTGAATTTTGAGTTAAATTACTAAACTCTGTAATCATTCTAAAAATATAAAAATGAGAAAAACATTGATTTAAAAAAATTTAAAAATTAATTTTTTCTTTTATTTAAATAGGTATAATGAGTTTCAGGTTTAAAGTATTCTTTTAAAACTAAAATGTCTCCTAGATCGATGAGAATAGGAAAAAAATTCAAATGTATCAAAAGTGAAACTCATAAAAAACTCCCCCACATTTAGAATGGGATAATGTCCACACTTTTCATAGATGTTCTGTGGGAGGGTTATGGTAGATAAATATATATAAATGGAAATGGAAATTGGAAAATAAAATGATAAGGAATCATTAGCACCCTGTATATGGTGGTATTCTATGGGGAAGGTTGAGCTATCTTGATTTTTGAAATTATGTTACCTATAAATTGTTTCAGAAAGAAAAATCCTACACTAGATAAAACGTTAGTCTATAGTGATGAAGAATTTTTAATCTATAAAATAGGTAGGTTCACAAAATTAATATTAATGAAATAAATATGATAAAAATGTAGGAATGTGTGTCCAATAAGTCTGAAAGTGACTTATGGATAAAAGGGAAAAGCTTTAAAATGATGAATAGAAAAAAATAACGACTAAAAAGAATGAGAAACATATAAAATATGGGTTGCCTCCCATAAAGTTCTAAAAAATGATGTCATCATCCAGAAATATGAAGCAAATTATCAGGCAATATCGTTTATCAACTTAGTCCCTCCTCTATTATATTTAGTTACTCATGGCAGTGTCCTCTAGCTCTTGGGGTCTTTTGGTAGGATTTATCACTTCAGGAATGTACGGAGCATGGATATGATTTATAAGGAAAGGTATCTATGATCTTGGTGGTGGATGCTAAGAATGAATATCAAGGGATAACTCTTGGAGCTGGCGCTCGACCTCAACCAGGTGCTGAGTCACTTGTCGAACAAGGATAGATGATTGAACGGGTGCCTCGACAACCATAGATGATGGAACGGGTGCCTCGACAACCATAGATGAAACATAGGAGGTAGAAATGGATACTATAATAGTGTAAATATTGGAAAAATAATCCAATTAAAATGAATCATAATAAATATCCCACATATATAAATGTGTAGTGATACAATCATGAAGGGAAACAATAGCAATGAAAATATTATCATCATCCTAGTTGCATACAAAAATCAAAGGAGGGGGCTCTAGAACACTAGGTAAAAACAATGTTAGGAATAGAATCATCGTTAGCCTACTCCTAAATAGAGTTTGGATGTAACTACCCTACCTCATCAATGATTATAATGGTGGAAGGGGATAGTTGGTCAGATACAGATGATGGTGTCGTGGTGCTAGTATCTATCTAAGTGCTGGGTGGTGGTGAGGTACCGATCTATAGTGTGGCTGGCACTGAGATCGATGAAGGGAACGTTAGTGGATGGGGTGGCTGTTAGACCCTTTACTCTCTAGGACTAATTTTCCATATATTCTTACTATGCAGCAGGGTAGCAGGGTTTTTCTACTTTTATTGTAAGTCAACTGGGGTGGTGGATGGGGCAGGAGTGGTAGATGAGGTGGGACCAGTAGAGGCTGGTGAGGGTGAGGAAGGGGTAGTGAACTAAGAGAAATCTGCAAAAGGGATATATAGGTGTTAGGAGATCCAGTATAAATTCTCTAAGATGTAAAGGTGCATGATCCAGAGATCTGTTAGATAAATGAGGTGGGTGGAGTCGTGGGGTAGGTGGCGCTAGAAGGTGGAAAATGGGCTGTAGGGGCTGGTGGTGAAATGGTGGGTGGAGCGGGTGCAGGGTCTACTGCATGATCTTCTAGGGCCTTATTAGTAGCCTCAACTACCCAGGTTCCAACTGGTAGTGGTCTCCATCCTTGGTAAGTAGCTGCATTTTTTGCAGAAAAAGGAGATCAATTGATTCTATCATCCTGAGCGAGGTGAGTGGTAGGACGACATCAAAAACACCAAGATGACAGGAAAAGTGTGTGATAAAGGAACCTCCCATCCTATATGTGTGATATTTGTAGTGAAATTCTAACTGAGATACCATGTTGATGGTAGGTCCGCCCATGGATGCATCTAGAATGATGAAATCTATCTGACTAACATTGCACTAGGGATCGACTCAAGCGAACCAGACATGAGTCAAGGATCTATGCAGGATATGGAGTGATAGGCCTTAGAGCTGAATAGATTTGGTAATCCTAGGATCATGATTAATTTGACCATCACAGGAAACCATTCGTGAGAGACTTTTTGAATTGGACTTGGCGGGCTCAAGCTACAATGTTGGGAATACCTAGGATGTGGTGAAATCCTCATTTTAGATCCTATGTCTTATATGAAGGAATTCTTATGAGGTCATCCTCCTAGTATAAAGTAGAGGCTATTAACTATGATCTCAAATGTGGATAGAAACTCCAAAAATAGTTCTTGGTACATCTCCTCACGTACCTAAATGATGGATAAAATATATTGGGGCTCAAGGAGTGGGAGGACCTCCTGACTAATATGCAGGAGAGAAAGGACAACCATGTAAATGGTTTTGTTTTTCTTCATCAATTTCTCTTGCAATTGAGTTTCATATGGTGTTTTGGGTTGAAAAAATGGAGAATAGGGTGCAGATGAGGGTGTTCACCATTATAAGAATCACTGGAGACAGATTAGGTATCCTCACGAGTAGCGAGTTGCTCAGAGGGTATAATAGAAATAGAGGGGGAAGCTGTAGGGGGATGTTTGGGGTGTGAGAGGTGAAGTACCTCATGGGCACTTCACCGGAGGTGGTTCACCCTGCTCAGATGCAAAATCAGGTGTGGGGATCACAGTCTTTGTGTATGCCATCACAGGAGTAGGTCATAGGTAGAAATGGTTAAGAGAAGGAATAAAGGAGGGGGGGGGGATGTGGGTGTTTTTCCGAGAGGGAGTAAAGGGAGGATGATCGACTGAGAGGGAGGAGAGTGAGGGTGGTCGACTGAGAGGGGGGAGAAGGAGGGGGGGTCGACTACTGAGTGGGAGGGGGGCTGGATTGTAAACCCTAGGTTCACAACCTATTTTTTTAAAAACTAGATCGAGGAAATACACAATGTGTAATTGGGTTTCATGCCATGTATTTGGGATTTTTATGAAAATTCCAGTTGTGAAAATAAATATTGTGAGTTATGGTTACATGACGTATAATTTGATCTTTCTACTCAGAATTAGATGATACCCTGATCCTTTGTTCCTAGAATTCCCTAATATATCCTAAAGATTATTCTAACCTAAACTAGACTAAGGTGACCTATCCTTGGTTTTCTCCTAGTCAACTCTTCCTTTAACATCAAGAGGTTGACACTTTGAGGCTAAGATGAATTTTAGGCTGACAACATAGCCTTCACGGAAGGGTTCTTGATATATTTTTAATCTTTGACCATTGAATTTGAACAGTGGACCACATTCCTTATGAATTTCAATATTCCCATAAGGGAATACTTGAACAACTATGAAGTTTCCTGACCATCTATATTTCATCTTCCTAAGGAAATTTTTTAATCATGAGTTTAATAAAAGAACCTTTTTTCCCAGGACAAAGATGCATCTTTCAATCTGTTGATCGTGAAATTTATTTGTTTTTTCTTTTTAGATGTTGGCATTTTCGTAAGAATATTTTATTATTTCTTCCAATTCACCGAAATGCATAATTAGTGCTTCTTCATATTTTTGAGAATCCAAATTGGGCTTCTTAATTTCCCAGTTTGATAGATTCTCTTGCTCTGCTAGCATATGAAAAGGTTTTCTATAAACTAATCAGAATAATGTGGTTTCAATGGGTGTTTTGTATATAGTGAGGTACACCAATAATGCATCATCTAATTTTAGAATCCAATCACCCTGAATCATGTTTACGATCTTTTCTAGGATTTTCTTGATTTTCCTAGTTGACAATTCAACTTGATTACTTGTTTGAGAGTGGTAGGGAGTTCTTGTATTATACCAGATTCCATATTTCTCTAGAAGTACTTTTACAACTTGATTAGTAAAATGTGTTCCTCAATCACTAATGATTATTCTAGGAATTCCAAATATTGAAAAAAAATTAGGATATTCATTACCACTTTTTCTATATCATGGGCTGTAGCCTCAGCTTCTACCCATTTAGAGATGTAGTCAACCCGAACAAGGATACAATACTTTCCATATGAATTTGGAAATGGTATCATGAAATTTATTCACCATACATCAAATATTCTGACTTCTATTATTGGGTTTTGGGGCATTTATTTTCTTTTTTTCCAATGGTTCCATTTTTTTTTCACATATTATAGCTTTGAAAATAATCCCTTTCATATTGGTGTTGTGTGGTCCAAAAAATCGACTTTGTAAGATTTTTTCTACCCTATTTTATGGTCTATGATGTCCTCCAATTGGTGAGGTATGACACATGTATAACACATTTAATCCTATGTAATGTAGCACCACATCAAGCCACCAGAAAAGTACTTAAACATGAGTAGTTTATCCTAGTAGTAGTGTGATGATTTAACTAAAAATATTCTCCTTTTCTGTTAGGATAGATCTTGGTGTAAAAATCCCATGGAAAGATAATTTTCAATATTTTAAAACCACAGTTGTACCCTTGTGTTGAAAATGGTTTCATTAGGAATGTAAACTTTGATTTCAATATCATCATCGCCCTTTATGAGTGGTATTAGTGGTTGGGACAGATGATCATCAATCACATTTTCTGTGACTTTGGTATCCTTGATGATGATATCAAAATCTTGGGGAAATAGGATCCAAAATATTAGTCTTGGCTTGGTATCCTTTTTATTCATCAAATATCTCAGGGCATCATGATCAATGTGCACAATGACCTTGGAAACACCTAGATTGTAACAGAATTTCTTGAAAGGATACACAACTGCTAAGAGGTCTTTCTATATAGTTGTGTAGTTGACTTAATCTTCATTCATCATGTGATTGGAAAAGTAGATAGGGAAGAATATGTGACTAACTCATTGTCCTAAAATAGTTCCAACAATGAAGTCACTGACATCACACATCAATTCAAATTTCTTTTCCCTATTTAGTGAAATGATTACAGGGGCATCTATCAGGATTTTCTTTAAAGAAATGAATTCTCACCAACATTATTCCATAAATTAAAATGGGGTTTCCTTTGATAATAGGTTCTTTAGAGGGAGGGAAACTTTTGAATTTTTTTTACGAATCTCCAATAAAATCCAGCACGGCCTAGAAAACTCCTTATACCTTTAATTGTTTAAGGATTAGGTAAATATTTGACCACTTTTATCTTTTTAGGATCAACATCCATCCCATTCTTGGAAATTTTATTTTTAAGGACTATACCTCCTTGAATCATGAAGTGACATTTTTCCCAATTTAAAACCAGACACTTCTCTTCACATCGCTGAAGAATTAGGTCAATATTTCTTAGGGATACCTCAAAGGATCTACCATAGACTAAAAAGTTTTACATGAAAATTTCTAAGAATTAATCCACCATATCATGGAATATATGTGTCATGCATATTTGAAAAGTTTCCGATTCATTACACACACCCGATGACATGCAACTATAGGTGACGGTGCCAAATGGACACATGAATGTTATTTTAGAGTAATCATCTGGGTTGACTACAATCTGATTGTATCCTAAATATCCAACCAAGAAATAATAAAATTCATGTCCTTATAGTTTATCTAACATTCGATCCATGAATGGTATGGGGAAATGATATTTCTGGGTTTCCGCATTTATATTTATATAGTCTACTCATACTCACTATCTAGTGATGATGCGATTTGAGATTAGTTTATCTTTATCATTATTTTCGACTACGAGACAACCATTATTAGGAACTACTTATAGTGAGCTCACCTACTTATTATCAAATATTTAAAAGATTAATCCAACATCTAGAAGTTTTATCACTTCTTTTTTAACAACCTTCTTCATTAGTGGCATGATTTTCCTTTTTGGTTGATGTTTGGGTTTTCACCTTCCTCGAGTAAAATTATATGGGTCCATAAATAAGGGTTGAATACTTTAATGTTAGCCACTACCTAATAAATTGAATACTTATTCCTTTTTAATACTTCAACCAATTTTTACTCTTATTACTAAGATAGCTTAGAGTTAATGATAAAAATTAGTGCATCATCAGTCTCTAGAAATGAATACTTGAGTGTAATGGGTAGGGGTTTAAGTTCTAGTTTTGGTGGCAGAATGATTGCGGGTATTAAAGGTGGAATGCTATCACTTATAAGTGGTTATATTTAGTTTTCCACTTCAATGTCATATTATGAATTTTCATCAGGGGGTATGTCATCACTCTCTACTTCATTGTTTGAGTAACCTTCTCTTTGGCTAGTGAGAGAGATCACTTGGCAGTCAAGGGGATCATTTATTTGTTATGATGCCTTTGCTAGATCAAACAAAACTTGTTCTTCCACTACTTGAAATATATGTCTTCCTTGATTCACATCAATCAGTGCCTTTCCAATGGCTAATAATGGTCATCCTAAGATGATTGTAATGTCTCCTTCCTCTTCCATGTCCAGAATGAGAAATTATGATGGAAAAATAAACTTTACGACTTTAAATAAGATGTCCTCTATAATTCCTCAGGGATATTTTATTGATTATTTATCCAATTGGAGGGTTACTCTGGTGGGTTTGAGTTCTTAGATCCCTAGATTGTGGGATACACTCATCTACATGAGGTTAATTATGGATCCTAAATCACACAAATATATTTTGAAGTTACATTCTTCTATTGTGAAGGGGATTGAGAAATACCCGGGTCTCTCATTTTTGGTGGAATTTTCTACAGAACAATAGTAAATAATTATTCATTAAATGATATAAGTCCTAGGTCTTCTATTTTCCTTTTGTTTGAAAGGATCTCTTTGACTAATTTTTCATAGGCGGGCATTTGAGCAGTTGCCTCCACAAATGAAATATCAATGTGTAATTTCTCGAACATTTAAAAAAACTTATTGTATTTTCCTTCAATTCTTCCTTTACTAGATATTTATGGAAAAGGATAGGGTAGATTATATGGTGGTATATAAACATAAACTTTCTCTTTTGGTTGCTTGGGTGTTTGGGTTTTTGTGGTTGGTGGTACCTCTTGAGGTATTACTTGAGTTGTCCCATCAAACTCTTCCTCTATGATCAGGGGTTGCTTATTGGTTTTATCTGATTTTATTTCATATCTTCCACATGGTTGTTGAAAATACAGATCTTTTCCACTCCTCAGAATCAATTCTTTTTCCTCTTCCCTTGGATATATCATTATATTACCAGGTAGGGTTGCTGGTAATATGTCTGACAAGGTCTTGGAGATATGAACCATTTGATGCTCGAGGTTTTGAAGAGCTTCCATCTGATTATATATTTCTATTTTTTGGATAGTAATCCTATAATATTCCTTTTATACAAAGGATAAGTGTATATTTTCCAGATTTTTTTAAGATGTATAGCTAGTTTTTGAGGTCTTGGTAGAGCTAGCTAAAATTATTATTATGCCTTATAGGGAGGGGTTGTTGTGATGATTATTGTTGTGGTTAGGGAACATGATTAATTTGTGGATATCCTAATGATCCTTCATTCCTAAAAGGTGCATGACCACTTCTTTGTTAATAATACCCTTGAATATTCTGCTGCTGTTGTTGTATGAGCCTTTGTTGAAAATATTGTTGCGTATGTTGGAATAATTGTTTTTAATGATTGTAATTAACATAATTACAATCTTGATTTGATTTTTCATAAATTTTTTTTGTACAGTATTGATATATATTTGGGCCACTACACATTTTTCATGTCTAAACTTCCATTATAGGAGAAGGAGTGTGTGTGTGTGGGGGGGGGGGGGGGGGTGCAACAGGTTATTGAAAAGATTCAAACTTTTTTGTCAAGGTTTCTACTTATGGATCTAATTGGTTATTTTATTAAACTAGGTGGATACCATGACAAGGTGGTCCAAGATCACTCTTCCATAGTATTTCATTATAAGTTACTTTATCTATAAGTGCTTTTCCTACCTCAGGCATCTTGAACATCAGTCCTCCATCTGTTGTGACATCAACAACTATGTGAGAAACTAGATGGAGGCCTTGATATAATGTCTAGATCTAGATCTACATGTTGAGTCTATGATATGGGAACTTCTTAGGTGAGTTATTTAAAATTATCCCATACTTCTCATGTTGAATCTCTATCTGTTTGAGAGAAATTATATATGTCATTATGTAATTTCCATGTGCGGATTGGTGGAAAGTACTTGTCCATAAATTTCTTGGATAAATCATCCCAAGTCGTGATGGACTCAGGTGATTTACTTTTGATCCAATCCTTGGCATGGTATTGTAGATAAATGGGAAATAATATGAGTCTTATCACATTATAATACACTCCCTAGTTGTGAAATGTACCACATACTTCCAAAAAGTTTGAAATGCGTTCATGGGGATCTTCTCTTTAAAGCCCACTGAACTGTCCCATGTTCGAGATCATATGAATAATTCTAGGTTTGATCTCAAAGGTGTGTGAATGAATAGGAGGGAACACAATAAATAATATAGAACTATGGTTTTATAGAAAGCCTTAATCCATGATGGTGCATTCTTAATGTCTAGGAGGCTCTCCATGAACTAATGGTTGCATGTTTGGTGGGTTGGGTTGATTCAGACCTGTAGGATTGCTGCTGTTTTCCATTTATGGAAATCGGAATGAAGAGATATACCTATTTATTTTTGGGTTCAAAGGAAATCTATTCTTGTGCATCAAGGCTCCTTGAATGATTTAGAGGGCCCTAATTCATGCATTAAGCCGCAAGAGGAAGAAGTATGCAGTGGCATATGAAAGAAAATGGAAATGAAAAGAAAAGGGGAATGGGGAAAGGGAGAGGTAAACACAGGTTCTTGCCATAGGATTCTATGTAAATCACATCAAAATTAGTCCTCAGCAACAACACCAAAATTTGACATTCCTGCATGCATCATTTAATTTATGTGGACTGCGGTCAAATTAGATTAATTATTTTCCAAACTACACTTGCTACTAAGTCATAGTATAGTGATACTGTGGGGTAAATCCCATTGGAAAAAATATCTATAAGATAGGAACTAAGGCTTATAACCCTTTTGGGTAGGAGTGCTCACAAGTTTGATTAAGTTTGGGAAAATTAACACTAAGAGAAATGGGTTTAATATCAGAGATAAGGAAGAGATCAGAATAAATTTCATTGTTTAGTAGAAAGGATGATCTTAATTATAAATTGGTATAGTAATAAGGTTTAGGCTAAGAAACAAGTGGTGGTCACTAGTTGATCGTGGTTAGACCAACTAACTCTATCTATATGGCATCTATTCCTTGGTATAGAAAAACTATAACCTAGATGCGTTAAAATTAGATTCTATGGTAAAAAGTGTCATAGTCTATTGGTCGTAGCCTATTCTACTTCAATTAGTACATGGCAGTTCATTAAATCTTACCAGTGGTTATGATTCTTTAAGTGAATTGGATAGAAAAATGTTGTTTACCCTAATTAAAAATCCTTTAGATATCCAAGTTGAGAATTAAAGATTTATTGAGTTCAAACACTCCTACTCTCGATCCATACCCTAAACAGTTTATTCACTCATGGTAGAATTGATTATATATAGATACAGAATTGAAATCATGATCAAAATTCCAATAGAGGTTGAGATTAAATGATTGAAAAATATGAAACAATTTAGATGAACCAACTAGAAAATATTCAATTAATAATAAGAAATATAAATCTCAAATCAAACACAATTTCAATCAACTACTTGCAATAATAAAAAGAATAAGTGCATCATGGATTTTTCATAGGTTGGTGATTGAGTCGAAAAACATGTGAAACAACATTTGAAATGAAAAAAGTAATGAATAAAGGAGAGAAAGTAATGAATAACATCATTGAAATCGATCCATGGTGCTTGTATAAAAGTAAAATAATGAAAAGACTTGATGAAATTTGAGTTTGGGGAGAGGGGTATCAGAAAATCAAGAGGGAAGTCGAGAGAAAAGGAGAGAAAACTAAAAGTTTTTGCACCTCTCTTTGTAGCGGTGTGCCTAATGTAGGTAAATATCAGGATATTACATGATGTGTAATGGTGTTTCACATTATGTAATTTTGATATGAGTTTTCCTTCTTGATTTTTAAATCTGTGTGAATCTTTCATGAATCTCATTGGAGGATTTTTAACTTTAACTCATTTCATGATGTGTATATGGGACTCATGATGTGTAGCTTTCCCCAGGCTTTATCTTGAAACCAAGAATTGAATTCAAGAGTTACATGATGTGTAATGGTGAATCACATTATGTAATGGCTTTAATACCTAAAATTATTCAATATTTTTTCTAAACGGCTTTCATAATGTTGTGAAATTATACTACATGTCGTGTAATTATGTTTCACGATGTGTAATAGCCAATTTTGGTTATTTTCTGCATTTTTTCTTCTAAAACCTGGTAAAACTATTTCTTGTAATAAACAGAACATACCAGTTGCATTACTGAGTAAATCATTACAAATTCTTAATAAAACGATAGTAAAATGTATATATGGTTTCATCTTATCACCTTCCATCCATTATAAAATGACATTTTCACTTGTGCATACGTGTGAACAACCACCTTAATGAAGCAATGTGATTCGTTTTTCATTTCTAATTTAAACAGATGGTAATAAGAATTTATTTAATGAATATATATGATATTTATGATATAATAACTATTCTATAAAGGTGAATTTTTATTTACATTTATTTCATTCCATCCATCAAAAAGTGGAAACATCACTCAAGCATACATACAAACCACCATCTTCACAAAGTGATGTAGTCCATTTTTCATCACTAATTTATATGAATGATAATAAAAGTGTATATAATGAATAAATATGATAGTTATTTAATAATTGAGATTCTAGATATGATGGAACTAAGGCCAAGGTGCAGGTATAAGAACCATCAAACCAAAACAGGCATAGGGAGCAGACCAATTTTCACTAGAATATTAATTTTAATGAAGAAATTATTAATAAAAGGATAATTTGAAATTATAAAGGAATGATACATAGTAATTTATGCATTAATTTGGTTCTATAATATATTTATAATAAATATATATTTATTATATAGGATATTTTAATGCATATAAAGAAAGATGAGAATTGAGGTAAGGGTTCTTCAACTCAATTTTTAATTCATTGAGAAATTTTTAATGTTATAAATCTATTTATGATTATGAGTTTTATATAATGATACTTTAACATGTTATATCATAGATACTTATTAATTTATGGTATTTAAAGTTGCAATTTATATAATTTCATCCATGGGGGTTTGATTCGAAAGTTATCAAAGTGGTAAGGGTTTCTCATCCCACTTTTGTTTATGTGATACATATTCCATATTCACCACTTTTTTCATTCATGTGACGTATATACTGACCGTTAAATATGATACATCATGGATATATTTATATTAATGGTATTTAAATTTTCAAGTAAATTTATTTCTTTCATGGAGGTTATGATTCAAAATTTATCAAAGCGATGAGGGGTTTATGTTATAATCTAATTTATTTTTTGGATTGTATATGATAAATTTCCATTGGAAAAAATTATATGTATATAATACTTTAAAACATATATGTTTTCTCATACTCTTGGAATTTATGAATTTTTTATTTATTTGTACAATTTTCCTCTCTTTGGTACTTAAAATGATTAAGAAAATATTTTTAAATAAAATCTGACCTTACTTCCTCTTTGGGAAATAAATTTTTTATTCCATGTCTATAATATTAAAAATTGATTTATGAAAGTTCTTATATACAATTAAACTTTTTTTAAAAGGTATTTTAACTTCCTTGAACTTTATTTATAATTTTTTAAAAATTATTCTTTCTAAATTATTTCTAAACAAGCCATTTTGACTTTTAAAAAAGTGTGAAAAAATGCTTTCTTTTAATATTTATGACATGAATAGTTTTTCCACCATCATGACTATTCTTTTATTTTAATATTACTTAAAATATTTCATGGTTATTTTCAAATAAAATTATTTTCTTTTATTCTGGGAATTTTTTCTTTAAATGTTATTAAAATGAAATGGTATTTTCTCATGTTTTCAAATAAATGTTCGAATAAAATTTTAAGGGTATTTTTCATCTATGCCATCATAATTTATGGATTGTTATACTTAAAATGGATATATAATCTTATGATACCATAAACTCTATTTATTTGGATGTATTTTTATAATTATGATTTAAGTAAGATTTTTTGAAACCCTTTTCTTTCACATGGGTTAATTAAGTTATCTTGAAACCTTTATGAAACCCATTTATTTTCCATGGGTTATCTATGATGAAATGATGAAATTTTTATGAAACCCTATTCCATTACATGAGTTATGATATGATGATATTATGAATGTTTTATGATATTTTGGCACACATATGTATGATTTTTATTATGAGATGGGTGGTATTGGAATTATTTACCCCTCCAATGCATTATAAAAAGATGGAAATATCATGAGATAATAAGGATTGAAATAGGGAGTGAAACTAGTCCAGTAAGGGAATATATCCACTATGATAGTCTTGGGTATGAATCTTGACTAAGAAAATGATAGAATGAGGATTGAGCCCTATCCACTATGATAGGACTAACAATGATACTTGAATAATGAAATGATTTTCTATGCTTATGTGCATGAAAAAAAATTATGAATTATTGTTATGATATGATTTCATGAATCATGATTGAATATTGATGATTCCACACACTTATAACTCATGTATTTTATTTTAACAAATCCTTATTCCATGATTTATAATTAAAAGTATTTGATAGATTTTGTATGATTATTGTAATTTATGATCATGTTCTAATACCCTTATGCTTACATTATGATCAATTGATCATTGATTGATATCTCTTACATGTACCATTACTAAGTATTCAATCTCACCCTTTATTATGTTTTAATTTTTATATAGGTTATGAAGAAGGGTACTATGTATGATTAGTATAGAAGGGCACCCTAAGTAAATAAATCTATTTGATATTATGAAGATTATACTTAAATAATATGTTTTTGTATATAGTATCCAAGTACACTAAACCTTTATAATTATAGAGAATGTTTATTTGGTAGACATATTGAATATTCATTGAAAAGATGAAATGTATACGTTTTTTATGATTGGGTAACAATAGTTGGTATAAAAGTAGGATTTAGTTACCTTTTAATATTAGTATTTAAAAACATTAGTGAGAACCCTTAGGATAAGCCTAAGTATCGGAAAATATCCTAAGTTATGATAAATAAATGATTATGGTTTTACTAAAAAATACACCCCTTTATGAATAATGGAAAGTGGAGGTGACTATGACACAAATACACGTAGGGGTAGAAAAATTTAAAGGGATAGATTGGGTATTAACTCAATCATCATCATTTCATGATGAGTGGGCCTAAGACTACACACCTTGATAGACACTCCTGGGGGATATTCTTGGGTTAATTCACATTTTCTTTATGAACCATTATGGTGAATGAGAGGATAAAAAATATGGAAACCAATGATATTCCATAGTGATATGGGATAAACCTAAAGTGTTATGGTTTGATAAGTATAATGCTGATCATAAGTTTAAAGGAATAGATTCACCTTTTTAAGTTTTATCTAATGAGAGTTTAAGATGATTAAGGATATTTTTGGGGACATTTATTGGAATAAAGCACTTTGGTTTAGTATGTGTTTTAGTGAAATGGTTTTTTAAGAAATAATGATTTTATATTTGTGGAAATAAGTTTAAAGTTATTGATAACCTTTAGGGATAATATGATCTTTGATATTTATTTAATTATGGTTAGTTGGGATAAACGAGTTATTACAGTTTGGGAACATATTTTTATCATATAAATAACCATGAGACTTAAAAGTGATTTGGTGAAAAATTTATTAAGGTTATTTTTCAAGAAGTACAATATATTAAGAACATTATATGATTAAGGTAAATATAATTTTGGAAATGTATATTGAGTTATTTTATGAAATCATATATGGATTTAATGTGGTTTTATAGTGATTTCGTTTATTTTGTAAAAGTATTATCATATTTAAAGAGAATATATGATCATGTTATTCTTGTGTTTGGTATGTAACATTATGAGATAATTTATTTTTTTGGGGGATAAATTTTAAAGTTGATCTTAGAATAAAATATATGATAAAATATTTTAGTTTTTTGGGTTTTGAATTTGGCAAGCCATATTTTAGAGGGGACTTATGGTTAACTATTCATAGATAGGTTTGATTTGAACTTTGGGTACTATTGTTGAGGTTTTAGAGATCAATTTCTTATTTCATCATATGAATATTTATCCATATTGGATAATTTGTGCTAACTATTTTGGTTTTGGTAAATATATAGAGACAAAAGAAATGAATTGTTATTCTATTAAGGATATTATGATCCATTAAAAGTTAATTTATTACTTTAGGCATGAATAATGAATATTTATTATTCATTTATTAGAGTAAGAGATGATATAGAAGTTGAAATGGATCAAATAAAAACCAAGGGATGAAATTATTCTTATGAAATTGAAAGAAATCAAGCAAGTATGTTATCTCATATTCTATACCTTGAGGGTAAATGATTTCCTCAAATCAATTAGGAGGAAAATAAATCTACCAAGTGTTATATGGATAGTATCACTCAACTATAAAGGTCCATTTTTTGAAACCCATGAGTCTTATAATGGTTTATACTTGGTTTTAGAAATACCTAATTAAGAGATAATAAGTTTCTTAGTGGTGGAATAGAAATTAGTTGTCTTAAAATTATAGGGAATAATTTATTTAAGTGGGTTATAATGTAACATCCTTATATTTTAGAATATATTTTTATCTTTAAATAAATTTTAAGTGTTCGATAGCTTGCATGACACACAACACCGAGATTAAAAAGAACCGAGATATATTATAACATAGCTGTTAAATTGATGGGTATAAATAGGATTAAAAACAATATGAAATATATATATAATTTTTTTAATTAATTCATATTTATTGATTAATTCATAATAAATAATTTTTCAATTTTTACCTATCATTTTATGTTTCAAAAAAATATATTTCCTCAAAAAATGGATTTTATTTCATTTTATGTGTGGACATTATAATTAAATTATAAATTTTTAGAAATTTTATTTGAGTAAATTAATCACATTTTTTAAATCAATATTTCAATATTATCTTATGATTAATTTTTGGGAGTTTTCTAAAAAGATTTATTTTTAAGTGAATAGTTGAAAATACCAATTTTTTAAGTGTCATTTATTTTCATGAAATCAAGTAATTTAAAAGTACCATTATATTTTAAATTTTATATTAAATAACATAAGTCTCATTTAGTTATAAATAATAAAATTATTTATATAATAATCAGTATTATACTTGATTTTGGTATAAGTTCATTTTTGGGCTTAGAAACACATTTTTTTAAAAATTGTTTTTCATTGCATTTTACAAATTTCTATTAAAATTGATTTATAAGACATATAAAAATATAATATTAAAAAATTTATTAAATATTTTTAATCATGAGTTTAAAATTTGGTAAATATCTCCCTTTAATTTATAGTCATTATGAATAGTAACCATGGTAAATATTTGTCACATCAGTAACGATACAAAGAGTAAAATATGGTTAAAACTATGATATAAGCTCTCAAAATCAACCAAAAACTTGAATTTATTTAATTTATTTATATTAATTATACCATATATATCATAAAATATAATATGTGTCATTTTGGTTCAATTTTCCTTTGATAAAGACCTTTATATTATTCTAAGTTAAGAAAATAACAAAATGTCACTCTCTTTATTTTAATATATCTAGTATATTTTCATTGAGATAAAAAATTTATAATTGTTTATAAATGTTTGTTTTTAATATAAATACACTATTTTTATGATAATAATTTATTTTTAATTTTTATCAGTGATATAATTACCTTAAATGCATGCGCAACGCTGATACAGTGCTTGTGCAAGCAGTAGAAAAATCAAGGTAAAATGATTTTTAAAACAATAAAATTAATTTTTTTTGGATGAATTGTGGTATTATATGAATTTAATATGTAATTATAAATTATAAATTATGATAAATGTTTTTATATTCTAATTCCATTTCTCTCTTTGAAGTCAAATTAAGTCCCAAAAATGACTTTAATGATATTTTATGTAAAATAGTATTTTATTAAATGATCTAATAATCACAAAATATTTCAAGAGGATAATTGTTATGTTAAATGGTTTAAAATTTCATCCATGGTCATTTTTGAACAAATTTTTAACTTATAAGTAAATTTATGACCCTTGATGGCTAATAAATGCGTTACCGTGGCTAAGGTAAAAAAGGGTTAATGAAGGGGTTAAACCAAATAATAAGGTTTAAAATGGCACCAAAACCTATATGAATTATATTTTATTATGATATTTTGAACTTAAAATCTTTTTATTTTTATACATGTACATTTATAATTATTATACTTGATAAATACATTAATTATATTTTAAATTTTTATGTAATTCCATGTGTGTCCTTTCCCTCGCTTATAAAAGGGCACCTCCTATTCTCCTTTATTCACAAACTTTGAGAAATATAGATCATAAAATACATAAAATAATACCTTCCTATATTTATTCCCCACATCCTATATCTTTTTGGCTTCCCCTAAGACTATCCAAATAAGTCTTAAGGTGTAAGCCAAAGGAGGTCTCTCAAAGAAGAGGTAATTGTCCAACCTAATTATTTCAAATTTTATCTCTTATTATAATTCATATAAATCTATTTTATAAATCCTAAAATGATTAATATAGTATAATTAATTTAATTATATGTTATTATGGTTATTGGAAAACCATCTTCATCCTCTTTTCCATAAAATGAGAAATGAATGTATTGTTCGTGTGTATATGTGGACTATCGCCTCCACATAACGATATGATTCATTTTCCATTATCATATTTTATGGTTTATTATTATGATGTATTTAATATTTATATATTATATTTATGATAAATTATTGTTCTATAATTATAATATATCATCTGGCTTCTTACCTTCCCATCTATTGGAAAATGATAACATTACTCGTGTGTACATGTAGACCACCACCACCACAAAGCGATGTGGTTTATTTTTCATTTATGATTTAACATGGATGATAATAATGAAATATTTAATGAATATATATAATATATATGATATAATAATAATTATTTTAAGGTGAATCATTTTTGACCTTTTGTTCATTCTATCCATCTAAAAATGGAAACATCACTACTGCGTATGTACGAACCATCATCTCTATGAAGTGACATAGTTCATTTTTCATAACTGATTTATATGAATGATTATAAATGTGTATATTATTGATAAATATGATAATTATTTCATGATTAATATACTATATATGATGAAACCATTAACAATGGGAACATATAAGAACCATTGAACCAAAACATGTATGAAAAAAGACCAATTTTCATCTGAATGCCCATTTTAATGAATTAATTGTTAATAAAAGGATAATTAAAACATATAAAGGATAAATAGTAATTTATGTATTAATATGGGTATTTAATATATGTATAATAAATCTATATTTAATATATAGGATATTTTAATGCTTATGAAGAAAGATGAGACTTATGGTAAGGGTTCTTCGTCTCAATTTTTTTTGTTGATACATGTTTAATGTTATAAAACTATTTTTAATGAAGTGTATATAATGATACATTAAAATTTTATTTAAAAAATTATTATTAATATATTTTATTTAAAGTTACAATTCAAATTATTTTATCCATGGGGTTTTTATTTTAAAGTCACTAAATTGGTAAGGGTTTCTCATCTCATTTTTGTTTCTATGAGATATATGCCATATTCACAAATTATTTCCTTCATGTGGTTCATATAATTATCATTTTATTCGATATATCATGAATATATTTATATTAATGGTATTTAAAGTTTCAATTAAAGTTATTTTTTCATGGGGGTTATGATTCAAAAGTCACCAAAGCAGTAAGGGTTTTTTTTTACAATCCCATTTCTTTTCGGTATTGTCTATGATAATTTTATGTTAAGGGAAATTATATGGGTCTTATCTTTTAAAACATATATATATTTTCCCATACTATAGTTATCTATGTTTTTTTATGTATTATTACCATTTTACTCTCTTTCTTAGTTAAAATGACTGAGAATTTTGTTTTAAAGAAGAGTGGACCATATTTCCTCTTTGGTAGATAAACCATTTTATTCCACATCCATACTATTAAACATTGTTTTATTAAGGTTATTAACTATATTTTAAAAGTTTTAAAAATTTTATTTTCACTAAAATTTAATTTATTTACAGTGGTTTTAAACAGAATGTTTCTATAAGTATTCCAAATAATTTATTTGTGTTTTTTTACAAAAGTGTGAAAGAAATGAATGTTTACGACATGAATGGATTTTATTACCGCCATGAATGTTATTTGATTTTAAGAATAATTTATAGGATTCCTTGTTTATTTTCAAATAAAAGTATTTTATCAATATTTTAGTAATTTTTAGTTAAAATGTTATCAAAAGAAAATATTTTGTTCTCCTGTTTTTAAAGAATGGTTCAAATGATATTTTAAAGGTATATTTCTTCTATGAAAACATCCTTTAAAGATTTTTATGATTCACTGAGAATATGATATTATGATAAAATATAATTTAGTTATTTTTAGAGATTATGATAATGATTTTTAAGTTTGATTATCTGAAACCTATTTATTTAACATGGGTTAGTTATGATGAAATATTTATAAAACCGATTTTTTTTTCAATGAGTTATGCTATGATGAAATGGTGAAATTTTTATGAAACCCATTTCCTTTACATAGTTTATGATATGATGATATGATGAATGTTTTATGTTCTTTTGGAACACATATGAATTATTTTCATTATAAGATGGGTGGGCCTGAAATTTTATAGTTCTCTAATGCATTGGGTAAAGAAAAATATCTCATGAGATAATAAAGATTGGAATGAGAAGTGAACATAGTTTAGTAAGGAAATTTTTCCAATATTATGGTATTGAGAGTGAAGCTTGATGGAGGAAATTATGGAATGGGGTGTGAACCCAATCCACTATGAGAGGCTTGGCAGTGATCCTTGACTAAGGAAAATATTTTCTATGCTTATGTGTATGCCATAAAATTTTATCTTATGCTTATGATATGATCTCTTAGATCATGATTGATTTTTTATGATTCCAAACACATATAACTTATGTATTTATTTATGAAAAAGAATTATTCCATGATTTAGGATTAAGGATATTTGAATGATTCGGTATGATTATTGTAAGTTATGATCATGTTCTCATACCTTTATAATTATCTTATTCTCACTTATGATAATTGATTGATATGCTTTATGATTACCCTTAATGAGAATATGAGCTCAACCATTATTATATTTCATTTCCAAAAGTTATGAATAACGGTTTTAAGTAGGGTATTCCTATGAAGTATACTGTGTGAGAAGATGTTTGTTGGATATGTTAAAGATATTTCATGAAATAAGATGATTTTGTATCTAGTTTCCCCAGATCTAAACCTTTACGGTTTTGCGGTATATTTTATTATGATATGTGTTGAATATTAATCTAAAATGATATAATATATATTGATGAAATGCTTGGTTCTCCTAAAAAATTTTGTGAATATGAAAAGAGAAGGGGTGATCTATTATAAATGAGGGGAGGGATACACATAGAATTACTTAAACGATTTAAATTATATAAAGTTACTTTCTTATGAAAGTAGCACCAAATGAAAAAATCATAATATTTATGATAATATAAGGTCAAAATATCTTCATTAAATAATATTTAAATAATTTTAAGTGGTTTTTTACCCTTATCTCTTAGTTTAACCTTCGGTAAACCCGTTTTAACCCTAACCATGATAACAAAATTTTTACTATTTATACTCTTAATTGTGAAAAAATGAAAGAAACCTTGTTACCAAATTTGGATATGATGATTTAAAATTTGGAATCAATTTTATCAAATTCAATTCCTATAAGTGGAAAAAAATCATTTTAAAATAATCATGCAAAACGTAACAAAGACTATTTTTCAAAAAATAGAGTTTTAGTCATAAAAATGGATTTATTATTATTCTATGCATAAGAAAAGACATTATATGAATGATAAATTTTTTTATTGAATATATAATATATAAATTTCATCATAATCATTCATAAATAGTGGATAATTTAATTTATTTAAATAAAAAACACATTGTTCACATAAATTCTGTTTAAAAAAAATCATATCTTTTTTTCCTTTAAATTCTCTTATTTTTATTTATAACCAACTGATAAAAAATGAATTCATTTTATACATGTATAAAAAATTATTTTTTTCATAATTTAGTTATTTATATTCACAGCCTTCCATCCAAAAGCTAGATGATAATCGTCACTTTAAATAATAATATTTTAAAAGTATATTGAGGTTCATTTAAACTTAGTGTTGCGTATAAAGAAAAATTTTGAAGGAATAAAATTTATTTAAATAGAAATATATAGTAAAATATCATTTTATTATAGTGTAAAAACCAAGAACCCATGCTACAATAGTCCCCAAATTGGTAGAGATAAGGAATTCTATACCCGAGACTTTACAATGTAGCCTAAGAACCATGTTGTAGTGAACCCTAAAATGATAGAACCACCCAAACCTACCTCATAAGGATCCATGATGAAACTTAGGAATCATGTAGTAGGGCTATCCAAAATAGAAAAACAACCAAAAATTCCACTAGTGTCTCCATGATGAAAATTACATGACCATATTGTGAAGTCCATTCACAAAAATTAAACGTACTCCCTAAAACTACACCACCCGGAAACTGATTCAACTACACTATAACACATATCCTTTAGCTAAAATACTAGCTTTAAAAGTACCACACCTTATCCATAATTTTCTTGATACCTCTAATCACCGAAAAAATACAAGAAGGGATTGGGAAAAACTAATCTCTTATATCAGACACCTCTCAAATAATTCTCATCCTTGAGACTAAAAATGAAACCTGAGATGAAATGGAATGGCCAATATCATCCACCCCATGAGGTACCTCTCAATGATATCACCATAACAGAATAAAAAAAATCAATATAAGAAAAGAGAACATAATAATACAACATCATATATATCATAAATTAATAAAGGTCATACATATCATCCCAAAAAAATTAATCAACAAATATCTCAAAATATTGAGTGTGAAAATATGACTCACATTCCCAAGTACACTCCAACAAACCACAGAGTCACCAAAGGGCACAAACCAAAGGAATAACATGGTTGTACACCAACTTATTTTGAAAATCCTAGACCTAAACTAGACATTCCTCGAATTTCACATCATCTTAAACCTTAAAATATCCTGAATCAATGAAATTAGAATCATCATGAAGATACCAAGGAAGCTATGAAACATGAAATATTTCATGGATCTGGTTCATATTCATGGGAATTTCTAACTGATACATAAAAAATCCATCCCACTCTAACACCTCGAAAGTTCCAAAAAACTGAGGAGAAATCCTATTTCCATGACCCAACCTTCACTACCAATGATAAGGATATATATTCAATAATATAAAATCTCAAACATCAAACTATATAGGCCTCTTCTTATGATCATCATAGGGATTTTGAAAATCTTGATCCACCTTTTTATTCTATTGAATCAACCACGCCTTATCTATCATGCTCTGTATTATTTATGATTCGATAATAGTTGACTCTCTAACCTTAGTCCAATACTAATAATATATTAAAGTATTATGATAGGGAGGAATCACACAATTTAATCCATTATAGAGACTTAGAGACACAATATACACTGAATATATGTTCATCTGATCACCTCATTTGACACATTAGAAATCTCTATAAAGCTATTAGATAAAGGTCTATATAATAAATTACTCCTCCAAGTTTGTGTATTGAAACTAGGATTAGATTCCACCTAATCACCAAAAAAACATCATAATCACACTTCACCTATAAAAAAGTAAGAAAAATGGAATAATAATGATTTTTTTCCATTATAGGACATGTAAGAGAATAAAAAACTCATCACTCACTTACTCTCTTTAAAAATTATTAATAAATTAAGTTAGAAAAACTTACTATTCAACATTAAGAATTAGAATCACACACATCAGATTTAGGCCACCACTTATAATTATAGAGTTTTTAATCTGGTGAATAGGTTATATGGACTACTGAGATTCATGATCAACCTCCAGTTTTCCTAAGATACCTTTGATACATTAAGAACTCCAACCAATGAAACCACAAATAGTGTGTAACCACACATAAATCCCATAAATAGAGTTTTGGACCTTAGGAAGCACCATTTGTGATAACACTATATGATGACTCTGTATGATCATCTCTGTTTGATGACCCTGTCCTATAGATGCTGTCTACTAGACTCCATCCGATGGAAGTATTTTTGGTGAAACCTTTCTACCCTAACCACTCTGAAATTATTTAGTAATAAAACATTCATTTGGTGACCTCTTCCCCATGATATCCATCCATAAAACTATGTCCAGTGAAATTGAAGGTTTCCCACAAGACTAATAATCTACCAATTATAAATTTCTTTAGGATTTCTGCCTTCTTCAACTATCCACTTGAGATTATCCTATGTCTAATGCATGCAGTTTTCTCCACTCTATCTAATCAATGAAGTAAAACTAATTCATATAACTTAATCATAATTTATTTAAATATAAAATTTTTAAACATATTAGTAGGATTATTATTCCCAATAATATTCTACATCTCCAACTCTTTACTTTCTAGAAGACTTCATATAAAGTGATAATTCAAGTCAACGTGTTGAATTATTTCATGAAACACTAGATTACGAGCAAGACGAACTGAAATTTGATTACAAGAGAATAACATTTCTATGTATAATAACTTTCTAAGTTTCTTTCCAAATCATATTAACCATATCAATTATTTTCTTAATTTAGTAATAGTAAAAAACTCTGATTCTGTCATAGATAAAGTAACAATTGGCTAAAACAGAGACATCTAGCAAACCTATCTTCCTCTAAAATTAAATAAAAAGCCCATATTACTTTTCTAGGAGTCTATGTGTCTAGAAAAATCTATATCAACAAAACCCTTCAACTGATAATCATATATGAAGTATAAAGCTGAATCCTATGACCCCTTCAAGTATCAAATGATATATTTCATAGCTTCCTAATATTTTCTTCTAGGATTTGACATGAAATGACTAAAAAATACCACTATAAAATAAATTTATAATCAATTAAAAACCATTTCATACATCAAAATTCCTACAATCATAGATTAAAGTACTATCCCCATGTCACAACTTCTCCATTAATTAATGGTGCCTATGATTTGAAAATTTTGAAGTGCCTATTGAGGGGGGTTGAGATAGTTTTACAACTAATCATTCCAAATCAATCAATAAACTTCCTTATATATTCCTTATGGGATAAAATGAAATACCCATCTTTCTTATCCCACTCAATTCTCATCCCCAAGATATTCTTAGATTGTATATGGTTCTTTATATAAAACCTTCTTGATAACTTCCTCATTATTTCCTCAATCTTATAGAAATTCATACCATCAATCAATATGTCATCCACATACAATAATAGTATGAAATATATTCCATCACACCATTAATTCCTATAATAACAATGATTAGAATCACATTGACTGAAACTTTATTTAAGAATGAAAGTTTTGAACTTCTGATTCCACTATCATGGATATTTCTTCAATCCATAAAGAATCCATTTTAAATTACAATCCCAATATTCCTTTTGATGAATTTCATAACCCTTGGGATGAACTATGTAAATTTATTCCACAAAATATCCATTAAGAAAAGTTGACTTTACATCTATATTCTCTAAGTTTATATCATTGGATGATACAATACTTAACACTATCTGAATGGTTTTGTGCTTCACTACAAATTATTTTTTTTATAAAATTCAATCCTTTCCTTTTTTTGAAAACCCTTCACCACTAACCTTGATTTATACCTATTACTTTTTTCAACTTACTCTTTTAAATAAAAAATCAATTTTTTTCTAGAGATATCTTTCCTTCTAGTAGTTTTTTCAACTCCAAATAATTATTAATATTTAAGGAATTCATATCCTCTTCCATGGATGACTTACACTATTTTGACTCTTTGAGAGTAGCTTTATCTTCTAGACATTCAAGTTCCCCTACGTCCATTAGAAGTAGAAAGCTTATATTATCCCCAAACCTTTGAACTAGATTTTTGATTTGAGTAGATCTCCTCAACACAACATCATTTTCTTCCATTAGAACCTCAATATCTAATATTTATTCATATGAAATTTCTCTATCTGGTAAAGGGAATAATGACATTATCAAAAAAATTATGTTTTAATTTGTGTTTTCAAATGCAATATGGGAATCATTAATATATCTAGTTTACCTTGACTACTAAACTATTTTTTAATTTATAATGAGATTCCTTATATCTTATGCCAATGTAATAAAGTAAAAAATGTATTTAAGATATTGGGGTTAGGTTCTTTATATTTGATATCAAATGAAGTTTTTTATAAACCTTGAGAAATATATTAAAGAAAACATAGAGTAGGGAATATAAACCTATGATAGATTCTGATGATAAGTATAGAAGAACATCCTAAAGTTTTGGTAAGGTATATATTATGTGTTTTTTTGGAATATATCCTTGTTGAGATAATAAAAATTGGAAAAGTTTTGGAATAGATGTACTTAGGGGTAATAAATCTAAAAAGGGTGTGTTGAACTTGAGTTGATCATTACCAAGTACATGACAATGGGACTTAATGTGCTCTTGTTTTGATAATCCTAGGGGATATTCTTTGAATAATTCACATTCTCTTTAAAAAAATTATAAATGATTTAAATAGATGATGAAAATGAATAACCTAGGTTAAATATAAGGTATAGAAGATTGAAAAGAAGTTTTCATAATTTAGAAATTTTATAAGTTATTATTCTTAATTATATGGTTTTCCATAATGATTAATGTTACTCACACTATGATTTTTGGTTTTAGTCAATGATTAAAACCCAAAGGAATCCTGTTAATAATGAATATTAAGGAAAATGTGGTGACTATGAGAAACCAAATGGGTTGATGACTAGAGTGAAATATATCATGATTATGCCTAATCAGTTATCTCAAAATATGATTAAAACCCTATACCTTAACTAAATCTCAGACTCACCAAAGAAGAAAAGGGTGGATTATGCTAAGAGATGAAGTGGTGCTGACTATGGAGGAAGAAATGATAGATTTTGTTCATGTTAGAAAAATGAAAAAACACACCTAAGAATTTATCTTAAAGGAACAATAAAATGTTTTACATGTGAAAACAAAGAGAATAATGCAATGAATTTCCGAGGAAAAATTAAGAGTATGATGGAAGGAAATAAATTTCATCATAGGGATCCATTTATTATTCATTGTATTTAATGTGGGGGACCTAATCATATTAGATTCAATGCCCTGTTACAGAGGTGAACTCCAAGAACAAGTAAGGAACAACATTGAAATAAAATCATTGAAGTATTTATATGTTGGGATATAATAATTATATTACAGAAGTATTTTTATGAGTAGTATTTTTGTTATAAAAATCATGAAACTTATAAGGATGGTGTTAAATTTTAGAATCATATATGACTTAATTAAATTAAGAATTATGGATACCATCATGGGTTTATGAGTTTATGGTTGACCATAAGTTTAATTTCTTAAAAAAACATTTTGAATTTTTTGTGGTATAAATATAAAACTATTAATGATATTTTAGGAAAACATTTATGGGAATATAACCCATTGGTTTAGTATATAAAAATTTATTTGAGGAAAAATGAATTTATATTTTTTAGACTTAATATTAAAGGTGTCAGTTAACTTTAAGGTTTGTCATATCATTGATGTTTTAGTAATTATGGGTCATCACAATCTAGAAACATTATAGGAATTATATTAATTTGGTTTATAAAAAGGACGAACTGCATACCGAGTGATATCTAGTTGAATCTAGTTAACATTAAGGGGTTAGAACTCACAAGTAAAGGATGATAAGGGTTTAGCACCTACCATTAGCCTACTTGATGTTTTGGTTAATATGTCATTGTTTTTACTTAAATGATTTGATAGATCAATATTAATGTTGAACTAGTAGTGTTACTATTGAGGTTTCAAGATTATTATATTATATTGGATAACTTGTCCTAAATATATTTATTTTAGAAAATAGTTAGAGATTGATGGAAATAATTGTCACTCTTTTTATGGATATGAAGATATATTAAAAGTGAATTTTAGTGCTTTAGGAATATAAAATATGTTTTTGAATATTAATTTATTGGAGTAAGAAATGTATTGGAAACTGATCTAAGTATAACCAAATGATGAAATTGTTCTTAGGAAATAAAATATATCATGTAAGTATGCTTTCTTATATTCTTAGACAGTAAAGTAATTACTCAACTTTTGGAAAAGGATCCTAAAACAAAAATGTCATCCCATTAACTTCAAATCCTTGGAATCAAATGGTCTTTTAAATTTTCACAAATTTATGTTTTTGAGTTCATTTACTCCCCATTGATCATTAAATTTCTTTTGATCAGTGGTCACTATCACTCTCTATAATTATTTTTTTATCCCATGTCAATATGCTAAATTGATACTAATGTTATCATACTTATAAACCTCGTTATGTGTTATTCCATATGAACTTTAAAATTACCTTTATCTATTATTAAGAGGATGTTTTATTAACCTTTTTTGTGATGTTTATTTTCAATAAATTAATTTTCCAATATCAAGCCCTTGATTTTTGAGCGTATGATCAAATTGTGAGGACATAATTTATTTAAGGTGAGGAGAACATAACACCTTGATATTATTATAGAAGAACATTGTATTTTATATTATATGAAACACCTAAAACCCAGATTAATAAACCCCTGAAATATATTTCTTTAAATTTAATCTATTTGATAGCTTGTGACAGACGCCACCTCAAGTCTAAAGGAACTATAAAATAGAATACCATTATAACCTAGACATTAAATTGGTAGGTATGAATAATACTGAATAAATTAAGAAAAGTATATGGTTTATACATGTATAAAATAAATTCTAGGTATATATATTTATTAGAAAAAAATAATAATCAGTTGAAATAAAATAAAATGTTTTCTAAAAAACTGTATTTCTCAAAGAATACGATTTCATTGCATTTTTAGCACTTATATAAAAATTTATTTTTACCAGTTTTATAAATTTTATTTTGAAAAATAAACTAATTTTTTGAAATCATAATATCAAAATTATCTTAGTGTTATTCTTTGGGTATTTTTCTGAAATGTTTCATTTTTTGATGAATATTGAAAAATACCGATTTTTATTGAAAAATACATTTTTATTTAAATAATTTACAAAATTAAATTATATTGTAAATTAGTTTTGAAATAAAATTAGTAAAATTATAATAAAATTTAATTAATTTAAATCATTTTAATCAATTTCATATTCAATATGAATATTAAGACGTTATATACTAATTAGAATTTTCTCATTGGAAACCCACTTTTTCATCGCATATTTGAGTACAATTTTAAATTGGATTTTGATAATTCTATGAATTGAATTTTAAAAAATTGATTTGATATTTTGAATAAGAGTAATTTATATTATATAATAATATTAACTTAATTTTTGACCATAATGAACAATGAAAACAGTAAAAATTAATTATCGTGGTTAAGGAGAAAATTTGTTTACCAGGGTGAATAATAAGATAAGGGTTAAAAATGGATTAAAACTTTTTCAAAACAAATTTTATCGAAATATTTATAACTTATAACCTATAAGTGTCGATAATTACCCATTTTGGAGGCATGTGTTATGATGAAAACTTGAATTTAATTGTTTCTTTTCAAAAATTTTCTGTGTGTCCTCTCCCCCACTTAGGAAAGGAAACCCCATATCCTCCCCTATTCACACTTACATATCCATTTGGTTTGGAAAATAATTGAAATAATAACTTACTTAACCCCATGAAAACATCCTATATCCCTTTTTGATCATAAATCTAACCTAGGATGGATTTTGGTGAAAAACTAAAGAAGTTGTAGGAAGAAGAGGTAACATTCTTAAACGAGCATTTTATTTTGTTTCTTCTTCCACATCCTTAAAATTTTATTAAAACATTAATATATTAAAACAAAATTATATTAAATATACTTATATTTTATTCTGTTAATTTAATTACCTATATATATGTTCACTTCTATAAAATAGTAAATGAAACCATTGATCGTGTGTAAAACAGACTACCGGCTTGTAAACTAATGTAATTCGTTTTCCATCAACACCTTTAAATGTTAGATATAATGAAATATTTAAGAAATATATATTATAATTATGATATTATGAAACTTATTTAATTTTAATGTCACATATACCTTCTTACATTCCATTCTGTTTAAAATACGATAACGTCACTCTTGTGTATAGCAGACTACCGCCTCACAAAGCGTTGTGATTCTTTTTTCATATACTCTTTACATAGAATGTAATAAGGATAAATTTAATTAATATATATGATATATATGAAATTATATTTATTATTAAAAATTAATATATCACACAATTATTTACCCTTTCACATGTTAATGGAATGATATCATCGCTCGTGCATACGTACGACCTACCGTCTCCACGAAACGTAGCAATTCATTTTCCATGTCCAACTTTAAAGAATGATTCTATATATATATATAATTCTTAAAATTATATTTATAACATTAATTTAATTATTTATATGATCTAACAATATAAAGTGTGCAAGAACTAGAATAGCAATGTCAAAAGATGCATGAGAATACAAGGCAATTAACACCCAAAATAATGAAAATAATGAAATATTATTAAAATAATGGGTGGTAAATTGTTATAAGGTGATTATATATGATATTATAAATATTAATATAGTTACGGTATAATTTAATAACATTTATAAAACCATTATATATGCAGTTAAATTATTTTCAACCAAAAGGTAGAGCGGGGTAAGGGACTCCGCCTCAATTTCTCTTCATTATGACATATTGTAATGTTATGCACATAATTTATTTTATATAGTGTATATAATTCCCATTTTAGGGTAATATCATTAATAATTAATAATTCATGGTATTTTAAGTTTTAATTTTACTATTTCATCTAATGGGGTTTGACTTGAAAATTACCAAGTGGCAAAGAATTTCATAACTCAATTTATTTTCACTGGGTTATATTACTTATAAATTATATTTAATATTATTTGATTATGTGTGTAATGAATTTTAAATATAATTTTTTTTATTTCCAAATTTTTATGATGATTTATTTTTTATACACATAATCGATTGACTGGGTAATTCCCACTTCAAAATTACGATCTTTGTAAGGGTTTATTTCACAATCTCATTTTAATCAAGATTATTTATGATTCAATTTACATTGAAGAAAATTATTTGATCACTGGATATTAAAACTATTTAATTTTATTATAATATTATTATTACTTAATTTTTAAATTAATTGACACATTTTTAATACTCTTTGTTACTTAAAAATATTTTGAAAATGTTTTAAATAAAATTTGATTTCATTTCTATCTTTGGTCAAATATAATTTTTATTCTATATCTATGTTTATAAAAATGTTTTAAAAAATGTTTTAACATTATCCAAATAATTTATTAACTAAAATTTTACCTATTTTTTTTTAAATTTTAAAAATATTTTTGAAAGAAAATCATAATGTCATTTTCTAAATAAGCCCCATTTGGATTTTTTTGAAAATGTGAGAGGAAATTCGTTTTAAAATGTATGAAATGATTATAATTTATTTCCAACATGACCAGTGAATGATTTAAATATTCCATTATATGTTTCAAATTTTATTTTCAAAAATATTTTCTAGAATTTTAGTTTTAAAAAATATTTTCAAAGTGAGAAGGATATTTTCCTTAAGAAAGTTTTTAATTAAACATTATGGTATTCTTATTAATCAATAAAACAAAAAGTTTATTGTATTTATTATCCACTAGGCATATGTTGTATTGATACCATACTTATCATGTATATGGTTGGTTTATGATCAATTTGATCAGGTAAAGTATTTAAATTCTCTTTCTTTATAATATTTTGTAACCATTAACTAGAACTCTAATACCCAATATAATTATCAACCACTAGTAAAATATATACATGACCAACCTTATAAAAAATTCATGTAAGAGAAAACAAATATATGGTATAATATCACATGGATAGACTCAAAAGTAAATATTTACAAAAGGATAATTACACTAATAATGATATATACATGATAAGAGAAAACCAATCTTTTCTGTAATAAATTTTGGGAAGAGATTATAAAAATAAACCAACACTATCTAAAAACACTAAATTCCCCCAATAATTATCTTTACAAATGCTGTAATATCTCCCCATATACTAAGATCATATCTAATATATGTGTTATCTGCACAAATACAACATGCATGGGAATGAATCTTGTACATGGTTGAGTATAAATATAACTGATAAGTTCCCATAAATAAATAAAGGAAAGATGGAAATAACATGTCAACTCAAAATATTGGTACAATAGTGTAACTAAAAAAATAAACCATGATATAATTTACTGATGGAAAACTCAAGTATATATGGAATTCCTAGTAATCTTAGGCCAACTGAAAAAAAGGATCATATCTCATAGGAAATAAAGGATACTCAATATATTATGAGGCTCTCAAAGCCCAAAGTCGACATCCTAATTGTACATTGTATAATAATGAAAAACACAAAGGTCAATACACAAAAAGACTTTAGACAGAAAAATCAACCCAATTTCTATAACATCAATTTTATCACTCTATAGTTATAGTTGGGGAACCACACCTCACCAAGACATGAGTGTTATTCAATGAAGTACCAACCCCTATGGAGGACCTGCACCTTGTGAAGGTGATGTTTTGATTGTGGGAGTTTAATCTTCAATGAAGGAAAGAACTATATATTATCTTATGAGGGAAACAATAACCTCTATAGGAGGAGGAATATTGTACCATTACATTGGAGATTCATTGTAATTAAGGGAATAATGACCCCATTCCTGAATGGAGGACCCATGCCCCAGACCAACAAGAGAGTATCCAACTTTATAATACATATTGGGGACCCATGCCCTATTATCCACATGTTATTAGTGGGGGGGGGGGGGTACTAATTTGGAAGAGTTATAAATTATAGGGTGGCTAAACACAATATGAATACAATGTTAAAATACAATTTAGTGGGAACTTGGATTGTATTAAAGATGGTGTGTAATCCTACGATTACTATAATGTTAAATGTTAATTGGGGGAAGGGTATTTCGTTTCTGTATAATTGTGAGAGAAGTTGAGTAAATAGTTAGATTAAATAAAAAATATATATAATTAATGAATCAAAATTTTGGAATGAAAGTGTTTTGAAATAATAGTTCCTAAGTGATAGATTCACCTTCTATATTCTGATTAATGAGATAGTTCATGATCATGAACCTTTCACCCAAGGATTATAGTTATGCTAATTCTTAGCCATACAATGATCATTGCAAGATGATATTATTTCCCATGTGAGTGTTAGAAAAGAGATAGATCAACCAATCCTCTAACGTAGTACCCACACAATATCCTAATATTTCAAAAGGAAACACTATGTTCGATAGCATACAATATACACCATATCATGCTTAAACAAAAAACTAAATATGATTATTAAAATGTGACCATTGTAACCTAGACATTAAATTGGTCGGTATGAAGAGGAATAAATTATTTATTAAATAAATTTAATGGTCCAACTCAATATTAATTTATTGGAAAGTTATTAGAAAATAATCACTCATTTTTTAGTAAAGTCGTTTTATTCTTCAAGAAAATATGTTTTCATCAAAAAATGAGTTTTTAATATTTTTATGAGCGAATATTAAAATTTATAGAATCTATAAAGAATATATTTCATCAAATTAATTTATTTTTTAATTATAATATCAAAATTATCTTAAATATTTTTTATAATTTTATGAAATATTGATTTTTTCAAGGAATAGTGAAAAATACTATTTTTTTCGAAAACTGTATTTTATTTTGAAGTATTAACGAGTAAAAATTATATTTTGGGTTAATTTTAAATTTTCGTTAGTTATTTTTTTTAAATAATCCAAATATGGTTTTTAACTGTATTTTGTACTTGAATTTACTATAAAAATATTTTATATTTAAAAATGGATTTTTTTCTTCTGAAAATACCGTTTTTCATTTCATTTTTCAATTTTATTTTTAAATTTAACCCTAAAACTTATGTGGTTTTAATTTTTAAAAATGGATTATATATTTGGAATTAGGATTTCCACATTTAGTAAATAGTTCCCTTTTATTTTTGGACAATTTGAATTGTAAAATTAGTAATTTTTATTACCTTGATAAATGGTAAATCAGGAAATTTAGATTAAAAATAAAATGATAAGATCTATTAAATGACCCAAAAACATTCATAAATATTATTATATGATTATATATTTATTATAATAATAAAATGGTTTAAATTATGACCATTTCTTCCTATTTGACGATATTATGGTTGTTATAGTATTGTATTTATGAAAATATCATACATGCCATACTTTTGTTTTTAATAAGTGTATATTTTTAATATGGAGATATCCAGAGGATATTTTGGAATATAAATAGTATTTTTAAATCTAAATCATTTATATTAATAATTATAATTTATTTTAAATTTTAATTAAATAAATAATTACCTTCAATGCTTTCACAACACTTATGTAGTAATTATTTAATTAATGGGGAAATCAAATAAAAGAAATTAAAAATATGAAAATAAATATAATTTGGGATAAATAATATGATAAAAATATATACCTATTTCCATGACATGTTAGGGATAATATATATATATATATATATGTTTTTTCTAATTTAATATGTTTTCTTGATATTATTAAAGTCAAAGTAATGAATGGTTATAAAAATTGACATTATGGATATTTTATAGTAAATAATATTTTATTAAATGGTATAAAATTCCAAAAAATATAAAATTCATACAAGTTATTAGTATAAGTTTTAAAATATCAACTATTTTTTATTTATTATTCTTTTTTCATTTTATAGTTTCTATATTGAATCTCAATGAGTAAAAATTCATATTGTCACGGTAAGAGTTAAAGGGCTTAAATAGGGGTTAAAACAAAAATATAATGGTATAAATATAGTCAAAACATTTTTTATTTTTGATTTTTTGCAGATATTTAGAACCATAACAATATTATTTTTTAAATAACTCACTTTGGATATATTTTTAAGTAAAAATTAATTTATATTAATTTACTATTTTGAGAAATGCCAAAAGTGCCCCTCCCCTCTCTTCTAAAAGGAAACCTATTGTTCTCATTTATTCACACTTTAAAACCTATATTGATTAATAAATATATTCACTAAATACCTTAATATAATCCATATCATCATTATAGGGATATTTTGGAGGAATAATACCCATATTAGAGGTCTTAAGTTGTTGAGCACATGAGGTTTTCCAAAGAACATGTATAGTTTTTATTCATATATTTTAGTTTTGTTTCTTCTTATGCATCCATAAAAACTTACTAAACCATGATAAAATAATAAATAAAGTATCCTAAATATAATTATATGTTATTATATTAGTTTCATGACATATATCCATCTCCTCCTCCATCAACTGGAAAAATAATTCATCGTCCGTGTGTACGACGAACTACCGCCTCACAAATTGATGTAATTAATTTTATATCACCATATCTCAAGATAGGTCATAATGATGTAATTAATATTTATATATGATATTAATAAAATATTTATAATTATTTAAATATAGTATATCATTTACCTTCTTAACTTCCCATGCACTAAAAAATGACTACATCATTCGTGCGTATGTTTGGACTACCACCTCTACGAAGCGATGTGATTTATTTTTCATCACCATATAACATGGATGATATAAATAAGTATATTTAAAGAAATAAAATAATATATATTATATTATTATCATTATTTAAATATAAAAAAATATTTACCTTCTTTACAAAAATCATTGAAAAATAGAAATGTAAATCATGCATACGTACGACTTACCGTCTCCCTAATTGTAATGTATGTAATTTTTCAAAACCATATTTAATAGTTATATTTAAAAGTATAATTAATGTATAAAAGTGATAATTATTTTAGTAATATTATTCTAGATATTATGATATTTTTATATCATTGACTATAATCAACCTATCAAAGTCATTTTGGACATAAGTAGCGTATACCATAAAAACATTCAACATAAACTTAAGTGAATAAATAACTGTATATAGAATTGAGATAAGTGATATAAAAGGAATAATAAAATTAAAAAGGTTATTTAGAAAGTAAATAATTAACTTAAGTTTTTTATTCAAGATAATAAAGAATATACATCATGGGTCAGACTGAAGTTAAGGGACTTTATTTTAAAAACCCTCTTTTAAAGTTCTTATTTTAACTATTTTTTACAAAATTCTAAAGGAGTGTATTTTTTTAAACTTTTATGGTATGAGAATATTTTCCAAAAATCATGACACCTTGATGATTTTATGTTTCATTTGTAATTTTCCATGGTTACTTTCAAAGAAAATGGTTTCTTTATTATGTGTACAGTCTTTAGTTTTTAAAAGTGATTTTTAAGGAAAAGGGTATTTTTATATCCAAAAGTGTTTTGAACATGGGTTTAAAATAGTTTTAATAGATTTTATTTATGATATGGTCCTTCAAATTATATATTATGGGTTTATCCCCATTATATATTACTATCCCATTATATATTATACATTGGGAGTGCCCAAATAACACTAGGTGAGCCCGTTGTAGATTATACATTGGGTGAACCCAAATATCACACCAATGCATTGGGTTCTACAAAGGTGCAAGTCAAACATATTGTTATTTCATTTTTAAGAGTGATCATAAGAGTTATATGGCAATAATTTTCCAAGAAACCTATATGAATTTTCTATTATAGCTTATGCGTTTTCATGGAAATAATTGATATCAAAAGGTAATATAAATATCATTTGTTTTAAAAAAATGATTATAAACTTTGATGGTAAAAATGTATGATTTTTAAGATAAGGTTTTTTATAGATTTTTATGTTTTTTACTAGACTAACACATTTCTTTATTTTATGTCCCTTACTGATTTTTTTGTGCTTATCCCATATTTTAAAATGTTTTTCATAGGGTTTAATTATGGGTAAAGGAAGAGAATAAGTCATGTTTAAGGTCATGAATATTTTTCATAAAAAGAAATTATTTTTTATTTAAAAAAGTTTCACTTGGTGAGGAAAATGGATATTAAGTATAAGTGTCTACTTTTTAATATACAAGTTGTTATGTATGAGTTATGACTAATTTTCTAAAACTCTAAACCAAAAATATCCTCAATATTTTAAGAATGTTAATTATAGTTCAAAGACACTAGATTATGTAATGTTTAATTTTAAGTACTTACAACTGGAATAAGAGGAGGGTTTAGATAACTTTAGATATTATAATGTTTTTAGTTGTAGTATTCTGAAGATTTTTTAATACCATCATGTGTTTACCAACCATTTTTCAATAGACTTATTAATCTTGATAGCTCATGCACTACCAATCTTATGTCCACATCGAAGTTCTCCCCATTTTGATTTTGAGTTCCACCTATGATTAATGAATAATTCCCCCTTAGAATAGTGGTTTAAATTTGTCCATTTTGAACCATAAAGACCCTTAAATATCATAAGTTTACTACCCATTCACTATTTCATAGTGCATAGTTTATAATTACATTGCTTGTCGAAATTTTTGAGCACCCTTTTATAATAGGTTGAAATGTCCAAATACCCTCAAATAGTGTATGAAATAACCTTTAAATAGATTATATTGGATACCTTCAAAAAGTAAACCAGTGTACCCATATTTAATCCCTTTTTATTATAAAAAAGGCTTTAATTTTTCCACCCTGATATAGACCATGCCATTTTGGTCTCTATTTTGATTTTAAATTCCACTTGAACACTATAGACAACCTATCCATAGCATCGTGAAAACATTTTTGAATATTTAAAAATTATTCCTTATCATTAAACAAGAAAATCACTCCAAAATATAATACTTTTCCAAGTTATTCATATTATCCTATAATTTTTCAAGAACAATGTTTTAATGGAATTTCTCCAAAAATTCCAAAAATAATAAAAAATTAAGAATGAGACCATTTTCTCATTTAAAAAAAAAGTTACTAAAAAATAAGTATAATTTCCCTCAAAATTTTATGAATGGTGAGGATTAATATATTGAATTTGAATATAAAAGTGAAAAAAATATTAGTGTTATAAATTCCCCCACACATAAAACTTCGACTCTTGAACAAGTGACAATTCATAATGATTTTCTCAATTAAAATTCAAAACACACGCAAATGACATTTACCAAAATAATACATGGTCATAAAAACTTATCATTACTCCAAAATGACTTAAATTATAAATGATCCATAATGTTCATTAATTATATTACCATTTTTTTCATCATCCTATGCACATGAATACCACCTTTCCAAGATTTACCCTCATCAAAATATTTAGAATTTAAGAAAAGTTATTATTATTAAAATAAATTAAAGGGTCACCATAGGATTGAAAAATTCTAGTTTTATACTCAATTAATACAAGTATTTGTATTAATAATGAATTAATTTTAGTATTTTTATAATGATTAATGGTTTGATGGTTTCAAATATAAAACATATTGAGGAAGAAAAAGATAGCTTGGATTTAGTTGAAGTCGAATTGCATGATTTCAGTTTCCACTCAAATATAGTATTTTTCTCCCTTTTGTTAAATAATTAGATCCAAAATATCTTTAAAATACTCCAAGGATAGTTCACACATTTTTCATATGATAATAAAAAATTATTTTCTTACTACATCCCCCATTTTATAACATTGTTATCTAGTTTTCTCTAAATATGAAATTTAGCCGGAATTTTTCATTTTTGATTGAAAAGAAGGAAATTTTATCTTTAAAATGTAGTTTAAACATCCCAAACATTCTTTGAAATGATTCTTATTATTTTTATTTCCTAAAAACGATTTTAATGGATTTTAAAAAAACTTTAGAACAAAAACATCCAAAAATAACTTTCCAGCCTTTTATTTTCCTCCCAAAACAACCCAAAAACATTTCACATACCACAAGATATATCCACAACACTAATTAATAAATAAGACCATGAAATGAAATTTAGGACAATATTTGATAGGGAAAATGGATTGTAATGTGGCTATCTAACTATATTGATACAAGATACCAAGGTCTCACCAAGATCAAATATAAAAGGTAGGACAAATTAAAAAGGTTAATGCGAAAAGGGGGATTTTAATCATAAACGAATAGCTTCAATCATTTCGAACAAATGTTCCTTAAAGATCATAGGTTTTTTTTATAAACTTGTAAAATTGTTTTTAAATCAAGAATTATATCCTTCACTGAATAAGTGAAATTATTGGGAATAAGGTGTAAACATTGTTTAGATTCCTAATAGGGAAGTTTTTTTTTCTTCAAATTTTGACATCATTCATGGAATGATTTTCAAAATTAATGATTTTTACCTAAATTTTACATAATTTTGAACATAAAACAAAGAAAATTTAAACATTAATTTAAGTATAATTCCATGAATCAAATTAGATATTTTTATTGATTTTTTTCATTTCACAAAGGTAATTACTTTGAGGATCAAAAGACTCCAAAATGAAAGAAAAACATATAAAATTTGGAAAAAACCTATAAAAAATCAAAAATAGTAAAGACTAGTAAGAAAAAATATATCTAACAAAATATATTACTTAACCCCACACTTATTTTATAAAATTTCCTCATAGTGAAACATTTTTTATGAGAAATTAAATTCAAACATCATGGACATAATAAAAATAACACAGAAATGAAAGACACAACATGGTGTTCAATAATACCCATATTCTTAAAGGTGGATCTCCTCTACCAGAGGCTCTTGAAAATTCTACTTAAATAACTTCAATTGATGGATATTAACTTTAAATTGTGTTTCTTTGTTTTATTTTAGAATCTGGATCTCAAAAATATGAAAATCATGAGTAACACTGAAAGGTATTGACTATTTGGAATGAGATTTACCTAAAAATTAATTCATTATGGAGTCAAATAACAACAATTTATCTACATATTTTAATAATTTACCAAGTATCCTTTTATCATGAAAAACTCTTTCTTTATTCTTGTAAATCTTAAAAAATTCATAAATATTGTTTTAAATTTTATCCAGATATTGTAAGTGGAATTTTGTTTCATTTATTATATAAAATAGATTCATGTTATATATTTTTTCAACCCAAAAATATTTATATTCTAAATTAATAGGTTGGTGAAAATATTTTTCAAAGATAGTCTAAAACGTGATATTCCAATTGAGGTTTTAAAAAGACTTATACATGCCCAAAGTTCATAATATAGCCTTAAATTTAAATATTATATATTTTGGTGCATATTTTTCTCCAAAATATACTTGATTTATCTATTTAATATCTTGAACATTCCATTTGTTTATGTATGATAAGGTTTAAAAACCATATAAAGAGCTCCATATTTATTCAACATAGCTTATAAATTACTTTTAGAAAAGTGTGTATATTTATCAATTATTAAAAAATTGGGTAAACCAAATATAAAAATTAGATTTCACTTTAAAAATTTATCTATAAAATTTATATAATGAGTATTGTGATGCTATAATTTTACATATACTATTACATGTTTTTAAGAATACTTCTATATGAAATACAAACCAAGTATAAAAAAATCTAGCATCTTTGGAAGACTAGGTATATAATTAGTTAACATTAAACTAGAATAAAAAACATTTCATTAATATTTATAATGACTTACTAATTCCCTTTAATCTCCTATAAGTGAATATAATAACTTGGGGAATATATATAAAAAGGTATGAGCTAAAAATACTGGTAAGTGAATAAACATGGGAATAAAGCATAACACATGAGTTCGAAGACATAACATGATAACATAAAAGGAATGAGTCATGAATAACATATGGGAGAATAAAATATAGAACATGGAATCATATGATCATGGTAATATTTTAAAGTGATATAAACACATAACATGACATAAACACCAGTCAAGGAAAATTGTGAAGATTATATCACATGATGGACAAAGTCCCACGATGGCTTAGGTTTACTCCCTAATCTCATACATGATGCCTCATGAGACTAAAAATTACCTAATGAATTTGAGTGATATCTGGACACACCCATAAAAACATGTACATGAATATAGGTTCCACATAAATAAATCAAACATAAGGAATAATTATAAGGGTTACCCATGAAAGGAAATGGGTTTCGAAATCAAGTCATATGGAAAAAAACAAAGGGAGTATCACAATGGTATCCATGAAAGAAGGGATTAAATAATTTTTCATAATTCATAAAGTAAAAATAATATTATATCTTTAAAAATGATGTCCAACTAAATTGAAAATGAGAAAGATAGTGGTTAGGTAACACTAGAAATGTTCCTTTTTAGTGTGGTTTTAGGGAAACTAATAAAGAGTGTTTAAAAAAGGATAAAGGGGTAATTTTTTTTTTCATAAAACCATAAATGAAATAAAATATTTTTTCTTGATAAATTGAGTTATTTTATAAAAATATTGTAGTCTTAAAATAGCTTATGGAGTGTACTTGAAAATGGGTAAGATAAAGTGAAGTTCCATTTAATTGGGTTTGCTTATTGAGAGGAACTGAGAAGGGAACCATTTAAAACATGTATTTCCCAAAAAAGAAAGATGAATGAGCTGTATAAACATGTCTAGAACATATAAAAAGAATTTAGAATAATTATATAAGAATAATTAAGAAATAAATTTGGGTAAAGTGATAGAAAATGTAACCCAAAGGAAAAATGGAGGTTCAGAGGGATCCCTAACCTTATATGTGAATGTGTTCTGCACTTTCACTTAATGTCATGGATAATCAAATTATTTTTAATATTAATTTAATTAATATTATTTTACACATATAATTTATTTATTATAATTTTATTAATTATATTTATATCCATTTTTATGGGTTATAATTTTTAATTCTATTATTCTGGGAGCATTCGTCTCATGGTTACATGGTCAGTTAACTTGTGTATAATTATGGGAATTATTTTAAAATTGAAATAATTATATATAAGTGAAATTATATAGTATTAATTCACTTACACAAGTTTTAATGGTCACATATATCATATTTTTTTGGAATGAATATGATTCATTTTATAAAAAATTAATGATAATTGTTTTGTTCATTTTGGTAGTTTTTCGATCATCATGAAAAAGTTTTGTTTTATTTAATATTATCTATATATATTAGTTATAGAAAATAAAATAAGTTATAATTTACATATGAAAATATTATTTAACAATAATAATTGTTTTATGACCATCCCTGAAGGCTGTAATGGATAATGAAATCTCATCGTCCATGAAGGTGGTGAACTGACATATCACAGATGATGTTTCCATTTTTAGAATAAAAGGACAAGATATGAGGTTTTATTATGGATATTAAATTAACGCAATAAAATTATAGTATATGTATGTGATACTAGATTTATCATGATAATTTTTATTATGTAGGTAAGTAGAGGATAAGAAAAGAAAATAAATGAAATGAGAAGGATTGGGGATTTTACCTCTTGAATGTCGTCTCCTTGAGAACCTCCTTAAGGAACTTTGGTTTGGAATTTTGTTGAGACCAATATATATTTTACATGGGTAAGAGTCTTGGTAAGGTAATTGGTCATAATATTTAAAATCTACAAGTCTTAGAAGGTGTGAGGAGAAGGGGTTGTGAGAGGTGGTATTTATAAGGGGAGGAGAGTAGTGTTTTTTATTATTATATTCATTTATATATTATTTTGGATCAAGAAAATCAATAGTGTTAATTACTATGAATAAATATATTAAATAGTGAATTAGGTTTAGAGATAATGAGTTATTACATCATACTTGATTCCAAAATTCATGTATTTAGATTATAATATTAAATACCGTAAATTACCATATCTCATAATTCACCAAAAATTCAGCTATTTGAGAAAAATACCAAAAATTCACCGTAACCATTTTTTGATGTTTATATTTATAAAATGGAATCAATTGTATGAAAATAATTTTATAAATATGATAAATTTAATTTTTAAATAAAATCAACATTGATTCAAAAAATACTAATTTTAATATTATAATAAATTGTTTTGACCCTTTGAAAAAACAATTAAGGTCACATAAAATTATAAATAAACATTTACATTTTACAAAAATACCAACAAATTATTTATCATTTTAAAAACATTTATTTATATATCCCAATATATAAATATATCATATTTTTATTTATAAGATACCTATTTTATTTTATACTTTCATATGTGATATTATTTTTCTAACGACTAGATTACTATTCTTAGTGGTCATATTACTATTCCAACAGTCAGATTTATAATAGTCATATTGGATCATTAATTTCTATAAATACAAATTATTCCATTAATTCTTCATTCAATTATAATTTATCTCAAGGTTATATATTTCCATATTTGAAATGAATATTATATTATTAACATTATGTTTTATTTCTACAGCTTTGTTCATGAGTATAATTATTCTAGTGGATTAAGAAAATACAATATTTCCCATTTTTGTTAACTTATTTTATTTTTATTTTCCCACTGTAATATTTGGAATTTTTATTATTTTATTTTCCGACTAATGTATCATTATTCATTTATGAGTATAAATTTTTATTGGGTTCTATACGTGATTCATGTGTTTTATGACATAAGAGGGAAAATTCCAATGATAAAATTATAGGTCATTACATTCTCCCCCCTTATGAAATTTCTCGCTCGAAATTTCATTTTACATACTAAGGTGAAAATAAGAAAGGGTATTTCTCTTTCATTTATTCACTCAATTCCCATGTTGCCTCTTTATAATTTGGGTTTCTCTATAGTACCTTAACCATGTGAGTGGTCTTGTTTTGTTGAACCTTATCTCTATGGTCCAAAAACATCACCTGATGCTCCTCATAAGAGAGATCATTTTACAACTATACCACATGTAAGTTCAGTACATGTAAGGGATATGATACATACATCCTCAAGAAGGATATGTGGAATACATCATGTACTTGAGACATGGTTGGTGTAAGTTATAGTCGTTAGGCCATTGCTCCAACACAATGAAGAATCTAGAAGGGGTTTATGTAACTTGGAATTAACTTTCCTTTCTTCCCAAATCTCATGAACATATTCCATAGAGATATATATAGAAATACCTTATCACCAGCCTCATACTCTAATTCCTATCAATAATTATATACATAGATCTTCTGACAACTTTGGGAAGATTATATTTTCTATCAGTTGGTCTTTATGTTTTCTTCCATTTCTTCGACCATTTTAGGTCCCAAAAACCTATGTTAAACAACTTCATCCTAATATGTAGGTGTTCTATATCTTTCCCCAAAAAGGAATTTATATAGAGCCATTTGGATACTTGTGTGATAACTATTATTGTAAAATAACTCGACTAGTGTAAGATATTGATCCCATCCACCTTTTAAGTCCATTGAGCATGCTCTAAACATGTATTCTAGTGTCTAAATAGTTTGTTCAGATTGGATATTAGTTTTGGGGTGATAATCTATAATTAATTTCAACTTAATATTTATAGAATGTTAGAGACTTTTCCAGAATTTGGAGGTAAATCTCAGACCATGATCAGATATAATCAATAAAGGTTCTCCAGGTAGCCTCAGCACTTATGTAATGTATATTCATGTAAGCTGGTCGACTGAGAAGTCCTATAAAATCATTAAAAAGTGAGCAGTCTTTATTAGATGATCCATAATGGAACATATAACATTATTTATTCTAGATATATTCATAATTATAGTAAAAAATTCCATAGTGATGTTTTCCCATTTCCATATAGGTATTGGTAATGGTTGCATCATTCAATTATAATTTTTCCTTTCAACCTTCTCTTACTGAAATACCAGAAACATTGATGTATATTCAATGATCTCATTCTTTATATTATCACCACAATAGTGCTCTCTAAGATCTTGATACATGTTTGTCCTCCCTGGGTGGATAGAGAAGGTTGAGCTATGTGCATCATTCAAAATATCACTCTTTATATTTTGATATGGTGGTACACATAGTCATGACCCATATCTTACAATTCCTTTATCATTAATTTTAAAATCTAAGGATTTCCCCTATCTTATAGCTTCCAAATTTTTCTAAATTTCCACATCATCTCTTTTAGAATATTTTAACTTATCTAAAAGGGATGGTTGATCAATTATTTGTGAAAGGAATGATGATATAACTTCATTTATGATTCCCATTTCAACCACTTTCAAGTCTATTAATATTGGATCCTTATTAATTTTGATCATTTAAAAAATTATAAGATCTTTTCTACTTAGAGAATCTACCACTTTATTTTCTTTACCAAGATTATAGTTGATTTAGAATTCATAATCCTTAATGAGATCAAACTATCTTTACTTTATATTTCCATCCTTCTATGTGAATATATATATGAGGCACTTATGATAAATAAATATCACACACTTCACCCAATATAGATAATTCCTATATATTCTCAATGCGAAGATCACAACTTCAAACTCTAGATTATGCATTGGATAGTTTTTCTCAGGAAATTTTAGCTAGCTTGAGGTGTAGGCTATTCGTTTATAATTTTTCATAAGTAAAAATCCTAATCCCTTATTTTGAGCATCTCTATATACCACAAAGAGTTCCCCAATTGTTGGTTGTGTAAGTACTTGTATAGTGATATGCCTCATTTTCAACTTTTTGAAGTATTTTTCACATTCACTGCTCTATAAAAACATTACTTCCTTCTAAGTCAAATTGGTTAGTGGGTTTATAAATCACTAGAAGTTCTTCAAAAATCATCGGTAATACCCATCTTGACCAAGTAAACTACGGATCTACATTATAGATGCTTGTCTAGAACACTCCTCAATTTCCTTTATTTTCTAAGTTTCCATATATATTCCTTTTCTGGTGATAACATGCCCCAATAATGGTACTTCCTCTATCCAAAAATCAAATTTTCTATACATTTCATATAGTTTCTCCCTTAAAAAATTATTTAGCATAGTATTCAAATGACCCTCATGTTACTCCTAAATCTTAGAGTATATTAGAATATCATCTTTAAATGCTACCATAAATTTGTTGAGGTAGTCTATAAAGACTCTGTTAATTAAGTATATGAAAATTACTAGAGAATTAGTGAATATAAAGGGCATCACTATGACTCATAGTGTCCATACCTCATTAGAAAGGAAATATTGGAAATATCTTCCTTCCTCACATTTTATTGGTGATATCCTCACCAAAGTTAAACTTATAGAAATACTTAGAACCATGTAGTTTATTTAACAAGTCATCTATCCATGTTAGGGGAACTTGTTATGTTTCAGGTTTTTTTTGTGCTCATGATAATCAATGCCAAGGTGCATTGATCTTTCCTTATTCTTGGTGAATAGGACTGGCACACCCCACTGTGAAGCACTCAGGCATATAAAACCATTATCCCGATTGTCCCATAACTACTTATTTAGTTACTCCAACATAATGGTGTCCTTATTTTAAGGATTATTTGACACATGAATAGATCTTGGTATAAGGTTAATTGAGAACTCAACCTCTCGATCATGAGGATGAACAGAAAATTATTTAGTTAACACATTAGTGTAGTCCCTCACAATGGGATTGTCTTTGAGCATGATCCTATCATTTTTCTCAATCATTTGAGCTAGATATGATTTATCGTATGGAGATAATATACACAATTGAGATGATTATTTTGATGGAGATTCATCCACCTCATTAAACTGGTATAGAATTGGGGGATGCCTTGGGATGTGAAGAGTGATCTTCCTTTACTAATAGTTGATGTTGGATTTGTGTAAATACATCCAATCCACACCCAATATAGCATAAATCTATACCAAAAGAAGTGAGATGATATTTTTTGGGAGGTTCAGTCCACAAAACATTAACTGAGGAGGAGTTATATACATTAGATGAAATAATTTCCCCATTAACTATTCTCATAGATAACTCAACCATCATATTATGAGGCGGTGTTTGAATAGTTCTACTAAACTTTCACAGTATAAAATAATGAATAGAACCATAATCACATAGTATATTCACTATTCTTGAATAAATAACTATTATACCTAAAAAAACATCATTTTTGAGATCCACCTCAATAATAGTGATAAAATATACACTTCCTTACTACCTTGGAGGTTGTTACTATTGATTTTCTCTGACAATACTTAGCTTAGGGCATTGGATTACATAATTCTAATGTTCCTCGAAGTTGAAACACTACACCACAGGTCAAGTGTTGATCTGAACCTTCCTTTATTATTACATATTTTTGGGCTTCTACATATCACTTTAGTAATAATTAGCTTGATACCCCTCTATTTTACATTTGAAGCATCTCCTTATTCATTTTAGACATTTCCCAAGAAAATTATTTACCACACTTTTGATGCATGGGATGATGGGTTTTCTTTCCTTCATGGAATTTATCTGTTGATCCTCCTATATCAGAATCCATTTTAATCTTTTTTTCTCTGAGCTCATGAGACCATTGAGGGTCTCCAATATCTATCTCAACCTTAAGTAAACATCGAAAAATCTCCTCATAACTTTTGAAATTCTCTAATTTATAAAGATTTTTGGAGACTTGGATTTAGTGTAGTAAAGAAGTGATTCACCTTACTTTCAATGTTCATGAAAAGTCTAGAGGTGTATCATGTATGAATTGTAATGTTTTTCTTATATGTCTCTATAAATCCATATTCCTTCTTCTTTAGTCCTAGAAAATCCTTATCCTTATTAATACTTAGAGTTTAGGAAAAATAATTATTGAAAAATATTTTTTGAATTATTTCCAATCCATAAAATAAATTTTCTATTTAGTATTTGTATTTTTGATCACTGTACACCATTAATCAGCTTCCCCATAAAAACGATAGACTACGAGTAATAATTTCTCTTCTTCTGAGTATTGGAGGACAAATAATATCTTCTCAATAGAGTTAATTCATTATTTCACGATGAGGGGATCAAAATATAAACTATATATTGGAGGTATTTGTTGGATAAATAATTTAACTATAAATTTATCTATATTAAGAGAAGGAGGTCATTTCACATGATTCAAGTTATTATTCATAACTGGGGCCAATTGTTCAAGTACTATCATGAAGTATTGATCTCCTGTTCCCATTAGATTTCAAATTTTATTAGAGAAATAATAATATTTCCTATCACATTGGTTGTTATCATGGGTTGTCATATTTCCAAAAATTAACTAAACAAATGGAAAAGAAATTTGGGTGCTTTAATTCTTATATAACGAGAATATAAAAAGGAAACAATAATCTTTGAGGGAATTACTTATAAATTAATAATATATCCAAACTTATTATTCAATATGTTTTAACATAGTTTATTCATGGTGTTAGAATTATCCCTAGGGTTCTTACTAAAGTTTTCTAGTCCTAATCTACAAAAATAACTATACCATTCTCTGATAACAACTATAGAGGCCCTATCCTTTTACAAATACAATTACATGATTTTAATCATAATTACACTTGAAATACAAACCAAAGATAAAAAAGTCTAGTTTATTTTAAGGACTAGGTAAATATTTAGAAAACATGAAACTATAATAAAACATAATTTTATTAATCCCCATAATGAGCTCCTAGCTCTCATTGAGATATTATAGTTACCTAGGATAAACTGGGGAATATATAGAAAAAGGGATGACCTAAAATCTCAATAAGGGAATAAACATGGAAATAAAGCATAACACATGAGTCTGAAGGCATAACATGATAACATAAAATTAATGGATTATAAATAAACATATTAGAGAAAAACATATAAAACATGGAATCATATGATCATGTTGATATTGGAATTTGGAATAAACACCTAACATTCCATAAACATGATTCAAGGATAGCTGCCAATACTATATAACATGGTGGACAAATTCCCACAATGGATCAGGGTTACTCCCTAATCCCATACATGACATCTCATGAGACTAAAAATTAACCAATGAATTATATCACTATCTAGGCACACCCATCCTAAAATTTACCTTCATATGTGTTCCATATAAATAAATCAAATAGAAGGAATAATAATACAGTTTACTCATGGAAGGAAATGGGTTTTATAATCGTGTCATAATGAAAAATCAAAGGGTGTTTCCTACTGGTATCCATAGAAGATAGTATTAAATAATTCTTGGTCCTTAATAAAGGAAAAACATAAGAATATATCTTGAATAATTATGTCTAACTAAATTGAAAATGATAAAGATAGTTGTTATTTAACATTAGAAATGTGCCACTTAAGTGAGATTTTATGGAAAAGAATAAATAGTATTTAAAGTAGATAAAGAAATAATTATTTGAATAAACCTAAAAATAAACTAAAATAGTATTTTCCTGAAAAATTTAGTGATTTTAGAAAAATAATTTAGGATTAAAATATTTTATGGAGTGTACTTTAAAATAGGTAACAAAATAAGAAGTTCCATTTAATTGGGTTTTCTTATCAAGAGGAACTGAGAAGGAAACTTTTTAAAACATGAATTTCACCATCAAAGAAATGTGAATTGAGATATATAAACATTTTTGGAACATATAAAAATAATTTAGGATAATTATATAATAATAATGAATAAATAAATTAGGTTAAATAGAGAGAAAACGTAATCCAAAGAAAAAAAGGAGTTTCGTAGAGATCCCTTACCTTATGTCTGAATGTATTCTGTAATTGTAATTAATGTACTGGATAATAAAATTATATTAATTAATAATTTAATTCAAAAACTTTTCCACATATATTTTATTTATTATATTTTTATTAATTTTATTATGGCAATTTTGATTGGTTATAATTTTTAATTCTATTGTTCCAGGGGCGTTCGTTTCACGGTTACATGGTCCGTTAATTTGTGTATAATTATGGATGTTCTTGGAATATTGAAATAATTATATAGAAGAAAAATTATATAGTATTAATTAAATTATATAAGTTTAAAGTTTCCCATGTGTCATTTTTTTGGTATGAGGATGATTCATTTGATACAATGTTAATGATAACTGGTTAGTTTATTTTGGTAGTTTTTCAATTAGCATAGACTAGTTTTGTTTTATTTAATATTATATTTTTATATTAGTTCCAGAACATGAAATAAGTTATAATTTATGTAATAAAATTCAATTTAACCATAATAATGGATTTATGACCAGATTTGAAGGAGGTAATGGAAAATGAAAACTTATCGTCCATGAAGCCGGTGGACCGATATATCATGGATAATGTTTTAATTTTTAAATCAATAGAGAATAGAAGAGAAGAGATTTGATGATGGGTATTATACTAAAAAAATAAAATTATATTAAAAATATGATACTGGATTTATCATTCTACTTCGGATAGGGGAGTTAAGGAGGGGATAGGAAAAGAAAAAAAAATAAAAGTGAAGGATTGGAAATTTTACCTCTTGAATATTGTCTCCTTTGGAACCTCCTTAAGGAACTTGGGTTTGGTATTTTATTGAAAAAATTAGATCTTGGACATGGGTAAGAGGCTTGCTAAGAAAATTGTTCAGAATATTGACAAGCTACATGGCTTTTAAGGTGTGAGGAGATAGCGTGGTTAAGGGTGGTATTTATAGGGGGAGGAGAGGGGTATTTTTGATTATTATATTCATCAGTTTATGATTTTGACTCAATATTATCAATAGTGTTAATTAATATGAAAAAATATAGTAAATATTTGATTAGGGTTTGAGATAATGGGTTCTTACATCATCCATGACTAAACAATTCATGCATTTAGCTTATAATGTTAAATACTGTAAATTACTGTATTTCACTATTTACAAAAAATTCAACTATTTTAGAAAAATCTAAAAACTCAACACAACCATTTTTGATGTTTATATTTAAAAAATGGAATCTATTTTATGAAAATAATTTTATAAATATGATATATTTAATTTTTAAATAAAATCACCATTTATTAAAAAATATTGATTTTAATATTATAATTGATTTTTTGACCCTTTGAAAAATTAATTACGGTCACATATAATTATCTCATAATTTTGATAAAACATAATATTAATTTATGAATATATTTTAGGAAAATAATTTTTCTTTAAAATCATTATATTAATTATGTAAATTCAAATAAACATTTATGTTTTACAAAAATACAAACACATAATTTATCATTTTTAAAAAAATTATTTATATATACCATGATATAAATATATCATTTTTTATTTATAATATACCTGAATTTTATTTTATACTTTCATGAGTGAGGTTAATATTCTAGCAGCCACATTACCATTCCTAATGGACATATTACTATTCTAATAGTCAGATTTATAAATGTTATATTCATTCATTAATTTCTATAAATACCACTTATTTCATTTATTCTTCATTCAATTATAAATTCTATCAAGGTTATATGTTTTCAAATTAAAAATTAATACCATATTATTAACATTATGTTTTATTTCTATAACTTTTTTCTTGAGTGCGGTCATTCTAGTGGATTGAGCATATCCAAATTTTCCAATTTTTGTTATCTTATTTTCTATTTATTATCCTACCGTAATATCTGAAATTATTATTAGTTTTTTATGACTAATATATCATTATTAATTTATGAGAATAAAGTTTTTATTTTTTTATCTAATTGTTTAATGTGTTTTATGACCAAATAATGGATATTTCATTGAGAAAATTCAAGGTCGTTATAATTAGCACCCACAGGAATTACTTTTACCCACCTTGAAACACAATCCAAAATAAGAAATATTTATTGGTTTAAAAAGAGCTGGTAAATGGTACCATGAAGTCCATACCCTCTATATAAAATAAATCACATAAAAATTGAGGTTATTGCGACATTTTATTTCTTTTAGAAACATTTCCTTAACATTAATAGGTTTTACAAGTTTTGTATAATTTAAATGAATCTCTAAAAATTAAAGTATAATATATAACATAATCCAAAAAATTCATATTTGTTCCCTAGGATTAAAAAATACCTCCAAAACACAAATTATGAAAAAAAATTATATCTTAATGAAATTCATAATTTGGAATGAATCTTCTAATCATTTGATCACTACCAACATAACACTGGTAAGGATCATCCCAAATGTAACTATTTGAATCAATTACAAGATTAATAGTTTTTTTTATAAAATAAATGTGTAATTTCACTAGTAGCCAAATAATTTTCCAGGTTAGTAAACCAAGGTATCCCATGCCTAACAATAAATAATTATTCATCATGATGTGTTTCTTTGATAAGTGAACTAATCTGATTTGTTTCATAAAAACAATGGGTATTGAGCTTAGATGGTTAGCCAATAGAATATAAATACCTTTATTATAATTTATTTAAATATTTAATTATTTTAAAAATAATATTAATCTTTAAATAATTGGTTTTGAATCAATCTTCCATCAAATATTTGAATGTTGAATGATCAATGAAAACAATCACCTTGGAGCCTAATAGAAAGAATATGGATTTGTCTAAAGAAAAGACAATAAATAACAAATCATTTTAACTATTAATATAATTATCTTGGAATTAATCTTGAATCTATGAATTTTAATCAATTAAATGGTATTTATTAACTATATTTTGACTAAAAATATCTCTAAGTGAAAAAACATAGGAATTAGTCATTATTTCAAAGGTAAAGTCTCACTTTAGTGGTTTGAAAATAGACGGGGTTCTTGGTTTTTGTTTTATCTTCATGATAGGTTATCTTTAGATCTCATCAAAGTAAAATTGGGATTACTTTTGGATCAATTGAGATGAAGTAAAATATTTTTTTTTCTAAATTCATTTATGGATCTCCTATAAAAATTAATGTGACCAAGAAATGATCTTACATCTCTTACACTTTCCAAGTAGGGAAGTGAAGAAATTATCTCAACCATGGATTTTTCAATTTGAATCAAATATTTAGACGCAACATACCCAAGTAAAATTTATTTTTATATCAATAAATGACATTTTTTATAATTAAGAATTATATTTTTATGAATAAATGTTATAAGGAAAATAAAAAACTCTAAAATACCTTTATAATGATGATATATAAAAAGTGAATGCATTCATAAAAAAATCTGTACAATTGTCTAAAAATTAGGAAAAATAATCATATTACATATTTGAAAAGTTCTTGGTGTATTAAATAAACAAAATATCATTAAAATAAGAAAATTTCCCAATATAGCATGTGAAATTGGTTTTCTCATGATCTTGAGGTGCTATATGGATTTGAAAATAACTAGAGAGTCTGTCAAGAACTAAACATTGTGTTTATATATCTAATATCATAATAACTTGATCAAGAAAAATATGTGGTAAATTTTAATTTCGATATATGAGATTGAGTTTCCTATAATCAATTCAGATCCGTAATTTTTTTGAATCCTAATAGGAATAATATTATCAAATTCATTATTTGATATTATAAAGCCACTATTCTTAGGGAAAACTTGGATTTGGAGTACCCATTTAATGTTAGAGATAGGAAATATAATTCTAGTAGTTACCAATGTGGTGAATTTTTTATTAATAACTTCTAAAAAAATTTGGTTCAATTTCCCATGAAACAGTCTCACAGGTTTGGCATTCTCATCTAATAAAAATCTATGTATGGAAGTGGAAGGTGTGGTTCTAGTTAAATAAAATAATTTCCATCCTAATCATTTATTGTATGTTTTAAGGACTCATAAAATATATTTATCTTGGTCCTTTGATATCTATTTAGGAATAATGATTTGTAATTTCTCATTCTCATTTAAGAATGCATATTTTATATTTTTAGATGATGGTTTTAGCACAAACTTATGTTGGAAATTTTCATTGATAAATGAAGGATTATGAGACTCTAAAAAATTAGTTTTAACTCCTAATTAATTCTCAATATGAACAGGTTTTATATCAAATTTGAGGATATTAGGCTGCCCAGTATTCTATTTACAAGTTCCATTTTCCCAAAAATTTCTATATTTGAAAGGAATGACAAGATTTTATTTTATAGTATCATGTTTATAAATTTCCAACATTTCATTAGTGGTTTGAAACTCAATTTTTTAGTTTATTTAAGATAAAATAAATAAATTTTAGAATATTTGAATTTCTTCATAGTTTCATCAAAAACATATTCACCATTTTCCATCTTTTCAAAAAATTTATTGAAATTAGACTTAACATTTTCAAAATTATAAAATTTACCTAAGGTAATTAAATCATTGAAACTCTCTTTACATGAATCATTTGTTTCCATATAAAAATATTGTTAATCATTAAGTAAAGTTTCATTTTTAGGTTCAAAATTTTGTGTTCCATTCCATGAAAAATAGAAAACACTTTAGTGGAAAACCAATCAATCGTATTAATTTAAGAATTAAAATAATTCTCTATTGGGTGCTTCATGGATTTAAAGACATTGAAGTGGAATTTTTCTCTTACGAATTTTAATGAAAAGTTTACTTTTTGTACATTAATTAAGGATTTAATAGTTTTCAATAAGGGAATCCCAATAATGAGAGGTGAATGTGTAATAAATCTATCATCTTCAACATCCAAGTCATTCAATTAGCTATAAAAAACACATATCTTACCTGAACAAACACATGTTCAATAACTCTTACAGACTTAATGGTAGTTTGGTTGGAAATTTGAATGAAACTTCTAATAGATTTTATCTTCCAATATATAAATATGAATAAATATAATGTGGAATAAAATTAATGGAATATCTTAAATCATGAATGAAATCCTAAAATTAAATATCACTTATGGTGAATGGAATGGTGAAATTGATCAGATCATTATATTTGATAAGAAAATCATGTTCAATCATAGAGGAGACATTTTTTCATCAATAGAATTTATATCCTTCCTTGGATTTCATTTTATGGAAGCACATTTTTTTCAATTTGTTTGTCATAATTTGGTATATATTTCACATAATCCTATAAAGGGATATTGATTTGAACTTTCTTAAAAGTCTTTGAAACTTATTTATCTAGTTCTTTTTCAATAGTTGTTTTCTTTGGTGGGTCACTCCTGTGATAAGGCCTTAGTGGTTTGGATGTATATTGATCATTTTTAGTACTATAAACATAAGTAATAATCATTATTTTCCAATCTTTATTGGTTCTCTTAATAAAAGATTCTTCTTATGATAGATTTTTATTTCATAATAGGTTCTAAAATTTCAATAGGTTTAGAATTTTTACTAATATACTTTACATTTTTTTCTCTATTAATATGGTTCTTAGATATATTAATAAGGTTTAGAAGTATTTTGAATATATTTTTGTTCAGAATCATATTTAAGACTCTCAGTTTGGGGGTTATTCAGATCAATTTCACTCATAATATCTACATCGCTCACATTATCCTTTCCTTAATTTCTAGATTTCATTTGGGGTTGTGAAGGTTAACTTAGTCTAAATTAATCCTCAATTCTACCCATATCAACGACTAATTTATATACCTTTTTAATTAAGGTATTAATCAACATATATTGTTTTATAATAACTTTTGACGGTTATTTTAAGGATTTTGAGTAGGTTGAGTAGTTTGAATATTCCTTCCAAGCTAATATTTTGGTTTCTTAATTAATTTTATTGGTTTATTATTACTCTATTTAGCTTAGAAAAATCTATTTGGTTGTTAAAGATATCTAAATATAGATTTATATTTTTTAATTATCCCATCCTTCATTGAAATGTTGGTTTGTTTGAAAATACATTTATTGGTTTGATTTAAAGGGTCTTCCATGAAAAATAAAATTGATTTTTTATAAATCTCTTGAATATAAGGGAATATACAACTAAAATATTCATTATAAGAAAAAATTTCATAGTGAAATTTCAATTGAATAGTTGTTTCAGGCTTTGGATGGGATATAGAGTTTTGGAAAATATCATTAACCTAACCATTATGGTAATATTAGTGTGTTGACTCAGAATAATATTGTTTTCAGAAGTGGGAGTTGGGATTTGTGAGTATATTTAACATGAATAATTCATTTTATGCTAAACTATTGATTATTTTAGGCAATATTTCAATTGAATTACTTGAGGCACAAGGTGTTTCTTCAACTAAAGTTCTTCCTATAGTAGCACCAATACTACTCCTACCAGGTATACATAATCCTTAATAAAAATATTGAAACAAAATTTGTTCACTAATTTGATGGCAGGGGAAACTAAAACATAATCTCTTGAATCATTCCTAGTATTCATGAAATATTTCACATTTTGTTTATTAAATTTTATAAATTTATTTTCTTATTACATAAATTTAAGAAATAAGAAATATTTTTTTAAGAAAAATATTTTTTCTATTCATTCCAATATTTAATAGAAGTTTAATGTGAATAAAAGAACCATTGTTTAGATACTCCTCATAATGAAAAAGTAAAATATCTATGATTTTTCATCTTCATTGACTCATTGGGTTTTCATGTTAATATAAATATAAAAAACTCTTAAATATACTTTGGTTCATGACTTAAAAATCTATTGAATTTTGGAAGTTGGTGAATGAAACCAGATTTAATTTCAAATATAGTAGATGAATAAATGTATTTAATAGGATTTTTTGATTTTATTCATAGGATGAAACCAATTATTTTAAATTTATATTAATTTTTTTTTGATTTTATATTCAAAAATAATTAATCTTTAGGTGTTAGTGGTAGATTCACAACTAGTCAAAGGTTAATTTCTAACAACTCTATCCCTTAAGTGACAAGTTCAGTAAATTTTTGGATCTAAAGGAAATATTTTAGGGTTATAATTTTTAAACATGTAAAAAATTGACTTTAACCCAAATTTTAAAAACTCTCCAAAAATGGATCCAGTTAAAATTTGAGGTTTTATTCATGTTTCTCATTTAGAAATTTTATACCCTATAAGAATGAGATATAGTAGTCCCATGAATTATATCATAGGGAGGTTACAAATAAAGTTTCAAATTATTAGTTTTTCCTATTTTTTATTATGAATGACTAACTAAATTGGTGATTTATTTGTGTTGTGTAAAAAAAAATCAAATGAAACAAAAACTATTAAATGAAGAGACCGATTGTTTTGAATAAAATGGAAATTTGGTGTAAAAATTACTATGAAACCCAATTTTAAAACTGTAGCAGTGTACTAATAGGGATCCATTAGAATCTCCCTTTTTCCCCGAATGGCTTGAAGGACTTCTTTTTATTTTTATTATAGATAATTCCCCTTTTAAGGGTTGAAGGGGAACCCGTACATGACCCGTAGGCCCAAGGCAAAAGGCCCGACATGACCCGCAATACCTGACCCGAAGGCCTAGAGGCATACCATGCCCATTACTTGACCCGTAGGCCCATCCCACTAGAACTGCCCCTCCCCGACATCTTGAATCATTTGTCTCCTTAGCTCCCCACCTTACATTTCTAACTGGCTAGAATTGCCCCATACAAAGATGCACGACGCCTGGTCCCGATGGCGGCTACCATATCCTCTCATTCTTCCAATCCGGTTAGCTCTGCATCTGGTGGCTACTACTCCAGTTGCTCTGATCCTCTTCTGGGGCCTGTTCTATCTGAAATGGGCTACTCCATGGTCTATGTGACCCAAAGGCCCTTTGGACCAAAGGCCTTTGATGACCTGAAGGCCCTGGAGACCCGTAGGCCCAAACTAGTGGCCCGAAGGCCCAAATCAGGTGAATAGTTTCAGCTACTACAGTACCGAACAATAACTTCTACAATGACTGCTACATGACCTGCTACAGTACCTACTACAGTACCTGCTACAATACTGCTATAGAATAGTTTATAATTAAAATAATTCATGAAATAAAAAAAACTTGTTCATTCTAAAATTTAGTTTCCAGAAAAATAAAAACAAGATACAGTGAAAAACATAGATACTTAAAAGATATTTTCATCAAATTTCCACTATCCAAAGCTACTAAGAGTTTAACAATGAATCACTAGAGCATCTTTGATATTTTCAATTATTCCCTATCTAATACACATGATCAAATCAAAACTACCTTATAAAGTCCTTTGGTGAACACTGTCCTATATCTTCTTTTCTCCCTCCATTTTGTATATTTATATCCTTAAAATTTGAGGCAAATTAATTTGAAGTTATAGTAGGATTCCATTCACACTTGAGGAATCATTTTTCATGTAGTGATTCACAACGATAAGACTCTAGGTGGAATTAACTTCATTGAATTCTTAGGTAAACTCTTTCATGTGCAAGCTAAAGTGAATGCACCTCTTTATCTTATTTTGAAAATATTCAATCACCCCACATAATTTTTTCCCTCGAGTAATTAATTCTCATGATTTCATAAGAGTTTAAAGTATTATATATAAATATATGTTATTAGAATATAAAAAATTCTTAAAATATTGTGACCCTATATTTTCGATACAATGTGATGTTCTCAGGTTTGTAGTTTTAAACAAACTACACTAAAGTCCTTATTTCTAGGGAGTTTTGAATCAACCCATATCCTTTTCATTATCCCAACCCTTTGAAATGGATATCAATCTCAACCATGACCATTTTAATGGATCCACCATGATTATGTCCATGATTAAGTGATCCCTATTTTGATTTTGAATTCAACCTATAAGCCACAATGACTCCCCCCATGGAATATATAATTCTATTTGGTTGTTTTAAATTGTTACAACCCTTATATAGCTTTCATTGGATACCCTTATTCAAGTCTATAGTGTGTGTATGACCTTTAAATAGCTCTTTGAGATGTTTTAGTACCCTTATGAAATAGGTTGAATGGTTGAAACACTCTTACATAGTGAATATATTAGGCTTTACATATCTAATATTGGACACCTTTATACAACACACCTGAGTACCCTTAAATAAACCCATTTTCTTCTCAAAATAGTTTGTAGGATTCCACCACTGCCTAGTAGTTACTTTTTTGTACTTCTTATTTAATCTCACGGGGCACTACTAAGAAAAATATACTAGTTTAGTTACCATTTAAAATTGAAATTCCTAATGAACACCATGAACAAAATATTTATAGCATAGAAAAATCTGTTTCAAACATTTAAAAAGGATTATTTATCATTTATCCAATATATCACTCCAGAAGTTAATTATTTTCCAAATTATTCATATTAACCTAAAAATTAACATGAAAAAAGGGAACAAACTTTAATTAAACATTATAAAAATAATTTAAACTTAATAATTAGGATATTTTCTCCTTAAAATCCCAAAATTGACTAAAACAAAAATATGATTAAATTTATCTCAAAATTTCAAGTATGGTGGTGATTAATTCATTAAATATCGAGATAAAAGTGATAAAATATGAGCTCTATCACCTATAAATGAATAATTCAAGGAATTATATAGAATCAACCATTTATTTTATCCCCTAAATATTTATTAACCAATTATGTTAATTATTTGAATAAATTGAATAATATTCATTAAACATCATAAAATGACCATGATAAAAAAAATTAAAGGGATGAAATTGAATGAATTATCAATAAAATATACTAAATAATTTGAATAAATAAATTTTCCAATGCATGAATTATTACTTATCCTCATGAAATTAATTTCAATAATATTAATAAAGGTTATATTTACTCTCTAGTCTCAACCCTCAGTTAAAGAAAATTAAGCGAATAGAAATCAGTGGAATAAAATTATCAATAGTGAACACCTCTAAAAATTCCCCCCTTAAGGTTCCTTATCAAAAAAATAAACTACACACTTCCTTGATACTTACTATATGAAATTATTATACATAATATTTCCCTTCTTTATTTGAGTTTATAATTCCACAAATTCATGCATCCTACTTGACAACCATCCACTTATTGAATTCTTCCCAAGATATGTTTATGCATAACAATTCTTGGTTAAGTCTATCTAATACAAAACTAATCCATTAAAATTATTAGACATCACCTTAGGTTATTTATGATAACTGAGGTATAAAACCAAGGGTTGGACAACCAGATCTTAGATCTCTCTAACTTTTATTAATGTCCGTAACTCACACACCCTATGATATGTTATCTCAAGGAAATTTATATATCATTTACCATATTATAATTTTACTATAGTTCATATAATGTATCAATGTCTCATTAAGGAAGTATTCTAGAAGTTTTAATTTTTTTAGTAAACACATTACTCAAAATTGAGTCCAATTTTATAGTGCATTCAAGTAAAATTTTTAATCAACTTGAAACCTTTTCATTAAAATTTATTTCCCTTATTCTAGAAAAGAGGTTCCATATTACTAAAAAATAACATTATTTGGTTTCAAATGAGTACAAATTTTCTCAATTTTGATAACTTTATTTTTCAAAAAACATAAAAAATAAATAAAAATCATAAAAAATAAATAATAAAAATTGATATACTATAAAAATTCCCCCTTCCCCACACTTATTTCATGAAATTTCAACATTTCATTTGAAAATTTATGTTCATAATTAGAAGGATTATTTATAGTATTATAATAAAGTAGGTAAAGGATAGGTATTCCCTTAAGGATTTAATTATAGAAGGATTATAGGATTGTGACATCCTCTAGGGGGTCTTCTAAAAATTTCTTATAGTAATTATTAAATTTTGAACATTTGTAGTTAAGGTATTCTTTTATACCCCTATAGTTATATCAAATACACAAAAAAGGTGCAACATTAAAAAGTATAAATTGTTCTTATCCTCTAGAGAAAATTTTATGTGACATAAACATCATCATATAATTATATAGTATCACTTTCTCTTCTGTATAAAAGTATTTTTTCTAAACCAACTTGTCATGAGATTCGCTTTCATTCTCTTTAAAAATTCAACTACTCTAAAATAAATATATTTTTATTTCTTTAAGATCTTTTATCCATATAATTCTATGATATATATCCTCTTTCATATATAATTTTATCTTCTTGGATACCTAGTATGCTATATACATATTTTTTATAGGTATGTGACAACATTTCCACTTGAATAATTGATAAGAGATCATTCTAATTTTGGTATTATATGATATTATATATTACCAAAAGATGTCTTCCAACATTTGGCTCAAATACTTATATTTAGAACTTACAAACTTCTCAAAAATTCCTTTATCTCTCTGTTAGACACTTTATATTTTCTATTAGTCTATGGGTGGTACAATATTGATGTTTTATGGTTAAATACACAGATTATCATAAAATATTCCATGATTTTATTATATAAATTAATTTCCTAGTAAATGATGATTTATTTAGGTATACAAACTTATAAAAAATATTAATATTGAGAAAATCACAAAAAAACATGTGTTACCTATTTTAGAAACTCTAGATTATATCCATTTTAAAACATAATCGACAATAAGTTAGATGCATAAATATCCAAGATATATTGGAAATATTCCCACAAATTTCATGAACCACGCATCCAATATCCAAAAAAAGTTAATTGGTATTTGAATCATTTCCTATCTTTTTAATATGTTTCGTATAAATTAGAATTATTGGAATTTATTATAGAATTTATGAGAATTATTGAAATAATTATAAAAAATAGTTCAAAATCAAACACCTTTCTAGTAGTTCATTGAGGTCCAAAGTGTAATCTATTATAAAATTGGGTCCCCTAGACCCAAATTAAATAATATTTTTCAATTAACATTTCAAGTATATAGCGAATAGTCTATTTTTATTATTACTATAGTAATTTTTATATTTCTTAGATCTACTATTTACATGGTAATTTTCATAGATTATTTTTCATATTAATATGTTATAATATTTCTTAGATATAATGAGAACCTTTGAAAACTATGATATTAATATTAAAAATATGAACTATGTTTTAGATACATCATACTGACTGGATATATATTATTTTTTACTATCAGGTGCTGGGGGATCATAAGCATTGATACTTCTTCTCTTGATGTTCTCTCTTAGTGATCTTGAGTTAGGGAGATCATGATGAATGACCTACTAATTAAAACACTAAATGTTTCAGGTGTCATTAGTAGCTCTAATATGTAAAAATGTGTATTGGTCTTGTGACTTGTGATCATTATTAGTGTGCATAAATTTATTACACACTTTAATGTAAGATAAAAACCATGGAATTTTTATTGTGGTGATGTAGCTTGTGTTCGAAATTTTATTGGAGGTACGGAATTTATTAAATGATCAAGATAAAATGTATAACTTCTGAAAGGAAGATATTTCTCAGGCCTAGTTTACCTGAATATTTGTTCCATTATTAAATCTATGGAAAAGTTTGTTAAATGTATGTGTGTCTATAATGGTAATGAATAAAGAAATGAAGGATGATGACATGAAGTGTGCCTCTTTCTTTTTGATATATCATGAGACAAAAAGATCATATTACATAGTGTGTGTTTTTAGGAGGTTATTATTGCTCTGACTAAACCTTATCTCCTTAGGGGTATTGATGAGTTTCTATACTCTACTCCTTTTCTGGGAGAAGAGATCACTACTATTAAGATAAGGTCCTATATGGTCACACACTAAGCGTATTTAGGAGTTTGGCACATTTTAAGTGAATAAGATTTCATGACTTGGTGGACCCTACCATGGGGTTCAGGTGATTTTTGAGTTTGAATGATCACCATGATATAAATGAATTCAATATTGTTCAAGTTTTTAATAATAAGTCTTGAATTTATTTACTCCTTGTATTCATAAGTAATTAAGTGAATACAAAATAAATATTTTTTAAATTAATATTATTATTCATGGTTTTTAATTATTGAATGGGATAAGATAGTCAATTTAATGACTCTAGTTTTATCAAATAACATATATTTGATGTTATAAGTATGTTATAAAATTTAAATTACATTTATGACATAGTTACCAAGTCATTCAGTGTCATTAAGGGAATATTTTAAAGGTTTAAGTCACCTGGGGGACTAAGTGAAATTTTCAATACTTTATTCCTTCCTATATAAGACTTGAGAAGCCTAAATTAGAGATACTATTCATTAAATTTAATTTAAGTGCCACTATCACTTCTATCCAAAATTATATAGTTAGAGAGAATAGATCTGAGAACCCTGATCTAAGTTCTTTATCCCAGATCGAAGGAATAGTACTTAGGTGATCACAAGGACATCAAAAGCATCATCGATTCTCCATAATAGAACCCAAAAACTGAATATAGATGTACCAATAGGATCTTGAAGTGTATATGGCTGATTTATAGGGATCATACATTGGTTCCTTTGAGAAATGATCTTTAGCTGTGAGTGAAACATGATTTTAATTGAAATCGGAAGCGGTACAGTTTCAATTTAATTTTCTATTATTAATTATTTATGCTTAATTAATTTACACATGACCCTTGGATGAATCTATGATTGAGTATACCAGATTTTATTTTTATAAATATATATTTAATATATTTATATATATATTTTTTTAAAAAAATTATCAATTTATTATACCATATTTGATTCGTATAATTTTTATTCTTATTTTTTTATTTTTTCTGATTCATAAAAAATTTTAAAATATTTTTTTTCTGATTCCAAAAAACCATGAGTTTTGTCAATTTATATCAAAGGGAGGTTTTTATTTAATTAATTTTAATTAAAAATTAAATTTTTATTTATTTGATAAGATGGAATCCCCACAGTCTCACTGCCAAAAATAGCGCAATGATCAGACATCAGGTGATCATCTTATAGTCATCCAAAGATTGAAATTATAATTGTATAATCTTAAAACCAAGAAACAAATATATATATATATATATATATATATATATATATATATGTAATCTATTCAGGATAATATCACCGATTATCATAAACTTTGGGTTATAGGTGATGGCATGAACCCAACCCATGAAGTATCTATCCAATCGAGCTATTATACAAGGAAAGTCCAAGTCAATCATGACTTAATTAAAAAAAATTTGTTATAAACACACACATATACATATAAATATATATATATATATATATATACTAAATATATATATATATATATTATATATAGACACACACACACACATATAGGCATTATGGGTGGAAGTACTAAGACATCCATGGGTCTCAAACAAAATTTATCGAACCCTGACTTGTAGGCCTTTGGAAATTTAAACAAATGATAAACTATGAATATGGGGCTGCATTTCCATTACACATGTCAAATGAGGATGCCCCCCACTTTGAGGGGGGGGGGGTATGGAAAATCATCACCCATAAAGGTGTTACATATCTTATAAAAAATATATTTTATTATTATATTTTTTAATAGGAGACAACCTCATCCACCCCACACCCCTTTGTTGTTACACCCACACCCCATGCTGGGTGACACTATCCATAGACCCAAAAAGTTGGCTAGGATGGCTCAACCAAAGTTAGGTTAGGTAAGTCTTTTCCTAACACGCTCACCCCATATTTGTTTTCCCTATAACCCAAAACCCCTTCCATGATTTAAAAAAATACCCAGGGAGAACATATATATCTAAAATAAATATATAAATTTTCAAAAATATTTTAAAAAATATTTGGAATTTAATTGAATAACTGTGTGATAGGTCTTATGTGAATTAAAATTTAAAATAAAAATAAAAATAAAAATAAAAATAAAATTATTTTAATTCACAAAAAATACCCTCAAGATGATTTCGTTATAAATTTAATTTATTTATTCATGTTTAATGTGTACTAAATTATCATGATACTTAGACTGACCAATTCATATCAGGTATTAGCTTATTTATTTATTTAATCATTGAAATTCATGGTTTCTAATAATGATTTAATAAATGGTGATATGAATATCATATTTTGTGACATTATATGTATAAGGTCTAGTTCACCTAGATAAAAAATATTTATCTATATCCCAAATTCTCAATATACCCTCACCAATGTGTGAGTATGTTTGTATAATGATGAGTAAAAAAAGTAAAATAGTTCGCACTGTGATTTTATAAAGTACCAGACAAAAGTTTGACACATTAGATGGGCGATAATTAAAAACTAATTCTCAAATATTGTGACTCACGTAGTTACCTCAAGGTTCAAGGTTGATCCCTTATTCACTCATTGAATTAACCATTAGTATTGTCTCATGATCGAATTGTCTAATTTTATTTCTACATGGTTTATTATTTTATGTATTTGTAGTTTTTACATATGATCACATAAAATAATAAGTAATCATGCGTAGATAAAATGAACATGCATGGTGAATGTTTTTATATTTATACCATTGAAAATATTGGAGAGTGTTCACATAAAATAATCAAGATTAAATAGAAATGGATTAAATTCACCAAGAATAATATAAACCTTCAAATAAATATTAAGTCATAAATCCTTCCATCACTTGATTTTGAACAAAAACGATTATAAAAATTGCTCTTCATCCCTAGTTGAGGGTTCCTACTACCACTGGGAAGTTATTATTAGAGTGGTTTGTTGACTTAACTAATGTTGGTAGGAAATAATTATCAATAGATAGATTTTTTAAACTTTAGTAGCAAGCATTGGGAAATGAAAGTTAATATTTTATAGGAGATATGAATATACTCAAAATATCAAAGAGCCACCTATGAATGATGTTGTATAGTTGAAATCCAACCTTGAGACTATCTAAGTAGTGGAATATCCATAACTTAGAATATAAACAGGGGTTTTAAGGATCCTTTCAAGCAAATGAGTATTCTGAATCTAGTAGTTGAGGGATACTAGAATTTGATAAAACAGTGAGATACATTTAAGATAATAAAATATATAATGTATAATAACTATTAAGAATGATAAAAGTAATAATATGTTTTTGTTTACTCTTTTTAGAAAATGGAAAGTGATAACATATATATATTGTGATATATATTGGACAAAGAACATGTTGCATCAACATTAATTTACATGTGTAGTACATACTCTTGTGCAATGTACTATGATTTGAAAGGAAATTGTATGTGTTGGTATCCCCACTACCATTTGAGCCACCTTAATAAGAAAGGGTAAAATGAAATCTTAAAAGAGACACATGGATGATTCATTTAATATTCACATCAAAATTATATCATCAATGTACAATGTGTTATGAAAAAAAAATTAGGACATGGATAGTTTCACATGTTGTCTCAAATTTTAGAAGTCTACAAGGAGAAAGTGAAGTGAGAAATGAATGATATAATTATTACACAAAACGTGTGAAAATTAAAAGATGTATTATGATCTTTAAATACATCCCTTTATAATATAATTTTCACCCAATTACTTTGGTTTTTTTAGTATTATAAAAAATGAACAATATGGAGAAAAAACTTAATTACCTTTTGGTTAAGGTTTGACAAGAAGATAAGAACCTAAAAAAGATTAATCTTTAGTTCTTATGATGAAAACATATACAGACAAGGTAAAAATTTTAATGCCAAGGTTTATGATAAAGGAACCTTTGCAACGCCCTTCAATGAAAATAAGAAAAGTATCATACATGTGACTATTTTATTTTTATGTCCTGAGATAAGTCTATGGAAGATAAAATTAAATGAAATGAAGTAAAAGAAAATAGAGGGTTTGACTTAGTGTATATTTATTATTTTATGTGATGTTTCAATTTTAATTCTTGGGTATTATATAATGAAAGTATATAACACATTTTTATCCAAATACAGTGACTAAGTAAGTATATAAGCATTAAAATAAGTAAGGTAAATTATCTAAGCATTTGAAAAAGTGTGATTACTAAGTCTATGGTTAGAAGTTTATAACCTATAATTGAAAAGTTTATTAATTCAAATTGAACATTTACTAAGTATTACCCCCAAAATTTATCTCACATGTACATTATACATAAGGATAAATTATCCAATTTTTTAATGAGTGCTATTTGTGGTGTATCATACTCAATTAATAGTTCAGTAATTCTTGAATGATTGAAAATATTTGATGAATACAAAATGTAAGACTTAAATACCTAGTAGTGAAAAGATTATTCTTTTTATATTAAAAATGAAATTAGTTATCAAGGATATACCAAAACTCTTTTGAGATAAAACCATAGGTATTACCAATATATATACTTATCTTTTTTTGGAAAAAGAAACCTTAAAAATAAAGATAATCCATAAATATATAAGAATTAGTTCAATAAGGGAGAGTTCACCACTCCAAGAAGAATCTAGAGTTAAATTTTTATACTTCATGAGATTCCTTTAATATTTTTTTAATAATGTAAATGTGAAGTAATTACTATTCATGGTTAGAAAATATGTGTTTCTTTGGGTAAGTGATCTGAAGAATATCTTGACCAAGATTTCATTGATCATTAAAATATAGAGTGAATTTAATTTGGAACTGACATTCCCTTATACACATTATACTGTGATGTTAGTAAAAGGAAGATTGATGATGAGTCTTAAATGAATACATTGATCATTAAAATTTATATTTTATTAATTTATAAACTCACATTTCCTTATACACATCAAATATATGATATAAGTAAATGGAGTTTCAGTGATGAGTCTTACAAGTCATGAAAAATATTCTATTATCTTTTCAAGAAATGCTTTAAAAATAATGATGTTTACCCATAAACATATTCCAATTATTATATAAAATGGATCTCATATGAGTTATAGTATGAATTTAATCCATTATGACATAATCCATGTGTTAATATGATTTTTTAAGGATATTTCAATAAATAATCTTACATCAATAAAAACACAAAGTGCATATTTATTATTATACTAAAGTTTATATAGGATAATATATAAATACTTATGATAAAAAATTAATAGTTAAGTGATAGATTATATTTTTATAAAAGGGTTAACATCTCTAATTGGGATATTGGGAGAATATTGGGTTGTAAAATTCAAGGTTTGAAATTAACAAGTAGTTATTAGAGGATCAAATTCCATAAGATTTCGAGGAAAATGAACATTATAGAGACCCTTAAAACATAGGATGATTAAATAAAAGAAATTATTTTATATTCACTATAATGGGTGATATATTATTCATCCTATAAGGAAGAAGTAAATGGAAATAACCTATGGATTCAGAAAAATAGATACCATGTACCAAAATTAAGGTTGTGTTTTGGTAGTTTCTCCAATTGATGTAAATCCATTGGTGATTATTCAAGAGAAGAAATACATGGGTGTTACAAGATAGGTGGAAATAAGACTTTATTGGTTATAAAGATTCATTATTATTAAATCCATTTGAATTCTACTTATGATAAAAAATTTCTATGACCATTATATTGTGTTTTTGATATCATGTCCACCTTTCTTGGAAGGTGTCTATACAACACAACCATAAAGGGTTGATGACACCAAAGAATTCAAATAATAAATTCAAGTTGCAGAGTTCCATTTATGGATTAGTGAAAGCATTGTGATATTATAATACTTGGTTGGAATAAAAGTATTCCAGGTGTCTATAAGTGGTTAGTGGAAGTTCCATAATTTCTACGTAAAATATGTTGAAAACATATAGACAACTATTGTTAGTATTATAGTTAGTTAATAATCGGTTGAAACAGACCTTCCAAATATTGAATTAAATTAGTAACCTATGTTCTAGGTAATAATATTTAATATGGCAGATCTATGGGTTACCTAGACCAATTCAATGTACATATACAAACAATGTATTGGAATAATTCGAGAGAGAAATTTTCCAATTCCACATGGAATAATGATCTTTGATAATATATGTATGAGTTATTGGAGGAGATTAATGTGGTGAGTAGACTTCTAAATGTATTTCTGATGGATCTCTCACAAATTAAATGGTATATATGAGATATTTACTATATATACTTTATGGTATGAAAATATCAGTTAAATCTAGGAGAACTACCTAGGAAGAAATCAGAACTATCCAATTGTACTTGAGAAATTACTAAGGATATATACCTAATACTTAGAGAGGAAGGGAAACTAGTTATAAAGGGTTGTAAACTAGTATTCTGATTCATCTATTTGATCTAATATCACTTTATAGATAAGTTAATGTCTAATATTAGCACAATAATATAAATTTTTTCCATATTAAAAAAAACTAGATATGTTGTGTATTATTTTGATGCTAAATAAGTAGTATAAATATGAAGAAAATTGTTCTAGTTATGGAATTATAACTAGAAAAGTACTATTTAAGCTATCTACAATACAACAGAGGAAAAAAGAAATATACTCAGGGATATCATATCTTGTGGGTTCTTACTCATGGAGGTGAAGTCATAGATAGAATAGTACCCATATAAGAAAATGTGGTGCACCCAGTGACTAAATCCATGTCTCTACAGAAGCATGATCTTATCATATGAGAGATAATAAGGTAATGGTAAAAAATTTATCTCCATTATAAGTGGAAGTGTTGTAAAAGTTAGTTCTTTAAAAACAACATGAAAAATAATTTTTAATTACCATGCCATTTATAGAGTGAATAATACATGATGAATTCTTACCATAATAGTGTTTATATTTAAGAATCCACTATTAACTTGGTAGTGTGCATATATTATTTTTTTGTACCAATAGGTTATAGTATTTCCCAATTATAATGGGAACCTCATGATACTATAAAAATAATCTTAAACATATATCCTATGATATAGATAAATCCTAATTACTAGACACAGATGATGTCTAACTATTAAGTGATATTGGATCATAAGAATTGCTACCTTTTTCTCATGAAATTTACACTTAGTGATCTCATGAAGAAGAGATCATGAGGACTGACCCACCCATAGAAATACCACATATTTCATGTGTCATTGGTACTTCATATTTTGAAACACATGTATTGGTCTCTTTACTTGAGACCATTATCAATGTGTATCATTTAATTATGTACTTTGATGCAAGATGAAAACCATGACATTTATATCATGGTGAGGTATCTTGCATTGGGTGCATCATTGGTGGTATGACATTGATTGAATAATCAAGATAGAATTTTTAATTTTTGAAAGGAAGTGATATCTCCAGCCTAGATTAATTGGATGGTAGTAACTTTATTAAGTACATGTACATTGTGATTAAAGGTAAGTCCATTTAATAAGTTCATGAATAAATTAATCAAGAAATCATGATAAATGAAGTGTGCATCATTCTTTATGAGGTATCATGAGAAAAATATGTTACATTTCACGATTCATGTTCATAATATTTTTTCATTATTATGACTAAGCCATATCTCGTGAGGGTCCTTGATGGGTTTATAGACACTTATCCTGATCTATGAGTAGAATTTACTACTATCGAGATAAGTTCTTAGAGTGTCACACACTGATTGTATTCAAGAGTCTTGCCTATTCTGAGTGAATAGATGTTTAGAAAATGGTGGGACCCACCATAGGATTCATATGATGTTCTATTTTGACTAATCATTGGGAAATAAATGAATTTTTTTTTAATTTTAGTATAACAAGTTTTGAATTTATTTAATCACTGCATTCACAAGTAATCTAGTGAATCCAAAATAAACATTTTTTGAATGAATATTACTATTCAAGGTTTGTTAGGTATGTAATTGGATAAGTGAGTGGATTTAATGGCTCAAGATTTATCCTATAAAATTTAGTTTATATTGGAAGTGTTTAGTTAAATTTAATTAGAACTTATGATTTAGTTACTAATTCATTTAGTGCCATTAATGGATTATTTTGAAGGTTTAAGTTACCTAGGGGAATATGTTAAATTTTTGAGACTTTAAACCTAACTATATAAGACCTGAGAAGCCTAAATTTGAGGCATTATTAATTCATTTAAATTTTTGATCCTTTATCACTTATATCCCTAATTATAGAGTGGGAAAGAAAATATCTGAGCACCCTAATCCAATTTCTTCATCCTGGATTAAAGGAACAATGCTCTAGTGATCCCAAGGATTTTGAAAATATCTTTTCTTCTCCACACTAGCACCCAGAAACCAAATATCAATCTACCAATAGTCTCTTGAAGCATGTATATAATATATATAGGGATATGAAATTGGTTCCTTAAAGAAACAATCTTTTGAAGTGACTAAAACACTATTCCAATCGAAGTCAAAAGTGGTATGGTTTCAATTTATTTTTTCATTTTTAATTATTCATGATTAATTAATTTTCCCATGACCTATAGATGAATCCAGGATTAGGTATACCTTTTTTATATTGAGTCATTAATTTGGACCTAATTTTTTTTAAATAGATTTGTTCATTCTTCCACAAAGCCCCAGGTTCCATCATGCTTCACAAGATTGTGTGTTAAAATAGTTGAGAACATATGAGATTTCACATAAGTGGTCATATCCCAACCATTTGGTCACTACATATTCTCAATATATATGAATATTCAACATATAGAACTTCGATTTATCTTTATGTATTGAAAATTTTTATTGGTTAAGATGTGAAGATACTTTTATTGTAACAATTAATTTTACCATGTCCACATACCATAATACCTGACCTTCAATTAGGTAGAGTTAATAACTTGGAATTGAGCCATGTAGTGTCTCATTGTTTGAATTTACTTGTATAAAAAAATGCGGTAGTCTAATCATGTGATTTACCACTGGGTTTTGGGATCCTCTCTTCTCCTTATTCTCTAAATTTAATTATTGTAATAATAGCATCCATGTCACAAGCCTTAGGTTATCCATTTTCTTATTCAGTAGGTAACTATGTTCTGTATGATCAGGTAATAAAATAAATTTAGTTCTAAGAAAATGTGATCTTAATTTCTATAAATCATAAAATACTTCAAGAATCTACTCACGGATATAATAGTTTCTCTGAATAGAATCTAGTGTCTTTGAGGAATAATCTATTAAATGGATTTTCTTCAATTCATGTAAAATCACTACCTCTACATATATATTGGAGGCATCACACAATGAATCAAATTTTTTGTCCCAGTATGGTGGTTGTATCACATGCATACTATAATAATCATTAAAAGTGAACTTATAATTTTTTTTATATAGTTTAAATTGTGGTAAGTTTATCTTATTGAAATACTAAATGAATCTCATTTTAAATCCTACATGATAAAAAAATGATCTAATATGTTTCACAGAAGTATGATAAGTTAGTGTAGAAATGATTTCAATTTTTTGATTTATCTACTTTTATTCCATTCTATGAAATAACAAATCCTAACACAATTCCATTTTATACCATGAGAAATAATTTTTTAAAAATTGAGAACAAGTTCCTTTTTAATGAATGTTTTCAAAAATCTATCCATGTTTGATAGAAATCGATGAAATGAATTCCAAAAAAGTGTGAAATCATAAAAAAACTTATTATAGATAGTCTTTAATCAAATCATAGAAGTTTCTTACCATGAACCTTAAGATTATCCTAAGAGAATTAAAAAATATGAATGGAATACTCTTGTAGGAAAAATTAATGTAAGGACAAGTGAAGGTTGTTTTCTATTATTCATCAAGAGTAATAGTCACTTGAAAATATTGAAAAAATCCATGTAGGAATAAATAGTGTTTTTACCTAATAGACTCCCACAAATTTGATCTATGAATGGTATTGGGAAGTAGTATTTATTAGCCACCTATTTTATTTTTTTTATAGTTAATTCCCACTCTATAACTATTATTGATTTTCATAGGCATTCATTCATTAATTTTACTCTAAAAAACAGTGAGACCATAGTTTTTGGGTATAATGTGAATTGGCCTTACTCACCGTGGGACAGTAATGGGGTAGATTATGTCCACATATTGAAGATTTTCAAATTTTCTTTTTAATTATCATTACCATGGTTATTTTAAGTCTCCTCTAAGGTTTTATAATATGTTTGGAATCATTTTCAAGAAATATTGTGTTCATATAGATCAAATGACTTGGTCTAAGCATGTCACATAGAATTCACCCTGTAGATATTATATTTTTCCTTAATAGATTAATGAGTTTCAATTCTTTGGTTATGTTAAAAGTTTATATCGTTGATTATTGAAAGATTTTCCTCACCCATAAGTTACATATATTTCAAATTATGTGTTAGTGGTTTCAATTCTAGCTTTTTTGGCCAGAATATTAATGGTATCAGTTTAGGTTCACTTAACTTATCCATTATGAAATCTTACACTAAAATTAAATTATAAGTTTTAGAAATTTTTTCAAAAAATAGTCAAACACAACAATGAAATAAGAATTTACCTTATTCATTAATTTTTTAGTCATTTAGGGTTTTTCACATACACTTGAATAAGAGTTAAAAAATATAAATTTATTACCGAGATTAAAATTTTCTGTTAATAAATTATTTTCCACATATGAATTATGTTCACGAGAGTGTGAAAGTGTGAAAAGTGAATTTTCTAGTTAGGGAATTTCATTGAATAAAAAAATATATTAAAATGAAATATATTTTTCCCAGAATCAATGAGTAAATTACCTTCATATAAACTGATGATTATCCCACTTGTCTTAAAGAATGGTTTTACTAGGATGATTGGTGATTAATATGGTGTCCTTTATTCTTCTATGTCGAGAATACATAAGTCATCTAGATATATCAGGTTAAGAAATCTTACTAGTATATCTTCAAGAACTACAATTTTAAATGTAGTAACAAACTTTTCCATATAGACTATAAATCTTATTATATTAAGATCTTCTATTTGTAAAGATAAAATAATGAGTGAGAAATGACACTAATTTAAGATCTTATATCATATAAATCATCTATAAAATACATGTCTCTAATGGTAAAAGGTATCGAGAATGTTAGGAACCATACCAGTGGGGCCCGTGCCGTGACTCCCCATGCTCGCCTCTAATAGGATATGGGTTGGTGACTAGCATTGAGTAGGAATATCACTAACATGGAAGGAATTGCCGAATTACCTATTAACATAAACAAATATCCAAGCCTACAAAATGATAAAATGTAAAAACAAATGAAAAAACAATGAATGCATACATCTATATCCCACAACCAGAGTACAACAGGAAGTTCAGAAAGCATACAGTGCCAAATACCAGCCTCTCAGAAAGAGTCTGAAACACAAGTCCAAACTGAAAGTAAAGGGACTACTGTTTGAAATCTATAGGAAAAAATCTCTATAATTTCAATATCACTAAAAACTATATGGTCTTGGTCCACCTAGGAATTTATCAAATGGTTGATCATATACACAAGACACTACACGTGCGGGCAGAGCCTGTATAGGGGTGAGTATAACAATACTCAATAGAACACCCCAAAACCACAAAGCATATAATAATGGAAATATAGTATTCTCTGCATATGTATATTTATACAATACATATAACAAGAATATACAAATATACTCAAAAAATATACACAATATAGAGGTAATTCACAATAATAGTATACCAACCGATGATTCCTGCTCAACGATTCCACAAAATAGTCATCTAGGAGAACATAATCCAAAGTCTGATAACACTAATTATGTCAGTCTGAGAGTTAATTCTTGTCAGGTCTCATCATGAGAAAGAACACTCTAATGTCTGAAGAGATATGATACATAGATTAGGATCACTTCCAGGACTATGGGATGATATCAACAACTCAATCTGAATGAACCTATTAAGTAGAGGATCGACACCCATGTAGTGTTGGTCACAATGATACCAATAACTCCAACTCGGGAATAAAGATGAATAAAGTAAAATACTATGGGACTCTCAGAAGGATTATAATGACTCAATCAAGGAAGTATTGTTGAATGGATCATAGTCCTAGGAGTAGGAAACTATTCCATATTAACCTTTAGGTAGAGAACAAGGGGGAAAACTGTAATGAAACTTATCCAAGTCACTAAGGAAAAGAGTTATGTGACATGTGTAAAAGAGTGAAAATTGTATAGTAGGGGTCACATTATATGTCCCTTGACCCCAGGTCCTACCCATGTAAATGGACCATGTCTCAAGATATGTTTATGTAGTGTAGTACATGCCATTTAAGTAACCCATCCACTCTACCTTGTGTGCTAGTACACGAATCATCCCATGTACTTGGCCAACCCATGTACATGTATTCTATGGTACACACTGAGTTCATCTAGGAGGGACCACAAACTATATAGGCCTATCCAACCATCGTGTGATACCTTTCTCTTACCTAGAATCTTAGATACTACTCAAGGGGATACACACATCATGTAATTATGGACTACATGACTTGTTGGTAAAGTTTTTATAGAAACCCTAGTTCTTCTTCCCATGCATGCTCATGTCACCTCCACCTTGTAATATACCTCCAGTTATGCCAAAAATCATGGATCTACCTAGGATGAGCCTCACCGTCACTCGAACAATATATTCTAACATCAAAACCATTTATAAAATTGATCAAATCACTATTCTTCATTGTGCGTTAAAAGAATGTTGAAGAACATGAAATAAGGCATCCTTCATAACCCAAATTTCTCCATATCCTTCACAAAACCTCCTTCTCATCATTTTGATCCAAGATCTATGATATCAGATCATTGTGCCAGGAATCAGGTGTGCAACGATCAATTGGTCAGGATTTATCAAGCCATGGACCAAACAAAGAGCGCTCATGATGAATGATGAACGGGGGGGGGGGGATCACAATAATATATTTTAGGAATGAACCTTAATTGATGTTTATGTCAATATCAATCCATTTACATTGTAAAAAAAGTGAATAAATCAATAAACATAATTAATTCTCTTGATAAAACCCTATAATCATACCCTTCCTGCAAGATGATCAATCCGTGGATTAATCTATTTTTTGATTGGCCTGTGATCATCATAGAAATCAAGAAAAAGGAATAAAAAAAATCAAAAAAATTACCTACCTTGAATCGGTTTGATTGTCGATAAAGAACAATGCATCATCATCATATTTGGCAAGATTAATCGAATCCAAGATGCGTCGATCTTCGATACGCAATTCCATCACCGATTGCTTGAGATAATTATTTAAAGATCTCTCCAAGGGTCCTCTGATGTCTCTAGGGATATGTAGCTATCCTTGGGATTCCTTCATAATATCCTTTTTAAATAATAAATGGTTTCTGAATAAACAAAATGAAATTAAATGAAATTATTTTATTATTTTATTCATTTATGCGCTATTAATGACTTTTCCTTAAATGACCTACACCAACTAATGTTATATAATACCCAGGGTAAAAATCATGTTTTGAACTCAATGGTGCCCTTAGATTTATAATAGAGTAACCCATTCAAATGTTATTCATTTTTTTAGAAAAACTACATGCACCTTCTATTTAGTATATTTAATATATTTTAAACAATTATTCTAGGAACACCGGGCCTCAAAATTACACACAGTCTTAGCACCTAGTCTCAAAAATAATCCATGTAATATCCAAAAACAATATATAAAAAATCTAAGACATTAAATCTCCCCACCTTTGGGGATTTATGTCCCTAAGAATCCAAAATAAGGGCTTCTCAGAAAGATGTAGGTACTGAGAAAGAATTTATGCCTCCCACCCTCATGTGCTCTCCTTAAGATTTCCATGTTGACACTAGACACAAACTAAAGGAATAAATCACCCACAAAGGATCCCCTCATACAGATACTCTATCTACATTTGTCACTCATCAACGATTTCTCCATCCTTGATGTCCAGCTTTCCACAGTCGATAATGTGCAATGGGTCATGCACATACCACATCAAATATGAAATGTGGAAGATTTCATGTGCCCAGTATATCTGTAGGGAATAGTTAAGTGATGCAACACCTTTAAAACTCTACATAGTATCTGGAAAGGGCTAATGAATCTTAGAGATATCTTTCCACCATAGCCTAATCTCCATAATCCATGTCAAGGCGAAACATATAAGAACACATGGTCACCTTCCTTAAACTCCAAAGGCATCCCCTGCCTATTAGTATAAGACTTATGATGGCTTTGTGAAGTCTTCATCCACTCTTGGATGATATTAACCTTCTGTGTTGTAGCTCGCACCAAATCCGAGGCCATGAGTGCTAACCCTCCTCAGTGAGTCCAGCAAAGTGGTGACCTATAGGATCGCCCATACAAGGCCTCGAATGATTCCATACCGATGCTGGAATGGAATATTTTATTGTACGTAAACTCCACCAATGGTAGGTGATCCTCACAACTATAGCCAAAGTCTAACATGAAAGATCACAATATTTCCTCGAGAACCAGAATGGTTCACTCCATTTGGCCATCAGTTTGGGGGTGAAATGATGGGCTCAAGCGTAACTGGGACCCAAATGCCTCCAGTAATCCCTTCCTAAAATACGATGTAAATAGAGCATCATGATCAAAAATAATAATCATTGGATATACATGGAGTCAGACTATATCCTAAACATAGATGCATCCCAAGATCTCTACTAAACTCTGCTCTCATGTAGCTAAGAAGTGGACCAACATGGTGAGTAAGTCTATGATCACCGAGATGGAATCATGTTCTCTGGAAATACATGGTAATCCCATCACGAACTCTATAGATATCCCATCACACATCCATTCTAACACCTCAAGGGGTTGAGTTAAACCCGCTAGAACTTGGCGCTTATCCTTCACTTGTTGACAGGTAAGGCATCAAGAGACAATCTCTAAAACACCCTTATTAATCTTTGTCAACCAAAAATGATGTCAGAGGTCATGGTACATATTTTCCACACCTCGATGTACCACCAAAGGAGACGTAAGAAACAATCTATAACATCCTCCTGAAACATCACTAGTACCATCATGCATACTCTAAAAAGAACTACATGATCCCCAACATTGGAATATCCATTAGGATCATTCCTTGTGGATATATCATTATTTAGGTTCTCAAAACCAGTATCCATAAGTTGTGCCTCCCAGACTCGCTGTAAGAGCGGAGGGGTAACAAAAATCATCTAGAGATAAGCTGATTCATCTCAATCCATGAAGGATATATATAACAAGGTTAATTTTTCTGAAGCCTCATTCAGGAACCGTGAACAAGATCTCATACTGAGAACATCTTCTACCATGTTCCCCTTCCCAGGAGTATAGAAAATTTCAAAGTCATAGTTCTATAGAAAATATTTCTATCAACTCAATCTCAAGTTGAGATCATTCTAAGAGAAGATATACTTGAGACTCTTGTGATCAGAGTAGATGATAAATCACTCTCCCATCTGGTAGTGTCTCCACATATTCAAAGATAAGACTACTAATGAAAACTCAAGATCATGGGTTATTTAGTTCTCATGTGGTCTCAACTTACATTAATTGTAGGTAATGACCACTTGCCTATGAATTATAACACATCCAAACTTAGTTCTGGATTCATCAAAGAACACTATGTACTCGACACCCTTATCCAAAAATATCAAGATGGGAGTGCCTTCCAAACTCTACTTTAATTGATGAAAAGCCTACTAGAACTTCTTTTTCCATATGAAAGGCTGTACCTTTCGATTCAAAGAAGTCATGGGTGTTGATATTCTAGAGAAATCAAGTATGAATATATGGTAATATCCTACCAACCAAAGGAAGCTCTGTTTCTCTATCACACTCCAAGATAACACTCCCTCAACCATGGCTGGGTCCACTACCACTCCATCCGCTAAGATAACATGTCCCAAAAAGTGGACTTCCTGAATCCAAAAATATCACTTTGAGAGATTTCTATAAAGCTGGTGCTCTTGGTGTATGTCCATAACCATCCTTAAGTATCTTAGATACTCCTCAAAGGACTTTGAGTATATAAGGATATCATCGATGAGGAATACTATGAACTAGTCTATGTAATTTTGAAAGATTTTATTCATGAGCCCCATGAACACTGTTGGGGAATTCATCATGCCAAAGGGGATATCCAAGTAATCATAGTGACCATAGAGACACTTGAATGATGTATTTAGTATATCCTTATCCCGTACTTATAGCTAGTGATAGCCTAATCTGAGGTCAACCTTTGATAACTATCGTTCCCCTCTTAACTAATCAAAGATGTCATAAATCCTCGGTAGTGGATAATTATTCTTCACTGTAACCTGGTTAAAGCACTGTTAGTCCATACACAACCTTAATATCCCATCTAACTTCTTGGAAAACAAAAATGGGCCTACCCAGGGTGAAACAATGGGTTAAAAAAATTCATTCCTTTGTAAGTCCTCCAACTACATCCTCATATTACGATTTTTTTCGGAATACATTCAATATTATGGCACAAATATCGGTTTCATCCCAGTTTGTAGATCAATGTCGAAGTATATCACACATCGGGGAGGTAAACTTGAAACATCTTCAAGGAATATTTCCTCATACTCTGAGACCACTAAAGGAAACTAGGAACTCATAACATCCACTAAACCAAGGGTTAGGCTTGCTAATTAATGAGTAATTGGCTACACCCACCTTTGCATGACTCTATCCTATGGTTCTTGAGTTTCCTTTTCACTGAAAATGGCAAACCTGGTTCCATAATTATAGACACACAACACCCTTTACCTAAAATAGTAAATCTAGGCATAACCTGTAGATAACCAATCCATACTAATAATGATGTCATAATGCCTCGATGCACTACTAAGATATTCTAATATAAACTCTTACCTCTAAGAGTCAAGTCACATGGTTGGCGCAAGTGTGTGATCACTGAGACTTATCCAGTAGGAGTCTCCAAGCATATGGGTTGAGCAAAAAATTCAACCAGAATATCTAAGTCTCATATAAGGTATGTGGTAATAAAGGAATGAAAAGAACCTATGTCTATAAATAATGAAACTTAGGTATATAAGAAATAGATCATACCTCGAATCATTCCCAGAGCCTTTGTGTCATAAGATTCAACCACTTGCAGCTGTCCCCTCCCCTATTCTCCAGCTCCTTGAGCCTAGAATGGACAACCTGTGGGTGGGGGTGGTAAAAATTCAAAATATATACCACCCCATACTATTCTCCAATATCATTTTCCACATCTACCACCCTGAAAAACTAACTACTCCTACCACTATCTTTGTGTCGATGACCCATATTCGGTCTCTCTTTTAGCTATATGGTGAGTTGTAAAATCTTGAGCGAGATGTCCCTTACCATCACAAGAGTAGCACAACCTCTCTATGGGATGATTGGACCCACCCTGTGAGCCCTATACTATTGATCCTATATTATGGGGCCTCCTCTTGAAACATATAGAACATCCAGGTCCTTGATAATATTGTCAGCTCCCTCTTTCTAAGGTCTCTCCTCATAGTTTCCTACTGCTGATAGCCACTAATTGTATCTACTCAGCTAAGAAACTCTCAACCACCAAATATTTCTCCAGTACCACCACATAGGTTAAAATTCATAAAATGATAAAAATGTATCATATGTCTCTATGTATACCCTGCTCAAAGGCCAGATCCCTGAAGAACTGATCTCGAACCATACCCATCGTGTACCTAGAGTGGTTGGTAAACATTGTGAATACTCAGCTACTTTCATGCTGGAGATATAGAAGCTCCTAGATATATATATATCTTAGCATAGATGGTGACAAATCTTCTATAAAAAGGAACTCAAACTCAGTCAATGAAAGTGTCAACTTTTCATATTTCTAGGTAACACTAATAGAAAAAATGCATATACCAATGGTTCTGAACCGTTGGTATAGGTCCCCAAACTGTTGGTATAGCTTATACCAATAGTTTGGAAAACCATTGGGTGATTTGGCATTGGGAAAGACCTATCCCAATAGTTTGTAGAAAAATATTTAGAAATACCTATCCCAACAGTTTGAAAACCGTTGGGAAAGGTCTTTCCCATAGGTCTTTCCCAATGGTTTCCCCAAACCATAGGGAAAGTTAAATCTAAAAAAAAGTTTCAACGGAGGTTTGAACCCATAAACTATACATTATATATGATAGACTTTACCACTATCCTATTTTTACCTTTTTGAATATATTTGGATATATATAATTTATGTATTGATTTATTTAATGATATTTGGAAAAATAATTCATAAAAACTAAGGGTACCTATCACAACGGTTGTCAAAACTATTGGTATAGACCTTTCCAAATTGTTTTCTAAACCGTTGGGATAGGTACCTAGCCTTTCCCAATGGTTTGGGAAAACCATTGGGAAAAGTGGTCTCAAATTAGCCTTTCCGAATGGTTTTCAAAAACCGTTGGGAAAAGTGGACCCTTTCCTAATGGTTTGGGAAAACCATTGGGAAAAGTGGTCTCAAATTAGGATTTCCCAATAGTTTTCCCAAACCATTGGGAAAAGTCGACCCTTTCCCAACGGTTTGTGAAAACCGTTTGGAAAAGTTGTGTCAAATTAGGTTTTCCAAACAGTTTTCCCAAACCGTTGGGAAATGTAGACACTTTCCAATGGTTTGTGAAAACTGTTGGGAAAAGTGGTCTCAAATTAGGCATTACCAGTAGTTTTCCAAAACTATTGGGAAAATTGGGAGAGTGGTCTCAAAGTATCCTTTCACAATGGTTTTAAAAAACTGTTGTGGAAATAGACCCTTTCCCAATGGTTTGGGAAAAATGTTGGGAAAAGTGTTCTCAAAGTAGCATTTCCCAATGGGTTTTCCAAAACTGTTGGGAAGAGTGGACCCTTTCCCAATGGTTTGGGCAAACTATTGGGAAAAGTGGTCGCAAAGAAGCCTTTCCCAATGGTTTTGGAAAAACCATTGGGAATTGGGACCTATACCAATGTTTTAGGTAAACTGTTGGTATAGAAGTATTGGTATAGGTAGTATTACAGGTAGCGTAACTAAACCCCACCATCACCCGACTGATCCATGAAGAAGGATCACAGCTAGAATCACTATATGATCTTTCGGTGTTCTGACCAGATGGAAAAATCATGTCACCACCTCAAGCCAATCCTCAATAGACTATGGGTTGGGCTTTACCTAGAACATGATGGGTCTTTTCCTCTGAAACTCATGAAGCACGATCAGCCTGCACACCTCATACACTGGTAATTCAGGCACTACATGCTACTCTACAGATGGTGGTATGGATATTGCACCACGTGGAGGTAACATCTTGAGAACTGATCCCTGAATCGATGCCTCATAACTAAGGGGACCATCCTCACGATCATCATGCTGAATCCTAGTGGGTATACGTCGCTGAGGCATCCTGAAACAAACAAGATGTACCACAATCAATGAGTATATATAGAGAGATGACTCAATAATTACATGGAAAACACAACTCATTCATATATGATGCATGTAGAATTGTTTTACTTGAAACTAGTGTTCTCATGTTTCAAGTCAAAAAGCAAGTGATTAGAGACTTGGTGTATGGATACGTCGATTGCCACACAAACACTAGAGGCCCTAGTATTAAATCTGAACTCGAAACACTTAACACTGTTTCCCCAAAATAATCTAATGGATTCCCGATCCTAAAGTAAAACCAACATTCTAATACCACTCTGTCATGATCCATCCCAGTGGGGCCGGTGCCGCAAATCCCCAAGACCACATCTAATAGGCCAGGGGCTAGTGACTATCATTGAGTAGTCATATCACTTACATGGGAGGCATTACCTAAGTACCTATACACAAACGCACACATCACCAAGCCCACAAAATGTTGAAATGTAAAAACAATTAAACAACCAATGCATGTATACATCTTTATCCCACAACTAGAGTATGACATGAAGTAAATAAAGTAAACATGGCTAAATACAAGCCCACCACAAAGAGTCTGAAACACAAGTCCAACCTAAATGTAAAGGGACTACTGTCTGAAATTAGCAGGAACACACCTCGGTCTATCCAGTATCACTATGAACCATCTGGTCCTAGTCCACCAAGGAATCTTTCAAAAGGTAGATCATCTATATAAGACCTGACACATACAGAAATATCCCATGCATGGGTGAGTATAACAATATTCAATAGGACACCAAAAAACTACAAATCATATAATAAAGGAAATACAGTCAGATCTAGTTAGGTATATACAAATATACTCAACAAAGACACACAATATAGAGGTAAGTCACAACCATAGTATACTAGAATATGATTCCATCTAAAACATTCCACAAATTAGTCATCTTGGAGAACACACTTCGGAGTCTGGTAGCACTGAAGATGTCTGTCTGAGAGGTACTACTCGTTGTGTCTATACATGAGAAGAATCATGTTGAAGTCCAAAGAGATATGACACATAGATGAGGATCACTACCAGATAAATGGGGTGATACCAATGACTAAATCTATATTAACCCTTTAATTAGAGGATTGAAACCCATATAGTTTTTGTCACAATGATACCAAGAACTCCACCTAGGGAATGAAGATGAATAAATGATGTCACTCTAGGACTCTCGGAGTGATTCCAACGACTCTATATAGGAAGTCACACTGAAGGGATCATATTCATAGGAGTAAGAAATGATTCCATACTAACATAAAAGGAAAGAATAATGGGAATGAACCCTAATTAAACTTTTCCAAGTCACTAAGGACAAGAGTTATATGTTGTGTGTAAATGAGTACACAGCGTGTAGTAGGGGTGACACACCATGCCCCTTGACCCTGAGTCCTAACCATGTAAATTACCCATGTCTTAAGCCATGTCTATGTAGTATAGTACATTCCATGTAACTAACTTGTGTACTCCACCCCATGTGTGAGTACGTGGATTAGCCTGTGCACTCAACCAACTCGTGTCCGTGTACTCTGAGGTACATGCTGAGTTCATTCGGGAGGGACCACATTCCATGTAGGTATAACCATAGGCTTTGTGATAACTTTCTCTTACTTAAAACCCTAGAATCCACTCAGGGAGACCCACATGTTGTGTAATCCAGGATTACATGCCGTGTAGATTAGATTTTTCTAGAAACCATGGTTATTTATCTCACACACACCCATGCTACCACCACCTTGGAATCCAACTTCAATCATGCTGGAAATCATAGATCTCCCTTGGCCATGCCTTTTCGTCTATCAAATAATAGATTCTAGGATCAAATGCATTCAGAAAGTGGATCAAATTGTTGTTCTTCACTGTGCATCGGAGAATGAGAAATTGGGAATCCTCCATCATCTAATCACTCTATCTCCATTGTCACACCTCCTTCGTGTCATACTGATCCTAGATCTATGATATTAGATCATTGCACCAAGAGTCAGGAGCACACCGATCTATTGATTTGGATTTGTCGAGCCATGGGCCAAATGAAGAATGCACATGAAGAATGATGAACAGGGGAGAAAAGCACAAGAACAAATTTTAGGAACAATCCTTGATCAATGTTCATGTCAATATTGATCCATTTCCATTATAATGAAAGGTGAATAAATCAATAAACATAATTTATTCTCCCCATAATACCTCACAATCATAGCCTTCCTGCAAAACGATCGATCTTCGGATCAATCTTTTTGTTGATTGGTCTACAATAAAAATATAAATCAAGAAATGGGAATAAAAAATCAAAACACATGCCCTACCTTGATTTGGTTTGATTTATAATGAATAATAATGCATCATCATCATTTTTTGAAAGATTCATCGAATCCGAGGTGCGCTGATGTTGGATCCACAATTCCATCACCAATCACTTGAGATAATTATATGAAGCTCTCTACAAGGTCCCTCTAGAATATAAAAGGTTATGTCGATAACCCTAGGATTCTATTATTATAATATTTCTAAAAAATAAATGTTAATTGTGTAAAAAAACAAAATAATTTTATTTAATTATTTTATTCATTTCTATGACCGTAGTGACTTTTCCACAAACAACCAGTGCCGACTAATGTTAAGTCGTACCTAGGGTAAAAATCACATTATAAACTCTATAGTGACCTCATATTTTTGATATGGGAATGATTTTAGATTTTTTTGAAAAAAGTGAGCTCAAAGGATCTTAGATAAAGGCCAAGAAAGTCTACAAGAGTCTGAAAAAAATAATTTTACATTTATCCCATTGAAAAGTAGAATGCAGATCACTCGGTAGGAAGTTAAAGTGATAACATACCTATGGAGTAACACCCTTGTTTCCAAGACCATCTGTATGTTATTTTTCCTCACAATAGGTGTACATTATAATGTAGTTCATGGAAGAGAGCATGTCCATACATTTTACCGATCTTGTCATCAACTTCCATGAAAGGTGGACCACACCCATTCTTACCACTTGCACAATAGAATGTAGTGTCTAATTCAAACCACACATTGTTCCAGTTCCACTGTCTCACAGTGTAAACAAATTTAATAAATCCATTTATTTTTAAATCAAGAGAATTTCTATGTGCACATGGACAATAAAGAGCTTCCACCACATCCCCATCTTGGTCTCTAAAAATGGAATTGTAACCTGTAGGCTCCAAATTTCCCCTCGAGGCACCATCCGTGTTGCATTTTAGTCAAACCAGAAAGGGGGAAATATAGAAAACTTAGAGAGTGAAATGTAGTGGTGGGAACTTCCCTTTAATATTCAATCTTTGAAGAATAATCAAATTGCTTACTATATTATAACAAGTTGAATCATGATTCCTGTTAGCTTGTTGTACAGTTTCCAGAATATGAGAAATGGTGTGCTGTACATTAAATCTAATATGATCATGGATGTATTGGTTGCAACCTCTATAAATATTGTGCATAACTTCAACACATGCCACCCGAAATAGCAGATTAACCTGCTTGGATAATGTAAAACCAAGAAGGTCCTTCAGTAAGTCTTGAAAAGAAGCAAGGAAAATCAACTGCAGATTAAAGATTTAAAAAACTGCTTTTTAGTGTGAGGCAGTAGTATTGAAGCTTAAAAAGAGATGGTTCATGTCCTCTATATATTTATGAAATAGGAAACATTTTTAGCATAGAGATATTCCCATTCACTGAATATTATCGTCAACATGAATGTTAATTCATGCATTTCTCTAGAGCAGAGTGTACCTAGATGGGAGAAGCCATTTCTTGTAATTTTCAATCCATTGGATAATTTCTAGTATCAAAAGTTGATAGATGTTTTTGGAATCAATAAATCCATAGGGAGTAGGTTTCCAAATGATCAAGTCCTCATGTGTAAGAAAATCATAGTTGTAGATAGTTGTTTGAATGTCACCAGGCAGTAATTCCAAGTTTTCCATTTGATCTTTGATATAGATATCATGATCAATTTGTTGAACTGATTAACTAATCTGGTCAACCAATGGTGATCCCAGATATTTTTCATACCAAAATCTGAGAGATGACTCTCTATTAACCAGCCAGTGTGAATATCTCATAATCCTTTGCGAAATTGTCCTCATGGCAGGCCATAGAGAAGACTCTATGTAATTCAAGCTCCCTTTTATCATATTATCATAAAATATTGACCTAATAAATTTGAGATACTTAGAATAATGATTAATGCATCTCCAGATGAATTTGGAAAGAAGGGATTTGTTAAAGAGTTGTAGATTTTTAATGTCAAGACCCCCCAAATGATGAGGCAGGAAACATATTTTCCAAGGGGCGATGATGACTTTTCTTTACAAGAGGATCCCACTCCATAAAATGTTTCTCATCAATGTATTGATACTCTTGATGAATGAGGCATGCCAAGAATATACCATAAAAGAGTAAACTGACTTGGAAACCACCACATGTTTAACAAGACACACTCTTCTTTCCATTGAGAGAGCCTTTACTTTCCAATATAAAAGGGTTATTCTGATTTGGCCCAAAATTTTAGTGAAATTAGAAGCCCAAGGCTTTAACCTAAATATGGGAACTCCTAGATAGGTAAAAGGAATATTTTCCTCCCTTATTACCATGTCATTGATGATTAGTAATTTCCATGGGGCTGAAAATCCCTTGCCAAAGTATATAAAGGACTTATTTCAACTGATCTCCTACTTTGACAGAATTTCATTGTGCGAAAAAACTTTCTTTATGTTTTTGATATTCTTCTAGTGACCCTAGGAAAATATAATGATACAATCAAAAAAAAAAGATGAGAAGAAGAAAGAGTACCTCTGGATACCCGTATGCTATTAACATCCCCCTTTTCCACCATGTGAATCATGATCCTTTTAATATAAACATCTTAAATGAAAAAATGATCACTGAAAGGGGGTATCCCTACCTTACACCCCTGGAACATTAGAAATATCATTCAGGGGACTCATTTATGAGAATAGAGATACATGACGATCCAAGGAGTCCTTTAATACACTTAATAAAAGTGATATGGAAACCAAAACTATGGAGAAGATCATAGATAAATCCCTAATCCATTGTGTCAAAATCTTTCTAGATGTTAAGGTTTAGAGAAACATCCCTCCCTCTTATGGGTTTACAAAGAAGATTAACACATTATGAGGCTGTAAGAAGATAACACTGTATGTTTATCCCTTTGACAAAGGAAAATTTATTCCAGGATATAATTCTATATGAGATACTGGAAATCCTATTTGAATGATTTTTTGTAATTACCTTGTGAATGGTGTTAACAAGAAAAAATTGTCTGAATTGGGTAATGTCACCAGCATTGTCCATATTTGGAATTAGGGAAATAAATTGGGCATTAAACCCTTTGCCTGAATGAGCAAACTTTGAAAAAATGACTAACCATATTACAAACCTTTTTCTGAACAACATCCTAGTAAAATTGAAAGAAACGATTCCTAAAATCTTCTGGTCCAGGAGAGCTCTATTTTTTTGAGACCAATGATTATTGCCTTGATTTCAAGATATAATGGAATGGAAGTATGAAAGGAGTTTTCTTCTTCTGTGACCATCCGAGGGATAATTCCTTCCCTGATTTTCATGATTTTTGGGGGTCCATTTAAGAGACACAAATAAAAATATACAATGTGGTTATAAAGAGCATTCCTTTCATCAATAATGTGATCCCCATCCTTAAAAAGAGAAAGTGGCCTTTTAACCCTTATGACCCATTGAAAGGAATTAAAATATTTTGTGTTTCTATATCTATCATTGAGCCACTTTATTTTGAAGGTGTCCCTTCTTATACTATCTCTGAGTCTAAGTATATTTTGGAGTTTGGAGGACTTATTAGCTTCCTAGAAATCTGCTCTATAGAAATCATTCCTAGTGATTATTTCTTGAGCTTCATGAAAGTAGAGTTAAAGAGACACAATATCTTCATCCAACAAGATAAAAATATTTTTAATCCATTCTTTTATATTGATTTTGATCATTTTGAGTTTTGAGAAGCAAATTAGAGGGTTGAGATTGGATCCATTTTCTCCCAAATTTTCCTGAATAAGCTTTGAACAATTTGGAAGATTAGTCCATGAATTATTAAACTTGAATGGAATGAGCTACCTACCCCTACTATCAATAAGACTCACCATGATTGGGTGGTGATAAGAGTTATTCTTGGCTAGCGTGACAAAAGAAATTGTTCTCTAGTTACCAAGAGTGACGTCATTCATGAAGGCTCGATCAATATGACTTTCTCACATACCACTTAGGTACCTTCTATACCAGGTGTATTTCTCCCAAATGATATTTATCTCTATAATGCCAAATTCCTCAACACAGGTTCTAAAATCCTTGATAGATGCACCAATGTGAACTATAAAAATTTTCTCATCAACATAGAGTATATAATTAAAGTCTCCAGTGATCACCCAAGATTCATCAATCCCCTTGGAAAAAACCATTATTTATGTCCAAAGCTGTATTTTTTCAATGTAACTGGTTGAAGCATAAACAAATGAGTAGAAAATTTTTTTCCTATAAAAACATAAACTAAAAGTAATGATTTTATCCTCATTTTAAACAATCACATTGTCCTCTATTTGACTACTAACCAGTAACCATAGTCTTCCAAGATTAGAGACCGACTGTGCACTAGACAAAAGTGAGTAACCACCCACCAAAAAGTGGGGGCCAAAGATAGAAAAGTTTATCATTGTCTTAGAGAGGCCAATTATATCAGGTTTATACCTAACTTCAAGGATCCTGATGGAACCTTCTGTGCCAGGGTTGGCTATTCCCTAGTAGTTCCAAAATAGGATCTTCATTTTCACTTTTTTTGGAGGTAACTCCTCCTATTGCTTTTTCCTACAAATGTTGAATTATTTTTGATTTTCTGGATTTGTATAATTATAAGTTGTTGTGAGTAAATTTTTCCCCTTTCTGAATCTTATCATACTGATTTAGACCAGTTATTGGGTTACCCTCTTTAAGATCCTATACAGGATTATGTAAACATTTCAATCGCCCATCAGTTGCTCATTTTGATCTCTTGAATCCATCCCAGTCCCCATGAACTGTTTGGGTCCAGTTTGATTAGTATTTATGGAAATATCATTAGGAAAGACAACACTTAGATCCTTGAATATAACCTCAATGGAAAAAATATTCATTTTTTATACACATAATGGTAGAAGAAATGTCTAAAGATTGTTTCTGGAAAACTGCTGTTTCATCACATTGAATTCTTGCATCATCTATAACATGTACTGTCACATTGTTTCCGATAGAGCCATATTTCTTGCTTCTTTCCTCCTATCCTATCACATTATTTCCCTCAGATCCATCCTATTTAATCTCTTCCTCCTCTACCATGACTGCCCAAGATGTACTATCCCAAATGTCTTTTCCCATTTTAGCCCTTTATGTTTCTCACCGACATTCATTTTCCTGTCCACATCATCAGCATTATTTCCTCTTGTGACCTCCTTCTATTACTTGATGATGTTGGGAGGTTGCACTATCTTCTAAACAAGCTGACACAACTGTAGAGTGTGTCCAACCATTTGGCAGTGATTACAGAATCTTGGGAGATTCTAAAATTCGAAACTTACCTCCATATGAGGCTCATTTTCAACCATTGATATGCGATCGAATGGAGGAACTTCCATATTAATCTTAATCAGGACCCTTGCATATAATCTGATTTCCCCATTCAGAGTCCTTTGATCAATCTTCAGAGGTGTGCTAATTCCGAATAGCAAATCATTTAGAATTTTAGGGTGTCAGTAGACCCATGGGACACCATGAATCCTGTCCCAAACATATGGAAATGACTTCCTCTGAGTGAAGGGATTAAAGTTAGGATCCCACTTAGATAACCTGAGAAATCCTAGTTTGAGATTGAGGTTTCTAAATCTCTAAGTTTCAATATTCTCCTCCTTCCTCTCAAGTATTATATGTAAAAAAGCCTTCCCAATAGGGATCACCATCCATTTAGAAAATCTCCAGTATAGGGAAATCCTGTATTTGAGATCTACATAGAACAACAGTTCGACTACTTTAACATATTTCATGAATTTAATATGGGAACACCAAGATTTGGTATTGCACACCGTCTTAACACCTAGTCTCAAAAATAATCCATCTAATATCCAAAAATAATAAACAAAAAATCTTAGACATTATAGGGAATTTACCTGGATCTTTACATTTTGTGAGTAATTTTGGTGTTATTAGAGCTGAAACATTTCATCCTAGAATCACTCTTTTATTCAATTAAAGTGTTATTTTCTTGTTTCATAATTTATTAAAGAAATTTTCATACTTTGGAATCTATTTAAGAGATTATCGAAGTAGTATGTTTATTTAAACCTTTTTAAACATGTCCAAAATTACATTTTAATCGTATGATCCATGAATTTTCTTATATTGAACTATCCTTGATTGAAAAGGTAGTATAATTTTTTCTTCCTCTTTTTTTTCAAGTTTAAATTACTATTAATTTTATCTTTTTTCATCATTTTACTCTTCCTTCCCATTGGTTATCCTTGAATTATCCAAGAGTTTTTTGGGTCTAGATAGAATTTACTTTCCTCTATTGGTAGTTAGAAAACTTATATTTCCCATAGTATTTGGTAAATATTAAGATAGTAGTTTCCCTATATTATTAATCATAATTTCCACTAGAAACCATAAAATATTTTTTATTATTTATTTTCATTTTTTAGTTCCATAATTTTTAGGTATGTTTGAGTTTATATTTGAGAACTTATTGAAGCCCAATCAATGAAAATCCATTATTGGAGTTGTGGTAGTTGGTAAGTATCTTAGTATAGTTTCTTAAATCCTCGTTGAAAGGATGGAGTTTGGTAGAACCATTATTTAAATGGCTATTTTTTTTGGTTTTTATGATTCAAAAATTAATTCAAGACATTAAAACTATATCTCTCTTCTTGGTTTATTATGAGATATTGAAATGTTATAATTTTTTGGTAGGAAAAAATATAAATTTCTATACTTGAACACATTGGTAAGTATATTGGTTTGAATAATAAAAAAGTCTAAAAACCTTAATAGGGTTTTATTGAAAATTTAAGTACTTATGATTTATCTATATCACTAGAGTAGTTGTCAATTCAAATGTAGATTCATAAAATTTTATTCAGTAGTTTTTACCTCATGGAATCTTTTGATAGTACCTATTGTACCAAAATGGTGTGAGTTTTATGCAATATTATTTATGATATATTTGGATTACAATGAGTAGTTTTCAATAATATATCCTCTAAATGAGTCATCCAGTAGGTTTATATCAATTTCAAGTAACCCTTGGTAAAATAAATCTTGAAATTCATATTTCTTAATATATTAGTGTGTATAGTTTGCATAGAGATTCTTGAATCTAACCCAATATTTATATAATGACTCTATAATTAATTTCTTGATTATGTGGATCTATTACCTTAAACCAATGATTTTGAATGTTGGAAAGAATATTTATAAGAAAATACTAAAAATTTCAACCCAACCAGTTACTTCCCTATGTCACAAGTTTTATAGCCACTCCTTATATACTTTTTTCACGGTAGATTGGGGATGATATTCATTTGACTGGAACCTCTTATACATCTTTAGGTTTCAATGTTGCACTCACCATGGTAAATTACTAAATTTTATAGTTTATATCCTCTCCTGGAAGATCATGAAACTTTGTTAGTAATTAGATTAGACCTGTCTTCAACTGAATTTATCATGTAAGGAAGGGTAAATGATTTCATTTTATCAATTTATAAAATTAGGTGCATATAAATATCTCAATTTCTAATCATGATTCTCAGATATGATTTCAAATTTAATTCCTAGTGAAAAGTTTGAGATTCACTTGAGTATGTTAATTCAATGATTTAAAATTCAAACCAAATATTCTCAATTTTTTCTTAATATCCTAACTATAGATAACAAGGTTCTATCAATCTATAGATCTATAGTTTATAAACTTTCAATATGATATTAATTCATGTAATTTAAAAATGAATGATTAGATATTATAAAATTTAAACCACAACCCTAGAAATGATTCCATGTTATTGGAAACATATACTTATCATAGAGTGGTTAAAAACAATATAATTCCAAGGATAAAATGTAATGTAATGACACATATTAAAAACCATATAGGGGTGAAATATAATTATGTTCAAAATGTTAAATGTTAATTTTTTATGGGGAGGAGGTTAGTTTATTTTTATAAATATGTGAGAGTAGTTGAGTAAGTATTTTGGTGAATTTTTAAATATAGAGTAGAGATTAATATAAAGGTCAGTGTGAAAATGCTAAGGAATCATAGTTTTTATGTGATAAGTTCACATTTTTATCTACTAATAAATTAGAGAGATCTTGATCAAAAACTTTACACCTCAAGTTTCTATTTATAGATATTCCCAACCATTATAAAGATCACTATAAACTAACCATCCTTCTCAAGTTAATGAGAGAGAAAAGGGATATCATGCAATCCTCGCATAAAGGAACTGTATATAGTTTCTTAGATATTCACCAATTGAGAGAGATGATCTAGATAAATAGGAAGTGAGAATCTATCTTACACATACATACTAATGATCACCGAGCTCTTCACTACCCAATACCTCCTATTACATAATATAAAAGGATGATTTAGTGGAGGGAGATAATTAAGTAATAAATTAAAAAATATTAATGATATATAGATTTATCACAATCACATTGAATGATATATAATTAATTAAAAACTAAAATAAAAATATAGAAGAAGAATTAGATAATTTTATTGAAACTCATGCATAAAAATTAACCCCTACAGAATTAATCAATGATATGGGGATTATCCCTCTATGTGAAATATCATAGCCATAAACATAGATCTCTATATATAATATGTAATAAATTTTTAAACTCATACATCCAAAATTTTAATGACCTAATATCCCTAAAATAAGGATGTTCAACCCCTATTTATAAACCTCCACTTCCTTTCTGATGATTCCATGTGTCATAGAGGTGCCTTTTATTTTCACTATACGAAGTCTATGATTCTTTATTAAATGGTTGGGTGAATTATTCACTCCCAATTAAAAGTATCTCACACACAATGGATTTTTATGTCTCTCTCAGATTGTGTTCTACTTAGTGAGTTCATTACTACCTTTCTAGATTTGGTTAGACATAATGTAAAAATATTCCTTTAGTCTTGATGTACCTTTCATGTATTCCATGTTTTACTCCTTAAAGATTAAGGGCTATCCTATCTTGAAAATATATTCTTATTCTTTGAAATTTTACTAAGTATTAAGTAAACAATATTATCTTTATTGAGTAACGAGAGTATATTTAAAGCAATAAAAATCCCACATTAAGTCTTTAGAGTATGTTGGGAAGAAAGATGGGCTTTATAGTTCATTCGGATTATTTTTTATAAAAGGGTGACATAAGGATTCATACATTTTCTAGAGTTTTGTTATTAATTGTATCCCAAGATGTATTTGGGTGTGATGTAATATAGGCAATTGAACACAGAGTCCATTGGAAATGAATATAGCTTGAGGATCAAGGTTTGAGGTAGTGTTAGATTCATACATATTTTAGGGAGTTGATGTGAGACAATGTTGAATAGTATATGGATACATAGGTACATAATGATTCTAATTCCAAAAAATTTAGATCCTTTTAATTCATTTCATTATCTCTTACCAACATAACCTTAAGTGTTTCCACCACACTATGATTTCATGAGTTCATATTCTGAGGTAGTAATATGACACTATATTGAGTTCAATGCAGATTCCATTAGCTTCCACTCTCTAATACACATGTATCTTTGGTAGTTAATGTATTCTTAAGTTCAAATTCCATATTACATTGGTGGAAACAAAGTCACATATATTTGATGCACTCCACTTTAAAAATATCATGAATTACCAAGTCTCAATTGAAATAATGGGGATATGTTTGATTTATGATATATATTTGAGCCTTAAAATACATAATATTAGATTTTAAATGCTATATATGTTTCTCAACTAGATTTTGAATCCTATTAAAAATTTACAAATCCCTCTTTCTACAAATGCTTCTATTTATCAAACCTCCCCATCCACAGCAGTAATTAAAGGAAATTTATATAATCATCCATTCATTTTATCCCCACATATTTATTGATCAATTATTCTCACAATTTGGATGAATTAAATAATATTAAAAAAATAATTTTTAATGAGGTTTTATTCACAAAACATTATAAAATTATCACGACGGACAAATGTGAGGGAATAAAATGAATGAATCATTAACAAAATACGATGAAAAATTTGTATGAATCATTTCTTCCACACTTTAACTACTACACATCCTTAAGAATTAAATTTCAATAATCTTAAAAATGGTCTATTTCCTTACAAGTACTTTCCCCATATTAATGAAAATTAAGTGAATATAAATTAGTGGAATCAAATTCTTAACAATCAACACCTTCAATAATTAATCTACTTTAAGCTTCTTATCAAACTATCTGATATGGAATTATTTTATTAGAATATTTGACATCTAAATTAGTGAACTAAATGGATTTTAATTGAAAATTTAGTTTTTTATATAGAATTATTGGATTTAGAAAAAATATGGTTAATGTTTGTGTTCTTTGATTTTTTTTCAAAATGACTATTTTCAGTTGCTATGATTTACATATAACAAGAGGTTGAATTAAGGGACATGCACAAAAAACATAAAAAGAGAAGAAAAATGTAAACTAATTATTCCTAAGAACATATCAAGACTAGACCTTCCCAAGATAAAAAGTAACTCACTGGGGCTGATAACTGTGAAGATGGTGCCTCCTCTGCTAAGACAGGACTCCCAACTGAAAGAAGAATGAAAACTACATAGATAAATTTTATGTTGTTATAATACATAGAGCTGATTAGATATGGTGTTATTTTCTTTGAATCTCAAAGTCAATGCTCAGATTCATCAAAATCATAGAGGATCCTGTTCAAAAGAATCCTCATTGACACTCTTTATTGAAGTTTGATGGCACTCCTCCCCTGGTTTTAGAGAAATATTGTTTCTTTGATGATTTGAGGATCCTATTTAAATAATTGTGAAGGTCATGAATTCCAAGATGAGGCTAAGAAAATGTCACTCAAGATTTCATTTTTTTTAAAATAGTAGTTCCACTAACATTCAATGGTTAAAATTCATTGGCAGGATGGTTTAGTAATTTTAGGGAAGGATCCAATCAGGATATATAGACCATTTAGTTATGTCATCCAAATAGATACATGAGTGAAATGACTATTTGAGATCCAATTCATTACATGATATCAAATAACCTATGTGATATACAATCACCTATGTGATAACAAATCACCTATGTGAGAAAATTTGTTATGTCAATAAAATGGCTACATGAGACTGAATGGCTATGTGATGGAAATAAACTATTTGGTGAATTGGATACATATCCCAGTTAGATATGTGAGTAATTTCTTACATCACTCTAATTTTTGAATATTCAAATTTTCAGGTGAAGGAGATCATGGGATTTGGAAATTTATCAACTTCACTTAGTAGTTATGACTGTTGATCTGTCCACATAGAGAACATCTATGATTTAGATCATGGTCATTGCATGGCATGTAGTTTTGAGTATTTGCACATTATTTTGTAGAGGGATTTGCTTTAGTCCCCATGGAGGAATATGTATAGTTATAATCATGAAATGTGGAATCTGGAGAGTTACCAGTGAGATAGTGACTGTGAGACTGATGGGGAGATGGACACATAATTATAGATAGGGGTATAATATAAAGAGTGGATAGGGGACCCAAGGAAGAAGATAAAACTAAAAAAACCCAACCTATAGATTAGAGGGTAGAGATGAGAGATCAAGAGATATTTGGGATCACATTATGAAACTAATGTTGGAGGGACTATATAGAGAGTATTCATTTTCTGTCTTCCTGTGTTTCTTTCTTTCTTTCCATATAAATTATTTTTTATTTGAATATTTTATTATGTGTAATGAAACCTTGATATTTGGATAAAAATATTTCAAGAGGAAGTTAGATTGTACAATTTATTAATTTTTAACCTTGTTCATGCGATCATCTATAAATCATTATCAATATTGAATTATTAGCAATTAAATAGGTTTTATAAGTGAAAAACTATAGAATCATTCAATTTATGGTAAATCTTCTCAATCTAGATTTCAAATTCTTATTTTTCAAAATGTTAATTAAATAAAAACTTCACATATTGGAAATTAATTAACCCAAAAAAAATTCCAGAGCATTTGATTCATATTCTACCCATTCTTAATCACCGTTTTCACATTTTCTACATTTGATAAAAAATATTCATACCATTCATTTATTTCTATTGATTGGTTAAGATCTTCACAATAATTAATTTGTTCAGGTTTTTTTCTATTTTCTTTTAATCATTTTTTTATTTTCTAGACCTACACACACCTTTTCATCCCCTATGGACATGATACCCTATATCACTTCTATGATCTCCCAGAGAAGAAAATAAAAAATGTAAAACTTAATATTGATAGATAGATACTAAAGATAACCAACTAGAGATAATTAGAGTAAATGTTGGAAAACCCAGGATGATGGAGTATAAAATTCCTCAAGTGTAAATTAATCCTTCTTCCATCATAATTACACATAGATCTTAAAAATATGAATCAAAATAGTCATACATTTTACTAATACCTTCATTCTGTGGAATGATTAATGAGGACTCCTTAAAATTTACAAGAGTTTTTTACAACATAGTTAAACAACTACCACTGTAAGGGATTAGTAAAAATGAGTTGAAGATTAGATTTTTCCTTTTATTTCTAAATAGGAATGTAATGAATTGTTTTCTTCTTTTATAAAAACTTATTTGATTCTTGGGAAAAAATTTACAACTCTTTTGTAATGAAATTATACCCAAGGAGGCTTAAGGTGGAATTGATAAACAAGATTTCATGATTCATTAAAGAGGATTAAGATACTTTTTATGAAGCCTGAGATAGATTTAATTATCTTATTTTTTAGTTTTATAATCCACAAATCCCTTCCCAAATTCTTATTTATGAATTATATAAAGTTTTTTCACCTACTAGTTAGAACTTGGTTGACCAATATTTTCGAGGAATCTACACTAGAAAAAATGATGAATTGTTTAGGAATTTTTTTAATACTTTGGACCTTAATTCACAAAATAATGATTTAAAGAGAAGAATAATTAATAGAGGCGAGAATGAAACTATTCCATGATTGAAAATTAATGTTCAATTGTATGAAATTAAAGACCAAATCTAGTCCCAGATGAATCAAAATGCCAAACAATATGCTAATCAAGTTAGCTATCAAAGCCAAGACCATAGTTTTAGAGAATAGTGTTGGAAATGTGGAATGCTTGAAAACCCAATTTCCTATTGTCCAAAATTTTACATTCTATCCAAAACATAAGAAGATACCGATTTTGATGGATGTGGTAAAAGGAAACAAGCTATATATGAATCATTTTAATATAATTATAAACTTAACTATAGGAACCAACCCAATTTATCTCGAAGAGAACAAGGAATGATTATATAAAAACAAGTTGCCACTTCATTTCAAAATAAGTAAAGAAAAAAAGTTCAAAACTAATCTAGGGATGAAAATTATCCTTCTCATATGATATTAATGGGATGTTTCAAAAACTTTATGCGGAAGATCGATTTTCAAAAATGTAGCACCCCAAACATTTTATGGTATGTTTCTCTGAAATATAATGTATTCATTAGGTAGCCTATATTTCATGAATCACTAAGCCCCTATGGAACAAAACATGGTTACTTATTAGAGATATCTATAACTTAGCCAGTAAAATTAAATTTACCAACTCTGTGTTTTGAATTTTGAAAATCTGACATACACTGTTGTGTTCAAGATGATATTTAGAGTCTGATAGAATTAACTTAATTTTCAGTGAATAGTAACCTACCCTTATGTATAGTAACCTACCATTATGAATAGTAACTTACACTTATGAATAGTAATATGACTCTTATGAATGGTATCTATACCCTTGAGTTTATAAATGAATTTGGACACCTTTAAAAATGAAGATAAATATTTGAAGTGTTTGTATATCTTGATTAAATAATGATTTAATTAAATATTTAATTAATCATATTTAGAAAATTATTTTTGAAAAATGGACTTCATTTTTTTAATTCTACACATCGAAAAATGGTTAGGGTAAATTTTTGGGATTTTTCTGAAATACTTGAATTTTTGATGAATAGTAAAATCTGACAATTCACAATAAATGCTAAATAATTGATTAATCGAGTCATTGATGATGATCTACTGATGTAAGCCCAATTGGTTCGAAGCCACATGCATATATTACTATTCTTGGTCATGTAATACCCACTATTGGTTTTCTTGAGAGGAAATAATAAATTAATAAATTTTATATTAAGAAAACTCCTCTCTCCTCCACTATAAAACCCCCCTTCACTCCCCCTTCCATTCACTCCTCTCAAGCCTTGTGACTTCTCCAAATTCTGTCCAAATACCTTCCCAAACTCATACCCCACGTCCAGAAAGCTTTGGTCTCATAAAAAGACCAAAACCTCTCCCCTTAAGAGGTTCTCAAATGAGTAAGTCTCAAGAGGTAAATTCCTCTTTCAAATCCCTTCTTTTTTTGAGTTATTTTATTTTGTTTCTTTTCTCAACTCCCTTCACCAAAATAGTATGATAAATCCCATAAAATACATGTACTAGAATTTTTTCATGCTAATGGTTTATATTCCATTATCTTCCCCCATTTTCCCATTTTTATTTGAAAGAAATGAAAGCACTGTTTGAGATGTGCTAATTTAGCACATTCAAGGACAACGGTTTATCGATTTCTATTATAATCTTTAATTCTGGTAAAAAACCATTTGTGTTATGATTGAAACAGATTATTATGTAATATATCCTGTTTTTTATTTCTGTAATACTTTTTAGAAATTTTATTAAGTTATAAAGCAAAACATGTTCATCGTAATCAAACCCACCGATTAACCAAAACGGTTATCACTAAGGTTATATATATATAAAGTTTTGACTTCAATCTAAGTAACCCAAATTAAATTTAAAACCAAGTAATATCCTGGATGTTCAATAATAGTGTATAACTTCATTTCTGTACAACCAAATCCATCTTATATATTTATCCTAACTTGAATATAAGTGAACTAATCATTTAAAACCAAGTAAGCAAACGATCCCGAACAATGAAATTGAACCTTATAACCAATAAAAAAGGCCTATAAGGAACTAAAAAGGATTATAATAAATTATTTACATATAAAAGAGGTTATGGAATTATGAATTAATAATCCTAATTTGTTTATTCAGGTCTTTAATAACATGTCAAGAACACCTCCAAGCATAAGGTATGGGATTTCTTAACTCAATTTTCTTTCTTTGAGTTAAACATCTATTTCATTGGTTACATTGTTCCAAGAATATGTGTGAATGAACTATGATTGTTTTATTATATATATCCTCTTTTATTTTGTGGGTTTATGTTTGTCACACATAATTATGTCATTGATTTTTCCTCAATCTAATGATACATTTTTGGTATGGGATCCTTTCTCTCACTTTTATTCAAGAATCCACCCTATCTTGTGTACTTTTGTTTTAAATTTTCTAATGATGGGTTATGTTATCTCACCTCCCCCATACTTCCCTTTTGACATATAAATAATTATATCCCTTTACCTCTCATTAAGACCTTGCAATAACACTCGTTACCGTGCCAAAATGTTTGTAAGAGGTTTTCTCATCTCACCTTCAATTATGTGGGATTTTCATTGTTCGCCTCTTATTCCTTATATGTGGTGTAGGTGTACTTACATTTGACATATGTTATCATGGTTCTGATTATATTCATTTTATTCTGTGACTCTTTTTTTGGTTATTAACCCTTTGTCATACGACTCAATTGAATACAACACGGTAACGAGCTTTGTCTCAATTTTCACTTCGTTGTGACTTGCTTAGTAATTGTGCACCTACTCTTTCTTATGTGGTGTACCTACTGCCCATTTGATATCACTTTTAAATTGAAAGTATATTCCATTTAAATATCCATATTTTGATATCATGGATATTATTATTGTTTAAGCCATATACCATTTTACATACGGTATTTATTTTGAATGTTGTTTTAACTGTGGAAATGTTGATGAATCCGTAACCTCTGTTCTATAGAGATAATTTAAATACATATTGCTCTTGTATTGAATCTATTTATAAATAATTATTGGATGTATAGGTGGATGGGTCCCACTACAGCCCCTCGATGCATCGGTAGGTCTCATGAGACAAAACAATTTGGTGACAGACCCTTCGAGTTTGTTTCCAAAAATCAGACGGGTTTCTACCCATAGAAGTAAACCGTTTTTACGGTATTATGGTTCATGTGGAAGATACATGACTTCCAATTAATAAGAATTATCTTTATTCATTATCATTTATTATTACTATCCTTGAGTTTTTTACTATGACAAAATCTCTGGATGCAGTTTCATTCTTAGTTTATTAATGGAATTAGTTGTTCATTTATTCACTATGACATTTTGATTATGTTAGATTGATTATGATTCACTTATTATTATACTCATGCTTTCACTATTTTTAACCCTTACTGAGCGTTTGACCTCACCCCTTTCATTGTTTACCTTCAACAGGTTATGAAGAGGAGGTCATTTATTGAGTGCTTGTGGATGCAGTTTTTTGTTTTTTTCATTATGTATTGTATCTTGTAACATTATCCAGTGTAATTTTTTGTTAAATATATGTATCTAGTTTCTTCAAGACTACTAAACTGATCATTCCTTCAGGATTTTCTTTCCTTATAACCATTCCAATATCACAAGTAATGCATCGGGTCCTGTCTAGAGGGGTCGGGGTGTTAAAGTTTGTATTAGAGGAAATTTAGTGGGAAACTTGGAAACTAGAGTAGGAAATATATAGTAGGGAATAAAGCCCTAAGGTAGTATTTGAGGATAAACTTACAAGAACTTCCTGGTATTTTGGTAAGGAATAGATTATGTGGATATTTCAAGAAATACATCCATGTCTGGATATGAGTAGGTAGAGATGGTTCTGGCATAGATGTATCTAGGGGTAAAGCCCAAAGACACCGCTTTGAGCTAGACTCGAATGGGAACTGGTACACGACAACGGTCCTTGCTGCACTCTTGGTTATGACACTCCCAGGGGATATGCTTAGGATAATTCACATTTTCCTTACAATCCATTATGAGGGAGTTTAATGTAAATTTTCCTCAGAGGATTTGGTTTTGGATAACTTTGGAAACCAGAACTGAATAATGAAAAACTTACTTAAACAATACTAAGAGTGATGTTTTATTAATTTTCAAATAGAGAATGAAGGTACTTGTCTTTTTTCTCTTCCAACGGAAGTATTAGAGACCATAGTGGGAAAATAATGTGTATAAAACTATGATACTTTTGAAAATATTCGTTTATCATGCAAAACCCTCTACTGAGTATCCAACTCTCCTTGGGTACTCCAACTTCACCATGGAGCAGGTTTCGTCTATTAGCTCATGATGATCGCACAATTCCCATTCTATGTATGACAAGGGAAATACTTTGAGGGCATCTTTAAATGTTTTACCCTAGACAATAATTTCTTTTCTATTAAGAACTTTGAGGAGGCTGCACAAGGGGGCAACCTCCAGGCAGCGTATCTATGTCAGATTTTGACCTACGGACTCTGTGGCCGAGTTGTGGACTTTGAATCCCTTGAGATCGAGACTACCCATTTGCATTATTGGCATCAAGTTCATACTGATGTTCTCAAATTGATACCCAACATGCTTCTCTCAATCTGAATTATAGATGTCCACACGCAGTTGATCCTTGTTGCACACATTGCATCTGAACCAAGGAGATAGATGAATTTGGAATCGCTTTGGGGATCCATTTTTCTGAAAACTGGGGAAATCCCTAACATTGGTGGAATCTATGAGGATTCATCTTAGAGGACTTCAAGAAGTCTGTACTAGTGTTATGTGAAAGGGAGCAAGAGATTGCGTAATTTATTGAGTTTTATAAATCATGTCTAAATGAATGATGTTGTATTCTCTGTTTTGATATGTTTTTATATAAAAAATAATAATAATAACTATGTTTAAAACGGATTTACCATAATGAAAGTTGATTTACTAAAACTTTTCAGATAGAATATATGAGTCTACCAACCAATATTTTATCACTACCTACAGAGCTATTAGAGACTATAATTGTCAAGACATTCTCCGAAGAGGAGCAGCCCTATGCCAACTTACATATAACTTGTAAACTACTCCATCGAGTATCGAATCATCCAAACATTCTCCATCTTTAATAAGGATGAAATTTGGTCTATTAATGTATTGAATATGCACAATTTGTTACATATAGGAAAATATGGAAGCATCATGAATCTCTTTTTCTATGTTTCACATTGGCTGATAACTACTGAGCCATGGGTAAATTTTTAGAAGCTGCTTTGGATGGAGACCATCGATCGACCTACCTATTCCAGTTCCTGAGTTTTAGTATGTAAGAATAAATTTACAATATCAATATCTTCAAGAATGAGATGGAGCATGGGAATTATAGGGATTTTTTACACACTGAAATTTACTACCTCCACACTTCTTGTGCCTCTATATGGAAGCCTGAGTGCTTTAAACACCGATTAGACCCTAGCTGTCTACAGTGTGTCTGGGCTAAGGAAATCGAGCAGCTAAATACTACCTTAGGAATCCACCGGAGGTCGTCAGCACCCTATAATCGTTGGTATTCCTGGTAAAGGGACTTCAGGAGTGACGTTTGTCTAGTGTTGAATATGGTTCTGGGAGATTGAAAATTTTGAACTAGTTTTGTGGATTCATGTATTGGGGGACTGGGGCAACCATTAGCCCTGTCTTAATTTTTGAACTAGTGTTTATATAAGAATATAACTTGTTATCTATTATTTTTGTTATCCTTTCATTGGTTATACTTCTGAATGAGTATCCCTAAGTGAAATCTCATAATAAATTTTTAGATGGAAGGAAAAACCCATATGTTATCTCTTCCTATGGATGTACTGGAGATTATTGTGATCAAAACATGTGAAGAGGAGTACCTACCTCTCACAAACTTGTGAAAAATGTGTAAACAACTATATAATGTGACAAATAGTCCAGAAATTCTCCACACCAGTCAAGGGAATGATTCCATTTACTACCGCATAGCCATGTCACAATGGGCTAAGTATTGGCAAAGAGGAAAATACCACGAAGGGATTTTTCTATGTTTCACCCTAGGCCAAAACTACACGGCCAAGTTATGTTTTCAAGAGACAACTTTGGAGGGAAACCTTTGTACGACCTACATGTACCAACTCCTCAGTTTTAGCCTCTACAAAAATGCCTATGACTTAGATGTTCTCAGTCGAGACATTATTAGGCAAGTTATTCGTGTGTTGGTCCACTTGGAAATTTCCAAACTTTCTACTGTTCGGGCCTCCCTCTGAAATCTTGAGTATTTGATGCAAGAGTTCAGCCCCTTCTGTCCGAGGTGTGTATGGATTAGAGAACTAGAGGATTTGAGCATCAATTTGGGTTTTCAGCTGAACGCACCTAAGGATCCTCTACGATGGGAGATGTGGTAAGAACATCATAGAGTTCTCTTTTGTGGTTATTAAATGAATTGCGAGGACACAATTATTCGAAGGAGGGAATAATATAGCTCCCGAAACATTTTATGGTATGTTTCTCTGAAATACACTGTATTCATTAGGTAGCCTATATTTTATGAATCACTGAGCCCCTATGGAACAAAACATGGTTACTTATAGGAGATATCCATAACTTAGCTACTAAAATTAAATTTACCAGCTCTGTGTTTTGAATTTTGAAAATCTGACATACACGATTGTGTTCAAGATGATATTTTGAGTCTGATAGAATTAAACTAATTTTCGATGAATAGTAACCTACCCTTATGAATAGTAACCTACCCTTATGAGTAGTAACTTACCGTTATGAATAGTAATATGACTCTTATGAATGGTATCTATACCCTTGAGTGTATAAATTAGTTTGGACACCTTTAAAAAAGAAGATAAATATTTTAAGTGTTTGTATATCTTGATTAAATAATGATATAATTAAATATTTAATTAATAATATTTAGAAAATTATTTTGGAAAAATGGAATTCATTTTTTTGAATTATACATGTCGAAAAATGGTTAGGGTAAATTTTTGGGATTTTTCTAAAATACTCAAATTTTTGTTGAATAGTAAAATCCGATAATTCACAATAAATGCTAAATAGTGGATTAATTGAGTCATTGATGATGATCTGCTGATGTAAGCCCAATTGGTTCGAAGTCACATGCATATATTACTGTTCTTGGTCATGGAATACTCACTATTGGTTGTCTTGAGAGGAAATAATAAATTAATAAATTTTATATTAAGAAAAATCCTCTCTCCTCCACTATAAAAACCCCCTTGACTGCCCCTTCCATTCACTCCTCTCAAGCCTTGTGCCTTCTCCAAATTCTGTCCAAATACCTTCCCAACCTCCTCCCCCACATCCAGAAAGCTTTGTTCTCATAAAAAGACCAAAACCTCTCCCCATAAGAGGTTCTCAAAGGAGGAAGTCTCAAGAGGTAAATTCCTCTTTCAAATCCCTTCTTTTCTTTTAAGTTCGTTTATTTTGTTTCTTTTCTCACCTCCCTTCACAAAAATAGTATGATAAATCCAGTAACATACATGTACTGGAATGTTTTTATGCTAATGGTATATATTTCATTATCTTCTCTCCTTTCCCCACTTTTATTTGAAAGAAATGAAAGCACCGTTTGAGATGTGCTAATTTAGCACATTCAATGACAACAATTTATCGATTTCTATTATAATCTTTAATTATGGTCAGGAAACCATTTTTTTTATGGTTGAACCAGATTATTATTTATTATATCCTATTTTTAGTTCTGTAATACTTTTGTACAATTGGTATTAAGTTATAAATCAAAACATGTTCATCATAATCAAACCCACCGATTAACCAAAACGGTAATCACTAAGGTTATATATATATATATAAAGTTTCGACTTCAATCTAAGTAAAATGAATTAAATTTAAAACCATTTAATCTCTTGGATGTTCACTAATAGTGTATAACTTCATTTCTGGACAACCACATCCATCTTATATATTTATCTGAACATGAATACAAGTGAACCAATCAATTAAAACCTAGTAAACAAACGATCCCAAACAATGAAATTGAACCTTATAACCAATGAAAAAGGAATATAATGAACTAAAAAGGATTATAATAAATTATTTACATATAAAAGAGTTTCTAGACTTATTAATTAATAATCCTCATTTGTTTATTTTGGTCTTTAACAACAAGTCAATAACACCTTCAAGCATAAGGTAAGGGATTGCTTAACTCAATTTTCATTCTTTGAGTTAAACATCTATTTAATTGGTTACATTGTTCCAAGAATATGTGTGAATGAACTATGATTGTTTTATTCTCTATATAAACTTTTATTGTGTGGGTTTATGTTTGTCACACATAATTATGTCATTGATTTTTCCTCAATCTAATGATACTTTTTTGGTAAGGGATCCTTTCCCTCACTTTTATTAAAGAATCCACCCTATCTTGTGTACTTTTGTTTTTAATTTTTTAATGATGGGGTATGTTCTCTAACCTCCCCCATACTAACCTTTTTAAATATAAATAATGATACCTCTTTACCTCTCATTAAGACCTTGCAATAACACTCATTACCGTGCCAAAATTTTTGTAAGAGGTTTTCTCATCTCACCTTCAATTCTGTGGGATTTTCATTGTTCACCTATTATTCCTTATATGTGGTGTAGGTGTACTGCCATTTGACATATGTTATCATGGTTATAATTATATTAATTGTATTCAGTGTCTCTTTTTTTGGTTATTAACTCTCTGTCATATGACTCAATTGAATACAATAGGGTAACGAGCTTTGTCTCAATTTTCACTTCGTGGTGACTTGCTTAGTAATTGTGCACCTACTCTTTCTTTTGTGGTGTACCTAATGACCATTTGATATCACTTTTAAATTTAAAGTATATTCCATTTAAATATCCATATTCTCATATCATGGATATTATTATTTTCTAAGCCGTATACCATTTTACATATGGTATTTATTTTGAATGTTGTTTTGACTGTGGAAATGTTGATGAATCCGTAACCTCTATTCTATAAAGATAATTTAAATACATATTGATCTTGTATTGAATCTATTTATAATTAATGACTGTATGTATAGGTGGGTGGGGCCCACTACAGCCCCTCGATGCATCAGTAGGTCTCATGAGACAAAATAGTTTGGCGATAGACCCTTCGAGTTTGTTTCAAAAAAAATCAGACTGGTTTCTACCCATAGAACTAAAACATTTTTACAGTATTATGGTTCATGTGCCCGATACATGATGTCAAATTAATAAGAACTCTCTTTATTCATTATTAGTTATTATTACTATCCATGATGTTTTCACTATGACAAAATCTATGGATGCAGTTTCATTCTCAGTTTATTAATGGCATTAGTTGTTCATTTGTTCACTATTCCATTTTGATTATGTCAGATTGATTATGATTCACTTATTATTGTACTCATGCTTCCGCTATTTTTAACCCTTACTGAGCATTTGAGCTCACCCCTTTCATTGTTTACCTTCAGCAGGTTATGAAGAGGAGGTCATTTATTGAGTTCTTGTAGATGCAGTTTTTGTTTTTTTCATTATGTATTGTATCTTGTAACCTTATCCAGTGTAATTTGTGTTAAATATATGTATCTAGTTTCTTCAAGACTAATAAAATGATCGTTCCTTCAGGATTTTATTTCCTTCTAACCAGGCCAATATCACAAGTAATTCATCATCTCCTATTTAGAGGGGTCGGGGTGTTACAAAAAATCTCAACATGATTCTTATAAGTCCCAAAATGATGCAAGAATGCATAATATAGAACTGTAAATGGGCCAATTGGATAGAGACTTTGGTTCAAGATATAATGGTGAGATGCATAGTACCATAGATATTAATCCTAGGGATAGTTCCAGAAATGTGGTTATCAGTAGTGGTTTCTAATCCCAATAGGATTTTATAGTCAAATATAAAAGTGAAAAAACTAAAAATCTTGATGAATTTGGATACCAAAATATGAGACACAATCAATATGGAATTTTGGATAGAACTATAGCAACTTAAGAGAATTCAGCTGATTCACCTAAAAAAATAAGAAAAAGACTCTAAAATGAATAAAATAAATGGAAATAAAATATTTTCAATGAAATTGGGGAAATTATTTCAGTTTATAGTAAATTTTCTCCAACCATCCCTTTCCCTTAATGGATAAAATACAAAAATAAAAAACCTAAATTACATCAATTTCTTAAGTTATTCAATAGGATCCAAGTGAACATTCCTTTTTCCCAATGTTTTATTTAGACACCATCATAATTCCAATCACTGAAAAAATTTTATCGAACAATTTTTTTTTATAAGTTTACAACTTAAAGCCTCTCAAAAGAGTGCAATGATTTTATTCAAAAGAAAATTACACCAAATCTTAAAGCTCGAGGGAGTTTTTCACCTTAGGGAAAATATTTCAATTGAATTTTCTTTTGATATTTGGGTGAGCATTAACTTAATCCCTTTATCATTGTTCCAATAGTTTGAATTTAGATAAATGAAACCCACCACTGTGGTCTTACAATTGTCTTACCGATCTTTTACACATCCTATAGGTGGATTTGTAGATATATTAGTAAGAATTTTATTGTTGTTTTTACCCACTAATTTTTTCATATTAGACATGGAATGTGACAAAGACATCTATATAATCTTGTTAAATTCTTTCTTAGCTATAGAGGGAGATATTTTTAGTGTATTAAAGGGTTACTTGATTCTTAATTTTGGATAAGATAGGTAGAATTCAATTTATTTATAAATGAAAATTATTTTCATCTAGTGAAAAATATTAAAGATTGGATTTCTTAGAAGCTAAAAAAATATTCGATCCTTCATAGGAGTTTGACAAACAACCTTCTGCTAAGAAAATATCATTGGAAGTTAAGAGTTCAATAAAACAAGTAGAAGAATATTTTAAATAATCCATTACTGAATAAATTTCTATGGATGCTAAAAATAATTTTTCTCATCAATTTTAAAGCACTAAAAATGAAAATTTGGGTAATTTTCCAATACCAGATAAAATATTTGTTCTAGCCTTGAAGAGTTTTTGTGAAGTTGATTTTTCTATTGTATATCTTAAGGACTTTTTGGTTCAGTTTGATGGTCAATATAACAACCCAAGACCCACACTCCCAGATCCTATACTAATGTCCATAAATTTATATTTCCATCTTTGATGATGATAATTGTGACCCAAATTTTTGATCCAAACCTTACAACAAAAAAGGAAAACATAGATCTCTTGCATTTTGGATAACCTTTTAGGTCTAGAATTTTAGAGAATTAGAAAAAACTCTTACATAAATAATTAACATTAATTTAAATAAGTATTTCCACTATTAACCTAGGTTTTATTTATCACATTAATACACTGTCATAATCCATATGAAATCCTTTCTAGACATAACTTGTTAAATATTATTCTTTTGAAAATAGAGGAAAAAACATAATAAGGGTGATCTTAGATGCTCAATAAGGATAAATACAATCATTAACAGTTGAATGTCATCAATGAGAATTATAAGATCATAACGTTATACTAACATGATCAAAGTTCATGATTGAATCATATAGTAACTCATACCTATAAATACCTAGACAATCAAATTTGAAAACATGGAAAAGGAAACAAACATTAAAATCAATAATCACGAGCCACGTGATATCAGTATCGATCATAAGAAACATTATAAACTCCAAGAAATAATAAAGAAAACATGTAAGTACTTGGGACATAATTTTAATTTCACTCTTATAATCACTCTTACATATAGAATAACCATACAGTCAACTTCCATACCCAATGCATTGGAGGGATATCATAGATCCCCCCATTTTTGGTTTATCACTGAACCACCCATCATTAGTTTATCATGGAACCAACCATAATTGGTTTATCATGTAACCACCAATAATTGGTTTATATCCGAACCACCCATCAAATTTCCAAGTACCATAACATAATTATATCAAATAAAAGCTTCCATTTCATCATAAACTCATAAAAAAAATAATAATCCATTTTATACCTTTATTAACCTAGAGAAATGAAATTGGTTCTATAACCATGTATTTGAAACATGATTCACCTGAGGAAATGAAATAGTTCCATAAAAATCTCTTTGAGACATGGTTAACCCATAGAAAAGATATGGGTTCCACAACAACATCTTTGAAACGTGATTAACCATGGAAAAATAGGTTCAATAACAATCACTTTGAAACATGGTTATCCCATTGAAAGTAAACTAGTTCCATAACAATATAATTGAAACATGATTAACCCATGTAAAAGAAATGGGTTCAATAACAATCTCTTTGAAACATGTTTATCCAATACAAAATAAATGGGTTCCATAACAATCTCATTGAAACATGATTACCCCATGGAAAATAAACGGGTTCCATAAAAATATATTTGAAACATGATTATCCTATGGAAAATAAATGAGTTCTATAATATTCTCATTGGAACATGATTAACCCATGGAAAAGAAATGGTTTCCATAATAATCACTTTGAATCACAATTAACCTGTGGAAAAAATGGGTTCCTTAACAATATCTTGGAAAAAAATCGTAATCTATCCAAATAAATAATGAGGATAATATCAATAAAAAATATTCCCAATAGAGGATAAGTATCAATAAGGTTTTTTGAAATTTATAAATGTTAATTCCCTTAAAACATAATTTGAAATGTTTTTGTGGAAAATAATATTCAAACATTCAATGTGTCCCATACCACTTTAAAACATTTGAATCATAATCCCCATGAAGTAATAACATTAAATGGAACCTAGAATATAATTAGAATAAGAATAATCATCATATATCATGTTAAAGGAGTAGTTTATATACCTTATAAAATAATATAAGTGTATATCATAACAAAGGTCTTAAAGAAGTGAAATTATGACAAAAATCCATTACCACTTTGGTAACTTTTAAACTGTAAACACCATGAAAAATAAATCCTCAAATGGATATATAAAACCCTTAAAATTTAATTATAATAATAATAAAATGAATTCATGATCATTATAGAAACCAAAAAAAATTAATGAGTGGTGAATATGGTATAAGTCTCAGAGAAATAAAAGTAAGACTAGAAATTCCCATTCAATTGTGGTAACATATGAAAAAGAATCCCCAAAATTAATAATAATCAAATTAAACCTTCAAATACCATAAAGATAAAATAATTAATTATATAATTTATCAAAATGGGCTGTAGATACACCAAAAAATTAAGTAAGCGGTGAATATGACATTTATCTCATCAATGTAAAAAGTGAGATGAAAATCCCTTACTAAGATCATATCATTAGAGTGATAAAATTTAATGATTTTTATGTGTGAAAAGTGTATATCCACACAATAAAAGATAATATATTGTACAAAAAAATCAGAGTATATTCCACACACATTCGTGGCATAACATAACCAATGAAATAGAAGTTTAACCCAATGAATATAAATTGAGTTAAGAAATCCTTTACAAAGATTGTATCATTGGATTGAGAATAAATTGATGAAATAATTATTTGTAAAAAAATTAAATACACGCAATAAAACTTTAAATATAGTATAAAAAAATTAAAGTTTATTTTAAAAAATATTCTTGACATAACATAATCAGTGAAATATAAGTTTAACCCAATGAAAGTAATTTGAGTTAAGAAATTGCTTACCTTGAGTCTGATTCATCATGATTTCCCTCTATCTTCCTGAATAATAAATGTATGTTAATTATTTAATTTATTAATAACATTTTAGAAGTTTATTATTAGATTTATTTCACTTATCAAAAAGTTATATACAATTACGAAATCAATAATGTTTAAGTCGGATGTTTGAACCATATTCTGCTTATGTGTCAAAATTGACTTTAATAGGTTGACTATAGTAAATGAGGTCATTATTTAAACATATATATAATAATAAATATGTAATAATTATGGGATTATCAGTCCACTACATATTTATTTTATTTTGAATAAAGTATGAAAAATAAGAAAGAGTGTCTTTCAGTTTTCATTTATAGATAATTAAATTTTCTTTCCCACTATTGTGTATGTAATAAGTGGAGAAAAATTAATTTGGAGATAAAAATAAGCAATATGAAATCTATCAAAATACCTAGTTGGTGGAAGACATTATTAATGTTATAAATAACCATAAAAGGTGATGAATATGTTCATAGGAAGTATAAAGAACCAACCAAGAGCTATAAAATAAGAATTTTCAATTGACTATTGTTAAATAAAAGTGAAAGGATATTCCTTTCTTGCTGTAACCATGTTTAAAAGATTATTTTCTAGTGGTAGTGTGGCATTTGATTATTTAAAAATCATGAAAAGGACTAGTTACTCTTACTGATTAGTGAAACTTGAAAAAATAATCGTGTTCTATCATTTACTGCTTTCATATACTTTCAATCGATAAGAAAAATAGAAGAAGAGAGTTAAGATCCTAATAGTTCTGAGAGGTAAAAGGGATAAAAGTTATAATTGTTGAAAAAGTCCACAACACTGATTCACCCCTCCTATCAATGTTGAGTATATCCTAAAGTGGCCCTTTCAGATTCTATAAGGCGATCTTCTAGAAGTTAATGTTTTAAAAATACCAAAACTGGGGGTGAGAGAAATTTACTTCTGAGTGTTAATATTCTGTTGGAATCATGGATCCATGATCATAGGGATCCATTCCATTCTATGTATAAGAGGGGATGCATAGTGAATTATTTGTCTAAAATGTTTAGAAGAGTCCATCTTGATGATGATAGAGCCCTCAAGAATATGGGGAAGCTCAATGTTAATGTTTTAATTACAAATAAATGTTTCATGTAGTTATAATGAGTTTATCCGATATTATAGTTATGGAAGAATCTAATTTCCATTAGTTACCTATATGAATAATCCTTTGGAAAAAGATTCATTGAAGTAAAATGAAATTTTACTAAAAGATTCATGGTTGTCGCTAGAGATTTTAAGGATGATATGATGTATCTTAAAGGAATATTATATGAAGAAAAAAAATTTCATAATGGAAACTTTTGAAAGTCTAGAGTTGTAGAGTTACTGTAATGGGAACCAATGTGAGAAGAGAATGTGAGTATTAGTGGATAAGGTCATACTAAATTTGAAAAACATGGATTTTAGATCTTGTGAGAGTTATATGCATAGAATGTATATAAACGTTTTGTTTAACATAAATTTAGGGATAACTATGTCCCATAAGTTATAACTCATATATATGGATGTTTGGGGGCATGCACCAAGTTCTAATTGTGGTTCGTTAAAAATTGTTACATTCATCAATTATCTAATAGTAAAAGGTCGGGTTTACTTTTTTAGGAAATAATTTTAGGAGTTTGAGGTGTTTTTTATGTTGTTCCTTGGTATAAAAAGATACAAGGAATAAGATATATTTATTAGGGTTTGATAATGTTGGAGAATATGGTAGTAGGGAATTATAGAGGTTTTTCTAAAGAAAAGGAATAATTTTTGAGAATATTATTCTTGGAATAATGAAATAAAATTGTGGAGTAGAGAGGATGAACTAGAGACAGATTGAGAGGGTATAGATCACAAGTCAACATTATATAATTACTATGGAGTTTTGTATGGAAGAAGTCAATTGCGAAACTTATATTGTGATAAGAATTCCCTTTTCACCATTGGAATAAGTGATTTTATAACAACTGTATTCTAAAAAACCAGTGTAAGTTTCCCATATGAATGTTTTTTGAAGTCTCACATATGTTCCTATTGATTCCAGGGAAATAAAAAAACTTAAAGCAATGTACCAAATTTTTTTAGGTATGATATTGAAAAATTTGGATTTCATATTTAAGGTAATGAAATTTTTGAGATCATTAGAACCTATAATTATCTCATTAATGAGAAGGTCATGTGGAAATATTAGAACCTGGTGTAATATAAATTTGAGAAAAAAGAATCTACTAAAAACATATAATGTGATATGAATGGAATTTTTGGATGATCCTAATTTTTTAGTATTTTAGATAGGATAGACAGTCTGGAAGAATCATTAGCGCCATAAGAACTACCAAAAAAGAGAAATATGGATACTTATGACATATCTCTGAAAGGAAAAAATATAAAAATAGTGGTTCTAAAAAGAGAAAAACTACAAGTTGAGTTATAATGGACTATCAAGATCAGAAAACTAATTCAAAGGTTCATAAATTATATATTTTTTACTTTCAATTTATGGATGTGGGAGATCCTGAAAGTAGTGAATATTTTCAGTATTTTCTAAAAGTAGTAGTTATTTATAATGGATAAAATGGATTTTTTATTTAAATTAAACCTGGGTGGAAATAAAATTATCTCAGTGTAAAAAGTTACTATAGAAAAAATGATATTTCTTGTTAAAAGTGGAAGTAGATGATAGGAAGAGGTTTATGATCTGGTTAGGTTTCAAAGGGTTTTTGCAAAAGGAATGAGTGTATTTATCAAAAAATTTCTCACATGTTATAAAACATATAACCATTTGGATGTTGTTGAACCTATTTAATTCTAAAATTTTAAAATTAGAAAATATTATTTTGATGATGGTGTTCCTTCATGTGGTTTTAAAGGATAAATTTTTAATATAGAATCCAAAGGGTTTCATGAACCAAAAAACTATGGTCTCGTCTATAAGTTAGAAAGAAGAAATTATGGTTTGAATTAAGCACAAAGGCAAAGGAATTAAAAGTTTCATGAATTTATGGATGATAAGGGGTTCACTAAAAGAAACTCATATCAATTTTTATACTATAAAGTGTCCAAGTATATAGGTATCATCATCCTTTTCATGTGTGTGTATGAAATGATCTTGGATGGTCCAGACCTGAAACATATTGAGGTGAAAAAACTTATTTTTATAGAAGGTTTGAGATGAAGTATCTTGGGGAATCTAATAAGATTTTGGGGATGTGGATTGAAATTTATAGAAAGACCAGAAATTTTGTTTTTATTAAAATGAATACATCCAAAATTTCATAGAAAGGTGTAGAAATACTGTATGTAAGACATTTTCAACTTTATTGGTGAGACACTTTATGTTATCCAAATAGAAATGTTCAAAAATGGAAGATGATACTAAGTATAACATGAGCGGTTCATTTGAATTAGTTATTGTTAGAGTGATGTATACCATTGGTTGTATATGGATAGAAATTTCACATGAAGGGTGAGTTTTCAACCAATTTATAGAAAATCTAGGAAAGGAGTATTGAGAAGATGTGAAGTGGATTATATGACATCTCAAAGGTTCAGAAGATGTAGCCTTGTGTTTTGAAATGAATGATTCATTATAGAGTTATATTGGTACATAATTTTTAGAACACATGGTTGCACATAATATTACATATGATTTGTGTTTACCATCGAGGGGACAACCAAAAGTTGGATGTCGAGGTTAAAAAGAGTGTTTTTCACTATGTATAATTGAAGAAAATAATATGGTCATCATGGAAGCTAGTAATGAGTTGATCTGGAAGAATATTTTATTTAAGGAAAAATAATGATTGAATAAAGTGGGTTTTTATTCTATGATAGTTAGATCAAAATTCATTTAGATAATAATATGGTTTTTGAATCATGAAAAAAGAACTTTGAGTTGAAATATAATTTCATCATGAAGATGCTTCAAGATGGTGTTTTGTAGTTTTGGAAGATTGATGGATGTTAGAATCTAGTTTGTGTGTTCACCAATATCTTAGTATAATGAAGTATAAGGAAGTCCTTTTACTTCTTGTGACTTGGGTGATTGGAAGGTGGGATTGAGACACTGACTAGGGCTGCAGATGTTTGGATGATCAAAATTTTTTTTCAAGTGTTGTTGGTTTCCTTGAATACATGAAAGTAGTCTCCAAGAGGGAAATTGTTAGGTTTTTGTGATGAATATTTTTTGATTTTGATTCTCTATGTCTGGAAGGAGAGATTATAATACTCAAGATCTAGATCATGGGGGATTCTTGTGGTAGTGAAAGTTTAGTGTACGTAGGATGGTCTAAAATTCATATTCTAGAACCATCATTACATGTGGTTGTGTTTGGATAATTTAATTGAAAATGATATATCATGAATAAAAATAACTTTGATGGTGTTTCATAAGGTGTTCCTAGTGTTTCAAAAAGGATATATATTTTATATACCAATGACTGGTTAGATACCACTGTGGGGGGGGGGGTGAATCATTGGTACACACTTTTTATGGATTATTCTAAAATAAACCTCTTGAACTTGTTAATGTTCTTAATTATCTAATTAATTTCTCATATCCTTACATTGTGTGAAGTAATAATAAGAAAGGGAGTGTATAAAATAGTATTTATAGGTTTTTTATGAAAGACCAACTCATTAAATATTTTTTAGACCCCTAACATGCATTCTACACAATATTAAATAATTATTTACAAATTAGAGTCCAATGTACTCACAAAGATTTTAGATTCTATTGGAATATACTATTACTATTCATAAAGATAATCCAGCAATGAAGGACCTTTGACTTGTTCTTGGTTTACTCTACACCTCTTGATGATGGGTCTCCTCCCTAAGTAGACGGATTAAAATATCTACATGTGTATAAATTCTTGAAGATAATCAAATGTTTATTGTGTTGATTATGTTTGATAGTCTTGATAATTCCTCTAGATATTAAATGATAAGGATCTTCCTCATAATTCATGAATAATTAGGTGAACAATAGATCAACTCATTCTTCAATGGATCTAAGATTTATCTCCTCTCTCAATAAAATTGAGTATCAATCTCTCAGAAATCTCTCATATTTAGTGTTCACAAGTTCTAAATATTTTCCACATAATTCCTTCTATACCTTTACCAGATATATATATATATAAAACAATATCATGTGAATATTTTTCCTCATATATGAAATATGAAAAATTTATGATATTCATATGTTGGTGTGATCTTCTATTTTAATTTGGCTAGAGATATTCTTGATTTATCTTCTCATTTAAATATAAGTTAAGATTTCCTATTTAGTCTAAAAATTAATTGACATTTAACACGACATGATATTTTAATAATCATGGATTAATCTCTTCCACAAGTTGAAAAACTTCCATGTCTATATGAATTCCTGAAACAACACAACATATCCTGTACTGTTGCACTTATAATGATAATATTTTAGGATTTATGAATTCTCAAAAAGTAAACCATAAATAAAATATGATATAGTCCATACCATTTTGCAGAGGAAAACTTTAGACTCACTATGCTCACAAAAATTACCACTAGTAAGACACTATGGAATGATGACCTCATTTCTCAACTCCTTACAGTGAAATCCTCTCTTCTTTGATGTGCAAGATTATCTCAGAACCAATATCTTCATTACATAGAATTTACTTTGATCATGGATTTTATTATAAGACATAAATGTTATCAACAAGTATTATACATGAAAAATACCAATGAAATTGATTGGTTACATTTCCTCATAAAATTAGAATTTCAAAAACATATATTTTCACCCAATAGTCAAGAGGTTGTGTGTATAAGTTTCTGTGAAGATCGACTATGTGGAAGATCGATCGTGGGAAGTAACCACATGAAAAGCACAGATTTCATGGATCAACCATAATAATAAAACATGTGAACTAGAAAAGAGACTATATTGATCGACCATATGTATATTCTACCAAATGTGACGATTTATCATGTGAATTGACTTACAAATATCCTATTTCAATATGGATGTTCTATAATTTTTTACTTTAAATTTGGTCCTCCCCAAACCATATTCATACCTTTTCTAGAAACTCTAAAACACTTCTAAAATTTTATAGATAGTGTATCCCCATCCGCTAACACTTGTCCTTGATTTCCATGAGGATCAAAACATAATTCATCATAATACTTGTTGAGGATGTATTTCATAACACTCATTCAAGAATGAAAACTTTCAATAACCGAAAAAATATTGAAATATTGAAAAAAAATACAATCAAACACTTTTGGAACAATAATACCCCTTTGTGTTTGTTTCCAATACCTCCAAAACTTATGTCAATATATGATCCTATCTTCCCCCTCCTTATTTATAATAAATGAAAAGGTAATATAGGGTATATTGTCACCATTTCTTCTAGATTTCAAGGAATTCATAAAATTTATCATCTTCCCGCTTTTCGTATATAAAAAATATCCTATGACCACTTGAGAGAAGGACAATACCACATTGTTCTATTAGTTAAGAGATTTTAGTTAATCCAATCTAAGTGTACATGATATAAATCAATGAACTTAACAAGATAAATGTATCCAAGTTTATCAGTTTTTTCCAAACAATACCATGCATGTGATACCATTCTCAAAAAAATTAATTAGAGGATGTTATATAAAGATTTATATGAAACATTTAATCTTACACATATCTTAACAAACACATCAGAAAGTTCAAGTGCAAGACATGTAACACCACATTTTTGTCATGTTTTTAACATCCAAAACTCTCCCTTAATAAGTACATTTAGTATAATCATAACTAAGGTTGGTTATTTTTATTTTCATAACTCAATCTTCTAGTTTTAAATTTTGTCTAAAATTTCTATATTCACTAGAATTTAATAAAATGATAAATTATCCTAAGTTGTTCTCCCACCTATGGGATTAAATCTTCATTATCCATTTCATGGTGGTCAGTAGAATCTATGAAGTATAATTTCTTAATAATTTCCAAAAATAAAGACCTCAAAAACATCACTTTTAATTTCATTCATGTTAGTTAAAAAATAAAAAACAACAAGGGAGTAAGGATGAAACACTTCGTTCATTTAGAAGAAACATTCAGGATAAGAGCTCTCTATCAACCTAGTTATTTTGTCATTATATTCTAAACAATTTTTCTCTTATTAAAAAAATTAGTAGGTTTCTTGATCAATTTTATTTATTGGACTAATTTGTTGTGTAAATATGTTTAAATTCTACCTCAGATGTTAAAAAAACTTCATTGTCATTTGATTTCAATATTCTATTTATGGTCACTTCTTACGATATTAGGATAATCTTACAATGTTTTGGGTCCCCAACTTGTTCACATCTTTCACTTATTTTTCTTTTTAATTCTTATAGATAACCCATCAGACATTTTTTATTCTTCAACTAAGACACCCAATTTACTTTGGCCTCAACACTCATTTTTTATTCCTCTATTTTTTAGCCTTGGATAATTAGTTAGGATAAAATTTTAGAAGCTATATATAATTTTTTTAACTTGATTTTATTTTTCAGATGCTTCGTTAGAATCCTCAGAATCTAATGAATTTTCTTTTGGGACCTCTTGAATTTTTTACCTATAAATATTCATATAATTTATTTAGGAATCACAGTTATACACTCCTTAGATTTAGAAAATTACAGTCCATATATGTCACATACTTCTTCTATGGATTTGAATTATTTTTTTTATATAAATTAGCAACATATTTGGTCACTTTTATTTTTCTTGAAATAAATCCACACTACATTATCAATGCTCCCATTTAGTTTTTTGTTTTATCATGTTAATGATATATTAAACCAAAAATAATATATTTTTTATCCATAACTTCCACAACACTAATAAAAAACTTGAAACTTTGATCTTCCAGATTGATTCTTTATATATATATTATTATATTTCTACTACCATACTATAAACTAGACCTATTTTTGCATAAGTGGATTCAATATCCTTCAAAAATTCTCCACATATATATATTTAGGAGAGTTCATATTATTTTTATTAGTCCAAATAGGTTCAAAATCATTTATGTCACCTCAAATTATAGATATTATAGAATTATATTGAGATAGATTATGTACATGTTTCACCTACTTGTTGCAACTAATCCTCTAAAAAACTTAGGAATATTCACATTTAAACTCAAATGACTTGATAAAGTGTTCATTAACTTTTTTCAAACTATTTTTAACAACATGACACATAGATCCGATCTAAAAAATGTTCTTCTCCCTTAGTAGCCAAATTCTCTTCAAAATCATTGGTAATCTAATATTATTTAGCTCCTCTAGGATTAAGCCTCTTGATCTTGTAAACATGGAATTCAAATTTTATACCTATATCTTCTTTGTATTAAACCACCTTATTTTTATCCTTCAATATATTCTTTATTTCTTTCTTGTAATGTGTAATCCACTCAGGGTAATATTCCAACTTTCCTTTTAGTTCCCACTAAATTATTATCCTTTTTTCTCCATCATTGTCACTTCTTCATGATTCAAATCCTTTATCAACCTGATAAAATAATGTGAATCCATTTAAAAAAATTCAAAATGAGTCATAATTATATTTATTTCTCATAATAATTATTCTTTTTATGGTTTAGTACTTCTTTTTATTATTAATGTTTTTCAATTTTTATGTCTTATAACCTTCCTCATATGATTTGTATTATTAAACCTAATTATTTGGGTAATATTTTCAAGATGAAAATTTTCCTCAAAATTATAAAATCTAAGTGATTTATTAACTTTACTACTCCATTTCCTATATTACATAACTTTTATAAAATAAAAACCATTTGGTTGAAGTCTTTATCTCCGTCAACATCATTGGAGTTAGCTAAACATCCATTTTCATCTTATTTTTCTTTTCCTTTTCTCATGGATACAAATTCCACACCATATTTTCCATTCCATTTGAAACCTGGAACCCTTTTCATCACATATTTTATGAGAATATTGTGAACTTCATCTTGGAAAAAATCTTCCCTATACCCTAAGTCTGAAAAAATGGGATCAAATCTAGTTGAGAAATTTCTCAGGAGATTATTTTTAATTGTAGAGTCTTATATATTTTCACTAAAACCTAGAATATTATTGATTATGTTATTTACCTAAGTGAAATGACTATAAATATAATTGTAATTAACCATTTCCATATCTTTAAACCTAATCATAAAAACTTGAAGTTTATATCCCATGAATTACGTACTGCCTTCATAGCCACTTCTCAATTTTCCCATATTTATTTTGATATTTGAAGTCCCATAAAATTTTTGAATAAATTTTTATATAGAGACATAAAAGTGAAATTTTGTGCCATGAAATATACCTATAGATTTCTCTTGTTAGCTTGATTCTTATAATAACCATAAATAATGGTTTGAAAACCCACTGTAGAAAAAGCACTAACTTTTAGGCTAAGTGAAAGGAGGTATGAAAACATTATATTATTAAACCAGTCATAGATATTAGTAATTTTTATTATCATTTAAATTTGAGTCAATATTTCTTCTTTAATATCTAAAAGAATTTGTATTTAATTCCACAAGATATTTTAACAATCTCAAAACCATATTCTATAAAAATAATGAAACTTCTATATTTGTTTGAATTCATGAAACTCCATGAGATATCATACGGTGTAGAACTTCCTATATTTATATTTTAATGTTGAATAATTCTCAAAATGGTGACAATAAATGAACTATGACATGGTCATTCCCATTTTTATATTCGAACTTTAGACTCACAATGCTAACTAAAATTCCAACTAGTAAGATATTATGATATGGTCAAATCATTTCTCAAGTCCCTATTGTTTAATTCTCTCTTATTCAATGTGGTATCTTGTATCAATACCATATTCTTCCCTAGTTATCCTCTACTATGATCCTAGATTGGGTCAAAATTTAAATGAGCGATAACGATGTATAATACATGAAGAGCAGGCAAACTATATAAAGTGATTTTATTTCTTCGTAATATAAAAATTCTAGAAATGTATATTTTTAGATAGAAGTCAGGTGACCACATGTACAAGAGTTGTGAATATAGACCCTTAGAAATACCATCCACATGAATCAAAAACATAAAATATATCGACCACATGGATCAACCATGAATATTGAACATGTGATGCAGACAAGTGTCTGTATGGATTGAACACATGTATATTGTATATATCATGATGAAAAACCATGTATGGTGACCAAAAAATATATTTTCTCAGTCTAAAAATCACAAACTTGGTTCACTTTAAATAATGCCCCTTTAAAACCTTCTCTATCCATTCTTAAGAAACTCAAAACACTTCTAAAATGTTTTATATGTTTTCTATTCATCCACCAACACTTTTCATTGATTTCCATGAGTATTAACACATCAATTATCACATTCAATCTTAAATATGTTTTCCAAAATAAACCTCTAAGAATCAAAACATTCCATCACTAAACACATATTGATAATAAATTCAATAAAAAGTTTTGGAAAAAACACGTATAAATTAAATGAGAGTAGTATAAGAATTAATTTAATGGATCCACTATAAGAAATAGTTGAAAAGGAATTTCTTACTATCAATTTGAGGTTCCCAAGACCAGGAGTGGGTCCTTAAGAAATTTTGGGAGATGCTGGAACCAGTTGACTGGCTGGGCCCCACTATAAATATATGGGGTGGGACAACTTATATGATATAAATTTCTACTGATATAATATTTGATTATTTTTTTGATTATAATTGTAGTATTTTCTTATTCTACGAAATGTAATAAAGTAGGAGTGTCCTCCTATGGATATAGGAATAAAGTATAAACCACGTAAACCAATTTCTTTCATAACTTACTCTCTTTTATTTATTCTTGTGTGTTTATTTTTAGGATTTTTTTGTAGAGTGTGTGAGAGAGTACTTCAGGTGTAGTGTTTGGGTACAAATTTTATTCTCTGTTCTGGTACATCTTATTCATTAGATTATTCCACTTCGAGAATTTCTATAATTCATTCTATAATTTTATTTTCCAAATGTTTTTTCTTATTATCATGTGTTTGAATCTAAATAGGAACCTCATCTTAAATTAGGTATATCTTTTCACATAGTATTGAGTCATGTAGTGGCTCTTTATCGGATATTCCCACCTTGATAGGGTGAGGTATTTTAATCATGTGAAATTCTAGTTTGTTCTAAAAAACTAACTTGTCCTTATTATATACATTTAATTATTGAAATAATAGAATATATCTCACATGCCTTCACATAACCTTTTAATTTTTTATAGGTACCTAAATGATGTAAGATATAATAATATAATGACATTATTTCTAAGAAAATATAATCTATGTTTCTCAAATATACACACTATTGTAATAAAATCATTCTCTATGGAAGTATAGTTACTCCGAGAAAATTATAGCATATATGATGAATAAGATATGCCATTGAATTTTCTTCAAATTATTTATGAAAGTACCACCCATACATATATCATAGAATAATCACACAACATTACAAATAGTTAATTCTAGTATGGTGTTTGTATCACAGTATGTGAATTCTATTTAATATTATTCCCATAAACTTAGCATATTTTTTATGCAAGTTAGATCTTGTTAAGGCTATTATATTGAGGTCCTTAATGAATATACTATGAAATCCTAAATTTCCCAAAAACAGTCTAACATGTGTCACATATTTCGGTTAATGTAATGTAGTGACGATTTAAATTTTTGATTTATATAATTTAATTTCAATACATGAAATCACATAATCTAACACAATTACCTTTCCTATTATAAAATGGATTTTTTCAAAATTTTGAATAAATTTCTTTTCATCACATGTTTTCAAAACACTATGAAAGTTTGGAAGGAAATTATTAAATGAGTTCCAAAAAATAGTTAAATAAGCAATGAACAATTTTATAAATTATTCAATCAAATTTGATACGATACTTTCCACACAACATTAGAATGTTCTTGAAGAATTAAACAATCTGAATGAATCCCAATTATAAGAAAAATTTCTATAAGTAAAATTAATGTTTGTTTTTTACCAGTCATTAGGAGAAATGGGAAACTAGAGGTACCTTGAAAATCCATCCAAGAAGTAATATTGTGTTTTCTATAATAGTCTATAAAGTATTTGATCTATGAAATGTATTTGGAAGTGGCCTTTTATGGTTACTTCACTCTATTTTATAAATTTAATGTACAATATCTAACTATTTTGATCTATCAAAGGGATTAGTTTATTCTTTTCGTTATCAATAATGGAGAGTCCTAATTTTTTAAGAAAAATGTGAATTAGTTTTATCAGTTCTGAGTAAAAAATGTGGGTAGATAATGGATGAATCTAGACTTTTTTTCAATTTATTTTTTAATTAAATTCATCATGTCTAATTTAGTCTCTTATGAGGTTGTCTAACAAATTTGACATCATTTTAATTAATTATTATATGAATATAGGTTCAAATAATAAGTTTGGGAATGTCACTTGGATGTAGTCTAGTAGACTTTAAATTTTACCTTAACACATTAATGAGTTTTCATTCCCAGTCAGGTGAAAAATTATTATCAATGATTACTAGATTCCATTATTAACTCATAAGATACACTTATTCAAATTTATTTATCTGTGGATTGAATTTTTGGTTATGTGGTTTAATTATTGATTTTATTAGTTTTGGTTTATTTAACATGGCTATTTTGAGTTCTTTTATAGAAATTGAATTATCAGTTTCATCATTATTTGTAAACAAAAATTCAAATCCATTAAATAAATCAGGTTTTGTATTATTCTATAGTTGCAATTCAATAATTTTGTGTTATTGGAAAATATTTTACTTAGAACAGTTAAACCTTAATTAATTACCTAGATTCAAAATAAATTTAACAAATTAGTTTCCTCATTTGAATGAGGTTAATCATAGTGAAAAAGTGTGAAAATTGAATATCCTCTTGGGGATATTTCATTGAATCATAGATATTAAAATTCATCATATTTCCCCTAAAATACATGGTTAATGTAAATATTCCAGCTCCAGTATCCCAAATATGGTGGTTACTTTATTAAATTAGTATAAGATACAAATTTTCAAATCATAAAGAACCAAATAGTTTAGTAGTCTCAGTATAATTGATATATACTCGAGTCATGAATTACATTTAAAACATAAATTATAACATATATAAAGTTAATATTATGCATCCTAGAACTCATTAAAATATTCTTACTTTATATTCCTGAGAAATAAAACACAATAAGGGGTGATATCATATACTTCGTAGGGGTTACATAAAATGTAATATAACATTATAAAATAAGGAATAATCATTATTTAAAGGTAAATAACTGAAACACATGACATTAAATCAATAAATTGAGAAAAAAATAACCCATTCATGATATCAATTAAGTAATCTCTTGGATAATAATAACTAAATTCTCAATAAAGTGAATGGTTAATATTGGACTTCTTGATATCCGTCATCATGATATCTATACCTTTAAGACCTTGTGCCAAGATAGTTTAATCGATGGGTAGGTTTAGACAAAAAACCTATTTAATTTGGCCGATTGATTTATATCATGAGACCCATTGATTCATCAAAGAGATATATAGTATTTTTACCACCTATCAAGGCATGTATAATTCTTTCCCCATATTTTTAATAGTAAATTTATGTCATGAACAATATGCCATTTCAATAGATACTTGTATTGAATAAAAAATATGTAATATCAATATTTCCCCAACCAGTCAAATAACATTCAAATAAAAACACCATTTATAGAAATGGTATATGTTTTATGCAATGATCATATACACGATACAATAAATATATATATTTAAGGGAACTATAATGTCCAAATATCATAAGAAAGTGAATATTTCAAGAGAAAGTTAATAACTATAAAATTAATCAATAAAGTGGATTCCAATACTTTCCTTGGTCATAATGATCATAAACAATTCAGAGGAATAATATGGATGGTATAATTACAATATATCTCCAATTTAGTATCAGTAAAATAAAAGGCTGTTTTTATTGATGAATATAAATACCATTAAAATATAATTTAAAACATTCAAAAAGAAAATACCCTATTCACTTTGAAATCCAATTTTAAATAAAAATGTTTCTAAAACATTTGGAAAAACATTTTCTTGAAAAAAATCATGGAATCTTATAAAGTAATATTTAATTAAATGAGAAGTCATGATGGAATGAAATTCTATTCATGCTGAGTATTATAAAATAAATATTCCTTTCACATTTTTATAGAAATTCAAAAAGTACCCTGTTTAGAAAAGATAATAAAATTAATTTTTAACCATTTTTTAAATAGTTAAAAAAGGGTAAACATGTTTTTAATAAATAATTAATGAATATTAAAAATATTATTTAAAATATTTTAAGGAAAATATGGATATAAAATAAATAGATTCATGACTGAGTAAAAAAACAAAGTGAGTTTTCATTAAAAACATGATTTTGGTATCTTCATTACTTAAATACTTAAAAATGAAAGTAAAACTTATTAATTATATAAATAAAAATATGAGAAGAAAATATTTTGGTTTTAAGAGGTAAATAATAAATAATTCCCTTATTAGAGACTTATACATAAATTATTTTAAATAATTATGAGATTGTGAATTAAACGCTTACCACTTTGGTAACCTTTGAATCATAACCCCCATGAATTAAATAAATTAAAATTAAACTTTAAATACAATTAATATAATGTGATTAATTATATAACATTTTAAATGGGTAGTAGATACACCTCATAAAAATAAATAGGTGCTTAATACAGAATATGTCTCAATGGAGTGGAAATAGAGATGTAATATATTACAATGATCATACTGTGGTAGTGAGAATTAATCAATGAATTAATTATGTGTATCAAATTTAAATATAAATAATACAATTATTAAAACATAATAAAATATTCAAAATCCATGACACACATAATCTTATAATAGAAAAGTTAATAAATAAGTAATATAACCTAATGAATATAAATTGAGTTATAAACCCCTTACCACTTGGTAAATTTTAAGTAAAATACATTTGGTTTAAATAATTTGAATCAAAACATAAAATACCATGAATTTTTAAGGATTTGTGATATAACTTTTAAAAGGTGAAAAGTATGTATAATAAAAAAAATTAGCTACATAACATGAAAATATGTGTAAATGAAAGGAAATTGAGAGAGAATCCCTTACCTCAAGTTAGAATCATCATATAAATTCTTTATATTACTAAATAATAATATTATGTTAATTATTTAAATGATTAATTTTTTTTGGAATTTTATTATTCCTTTTATTTTATTTATTACCCTGTTATACTTAATTACTTAATCAATTAAGTCCACATTGGACGTTTTGATGATATTTAGTTCTTATGTACCAAATGGATTTAGTAGGCTGACAATGAAAAAAGTTATCATTGTTAAATGATATTCTTAATAATAATCATTTCATAATATTAATTTTAGAAATTAATTATACTCCTTAAAACTACCATTAAATATTGTTATGAAAAATGAACTACATTACAATCATGGAGATGGTAAGTTGTACGCACCCATGCGTAATGTTTCCATTTTTCAATGATCGTAATGGAATGATAATAAGTATTATTTTATCTTTAAAAAATTATGATCATATCATAAATATCATATTATTTATTTAAATACACGTATTTTAGTAGTTATGTTATACAATTATGAAAAAAATCACATCACTTCCTGGAGGTGGTAATCCACATGTATTCATGAACAACATAATCGTTTTTGAATGAATGGAAAGGTTTAGAATTATAAGATATATTATCATTAAATAAGGATAATATGTTATTATCATCATATATATGGTAAATCAAACATTAAATACAACTATGAGTAGTGGTGATGGAAAAACAATTACATCGGTTCGTGAGGAAGTAATACGTCGTATACACGAACAAAGATTTTATTTTCATTTTAGGGAAGAGGAGATGGATATAGGGTATGAAAATAACATAAAATCATATAATTATGTGGGATACACTAATGTTATTAGAACATCATGATTGAATAATTTTTCAAGGAGGTGTAAGAAGAAATAAAATAAAAATGATTGGTTAAGAATAATACCTATTATTCAAAAAACTTTTTTATGGTTTAGAAAAAATACTTCCTAGGATGGTTTTATAATAAAAAATTCCTTTAGTTCATGTTAAGGTAATTATAGAATGGATTTAGGTATTCATTTTTTTAACTTACTTTGTATAAAAAATGTTAGTTTTTATTAATTATTTCAAAGAAAATTTAATTTTAGTATGAAAATTCATATTAAAAAAACATTATTTTCAATTTCAAATAAATATAATACCCTTCTAAAATATATCTTTTTATTAATAAAAGTTTATTTTAAATGATATTTAAATATTTATGAGTACTTTTATTTTAAGAAAAATTATAGTTTTCAAAATTTATGATTTTAATATCATTAGTGTTGAATGTGCTATTATTTTTCAAGAAATATAAATATAATATTTAAGGGTAATGTAAAATATATTGTATTTACTTAACAAAAATGATTTGGATGTGTTAATAAAATAGTATAATAGGTAACATTTAATAAGTTATGGGTGGGACACTTTTGGAATTTCCTAAAGTATTAAATTAATATGAATTATTTTTCATTGGAAAATATATTGAAGATGGTATATTTTAAAGATAGTATGAGTATTTTTCCCAATACTATCATCTAATAAAATTTGGATAGGTTTAGATTTTGTTTTTACCCTTATCTATTTGTTTTAACCTACGTTAACCCATTCTGTGAATTACTACTGGAACAAAGATTTTACTCTTTAGGTGTCAATATAGTTTCTATAAAAGAACAATTAGACCATAAATGGATCTTAATTGATATTTTAAACCATATCCCAATCACTTTATTGAATATATTATTTGTAGTAATTTTTAATCATTTAATTAAATATTAATTATTATAAAGTATCATTGATACCATTCTTGGAACTATTCTTTCAATTTTACTTGAATAAAACATGAAAACAAAGGAATTCAAATATAATATTTTCGAATATCCATAAAATGATATATTTATCTAAAAATTTCATATAACACAATAAATTATTCAAATTATATCAGTTTTAAAACATGAAAATCATTTATCTACATTGATGAACATATATGAGAATCCAACTTTAATAAACAAAGTGTTTCTAATGTGGAGACTCTTCGACCTAAATATAGTAGAATAAAGGTTGGTGGTGGTTCACACTAACAATATCAATATGGAATTAGTTGGAGTCTCTTAGTGTGAGGGTTGAAAATATAATGTGGGATTATATACTTCTTTCATTTCTACTTGATTCGTGGGATGTGATGTTTAACTATGTGAGAAATTATAACAGTAAGGATAACTTAGTGTTTAAGGAGATCCAATATCTAATTCATAATAAAAGGATCTGAAGGAAGGGACTCTAGGATTTGAATAGAATTGATTTATATGTAGAAGGTTGGGGATGTTCCACTTGAAGAAAAATTCAGAATAAGTATAAATCCACGATTGAAAAGTGCCAAGGGAAATTAGAGAGCTTGATAGATTTTTTATATTTGTTTGGCAGAAGGAAATGGAGTTTAATTAAATACTAGAAGGGTCAGAGGGTAAACTATAGAAGGTATTCTTATATTTGATCTAAAAACTCAACATACGAGGAATATGAAACAATGTTTCTTAATTGCGTATGTTCGTTGGAGTCATCAATTATTATATCTGGGGATTTATTTAACTAAACATATTTAAAGGGGTGTATAGTGAATTTTATATCTGGAAGATTTAGTAAGGTTTAACTTATAGACAGATAAGATCATTATATTGTTGGAAAAGGCAATGTTAATGTCAAAATAAATAATGGATGTTTTCCCAAATTACAGGGCATTCAAAAAATGATAGGATCTTGGTAGAACCTCATTTTTATAGGTCATCTAAATGATAAATGATTATGTACAAACATTGTGTATAATGTGTGGAAAATCATGAATTGTTACATAGTGATGTCCAGGGGTGTCAAGGTTGAAACACTATATTTGACCATAAAATTAGAAGAAGGAATTATTTCTTGATAAAAAAATTCAAAAATATAATGTTATGAAATGAATTGATGTGAAGATTTAGTGGTAATGGGACAAGGTTCTTTGTTGAAAGAAGAAAATTGAAAATTGGATTTACGGAGTATGAAACACATGCAGAGTGTATCATTTGTAAGAAACAAAATGTGACCCTTGGAACATTATTCAACCACCCAAGACTTGAAATATGAAGTTAATTCATATGGATTCATGGGGGATAACTTTGAATTGTTCTCATGGTTTTGAACTATACTATGTTACCTTCATTGATGATGTCACATGGAAGGTGTGTGTGTATTTCTTAAAAAAAGTATATATATTTTTTGAACATTCATTAGGTTTAGGACCATGGTGTAAAAGGAGTATTAAACCATGATAAAATTATTATTGTTAGACAATTATAGTGAATATAAAATAAAAGAGTTGAAAAAATTATATTGTATGAAAGGAATATTGATGGAAAGGATTATACCAAGGAATAAAAATAAAAACAATGTGGTGGAATCAATAAATCAATTGATGGATGAGAGATCATGGAAGATGAAGCTGAATTATAGTTTCCCAAAGTATTTTTTGTAAGACCTAACATACCATGGATCTTATCTTGTGAGTCAGATTCATTTCATACTGATTGACAAGGAACCTATAATGGAAATAAAGACAAAAAAATCAGTGGATACATCTCACCTAAAAGTTATTATAATTCTAGACTTTTCTCATGTTGATTCCATGTAATGATAAAAGTTATAAGTAAAGTCATGATCATGATTCTTTGTTTGGTATGATGATGGAATCTTTGAATTTTATATCAGAGGTAAAAATAAGTGGAAGGTAATGAGAAACAAGAATTACCTCTCCAATGAGGGGATCCATTGGAAGGATATTAATTTGGTGTAAGGTATAGTTGAGAATAAAGAATTATTGGGGAACCTATAGGTTGATCTGAATGAAACTTTTGGTGTTCCATACATTTCAAAGAGAAACGAACCTTGGTTAGAAGTTGAAATTTATGGAAGGTGAGAAATTAGTCTTGTTTTGGAGATACCAAGTCTTGATGTACCAAAAGTCCCTCCAATTATAGACTCTGTGGGTAGATTCTTAGAAATTCAGGGTTTGTAAATAGTGAAACCTCATGGGTTAAGGTAGTCTATCGGGGTCATATGACCAGTGAAAAGCTTTGAATATAGAATTCAATAATTTTTTATATATATAGTGGATAATTTGAAAACCTTAAAGTGGCGCAAGGTTTTAGTGACTTAGCACAATTGAATTCATTATTGAAAGTGTAGATGAACTCCTTACATGTCACTGGAACATGGGATATGAGAGAATATATACAAGGGAAAATAGAACTATAGAATAAAGGTGTTTATGGGTTGAAACAAGACGTATATATTAGGGAATTGTGTAAGGTGTTATTAGATATATAATGATTTTAATAAATTAAATGTGTTTATTTAAATTTTATATTTTCATTGGTTGTGAAGCACTCAAATATTCATAAGGTCCTTAGTCTAGTTTCTTTAGAAGGTTTGTATCTTGGAAAATTAGATATCAATAATGTGATCCTTTATGGTGATTTGGATGAACAAATATATATAGATAATTTAGAAGGATTCATGGAAAATAAAATGGAAGTTCAGGAATGTAGGATCAAATAGAGTTTGTTTGGGTCGAAACTTGCACCTAGACAATAGAACTAGAATTATGAGGTGTTTATAGCTGTGTGCGATTTTTTACAGAGTAATGTAGATCATTAATTATACCAGATGGTGTTTGATTAGGGGAGTTTCATCATTGAGATTTTATTTTTGTATGATATTCTCTTAGATATTCTAGTAAATAAATGGTGTGAAGATATGAAAGATGATTTGTTTGGAACATTTTGTATGAAGTATATCCAAGCTACAAAGTATATTTTCAGGATGTAGATTATAAGGGACTTGAATATTGTAAAATTGTTTCTATCTCGATAAGTGTACATCTAAATGGTTATAGAAAGTTTTATAATTTATGAATCTAAGTATGTGACTACATATTTAGATGAACACTTCAAAATTAGTAAGGATAATACACCTAGAATATAATATGATTTGAAGTATATTATGAAGGTTTTGTATGAATCAACCATAGAAGGCATTATGTATTCATTGTTGGTACAAGGATAGACATTCTACATGTGGTGGGAGTTTTTATCAGGTTCTAGGTGAATCCAAAAATGTAACACTAGGAATTAATGACAAATATTATTCAATATCTCAATGGTTTTGTAGACCTAACTCCATGTTACGAAATAAATGATATGTTATAGGGTTTTTAGATACAGACCTTAGAGAAGATACTAATTCATGTTAGATTACCAAAGGTGTTGTGTTTATATTCTTAGGGACAATTAAGAGTTGGATATCATAATAAGAACTAGTATTATAATTTTATACCATACAAGTGAAGTACATAGGGAACAAAAAAGTATGGAAGGAGTTATTATAGAGAAAGGTTTTATTAGAAGAACACAAAAGATTTTAGACGTATATAACATTATTTTGTGGAAGTTATATCATGATCAATATTTTTATAAATTTTGTGTTTCACTCATATATAAAATACATTCAACCGAACTATCACTTCATATATAAGCCTACAAAGGATGGGGTGATAATATTAAGAAATGATGAGGGATTTTAAAATTTGGTGGACATACAAACCAAAGTCATAGTCCAAGAAATTATTCGGTGATATTGGGTCTTAGTGGGACATAAATGATGGGTGATTATAAAATCATAGAATCAGAGACTTGATGTTGGAGAGAGGGTTGAAAGAGATGTCTTATGAGATAAAATTAAGTGACCAAGAATAAGGTGAAGGTGTTAGACTTAAAAATAATATTCAAGTAAGTGATTGTTAGGATTGGAATGTTTGAAGACCACTTTATATCTAAATATATGAACATTTCAAAAAGATATATTTCATATGTAGGGTACATAACCCAATGGATGTGGAATCAGTGGTAACTTGTGAAATTGTCATAAAAATATGGTCTGGTATGATAGAGTTTGGAAGGGTAGAAGGACAAGTTTTTTAATCCAATATACTCTTCACCAGAAGAAGCTAGAGGTTGGATAAATTAGCGAGTAACTAGAAGTTTCCTTGGCCATTTTAATGAACAACCCCAAAGATTAGATGATAGTGGAACTAAAACTACTGGATGAAATTTTATATAAATAGATGGGTGGGATCACCTGTGTAAGAAGATTGACAAGGTTCATTGGACGTAACTATAATATGTAAGGTCTATTTCTTCTTTCTCAAGTATAGTGTTCTAGTTTTGGGAAATTGTAACTTAGGATGTATTTATTATGCTCACTTCATTAATTAAAGGATATATTACTTACCATAAAGTATGAATTCTTCCAAACCATGTAATTTATGGTGCTCTATGTTTCTTGAGTTTATCTTTAATTTTTCATTTTTTTATGATTTGGTAACATGTTTTGGGTTTTTATTTGAGGATATTAAGTGTTTGTATAGGGTGCACTACTTTGTATTTAAGGATACATCAACACTGGGTGTCACTTTGTTTTATATGTTTCAGACCTTTTTTTTGTATGTGAGGTTTTAGAGGGTTATTATCGATCATGGTGTTTTAAAAAACAAGGTATAACCAGGATTATTGGTGATTTATTCAATTTTCATTCTTCCTCCATGTTGATAATGTAAAAGTAATCTTGAAATATTAAGTTCTATAATCTTACTATTACATTTTAAATCAATATAGTTTGAAACGAAGAAGAATAGTTTTCTAGCTAAACTACCACTCCTATCGGATTTAGTTCTCATATATATATAGAAAAAAATACTAAGTGAGACATGATATTAATTAAATAACCAAGATCACAAAAATAATTTGTGAACGACATGGATCCACTAGTAAATGATATTGAGAATGTCACATGATCAGGATATTTGTTGGAAAATTGTGGTGTTATCAATGTTAAATCATTTCCTCTTAGACTCACTATTTCATTCCCTTGATGTCTTATTTTATTAGTGGATAATTTCTTAAGGGAATAGAATATTTGGGATTTTCTTAAGAGATTATATAAGTGGTATATTGATTTAGAAATTTTTAAATGTGTTATATATTTCCTTTTGAACTTCTACATAATAAATTTTATATTATTTAACCATCATTGAGTGAAAAGGTAGTGGAATTCTTTCTTACACATAATTTTTTTTTCAGGTTTTTCTTATTGTACTTATTCAATACTCTTATAATTTTCATGTTCTTTTACAATGGTTATATTTTACTATTCTAGGAGCGATTTTGGGTTAAGGATAATACCATTGCCTCTCTTTATAGTTACCAATATTAAATTTCCATTAGGAATGAGTAATGTTTAAAATGGTAGTTTCCATGTATTATTTACCATCATTTCCAATAAAACCCATAACTATTTTTTAATTTTTTTTTATTATTTGTTACTTAATGTTTTTTTCAATATGTTTTTATGGTTATTAACTAACTAAATTATGATCAGTGAGTTTCCTATATTAGAATAGTGGTTATTGGAAAGTTAGTTGGCATGGTTGATTAAAAATTTAATGAAAGGATAGAGGTTAGTGGAACTATTTTTGAAATAATGTTTTTATTAGTTTTTCTAATTCTTAAATCTATACTGAACTTGAAAATTATATCTTTATAATTGTCTATTCATATATTATTTAAATTTTCTAGTTTATCGGTAGGTAGTAACACAATTTTCAGTATTATTCACTTGAGAACACTGGTCAGTGTAGTAGTTTAGATAAGAATAAAAAACAAAATCTTTAGTAGGGATTGGTTAATAATTTTATTTCTTACGATCCATATGTCTTATTAGAGTGATTAACACTTTAATCTTTAATTCAAACAAATATGATTCAATAGACTTTACCTCACGCATTCCTCTTCAGGTAGTACCTTTAGTACCAAACTTCTGGGACTTTTGTGACCCTCTAAATGAAACATTTTACTTCCCCTAGTGTCTTGTTACAGTATTGGAAAGTCAGGCTATACCAATGGTTTCAACCCATTGGTACATGTAGGATAACTATTGGTATACCCTATAACAAAAGTTTTCCAAACCACTGGGTATTATGCTGTCAGTATGGCCCTACACATATGGTTATTCATCAACCATTGGTATAGGCTGCAAAAAATTTCAGCATACCAAGAGTTTGTGTACAACCGTTAGTATATATCATTAGTGAAAACTTTACCATTGGTTAAAGAACTGTTGGAATAGATTTTATCCAATTTTTTATTAAAACCATAAGTATACATATGATTTTTCACCACTATACCAACAGTTTTAAACTGTTTTTATAGGGGTTTTCTAGAATTTTGAATAGCAGAAAAAAACCTCCCATCCTTTGCATACAAGACATGAATACAACTCTTACAGAAAAAATAGTAGAAAAACTTTTAATTAAGAAAATATTGTAAATAATGTATGATGAATTGATATGCTTACCAGTCATTAATATCCAATTATTCATGCTATAATTATGAAGAAAATCCACTGAAAATTTGATAGAGTATTCAATTATTATAGGAAGATATTTACATTTTCTTGAAGTTAAATTTGAGATTTTTATTCAACTAAATGCAGATAGACATGAATCCACTAACTGATTCTTGATCACCACATGAATTCAAACTTATTTCATGGGATACAATATCAAGAGGTCTCCTTCACCCTTTCCTTGTTGGAGGATTAGGTGAAATGGTCTTTTTATAATATTCTGGGTGTCAAAACCTTTGGATGACCCAAATATTAATAGTTTTAATTACTTTTCCATGGTTTTTATTTAAAAAATCACCTTAGGGATAGTTTTAAATTTTTGGCCATATAAATTTCTTATTTAATAGCTCTTGTTATAGATCTATGCATATAAATGGAGTTTGGTTTCAACCTTTATTCAAATGGGGATGCTAGGGGACCTTTACAGTCTAAAAGAGGTATGGGTTCCTATATTCTCTGATAACCACATAGGGTTCCTAGGCAATGTGTGTAGTTGTGTGAGACAAGGGTGTCTTAATATGCTCTCATGGGTGATGTGGTCATGAGAAGTAGGGTGTTTCTTTTGTGGGTATGAGATCACGAGTGAAGAAGAGTGTAGGTGTGGCAAGGCATGAAAGGGAATGTGAGTAGCATGACATGGTGATGACATGGAAAGGAAAGTCATAAGAATATGGCATGCTAGAACCTAAGCACTAAAAGGCATGTAGAAACACTAGGTAGGTCACTTGACCACTACCTCTATATTGAAACTCTCTATATCCCCTTTAATGATTCACATAATTTTGTTTAATAAATCTTGAGTTCTAATAACTACTTAAAACCAAGGTGATAACCATTCCCATTATAAGCAATACTATATCCACTAAGTATATTGAAAAACTAATAACACTATCTTGGAGACTACTATGTTATAGAAAACCCCTATTCTTATTTTATTTAAACCATCACAAAATTAATAACATGTTTATAAAACAATGATATGTCACTTATATAAAAATAAAAAACTCAATGACTAACTATTTTGACAACATCAACCATATAATTTTTTACATTTATTGTTTAAATTAATTCAACAATCTAAATGTAGAACAAAAAAACAATGGTGTGATTTAGCCCTCTATATTATGGTTTTTATAGTCTAGAAATAAAAATATATGAAATAAAAAATACCATGTTATTTTCCCCAAATTCTCCTCCAATTTTTTTATCTTCCTTTCCCAAACCCCCAAAACCCAATCTATACCCAACCCTTTTCCAATAAATTACTTTACACTAAACCTTCTGAAACCCATTCTCATAACCTAGATAGTTTTAATTCCATAAATCAACACCTCAATCCTTTTTTAACCAACCATTCTTATTAAAACCACCATCAATAACTAACTATCCTTCCCAATACTATATTTATCCTTTAACAATTTTTTTAATCAGTACCCAAAATCATATAATATATACCTATATATAAAAATGAAAACAAAATAATCCTCTTGCTAAAATAAATCATTACAACAACCAACCTTTAGTTACCCAATACAAACTCAAGCCACCAAAATAACCCTTAAACCAAACATATTACCCAATCATACCATATTAGAGTACTCATTTTATTTAGAGGAAATAATGCCTTTATACATTCATCCCTTGTAAATCATCAAAGAATAATACATATAGTATGATCAAGATATCTTATAATCCCATAAAATGGAGTGTCTAATATTTTGGATCCCAATATCTTTAATTTAATAGGTTTATTAGAATAAATTTTGGATGATTTTAGAAATATTTATGTATCTATTGATCACTAGAGAGACATTATCCATTTATGGTGATATTAAATCAAATAATTATCTATTATGGTTTAATCAAAGTACATCATCCACTAGAAAAGTAGGACTCTATTGATCCATAGAAGGAAGAGTCAATGTGTCTTAAATCATTTGGATATTTTTATCTTGTTATACATTTAGTAGGGACCAAATTTTAACTTGTTTGAGCTATTAGTTCATCCTTTTATTGTAATTATACTAAAAAAGAAAGGAAAAATAAAGAGAGGAAAATTTATCACCAAATTATAAAGGGTATTGATATCTTTGAGAGGACCCAACCACTCACCTCAAATGTAAATACATAGTTTACTTATTTTCATACTTTTTATATGATGTGAATGGTTGTATTTTTTGGAAAGATATACTTTTTTTAAAGTTATGGTAGAAGCACTACAATATATGTAGTGTCTTGACCCGGAATCCATGTATAGAAAGATCATGAATAAAAATAACACCTACTCATGTGTGTCTTTATGCATATCACATTAGGAATTACTAGATACACACAGATATCTCGGTTTATTAAATTTTGTTTGAAACTACACCATAAATATTCGTAAACCAATAGCCATAGGAAGCATAAAAAAATATTCTTTATAATGGTTTAATTCCTCTAAATTCGCATTAGGGGTTCATTGGTATGGGTAACATTCAACCCTCATAGAATCCACTATATCAGTGATTAATGAAAATTGTTCATTATGGGGATTTGATAGAACTATATTTAGATGGAGGAAGGAAACCAACGTCAATAATAAACAAGGGATGTAAATAAAAAAATAAAAATAATTTGGACTTTTATATTTTCCATTACTTTTAACATTCAGCATAACCACATAAATAAACACAAATCATTACCCCCAACACCTTTAATAAACCTCAAAAGTACCTAAAAGTAGAAAATAATTCACTACATGAAAAACATAACTACCTACAATGCAATAAAACTACAATCAAAACATAAAAACATAATTTACTTAAAATCCTAACTACTAGAAATAAAAATAGAAAACAGTAAATAATGAAACTAACTTCCCACTACAATCAAAACACCAAAAAAACATACTTAACTTGCAATGAAACCCAAAAAACATCCTCAAAAAACAAAACCTACAATGTAAACAATAGACCATTCTCATATAATTATAATAGAACAAATCAATTGATGAATTTAACTATTTATAACAAACATAAAAAATATCAAACATATATTAAGTAACAAGAAATCATCAAACAACAAATGTCATAAATATCTGTAAAAAATGTAACACATCAATCTATCCCTCATCAACATCACTATCAACACCGTCATCATTAGCCTAATCCTTGTCCTTATCCTTGTCCATGTCATCATCTCCATCCTTATCCTCTCCTTTTTCCTCTGCCTCAGCCTCAGTCTCGACCACATATTCTGCCTTGGCCTCTTCCTTGCCATCATCCTCACCATCTCCATCACCATCACTAAAAATGACATTTCTTGACCAAAACTAGGACTACCAATTGGTGCACTATATAATGAACACACCGAAAAATATATGCATTAGAATCCACAATAATCCCTGGTATAAGTGATGGACATAAAAATTTCATCAGTTTTATAAATTCATATTTTGTCCTTTCAACTTGTTCTTCCACCCATGTTACCATTTTTTCAGCATGTTATGCCCATGCCTTAACCTTTTCTAACAAGGTTCTACTACAACTGGTACCTAAATTAGGCCAATACCTTGTTGGTACTATACTCTTCCTAGGTCTTCACTGTACTCTACTGTCGTGCTCATCTTCCAAAACCTGATGTAAGTGATCATTTGACACAAAATTGTCAGGTTCCTAGGTATCAAAGGCCTCCAAATAAACCTGTTACAAATATAAATAGACTATTAAGTTATAAAATATATATTAAAATTTGAAATCAAAAAATTCAAAATTACAATCTGCAGTTGTGTTAGTTCATTAACCGCATTTTCATCTTTTTTCTTTCTGGTTGAGAAAAATAGTTTTACTCGAGGCACATATCATTCAATATTCAATACCTTCCTCTATAATGACATTGAATTTTGGAAACCATGATTGAAAATAGGTAACTAATAATCAATTACATAACTAATTTAATATCAAAACTTTAGAAATATAATAAATTATAGAGGAGATAATAGAAAGTGAATGTTTTAAAGAAAAATTATAATTGAATATCGTACCTAATTCCACTCAAGATATGACATCGTATTATACCCCAACGTGTGGAGGTATTTCTTATCATCAATGGTTTTTTTATTTTTTCTAGATGATTCCTAAAAAAAATTCAATAATATAAAATAAATTATTAATAAAAAAATTAATATTTTCATTTAAAAACCTCAAATATGATTAATAACATAAACTTGGTACTCATCCAATGAGTAATCATTTAAAGATAATGTTCTATCAGACAATCATACATTAAAGTTATCACCTCTAAATCTATGCCAGCTCTACCACGCCAGCCAATATAAAACATGTGCTTATAGGCTCTCCAAGGCTCACCTAATTCAATTAGACATGTTGGCCACACACCCTCACAATCGGGAAAATTCAAATGAAGTTGACATCAAAATATTAATTCATATACATAGAATAATAATATTAAATTAAACCTAATAGATTTTTTACCCATATTTGTACCAAAGAATTATCCTTAATTTTTTTTGACAAGTGTCTCTATGAGAGAGGGCTGATGGGAATGATGTTAGAGTATTTGGAAAGTGTTTCCAGAAAACTCTAACATTGCTTCCATGTTTTTTTGATCATTTGGTTGTCTTTGTTGTATTCCACCATTAACTATGTGTGTCAATTCCACACCGCACACATGCGTGTATTCCCATGCTTCTTAGATCTTGTTGTTATAGAAGAAAAACAAATATTATATCAATAAATGCTATAATGAAAATAAATTGTGGTAAAATTTTTATTAGGTTTATATAAAAATACCTATAAAATTATGATTAGTGAGAACCACTAGATCCGCAAGCACTAAAGGAACATTACCCTATATATGTGGAGTGGGTCCCAATGTTTTCTCCACAGACATAGACTATGTCAGACCAGGAGTCAAAGAAGGAATGAAAAAGCCTAGATAGAAGGAATTAAATGAAAAACAAGACGAAATGGATGGTTGGCCAAATGTATGATATGGGTGAGGAGTGGGAATCATCATCAGATACAGTTAATATGGGTGAGGAGGCTCAGATGTAAAGGTTGGTGAAAACATGGGAGGTATAAATATCCTGTGTGTCCCTAACGACACTGTGTGATCAGAATGTGTGGTAGATTGTACTTCAGTGGGAGGGTCATGGTATAATTAGGTACACCCACTGGAGAACCTAACTCTCAAACCACCCCACCTCATACCACCAGTCTGAGTAATGAGACCCCTACTAGGCTACTCGTTGAATAACAAGTGCCTAAGATGTGGATATTTCATAAAAGTCTAAAAAATAATAATCACATGACATTATATTTTATTGATATATATATATATATATATTTGAAATAATATACTCAAAATAGGAACTAATGAAGAAATTACCATCTCAGTCATTTAGTGATTGTTTTCCATCATCCTTTTTCTTCGCATCTCCTCAATAAGTTTCATTTACAGAATTTGAAAACAAATATAGAAGTAATTATAAAATGATAACTAATGCGTAACCCAAAAAACAAAAAGCATGAGACATGGCTTATTTGTCTAAGTTCATTTGGTTCATATTTTGGGTTTGTTAATTTAGCTATTTTTTTGGTTAGATCATTATTTTCATTTGTTTTTATTTTCATATCAATAAGTTTAATATTTCCAATTCAATTCCACTTTTTTTAATTATCATTTAATTTTTTTATTTGTGTTCGGTTTTATAGATTTGAATATAGATCAATTAAATATTAGAAAAGGCAACTCAAATTAGACTACAACCAATAAATATTGAAAATTCACATTAAGGTCAAGTTAGATACAAAATATTTTAATCAATATTAAATCATTTTTAATATCACCAACCATAACAAAACAAGCAGAGCTAAAAAATATAAATGAGAACATGGATGAACAATTCTATATATTTCCCACCACAACTTCGGGTTCACAATAAATTATGACAATTGATCTATTAGAGTCATCATAAGTAATAAATGGACTATGGATAATGGAAGAAAAGATGATTTCAATTCCATCATCACCATTATAAAAACAATGTCTTGGAATTAATTTAATAATGACAAAAAATTTAGGTCGATGATGATTTTTGACATAAAAAACATGTTCCATCATTAATGCCAATACATATAGTTCATCAGTATCAAGAGTTTTAGTCATGTCAATAACTAGAAATCCACAATCACCAATAAATATTCCCTACCTCATCATCAAATCAAAACACTGAAATTTCATCATAGTGACATGACCATGCGATTAATAATCCGATATTATTGTGTTTTCAATGACTCTGTAATAAGCTACATTTTTAAATTGAGGTCTATTATCTGATGCACTAGCATAATATTTTGTTGTGTAAGTTAGCATAACACCGTCATGTTGTGTTCTCATGTTCTTTTCTCGATTAATGATAATAAAATTTTATCCCTTGATCATATTTTATTTACATTCAGAAACCACGATATTTGGACCAAAAGCTAAAGATCTTATTCCTTAGAGAGAAAGTCATCAAAAAAACTCAATACCTAAAAAATAAATGAATACTAAACTTAATTAAATATTTATTTTATTAATTTATTATAGTAATATTTCTACCTTAAATTTCAACTATGCAGAAAACTATTTCCTATGAAAAGTCTATCTTCTTCTCAAAGATAAAGAACAATTATTTCAATTTATAAGTTCATTGGGTTCCCTGTAGATATAAATAGAAATAGTTTAATAGATATGTAAAATTACAAGATATGAGATAATATATACATGTTTAATTTACTTACATGATGTATTCAAAAAAAATCATAGTTGAACAACACTGTGTGATGTGACATCTTCTTCTCTTCAAGGCTTAATGCTGTCAATGTATATGATATGATAATTTCTCCTATTTGAGGAATTGATGGAAAATTGGGTTCAATTTTCTCATTATATTCTTCTTTATTCCTCGTTGGTCTGTTCATTCTCATATTTAAATCAGAAAAATACATTTAGTAGAAATCCATACATTCTTCAGCTGAGTAAACATTCATGTTATAACCTTCAGGATGATTCCTATTTCGAACAAATGATTTCAATGTGTACATATTTCTTTTAGTTGGATACATCCAATTAAAGGAAAAAAGTCCTCCAATAAGTATTTTGGTTGGAATATGGATAGTCAGATGTATCATTCATGTGAAAAATGATAGATGAAATATTATCTCTAACTCACACTTAATTAGTGGTGTGTATTCCAACATTTTTGGCATGAAAGACATGGAAAACTTCTTATAAAAAAAAATCTCTAAACAAATGGAACAACTTAATAACTAACACCATTAAATTATTGGAAAATAGATGAGAGATTTTTGTTGGAATCAAATCATGCTGAAGGATGTGATAATAATGTGTCTTCAACGATTTTAGCTTCAACTCTTTTCTATTGACCCATTTTGATATATTGCTTGAATATCCATTGGGAAATTTAATAGTATCTAGTACTTACAGAAATTGAATTTTCTTATAGGTTTCATCACATCAGAAGCACATGTAACTTTCCAATTATTTTCACTAATACACACAGAATGCAATTCGGGTCTGATCCCCCAATCCACCAAGTCACACTGAGATCATAAATCATATTTTATCTTTTCTTTGATATTTAGGATAATCAAAATCAAAATTTTATATATATTATTTTCCATGTGCATTACGTCTATGAAATGACATAAAAAATTGGTTGACAAATAAGGAAACTCAAAGAAGATACTTATATTATTCGAATTGTAACAGGTTTCATTGGAAACATTCTTTCTCTTTCTAGATTTCATTCGACACTTCCCAAATGAAAAACTTCAATCCTACAATTCAGTAAGCACATCAGTTCTAGACATACACTAAGGTGGATCGTTGGTCTCTATGGTATTGTCAAATGTTCGATGATTATTTTTATATGGATGGTCCATTGGAAAAGATCATTGATGTCCCATAAAACTAAAACTACAACAATATTTCAATCTTCTAGACCATGTATTCTTAATACAAATAGAACATGATAGTTTTCCCTTCATGAACCATCCAGACATCATTTTATAAGTAGGAAAATCATTGACCATCCACATAAGCACACCACACATCTAAAATAACTCTTTTGAACATGAATCGTTTCTGTGCACACCCACATCCCAAAGAAGTTTCAAATTTTTTATTAAAGGTTTCATGTATACGTCTATATCATTTTAGGGATCAAAAGGACCATATATGAGTATACTCATAACAATGAAAGGTTTTTTTATACAGAACCATGGGGGAAGGTTATAAATGTGTAGGTAAACCAAACATGTGTTGTATGGAGTAATAATCAGCCCTGACATATTAAAGCCATCATATTAAAGACCCAACCTTACATTACACACATTAGATGGAAAATTAGGATATCAAACATCAAATATCTGCCATTCAAATCCATTTTTAGGGTGAACCAACTCATCATTATTGTACTTTCTCTTAGTATCATGCCATCACATTTTTATTGACATTTCATTAGACATGAAAAGATTTTGGAGTTTAGGGATCAATATAAAATGCCACATTACATCATGTGACACACGAGATAGTATTAAATTATCTTTGGGATTCCATTGGGATGTACCAAATTTTATAAAATCATTTCATTCAGAAGTTTCCTCCCATAATAAGCTGTAATCTTTCGGGGGAAACATGAATATTTTTTTTATAAAACCAAGTTCTTCAACTAAATTTTATGCCATATAGTTTTTTCATATAATATCAACATTATCTAGAAGTATGTACTTAAATAAGGTAATAATGTAATCGATGGAAGTATTAGAAATATCATACTTGGTTTTCCCATAAAACAATCAGATTAAAAATTCCATCTTTTTCATTTTACCACATTACTGATATACTAGAGTCTTGGCAGCATCATTCAAGTTTTCACCCTATCCCCTATTCAATGAGAATTAACTGAATAAAAATTGGTAGAATAAAATTATCAACAATAAAAACTTCTGAAATTAATATCAATTAAACTCTTTATCAAACAATTCAATTCCACAGTTCCTTGATACTTTATATATTATAATATTTTACATTATCTTAACTTATTCAGTTGAGTCTGGAATTCCCCAAATCTATCCTCCCCTTTTACAGCCAAGAAATTATTAAAATCTTCCCAATAAAAGAACTTGAATAGAATTTTTTAGATAAGTTCCACTAATATAAAAAAAATTTGATCTAAATAGGGTTCAGACGATAATGTTTTTTGTGATAACCAAGGAATGAGAGTTGGGTTTGGATAATCAAATCTCATATTGTTCTAACTCTTATTAGTGTACATGACTCACACACCATGTGGATTTTTTATTTGAGGGAAATTTATAAATCAATCCTCTTATACTAATTTTAATCCATTTTATATGATGTATAAAATATTAAATTAGAGAGGCTCAAAGATGTGATCCTTTAATTCAATAATCACTTTTCTCTAAATTGAGTATAATTCTCCCATGTATTTATGTAAAACTATTGATTATCCTAAATCTATCTCATTTAAAATTTACTTCCTTAGTATTGGATAAGAGGTTTCATATTCACAATGTGTAACTATATATAGTATTCAATGATTTTATTGGTTCTTAATTTTACTCAAATAGTTTTCAAAATATACAAAAAACAAACAAGAAGCACAAAAAATTAAAAAGAAAACATAAAAAATTCTTCAACTATGAATGTTTTCTCTCCGCCAATCTTGGTTGATGAAATTTTATTAGTGTATTTCAATTGATATGATTATTGTTAGTGGATAAAGATATATCACAATAATCAACTAGGAAAATGTAAGGTATTACTATTGGTTTTACTTATAAAAGTGTTGGAGGAATGTGTGACGGTTCTGAGCATAGTGGGAGAACAAGATGTGGTATACCTAACATATATTTTTGTCATAATAGATGATTAATCCAATATTTAAATCAATTATGAACCCCATGAGAAAGTTAATGTAATAAAAGATCAATTTATGTGAGAATAAAAAAACCAAAACACAGGATCATCACATAATGATTTATAATTAATTTAAGAAATTAATGAATTACCTTCAGACAAATTATTTATTCATTGATGGATATAATAACATCTCTGTGTCATACCATTGTTGAGTTATAGGATTCAGGTGTTGATTACCTCTATTAGTGATTCACACATGATACACAAACCTCTGAACATCCCCATATGAATCTATAGGTGATTGTGCGGTAGATCCTAATGCTTGCGTCGTTCGTCTTTTATCACCTTGAGAATCGATTCATGAAGGATTTTTTTTGATCTATCTAGAATCGAGAATGGTGGTGGATGAGGATAACTCTCCATCCTTGAGAAAGTTCTTAGAGAGGGATCACTCTATAGATTTGAGAGAATTGTCCAGAGTTATTGCCCAACCAAACAAGAAGGAAACCCTTTATTTGTTAGAAATAATATAATTGGGTTTAAATACTATTAGGGTTAAAAAATAATTATTTATCATACCCCCTTATCATATTCTTAATCACCATGTAACCCCATGTCTATATTAATAACAATAATAGTAATAATAATATTATTATCATTTCTTAACATGTGTAAAACTGGTCAACTAATTAAATATGTTTATTTCAGATAATATTTAATATAAATTATTTCTCATCATACCATTAAACTTAGTTTTACATTACTCCACAATATTTATTAGTCATGAATATTGAAAATTATTTAATAAATAAATATCACTACAGTATTTAGCAATAAATAAATATATATTATATTAACTAAATAAAAAATAAACATTTATCAAATAGTCCACTCACAAAATATTGTCTTTTATAATTACGGATAGAATATATATAATCAAGAAAAAATTAATAATTATTAAACCATATGTTGTAATTATATTTTTTTCAAAATGTTAAATATTATTATTGTTTAAATTTGTTTCTGGATACACATAGCGTGTGATGCTCAAGGCCTCTTTCTCAGTGACATTAGACGAAGCAACCCAATTTCCAAGGTTATTATACAGAAACACACCAAGGAATCCATATTAAAATAAGTTAAGTTAAAAATGAAATAATACCACATACTGACACATACTATGTAATATAATACCTTTATCCCGATATCTCTAATCAACCAGGTTGCATGATGGTTCCACGAGCCTATGTGACCGATGTCACTTTCTTTGAATTTTGGAATTAAAATTGTGCACTAAACACCATGTACATGGAAATATTTAAGATATGTAATTTATATAAAAGGGCTGGAGATGTCAACTTATGTTAAAGAAAAAAAGAGAAAAACCTATCTTGCATTATTAATTAATGAAATATTATTCATGATGCACCCAATATATCATACTTCCCCATGAATATATGTCATAATGGGTTTACTCAATACATCAAAGTACGTGACTCATAATATCAATTAATAAAAATCTTAAAGTCTAAATATCTATAAACATATCAATAGATAGGAACATATAATGACACATATAAATGTGGATTTCTTACTGGCGGGTCTCGTTCTCATAATCCTTTACACCAAAATTTAAAAAGGGCGTACACTATGAGAAGTTGACTTAAAGTTATATAAGTATCCACCCATGATACCCTATATAATTTTTATCCCTAAAATGATTTCATTGGGATATAGAAAATATGTTTAAGAATACAGTTATGATACTTCAAGGATATCATCATAGCTGGGAGATACCAAAATCTTTTAGTGAGATAACTACTCTTAGGACATTTTCACTTATTTTTTCACACAAATGAACAATAATAATTTGATACTTTTTTTATTAATATTCAAAACTATGAGTGCATGTAATCGTAAATTACATAGAAGTCTCTTCTTGAGAACCAGCTCCACTTGCACTATAGTAAACTACTAAAAAACTTCAGTTTGTTGGCTCTCACATTATAATAAATCTCATGCCAAGTCAATTATTTATTCAAGGGGTCTGCCATATTTTCTTCCATGGAAAATTTTCTTACTTAAACTCCACCCCTTCAAGAAAGATACTTCAATAGGTGTTACTTTTAGAGTACATGCTTTTTTTGGTGTAACCTTAACTCTTTTTCAAGAACCACCACTATAGTATTAAAACAATATAATGTGAAAATATATTTACTACTAGGTACCACATCAAGACCTTGTAATTTTTTTACATCTAAATAGATTATTTGGATACATAAAAAGTCTCTATATACTCAAACTCCATTATAGAATCAACAAATTCTGGCTTCTTTGAACTCTTTCATCTATCTTCTCCTCCATTGATACAAAAGACAAATTATTATTATGAATTCAGATCATTTTCTCCTTTTGAAATCTAGTATCATTATAAAACCTTATGACTATCTCATCATCTCCTCTATATACTAGGAACATATCCTTAGTTCTTCTATGATACTTAATGACAGCCTTAACAGTAGACTAATGATGTTCACCAAGACTTGCATGATATCTGCCTACTATGCTCAATACATAAAAAACATCAAGTATAGTAAATAACATGTCAAACATGATTGATCATATAGATGATGCGTATGATATCATAACCATTATCTCATTACCTTATTGTATTCGAGGACACATTTTATTGGAATGATGTATACCATGATAAAATGGAACCATTCCCCTCTTGGATTACTCTACACTAAATCTCTTTAGCATTTGGTCAATGTATATACCATGCCCTTTTTCCAACCAATAACTTAGATCTATCAAAAATGATCTTAATCCCTATAATATGTACTGCTTCACTAAAGCACTTGATGGAGAAGAATTTGTTTAACCAGTCCTTAAACAACAATTAGACTGGTATTTCATTTCCAATAAGTAATATTTCATGAACATATAGTACCAAGATAACAAATACATTCACACTAATCCTCTTGTAAACACATGGATCACATTATTTCTTATTGAATTGAAGTTATTTTATAGATTCATTGAACTAAATATTCTATGAAATTTTTTCTTTTTAAGAGATAAGTTCATTATTTTCAACCAATAATGAGTCACCATATTTAGAGAATAAAAAACCATATCTCTCTGGTTCTTTAATCTCTATATTGCTACTGGAAAGTACTTTTATTTAAGGAAAAATTACTTCATGGAGGCTTATGAAATTTATTCCTTTACCAACTCTTTTATATCTTGAGCATCAAATTCATAAAATTCAATATTTCTCCCACTGTTATACTTGAGGATTTTATCCCTCTCAAGAAATATGGATTGTCTAGAGACATTCAATTTCTTGTTTGAGGGGTTTTATAAGTAGTATCTCCTTGTTTCTTTATCCCTAAAAAAATACACTTTGTTCCCCATGTTGCTAGTTTATTTCCTGAGATGGCCTTAAATAATAACTCACAATCCAATAAATGTGTATATGAAAAAATGATTTCCTTTACACTCCATAACACAAAGTGAATTCCATTTACTACTTTAATTTGTACTTTGTTTAGTGTGAATGTTATAGTTCGTAATGAATATCCCTAGAGGATAATGAAAGATATTATTAATCCATCATCGAACTTACCCTTTTTATCAAGGTACATTTAATACTTTCACTTATACCAATACAATGTGTTTTGTTATACGGTGTGAGTAGATAAAGAATAAAAAATCTTGTAGACATATCTTAGTTAAGATATTCACCAACTCAATCCAATTGAATCTTCTTTATCTTTTTTCCAAGTTGACTCTCAAATTAATTCTTGAATTTTTTAAATTTCTAAAAGGGATAAAATGTATACCTACTCAAGTAGACATAACCATATCTACTCAAGTCATTAGAAAAATTTATAATGTAGGAATACCCCTATTGATTCTATTGGAAATAGTTCACACACACTAGTGTGTACCAATACTATAATATATTTGGCCTTTTAACCCTACCATTGAATGGTGGTTTGTTCATTTTTTTCTTATAAGAAATAATGAAATCATTCAAGAGGTTTTATCTCAAAATTTTATAAATAACTATCTTGATAGAGATTTTTTTAACACATCTTATTTAAATGACTAAGGTAGTGATGCCACAACTGGGTGTTATATGAGTTTTGTAACTATGTTACATTATCAAATTCCAATAATTTATTTTCATAATTTAATAAATAAAGAACACTATTTAAATGTTACATACCATAACATATGTTGACTTAATAAAATAAATATATTTTTTAGAGACATGAAAACAAAATCATTAGTATCTTAGAAGGATATTTTTTTTAATTTTCAGAATATAATAAAAATATTTCAAAACCAAGATCACTACTATTGGAAATAGAAGGTTGTAGTCTCTAATGTCTAGGGAATCCAACTTTGCACTATTGGTATCCAACGAATCAACTTGTCCTCTATAAATCTTTTTGAATCTATATGGTTCCAAAATTTGAATACATACATGAGAACCAAAATCTATATCTGGTACCCAATGTGTAGATATAGAAATGTTACACTCTATAATGAATTCACCTTTATCTTCCCTATAATTTTGGGTGTAGTTCCTCTTCTAGTTTCCCTATTTTCCACTTTCAAATCATATTACTTCTTTTTCTTTCACTTTACTTTTGATCTTGTTTTTCATGGATGGTGATCAAGAGATTTGGACTTGTTATGAGCCTTGGGGACCCTTTTCATTGTTATTAATTTTCTTTTTCACCATAAGGACCATGCATTTTTCACACCCCGTATTCTTGTATTATTAAAAAATGATATTAATAATATTTTAAAGACTCTTTTAGTTATTATTGGTGTTATAATTAACAATAAAACTTGATAATAACTTGGGTAGTTAGAAAAAATGAGATTTATGTGAAAATAATATAGGGATTTATTTCCCAAGAAGCACAATAATTCTATGTATCCAATAATCTTGAATATATGAGGCCCTCCTAGAACCGAATCTCCAATACTACATGTGAACAATGCATTAGAGATCTTATAGCTCTCTTGTCTCACTTTCTCTTGAAAGAGATCACAAAGGTAAGACATCAGGCTATACATGTTGAGTGGATACTTGAGCCACTTTATGTTTTAATAATTAAAAATAATTATTTTTTTATTTCCTTTAGGTTGATTAATACATTGAATTGTATAATTATTTCTAACTTTGAATTTATCATAATATTTATTTGATGAAAATATATTTAGATTTCATGTTTTGAATGGTCATAACAGGTTCTATAAGTTTCATGAACTTTTACAAGATGAAAAAGTAATTTTGGACCTTTAAATTTCATTTATAAATGTTTTTACTACTCAAATATCAAAAATATATTGTTTACTATATATAAAAATGAGAAACCAAATAGCCGATTTGTAATTCAAGTAGCCATTTTGAAGTCAACGTAGCCAATTTTCTAGAATCACATACTCGAAGTATTTTGAACATAAAATGAGATAAATAAATCCAATTTAATAGATTTTTTTTATAAATATAATAAAATTAAATAAATTTAATTATAAGAAATAAATATTTGAATCAGTCTCTATAATATCTGAAATCATGTTATAATTCATTCTTTGTTATCAATATGATTTTGGCCATTTTCAAGAACTGTTTTCAACTATGTGTCAATCATAACATGATATATAGAACTATAATTATTGTTATTCTTGGTTATTTTGAAATATAATAAAATAATCTAAATATAAGTCAAAATAACCAAAATCTCATTCTATATTTATCAATGACTTTTTTTGGTATGAAATTAAATAAGTAAATCTATTTATAGTTTTAAGTATTTTAAATATGTGAATCACATATGTAATGAATTCACTTAAGTGAATACCTTATGTCATAATACATATGTGAATCACATAAATTTATTATACTTCGTGTCCAATTAAATTATGTATGGAAAAAAACTTATGTGAAATTCACCTATGAGAATTTGGCTACATAGTTCAATAAATTTCTGAAGGTTATTCTAAAATCTAAAATTATGATCTGTTTTAAATTTTGTTTTATATTTTGATTTTATGAATGTTTATTTATGATATTTAAATTATTTTAGAAAATTATAAATCCATATTAATTTTTTATAACCTAAAAAATCTTTTTTATTATTATTTTAAACATGTTTTTGTAAAGATCAAAGAGTGTTTTAGTTTCCCACATGAAACCAACAACTCATAGCTCAACAATCTTTTTTATTATTTTATGTTGATATCTTAAATTTTATTTTTAAAAAATTAATATTATTTGATAATAAACTCATTAAACCTTGTTTAAATATCTTTAATTTAGTGTTACCAATTTATGATATTTTATTTATATTTACTTCTTCTTTTAAATAGAATGTTTTTGAATTTCAAATTTTAAATTAAAAGTTGATATTTTTATGGGTTTTTTGACCTATTATTATAAGGACCCATCCTTAATCATTAAATAATATTAAATTAAGTTAATAATTCACATCTAGGATATTTTCATGTTTATAGATTTATAGAATCATGTTATAATAAATACATAACAACTTGAATATTACATATAAACACTTCTACACAGTATCCATTTTTTTCATAAAATAAAAACTCTTGAAAAAAGAACCATGTCTTGTTCCATGTTTTAGACAAAATGAATTTTACTTGATACCAAACATGAACCTATTCATCTTTAGGTCCTGTAAAAAACTTTTAAAAAAAACTTGGGTTGAGCAAAAAAAGCTCAGTAAGGGTTTTAAAACAAGGAAAGAAAACATTAGTCCATTAAAACATACAAGTCAATGAAATCATACTTTCAATCTTTAACATACCACACACGATCATAATATTTATGAATAATAAATGGAAATCATAAATCATAAAGGTAACATGTGGCATACATAACATACTTACATTATAACCTTCACAACTATATAGGAAGTTACATTTGGAATACCCATCACAGTATATTCCTTAAATATATTTCGAGAAAAATTAATGTTTACCTATGTCACGTTACCCAATGCATTGGAGAGCTATATCAGGCTCACCCACCATTAGTTTATCATGGAACCACCCATATGTGTAAACAATTCCTAAGAACCAAAACATATTCACAACACATAAAACAAATATAAAGGAAAGATAACATTTCCACATTGCAACCACAATATATAATTTAAATATATTGACATAATAAATCCATTATAAATACCAATTTCAACACCAAAATACGTAAAAAGAGTATATGGTATTTATTTTCATTTTTTAAAAAACATTATGGCTTGTTAAGGAAGCCAAAGACCAAATAATGATCACAGCGGCAGAATAGTCATTGTCACCGCGTACGTTAAAAACAAACATTCTTTTTGTTGTCTAGTAAAACGATTCATATAAAAATATTCCTTTTGAATGAAATGAAAATTCAAAGGTGTTTATATACCATATAAAACAAATTCATTTATAAATCAAAGTATGCCTCAATGAATGCAGATTAAGACGAAGTCCCTTAGTTCATGTTCGACTTGAATCATTCGTTCTTTAATATCATGAATAATAAACTAATGTTAATTTATAATTTCTTAAGAAAGTTTTTTCTTGTTTATAATTATTTTTATATCACTTATTTATATTTTATAAACATTATGTAATCAATTAAGTTAATAACGGTCGTTTTGTCGATATTTGGTACTTGAGTTAAAAATGAACTTCTTATCACTACAAGTTATTCCTGTGGTCAAAAGTACATTATCTCCAGAATGATATTCATGCTTTAGATACTATATATATAATATATATCCATAATGTATATATGTATTTATTATAGTACATATTATTAGGAGGTAAGAAATTAAATGCACCATTCATGGAGACGGTAAGTCGTACATACACATGAACGCTACTTTCATTTCTATTTCATATTTAATGGAATGAAAAATTAATTATACATAGGAATATTATTATTATAGTAAAATATCATATATATAATTTCAGTAACTCTATCCTTTATAAATTATACATATGGAATGAATGAGTCATATCACTTTGAGAGGGCGGTAGTCCGCACTTCCCCAAATGAAATTATCACGTTTACCGATTATGGAAACCATAAACGTATGCTATAAATGAAAAATATATAAGTATATAGACATTATAAATATAATATATATCACATACAAATACATTTCAATCATAATGGCCACCATGATATGCAGTTGGAGATATTTGAATAGTCATTGTTTCGTGAGGCATTAGTTCACCATACACAGAAACAATATATTCCTATCCATTAGATGTAGTTGTGTGGAATTATAGTTAGAATAGTTCTCATAAAAACATCCTAGTATATTTAGGATACTTTTTTTTGTTATAAAATAAAGGAATAAAGAGAGTTTAAGGGGTTGTAGAAGTAAAATAAAAGAAAAAAACATAAGAGAAGACGTTACCTTTAAATCGGGTATCTCCCTTTGGTTTGAACAAAAAGGTTTTATTGAATTTCCTTATACCTATAGTAAGGATTATAGGAAGAATATAGGGATGTAGGGATATTAATTGGGCATATTTTTGATTATCCAAGTGGCTTGAGAGGTGTGAGTAATGGGTTAGAGGTGATGGATTTTTATAATGGGGAGGAGGGGCTCTTTATGAAAGTTTGAAAATATTATTTTATTATATAATTATTTTCGGTTTCTAAAGGTCCAAAACATATTTAATTCGATTATAAAGTGTATCTAAGTCTAAATAAAATCATCCAATAATAAGTTAATAGGTTTTGGATATTTTGTTAAATTTTACAATCTCATTTATTTAAATCTTTCATTAATATGGAAATCATTGCATCATCATTGTGTCATGAATAATTTTTTCTATTTGACGTCTAAAAATTATAAATAAAATAAAATGATGTAGGAAATTGTTTTATCTTTCCAAATAATATTTATAGTTGAAGATATAACTTATATAACCCCATGTAAAAAGTTATTTACTAAAAGATATATGTTTATGTCATTTTTTTCTTTACTTAAATTAATTAAAATAAAGTGTAATTATCACTCCTAAGTGGCTCAATGGGGTACCAAAATCTAACCATGGATTCCCATGGTCTAAAAAATATCAATCAATAGGATTAGGACACATGTTAGGGTAATTTAATATTATAATTATAATATTTGTTTACCCTTATTTACCAGATTTACTCTTTAACCATGGTAAATAAAATATTTACTGAAGTAAATATTCCTAATGTCTAAAAATAAAAGTTATCTATTTACACAATTTGTAACTTATGATTACAAATATGGAATCCATTTTTCCAAATTCAAAACACATAAGTGGTAGAAATTAATTTAAAATTAATTCCCGTTGTCAAAACAAAAAGCGTGTTTTTAAGAAATAATAACTATCAAAAGATTGACACTTGTTTATGTCAAATTTCAATGTGAAATTACTTCCAATGACCAAAATTAGATTAAATGGTAAAAATATAATCTATTTATACTTTAAAAACAATTAAATAGATAATCTAACAATATATGTAAATTATATTAAAAGGCAGTTTTGAATTAAAATATAGTATTTTTCACTATTTCATTAAAAAATGAACATTATCAGAAAAATACCAAAATTTCATCCAAATTAAATTTTGATGTCCCAATTCTAAAGAATAATATTATTTGTCAAATAGATCATATAAAAGTTACAAAAAAAAATATTTAAAAATATTTTTCCATCAAAAGATGGTAAATCCACCCCTTAAAGAATATTAGAGTATTTATGCTTAAAATGAAATTTTTTCTTATTGTAAGCCTCTAGAATTTATTGTATAAATGTAAAAATATTTAAAAAATTGTATAATAATATTTTAGTTTTTTTGGTTCATTCCATCCAATACCACATCTATGTGTTATCTACCATTTAAAATAATGTTATATTATTATTTTTTAGTATGACTCAGCCTTGCGTGCAACATGATATTTCAAAGAAACCCATTTTTGTGTCTGGTACGCCATAAAACCTAGAATCCCATTTAAAGTAAAATTAATATTTAATTAATAAATATGAAAATTTCATATTTTTTATTTACCTGGGATGTTACATCCTTCCACCCTTTTTAGAAATTGCATCCTCACAATTTTATTCACTTATCAATTAAATGCGGGTATTTATCCCTCATAGAATTATCATATTCCCATGTTGCCTCTTCAACCATATAGTTTTTCCAAACACCCTTTACCTGATGAATTACCATATTCCACAACACTTTCTCTCTTCGGTCAAGAATCTGGACTGGTTGTTCCTCATTAGAAATATTTTCTCCCAACTGAACTTCCTCTGGACTCAAAACATGAGATGAATCTGGCATATACTTTCTCAACATTGAAACATGAAAAGCATTATATACCTGGGATAAACTTGTAGGTAAAGTTACTCTGTATTCAACTAATCCAATGTTTTATAGTATTTCATATGGTCCAATGAACCTCGGACTCAGCTTTCCCTTCTTACTGAAACGCATCACACTTTTCTAGGGAGAAACTTTGAGAAAAACATGATCACCTACCTCAAATGAAAGATCCTTCCTCTGGTTATCCGCATAACTTTTCTTCCTACTCTGAGCTGTTGTCATGTGCTTCAAAATCAATTGAACCATTTTGGCCATCTCTTCTACCAAATTTGGTCCCATTAACTTCCTTTTACATACTTCATCCCAAAATGGTGGAGTTCAGCACTACTTCCCATATAACGCCTCAAATGGAACCATCTGTATACTGGAATGAAAACTGTTATTATATGAAAACTCAACCAAATAAAGATGTTGGTCCCAACTTCCATGGTAATCTAGTGAACAAGCACGTAGCATATCCTCCAAGGTTTGAATTGTTTGTTCTGACTACCCATCTGATTGAGGATGAAAAACTGTACTAAAATTTAATTTAGTACCCAATAACTTCTATAGGACTTTCCAAAAGTTAAATGTAAACCTGAGATCATGATAAGATAAAATGGAGAGAGGAAATCCATGAAACCTAACTATCTCTTTAACATACAATCAAGAAATTTGATCTAGAGAAAAAGTATCTCAAATAGGATGGAAATGAGAAGATTTAGTTAATCGATCAACAATAACCCATATTTCATTATTACCTCAAGATGTCTTCGGTAATACCACAACAAAGTCCATGGATATATTTTCTCATTTCCACTCTGGAACTAGTAATGGAAAAAGCATCCCTTTTGGTAACTTCCGCTATACTTTAACCTATTGACAATTCAAACACTTCATAGTAAAGTCAGAAATATCTATTTTCATTCCATCCCACCGGTAATATTCCCGGACATCCTTTTACATCTTAGTACTACCAGGATAAACTAAAAATGGAGAACTATGAACTTCACATAACAGCTATTTCTTTAACTGTGAATCACAAGGCACACATAATCTCTTTCCAAATCTCAAAATACAATTATTATCGATGTTAAATTTAGGAAACTTAACCTTATGATCTAACTCTACCTTTTTCTATAACTCACTGTATTCCTTCTACACTTTCTTAATTATATCTGATTGAGATTATTTCACTGACACCTGAAACAAAATAGAGGAATTTCTTACACCCACAACTTCTATTCCAAAGTTCATCGAATCTATAATCAAAGGATCTTGTTCTAAACCAAACAAGGTTAATGTAGTATTACTTTTTCGACTCAAAGCATCATCCATTTTATTTGCCTTTCCTATATGGTAATGAGTCATGCTATTATAATCATTGATTAATTTTATCCATCTCCTCTCTCTCATGTTCAATTATTTTTGAGTGAATATATACTTCAAACATTTTTGGTCAGTATATATTTCACATTTTACTCTATACAGATGATGCCTACAAACTTTTAATACAAAAAACTACAATAGCTAATTCCAAATCATGTGTAGGGTAATTTAACTTATGAGGTTTCAACTAAAGTGATGCATAAGAAATTACCTAATAATGTTTTATTAGGAAACAACCAAGTTCTTTCAGTAAAGCCTCACTGTAGATAACAAACTCACCATTTCTGGAAGACAGTTCCAAAACTAGATAATTCACCAATATTCATTTCAATTCTTGAAAACAATCATCACATTATTTTTTCAAAATGAAATTAACACCTTTTCAAGTTAACTTATTCAATAGGCTAGATAAACATGAAAATTTTTCAACAAACCTCTAGTAATAACATACAAAACCAAGAAAACTTTGGATCTCGGTAATATTTGTGGGTCTTGGCCTTTCTTCAACAACTTTTGTTTAAGCAGGATCAACTGTTATTCCATTTTTTGAAACAATGTTACCAAGGAATAAAATTTTTTGTAACCAAAACTCACACTTGCTGAATTTCCCATATAGTTTCTTTTCTTTTAAGGTTTTTAAGACAACCCTTAAATGACATTCATGTTCCTATTTACTTTTGGAATAAACCAAAATATCATCAATGAACACAAACACGAATTTATCCAGGAACTCACAAAAAATTATAGTCATATGATCCATGAATGCAGTAGGTGCATTGGTTAATCCAAAAGGCATAGCCACAAATTTATAATGGCCATATGTAGTATGAAACACAGTCTTCAGAATGTTTGATTCCTTTACTTTCAACTGATATTAGCCCGACCTCAAGTCAATCTTCGAAAAATAATGAGCTCCCTAGATCTGATCAAACAAATCATAGATATGAGGCAAAGGATACTTGTTCTTAATAGTGATGTTATTCAATACTTTATAATCAATGAAAATTATCATTGAACCATCTTTCTTTTTAACAAACAAGATAGGAGCACCCCATGGTGATGTGCTAGGTCGAATGAAACCTTTATCTAATAACTCCTAAAATTTCTTATTTAACTCTAAAAGTTCTATTTGATCCATTTGATAAGGGGGTATTGAAATTGGATTATCATCAGGAACTAAGTCAACAATAAATTCAACATCCCGATCAGGTATTATACCAAGAAAATCATCAGGATAAAAATCAAGATACTCATTTACCAATGGAACATCGTTAATCTGAGTAGTTACTTTGTTTTCAATAGCATGTTTAAGGTAACATTCATTTCCATCTTTTACTAGTTTCTCAACTTCCTGATATGTTATAAAAATTAAGGGTTCATTCTTGTACACAAAATGAAATTAGTTCTGAAAATAAACCTATTTCGCTCTACATTCAATCTTACCAAGGTAAACGGAAAACTGATATATACCCAAAATAACATCAAACTATACTATAGGAAAAACAATAAGTTTTGTAGGTAGATTATTTCCACACCCAAGGGCATGCAGGTTCTTATAATTTATTTTTGTCTCAACATTTCCTCCTAGTGTTTTTACCATAAGTTTAGGATTCATATCTTGACATAGAATTCCTAATTTACTAGAAATCTTATCAGAAATGAAAGTGTGTGTAGACCTTGAATCAAAAAACCCATTGTCTTAATCTGAATAAACAAAGAGTGTACTTGATACTACTTCATTTGATGGCCCAACATCTGCTGAAGTAGTTGCAAAGGATTTCACCACCCCTTTCTGCGTGTAGTTAGGCTGATTTCCCTTAGTTGAGTTCTTTTTTGGATATTCATTTTTATAATGACCCATTTCATTACACTTGGAAAATTTTACTGACTGTAAATTAAATTTTTTCTTACCATTACCTTGATCTTTTTCAGTGAAACTATGGGACTTAAGTCATATTTTACCACATTGGTAGCACTTACCAGAATTCAAAAGACATTCCCCAGCATTATGTTTACCACCATTTTCACAAACTGTAAACTTAATTTTCTTACCATCAGACTTTTTTGAAGAGTTATTTTCCTTCAACTACCACCTTTACCACTTATTCTGTTATTTGTAAAAGAACATCTGATCATCAACAAACTCCATTTCCACCCTATCCGCACATCGAACAAGTTTTACATAACTTTGGAAATCATGAGAATAAAAATCCTTTTGATACTTTAGATTTAATCCAGAGTAAAAATGATTGATTTTACTATCAAGATCTCATTTTAATTTTGAATCATACCTTGCCAGTCGAGTGAATTTTGCTTCATAAGTAGCCACTGAGTCATCTTCCTGCCTCAATTACAAGAATTGTTTTTCCATCCTAAGATGAACCACCTTAGGAAAATATTTATCAAGAAACATACCTTTTAATTCATCCCAATCAAGAGTATAAATCTACTAACTATCCCTAAATTTTTTCATAATTGACCCCCACTGACCAACGTCACCTTCAAAATGGTAAACAACAAGACTAACCTTTTGATGTTCTGAACACCCCATGACATCAAAAATCTTCTCCAGTGATTTAATCCACCCTTCAGATAGCACATGGTCAGATGATCCTTTGAATGATGGGGGATGTTGCCTCATGAAATGCTCTACTACTGACATGTTCCTCTGTGGTTGATCTGGATGATCTTGTGCATGGATACCACCACTATTTATAGCCCGATTCAACTATTCCATCACTGCAAAAAAACTATTCAGTTCTGATTCCAACCATCTCAGGTTGCTGATTTGGAAGGTTGTCTTCCTCCTGATGTCGTCCCATCATAGCTTCTGTGTTTCCTCTACGGAAAACCATTCTAAACAATGAAATATCTTAGGTGAAGAAACATGGTAATATTTAACTGATATATCATTAACATAAATTAATTTATAGATATTAATTTAACAATACCCCAACTCCTAAAGTTGTCTAAACGGACCTCTGATACCAAAAAATAAGGACCTAGCCTTAAACATTACATAATCTTGAATTAAGTTAATAATTCACATTGAGGATATTTTCATGTTTAGATATTTAGATAATTAGGTCATAACATATACATAACAACTTGAATATTACATGTAGACACTTCTACACATTATCCATTTTTTTCATAAAATAAAAACTCTTGAAAAAAGAGCCATGCCTAGTACTATGTTTTAGACAGCATGACTTTCCCTTGATCCAAACCTTGAACCTATTCATCTTCAAATCCTATGAAAAACATTTCAAAAAAACATGGTTTGAGCATAAAAAGCTTAGTAAGGGTTATAAAACAAGGAAAGAAAACATTAGTCCATTAACACATACTAGTCAATGAAATCACACTTTTCAATCTATAACATACCACACAAGATCATAAGATCTATGAATAACACATGGAAATTATAAATCATAAAGGTAAATTGTGGAATACATAACATACTTACATTGTAGCGTTCACAGCTATATAGGGAGTTACGTTTCGAATACCCATAACAATATATTACTTAAATATATTAGGAGAAACATTAATTTTTACCTCCGTCACATTACCCAATTTATTGAAGAGCTATCTCGGGATCACCCGCCCTCAGTTTATCATGGAACCACTCATATAAATAAACAATTTCCAAGAACCATAACTGTAAAGACCCGAAAATTATGTGGAATTTGTTTTCTTAAATACATGGGAATTTTAAAATTCCATGAAAATTGACGGCGCGTGATTCCGAGGCCTGGTGTGCCTGGAATCAATTTATGAGGTTTTGTTCGGGTACGTTCAGTAAACGTACGAGCGAGATTTTATAATTTTTGAACCAATGCTCGGAATTGAAATCCAAGGGCACCATTAAACTCGCAGCACTTATATTCGATTAAAAAGACTTTAACCTCAATGGCAGATGGTCGGGAATAAAAGGTAGTTTTTGGGTTTTTAATGAATTAAATAAAAATAAGGTTATGTAAAATTTATTTTTATTAGTTGGTTAAAACCTCCATGTGGAGGTTGGAGGTGAGAAATGCCAGACCTTAACCTCCCATGAGAGGTTATGGTGGTGGGGCCCACCCAAACTCAACCTCCCATGTGAGGATTAATTTGGTGGGGACCACCCGAGGTTAAACCTCTTTAACCCCCCATTAAGTGGGGAGAAACCCCTTGGGCTCCAAACTTTATGGTGCCAAATACTTTCAATTAATTAATTGAGCACATAAATTAATTAATTTGAATCCTTTTAAATTTCTTTCCAATGAAATAATTGATAATATAATCTATTTTTTGGAACATCTTTTCACTTTGGTGATTTGTGTGGAGGATTATTGGGATAATCACCCAACAAAGAACGCTCCTCCCAACGAAGAAAACTTCATCCGCCGATGAAGGACATGTCACGAACCGAATCTGGTCGCCATCAGACCGGCACCAAAGCCAGCTCATGGAAAGACCCGAAGGGTGTTCCCCATCCCCACGGGCATGCACAAGTGCTCGGGTATCATAAAAATTCATTTGGGAATGATTTACCTGAGTTTGGGTTCATAAAATAACTGAAAACAAACAACAAACCAAATCTAAAAAATTATGCCAAACAAGACTTAATAAAAAATTCAGACATGATTATATGGGTTTAAACAAGACACAAGAGGTCCAAAGGTACATAAAAGTATCCGCAAACAGCCCATGAGACTCCACACGACAAAGGTTCATCACCCACAAGACATCTCCACAACACCGCACCATCGAGAGAAACGAGCAACCCGAACCGCCATCGCCCAAGGCCTTGCCTTTGCCTGTGTCAAACATGATAAAGTCTACTTACACCCAAAGGTGTAAGTAGGGTGTGAGAATAATCCCAATTGTATATCACCCAAGGATTCCAAGTGATAGGCATTATAAAATAAAAGGCTTGCAAGAGTTATAAATAGATAATGGTAGCATTTATTTCTAAAAGTGAAACTTTGAAAAGAAAATAACTTTCAATGGGGATAACTTTAAAGAATGAGTGAATTTGAATAAAACTATCAAGCTACTGGATTTCACATCCCAAAATACCATAAAGAATGTATAAATTCCAAAAAGGCCACGAGCACCAAGCATAGGAACACCCCTAGGTACTAGTTTGTTGTGAGCCCCTAGTACCTCGTACCTCGGTGAAAGTAACCATAATGGAATTCATTCTCATGCACGAGCCACTAGTAGGGAGCATACCCATAACCTAGTGGTCTCCAATCATCTTCATTATAGTTTTGTTAGTGTTATCCATGTCAGACTTGCTAAGTGAACCATGGTCAAAACCCCTCCGTTCACTAGCGTACTAGTACACGTTAGCCCACCAAGTTACCCGGGTTTCCCGTATTGTGCTCAAATAGTAACCACATTCTACCAAAATCAATTTTCACATATAAATATCAGTCCTGGTCACACACATTCAAAACAATAGCTACACCTTCTTTTCACCTTTCGTATAACTCAATAAACCACTTATAATTTCCATAAAACAATTTCAAGAAAAGTAATCAAATTTTGCACATTAAATTCATCTAAAATACCACATTTAAAACCAAATGTTGACCAATATTATACCAAACCATAAATTTCAGCATAAAAACATTTTTATAAATCCTATCCCTGAATTATAAAACAACACCAAGAGGCACAACATGGGTTGCACATGTAAAACACCGATTTTCACACAAAATTGGCACTTAAAAATAAACCGCTTTTAAAATGCAACCCAAATAAATTTTTGCAATCCAAATACTGAATGAGGAAAATAATGGAAACATAAATACATCAAGCCAACTCATTTTACAATACCTACATATGAAATCACCTACCAAAAGAGTCAAAACCCCCAAATCCTTGTGCGTCACTTCAACCGCGCCTCCTCCGCACCACAAGGGAGTAAGATTGAACCTAAAACCAGAGGATTGGACCATGAAACTCAAAAATAAAACCCTAGGTACGAATACCCATCTTCTGGACATTTGGGGATTCAATTAAAAGGAAGAAACCCTAAGAAGAAGAGTGGAATAAGGAAGAGAACCAACTTACATGAGAAATCTGGACGTTTTTTGGAGCTTCAGAAGCTCGGCCCTAAATCGCAATAAATATTAGCTCCAAAAAGGAAAAAACGAATATGTGGGTGCGGCTGGTTTTAGTGGAAACGTGTGAGAGGTGTAATCACAAAAAAAGGATAAAAAATAAAAGTTTTATGAAAGAATTACAAAACAATTCTAAAACTGGAAATGGGCCTTCGGGTTGGCCAAATACCTAGTTTGATCACCCAAATCCAAGATGCTAATGAATTTTTAAGGGGCCCAAAATTATTTTGTGGTTTTAATATTTAAATGAAGGTAATTTTGGAAGTTTAATGGGTGAAAAATGTTGAAAAACGAAGGAGTTATTAAAGAAACAAAATTTACTTTCAAAACTGGAAATGGGCTCTCAGGTTGGCCCAAATTTTGGAAACCCACTGTTTCCTTCAAAAATGCATGGAAAACCATCAAAACAAAGAAATAATGTAAATTAAATGAAAAATACCTTTTTAATATTTCATTTATGTGACAATTATCCCTACCATGAAAGACTTTCCGCCCCAAAAAGTCATCATGAGGCTTGATTGGAAAAAAAGAACGGGTACTCTTCCTCGACCCACGCCTTTCGCTCCCATGTCTCATGTGTATCATTTACATGCTTCCATAGAACTCGGACTAATGGAATAGACTTCCCTCGAAGTATCTTCTCTTGGGAGTCCACTATTTTCACTGGCCTCTCAATAATTTACAAGTCAGGATCTATCTCCAGTTCTTCCCAACTCAACACATGGGACGGATCCGGGTAGTATTTCTTCAACTGATAAACATGGAAGACATCATGGATGGATGTCAATTGAGAAGGTAAGGAAAACCTGTATGGCACCTTTCCAATACGCTCGATGATCTCAAATGGCCCGACATACCGCAGAGTTAGCTTACCTTGCTTCCCCAATCGACGATGGCCCAGATGAGGGGCCACCTTCAAGAATACTCTGTCACCCACAGAAAATTCTAGGTCTTGACACCTCCGGTCAGCATATAATTTATGACGACTCTGAGATGTCAATAAACATTGCTTGATTGATTTTTACCTTCTCAGATGTCTCCTGCACCATACTCAGCCCCATTAGTTAGGTCTCACCTACCTCAGCCCAACACAGGGGGGACCGACAAGGCTGACCATAGAGCACCTCAAAAGGAGACATTTGAATCAAGGATTGGTAACTGTTATTATAAGAAAACTCAACCAATCCCAAATGGGTATCCCAAGAACCTCCAAGGTCTAGGAAACATTCACGAAGCATGTCCTCCAAAATCTGATTCGCCCGCTCTGTCTGACCATCCGTCTGCGGATGGTATACTGTGATCATCTTAATCTGGGACCCCAAGGCCTTCTAAAGGCCTTCCCAGAACCGAGATGCGAAACGATGGTCTCTATCTGAGACAACTTCTGATGGAAAACCATGGAGTCTCACCTCCTCCTGAAGATACAAATGGCCCAACCCATCCACTTTAGATGTATCTCTGATCAGAATGAAGTAGGTTGATTTGGTTAGACGATCAATCACCACCCAAATGGAATTCTTACCTCGAGGTGTACGAGGTAATACAACAATGAAGTCCATGGAAAACTCGTCCCACTTCCAGGTATGAATGGGTAGTGGTTGGAGAAAACCGGAGGGCTTTTGGTGCTCTGCATTCACATGCTGGCATGTGTAGCATCTCAAAACAATGTCTGCTATGTCCCGTCTCATACCAGGCCACCCAAACTGCCGATGAACATCATAATACATCTTAGTGGCACCCGGATGGATAGCCCACTGAGACTGGTGGCTATCTTGCATCACCACGTTCCACAGAGATAATGGCACTACTGAACAGCCCTTGAAGCACAAGATGCCCTCAGGAGACAATGACCAATCAGAGGATGTCTCCCCACCATGAAGAAACTACTTCGACCACTGACAAAGCTCACCACTGGGCTGTTCCTACTGAATCAATTCCAATAGAGAAGGAGTCAATTGGACGCTCGCCAAGAATTCCCCTCCACTGTGTTCCTTGGTCTCCACATGCATCTATGAAAAGACTTCCATCAATGTCCACTCATCACTAGACTTCCTCAAAGCCTGCACTGGAACCCTTCTGCTCAAGGCGTCAGCCACTAAATTACCCTTACATGGGGTATAGAAAATGTCAAAATCAAATCCCTGCAAGTACTGGATCCAGCGACGCTGCCTCAAGTTGAGGTCCTTTTGTGAGAAGATATAAGCCAAGCTTTTGTAATCAGAATAGAACAAGAAATTCTCCCCAAAGAGGTAGTGACGCTATGTCTTCAAAGCATGCATCACTGATACCAACTAAAAGTCATGGGTTGGGTAGTTATTTTCGTGTGGCAGGAGTTGGAGAGAGCCATACGCCACCACGTGATCATCCTGCATAAGCACACACCCAAGACCCATACCTGAAGCATCACAATAAACCACATATCCCTTTCCAGCCTCTGGAAAAATCAGCACGAGGGCAGTAGTCAATCGCCTCTTCAGCTCCTCGAATGATGCCTGACATTCTGGACCCCATAAAAATGTCACCCCTTTCTGGGTGAGGGAAGTCATCGGTGAAGCAAGCCGAGAGAAATCCCGAACGAATCACCTGTAATAACCAGCCAAGCCAAGAAAACTCCTGATCTTGAACACATTCTTTGGTTTCTCCCACGACATTACGGCACTAATTTTCTCAGGGTCCACTAAAAATCCATGCTCTGAGATCACATTCCCCAGAAATATCACCTCTCTGATCCAGAAAGTGAACTTTGACAACTTTGCATAGAGGCGGTGATCTCATAATGTACCCAAAACGATCCTCTAGTGATGTTCGTGTTCCTCCTTAGAGCAAGAGTATACCAGAATGTCATCCACAAACACCACAACAAATGAATCAAGATACTGATGGAAAAACCTATTCATAAGTGCCATAAAGACCGCTGGAGCATTGGTCAATCTGAAGGGCATGACCAAATACTCAAAGTGGCCGTACTTGTTTTGGAAGGCTGTCTTAGGGATATCTGACTCCTTCGCCCTGAGTTGAGGATACCCTGAATGCAGGTCTATCTTTGAGAACCAATTTTCCCCCTTCAACTAATGAAACAAATCATCTGTTCTGGACAGAGGGTATTTATTTTTAATTGTTACCTTATTCAGCTTTCGGTAGTCAATGCACAACCAGAGGGATCCATCAGCCTTTTTCACGAACAACACAGGAGTAGCCCAAGTAGAGACGCTCGGGCGAATGAATCCTTTGGATTCTAAGCCGTCCAGCTGTATCTTTTATTCCCTCAGCTCGGTGGGGGCCATGTGATAAGAGGGAAGAGATATAGGTTGTGTTCCCGGTGCCAGATCAATCAAAAACTCCACATCCCGCTCTGGGGGTAAGCTTGAAAAATCATCTGGGAATACCTCCAGATACTCATTCACTACATGAGGTAGTGCACCTTCAGGGGAAGGACCATCCTCTAGCCTGAGAGAAGTTAACTAGAAGATAAAACTTCCCAACTCTGGGAGTGGAGTCCCTGCGCGACTTGACCGAGGATCCCATTCTCCATGAAAAACCTGACGACTCCCATCAGGTGCCGTGAAACTCACACACCGTCTATAGAAATCGATGTGTGCCTAGAAGTGTACTAGAAAATCCATCCTGAGTATGACATCAAAAAGGTTCATATCTAAGACCAAGAGGTCCCACTCCATCTCGACCCCTGACACAGAAAGCACACATGATGGGCACCTGAGACCCTGCTCCTTCTTCTTTCCCAGCGGTGTCACCAACTCCATTGAGAATGACGTCAAATCAGTTGGAAAATTCAGAATGTACACAAAACAGGCAGAAATGAATAAAACAGAGGCACTAGTATCAAATAGAGAAGTATCTATAGAAGATTAAATCAAAATGGTACCTCGAACAGTCGACGGTCTTTCCTCTGATCCTGCTGGTGCCTGATCCACCGTATGGAGATGTCCAGTCTCTGCCTGAAGACGACTGCTAGTCTATGGCTGTGCCCTGAACTGGATCTACCTAGAAGACGACCCATCCCTACCACCACGGCTTCCAAATTGAGATCCCCTAGTACTCAATGGCTCAGACTGTGCTGGAACTCCTCTGGGAGCCATGGATCCTGCCCCACTTTGAAGTGGACGCGCTATCCTGCAAAAGCGTTGCACATGTGCCATACCTCCACCCTGGAAACAGGTCTTCGGAGGATGAGGGCATGCTGGACGGATGTGCCCGGGCTTCCCACACTGGTGGCACATGACCGATCTCGCATCAGAAGCCGCTGATGAAAACTGCCTAGAAGAGTTCCCTGAACTGCCTCCTCCTTTCTTCACATGATCCTCCCGCTTCCTTTTCTTCTCTAAGGAGATTCCACTTCCCACTGCTGATACAGAACCATAGAAACTAGCCCTACCTTTTCTATCAATCCCCACTATGCACGCCCGATCAATGACCTCAGCTTAGGTCCTCAGCTTAAACAAGAACACCTGGGAGTATATCTCTGGTCTCAAGCCTTTCTCAAACCTACAGGCCTTCGCTTGCTCATTAGAGACAATTTCTGGAGCATACCGAACCAACTCAGCAAAACAGTTGGCATACTCCATCACAGATAGATTTCCCTGAACATGTTCCATTAACTCTCTAGACCTGGCATAAGCCAACACCTCAGGGCAGTACTGTTCATTGAAGAAAGCCTTGAAATCTCCCCAGCGCATCTGCCCATTCTTCCCAGCCTGAAGCACTGACTCCCACCATTTACGGCTGGGACCCTCCAATAGAATGTAGGAACACTTCACCCTAATCTCTACAGGTGTTTCTAGGAACTCAAACATACACTCGATCTTCTCGAGCCATTCCTCTACTTCTTGGGGTTCTGAGCTGCCTCTTGGAGGCTTATTTTTCAGGAACTCCTGGGACTTGTCCTTTCTAGGAGCAGTCTCATCCTCTCTAACAGGAGATGGAACTGGAGCTGGTCCATATCGTAGAGCCTGGACAGCCTGGATCACGACCTCGACTAGCCTCTGATCAATTGGTGTGGGAGAACTCTCTCCGGCTTCCTCCCATGGGTGAGTGAGAGCTTTCTGGGGAGGCATGTTGCTACAAAATGCAACAGTCACAAAATAATAATCAATACCACAATTCTGAAAATTTTAATCAAGTACATAAAATATAAATAATCTAAACACATTTCAGTAATAAAATAAACAACTACTCCACATCTGCCTAATGTCCACATGTGGTCTGCAGCCCACACGTCTCACCTGGAAGTGAAGTCAATCTGTAAATTCCTACATCCCCTGGTGACTCAGGTTCTTCCATGAGAGGTGCGGGCTAGAAACCCTACTCACAACCAAAACCCTGAGTCATGATAGTCCTAGCTCTTGTCTATCCCGACTCATCCCAAAATAACAAAATAACCCAAAAACTTTAACCTCCTCGGATACCATTTTGTCACGAACCGAATCTGGTCACCATCAAACCGGCACCAAAACTGGCTCCTAGAAAGACCCGAAGGGTGTTCCCCATCCCCACGGGCTGTCACAAGTGCCTGGGTATCATAAAAATTCATTTGGGAAAGATTTACCCGAGTTTGGGTTCACAAAATAACCGAAAACAAACAACAAACCAAAGCTGAAAAATTATGCCAAACATGACTTAATAAAAAATTCAGAACTGATTATATGGGTTTAAACAAGACACAAGAGGTCCAAAGGTATATAAAAGTAGCAGCAAACATCCCATGAGACTCCACACGACAAGGGGTCATCACCCACAATCCATCTCCACAACACCGCACCATTGAGAGAAACTAGCAACCCGAACCGCCATCACCCAAGGCCTTGCCTTTGCCTATGTCAAACATGATCAAGTATACTTACACCCAAAGGTGTAAGTATGGTGTGAGACTAATCCCAATAGGATATCACCCAAGGATTCTAAGTGATAGGCATTATAAAATAAAAGGCTTGCAAGAGTTATAAATAGATAATGGTAGCATTTATTTCTAAAAGTGAAACTTTGAAAAGAAAATAAATTTCAATGGGGATAACTTTAAAGAATGAGTGAGTTTGAATAAAATATTCAATCTACTGGTTTTCACATCCCAAAATACCATAAATAATGTATATATTCCAAAAAGTCCACGAGCAGCAAGCATAGGAACACCCCTAGGTACTAGTTTGTTGTGAGCCCCAAGTACCTCATACCTCGGTGAAAGTAACCATAATGGAATTCATTCTCGTGCACGAGACACTATTAGGGAGAATACCCATAACCTAGTGGTCTCCAAGCATCTCCATTATAGTTTTTTAGTGTTATCCATGTCAGACTTGGTAAGTGAACCATGGTCAAAACCCCTCCGTTCACTAGCGTACTAGTACACGTTAACCCACCTAGTTACCCAGGTTTCCCATATTGTGCTCAAATAGTCACCACATTCTACCAAAATCAATTTTCACATATAAATATCAGTTCTGGTCACACACATTAAAAACAGTAGCTACACCTTCTTTTCACCTTTCGTATAACTCAATAAACCACATATAATTTCAATAAAACAATTTCAAGAAAAGTAATCAAATTTTTCACATTAAATTCATCTAAAATCCCACATTTAAAACCAAATGGAGACCAATATTATACCAAAACATAAATTTCAGCATCAAAACATTTTTATAAATCCAATCCCTGAATTATAAAACAACACCAAGAGGCATAGCATGGGTTGCACATGTAAAACACCCATTTTCACACAAAATTGGCACTTAAAAATAAACCGCTTTTAAAATGCTACCAAAATCAATTTTTGCAATCAAAATACTGAATGAGGAAAATAATGGAAAAAGAAATACAACAAGACAACTCATTCTACAATACCTACATATGAAATCACCTACCAAAAGTGTCAAAACCCCCAAATCATTGTGCGTCACTTCAACCACACCTCCTCCGCACCACAAGAGAGTAAGATTGAACCTAAAAACAGATTATTGGACCAATAAACTCAAAACTGAAACCCTATGCACGAATCCCCATCTTCTGGACATTTGGGGATTCAATAAAAAAGAAGAAACCATAAGAAGAAGAGAGGAATAAGGAAGAGAACCAACTTACTTGAGAAATCTGGACATTTTTTGGAGCTTCAGAAGTTCGGCCCTAAATCCCAATGAATCTGATCTCCAAAGAGGCAAAAAAGAATATGGGGGTGTGGATGGGTTCAGTGGAAACGTGTGAGAGGTGGAATCACCAAAAAATGATAAAAAATTAATGTTTTATGAAATAATTACAAAAAAATTTTAAAACTGGAAATGGGACTCCGGGTTGGCCCAATACCTAGTTTGATCACCCAAATCCAAGATTCTAATAAAATTTTAAGGGGCCCAAAATTCTTTTGTGGTTTTAATATTTAATTGAAGGTCATTTTAGATGTTTAATGGGTGAAAAATGTTGAAAAATGAAGGAGTTATTAAAGAAACAAAATTTAATTTCAAAATTGGAAATGGGCTCTCAGGTGGGCCAAAATTTTGGAAACCCACTATTTCCTTAAAAAATGTGTGGAAAACCACTAAAACAAAGCAAGGATGTAAATTAAATGAAAAATAACTTTAAAATATGTCATGTATGTGACAGAACATCTTCTTCTTTGATATCCAATCAGAACAAGGGATGAAGTGCCATCCTTAAAGAACGCCGATGACAACGTCCTCAACTTCTTCATCTTCTTCTCCAACGACAATGAATCCGAGGTAGGGGATAGAAATATGATTTGTTTCTCATTATTCATTTTCCATCGAGTATTATAAATCAAAGCTGCATGATATCACCCTAACGCGGAGGGTTTGGGCCGAAAAAACACAGCCCGAACCCTCCGCCTTCTTGTGGAATTTTACGTTAAACGTGGCATGACACCGGGATGAGCGACTCTCGTCAACGATGAATGTGGATTGAAGGCGATGTACCGAGGAGAGCATGAATTATTCCAGAATGAGAATTGAGCCACCAGGACTTTTTCGGTGACCCGCAAAAATGTCATCGGTGGGTGGAATCGATGAGCGTCATCGCGTGGCGATGGTGGCACAATTGTGTCGCCGGAGGAATAGACCGCGGTAGTGCAGCGGTGGCCAGCCTAAGGCAGACTGCGAAGGAAACTGGTAGCCCAAGCCTCCAGGTCACTAGAGAAGGCGTGACGCAACCGCTCTGTATGGTTGAGAAAAAGGGGTCGTGGCACCTGGTCGTAGCGGTGCATCGGTAGCCAGCGCAACGGTGCCACGCGGGAGTCGGCTGGCCGCTCGGCCAGCCGGGAGAAGCAGGGCCCCCACTAGGTCCCGCATGATGCGGAATAGTGACATGTGGTACCTATTTGTCTCCCTCCCAAATGGCATAGTGGTTTGGGATTTCTAGGGGGTGCGAATTTCCACCTGGACACGGCTAGGGCGGACCCCACCGGGCCGCCGGGCCGGACCCTGCGTGGGCTGGGCCGCCAAGCGTGTGCCAGGCTGCCCTCGTAGGTCAGGCTGTCCCTACGGACCGGGTCATACCGTGGATCGGGTCAGACCCACAGACTGGGTCGTATCCCAGTCCAGACACGGGTCGGGTCGGGTCGGCCCGACTCGACCGGACCAGACCCGGACCCGGACCCGTTTTGGTCTGTTTCTATACTTCTACCTGTAACTAGAGATATGGGCATCCAATTGACGAATCTTATGTGGCTACAGAAACCTTGAAAGGATATAGTTCTTTTGGTATACCCCACTCAAGGTTTGGACACAGTTGTTGTACGGCTGGGTTGGATTCGAATGAAATTTCAACCGAGCCCTCAGAACGAAAATGCCAATAACTCTCAGTCCGGGCGTCCGATTGACACACCATTTGTCGCATTGAGTTTCTTATGGAATGATGGATATTTTTTATACATAAACTTGGGACTTCATGGTAGTTGATGCATCAAAATATTTCTTGAGGAGAAGACCCTCCTGGAATCAAGCATGTTTTGTGCGGAACCCTTTGGCTGGCTATGCACTAAAGACTATTCTTGGATCCTGTGTGGGTTCGATAGCTCTGACTACTGTTCCTGGATCCTGTGTGAGTTCGATAGTTCTGGCCACTATTCCTGGATCATGTGTGGATTCAACAGCTCTGACTACTGTTCCTGAATCCTGTATGGGTTTGATAATTCTGGCTGCTGTTCCTGGATCCTGTGTGGGTTCGACAGAATAGATGACTTAGTGGCTACATCTGAACATCTCTATCTCTCTACATAAGTTGTATACATGTGTGAGCTGAGTCAGTAACATTGTGTTTTCCTCATTATTGAGATGGATTACTTGATAACTTAGCTATATATATTAGCATATACCTAAGTGGGGTTATCTATTGATTTCATTCTTTGTGGTTTATACTTGTTGGATTTTGTGTGACCTTGAGGGTCTCAGGGTCCCTATTGAGTATCATTATACTCACCCCTGCACGGGATTTGAACGCACCTCATTGTGTTGGATGCAGACGACAGACAACGCTGACTGAGGCTGAGTATATGGGGACTGGACGGTACTCGGAGGTGGACCTCACGACGAGTCGGTACTCGGATGAGATTGACCGACGTGGAGTGCCAAGGAGGATATCTGTACCTACCCTTCAGGTAGGATCTTTAGTGGATGATCTAGGAGTGGCTTTTCACCTTTTAGCTATTTTGTCCTTTTTAGTTGTACTTGTACTTTATAGTTGGGCTTGTATTTCTGACCCCTTTACTTTTCAACACTCTATTGTTATAAAGTTTTACTTATTGTTTTGTTTCTAGCTGTGCGCTCTATTGTGTGTGTTTACAGTTATAAAGGAAATGCCTTCCCAGTTTAGGGATTTACACCTTTGGTGCTCATTGCCATCCCCTGGCCTACGGAAGACGGGCTTGGGGTAGTCACGGTACAGGCCTCAGGGGACGGGTCGTGACAAATTGGTATCTGAGAGAGATTCTATCTCAGAACTAAGGACTCTAATATTTTCTATGAAGCAATAGTGTTAAGGGTATTGAGTGTGGTTTTCAGTTCAGGGAGTCCAGTGTTGGTGTGGCAGCCGATGTATCCTTACACCAGGACCCTGACTTCTGATTTCCAACTATGTGCACGAAAATACTGATTGTGTGTTGTTTTTAAGAGTCTTCTTTGTGATCTCTTTTGAGTCAGCTCACCAATTATAACTTATTGACTGTGGTGAACTTGTTCTATTTCAGGATGGCCCCACGTAGATAGACAGCTAGGGTTCCAGGTGTTGTACGCGATGGAAGCCCACTGAGCAACGAGGCCTTGGTGCAGGGCCCTATTACAGTGGAGGCACCAGCGCTACCACTACCCATTAGGCCACTGATGCCACCAGCCCCAACAGTAGAGAGTGCATGCCTCCTGAGTGTGTTTCACGAGTTCCAGTGCCAGAGGAAACCTAGGTACATGGGCGAGATGGACCCAAAAGTAACTGAGGATTGGTTGGAGGTTGTGGTGAGAGTATTCAGACTGGTAGGGACACCAGCAGACCTTATGGTGATCCTTGCCACAAGTCTCCTTCAGGTAGCATCAGGTAGATGGTGGAGCCTGATGCTCAGGTGCATGATGAGGCAACACTTCTCTGGGCAGACTTTGAGAGCCTGTTTCGGGCAGAGTTTGACCAAGCCACCCTACGTGCGGTGTAGATGTAGGAGCTACTGCATCTACAGCAGGGTAGCATGTCGGTGGTACAATACTCAGCAAGGTTCACCAACCTCTCGCGCTACTCCAAAAATATGGTACAAGAACCATTCTTCAAGGCCTAGACCTTCGAGTAGGGGCTTAGGTGAGAGATCAGGGCTTCGATGATCTCCCTCAGCATCCCGACACAGGCGGGGGTGTTAGAGAGAGCCCTCTTAGTGGAGAGTTTCCTTGCTAAGTAGACACCAGTAGCGAGACCCGCCACCGAGAATCACGTAGCGTAGTCTTCTGTAGATGGTATTAGACAGATGTCATAGAGGTCCAAGTGGACCAGACCATCCGGTGGATGAGATCAAGACCCAGGTTCGGTTGTGCGAGGCACACGAGAAAGAGCCAGTCATTCGAGGAACGTGCAGTGTTTCACATGCGGCGGGCAAGTTCACATGGCTCGTGACTGTCTGACCTGCTGTTTGGATGATCAACAAAAAGTTGAGGGACCTCCCAGTAAGAGGCATAGGTTTGATCAAGGCGGTCCGTAGGAAGCAGGTGGATGTCGCAGAGGAGCTATCCGTGCAGCTGGCGGTGTACGATGTTACGAGGTGTTACCCTCACCCCCACTAAGAGGTCCACCCCGATCGCATGGAGTAGGTGGAAACGGAAGAGATCAACTCTAGGTAGCTGAGGCATATGATCCTGGCTCTTCGAAGATGATTCAAGGTATGATCTAGGTCTAATCTACCTTAACTGTAGTTCTTTTAGACACAAGTTCCAGTTACTCTTTCATTTCCACTACACTCATTCGGATCTCGAAGATTCTGACGGAGCCGTTGGCTCGATCCTTATGGATAGAGACTCTTACAGGAGAAGGCTCGATGATGACGCACTGGTACCGGGAGTGTGAGCTTACTCTAGGAGGCAAGAGCTTCGGTTGGGATCTCCTTGTACCAGCGTCGAGGCCTTACGACATCATCTTGGGTATGGAATGGTTATCTACAGTCCATGCTCAGATCGACTATATTTGGTGAAAAGTACGGTGTGTCGGCACAGATGGGACCAGGTTCACCTTCACCAGTGAGAAGGAATCCTTTATAGTGCAGGACATACTTACTCGGAGGAAGGTGTAGCTGAGCACTCATTAGTTGGCCTGCCTTACCCACGGAGCGGTAGATGTGTAGAGTCCGAGCTATCCTGTAGTGGTGGACCAGTACATGGATGTTTTTTCTAATGATGTTCTAGGTCTACCTCCTCACAGAGAGGTGGACTTTTACATTGACCTGTACCCCATGATGATACCGATATCTACGCTGGCATATCAGATGGATCCCGCAGAGCTCCATGAGCTGCGGGTACAGCTGGAGGACTTATATGGGAAGGGATTCATTTGGCCCAGTTTTTCTCCCTAGGAATCCCCGATTCTATTCTCCATGAAGGTGGATGAAATCTTGAGGCTTTTTTTTGACTACCATTGCCTGAACCAGGTGACCGTGAATAACAAGTACCCACTCCCAAGTATTGACGACCTCTTTGATCAGTTTAAGGGAGCTCGATGGTTCTCGAAGATAGACCTCATATCAGACTATCACCAACTTAGAGTTCGAGATGAGGATGTGTAGAAGATGACCTTCATATGTCGGTACGACCACTACGAGTTCTTGGTTACGCCTTTCGGCATAAACAATGCACCAGTAGTGTTCATGGGACTAATGAACAGGATCTTCTAGCCATATCTCAATCGCTTTGTCATAGTCTTCATTGACGACATTCTGATCTACTTGACTACTAAGGAGGAGCATGCCTACCATTTTTAGGTAGTACTAGACACATTCTGAGATCAACAGCTTTAAAATAAGCTCTCGAAGTGCCAGTTTTGTATCCAAGAGGTTCAATTCTTGGCACACGTCATCTAGGAGGCTGGAGTTGTAGTTGATCCAATGAAGATTGAGGTGGTACTTTCTTGGGAGCCACCCAGTAGTGTAACAGAGTTTCCTGGGTTTGGATGGTTATTACCAGAGGTTCGTGCCCGAATTCTCTAGAGTTTCAGCACCACTATCAGTCTTGAAGAAGAAGGGGAAACCCTTCGTGTGGTCAGAGAGATGCCTGCAGAGCTTTCAGAAGGTAAGGTAGAGGCTGACTAGTGCCCCTATATTGGGGCTTCTAGAGGAAGGAATATAGTATGTAGTCTATTACGATGCATCAAGGACTGAACTTGGGTGTGTCCTGATGCAGGAGTGAGCAGTGATCACGTATGGTTCTCGGTAGTTGAGACAACACGAGTATAACTACGCTACCCATGACTTGGAGTTAGCAGCAGTGGTCTTCGCCTTGAAGATGTGGAGACACTATCAGATGGGAGAGCATTTCATAGTCTACTTTGACTATGATAGTCTCCAGTATATCTTCTCTCAAAAGGACATGAACTTTAGAGCGACGTTGGCTTGAGTTTCTCTAGGACTATGACTTTGAGATAGTCTGTACTCCTGGGAAGGGGAAAGTTGTATCAGATGAACTCAGTAGAAGATCTGGTATATAACTGCTAGGAGAGGCAATAGTGGATATGGCTAATTTTGAGATATCCCTTATGGAACGAGATGGATTAGCCTTTATTCAGTCTCTTACAGTCACTCCCCCACTTCTTCAGCGAGTCAGGGAGGCACAACGTGGAGATGCTGACTACGAGACACGATGTCCTCAGATATCCATAGGGCAGAAACCTGATAGATTTTACAAATTTGGGAAGCACGTCAACATATTCATAGGATGTAAAATGGTTCCAATGTCACTTCAGGAGGAAGTGTTGATGGATTTTCACACATCCCCTCTTGTAGTACATCCTGGAGTGGCGAGGATGTACCAGGGCCTTTGATGACAGCACTGGTGGCCAGGTATGAAGAAGGTAGTAGCAGAGTTTGTCTCTCGATGCCTCACTTGTTAGCAAGTAGAGGCAGAGAACCAGGTACCATCAGGCTTGGATCAACCATTTGAGGTCCCATATTGGAAGTGGGATGGGATATCCGTGGACTTCGTGATAGAAATTCCACGTACATCCAGGGGTCACGACTCGATTTGGGTGATCTTTGACCAACTCACCAAGTCGGCCCACTTTGTACCGATCAGAGAGCATGGTTCAGTAAAGATATTGGGAACCCTCTATGTGCAGGAGATTGTGTGGCTACATGGAGTACCTTATTCTATTGTCTCCGATCGTGACACACTGTTTACTTCCTGGTTATAGAAGGGGTTGCAGTAGGCTTTAGGGATGCAGCTTCGTTTGAGCACCACCTTCCATCTTCATACGGATGGTCAGACTGAGCGGACCATTCATACCCTTGAGAACATGCTGCGTGCATGTGTCCTCAACTTTAGTCATAGATGGAGGGATCACTTACCTTTGGTGGAGTTTTCATACAACAACAGCTATCACTCCACCATTGGGATGACACCTTTTGAGGCATTTTATGGACGACCTTGCAGATCACCGTTGTGCTGGACAGACCGCGGGGAGTTAGTACTAGTGAGACCAGAGATGGTACGAGCTACCATAGAGAAGGTGCAGATCATCAAGGAGTGGATGAAGACAACACAGAGTAGACATAAGTCATATGATGACAGGAGACAGAGACCTCTAGAGTTCGAGGATGGTGACCATGTCTTTCTACGGGTCTCACCCCGACGAGGTTTATGGATATTTGGCTGAGGTGGCAAGTTATCTCTGTATTTCATCGGACCTTTCCATGTCCACAGAAGAGGTGGAAAGGTGGATTACTACCTGGCTCTTCCACCTCAGTTGCACCGGGTGCACGATGTCTTCCATATATCCCAATTGAGGAGATACGTGCACGAACCTTCTCTCATCATCGACCATGGAGAGCTGGACGTCGACGATTGGGTGACATTCAAAGAGGTTCTAGTAGAGATTGAGGATTGACAGGAGTGGGTCCTACGTGGATGGTCAATACCTCTGGTGCACGTTTGCTGGCAGCACGGTAACCTCCAGGAGAGAACATGTGAGTAGGAGGCTCAGATGCGTGCTCAGTACCCCCACTTGTTCCCTTAGTTCAAGTTGTAGCTTATGGGGAAGTAAAACCCTGAGGTGGGGAGAATGTAAAGTCCTAGAAATTTGGTGTAAATTTTTTTCTTAATTACATGGTAATTTTACGAGTCTGCAAAAATTGACGGTGAGCGATTCTGAGGCGCAGTGTGCCTAGAATCAATTTCTGAAGTTTTGTTCAGGTATGTTTAGTACACATATGAGTGGGATTTTATAAATTTTGAATTGGTGATCAGAATTGAAATCTGAGGGAACTGTTGAACTCGCAGCACTGATATTAGCTTAAGAAGACTTTCACCTCGACGAGAGATGGTTGGGAATAAAATATAGTTTTTCGGTTTTTAATAAATTAAAAACAATAAGGTTGTGTAAACATTATTTTTATTAGTTGGTTAACACCTCCATGTGGAGGTTGGAGGTGGGGACCACCACACCTTAACCTCCCATGAGAGGTTATGGTGATGGGGCCCTCCCAAACTCAACCTCCCATGTAAAAATTAATTTTGCGGGGACCACCCAAGGTTAAACCTCTTAAACCCCCCATTAAGTAGGGAGAAACCCCTTGGGCTCCGCACTTTATGAGGAAAAATACTTTCAATTAAATAATTGAGACATCAATTAATTAATTTGAATCTTTTTGAATTTCTTTCCAATGAAATAATAGATAATATAATCTATTATTTGGCACGCCTTTTCAATTCGGTGATTTGTGTGGAGGATTATTGGGAGAATCTCCCAACGAAGAACGCTCCTCCCAACAAGGATTGCTTCATCCGCCGATGATAGACATCTTCTTCTTTGATCTCCAACCGAAATAAAGGAGGAAGTGCCTTCCTTGAAGAACGCCGAGGAAGTCATCCTCGACTTCTTCATCTTCTTCTCCAATGACAACGAATCCAAGATAGGGGTGAGAACTATGCTTTGTTTCTCGTTCTTACCTTTCTATCGTGTATTATAAATCAAAGCAGTATGATATCACTCTAATGCAGAGGGTGCTGGACGAACAAACACGGCCCGACCCATCCGCCTTCTTGTGGAATTTGATGTTAAACATGGAATGAGATAAATATGAGAAACTCTTATCAAGGATGAATGTGGATCGAAGGTGACATCCAAAGGAGAGAGCGACTTCTTCTGAAACGAGAATCGGGCCACCAGAACTTGTCCGGTGACCCACAAAAATATCACCGGTGGATGGAACCGATGATCATCACTGCGTGGCGGTAGCGGTGAAACCGCACCACAGGAGGAATAGCCCACGACTAATGGACTATGATGGTACAACGGCAACCGACACATGGCTGACAGCGAAGGAAACCGATGGCCCGAGCCGCTGGGTTGCCAGAGAAGGCACGACACAACTGCGCTGCGCGGTGGAGAAAACGGGGTCACGGTAGTGCAGCGGTGGCCAACGCAAGGACGACCGCAAGGAAGACCAGAAGCCCAATCCTACAGGTCAATAGAGGTGGTGCGACGCAATGGTGACACACATGAGTCGGCTAGCCGCTTGGCCAGCCGAGAGGAGCAGGATCCACCGTTGGGTCCCATGTGATGCGGAATGGCACGACGTGGCGCCCGTTTGTCTCCCACGCGAACAACATAGTCGTTCAGGATTTCCAGGGGATGCAACTTCCCTCCTAGACGCAGCTAGGGTGGACCCCGTGGGCCGCTGGGTCGGACCCAGCGTGGGCTGGATCCTGTGTGGGTTCGACAGTTCTGGATGCTGTTCCTGGATCCTGTGTGGGTCCGACAGCTCCAACTACTGTTCCTGAATCCTATATTGGTTCGACAGTTCTGGCCGCTGTTCCTGGATCCTGTGTGGGTTCGACAGTACTGACGACTTTTCTTGGATCCTGTGTGGGTTCGACAGTTTTGATTTCTATTCTTGGATCCTGTGTGGGTTTGACAGAATAGATGACTTAGTGGCTACATCTGATCATCTCTATCTCTCTACATAAGTTATATACCTATGTGAGTTGAGTCAGTAACTTTGTGTTTTCCTCATGATTGAGATGGATTACTTGATAACCTAGGTATATGTATGGGCATATACCTAAGTGGGGTTATCTATTGATTTCATACTTTGTGGTTTATCCTTGTGGGATTTTGTGAGACCTTGAGGTTCTCTGGGTCCCTAATGAGTATCATTATACTCACCTCTACATAGGCTATGCCTGCACCTCGTTGTGTTGGATGTAGATGATGGACAACGCTGACCGAGGCTGAGTGTACGAGGACTGGACGGTGCCCGTAGGTGGACCTCATGACGAGTTGGTACCCAGAGGAGACTGATGGACGTGGAGTACTGAGGAGGTTATCTGTACCTACCCTTTAGGTAGGATTTGTAGTGGAAGATCCAAGAGCTTCTTTTCATCTTTCATCTGTTTTGTCCCTTTCAGTGGTACTTGTACTTTACATTTGGGCTTGTATTTCCGGCCCCTTTACTTTTCAACACTCTCTTGTTATACAGTTTTGCTTAGTGTTTTGTATCTAGCTGTGTGCTCTGTTGTGTGTTTTTACAGTTATAAAGGCGATGCCTTCCTAGTTTAGAGATTTATGCCTTTGGTGCTAGTCGCCAGCCCATGGCCTATGGAAGGCGGGCTTGGGGTAGTCATGGCACGGGCCCCAGGGGAAGGGTCCTGACAATAACATATTCACAACAAATAAAAAAATAAAGGAAAGATAACATTTCTACATTGTAATTACAATATATCATTTAAATATATTGATATAATCAATCCATTATCAAAACCATTTTCAATAAAAAAATACGTTAAAAAATCATATGGTATTTATCTTCCTTTTTCAAAAAACATCAGGGATTCTTAAGGAATCCAAAGATCAAATAATGCTCATGGTGGCAGAAAGGACGTTTTCACCCCATACATTAAAAAGAAACATTATTTTTTTCATTTAGTAAAACATTTTGTAAAAAAATATTCCCATTGCAGGAAATTAAAATTCAAAGGTGTTTATACACCATATAAAAGAAAGTCATGAATAAATCCAAATATGCCTCAATGAAAGGAGATTGAGACGAAGTCCCTTACCTCGTGTACAACTTGAATCGTTCGTTCTTTAATCTACTGAATAATAAACTAAGGCTAATTTACACTTTCTTAAAAACCATTTTTCAAGTTTATTATTCTTTTTATATCAATTATTTCAATGTTATAAACATTATGTAATCATTTAAGTTAGTAACAGTTGTTTTGTTGATATTTGGTACTTGAGTCAAAAATGAACTTATTATAATTACAAGTTGTTCATGTGGTCAAAATTTCATTATCTCCAGAATGATATTCATGATTTAGATATCATATATATCTAGTATATATATTTATTTATAATAGTACCGAACATTTGGAGGTAAGAAATGAAATGCACCATTTATAGAGACAGTAATCCGTACGTACAAATGAACACTACTTTCATTACTATTTTTTATTCAATGGAATGAAAACTTAATGATACATAGTTATATTATAATTCTAGAATAATACAATATATATAATTTCAGTAACTCTATCCTTTATATGTTCCAGGTATAGAATAAACGAGTTATATCACTTTGAGGGGGCGGTAGTCTGCATTTACTCAAATGAAATTATCGTGTTTACCCATTATGGAAACCATAAAGGTATACTATAAATGAAAAATAAAAAAGTATAGAGATAGTATAAATATAATATATATCACATATAAATACAATTCCATAATAATGGCCACCATGATAGGCGGTTGGAGATATTTTACCAATCATCGTTTCGTGAGGCATTAGTTTTCCTTCCACAGAAACAGTATGTTCATATCCATTAGATGGAGGTGTGTGGAAGTGTAGTTGGAATAATTATAATAACAACAATATAGTATATTTAGGATAATGGTGTTGTTATAAAATAAAGGAATAAAGAGAGTTTAAGGGGTTCGAGAAGTAAAATAAATGAAAAGAACTTAAGAGAAGATGTTACCTTTAAATCGGGTATCTCCCTTTTGGTTTGAACCAAAAGGTTTAGTTGAATTGCCTTATACCTAGGGGAAAGCTTCCAGGATGAAGAGAGGGATGTAGGGAGCATAATTGGGTAGAGTTTGGATGAGACAAGGGACTTTATAGGTGTGAGTAATGGGTTAGAGGTGATGGATTTTTATTAGGGGAGGAGGGGATCTTTAGGAAAGTCTGAAGATATTGTTTTATTATATAATGATTTTCGGTTTCATAAGGTCTAAAACTTATTTAATTCAATGATAAGGTGTATATAAGTAGAAATAAAATCATCCAATAATAATTGGATTGGTTTTAAATTTTTTTGTAAATTTTTTAATATCATTTATTTTAATCATTCAGTAATAAGGTAATCACTACATCATCATTGTGTCATAAAATTTTTATTTATTTGATGTCTAAAAATTCTAAATAAAATACCACAATAAAGGAAATATTTTTATCTTTCCAAATAATATTTATAGTAGAAGAGATAACGTATATAACCCTATGTAAAAATTTATTTACTAAAAGACATATAGGTTTATGTCATTTTTGTCTTTACTTTAAATTAATTAATATAAAGTGTCATTATCACTCTTATGTGGTTCCATGAGGTCCCAAAATCTACCCAACAATGACCACGGTTGGAAATGTATCAACAAATATTATTAGGACACATTTTAGAGTAATTTAATATTGTTATAATAATATTTTTTACCTTTATTTATCAGATTTACCCTTTAACCATGGTAAATAAAATATTTACTAAAGTAAATATTCATAATGTCTAAAAATAAAATTTAACTATTTAAACAATTTAGAACTCCTGATTCCAAGGAATCAATTTTTTAAAATTCAAAACTCATAAGTGGCAGAAATTAATTTAAAATTAACTCTCGTTGTCAAAACAAAAAGCGTGTTTTTAAGAAATAATAACTATCAAAAGATTGACACTTCTTTATGTACAATTTCAAATTGAAATCACTTAAAATGACAAACATTGGATTAAATGGTAAAAATATAATCTAATTACACTTTAAAATCAATTAAAAAGATAATCTGACCATATAAGTAGATTAGATTAAAAGGCAGTTTTGAATTAAAATACCATATTTTTCACTATTTCATTAAAAATGAACATTATCAGAAAAATAAAAAAAATTCATCAAAAGTATATTTAGATGTCCCAATTCTAAAAAATAATAATATTTTGTCAAATATAACATATAAAAATGACAAAAACTACATTTTAAAATGGTTCTCCATCAAAAGGCGGTAAATCGACCCCTTAAAAAATATTAGAGTATTTATGCTTAAAATTGGATTCTTTATTATTTTAGGCCTATAGAATTTATTGGATAAATGTAAAAACATTTAATAAAATGTATAATCATATTTTAGTTAGTTTTGATCATTCCTAGAAATACTAGGTCTACGAGTTAAATACCATTTAAAATAATATTATATTATTATTTTTCAGTGTGACTCAGCCTTGTGTGGAGCATGAGATATAAATGAAACCCATTGTTGCGTGTCGAGTACGCCATCAAACATAGCATCCCCTTTAAAGTAAAATTAATATTTAATTAATAAATATAAAAATGTCATATTCTTTATTTACCTGGGATGTTACAATTATTATGCATGTTTTTTAAACTATCCATTTAAATTATTTAGAATTTGTTTAATTATTATTTATTTTTTTGAATACCAGTTGTTATTTGAGCAGTTATTATGCAACAATAATTTCTATCTCTGTATTTCCAATAATCCATTATTATTATTATTTAATTTTAAATGTTTATAACCATTTTCATGTGACTTATTTAGTTGTTACATATATTTAGAATATATATATTGGAACCAAAGTACTTTTGAATAAAAGTTATTCAATTATCACATGATGAGTTCATATTCCTTAATGAGATAAAAAGTTTTTATACTATGTGGACCTTCATGTGATCCCACATATTGTGTTTATTACTACTAGATAGTCTCTGAAGGGATGAAAGAAATCTTATATAACTTCTTAAACTACCTTGAAGATAAAACCATGAATATTAAACACTCAAGAACTATTAAGTATGTTTTATTATTATTCTATCTATTTTTTTTCTGGCTGCTTGAGTCTATAACACTTTTTATAATATTTTATATACACTTAATTTTCTATTTATTATTTTGAATAAAATATAATTCTTTTGTTTATTTCTTTGGGTTGTGAATACTATATTACAATGTCATGAACATTTGGGTTAAGGCTCCCATTTTCTATTTTAAGAGCTTTATTTGGGTTGTATAACCCTATAAAAAACTAACCGTGTTAAAGTGGTTATCCCTCTAATTTATAGAAAAGTATTTTTTAATTGGTTTATGATTACCATTAAAAAATTAAATTAGTTCACAACATATCTCTCATCATATAGATAGGTATATGATTAGATCAGGTTCAGTTTGGACTGAAATACTATAAAAAACGTTCTTATGTTCTTTAGTTTATTCCAATACTAACAAACACTATTAATTGAAAATATTAAATAAATTTTGATAATAATTAATAAATCTCTTTAAAATTATATTTTGGTCTATTAACCCCCCTTAGAAAATCTTCCATCACGTATCCAACTTTAAAAATATGAATCCATGTCCTCATGATACTTGAGAATCTCCTTGGTTATGGATGATAACATGAAACATTGGATATCTATGGTATCTTCCAAATGTTTCTTTGAGAGAGACAACTCTTCCTCACTATCCTTTTTTCCTTGGGCCATAGGAATTGGGTTTTACAACACATATAATTTACTTTAATGAAATATGATAAGGTTTAACCAAATTTTACATTATTTGAAATTATTTCTGGTGATAAGGATATCCTTTTCAACTATAAATCACCAAATAAATTTTTTTATAATTAAGATAATTTAAGGAAAAGTGGGAAACTATAATTCAAAAAATATTGATACCACTACATTATGAAAGAACTCACAAATTGATTAAACACAACACTAATATTTTTACAATCATACACTCTATATAATTTCCAGTGAAGATTACTAACTGGTGTGTTTGGATCCTTGCTGATAAGCTCTTCAATGTGTCCAGGCATTCTTTCCATTGTCTAAATGAATTCCTCTAAGTTTATTTTACATTGTTTGAAGCCTCGATCCAGGATTCAGTATTTTTTTCTATCCATTCCTCTTTCTCCTCCTTGGTGTCAACTAGAAACCTTCTTTCATATATTCTATTGATCTCTTCTTTTGAAGCATTGAACCAAATAGATCTTTCAAGAATTTCTTCATTAGAATGGAGGATGAGTTTCAAGCACTCCCCCTTCTTCAAATATTACTTTTTCCCACTTTTTTATCCCCTTTACCCATCCTATAAGGCTTTTATTTCTTCATTTCCACCCTTCTTAGCTGACCTAGTTTCCCTCGACAAAGGCAAGTGGAAATTGTCTTTGTGTCACTTTGTTTTTTTCCCTTGACCACAATGCATTTTCTTGAGTCTCGATTTCCTTTCTTCACCTTATTTCTTATAGGACCATAAATACCTTTTCCTTGAATTATTTCTAAAATATCCACTGAAAATTGGATATACCTATTGTCACCTGAATCATCCTCCTTTCGAGACAGTGTTGGATCTTGTAAATCCAGACCACCAAAGCAGTTACCCAGCACCACCACTGGGCCTTCATTGAGGGGACTCTGCCTACACGTAGACTTTACCATTCCTGCCTTAACCTGAAATGTATTCTTATTACTATAATCAGAGCCTTCATATGGGTTGGAGGTTGTGAATTGATAGTGTTTGGATCTAAGGTACCCAAGACAATCACCTCATTCAGCCTCCCTTTTCCAATATCTGATACTGCATTTGAATCCTCCTGCATGTTTTTTCCAAATAGCTCAGCCACCACACTAATGTTTGTGGCAACACAACTAGAGGTCCTTCTAATGATTAAGGGGTTTTCCCTTTTCCCCTAGATGCACACTTATTGGGACAATACCGAAGAAAGCTAGCTATCCTGAGGACTACGCCTCCATAGCACCTAGGTCCTGCAATTTATTAAGGATAACCAGGTCATGTTTTAAACAAATAAACACCTCATCCACCATCATATTTTCACTTGAATCACTGTCCTTGAATAGGATAGAAGGAGATGGTATGGTTGTCCTCGGGTTCACCCCCATTGCAGCTACAATTTCATCCCCTCTGTGTCGCGAACCAACAATGTTTTCTCCCTTCTCCAATTGATTTAAAACTATAGCCTTGAAAACTAGGACCATGACAACCTATATAAGGTGGGGAGGATCAGTTCGGAAACAACTAGGGAAGCTAAGACGACATTTGGAATCATCATGACCTAAACGATAGAAACCAAAACAGAAGGGGATCCAAGAATCATAACATACCATCTGATCCCTACAATTCCCCCCCCCTTGATCTCAATGGTGATGGATTCCAATGGGCCTTTTGATATATCATCTTCAACACAGATCCTAGGTAGAACTGGATAGAAAATTAAACTATTGCGGGAGTCATAACATAGATAGCGGCCTAAAATATTACCTATCAATAGGAGGATCACCAGTTTCTGGAATGGAAAAGGATGTCCAGGTAGGGAAATCCATAGTGATGTGGTCGGAGGGTCGTACCTCAGGTGAAAATCAGAGGTCCACCAAAAGAGGGAGAACCTAACTCCTCCCATAGAGCACAGATCTAAGGTCTAAATAGCAACCAGATCTTATTCATTTGAGAAATGGATTATAATGTGTCTCACATCTAAAATTCCAATGATCTATAAATCTTTAAAATTACAAGATGAAAATAAGATCTGGTTAAACACATCAACAAAGGGGTGATTCCTACCAAATCGGGATACCAAAGTGAAATCCAACAAAGCTGAAGCTTCCATGAACTTTAGGGAAAATCCGAACTGACATAACTCCATTCGAGAAGGATTGGACCTTGGGGATTATTTAGATCAGAGGGAAAATATAGAGGGAGGACGGATCCATGAAAGAGGAGAAAGTGGGAAAACGGGAATGGAGTGAGAGCGAAGGAGAAACTAAATCTCCCCTCCCTGGCCGAAGTGGGTCGAGGAGGGGAGGCGACACCGCGTCCATGCTCTATGAAATCAGCGGAGAGGAAGGGCTGAGAGTGAGAGCTCCTCAAATAGATCACAATGAAATGCGTGAATCTATATTAATTTTTTTCTTTAGTTAAGAAAGGAATAATTTTAGTACATTATTTAAGAAAAGTATATAATAAAAATTATATTTATTAATCTCTAACTACTCTTTTGAAACCCAATACCCCCCATCATTGGATTCAAAACATACTATTTTTTGGACATTCTAGTGGTAAGGATCTGTATTCCCGTTCTCATAACCTATGATGGGTCCTAAAAAGTTATTTGAAGGGCTGTATGTAGACATAAAATTGTCAACTGCATTAACTAATAGTTCTTTCATTTGTTGTGTGGACTCCTCAATCTTGATATCCTTAAATTGTATTTCCTCAGTATTTTACTATTATTTAAATCAAATCCTTCTTGGGAAGCCAACACATAATGTGAAGTAATCTAATTCATTCTGAAACTTCAACTTATGATTCATTGAAAATTGAAATCACCTTGACACGGGATAGTCAAGCACTTTGAACTATGATTATATTTTAATTTATGTATTGGAAGGCCATACCAACTTAATAAGTATAATATATGGATTTTATTATTTTTGTAAAGATAGATTATTTTAGCTTTTTTTAATCTTTTTAATATTCTATGTATTTACTTAAGTGATTAACCATGTCTTAAATAAATTTTACATATAATAGAATTTATTTTAGTAGTATATTTCATACTTGTTAATTTGTTAATTCATATGATCATGAAAAAAATACATAATGAAATTAACCATGAAACATGAAATAAATTAAATAATTGGGTGGTATGATCATGTAATTTTACAAAATGTTAGTTTATCTAGTTGATGGTAGACTAACTATTTAATTAGGGGGGAAAACACCTTGAACCATGAATTTGTTTATGTTGCAACTTTCCAGCTGTCCACCCATATACCTCTTGTATTGGTTTCTCCTTAGCTCTAAACATGAACCAACTCATCTCTATTGAGAGATAAATCTATTAAATAATATTTTAGTCACACATAGCAGAGGTTAACCAAAGGATTGGTTAATGGGTTTATATAAAAGGAAATCATAGGCACACGGGTGTAGTGACCCGCCCTGAAATCCACTGTACAATGCCCTAAGATGGTTAGCCACATGACCTCAGATGTAACTCCCCATATGATAGAGGATGTGAAATAGCAGTGATGGAATAAGGTGTGTTCATGGGGAGATTATTCCATCATAATTTAATGTGGAGAACATTGGTATATAATAGTGGTAAGTAGTAAAAGAATAATATATAATAATAGAAATCCATAATAAGAAATAGACATAAGATGAATCATAAATAGATACAAAAGTTGATGATGACCACGTCATGTAGCTATCCAATATAAAGTGAAAAGTAAACAGTGGATCGGGAAAATATGACATGCTATAAAAAATACCCAAAAGGAAAAAAAAGATATAATTAGAATCACGAGCATAATCTTGGTCCTCTTATCCTGTGATCTATCATAGGAATCAGAATCCAGAATCGAAATCGGTTCTCTACCCTATATCAATACCTAAAATCATGAAGTCTTCTTGGATACCAAGAAAGATTAAGAAGGCTGTGATATATATTTAGTATCCCACCACCAATGGCATATACATCAAACTAGTTCATGAATAGTGTGACAATAATAATAAATTAAAGAAGGTAAATAAGTAAATACATCAGACTGAGTTCCTCTTAGTATACACATAAAGATTACACATGATTCTGCCTAAGTCATATGTCTTTAAAATTGGTGGCATGTACAAGTATGAAACATGGTAAGAGATATCATAAAAAGAGTATCTATATATGGATGGTTCCCAAGCATGTGATTTGAATTGGTAGATGAATACAATAAATTTTAGTTATATATTTAAGTTCTTAATGTAAAATTAATAATTTATATCTTAGTATATGGTGACCTGATACTATCAAAGGTAATCCATAAATAGAGTCCCAAGTATCTCTCTTGGTACACTGCATATACCCAAAACCATTGGAGTCCATCCAAGGTGATGCATAAATGGGATCCTAAGTATCACTCTTAGATGTTTGTGGAAACAAAAATGATCTTAGACTCTATCCCTAGTATCTCACATAGGGGTTTGAGTCTTACTCATGGCATGGTACAACCATCGTGCCACTATGCTCATCCATGGGGTTACCCATAGGGAATCAGTATCACTATCAAAGGATGAGGAAAATTCTTGGTGGGCCTATCCCTAGCATAGCTAGTATCACCTCTAATATATTTAAAATTATTTAACAAACTAAATATATGGAATGGTGATCCAATCCAAGGAGTATTTAAGTCTTCACCCTTTTATCACCCTTGGAATAACATACAAGTAATTTTTTAATCAAAAGATCATATTATTCAACAAGGAATATTACTCAGGCCACATTATTCAAGTTTTCCATTTAATTTAATTAAGAAATTAATGGTATGGAAATAAGCAAGGTACTAAAACCTGGAAAAAATCCTCTTAATTCATTTTAGATCACAATATATTTATTATAAAGGGAAACACACCACAAAGGTGTTTTAAAACATCTGAAAAAATAGATGGTAGGTCTTTAAAGAGCAGCACACCCGTTAGGGTGGCTCATGTTAGAGAGATAATCACACGATGATGATTCTCCACTAGCTAGGACCCTCATAACCATGAGAAAGCATTTTAACTAATTTATTATGAATTTTAGATGTGTCACTAGAGATTTCTGAAGTGCAGCATAATGACATATAATATAAGATGCAATGAAAATTTCAAAAATAAGCTAGACCACCTACCTTATGTTCTTAGATGACCAGTCATCCATTGTTGGCCTTTGATTTGATCTAGAACATAAGAAAATGAAAAAAGGATCAAACCCTAAAAATAGCGAAAAATAGCTCACCATAAATAGCTTAAAATATGGGAGAAGAAATGATGGAAGGAAGAAAGATGATTAGGATGCTTACCATTGTGAATCAAACATGACCAAAAGTGAAAATAATATAGTTTGAATAGAGGGGATCCAAATGAACCTAGGTTAGGGAATGGAGGACTCCCATGCATGTCTCCTCATCTGTCTTGGGAAAAAAGAAACCCCTATTAAGAAAATAATTAAGTTGTTCCTTAAAAAAACTGGATTGGGAAATTACATGACGTATAAATTCTTTACACATCTTGTAAATCTTGGGGTCCCTTCCCCCAGGAATACCCAAATCAATATTTGAAGATGTCATGGAAAACACATTACACATCATGTATCTGATAGACATTGTGTATTCTAATTACATGACATTTATTAAGTAAAGAATATGTAGTTGGACTATAGCTAGCCTCCAGATCTCTGCAACCTTTCCCTCAAAAAGGAAATACATCATCCCTTAGGCATGGTTCCCAGGTTAAACCAAAACTAAAAAAAGAAAATGAACCTCACTAAAAATCTAGGACATTATAAACGCCTCTTTAAAATAACCCACCCCTATGTTTCCCTTATGAGGGTAATAATGCATCGTCTATGGAACGTTCTGGACACTAAGAATGTATATCATTCTCTCTCTCCCATTTTTCATCCAGCACATAGCCATGATACCACAACATCCAAACTAGTGGAACTGACCTATATCAGGGATCCTTCATTCTCTAGTTAATGATACATATCATATTATCCTTAGATGAAACATCCTTCTTCATCTAAATATCCTTATGGTCAAAAAAATGAGATGGGTTAACATGATATTGATGAATTTGTGATATATGAAAGATGTCTTGAATGACACGATAGCTCTGAGGTAGATGAAACCGATAGGCTACTGACCCAACACCCTCCACTGTCTTGAATAGCCCAACATAACAATGTGATAACTTTCCCTGCATCCAAATCTATCTATGACTAAATCTAAGAAAAACTTCCAGAAAGACCTAATATCCTACCTCAAATTCCAGTGGTCTGTAGAGATCATCATTATAAGACTTCTAGTTGGATTGGGATATATCCATACATGTCTGAATTAGCTTTACATTCTTTAAAGTATTCTAAATTAGATGATGACTTATTAACTCTGCCTCTCCAATGTCTAACCAACTTAGGGGTGAACAACATAGCATACCGTAAATGGCATCATAAAAATCCATCTGGACCATTTTTTGAAATTTTTTAGTGTTGGAAACCTATATTAGAGATATATATTTCTCCCATGAACATAAGAAATGAAGGATACATGCCCGAAGCATGTCCTATAACATTAATATTCTCTTCTCAGACTACCAGTTAGTATGAGTGTGGTACATTGTACTAAAGAGTACCTATGGAGATATTTACTTATGTAGACCCTTCCATAAATATGATATAAACCGAGTGTCTTAGTCTAATAGGATAGAATGGGGAACACCATGAAGGAAAAAAATATCACAGACATACAAACTCCAAAGATCACCAACTGAGAAGGTCTATTAGATCAGTATAAAGTGTGAATCCTTGGTCAACCTATCAATGATCACCCACAAAATGTCACTACCTCAAGGGGATCTCGGTGAGCCTATTAGAAAATCCATGGTGATGTCATTCCATTTACACTTAGGTATGGATAGATTCTATATAAGTCTTACATGTCACTGGTGCTCGACCTTCACCTACTGATAGGTGGAACACCTCATGATATAACCTACTACCTATCTCTTCATACCTGGACATCAACACTAACGACATATGAATTGGTACATCATTCCAAGCCTAGGGTGAAATTCCCAAATAGTGGCATGAGATTCCTACATCAACTCTTCCCACATTTTAAACAAAACCCACATAAGCCCATACAAGTGAAGGATCTCATTCCCATAAAAAACCCAAAAGGTGGTGATTTCTCACCTATGACACTCTCCTATAGGAAAAAGGCCCTCAAGATCAAATAATTATCTCATCGTCACCCATTCCAGAAGAGATGATGTCATTGATAGAGTTACTAAACTAATATTCCAGTGTTGTGCCTAAAATACCATATAAATCTCAAAAAATAGATCCACCAATTGCCACTCACGACTGGCCTCATGGATGATCTATATCTGATTATTCCAGATTAAGGTTTCTGCCATAACATCACCCTTTCTGGGTGTATAAGAAATCTCAAAATCAAACGAATATAAGTTTTCAATCCACCCATGCTTCCTCCGATTCAAGTCTCACTATGTTGTTATATACTAGAGACATTTATGGTCTGTGTAAACAACAAACCTATCACCTAATAGGTAATTACTTAATCCACACAAGGCATGAACAACAAATTCTTACTAGAGGATTTGAATTGGGTAGTTCTTCTCATGAGGTTTCAGCTAGCAGAACCCATATACTACAACTCGATCTTCCTAAATCTGAAATGCTCCCCATTTGATTTCTAAATCATCAAAATAAATTGTATAGGTCATTACAAGCATTGGAAGAATCAGTATAGATGCTAAATATAGTCCAACTTTCAAATCCTAAAAGGTTTTTTTATAAGTTTCAGTCTATAAAAATTTCATTCCCTTTTTAGTAAATCCCATATGAGGCACTTCTAAGCATGAAAAGTCTTTAATTAATTTCTTATAATAGCTGTAAAACCCCATGAAATTGCATATATAAAAAAAATTCTTGGGAATATCATAGGAAACCAAGATTATTACCTTCCTTAGGACAATATATATTCTTGATTTAGAAATTATATGACCCAATAAGTGAACCTTATAGATCCAAAAGTGAAATTTATTGATTTTATAATATATCTAATTCTATATAATTATATTCATCATGATCTCAAGATGTTTGGGATGACTATTTCTAGTTTGAGAATACACCAATACATCATTAATGATGACTACCACAAATGAATCCATGTAGATGTAGAAATCCCAATTCATCAGGGCCATGAAGAATGCCTGTGCATTTGTAAGGCCGAACAAAGTGACCAAATACTCATACAATCCATACCTTCTTTGTAACTCTATATGTAGTTTTTATGGTCTTTCAAACACCTGATAGAAGTGTAAAATCAATTCGATCTTAGAGAAAACTATCACTCCTTGGATCTAGTCAAAGAGGTTGTCTATTTGAGGAAATGGAAATCAGTTCTTTACCATAAAATGATTTAACCATCTATAATTCATGGAAAATATTAGGGTACCATGAACCTTCCTAGAGAAAAGGATGGGTGAACCACAAGGGAAAGTGATGGATTAGATAAAACCCTTTTCAACTATTTATTCTTGCAGCTTCTTGGGTTATTGGAGCTCAGTAGGTTCCGTAATATTAAGAGGAATAGACACTAGAGCCACACCTAGAACTAGCTCGATGATGAAATCCACATATCTCATATAATTTAAGATATATAAATCTTCAGGGAAATTTTCCCTAAAAATATCCATAGTCAGAGGGAATTCTACTAGATTCATTCCTTGATCGGTCATAAAGAGACTAGCCATTTGGGATGTTACCTTACCCATATCAGTATGATTGGGTCCAGATTGAATATCCTCGATATCCTAATCACCCTTATGAATGCATTTATTTCCCTAAAGTGATTTAAAATAAACCCTATAATTATATACATCAGTGTGGGTGTGAAAAGGAACTAGTAAGTCCATACTGAGAATAATGCCGTAGTCGATCATATAAAGGATGAAGAAATTCCATTAGAAATGGTACCCACCTATATCAATGGGGAACTCATTTCACGGATGTATTATCTATGATATAACCCCAAAAAATGTATCAAGAGTCATTATGCAACTGAGGTACTAAATTTCTATGCAGACTTTCGATAATCGTATCATATATGAAGGAGTGAAATTAAACTATTTCAAACATGGAAGAAACTAATGTTGAGGCTAATGGAATAGTACCTCATATAGTACAAGGACTGTCACTCTAATCTTCATAAATAGGCTACATTATATATATTTTTCCAAAACTATGAAACTAAGATTCAACCTGACAAGGTCGAGTGGGTTCAACCTGCTGGCACTGAGCCTATGATGCCCAACTACTCCAACTACGACCACTGCCTCTGCCAGTAGAAGAGAAAATCCCAGTATGATAAGGATTCAATGTTCCATCCACAAAAAGTGGTGTTGGTACAAACCCACTTCATTGGGCACTGGATGAAAAGATCAGTAGAACCGCTGAATATGACCCATACCCCTGCAAGATCAGTACTCAATTGAGTTTTTTGAACACTAAGGATATTTATGCCTAGGTGTTTCACACTTGTGTTGCATTAAATTCACATTGGTTAACATAATCTAGCTTTAAATTCCCCCCAAAACTCTTGAAATGATGTTTGTTTCCATTAAAAACCATCTCATTTCCTATAAACTGAATCAATCTTGCCCAAATTTCTAGATTCCTTTAGGTTATGATCAATGATGAGGGTTGGGTTCACTATCTCTGAAATGGTGTTCAACCATAAGATGTTCACCAGTGATTGGATTGTGTATGAAACCCATCCTCAAAACACCTCTCTATGTGTAGATCGTCACTGGTCAACATCGATGAGAAATAATGAAATTCAGGGAAGTGAGATGAATACTCCATCACTGCCATGTCACATTGAGGAAGGTTCATGAACTCTTGAGGAGAATATTTTCTCAACATATGAGAAAAGTAGAAGTTGAAAATGGCTATCTAGAAGTCCACCTAGACCTTTCCTTGATGTCGACCAACCCAAGTAATGGAATCCCACCTATGCTTGGTGTAGCCACATAGAAAGTAGGTGCATATCTTGAAACTTCTCTCTAGAGGCATATCTATATGATCTAAGATAGAAAACATGGCCTCTAGCCATGAATCAGTAGCCAGATGTCCTTTATCCCCTAATAAGGTAGAAGTATGCTACTACTGGAACTCACATGTCAGCACTTCCATGGTTGGGAAAGGTTATGGAACACCCTATATAGACTGCATGAAACAGAATAAACTATCTAAAAAGTAAGCCTCAGTGACCAACAGAAGATCAAAAGGAGGTGCTTTAGGTATAACTATAATATGTATCATGGGTGGATCAGGTCCCAACACCTTCATAGCATGCTCATAACTACTTTTTGGTATATGGAATGAGGATATCACATCAACATAATTCTATTATTCCCAAGAACATTACTTAGATAATATTTAAAATAGATAAGAAACAAAAAAACCTATAGAGGACATGCACAATACTTCCTATAATGAGTCGCACCTCTCTTTCTGATCCAAAATTTCAGTTTATGTGACAATAATAGTCAAAAAAGGATCACAGGAGACACAACCTACTTCCTACTACTAAGGTCAGTTCAGGGTCAAGTTGTCACACAACATGGTAGAGGTTCGAAAATATAGAGTGTAAATTACAAGATATTGAAGACAATTTCCTTTACTTTTCAATTGGTATCCCCATTTAGTGGTAAACAGTTAATTTTAAAACTTTATATTATTTAATTTTATTCTTGGTTATTTGGTTATAGATATATTTATCTAGTTAATTTTTTCACCAATTCCAAATTTATAATGGAAAGTACACTTTATAAATTGAAATTGTAATTTCAAGAAACTAAAACCTAGCCTGTACATCTTGTATTAGGATGTAAGGGTTCATGGATAGTGATTTTATTGAATTATTATACTTCCCAATTTATAGAATTACTTTCCTCTTAAATTTTTATTTTCATTCATCAATAAAATCAAATAATGTTGAATAATTGGTTAATTAATGTTTCAACATCAATATATGAGAGAAAAGGCCATTTAAATTGATTTAGGTACTTTAATTAATATAATTATTTCATTCTCGCAAGAAATAATAGCACACTTAAAGGTTTAACAAATAAGGAACTCACAAAAATCATAAGCAATACAAAAAATACACGCATAAATGTAAATATGTAATGGAATAATTCATGATATTAAAGTCCTAAGGTTCCCAGTATGATGAATGAATTCATACACCCTCATACCATTGGGCCAATGTAGATGAAATCCCACCATAATAATATCAAGAACCATAACATCACAAAACATGTGCATCACCCAATGGTGAATTCCGTAAAATTGTAATAAGCATGTGAAAGAACAACATTAACCCATCCTAGGTACTTTGGGTTTCCTCTATATGTTTTTTATCTACTCGAAAGAATAGACTCATTACCAAATTCTATCACATCATATTATCCTCTCTAATACCCAAATATTAATACAAAAGGAAAAAAGAAACTCTGATGCTACTTGTATTTTCCCGTATCAAAATCCCCTATATAGTTCCTCAAGACGGTCGACCACATGACATCAAACACACCTCTGCATAAGATAGAGCTTGCCGATTAGCAACAAGGTATTAGGGTGTGTCTGTAGGGAGACTATTCCCTCATAAGTTAGAGTGGATCACAATGGTACCTAATTGTGTTAAACAATAAAAACAAAATAGATAATAATAACATCCAAAATAATAAATAGGTGGAAGCTAAATCATAAATAAATACAAAATATGATGATGATCATGTCATGTAGCTATATAAAATAAGGTTCATGGGAAACAAGGGATAAGGTATATACAATATTATAAAAAAAAATACCAAAAAAATACCAAAAACAACTATAACTAGCTTCATGGGAATAAGCTCGGTCCTCCACTCTTGTACTCCATCCTTGGAATCAGAATCCAGAATCTGAATATGAGTGATTCCATTTATGTTTACCTACAATTATGAATTCATCTTGGGTACCACATGTTGTGAAATATACTCAATAGGACTCCATCAATAGTTTCTAGATCATACTTTTTTGTTCATATAAAATAATAGTGTTCCCATAATAACAAATGAAGGTAAGTAAATAAATAAATATGTTAGATGGGCCCTACTAGGGATACAAATCCAATTTTACTTACTTTTTCCAAAGTTGGATGTCTCTAAAATAAGTAACCTATACAAGTATGAAATAGGGTAAGAGATGTCATAAAAAGTGTATCAAGATATGGACCATGACAAATCATGTGATTTGGATTGGTAGGCATATCCCTAGAATTTTAGTTATACATTTCAGTTCTTAATATAAAATTCATCATTTAAATCTTAGTATGAGGAGACCTGAGTGTCACCACCCGACTTGCCATGGTTTGACCCATGACTACCCGAATCCCACCTCCAATAGGCCAGGGGTTAGTGACTACCGTCGAGTAGGCATATACCACAAATGGGAGGAATTAACCTAAAGTACCTGTACACAAGAACCCATATCCATTTCCACATAATACAGAAATGTAAAACAATTGAAAAATACCTACATAAATCTAAGATCCCACAACAGAGTATGACAATAAGTTATTGAAAACAAAAAGGGGCAAAAAAACAGGCCTAACAAAAATTGAAAAGAGTCAAATATTCTCTAAGGGAGAGGACTAACTCAAAATTATTCTCTCGATAAACACCTCGATTTGTCAAACTCCATCAATTCTCCACTAATTCCCTATCCTCCCTGGACACTATCAAAAGGTCCTTCATCTGTATAAGACATGACACATATAGGAAAATCCCATGTAGGGGTGAGTATAACAATACACAGTTGGAAACCACGAAAAGACTAAATTCAAAGAACCAAGTATATTTAGATCAATGCAAAATATGAAAATCAATGTATAATAGAAGAAACAAGATATACTCAAGAAATACACCACACCATTAATTGATCATAACCAAATATCATCCATAGGATTCAGTTCAAAGCAACACTCATTCTGGGATAACTCACTCCAAAATCCATTCTATGATCAGAGACACTCTATGAGGAGTTCTAGTTCATTGTGTCCCACCCAAAGAGAACAAAATGGTCTAATAAGAATTTGATACATAGGTAATGGGTCACACTCAAAACCACTAGGGGACACAATGAATAAAATCTACATCAACCCACTATGTAGGGGATAATATGTCAATGATTCCACTAACCCTACCAATACGTCTTGCTTGATGGAAGATAGATTCCCTACTCAATGAGGCCACACTAACTCCACAAACTCCAAGTTGGGAAGTAAGGATGATACATGATCTCAGTCAAGTCTCACAAATGGATGCCACAACTCTATATGAGACTCGACCTCTTGAGGGGATCAAATTCCAATGATGTGGATATAATGCTGCTCTGTACCCCTGAAGAAAAGGATAAATGGAATGAAACAAAACTATAATAGTCCAAGATAAGAAAACTAAGAGCCTCAAGAAATCTATAAGGGATTACATGGCGTGAAGAAGGGGAACACGCTGTGTATATTGAATTTGGGTCCTGCCCATGTAAACAACTCATGGAATCAAACTATGTCCATGTAGTAGTACATGTTGTGTAGGAAACCCATTTTCCAGTACATGAATTCAACCCATGTACAGATGTTTGTGTATTGGTATATGACTTAGCCTATGTACTCAGTCCAACCAATGTCTGTGTGGGGGAATACACACTGGGTTGGCAACCCATGTACTCCACCCAGAGTCTTTGTACTTCCCATGTACACGTTGAGTATCTGGGGAGGGACCATATGTTTTGTAGGATAGGGAACACACTGTGTGATACCTATATCATATCTTAAATCCTAGATACTACTCAGGGGGGCTATATGATGTGTACTCCTATATTACATGTCGTGTTCTTTGGGGTTTTCCAGAAATCCCAAATCTTCCTCCGCATGACTCGACAAATCCTCCAGCCTCTAATCTGTTGACTGTTTTGCTACAAAACTCAAGATCCAACCTTGTTTTTCCATTCCATCACTGAATCAAAACATTTCATCACCATATCTACTCATAAAATGGATCAAATCTATGTTCTTCATTCCATGCCAAAGAACATCGAAGAACACGAAATCAAGAATCACCCATCATTTTAATTTCCCATTCTCGATCATCACACCACCATCATTCCATGTTGATCCTAGATATATGATATCAGATCATTTCACCAAGAAATGGGTGTGTAATGATCGATTGGTTCAGAATAGTGGAACCCTGGGCAAAACTAAGAACGCCCGTGGTGAATCATGGTCCCGAGGGAGAGATGAAAAAGAACAAACAATAGGAACAAACCTTGATTGATATTTATATTAATCTTGGTTAGTTTATGTTTGAATGAGAATTGAATCCATCAATAATTTAATCACAAAATTTCCACCCAATAAATCCCCGAAAAATAATCCCATCCCACATGGTGACCAATACACAAATCAATCAATCCATTGATTGTTTTGTGTTTGTCACATAAATTAAGAATGGGGAAGAAATAAAAATAAAATAAACAACCTACCATGATCCAGTTTGATTGCTGATGAAGCAAAAATGTGTCTTCATTATTGGAAAGATCTATTGAATCCAAGTTTTCATCAATCATCAATCCATGATCCGTCACCATTTTCCTAAGATAGAATCATTGATGCTCTCTGTAGTGGATCTCCTATTTTTTCATGGTTATGTGGATAAATTTATAAATCCTCCCTAAAAATATATTTAATGATGGTCAGTCTCTATGTCAGCGTAAAAGAAATAAAATAATTTCATTAAATTCTTTTATTCATCTGAACACCCATGATGACTTTTCAAAAAATGACCTGTGCCAAATAATGTTAAGTCTTGCGTATGGTAAAACCATCATTCTGAGCTCAACAGTGACCTTAAATTTATAATCCAAGAACTCTTTTAGAAGTTATTACAACTTTTTAGGAAAAATATGTATGCATGATATTTAATATATTTAATATATTTCAAACATTTATTCCGAGCACAACAGACCTCCGAATCGCACACAATCTTAGCATCTAGTGACAAAAAACCTATATAATATTTAAAAATAATTCACTGAAAGTATGGGACATTACATTATCCCCACCTTAGGTATTTTCTTCCCGAAAAGAGAAAAACTACACAAAGAGATGGAGGTACTGGGCCTGTATATGGGACTCCCAATCCCAAGTGTTGTCCTGAACGTTCCTGTGTTTCCACAAAACATGCAAAATGGGAATCAATATATCAAAAAGGATCATATCCTTCCAATACTCAATCATTAATGGGTACTCAGTGAAGGGAACTCCATACCCAATGTCTAACTCACCCTTATAAAAAATGTGCAATGGGTCTTGCATGTACCTCCATAGTTGAGACATGTGGAAGGCGTTGTGTACCTGGTCTAGCTACTGAGGTAGAGCTAAGCGGTATGCAACTTCACCAATTCTATGAAGTATTTGGAAAGAGCCTATGGACCTCAGAGATTGATTTCCACCTTATCCTAATATCCATGATCCACAACAAGGTGAAGACTATAGTAACACATGGTCTCCTTCCAATAACTCTAAAGGATTTCATCACCTGTCAGCAAACAAATTTTGACAGTTTTTTAGTCTTCATCCTCTACTGGATAATCTCCACATTCTCTATAGTAGTTCACACCTACTTTAGACCCACGAGTTCCAACTTTCCTAGGTTATTCCAATAAAGTGGTAACCTATAGGGTCACCAATAAAAATCCTAGAATGGTGCAATACCAATGGTGGAATGGTTGCTGTTGTTGTATGCAAACTTCAAAAATGGTAGGTGGTCCTCCCAACTCTAGAAAACATCCGACATGCAAGCCCGTAGAATGCCCAACAAAACCTGAATGGTCCACTCTATCTGGCCATCAGTTTGTGGGTGGAATGATATTATCAAGCATAATTGGGTCTCGAAGGCTTCCTGTAATCCTCTCTATAACTGATATATGAAGTGGCCAATACGGTTAGAGACAATCATCGAGGGAACTCCATGGATACAAACTATCTTTTGCATATAGAGACATCCCAATCTCTCTAGTAAACTCTATTTTCAAATAGCTAGGAAGTGGGATGAAATGGTGACTCAGTATACAATATCCCAAATGGAATCATATACCATAAAAATATGTGGTTATACTGTCATACAATCCATAGATATTCCATCCACCTCCCACTATGGTACCTCAAGAGGTTGGGTAAAACCCACTAGAACTTGGTGCTCATCCTTCAATTGCTGAAAAATTAAGGCATCCAGATACAAACTATGCAACATCTTTCATTATGTCTAGACACAAAAATTGATGTCAGAGGTCTTGTTACCTCTTAGCTACACCTAGATATACCGACAAAGGGGATGTATGAAACTCATACAAGACCTCCTCCCGCAACACCAAAGGGACCACTATCCATCCTCTGAAAAGGATAACATGCTCCCAACCTTCACAATATCCTTCAATATAATTTCCAATGAATATACGAGTATGTATGGTCTCAAAGTCGGTATCTAAACATTAATAATCCCTAGAATTCTGTAGTTTCAGTGATGTAACATCCATTGACTGAAGATATGAATCACTATCCTTGTCCACAAAGGAAAAATGAAACAAGGATAATCACTATGATGCCTCAACCAACAAATGATAAAAAGATCTGCTACTGAGCATGTCCTCCACCACATTCCCCTTCTTTGGAGTATAGAAAATATCAATGTCATAGTCCTGGAGGAACTCTATCAATTTCCTCTATCTCAAGTTAAGATCCTTATGAGGGAAGATATACTTGAGACTCTTGTGGTCAGAGTATATGGTTAGCTGCTCACCCATCAGGTAGTCTATCCACACATTCAATGCAAAAGATATTGTTTCTAACTCAATGTCTTGGGTCATGTTGTTCTTCTCACGTGGTCTCAACTGGCATGAACCATAGGAAATAACTACTTTCCTTTATATTAGAACACAAACAAGTCTGATCCCTAATGCATTAAAAAACACTATGTACTCGACACAATACTATGATAACCCTAGGATGGGAGTGCTATTGGACCTCTACCTGATCTCTTGAAAGAACTTATGGCACTTTTCTATCCACATGAAAGGATTTACCTTCCTAGAAAAGTTTTTCAAGTGTACTTACACTTTAGAGAATTTTGGTACAAACCTGTAATAGTACCCAACCAGTCCAAGGAAACTACGTACCTCAGTAATACTCTTGGGTGGCTCCAAAGCAAGTATTGCCTCAAAATTCACTGGATACACTGAAACTCCATGCTGTGAGTTGATGTGTACCAAAAAGTGGACCTCTAAAATCTATAAATGACACTTTGATAGATTCCCGTAAATCTTGTTCCCTCAAAGTGTGTTAAGACCATCCTCAAGTGTCTTGTTTACTCTGCCTCAGATGAAAAATATAATAGGATGTCATTGATGAAGAAAACCACAAAACTATCCAAGAAAGGATGAAATATTTGGTTCATGAGTCCCATGAACACTACTAGGTTATTCTTCACCACAAAGAACATCACCAAGTACTCATAGTGATCATAACAACATATGAAGTTTGTCTTCTATATATCCTCATCTCATACAAGTATATGGTGATATCTTGAGCTGGGGCTAGTGTTTGAAAACCACTAGTCCCCTGTCAACTATTTGAAGTGGTCATCGATTCTTGATAGTGTACACTTTTTTTTCACAGCCACCTAGTTTAAGCATCGATATTCCACACATAACCTCAATATCATATCTACCTTCATGGAAAACAACACTGGGGTAGCCCAGGAGGAAATGATGGTTCTCACAAAGCCCTTATCCTTTAGTTCCTCCAAATGAATCCTCAGATCTTGATTCTCTATGAGATATATCTGATATGATTGTGCATATATCAATTCCATCACATGATGAAATTCAATGAAAAAATCAAACTCTTGGTGGGGAGGTAAACCCGGTACGTCCTTCATAATTATTTTCCTGTAATCTACCACCACTATAAGAAACTAATATCCCAAAGCAACCACTACCCCTAGAGTCATGCTAGATAACTAGTGAGTAATTGGATCTACGCTCATTTACCTGATCTCATCCTACTCTTCAAAAGTTTCCATTTCACTAAAAAACCTCATTTTTTTACAATAGACACAACACATCCTTATCCCAAAATTGTCAATTTGAGAATGAATTGCAGATAACCATTCCATATCATGAATGATGACATAAGGCCTTATTGCTATAATAAAGAGATAAAATACAAAACTCTCACATCCAAGCACTGAGTCACACTATCAGAACAAGTGAAAAATCACTGAGTCACCACCCGTTGAAGTCTCCAACCACAAGGATCGAGTCCAAATCTCAATCGAAATATCTAATTTTTGAAATAGAGAAGTGGAAAGGAAGGAATGGATAGAAAACCTATCTATCAACATTATAACTTTTTTATAAAATAAATAGATCATATCTATTACCAACCATATATCCCTAGGGCAATAAACCTCAATAGCTTGTAGCTGGCCTCATCCATGCCCACCAGCTCCTTGAGCCTAGTGTGGACTACCTGGGGGTGGTGGTGGTAATAGGACGAACCTCCTACCACCTTTTTCTACCCTTCCAAACCTTCTAAGTAATCCACCAAACTATGGACCACCCTACTCCTAATTCTTTCTCTATCTTGGAATTCACTGGATTGTCTCCCAATTAGCTGTATGATCGGCTGAGAGATTTCATGCCAGATGTACCCAACCGTTTCAAGAGAAACACCCATATCCCTCGGCTAATTCAAGCCACCCTAAGAGACCTGCAGTGCTGAACCTCAGTCTTGGAATCCCCTCCTAATTTTTTTGACCCACTTGGATCCCTGTGACTGTTGTCAGCTACCTACTACCAATGTATTAACTACCACGTTCCAAATTCTAGGTCCCACTACTGGTGTATGCTCTTCTAGATTTTTTTCCAACAAGGATCATCATGCTCTCAATAAAAGGTTGAAATGCTAAGAGAGATGCCACTGATTCCCTAATGTACCAGCATAAGCTGTAATCAATGGTCCAATCCGAAAAGAACTGGTCCCATACCATATCCAAGGAGCAACCTGAGAGATCAGTAAACTTCACTGAATAATCTTCTAAAATCATATTTCCCTATTTCAAACATAGGATATCTTGTATTTGTAACAATATCAAATCGGTGTTGGGTAGAACTTCTCTATAAAGAGAAGCTCAAATTCTATCTTAGAGAAAGATGTGTCATAATGTGACTGCGTCACTAAGAACCACCATCACCCTGTAGATCCCTGAAGAGGACTCAACTTAAGGACTTACATCTGATCCACATGATTCCTCACAAGGTGGAAAACATGAGTGACTACCTCTAGCCAACCCTTAGGCTCCTGGGGGTCTAGATCACCCCGAAAACTGAGAGTTCTTTGCCTTTGAAACTTGTTAAACACACTCAAATTCTATACATCCTCAACTAGTAGTGCTGATGCTTTCTACTACTCAACGGGTGGTGGTATATCTTGTAAATCACCCAGAGGTTCTATCTCCGGTACAAGCCCCTATAGTAATGCCTTGTCACTAAGAAGATCATCCTCATGATAACATAGTGGAATCCCGACTGTCTGTCTACATAGAGGCATCCTGAGATAAAACAAGATTCACCACGATCAAAATAGTATATCTGGGGAGATGACTCAAGAAGGACATGAAAACAAAAATCCATTCCTATATAAAGAATTTACTAACAATTTTACCCACACCTAAATGTTTAAATGTAATGATTTGAAAGGTATATGATTTGATTTCTAGTGTATGGATTCAATGTTTGTCGCACCAACAATAGAATCCCTTGCCTAAAATTGAATCTCAAAACACTAAACACTGTTGCCCCAATTTAATCTCACTGAATCAAAATTCTATAGTAGAACCAAACTCCTCTGATAAAACTCTAATATGTCCTGACTTGCCGAGGTCTGACCCGGGACTACCCTAGGCCCGCCTCCAATAAGCTAGGGGATAAAGACAAGCATCAAATTGGTTTATCCAATAAAATGGGAAGCATTAGACTAGACTACCAATAAACATGCACACAACTCCAATCCCAAATAATGATGAAATGCAAAACAAATTAAACAATGCATTTAAATATCTATGTTCCCACAATAGAGTACAAAAACAACGTTTTGAAAATAGAAAAGGGGAAAAAATAGCCCAATTTTTTTTAAAGAGTCCAACCTACTCCAAGTGTGAGTACTAAGTCAAAAGTGCACTCCTGATAAACACCTCAGTCTATCAAACTCTAACTTCACTCCACCCACTCTCTGTCCTCCCAGGAAACCATCAAAAGTCCTATCATCTGTAGAAGAAATGTCCTTTTTGGGAAATGATTATGTATGAGTGAGTATAACAATACTCAATAGGACACCCCATAAATAGTAAAAATGAAGCACAAAGTATAGCCATAAAAAAAGATATGAAAATCACTGTATACTCAAAGCTTCTAGATATACTTAGGAAACACAACATGCCATCAGGCAGTCATAACCAACTGTCAGCCGCATGATTGTACTCAAATAAACACTCATTCTAGGAGAACTCACTATGAGATCCATGCTATCATCATTGAATCTTGAAGAAGAGGCCTAGCTCATTGGGTCGTGCCTAAAGATAATGCACTAATCTAAGAAGACTTTGATACATAGATAAGAGGTCACACCCATAACTGTTGGGAGTCACCATGAACCCAATCTAGATAAATATGCTATGTAGGGGATCATACATCAAATATTCCAGCAAGTTAAAGGAACAAGGTAATGAAATCAACCTATAATTTTTCAAAGAAATAAAAAAATTGCCTCAAGGACTCTTAAAGGGAGTATAGGTTGTGTAGAAGGGTAGACACCATGTCCCTTGATCCCATGTCCTACCCATGTAAATGGTCAGTGTCATGAAACTACATCTATATAGTAGTAAACACCATATAGGTGACCTATGTACTCTACCAGTGTGATAGTAGATGGATTCATCCTGTATACCCACGTCTTTGAATCATTACATGACTTATCATGTGTATTCGATCCAACCCATGTCAATATGGGGGAGTACAAGCCATGTAGGAAACCCGTGCACTCCAACCCATGTCTGTGTACTTTCCAAATAAAAAATGCATATCCGGGGAAGGAAAAAAATGCTATGTAGGCTGGGCCATATGCCATGTGATACCTATATCCCACCAAAAACACTATCTTCCAATTATGAGGGTCAAAACGCCATGTAATCGTAGATTACACACCGTGTTCTGTGGGATTTTCTAGAAATCATAGATCTTCCTCCACATGCTTCAGATGATCGTATGGACTCTGATCCTTCGACCTTGATGCCAAAAAACCCAATATCCAGCCTCATTTTTACATTCCATCACTGAATCAACACGTTTCATCACCAGACCTACTCGTAAAATGGATAAAATCGATGTTCTTCATTTCATGCCGAAGAACACCAGAAAAGAAAAATAAGGAATCAACCATCATTTGAATATACCCGGTTCCATCACCACACCTCCATAATTTAATTTATATCCTAGATCAACAATATTAGATCCATGATCCAAAAAATTACTTTTCTATAATCGATTCATTAAGAATGGTCGAACCGCTAGCCAAGTGAAGAATTCCCATGGTGAATCGCTGAACTATGGGAGAGAAGCATAGGAACAAACAAGAGGAAAAAACCTCGATCAATGTTCATGTTGATAGTTTTTTTTCCTTTAGAACAATAATTGAATCCATCAAAAATTTAATCATAATAATTTATCCTGCTAAATCCCTGGAAAATTATCCCATCCTGCAGGGTGACTAATATGAAAATAAATCTGTTTTCCAATTGATTTGTGTTCTTCTCCTAAATTAATAAAGGGGAATAAATGCAAATAAAACATATGTACTACCTCAATTCAGTTTTATTACCGATGAAGAATGAATGTGTTGTCATCATCGTTTGAAATATCCATCAAATCTGTGGTTTCATTGATCATCAATCCATGATCTGTTTCCATTCATTTGAGAGAGAATCCTCAAAGCTCTCTCCAGTGGCTCTCCAATGTTTCCAGGGTTATGAAGATAACCCTATAAATCCTCTATAACAATCTATTTAAATATTGTTACTCATTTCATCAGTACAAATAAAATAAAACAATTTCACTAATTTTTTTTGTTCATTTCAATGCCCATGATGACTTTTTGAAAAACAACTGGCGCCGACTAATGTTAACTCACGTCTAGGTTAAAACCTTCATTCTGAACTGAATGGTTCCCTAAGATTTCTGATCCGAAAAAATATTTATATGTTATTCTCCATTTTAGGAAAACTTAGTGCATCTGCTATTTAATATATTAATATATTTTTTAAACATTAATTCTGAGCACACTGGGCCTCAAAATCATATACCGTCTCGGTGACTGGTCTAAAAAAATCCATATAATATTTTAAAATAATATACAGAAAATCCAAGACATTACACTATGCCCATCCAAGGAAATCCATAAATAGAGTACCAAGTATCAATCCTTGTGTTCTGTATAAACCCAATGTCGTGGGAGTCAGTCCAAGGTGACCCATAAATTAGATCCCATGTATCACTCCCCACAGGGTTTCAAAACAACAAAGACCTCCAATTCCATCATTTTTATCTTATTTAGTGGTTTGAATCTCACTTGTGGCATGGTACAAACATCTCTCCACTGATCCCATCTATGGGGCCTACCCTAGGGAGCCAGTATCACTCATTTTTAGGTAGAGGAAAATTCATAGTGAGACAATCTCAACCATAACTATTATCACCCCTGGTGTATTTATAATTATTTAAAAAAAACTAAATATATGACATGATGATCCCATCCAAAACATCCTTATGTCATGAAACTTGAACCAACCTCGACATAACATGAATACAAGAATGTTATCACCAGTTCATATTATTTGATAAAGCATCTTACTCAAGATAAATTATTCATGTTTTCAATTTCATTTAATTAATCAATTCATGGAATGGAAATAATAAGGGGCCTAACAAATGGACAAAATATTCTTAATTCACTTCACATTCCAATATATTTATTATAAGGGGAAACACACCAAAAATTTGTTTTAAACCATCTTAGAAAAGGGAAGGTAGGCCTTTACCAAGGGGAATCCATAGAGGTGGATCATGTTAGAGTGATCAACCCATGGTGGTGATTTACCACTAGCTAGGACCATCATAATCATGGGAACCATTTAAACTAATTTATTAATAATTTTAGTGGTGTTACTAGAGAGTTATGGTGTACAGAACAATGAAGTATAATATAGGAAGTGGAAAAACAAAGGGAAAGAAGATAAACCACCTACCTTAGGTTTATAGAATTCAACCTGTTCGCTGTTCACATTTTATTCAATATTGAATGGGAGAAAATAGAAAAAAAACCAAAACCTTGAAAATAGGGAAAATCAGATCACACAAAAATAACACAAAATATGGGATAAGAAACTACAGAAGGAAGAAAGAGGATTAGAGAGCTTACTATTGTAGATCCAACGTGACCGATGATGAAGAGAATATATTTTATACGTCGGATATCTTGACGAACCTAGGTTGGGGCATAGGGGAATCCCATGCATTGCTCCTATTTTGTGCTAGATAAGAAAAAAACGCATCTTATAAAAATAGTGGGTTTATTCCATTTTTTTAAAAACTGTCTTGGGAATTTACATGATGTGTAAATGCCTTACACCTCTTGTCAAAATCAGGGTCCCTTCCTCTGAAAAAAACCATCTCACGATGTGCAGAGGGAATGGAAAAACCATTACATGTCATGTACTACATACAAATCATGTATTCTAAATACATGATGTGTATTAAGTACATTCCATATACTTGGCTTTTATCCATCCTACATCTCCATGAAACCATTCCCTCCAAAAGCTTATGAACCCTCCCTTAGGCACTGTTCTCGGGTTTAACCAAATCAAAACAAGAAAAACCACCTCGCTAAAAAACTAGGATGTTAGAACATTCCATTACATATTTAGATGATGGAAAACATGTAGGGCATCAATTTAATTTAAAAATAAATTAAATGAAACCAATCACATACAAAGGATTGGTCTATGATAATGATTGTGAACATATATGCAACGGATTACACATTTAATAAAATATCATTCATTAATAATAATTTTCAATTCATATAAATCACATTAAAATAAATTATTTATCTTCTTAAATTAATCAATTATTTAATCTTAATTCTCATTCAAATTTTTATTATGATTCACATGCATCAAAACTTTAAACAAATTAAATAAAATTATTTAAAATTAACTATGTACAAAACATGTAACTTGGGGGAAACATGGTGAGTACTAATCTAAACTACCCAAGGTGTATTATATACATATACTGTTTAATCACACTATATGTACCATTCATGAATTATCACATAATTTTATGGAGTGTACGTGTCAACTGAATGACACAGGGAATATATGTTATTTATGTAACATGCTATGTTTCAATGTGCATAGAGTAATGACTGTATTATAACTTATAAGTGGTATGAAATTTTGGATATTATAGAGAAATTAATTATACATTTAATATATATAAACCCATCACATGGAATTTATGAATCACTCCAAGATCATAAAAGAGAAAATTATGTTTGATAGTGTAAACAACACACAACATAGACCTTATAAGAGAATGTAACTTCCAATATTTATGATATATTTAATTTTAAATAAATATAATATCTTCAATAGCTTTTGGTTCACATAACCTTGGTATTTTTATGTTCAAAATCATTTTCAACATGTAACACAATTCTTAAATGAACCACGGGATATATAATCCTTAAAACCTAGTCATTAAATTGGAAGATAAGATTAATATTAACTAATTTAGGAAATATATATGTATAAATATATATATATATACATATGTGTGTGTGTGTGTGTGTATAAAATTCAATACAATTTATTTATAAATGTTTAGTAAATAATACATCAATTTTTAGTAAATTAATTTTATTCTTAAAAAATATGTTTTCTTCAAAAATGAATTTAATTGCTTTTCATAAAAAAATTATTATTACTTTTTCGAAAATTTAGAATATTTATTTGAAAAAATATATTTCATGTTCAAAATTATAATTTTAAAATTTATTTTGGGTGAAATTTTGGCTTTTTTCTGAAAATATTGATTTTTAGTGAATAGTGAAAATACTAAATTTTTGTAAAAATGTAATTTCATTTCAACCAATTAAGTAATTTAAAAGTTAAAATATGTTCTGAATATTATTTAAATTAAATTAAAATAATAATAATTTATTTATATTTATTCCACTTATTTACTTTTTTATTAACTTTATATTGGTGTATTAATATAAGTTTGTTTTTGGGTTTAACAACATGGTTTTTTCAAAAAATTATATTATAATGAATAATGATTATTATTTTTAATTAATTTAAATAATTCCTAATGGGGAATGTTTTAAAAGAAATTTATATATTATATTTAAATAAAATTTTAATTATATCCATGTAATGATTATCATTAGACATAGATTTAATATGAAATCATCTTGTTCTCAAAAAATACATTTATCAAAAACCTTCGTTTTCATCACGTATATGAGTTTTTTTAATTAATTTTTTTAAATTTAAGAAAATTAATTTTAAAAAATATACTTAATTTATTAAATCATAAATTAAAAATTATATAAGGTCTAATTTTTTAAAATTTTATGAAAAGTTCTATTTTTTTGATGAATAGTGAAAAATACTGAATTTTAATTGAAAACATGTTTTTTGTTTAAATTACCTATAATGTTAAATTATATTTTGAATTTATTTTAAAGTAAAATTAGTTAAATTTTAATTAAATTAATTGAATTTAGGCCTTTGGAATATTTTTTATATTGAATTTTGATTTTAAAACTTTGTAATTTTTTGAACATTTTCGCTTTAAAGAACCACTTTCTTATCACATAAGCTTGATTACTTTTAGATTAAAATTTTCAATTTATGTAAATTAAATTTTAAAAAATGATATCATATTTGGAATTAAAATAATTTTTAATTTATGTTATGGTCAACTTAATTTTTGACCAAAATGAATAGTGAATAGAGTAAAAAATTAAGTACCATAGTTAAGGTAAAAATGGTTTTCTGAGGAGTTAAACTAGAATGATAAGGGTAGAAATGGCCAATAAACTTGTATAAAATCTATTGTCTTGAAATATTTCAAAATTAACACTTATAGGATCGATAATGATCTATTTTTTTGGATTTTGGAAAGATAAAAACATGCGTATAATTGAATCATTTTAAAATATTACAAGTCTTCCACTCACCTCCCTTATAAAAGGCCACCCCTATCATCTATTATTAACACCATAAAACCTTTTTAGATTTACTAGGACCTAATAAATTACTTAAAAAATTCCCTAAACTCATACTAAAAGACTTATTTTGGGAAGAAATTTAACATAGTAAGTCTTTAGTGACATCATAATGAGGATAACTGAAGAAGGGGTAATTTTATTCAATGAGCATCTTTATTTTATTTCTTTCTCCACCTCCTTAAATTATATTTAAACCACTATGATATATTAATACCATTATATCAAATATTATGGCACATTTTTATAGTAATATATTTACTTACAACTATCTCATCTTCAATCAAATGAGTTATGAAATCGTCATTCATGGGTATGGCGGACTACGACCTCACGAAATAATGTCATTCGTTATTCCATTAACACCTTTTAGGTTGGGTATGATGATAGATAAAAATTATATATATATATATATGATATTTATAACATAATTATACACATGTATTTATTATATCATATAAATATTTTTTGTTTTCCATTCAGTAAGGGATTCAATAACATCATTCGTGTGTACGACGAACTACCGCCTTACAAAGCCATTTAATTTTTTTCTCACTAAAAAGTTACATGAAAAGTAAGAAGAACAATTTTAATGATTATATATAAAATAAATGAAATAGTTATCATTCTGAAAATATAATATATCATTTTTATTTTTACACTAAAAAGGTGATAACATCATTTGTGTACGTGTGGACTACCGCCTTCATGAAGCTATGTGACTCTCTTTTCATTACCATACCACCAAGATGATATATAAGTATATTTAAATAAATTATAAATTATATATTATACTATAATAATTATTTAAAGATAAAATATTACTTACCTCTTTTCCATTATAATCATTGAAAAATGAAAACATTACTCTTGCGTACAAACGACCTACCGTCTCCAAGATTGTAACATACATCATTTTTCATAACCATATTTCATGATTGGATTTTGAAGTATTATTGATGTATATATATGATAATTATTTCAGGATTATTTTTTTGGAGATGATATAAATATATTATATGTATAATAAACGATAATTTCTTAATAAAGTACAAATGAAAAAATAAGGCCATTGAAACCTAAAACAATGAAAATAATGAATGATTATTAATTAATGGGTGAAATGATATTATAAAAGGATAATATATGAAATTATAAATATTAATATGTTTATTTAATAAGTTAATAAGATGTTTATAACCACTATACATTAAGATAAATCATATTTAACCAAAATGAAGCATAAGGTAAAGGATTTCATCTCAATTTCATATCATTGATCTATATTATAATTTTATGAACCTAATGTATTTTATATAGTGTATATAATACCCCTTTGACAATTTATATTAGGAATATCCATCATTTCTTGATATTTAATGTTTCATTGGGGCTTATGATTCAAAATTTTACCCAAGCGATAATGGGTTTTTATCACAATTTTCTTTTATTGAGACTTATGTCATGGTATGCACCTATATTCTTTTATGAGGTGTATATATATACCATTATACATTTAATATCATGAATTTAATTATTATCATGTAATTTCAAGTTTCATTTTATGTTATCCTTTTTAGGGATTATGATTCAAAGTTACCAAAAGTGGTAAGAGTTTTATGTTGAAATCTCAAAGTTTATCAGGGTTGTTTGTGATTAAATCTCTAATGTAGAAATATTATGATGTACCTATAAATAATTATCATTAATTTTATTATCCTATGTTTATTTCCTAAGAATAAATGTTTTACATTCACATTCCTCTATTTATATATTCAATTTCTCAAAAGAATATTTTTATGAAAAATCATCCTTATTTATCTATTTGGTTAGAAACCCTTTTTCTTCCTAAAGAATTATTTTCTAATTTTTTTTCCAAAAAATGATTTTTAAATTCTTAAAATTATTTTTAAAATATATTTTCACCCATTTTTTAATTTTATAATTTTTTTTGAATGGAATCATTATGTAATTTTCCAAACATTGGCCATTTGTCTTTTACAAAAAATATAAAATGAATATCAATTTTAAAGTGTACGACATGAAAATAGATTTCCTCTATCATAACCATTATTTTATTTAAAGATTACTCTATATGTTTTCAAGGTTATTTTAAAATAAAATAATTTTACAAATTTTAAATAGTTTTTTTTCAAAATGGAGGGCATATTTTCCTCAATAAATGTTTTAAATGATTTTAATGCTTCTTTTATACGTTTCCAAGATTGTTTTAAAAGAAAATAATTTTCAAAATATATTTTGAATCATTAATTTTTTTAAATAATTGTTTCTAAAAATAAAATGGTTAATTACCTCAAAATTAATTTAATGATCCTTTAATGGTATTTCCATTTATAAAAGTCAACAAACTTTTTTGTTACTTATTCTCCAATGGGGATAATTTTTATTGATACCATAATCATTTTTTCTCTATACAGATTAAGATTATTTAAAATATATTTTTATGGATTAGATTTATTTTCCACAGGATAATCATGTTTCAATGTGATTGTTATAGAACCCATTTATGTTCCATGAGTGAATTTTGTTTAAATAGATCGTTATAGAACCAATTTATTTTCCATGGGTTAATCATGTTATGAAATAAATAATGGTTGTTTTATGAGTTTTATGATGATTTATAGGCACTATATACATTATTTTATTTTCTTGGACATTATATACAATGGGTACACCCATATAGTGTTAGGTGAGCCCATTATAGCTTATATGATTGGTGCACCCAGATAGTGCTGAGTGATCCTATTATAGTTTATACAATTTGTGTGCCAAGATAGTGTCCCAATGATTTGAGTAATGATAATTTTATCTGAGTAGTTATATTATAAGTCGCATGTATGATTAATCTAGTTTTAGGGGTTTTTAAGTGTGAAATGATAGTAATGTTATAAGGTACCAACACATTTTATCTATTCTTATTAAGGTAATATACTATTTGATTTAATAATGATGGAAATCCCATGGCTTGTGATTATTTTCCTTTTCTATATCCTTATACCTTGTTTCATGATTGAAGATTCATGTATTTATGGGTATGAGTTCTTTTATGATTCACTCATACACTTTGAAAATGTTATCATTCGCTTATACACTTCTTATACTCATTGATGAAATTAAAATTTTAATGATTATGTTTACCCTTACATAAAGTTTGATCTCACCATTTTTATATTTATTTTCCCCCTAGGTTATAAATAATGATGTTGAATTAATTATGAATATAAGGGGTTTTATATGTATTATGATGATGACTTAATGTGAAATAAGAAAATTTTGGTTAAGTTAGGGAAATGATCATTTAACAACATGGGTATTATTTATGAAGGAGTTATCCATAATCCTATAGAACCATAAACCTAAAAGATCCTTAAGAATGTAAGTGATCTTAATTTTTCTTTTTCTTTTGTCATATTTAGATGGGAAAAAATTGTGTCACCATAATTATTATCCAATCCAAAATGTAAAGTTTATGATTTTAGCACCAGATTTAAGGGTGTAGGTTCTGAGATTTTATAGTGCAAAAATTAAAATAATTGACTCAAAAAACACATATTGATAATGTTTAATCATTATAATAATTTATTTTTTAATTATATGTGATTTGTTAATATATACGACATGTAGGATCCAACTAAAAATAGTGTATAGTTATCATCATCTATCCACGTAACATGCTTAGGGACTTGATGTGTAACCATGCCATGAAAATTAATGGAGTACACATAAAATATATGGGATACACATCATGTGGTCTCTGAGTTACACGGTCACCAGTCATGTAGGTCATGTATGAATGTAAACAACCAATATATGACTAATGGACTACACAATGTGTATCAGAGTAACATTTCATGTTGTCTAAAAAATGTGTGATTGACTATCATGTTCAACATATGGTGAATTTAAATACACACTATGTGTAATATGTACACATTGATTGAATTAATTATATATTAATTTAATATTTTTCTTGGGGAATTAAACATGGGTACGCAGCGTGTACCAATGGGATACATGAATCATACTCTCATGTTATCTGTATATAAATCCTTGGTAGGTACAAATGAATTTTTTGAAATATTTTCATTCATAAAATTAATTTTTTTATTATATTTTAGAGGGAGAAGATAAATAAGAGCATATCTAATGATTTGGATTAAATAATGATTAAATAATAATTGAAAACTAATTATAAATGTGTATATAAATCCATGATATTTAAATAATTATAAATAAATACACAACCCCTCTGATAGCACTTGATGGTTCCGAGTGTAGTGGAAACACATGATGGGGTATGCCTAACTCGGACTTTTCTTCATAATTAATGATTATTTTGAGATGTACATAAATGATGAACTATGTAAAAAATGAAATTAAATCAAATATTAATTGACATGGGAATTCTAGAACAACAATTTAGGATCATTACATAAGGATTTATAACTAATTTAAGAAATTCAAGAATTACCATGAGATGATTTATTTCTTCATTAATGAACCCAAAAACATCTCTATGTCATACCATCATTGTTTGTATAAATCAAGTGTAGATTCCAACTAGTGGTGAACCAAATGTGCTCCAAAAAACCAATGATCATTGCTAAAGGAATCTTCGGGTGCTAGCATGGTAGGTCCCAACACTTTAGTCATTCATATTTGATCACCCAAAGAATTTCTTTAAGAGGGATTCTTTTTGGTCTCTCTAGAATCATGAGTGGCAGTGGAGGAAGATCACTCTCAATCTATGAGAGTTTTCTTAGAGAGGGGTCTCTCTAGGTATTTAACAGAATTATCCAGATGTCATTGTTCTAGAAAAAAGAAATACCCATTTTTGGTTAGAAATAATATAATTGGGTTTGAATAGTGATTTGAGTAGAAAATAGTAATGAAGCATGAACCCATATTATTTTCTTAATCCCTACAAAACCCCATATTAGTAATAATAACAATAATTTTATTATTTATAGACATGTAAAAAACTAGAAAATCAATTAAATATTATTTATTAAAATAATATTTAATATATATTATTTCTCACTGAACCATTAAACTCGGTCATCTATCCCTCCATATTATTTATCTGGTCTTAAATAATGACTATTTATTTAATAAATAAATATCCCTACATTATTCTACAATAAATAAATAAATATTATATTCATGAAATAATAGATAAATATTTATCAAATATTCTACTCATAAAATATGCACTCAAATAAATAGTGATGGAATATATGTGATCAAGAAAACAAGAATTAATATTAAAAAACATGTGAGAAAAATATTTTTTCAACATGTTAAATAATAATATTATGTAAATTATGTTCTAGATAAACTTAGTATGTGTCCCTCTAAGCCTTTTTCTTTGTGGAATTAGATGAACCATCCTGAAGTCCAATGTTTACCTATAAAAATACACCAAATAACCCATATAAAAATAGGTTAATGTTACAATGACATAAAACATTATAATAATATATATTTTATAATATAATCTATTTATTTTGATATCTATAATGGTGTATGTTTCATATTGGTGTTGTTAACCAATGTGAATGATGTTAATTTCATTGAATTTTTATAATTAAACTTTCCCACAGAACCCCATGGCCATAGGTTTATTTAGGATTTATCATTTTCATAAAAGGTCCAAAGATATCAACTTCCTTTAATTATTAAAAGTGAAAAAAATCCATTCCTACACTATTAATTACTAAATTACTACTCATGATGTACCCAACATATCCTACTTTTCCAAAAATACATGTCATCATAGGTTTCATCAATACATAAAATTACATGAATCTTAATATCCATTAATATTAATCTTAAAGTATATAGATCAATAAACGTGTACATATATAGGATCATCAAATAACACATATAAATGTGAATTTCCTACCAGCAGGTCTCATTATCATAATCTCATACTCAATAAATTATCAAGGTCGTATACCATTTGAAGGTACCTAAAATTCATTTCAGTCCCCACCCATGATGGGCTATATCATTTTTATGATAAATTATTTAATATTTATATATAATATTATTTCAATAACACTATCATGGAAGTAATTGGATTTTCATCAGAGAAGGGAACTGTTGTGACCTTTCAGTGAGACTACTACTCTTAAGAAAACATCACATATTATGTCACATAAAATAACAATCTTGATGTGATAATTAGTTTATTAATATTCGAAACTATGAATTTTAAAAATCATATAGTATATTGAATTTGTTTCTAGGGAACCAACTCCAAAAAAAGTGATATCCTATAGGAGATACTATATAAAGTTCTCATAGAACTTTTCAATATTTAATCATTTAAAGTGAATGAATTAGTTTCTCCTCCAAAAAATATCTCCACTACTCCAAAATGTTGAACATTGGTAAATTTAAATAGGCCCTCTCATCAAGAATAATTTTTTCAGGGAATGAATTTTAGCCTTGAATTTTATATGACTAATTTCTCTCCCAGATCAAAGTATTTCTTCTAAATAATCTTATCATGAGATACTCTTGGAATCTCTTTAAAAATTCTATAAATTTCAAATGAATAACTTTTTTATTTATACAAGCTACCATATTTTGAAGTTCCTATGGTATCCAGTCTCTTCCAGGTCTAAGTTCACCTTTATAACTATATAATAGGCTATATTATACATTTTTAGAGGTATGTGACAACATTTCTCATAGAATAATTAGTAAGGTATAATTATAATTGGGATAATATAGGATATCATGTATTCATACATTTACCTTCTATCAATTGGGTCTAATATTTTCTTTTGGGGTTTACAAAGTTCTCAAGATTTTCTTTTATCCTTATGTTAGAATCATTTTCTTCCCTATTAGTCTATGGGTTGTATAGTGTTAATGTTTTTTGGTTTCACTCCATATATAATTATAAAATATTATGTGATTACATTATAGAAATTTTTTATGTGGTTACTAATTATTTTTCTAGCTATTAAAAACCTATAGAAAATGTCACTACTGAAAAAATACCACACAACAAATGGGTTATCAGTTTTAGTAGACTTGTCTTACACCCATTTTGAAATAGGATTAATAGTAAACAAGATGTATGAATATTTAAAAGTCATTATAAAGACTCTTTTAATTTTTATATTTCCCATATAAAATATTTCATAATAGTTAATTGGTATTTAAGGAATTTATTATCTTCTTGAGAAGTTACCAAATAATTGGAATTATGGGAATTTATTTTAGAACTCACGAGTAACCATAAAAAGGGTTATCCAACAAAATCCAATCTCTAACACTTTTCTAATATATATTTGGGAAAAGAAGTGTCCACAAAAATTTATAATGTGAAAAAATTTGATAAAAATCGGGATTTCAATTTAGTGTAGACATATATTAATCATTTTGTTACTATAGATTATCTGTAGATGTGGATCATATTACACATAGAACATTGATTCGAATTTAAGGATTAAATTTTTTTATTGGTTAAGGTGTGAATGTATTTCAATAGTAATAATAAATTTTATTATATTTTCACATCATGGAGCCACACCATCAATCTAATAGAGTTTCTCACATGGTATTGAGTCATGTAATAGATCATCATTAGAATTTCTTAACCCAATAATGTGAGACAATATTATCTTTTGATATTGAACTTATTTCTCAGATAATCTCTTTCCTTTAATATCGAAATTGAATTATTTTAATAATACTTCCATATGACAAGCCTCCTCTTACTATTTACATTCTTTAATAGGTACCTTAGTTCTTCATGATTAGAAAATAAAATTACTTTAGTTACAAGGAAATATGACATGAATTTCTCTAAAACACAAATTATTATAAGAAAATCTTTCACAAAAATATTAATTTTTTTGTTATTATAATATATTAACTTTAAGGTATAATATATAATGTGGATTTGTTTCTACAATTAGTTTTTAAAACACTGCACCTAAATCTCTGTTGGAGGAATCCCAAAAGAGTTCAATTGTGTGGTCTAATTCTAGTGGTTAAATCAAAAGTAGTGAAGTTAGTTTAATTTTCATCTCATTTAATGATTTCATTCAAAAATCATAAAAAATAAACATAGTATCCATTTTAAGTAAGTTAGTTAGTGATAATGATATCTTACTAATGTTCTCAATTAATCTCTTATAAAATCTAAAATGTCAAAAAAATGATATGACATGTTTCAAAAAAGTGGGATATTATAATAAAATTATGATTTTATATAATTATTTATGTATTTTAATTCAATTATATGAAGTCCCATTTCCTATCGCAATTTCTTAACTACCGTGAAATATAATTTTTCAATATTGATAAAAAGTTTATTTTCAATTTTTATTTTCAATACTCCGAGAAGGCTTGACAAAAATTGATTAAATGAGTTCCCAAAACTAGTGAAATCATCAAGATAAACAAATAGAAACTATTTAATCACATAATAGAATATACTTACCATGAACCTTTTAAATGTTTTAGGAGTATCAGATAATCCAGGTGACATCTTTTTATAGGAAATATTACCATAATGACAACTAAAGGTTGTTTTATTCTAGTCAGTAGGAGAAATCCGAACTTGTAAGTACTTTGAGAACCCATCTAGGAAGAAATAAGGTGTTTTATTTGGTATTATCTAAATAATTTAATCTACGAAAGGTATTTAGAGGTGGGATTACCTAGTTACATGGATCAATTTTCTATATTCCATTCACACTATCTTAAAATTTTGAATTCTCATAGGGACTTTTTCATTATTATTTTCAATCTCAATAAGGGGGATTAGAAGATTTTTGGGCATAATATGAATCAGTGTTACTAGTTGTGAGTTAGGAATGGGGATATAATTACAACCTCTAGTAATTTTTCAATTTCCATTTTATCTATCTCTATCAAGGTATGGTTAAGTCTCATATGATATTGTCTATGAGGATTGAAATCATTTTCAATTATGATTATATGGATACAATTCTGATGACTAGGTATAGGTATATCACTTAGAGTCTATCCTATAACTATCACATTTTATCTTATAAAGATTAATTTGTTTTTATTCTTGGTGAGGTGAAAAATTTCTAGCAATTACTACTAGAATATTCACTTCACCTATAAGATAAATATATTTAAAATGATATGATAGTGGTATCAATTTTATCTTCGGTGAATTTTTTTGATTGAATCATCACAGGTTCACTTACCTTGGACATTTTGTGTTGTTTCACATAAAGTGAATTACCAATGTCATCATGATTAATAAAAAATAGTAAAATACCACAACAAAGTTTGGAGTTACCACATTCACTATTTTTTGGCCATTTTTTAATTCATAGACATTTTCTACAAAATTATAATATCTGAATTTATTAACAAAATTAAAAATCACATTTAAAAAATTAAATTCCCTATGTGAATTAGGCTCATCAGCGTGTGAAATTTTTAAAAGTGAATTAAACTATTAGTGGAATTTAATTTAATTTAAAAAAAAAATCTGTTATATTTTCCCCAAACTCCATGGTTAAATTACCTTTATAAACATTGATGATTGTCTTGGCTATCTTCACTAACACTTTTCTTTGGACAATTGGTGATTATGATTGTTCTATTCTTCCACCACGTCGAGTTCATAGAATTAAACTGGAAATATTAGGTTATGAACTCTTACTAATACATCTACAAGAACTCTATCTAGAAATACAATTGCTTATTTTTTAGCTACAACACCACATATATTGAATTTTATTATTATATATATAAATATAAATATATTGAGTAATTCATGACATTAATTTAACATCATTTATTAAATAAATAATATTATAAATAAATTTATCTAAAACTACATGGTATTATGAATTTACCTAGATCTTGAAATTTGGTGGAATTTTATGGCATTATCAATGTTAATTTTTTATCATATATTCACTCTTTTATTCCCTTCAAGTATTCTTTTCTTAGTAAAAATTTATTTAAGGAACATAACAAGCTTGGGAATATGTTTAGTCCCTCTAGAAGTGGTTTGTTGTTTTTTTTACATTTTGAATTTTCTATATGATTTTCCTTTTAAATACCTCCTCATTAATTTTATTAGAATAAACCATCCTTGAAGAAAAAGGTAGTAGAATTTTCTATTCCTATTTAATTTTTTTTAAAGTATATTTTATAATTTATTTTTAATCTTCTTGTAATTTTAATTTTCTTTACCACTAGTTATCTTTGATTGTTTTAAGTGTGTTTTGGGATTAGGGTGAATAATTTTTCCTTGCTTGTTAGTTATCATGATTACATTTCATTTTGAATTTAGTATTATTTGAGCATATTGTTTTATTTGATTCTTATTCATTACCTCCACTAAACCCCCAAATGGTTTCTTTAACTACTTCACCTCATTATTCAATTCATGAATTCATAGGTTTGTTTGAGTGTATCGTTGGGAACTTATTGAAGCATTATTATTGAATTTAAATTGTTGGAATAGTGATGGTTTGATAGTATATTGGTATTGTTTTTTAAATGTTTATTGATAGAGTGTAGCCCAATATAAATGTGGCAGAAATGGTGGTCTATCTTGGTTTTACTGATTAAAAATTTCATACTGGGCTTTAGAATTTTTTTATCCTCGGATATTCATGTTCTATCAAAATGAAATAATTTATAGGTTGATAATAACACAACATTTTGTATCCATCACTTGAACACTCTTGTCTATTTTTGTGATTTGTATAAGAAAAAAGACAAAAATCCTTAATAGGATTTGCTTGATCATTTGACTTATTAGGATTTATAAATGTCACTAGAGTGGTTATGACTTCAGGAATAGATTCAAAAAAATGTGATTCACCATATTTTACCTCATGTATCATCCTATGCTACTACATTTAGTACTGATTGTTTTCCTTGGAAATGGATAATTAAATACTTAAGGGGGGGGGGGGGGGTGAATTGAGTTATCTTACATTTTCTTTACTTTAAACTAGCCACTTTAATGAAAGAGAGTTCTAATATTTTACTTAACAAAATCAAGAGGAATAAAATACAAGAAAAAAGGAAAAATATTAATCAAAAGATATTTATAGTGGTTTATAGAAAATAAATCCCCTAGTACACTCCACCAACACTCTACTCCACGAGTGTGGTGATTTTCACTATGAAAAACCTTTTTCTTGGATGTACCAGCTAATTACAAGCAATGTTTCTTTATTATAAAAGTCTAAGAGATTTCTAACATGATTCCTCTTTACAAGACTTCTTAATAATATTAAGACACTTGATCATAATGAGTGTAGATTGAAAAAATTATAAACAAGTATCATATGAATAGTTCAACACACAATCACAAGAAGTAACTTATAGTAGTTAAAGATAAATTCTGAAAAGATGATATTTTTATAATTTTAGATCCAGAAGTTCTTTGATTGTAAAATATAATATTGTAATCACATAAAATGTTGAATAGATTCATGTGTTTTATATTCAATAATTTTATGAAGATCATATCATATCATATATTTATTATGTACAAAACTTCTGGTTTTCTCATTCCCACATTTATATATATACTTCATACAGTAGTAAACTATTTTATTTATACCTTTTATTTTGAATTTAAACTTAATCACACTCAGTAATCTCAACAGTCGGGTGAATAATCCTTAAAAAAAACATATCATATAGGTTTTTATTGGAATGTGTCTATTTACATATATGGAATAAACCTTTATGGAGGAGATGATATAAATATTCTTCTTTGTATCTTCCCATTATTGATAAAAAGATATTTGTTTTAAATACAACTTTACTTATATAGAAAACACTTTTTATAATTCACTTGAAAGCTTGAATTGACTTATTTATAGATTATATAAACGTTACAAGAATAATCAGGATGATATTTAAGGTGGATTATTATTTATAACACAAACATATGATATCATTGTTCTTATAAGATGATTTAAAGAGTAGATTTTTAAGATAAAATAGAACATTAACTTATGCATTATGTAAGATAATTCTTCCTTATACGACCATATCTTACTAACATATGATAATAGATTTCTATGGATTTATCTTATGTTCATATTTTAATCCTTTTATGAATTTCCTTTTCATTAGATAAAATATATCTCATAATTTCCTTCTATCAAATTGTTCTAAATTTGAAAATGAGAAAGATTATGCATTCTTTTTGTAAGATAATATTCTTATGTATTAGGATAAAATTTACAAACTATTATTTCATAAGATAAATTACTTTGATGAAAACAAAAATTCTATTGAAGATATAATGTCTCTTTTATAATATAATTATGTTATGTATGAGATAAATATATAGCATAAGATAAATTCCTTTAACAAATATCTATATTTCTGAAGAATAAATGTCATTACACTCGTTTATGATAAATTAATTTTTAAATATATTTAATAAACATATAAAAAATTATAAAAAGAGTTAGATATTAAAAATGGAAAACTTAAGATAAACTCATTAGAATATAGATAGGGGTTTTGTGAATAAACAAAACACATAAAGCACCAAGATATATTGAAATAACATAAGTCTATCTAATAATAAATTTATACGAGTCTATGAAATATTCTCTATGATACTATTAGACTAAACTGATGAATTATCAAAGAGATCTCCTTCACATAGGGATTCGAATAGCTTTCTTTCATTATCAAGAAAACCTTTGTAAAAGAAATCCAAAAAATAATGCTTCTTAATTACTTAGTGTTTAAATCTTGCACATAGTTTCTTGAATATCACTAAGTATTTATTCATATTATCTCTATGTAATTTCATAATTACATACATATATTTCCTTAATTTAGTGTGTTTAGAAGAAGGAATGAATATTTTTATGAAACTTCTTTAATTTTCATTCTATTTGGTTACTTCACTAGGTTACAAGTTATATATCCACAATTTGGTTAATCCTTTAAGGAGGAAGGGGATTCTCAAAGTTTTTATTGATCCTTTACCAAACCTCTATGATTTACATTTGTGGAAACCATGATAAACTCTTTGATTTTATTTTCTATATCCTCTCTTTTAAGGCCATAAATCTTGGATTTTAATTAGATTAAACTAATTCTAAACTCAATTTTAACTTGTAAATTAGAGTAAACAATTTGGTTGTTTAGATTTAAAATTTGATGTGTATATATATCTCTTAAAATTTGATCATGATTCATATCCATGATTTAAAATTCATATATATAGTAAAAAATTTGAGTTTAACTTGAGTTTGTTAAAGTAATGATTTCAAATTAAAACTATAGATTTTAAATGTTTCGTAATTTCCTAACTCTAGATAGTAAGGTTTTATCAATCCATGGTTCAAGAATATACAACCTATCACTATAAGATTAGGTCATGAAATTAAAAGTGAATGGTAATATTTTATGAAATAAGAACTACATCTCTAGTAATGACATTGAGTGATTCAATAAAGATAATTATTGTAGGGTGGTTGAAAACAATATGAAATAATTGTTAAAAAATAGTGTATTGGGACCGCAGATTGTCTCTAAGGATGGGTGTAATCACATGGTTTTTGTACCGTTAAATGTCAATAGTGGGGGAATTAGTTTTTATTAAAATATTAGATCCTTTGAGTACATATAAATATTAACTATGAAATATATATTAGTGATTGATCTTATGGTTAGAGCGCTAATGATATGTAATCATAGTTCTTAAGTGGTAAATTTAACTTTTATATCTTAATTAATGAAGGAGTTTGTGATCATGAACTTACCACTCTATGTTTCTAGGTATTGGGAGTCCAATCCTTAAAATTATCATTTTAATATGATACTCCTTACTATGCACATGGGAGATAAGATAGATGTTTCCCAATCATATATCAGAGGAATAACATCCCATTTTATAGGAAGATCGTAATTGGGATATGACGGTTAAGATAAATTGGCATTGATAATCTACCTTCCACACAAAATCTATTTATTGAAAAATATTTCCCCACTTAATCAATCATGTCCATCATATACAAGGGATATTTAGTGGAGGGAGATAATTGATTAAAAAATGAAGCATAGAATAAATTAATGAAATTTAGGTTAATCATAATCACCTTAAAAATAATATAATATACTACAAACTAAAATCAATATGTAGAAGAAGAAATGAATAAATTTATTGAGACTCAAGAATCCAATGGGCTGCATCAATGAGATCAATCACTGATGAGGGATTTAGACTTCTATATGAATGATTACAAATATTGACATCGAGTTGTATAGAATACAAGCAGTAAAAGAAGAAATATACTACATAAAAAATACTAATAATAAAAGAGTATAAAAATTAAATTTAGCACACTTATTTATAAGGTACTCCCTTCTCTAAAATTATTTCATGTCTCCCTAATATTAATTTTATTTTCTCCACATAGAGTGTAAGATTATTTCATGAATTATTGGGGGTATTCCACACATGCAATTGAAATTGTTTCACCCTCCAAGAATGAACAACCTGGAGAGTTCATTTATATAGTTCATTTTTTAATTAGACAGAATTCATGAATATTAATTTTATCCCCACATCCCTTTCTAATATACCTTTTGTGATTCCTTGAATATTGAGGGATATCCTAGATTGGGAAGATCATGTTCCTCATTGAATGATTAAAAATTATTATTCAAAACAAATTGAATTCATTGATCTCTGAGAGTACATTGATTGAGTGAAAAACCATATGTTAGGGACTTGGACTTTGTTGGGTAGAATCAGGGTCTAGTAATTCTATTAGATTTTTTTTCTTGAACATGGTGACATAATGATTAGTAAATTTCTTAGAGTTTGTAACTTTTGTTTTCTCTTGAGATATTGTTGTGTGTGATGTAACACAAGAATGTGGATGAAAATTACATTAAAAATGAACGCAGTCTAAGGAAATAATGTAATGATATATATTTTGAGGAGATGATATCAGATAGTGTTTAGTATCTGAGAGAAAAAATTCCTTAATAATTTAAATTCAAAAAATTTTGAGCCTTGTAATTCTTTTTACGTTCCCTCCCCAAAATATCCTTAAGTGTTTTTTACACACCATGTTAGCATGATTTTATAGTCTGAGGTAGTAGTGTAACACTAAATTTATTAAAATATATCTTTAGTTGGATTCTGGTATCTTATATTCATGGAGTGTTGGCATACGATGTATCCTTAACTATGAATACCACATTATGTTGGCACAAAAATAGTTCTTTATAGTCGAATCATGCTATATTATGAATATGATGTATTCCCAAGTTGTAATTATGTTGTAGTTTTGAAAAAGAACGTATTCATTAGATTAAAAATAAGTTATACATTGGTTTTTTACACATCATTGATCCTTAACATACAAAATGTTGTCTTATCAACACTATCTAAATTGAGTAGATAGATTTAAACTTATTATTGTAAATCTTTCAATCCCTATTTCCCTATATTCTTCAATTAAAAAAATATCATCATACCAATTTAAAATTAATTGAATTATATATAATAAACATTTCATTATATTCCCAAATATTTAATAATAAATTATGATATTTTTTCCTAAATTAAATAATATTTACAAAATCTATTGAAATTTGGTGTCACTCACAAAATATTATAGAATAACCATGCCTTAAAAATATAATTGATTAAAATTAGAAGATTTTTAATAAAATATAATGTTTAATTTTCATGAATTTGTTACCAGAATCGGGTCCCTTTTGAGAACCTCTCTCACACCATAACATCGCTTCTAAACAACTCATATCCTTAAATTTGCCAAACCACAACACAAATGGGATCATTTGATAATGTGGATAAAATTATTTCACTATTTTTGAAAAAATGTTCAAAATTTATAATTTATTTTTCCATTTTAGATAATTAAGTGAGATTATATGAAAGAACTAAAAGAACACACAATAAAAGACAAGTTCTATTTTGAAAATGATGTGTAAGACATAGTCAAAAGATGAGAATACAAAACCTTCTTACTATCATGAAAATCAATATAAAATGTTGTTATGATTTACATGAAGTATGAATATTGTGGGCTGCTCGTTCCTATAACCCAGTAGTCTAGGTTGTGTTGTGTAGGTTTACTTGACATATAGATTACACATACACAATATGTGTAGCTCAAGAGTTTTTTAGTGTGTGCTTCCAAGGTCTGAGTAATATTATTGAGGTAATATAAAGAATGTTCCCCTAGATAACATGGAATGTGTGGATAGGTGGATATATAGGCATATAATGTATTACAACCAAGGTCCTGAAATCAAGGTATACAGTAAATGTGCCTTCAAAGAAAACACCATGTGATATTTAACTCATTATTAGAAATTCTAGATGAAACTAAGGAGAGAAAAGTCACATCCCTTTTGGATACATGAAATACGATATTTACCATCACACATAAACCCTAGTTCTTTGGGGGGAATTGAGAGACAACATATGTTTTCTATAATAAATGAATTGTATTAATATTTTCTTTATAGGTTTATTTTTTTCCGAAACCTCTACTACCACTTTGATTTCATGTTCTGGACACATGATCACCATTAATTATGCCTACAATTTCCACAAGTTCACATCCAGTGTCTGTGTACACCCCCAACATCACATTCTATCAATTTATTCATTCTTGATCCTCCATTCACAGTTCCATACAAGTCATCATTCATCTCCATCATATGTATGACTGAGACTACACCACCATCATCCCTTCAAAGATGTTACTTGAGCCATCTCCCAATCACCTCTATCACATGAGTCACACGATTATTTTCATGTCATCATTTGAAATAATTCTATAGTTTCTATTATTGAAATAATGACTAATTTGAATTATGTACATGACTATTTATCAATATAAAATAATATCAAAGTTGGAGGGTGGGGGGGGGGGGTGGGGTGGAGGAAAGGAATCTGTGGTTGGGGTTTTCTATCCACAATAGTCATTTTTCTCAACTTTTTTCAATAACGATCATGTAAAGTGTAAGAATCAGTATCCATAATCAATTTAAGGATTATAAATTATCAAATTTATTTAAGGTGGAGGGATAAAAAATGAAAAATTTTCATCTTTTCACAAAAAAATCAATATTAAAAATAATGGAGGAACATTATTCCATAACCGAAGAGATGAAAAATAATTTTAACAATAAAAAATCTTTTAATTAATCTATATGAAGAAATATTAATTCATGAATATAATATTAAAATAATATTAACATGATAAATTTTATGATGCATTGAATAAATCAAGAATTTTAAATTCAGAAAATATTAATTGAACAAAAATGAGTAAAATAAAATAGCAATTCCTTACCTCATAGTGTATCAATGTCACTAGAAAAATCCACCTCCACTCTAAATCATTGATAATTTATAATACTATTATACATACAATAATATTGAAATCCTCCATATCTAATTTTTATCACTTCTAAGAGTCCATGGAAAAGAATAATGGAAAACCATAACAAGATGATCCAAATATGAATATATAACCCAAAATTAGGTTAACCAGGAAATTGTTTTAAACAACCTAAATGGACCAGTCCTAGATAGAAACCTAGACACACCATATACACAACTTATTGGTATAATACAGAATCCCTGACCCAATTTTGGTAACATGATTTCAATATAAGACTTTATCTTAGAGGTATCATTTATAGAAAACATAGGATAAATAAATATTTTATAATTAAATACTAAATATCCCTTAAAAATTAACTTTATTGATACTTTATCAATATTCAATCAAGGGGTAAAAACTATGGATGGAGAGCAAAAAATATATTTTTTTAATATCATTTAGTATTGTGAATTTACTATTTTACCCTTTTAAGACTAGAGACATCGAAACACAATTAAAGAGCTAAGTCTTGACAAAGGAAAAATTAAGGTCACTAAATTCTCCCCATATTTAAATATTTTATTCCTAAAAGAATAACCCAATCTAATAAAATAATAATCCAATAAAACAACTCTATGTTAAAGGTTGTTTCACCCTCACATGTATTTTTTATCCCATACAGTTCCAAATTCCAAGAGAATGAGGAACTCAGATCACATGAGAAGAAAAAATACTCTTTTTATCACTTATATTCTTAAAAATACCCCTACTCACAAAAGTTATTATCTCATATTTGATCGAGAATAACCCCTTTACAAAATAATAAACACTTATTATACATAATTTTCCATGATTTCTCACCCAAAACCTTTCATTCCACTAGAATTTATCTCTATGATATTAAATGAAACTATGAACCATGAGTAAATTCCCTAGAATGGTTCACTAAAAATGTTTCCTCCAATAAGAGTATTATACTAATCCCATTTAAAGTGTAATTTAAATGACCATCACATGAGAATAATCCTTCCCTTACAAATTTTTCCACCAAGAGAAATAATTAAAATTATACTGAACCCAAAAAATCTTCACCGAAAAGACTCTTCTATGGAATTCCTCTAATCCTTTTCATTTATGAACAAGAACATCCACCCACATTTCTAGGTCAATTCACAAGGAAAACATAGAACATACACCATAATATTTTTTATTTCATCAGTGGAAATCTCCAATCCGCATTTCCAACATTAGATAATATTGTATCCACTATTATGGATTGATTTTATAGTTTTTTATCTATCTCAAAAAATGGCACTAATGTGCACATAAAAAACACTAGACTCATCAAACCACTAGTAAACTAAACATCATCTCATTGTTGACCCATTACATAACAATTATAAGTGGACGTTGTTGAATACTTAGATGACTATAATACCCCAATATTTTTGAAATATTATTTTAATTAAATTTAATCATTTTAAATTTTTTCACTACATAATACAAAAATTCAAACTTTCATTACACACAACCTTGAGTAATATTTCACTAAATGACATTGAATTTTAAAAAAACCACAATATTTTAATAATATAGTTATTAAAATGTGACCATTATAACCTAGACATTAAACCAAGTAACATTAATAATAATAATTATTTTTTTAAATATTATGTATAATTGTTTTATATAAATAAAATATATTGATATAAATGTATTTAATTTTTTATGTCTTAATTTTTTTTGAAAATAAAATTTTCTCAAAAAAAAGTTTTTAATTTTTTTTGTGAAAAATATGAAAATTAATTATTTCCACTTGGGAGAATTGAATTCAAAAAAATGGATTCTATATTTTAAATAAGAATAATTTATCATGTTTAATAATTTCAACTTAATTTTTTACCAAAATTAATAATGAATACAGTAAAAGTTAATTTCTACGGTTAAAGTAAAAAATGAGTCTAATGGGGGTTAAACTAGAATGATAATTGTGAAAAAGAATTAAATATTTTATTAATTTTATTTAATTAATTAACTTTGATCTTAGACATCAATTTATATAAAATATGGAAACTTCTTTCCACATTCCTTTGAATATGACCCATGTAATAATTTAAGTAAATAAAAATACAAAAACAATAATTTATGTACTTTTAATATTTATAAATCCATGGGATAGAGACAAAAAATATATGTTTGGTTGTGTATATATTTTATAAATATAAATAATTTTTTAAAATGAATATTTATTTTATTTTTTGAGATGAAATAATTACTTTAATTTCTTAATAAACGTCCACACATTAATTATTTAGTTAAAAAATAAAATAAAATAAATGATACAAAAAAATTTAAGAGAAGTAAATTGAATGAATTATTGTATTATATTAATTTTTTATATAAATATATAATTATAAAAATGTTTGAAAAAAATATATTCAAATTCCATTTTTTCTTGATATTTTTTGAGATAAAAATTAAATTAATAATGTCAAAATAGACATTAATGCAATTTTATAATAAATGTTATTTTATTAAACAATTTAAAATTAACAACAATCCTATATTATAACTAGTTATTTGAAAATATTAATAAATATAAAATGTGTTTAATTAATGTGAACATTTATCTCCTATAATGGATATATAGGCCATTTATATGATTTTATTATACTTTTGGTATTATTATATTATAGATACATTCATGATTTCCATTTTATGGGAAAACGATAACATCGTTCAAGTTTACAGTGGACTACCGCCACATAAAGTGATGCAATTCATTCAGGCTTTACATGAAATTTGTTAAGGATTAGTTTAATATATATATATATATATGTATGTATGATATATATGAAATTAAAATTATACTAAAATGATCATATATATAAATCATTTACTTTTCTTTCCTTCAATATGATATGAAAATGTAAATAATTTTCTTACGTACGTATGACATATTATATCCAAGAGTGGTGTATTTAATTTCCTATCAGTAAATATTATAGATTTCTATAAATAAATATTTAATGAATATATAATATATTTATATAAATTTTTACATTCTATATATGATGAAACCATGTTTTAAGTAATAGGATTAAAAAAAGTCAAAACATATACGAAAAAGCAGTTATTACCCAAAACATAACATTAACATGAGATTGTTAATAAAAGGTTAATAAAAAATCATAATATAATTATATATGGTATGATATATATATATGTATTATTCTTTAACACATTTAAAATAAACTTATATTTATTATACATGTGGTTTAAACATCTATAATGGAAGCTAAGTCAAAAGTTAAGGGGATTTCTAGTCTCACTTTTATTTTTGAGAGACTTATGCCATATTCACTGCTCATTTCATTTGAATGGTGTATATACCACCCTATAAAATTATATATAATTAATCTAACTCACTTTATGATAATTAATTTTTCCCTTGATTTTATCCATTTATGGGGATTATGATTCAAAATTTACTCAAGCATCAAGGAATTTTTTGTCCTAATTTTTCTTCTTTGGGGCATACATTATGTAATTCACCTATATTATTTCCCAAGGTGTATATAAACCAATTTGATATGTAATATCATTAATTTAATCATCCTAAAGATATTTTAAGTTTCATTTTATGTTATTCCTTCTCGGTGCTTATGATTTAATGATTACTAATGTGGCCGAAATTTTATGTTACAATCTCATCATTTATCGGGATTGTTTGTGATTAAGTCTCTAATGTTGAAATATCATGATATACCTATTAATAAATCTCATTATTTTTATTACATTATGGTTATTCATGATATAATAAAGTAATGGTACAATTTTCCTACTATTTTATACTTAACGTTATTTAGAAATGTTTTTATGAAAATCTACCTTTATTTCTCTCATCGGTTGAAAATCTATTTTCTTCAAAAAAAAGTTTTCAATAAAAGTTTTCATATTTTTTATTAATTTTTTTATTATTTTTAAAATAAATTTACCCCATGTTTAACTTTTCATAATTTTTTATAGAAGGTAATCTTCTTGTAGGTTTCCAAACAATGACCATTTGGATTTTTCCAATAAAATATTAAAGGAACCCTCATTTTAACATGTACAACATTAATTAATTTTTACAACATCATGAGAAATCATAGATTTGAAGATTAATTTATAATTTTCAAGGTTATTTTCAAATAAAAATTTTTTCAAAAAGTTTTATGTATTAAAAAGTGTTTTTGAATGTTGAAACGATATTATACTCACAAAATGTTTTAAAATATTTTTAAAGATACCTTTATATGTTTTAAAGGACATTTTCAAAAAGATTGATTTTAAAGTATTTTATGTTTTAGAAGGTTATTTTCAAAAAAATGTTATTTTCCTTAAGAAATGTTACATGTGATGTTTCAAAATCATTATCTATCTAAGATGAAACCTTTCATTATAATTTATCATTTACTGGGAATATGATCTAAGGATACCATTTTTATTACTCTTCTGAATGGTTTATGTTATGATGTAATTTTGTTTATGAAATCCATTTCTATTTCATGGTTTATACTATGATGAAATTATTATGAGCCCCACTTCTCTTCATGGGTTATTAACCAATTAAAGGATTATGAAACAATTCTTTTTTTTTCTACAAGTTATGATATAATGAAATTTTTATGATATATATTTGATTTCATGTGGTATGATATGATGAATTTTTATGATATTGTGGAACTCATAAGTGTGGTTTCCATTATATGATGGTTGGGAAATGTATATACCTCCACTGAATTTGGTAAAGATTTATATCTCATGGCCTAGATAATACTGGAATGTGGAGTGAACCCGGTTTAGTAAGACAATGCTTGAATGGAGAGTGATCCTCGTTCAATAAGATAAGGCTATATTGAGGAGTAAAATCAGTTTAGTAAGGTAATTTATCCAATATGATGGTCTATGGAGTGAACCTAGACTACTATTACAATTTTTGGGGAAAAATCATTCTAATATGATAGCCCTTTCAAAGATCCTTGAAAAATATGTAAATTATTTTCTTTGCTTATTTGTATGCCAAAAATCAATGTCTTATTCTAATATGCCCAAAATCAATGTCTTATTTCAATGTTATGCTCTCATAACTCGTGTTCTTTGATTATATTATGATTCATGTCTAATGAAATACTAATATTAATTCCTTGACTCATGATTTTGATCTTTGATATGTATGGTATGATTTTCAAATTTTATTCTCGGGTTATCATACCCTTATGTTCAAGTTATGATTAAGCATCTCCTATGTTTACCCTTATTGATAATATGGTCTCACCCTTTCTTATGTTTTATTTCCACAAGTTATAATGAATGGTTTTATATATGATATGTTTATGAAGAAACCTAAACAAGATGATCTTTTTGGGAAACATTGAAGATATTTCACGAGATTAGAATATTGTGTTTGACCTTTCCAAAGGAACTAACCTATTATAGTCTGCAGGTATATTTTTTGTGAAATGTAATTATTTTTAACCTAAAAGATGTAATTTCCATGAATGAGAAACCCGATTGACTATATTTTTGATGAGAGGAATGTTTTAGTTAACATTTGTAAACTAGGATATGAAAAAATTAGTGAGATATCCTGGGATATTTCAAATGATATTTCTAAGAATTTTTCTAAGGATAAGTATGAGAATGTGTAAAAGTATATGAAAATATCCTAGAATTTTGGTAAAGGATAGAGTGAGTGGTTTTAAATACTATACTACCCTTTTTGGATACTAAAAGTGGATTTGGATCTAGAATAGATGTACCTTAGGGTAACAACCCCAAAAAACACTATATTGAGATAGACTGAATCAAGAACCCGTGCACAACAATAGGCCTTGCTACACACTTGGATTGACACTCTTAGGTGACATGTTTTTGAAATTCAGATAATCTTTATAAACTTTCATGAAGGATATAAATATATGATTACTATGAATGTCTTAGGATAAACCTATGGTTTTATAGATTAAAAATAATGTGTCCTTATTTAGAACTCTTGAATGATTTTTTAAACTCTATGATTTTCCATTATGATTATCATTGATCAACATATCCTTTCGAGTCTTAGTCAATGATGGGAACCAAAAGTAACTAGATTAACATTAAATTTGATGAACAATTTACCGATGATAATCTAAATGGTAAGATGACTAGAGTAAAGGATGTTGTGATTATGCCTAATTAGATTTCATAGAACATGATTAACAACATGTACCATAACCAACTCTCAGACTCATCAAAGAAGAGAAAGAAAGAGTTCACTGAGAGATCAGGTGATGGTTACCATATAGGAAATGAGATCCATATTCCAATATATCAATAATGTGGGAAGAATCACTAAATAAAATGTTTCAAAGGAAGAGGAAGATGTTTTGACTATTGAAAATATGGACACAAAGCATGTAAGTAAAAATAAATAATGAAGAAATCAGTTAATGCGATGGGTGGGAATATTGGTCTCTCTATAGTATTAACAATGGATGAAGTCTTTAACTATGAAATGTAATGGAATTATGAACATTGATGTACTATGGGTATGTATCATGTAGAAAATCCGCTAGGTTTTATGATCAATGGTTATATTTCCAATGATTAAGAGACTATAGATGACATGTGAAAGGAATAAAGTAGTAAAGTAATAAGATGATGTTGCCCATATAATGACTTGAGAAATAATTAGGATGAATGAAGTATTTATGTATTTGAATTAAAATATTGTTTAATCTAAATTATGATATATATAAGGATTGTTTATTTTTTTTTCATTATGAATTTGAAGGAACATTTTTAATGGTACCAATCAACTAGAAAATTGATTTAATTAAAGGTTTATATTTTTATTATTAAGGGAAGATAACCCTTAAAATGTTCCCAAGGATGAGAAAATGATGTCTTGTTTAGATAAAGTGATGATTAATATGGATGAAGTAAATTGGATAGTATTGATGACCTCAGAATTGATAAATAATTTTTTGAAAAAGTGTTTTATGCTATCATTGATGAAGTCTATATAATTTTTTGGATTTAAAGAATATATCTAATAATATGCGTTTTGTGTAAGGAATGATGAAGTATGTATGGTTTGAATAAGGTTTTATATTAATTTAGGTTATTACCATGTTTCAATATAATATATTGGGATGTTATTCACATGTTTGTTATGTGCCAATCAAGAGATAAATTATGATGTCTTTCAGATCAATAATAAGAATATTTGGGGAAATTTAGTGACCATATTTATAGTTTTTTGGAAGTGATATAAGGTTAACCATTTATTTAATGGTTTAAGTTGAGCTTTGGATAGGGTTAGAGATATCAATGTACTACTTCACCATAAGAAAATTTATTCATATTTTATAACTTGTGCTAACCCTTTTTCTATGGTTGTGATGATAATTAAAGATTGACATAATGAAATATTATTCCATTTATGGATCTTATGATCCATTAGTGCTTCAGTCATACCAAATTAACCTTTATTTTTGGAGTAATAGATGAAGTGTAAATTGATCAAGGAACAAACAATGGTTGTGATTGGTCTTATGAAATATAAATGTTTCAAGTAAGTACATATTTATATGTTATATTTCTAGATGGAAAAGAATTTCCCCAATATTAGGAAAAGAATATTGGAATAAAATTTTGTACTATTATCATATTTTTGATGAAATCAATGAAAATTTTACTCCTATTTGGTTTATGTTTTTTTGGATTTTACACTTCTTTGGATAACCAAATTTTATGCGATCAATGATCTCTATCATTATCTATAATTATTTATGCTTTTCTTCCATGTCAAAATATGAACTTCCCACCTATGTTATCCTATATGGAACCCTAGTAATGATTTAATTTGGGTAACCATTATGCTTCTAAAATTCCCATTTTATAGGAAGTATTATTATTAATTTTTATTATGAAGGTCTCTATGAAAATTTTTTATAATGATAAACCTTTAATGATGAAGACGAATTTCAAGGGTGAAATTTATTTTATGTGGGGAAGAATGTAACACCATGAGATTTTGTGAAATTATTATTTTTTTCATTTATATTTAATGTTTTGGATATTTTTAAATATATGAATCACCAATTTAGGCTTGCGTTACATGTATTCCTGAGTAATATTTCACTACAAGGCTCTATGGTTTAATAAAACCATGATATATTATTAATATAGTTATTTAAATGTCTTGCAGAAAGAATATTAATAATTAATTTTATGATATTATGAATAATGGTATTATATAAATAAAATACATTGATAATTAATTAATTAATTTCTGTTAAAGCCTTTATATGTTTTGAAAATACTATTTTCCAAAAAATTCTTAATATTTATTTTTGTGAAAAATAATAAAATTAAATTTGTATACTATTTTGAATTTAATTTGGAAAAATGGATTCCATATTTGGAATCAAAACAATTTATAATTTATTATAAATATAACTTAATTTATAACTATATTGGATAGTAAATGTAGTAAAAATTAATTACCATGGTTAAAGTAAAAAATGGGTTTACTGAGGGGTTATGATGAAATGATATGGGTGAAAATGATAGAAAATATTATCTTAATTTTATTAAATGGATTTATTTAAATCATGGACATCAAAATATTAGAAATGTGATTATTTATTTCCACTTTCCTTTGATTATAACTGATATAATAAGTTAAGTAAAGAAGACAAAAATATACTTTTCTTACTTTTAATATCCATAAATCCTTGGGATTGGGAAAAAATATGTTTTGTTATATATATAATTTTTAAATATAAATGTTTTTTATCATGACAATTCATTTAATTTATTTAGATGAAAAAATTACATTAAATTCTTAATAAACATAAACATAATAATTATTTATATAATAATAAAATAAAATTAATGATGCAAAAATTATTAACAACAATGTAAATTGAATAAATTATTTTGTTTCATCTTTTTTTGACATAAATATATCTTGATAAATATATTTTTATAAAATATATATTTTAATTCCATCAATATATTGATATTTTTAAAATATAAATTAAATAAATAATGTCAAACTTGACATTAATATTATTTCATAATAAATGATATTTTATTAAATGAATTAAAGTTACTAAAAATCATATCTTATGACAAGTTATTTTTAAATCTTAATAAATATAAACTTTGATCCATTAATAGACCAATGGTTCTATAATAATGACTATAGTGACCATTAGAAATTAAAAACCCAGTTAGTATGATTAAGGCTAAAGCATTTTTTTTCACATTACATGCGTTCATGTATAAATTCATATTCACCATACATAGGATTTATATTTTATAAAATTTATATAATATTTAGAATTAGTGGCTCTAAATTATCTAATAAGTCTCACTTTCATTTAGTTTTAAAGGATAAATTACCATGGTCAGAAAACTAGTTACCGTAGTGAAAACCCAAAATGGTAAAAATAGGTATACTTAGAAGTTTAGGAATGAAATGTATAAAACATGTGTTTCATTTTGTGTAGGAGGTTTTTATCAACCATATAATCCATCCAAACCTTTATTTATCATCTTTTTTCCTTTCAAATTGTTCTTCCACCCGTGTTACCCTTTTTTCAGCATGTTATGCCCATGCCTTAACCTTTTCTAACTAGGAGCTACTACAAATGGTACCTAAAGTAGGACAATACCTTGTTGGGACTATACTCTTCCTAGGTCTGCACTGTACTCTACTGTGGTGCTCATCTCCCAAAACCTGATGTAAGTGATCATTTGGCACAAAATTTTCAGGTTCCTATGTATCAAAGGCCTGCAAATAAACCTGTTAAAAATATAAATATACTATTAAGTTATAAAATAGATATTAAAATTTGAAATCAATAAATTCAAATTTACAATATGTAGTTGAGTTGGTTCATTTACAGCATTTTCATCTTTTTTCCATATAGTTGAGAAAAATAGTTTTGCTCGAGGCACACATCCTTCAATATCCAATACCTTCCTCTATAATGACAATGAATTTAGGAAACCATGATTGAAAATAGTTTACTAATAATGAATTTCATGACTAATATTATATCAAAACTTTAGAAATCTAATAAATTATGGAGGGGATAATATAAAGTGAATGTTTTAAAGAAAAATTATAAATGAATATCGTACCTACTTCCACTCAAGATCAGAAATCGTAGTATACCCCAAAGTGTGGAGGTATTTCTTATCATCAATGGTTTTTTATTTTTTCTAGATGATTCATAAAAAAATTCAATAATAAAAAAAATTATTAATAAAAAAATTAAAATTTTCATTTAAAAACCTCAAATACGATTAATAACATAAAATTGGTACTCATCCAATGATAAAACATTTAAAGATAATGTTCTATCAGACAATCATACATGAAAGTTATCACCTCTAAATCTATGCCAACTCTACCATGCCATCCAATATAAAACTTGTGCTTATAGGCTCTCCAGGGCTCACCTAATTGAATTAGACATGTTGGCTGCACACCCTCACCATCAAGAAAATTCAAATGATGTTGACATCAAAATATTAATTCATATTAATACATTAATAATATTAAATTAAATATAATAGTTTTTTACCCATATATGTACCGATGAATTATCCTTAACTTTGTTTTACAAGTGTCTCTATGAGAGTGGGCTGATGGGAATGATGTCAGAGTATTTGGAAAGCATTTCCAGAAAACTCTAACATTTCTTCCATGTTTTTTCTATCATTTTTTTTTCTTTGTTCTATTCCACCATTAACTATATGTGTCAATTCCACACTGCACACATGCGTGTATTCCCCTGATGCTTAGATCTTGTTGTTATAGAATAAAAACAAATATTTTATCAATAAATTCTATATTTAAAATAAAATGTGGTAAATTTTTTTATTAGGTTTATATAAATATACCTATAAAATTATGATTACTGGGAACCACTAGATCCACAATCACTGAAGGAACATTACCCTGTACATGTGGAGTGGGTCCCAATGTTTTCTTCACAGACATAGACTGTGTCAGAGCAGGAGTCAAAGAAGGAATGTAGAAGCCTCGATAGAAGGAATTAAAAGGAAAACAAGATGAAATGGATGGTTGGCCAAATGTATGATATGGGTGAAGAGTGGGAATAATCATCAGATACAGTTAATATGGGTGAGTAGGCTCAGATGTAAAGGTTGGTGAAAACATGGGAGGTCTAAATATCATGTGTGTCCCTAATGAAACTGTAGGATCAGAATGTGTGGTAGATGGTACGTCAGTGGGAGGGACATGGTATAATCTGGTACACCCACTAGAGCACCTAACTCTCATACCACCCCACCTCATACCACTAATCTAAGTAATGAGACCCCTACACGTCTACTCTTTGAATAACTGGTGCCTAAGATATGGATATTGCATAAAAGTTTCAAAAAAAATAATCATATGACATTATATTTTATTGATATATATATATATATATTTGAAATAAAATACTCACAATAGGCACTAATGAAGGAATTTCCATCTCATTCATTCAGTGATTGTTTTCCATCATCCTTTTTCTTCGCTTCTCCTCAAAAGGTTTCATTTACTGAATTTGAAACCAAATATATATGTAATTAGAAAAGGATAAGTAATTTGTAACCCAAAAAACAAAAAGCACGAGACATGAATTATTTGTCTTAGTTGATTTGGTTCATATTTTGGGTTCGGTAATTTAGCTATTTTTTTGGTTTGATCATTATTTTCATTTCTTTATATTTTGATATCAATATGTTTAATATTTTTAATTCAATTCTTCTTTTTTTTTAATTATCATTTAATTTTTTTATTTGTGTTCTGTTTCGTAGATTTGAATATAGATCAATTCAAAATTAGAAAAGGCAAGTCAAATTAGACTACAACCAATAAATATTGAAAATTCACATTAAGGTAAAGTTAGATACAAAATATTTGTAATAAATATTAAATCATTGTTAATAGTACCAAACTTAACAAAAAAAGTGGAGCTAAAAAAATATAAATGAGAACATGGATGAACAATTCTATATATTTCCCACCACAACTTTGGGTTCACAATAAATTATTAAAATTGAGCTATTAGAGTCATCATAAGTAATAAATGGACTTGGGACAATGGAAGCAAGGATGAATTCAATTCCATTATCACCATTATAGAAAAATGTCTTTGGAATTACTTTAATAATGACAAAAAATTTAGGCCGATGATGATTTTTGACATAAATAACTCATTCCATCATTGATGCCAATACATATGGTTCATTAGTAGAAAAATTGAGAGTCATGTCAATAACTAGAAATCCACAATCATCAATAAATATTCCCTACCTCATCATCAAATCAAAACACTGAAATTTCATCATAGTGACACGACCATGTGATTAATAATCCAATATTATTATGTTTTCAATGACTCCATAATAAGCTATATTTTTAAATCGAGGTCTATTATCTGATGCCCTAGCAAAACAGTTTGTTGTGTAAGTTAGCATAACACTGTTATGCTGTGTTATCATATTCTTTTCTCAGTCAATGATAATAAAATTTTACCCCTTCATCATTATTTATTTACATTCACAAACCACGATATTAGGACCAAAATCCAAAGATCTTATTTCCTTAGAGATGAAGACAGCAAGAAAACTAAATACCTGAAAAATAAATGAATATTAAACTTCATTAAATATTGATTTTATTAATTTATTATAGTAATATTTCTACCTTAAATTTCAACTATGCCGAAAACTCTTTGCTATGCAATTTCTATCTCTTTCTCAATGATAAAGAACAATTATTTCAATTTATAATTTCATTGTGTTCCCTGTAGATATAAATAGAAAGAGTTTAACAGATATATAAAATTATAAGATATGAGATAATATATACATGTTTAATTTACATACTTGATGTCTTCATAAAAAAAATCATAGTTGAACAACACTGTGTGATGTGCCATCTTCTGCTCTTCAAGGCTTAATGTCGTCAATGTATATGATATGATAATTTCCCCTATTTGAAGAAGTGATGGAAAATTGGTTTCAATTTTCTCATTATATTCTTATTTATTCCTCTTTGGTCTATTCATTCTCATATTAAGATCAGAAAAATACATTTAGTAAAAATCCATACATTCTTGAGCTGAGTAACCATTCATGTTATAACCTTTGAGATGATTCCTATTTCGAACATAAGATTTCAATGTGTAAATATTTCTTTTAGTTGGATATATCCAATGAAAAGATAAAGGTCCTCCATGAAGTATTTTGGTTAGAAGATGGATAGTCAGATATATTATGCATGTGAAAAATGATAGAGGAAATATTATCTCTAACTCACACAAAATTAATGGTGTTTATTCCAACATTTTTGGAAAGAAAGACATGGAAAACTTCTCAGAAAAACAATCTCTAAACAAATGGAACAACTAATAATTAACACCCTTAAATTATTGGAAAATAGATGTCAGATTTTTGTTGGAATCAAATCATAATGAAGGATGTGATAATCATGTGTCTTCAACAATTTTAGTTTCAACTCTTTTCTATTGACCCATTTTGATATATTGCTTGAATAGCCATCAGGAACTTTAATAGTATCTAGTACTTCTAGAAATTGATTTTTCTTGTAGGTTTTATCACATAAGAAGCACATGGATCTATCCATTTGTTTTCCCTAATACACATAGGATGCAATTCAGGTCTGATCCCCCAATCCACCAAGTCACACTGAGATCATAAATCGTCTTTTATATTTTCTTTAATATTTATAATAATCAAAATAAAAATTTTATATATATTCTTTTCCATGTGCATTACATCTATGAAATGAAATAAAAAATTGGTTGACCAATAAGGAAACTCAAAGTAGATACTTATATTCTTCTAATTATAACACATTTCATTGGAAACATTCTTCCTCTTTCTAGATTTAATTTGAAAATTCCCAAATGAAAAACCTCAATCCTGCAATTCAGTAAGCACATCAGTTCTAGACATACACTAAGATGGATCATTGGTCTCTATAGTATTGTCAAATGATCAATGATTATTTTTATATTAATGGTCCACTGGAAAGGATCATTTATGTCCCATAAAACTGAAACTACAAAAATATTTCAATCTTCTAGATCATGTATTCTTAATACAAATTGAACATGATAGTTTTACCTTCATGAACCATCCAGACATCATTTTATAAGCAGGAAAATCATTGATCATCCACATAAGCACAACACACATCTAAAATAACTCTTTTGAACATGAATCGTATCTGTGCACACCCACATCCCAAAGAAGTTTCAACATTCTTATTAAAGGTTTTAATGTATACGTCTATATCATTTTAGGGATCAAAATGACCATATATGAGTATACTCATAACAGTGAACAGTTTTTTGTTATACAGAACCATGGGGGAAGGTTATAAATGTGTAGGAAATCCAAACATGTGTTGTGCGGAGTAATAATCAGCCCTCATATATTAAAACCATCATATAAAAGACCCAACCTCACATTACACACATCAGATGGAAAGTTAGGATATCAAGAATCAAATATCTACCATTCAAATCCATTTGTGTGGTGAACCAACTCATCATTATTCTACTTTCTCTCAGTATCATGCCATCACATTTTTATTGATATTTCATTAGACATGAAAAGATTTTGGAGTGTAGGGATCAATAGAAAGTGCCACATTACTTTAGGTGGCACACGAGATAGTATTACATTATCTTTGGGATTCCATTGAGATGTACCAAATTTTATAAAATCATTTCATTCAAAAGTTTCCTCCCATAATAAGCTGTAATCTTTCGGGGAATCATGAATATTTTTTTGTAAATCCAAGTTATTCAACTAAATTTAATGCCGTTTAGTTTTTTTAGGTAATATCAGCATTATCTAGAAGTAAGTACTTCAAGAAGGTAATAATGTAATCGATGGAAGTATTAGAAATATCATACATGGTTTTCCCATAAAACAATCTGATTAAAAATTCTATCTTTTTCATTTTACCACATTACTAATATACTAGAGTCTTGACAACATCATTCAATTTTTTCGCCCTATCCACATCATCATTTTCATTAGATGCGTAATGTGTGCTCATATGAAATTCTTCTTGGGTAGACATCCTTTCCTTCTCATTATGAAGAATAAATGGAAACTGATCATATAACAAATTCTCTAATCCATTCCTCTCATCTAAATCATCAACATTTTGAGATTATATTTTCTCCCCATTATGATACCATATACAGTAGTTTGTTTGAAAAACATATTTGGTTATCTGGTTTTTAACTTCTTCATAAATCAACCATTGTATTCCAACATGATTATAACATGGGATATGTATGTGTCCAACATCTGAAGCATTGTCAAATGAAAAATCAAAAAAGATCTCCAAATTGTTTTGAAAATATGTTGAGATCCAATCTATTTCATACATCCAAATTTTATCCGTTCTGTAAAAAAATTGTTATAAGTCATTTTCTGAAATAAATTCAATAAGATTTTAGTTTAATTGAAAATACATTTAAGTAAAAAAGAATTGTTCACATAATATAAAACCATACCTGACACACTACTCTATATGATAATCATAATATGAAAGAAAAAATACTATATATATATATAATACTATAAATATAAAACCATGATATTGAATTCAATTATTAATATAATAAAATGATATTGGTTGGGTTTGTTTATTTTATTTGGATTGGTTCGGTGCATGCCAATTAGGGTTTTATTAAATATAGTTCAACTCAGTTCATTTTTTATCATTACAATAAAATTTCTTTTATTTAGGTTCAATTTAGTTCACTTCTTCTTATTTTTGTTCAGTTTGATGCAGTATAGTGTTTTTCGGGTCTACTCAAGTATAACTAGGCAAAATGAATTCACTTAAATTAAATTCAGTTGGGGTTTTCAAGTTAGTTCGTTTATGATATAGATAGGATTTGTTAGTTCGACTGGGTTTCAATACAAAGGGTTGATAGATTCAGTTTATTTATTTTCAAGACTAGTTTGGCTGGGTTGTTATAATTTATTTTACTTAGGGGCTGATCAATTCATTTCAATTCAATTTATTTAGTGGGTCATCATAAAGTAATAAATTGGGAGATTATGTGAAACATAGTGTATATTATGGAAAAACATTGTATAAAGACCATATTGGTGGATGATGTCCTTATATACTAGTTATAAAACATCCCCTATTAACATTATATTTTCTCTCACTCATTTTGAAAATAAAACGAAAAATGTAATAACATATATAAAAATAATATTATCACGATTTAACAAGTATTATAAAGACAAAAAATTTAATTATTATTAAAATAATAATATAGCGTGTATATATCCTTAAATACATTATCAATCATCACTGCATCACTTCAGAACATATTAATACAACTAATGCCACTATATTATGATGAATCTTGTCATATGTTATGCTTATATCATTTTCCATTATTTTTTATTTATTATCCATGTTTATTTTGTTTTGTGCCTCCTAATTTAAAAATTAATGGTTGGAAAGAGTTTTCACTCTCTTTTGAAAGGAAAGTTTCTATAGTTGATAATTATATATTTGGTATTAAGATTTTAAGAGTTGATGAACCACCATTTGAATCCAAACTACTTAAAAACCTTAAGTTATCTCATTTTTATTATCCTCCAGACATTATTCACATATCAAATGAACTTGTTGTTTAATCAAGATAGAATTTTTGAACACCAAATTTTTTTACCTCTCAGGTGATATAAGACCCAATTTGGGAAAAATAAACCTATATGAGTTCTAATTCCAATTATAGGCTTTCCTCATGACCTAACATAGTTATGGAACACAAATAGAAAAATGATTTATCAGAACTGACCTATATTTTATGTTTTTAAGGAGTCTCACTTACTCATACATTAACTCCAAGGCCATATTGACTCAATTTCTTATTAAAAAACCAACTTTACCTATATGAAAATCACACCAAGAATAAAAATGAATATAATTTTAGAGAAAATTTAAGGGACCATCCACCTTAAAAAATATAGAGAAAATAATACCATTATAATGGGATGAATCTCTTTTGATATCCTAGAATAATAAGAGAAGATTAAAACCCAAAAACATTTGGGATACCATATAAATAATATAATTCCACTCGGTACCTGATGGTCTACTTCAGAGAATCCCTCCCTTTGACCTCTCATTGAGTTCATTATATCTTAATGGCTATTTTATTTTTCACTTCACTCATGACATGGAACTGGTATTTTTTTTAGTTCTAAATAACTTTTGAGATAACTAAAATATTAGAAAAAAACCTCCAAATAAATCACCAAGCACCAAAATTATTGATAAAAAACAACCATATCATTAAATTAATACGAATGAAAAATGAAAAAATAAAATGATACATAACATGTAACTCTGTTAGAGCTTACTAATTTAAAGTGTAAGAACAAAAAATTACTTGAATATGGATCCCTAGTTGGGAAGAATGGTTTGTATGATGGGAAGAAGAGGGGATATGTCATTTAGGGAAATCAAAACACAAAAGAAAAAATAAATTGAGGTAGAATTTTATAACTAAGTTAGAACTTACAAATTTTAAGTGTAAGAACAAAAAATTTCTTTAATCATGGATGGATCAACTAGTGGGAAGAAGTGTTTACAGGATGTGTAAGAGGGGATGTCTACTTTAGGGAAACATGAAGGTAGATGGATTCTAAAGGGGTGGGGTGTATTCAGAGAAAAGCATCCTAACTATTTTAATACACTATTGGGATACCTTTATAGAATAGACCCTATCCCAACAATTTGAATAAACCATTGGGAAAACTATTTCTAAAGATCCCTTTTCTAACAGTTTGTGAATATCGTTGGTATAGGTGCATTGGTATAAATAGTATTTATAGTAGTGTTAATTAGACCTCCTATACATTAGGAACCTAGTAGGTTTATATAACTATCATGTAAACCTAGGTAAAAGAAATATAAAAAGTGATTATCATTAATATTTTTGTGTTGTTATCTTCCACAATGATTTTTGAATATATCCCTATATTTGTAAAATGTTTCTCTCGTGAATTTTATAATTCCATTGCTATGTTTCTTTAAATTAATTATTCTTTAATTTATAATTAATATTTATAGTAAATTCCCTTAATTTTTAACCCAGTTAGTTATTTCAACAGATAGTAAGTTCATTTACACTACTGGGATTGTCCTTAAATATAAAATGGGTATGATCTCACTTTTAATTTATCCACTAATACACTTATCTTATTCAAAGATTCACACACCATGGTAAAATCCTTGATGTACTTGTTTTAATCCTTTCTTATAAGTCCATGAAACTTTGGTATAAATTAGATTAGACCAGGTTTCATCTTAAATTCAACTTGTAAGGTAGGGTAACCAATTTAGTTTTTTATATTTATAAAATTAGGTTCTCATGAATCTATCAATTTCTAATCAATATTTTTATTTGTGATTTCAAATATATATTTGGAGTGAATATTTTAATTTTTTACTTGTGTCTATTAAAGAAATGATATTAAATTTAAGATATAGATTGAAAATGTTTCTAAAATTTGTAACACTAGACAATAAGATTATCTAAATATCTAGGTCAAGAATGTACTTAGTATCCCTATGATATTTGGTCTTGTAATTATTAGTGAACAGTTAGATATTATGAAATTATAACCACATCTCTGATAATGATGTTAAGTTATTCAACACAGATACTTATTGTAGGTTGGTCAAACACAATATAAATCAAAGGTTAAAATAAAGTGTAACGGGACTGTATCTTTTCCCTAAATAGGGGTTCAATCTCATGGTTGTTATATTGTTAAATGTTAATTTGTATTTTTGTGTGGGGAGGGATGGGTTTGGTTAATTTGTGTATAATTGTAATAGAAACTAAATAAGTATATAGATTAACTATCAAATATGGATCACTGATTAATCTAAAGGTGGGATTTCCTATTATATGAAATCATAGTTCCTAAGTGATAAATTCACTGTCTATACAATGATTAATGAGCGAGTTCATGACCACAAAACACCTTCCATAGGAAAATAATTATGGATAGTCCAATCCTTATAATTATCACTATAAGATGTTCTTTGTACCTTTTGTGGATGGGATAAAAGAGTGATATCACCTAATCCAATGATAGATGGCTCAACTTTAGTTTCTTAAGAAATTACCAATTAGTAGATGATGATCCAGAGAAACTATAAGGGAGAATCTATATTCCACACGTGTTATAATATTTACCAAGAACTTAACCACCGAATCACCCATTTTCTATGATATATAGAAATGATTGGGCAGAGGGGGAGAATTTATTAACATCTAAAGTAGAAACCATATGGATGATATACTAATTTATCACACATGTATTAAAAAAATATCATTTTCTATAAACTAAAATTAGTTTATGGATAAAAAATTGAAGAAGTTAACTGAAAATTAAGTTTAATAAGCCTCTCCCTTGCAAGATCAACCATTAATGAGGCGTTAATACCTCCATGTGAAAGATCAAAACCATAAAAATAATTATCTATATAATATTAGTAAAAAATAAGAAAATACATATATCCAAAAGTGTAATGATCCAAGAGCACCCCAATTAAAATTTATAAACCTTATTTATAAGATCTCTCCACCTCAGATATTTTTATGTATCATTATTATGCCTTTTATTTTATCTACATGGAGTTTGTGATACCTCCATGAATTTTTGGGTTAATAATTCACCCTTGAATGAAATTACCTATTTTTCATGGATCAAATTCCACTTATAAATTTTGTTTCTCCCCATACTTATTTATTGAGACAGAAAGTATAAATATTCCTTTAGTACCCATATCCCTTACATGCATGTCACTTGTGATTACCTAAATATTGATGGATAACCTAGTTTAGGATTAAAATCATACCACTAAAGTTTTTTAAAATGTTAATGGAAGAATAGTATTATGATTGATAACTAAGAGTGTGCTAATAAGGTGATAGATCCTACATTAGGGATTTAGACTATGTTGGGTCACAATGTGGTCTTGATAGTCCATTGACATTATTTTCCAAAACAAGGTGGTGAAAGATTTGGTATATTGTACAAAGATTGTGTCATGTATTGACTTCTGAGATGTTATTAGGTGAAATTTAATATATTAATGTGAGTGTAGAATCTATTAGATATGAACATAACCAAAGGTTTAATGTAGGTGGTAGCATTGGCTTCAGATATAGTGTTATGAGTTAAAGCGAGAAAATATTGAATTATTGATGGATACTTAATCCCCTGATGATTCAAATACCCAAAATTCAGTGCCTTATAATGTTTGTTTTATTCTATCCCCAAAATAGACCTAAATGTTTCCATCACACCCATTTTAATGAGTTTGTAGTTTGATGTATAATTTTGAAACTACATTGAGTTAAAAAGATAATTTTTTGGGATTCACTCTCTTGGATTCATAGTGTTAGTGACTAATATATCCTTATGTTTTAATTCTATATTTTGTTGGTGCAGACATAGTCCCACATTGGCGATGCATGCTATATTTTAAATATTATGTATTTATAAGAGGAAATAATGAGATAGTATTGGTGAGAAATAGTTTTAAGATTAATGTGTGGGAAATGTTTGATTTTTGACATATCCTCTGGACCCACTGGATAAAACAATGGTTTTCAAATGTTGTCTATATTTCTAAGATTGATTTCTAATTTCACTTATAAATTAGAAACTCCTTCTTTCTCAAAATTATTTTTTAAACCAAATGTCTGTATACACATAAAAAATCATGGAATTATGTATAATCAACCAATCATTTTTTATTTAAAGACTTATTGATCATCTATGTTTATTTTTTTTCAAATTAAACAATATTCAAAAAATCCATTGAAATGAGGTTTTATCACAAAACATCATAGGATGCCCATACCGAACCAATGTGAGGTAATAAACTAAATTAATTATCAATAATATATGATAATAAATTTACATGAATACATTTCCCCAAATTTTAACAATTACATGTCTTCAAGTAATCACTTTTAACAAGATTTACAAAGGTTTCATTTCCCCTCCACTTTTATCCCATATTCAATGAGAATTAACTGAATAAAAATTGGTAGAATAAAATTATCAACAATAAAATCTTCTGAAATTAATATCAATTAAACTATTTATCAAACAATTCAATTCCACAATTCCTTGATACTTAATATATTATAATATTTTACATTACCTTAAATTATTTAGTTTATTCTGGAATTACCCAAATCTATCCTCATCTTTTACAGCCAAGAAATTATTAAACTCTTCCTAATAAAATATTTTGAATAGAATTTTTTAGATAAGTCCCACTAATATAAAACAAATTTGTTCTAAATAGGATTAATACGATCATGTTTTTTGTGATAACCAAGGAATGAGAGTTGGGTCTGGATAATCTGATCTCATATTGTTCTAACTCTTATTAGTGGACATGACTCACACACCATGTGGATTTTTTAGGGAAATTTATAAATAAATCCCCTTATACTAATTTTAGTCCATTTTATATGATGTATAAAATATTCAATTATAGAGGCTCATAGATGTGATCCTTTAATTCAATAATCACTTTTCTCTAAATTGAGTATAATTCTCCCATATATTTATGTAAAATTCTTGACTATCCTAAAACTATCTCATTTAAAATTTACTTCCTTAGTATTGGATAAGAGGTTTCATATTCCCAATTTGTAAATATATATAGTATTCAATGATTTTATTGGTTCTTAATTTTACTCAAAAAGTTTTAAAAATATACAAAAAACAAACAAGAAGCACAAAAAATTAAAAAGAAAACATAAAAAATTCTTCGACTATGAATGTTTTCTCTCTACCAATCTTGTTTGATGAAATTTTCTTAGTGTGTTTAAATAGAGATGATTAGGGTTAGTGGATAAATATATATCACAATAATCAACTAGGAAAATGTAAGGGTTTACTATTGGTTTTACTTATAAAAGGGTTGGAGGAATGTGTGATGGTTCCGAGCATAGTGGGGGAACTAGACGTGGTATACCTAAAATATATTTTTGTCATAATAGATGATTAATCAAATATGCACATAAATTATAAACCCCTTTAGAAATTTATGGGAATCAAAGATCAATTTATGTGAGAATAAAAAAACCAAAACATAGGATCATCACATAATGATTTATATTTAATTTAAGAAATTAAAGAATTAACTTCAGACGAATTCTTTATTCATTGATGGATATAATAACATCTCTATGTCATACCATTGTTGAGTTATAGGATTTAGGTGCTGATTACCTCCATTAGTGATTCACACATGATACACAAACCTCTGAACGTCCCCATATGAATCTCCAGGTGCTTGTACGGTAGATCCTAATGCTTGCGTCATTCATCTTTTATCACCTTGAGAATCGATTCATGAAGGATTTTTTTATCTATCTAGAATCGAGAATGGTGGTGGATGAGGATAACTCTCCATCCTTGAAAAAGTTCTTAGAGGGGGATCTCTCTATGGATTTAAGAGAATTTTCTAGAGTTATTACACAACTAAACAAGAAGGAAACCCTTTTTTTGTTAGAAATAATATAATTCGGATTAAATACTATTATGGTTAAAAAATAATTATTTATCATACCCCCTTATCATCTTCTTAATCACCATGTAACCCCATTTTTATAATAATAATAATAATAATATTATTATTATTATTATTTCTTAACATGTGGAAAACTGGTTAATTAATTAAATATGTATATTTAAGATAATATTTAATATAAATTATTTCTCATCATACCATTAAACTTAGTTTTACATTCCTCCAAAATTTTTATTAGTCATGATATAGACAATTTATTTAATAAATAAATATCACTATATTATTTAGCAATAAATAAATATATATTATATTAACTAAATAAAAAATAAACATTTATAAAATAGTCCACTCACAAAATATTGTCTCAAATAATTAGTGATAGAATATATATAATCAAGAAAAAAGTAATAATTACTAAACCAAAAGTTGAAATTAGATTTTTTCAAAATGATAAATATTATTATTATTTAACTTAGTTTCTGTATACACATAGTTTTGGAGGATCAAGGCCTCTTTATCAGTGACATTAGACGAAGAAACCCAATTTCCAAGGTTATTATACAGAAACACACCAAGGAAACCATATAAAAATAAGTTAATTTAAAAAAGAAATAATACCACATACTGACACATACTATGTAATATAATCCCTTTATCCTAATATCTCTAATCAACCAGGTTTCATGATGGTTCCATGAACCTATGTGACCGATGCCACTTTCTTTGAATTTTGGAACTAAACTTGTGCACTAAACACCATGGACATGGAAATATTTTGGATATGTAATTTATATAAAAGGGCTGGAGATATCAACTTCTGTTAAAGAAAAAAGAGATAAACCTATCTTGCATCATTAATTGATGAAATATTATTCCTGATGCACCCAATATATCCTACTTCACCAAGAACATCTGTCATCATGATTTTAATCAATAAATCAAAGTACGTGACTCATAATATCAATTAATAAAAATCTTAATGTCTAAATATCTATAAACATATCAATAGATAGGAACATATAATGACACATATAAATGTGGATTTCCTACTGGTGGGTCTCGTTCTCATAATCCTTTACACCAAAAATTAAAAAGGGCGTACACTATGAGAAGTTGACTTAAAGTTCTATAAGTCTCCACCCATGATACACTATATAACTTTTATCCCTAAAATGATTTCATTGGGATATAGAAAATATGTTTAAGAATACTGTTATGATACTTCAAGGATATTATCATAGCTTGGAGATACCAAAACCTTTTAGTGAGAAAACTACTCTTAGGACATTTTCACTTATTTTTTCACAAATAAGAATAATAATAATTTGATAATTTTTTTATTAATATTCAAAACAATGAGTACATGTAATCGTAAATTACATAGAACTCTATTCTTGAGAACTAGCTCTAACATAATTCCACTTTCACTATAGTAATCTACTAAAAAACTTCAGTTTGTTGGCTCTCAAATTATAATAATGCTCATGCCAAGTCAACTATTTACTCAAGGGGTCTGTCATATTTTCTTCCATGGAAAATTTTCTTACTACAACTCCACCCCTTCAAGAAAGGTACTTCAATAGGTGATACTTTAATAGTACATAGTTTTTTTTGGTGTAACCTTAACTCTTTTTCAAGAACCACCACTATAGTATTATCACAATATAATGTGAAAATATCTTTACTACTAGGTACCACATCAAGACCTTGTAATTTTTTTACATCCAAATAGATTATTTGGATACATAAAAAGTCGCTATATACTCAAAATCCATTATAGAATCAAAAAATTCTAGCTTCTTTGAACTCATTCATCTCATAGCTCCTCCATTGATATAGAAGACCAATTATGATTATGAATTCAGATCATTTTCTCTTTTTGAAATCTAGTATCATTATAAAACCTTATGACTATCTCATCATCTCCTCTATATACCAGGAACGTATCCTTACTTCTTCTAAGATACTTAATGACTGTATTAATAGTAGACTAATTATTTTCACCAGGACTTGCATGATATCTTCCTACTATGCTTAATACATTGAAAACATCAATTATAGTAAATAACATGTCAAACAATTATTGATCATATAGATGATGCGTATGATATAATAATCATTATCTAATTCCGTTATTTTATTTGAGAACACATTTTATTGGAATGATGTACACCATTAGATAATGGAACCATTCCCCTCTTGGATTACTCTATACTAAATCTCTTTAGTATTTGTTCAATGTATATGCCATGCCCTTTTCCCAACCAATAGCTTGGATCTATCAAAAATGATCTTAATCCCTATAATGTGTACTGATTTACTAAAGCACTTGATAGAGAATAATTTGTTCAACCAGCTATTAAACAACAATGAGACTGGTATTTCATTTCCAATAAGTAATATTTCATGAACATATAATACCAGGATAACAAACACATTCACAGTAATCCTATTGTAAACACATGGATCACATTATTTCTTAATGAATCCAAATTATTTTATAGATTCATTGAACTAAATATTCTATGACCTGGATTCTTTCTTCAATCGATAAATTGATCTATATAACTTTCATATCTTTTTACCATCACCTAAGGTTACAAAAATTTCTAGTTGTGTCATATAGATATTTTCTAAAAGGTTCCCATTAAAGAAATATATTTTGATATCCATTTTCCAATTTTTTTGTCCGAGTAAGCTATAATAGAAAGTATAATTCTAATGGATTTAAACACAGAAAATGGAGAAAATTATTTATTATATTCAATTCATTAATGATATTGAAACCCATTAGCCACTATCCATTCTTTATAAGTACTTAATTTAACATTAATTTATATTTTTCTCTTTAATACCCATTTGCTCTAAACATGTTTTACATAAATTGGAGGATCTAACAGAACCAAAAATTGGTTCTGATATATTAAATCAATTTCAAAATCCATGAATTCCTTTCATATTGTAATTTATAATCTATGAACTTTCTCTTTTTGAGAGATAAGTTCATTATTTTCAACTAATAATGAGTCACCATATTTAGAGAATAACAATCCATATCTCTCTGGTTCTCTAATATCTATAGTGCTCCTAGAAAGTACTTATATTTAAGGAAACGTTATTTCATGGAGACTTATGAAATTTATTCCTTTACCAACTCTTTTATATCTTGAGAATCAAATTAATCAAATTAAATATTTCTCCCACTATTCTTCTTGAGGATTTTATCCCTCTCATGAAATATGGATTGTCTAGAGACATTCAATTTCTTGTTTGAGGGGTTGTATATGTATTATCTCTTTGTTTCTTTATCCCTATAAAAATACACTACGTTCCCCATGTTGCTAGTTTATTTCCTAAGATGGACATAAATAATAACTCACAATCCAATAAATGTGTATATGAAAAAATGAGTTCCTTTACACTCCATAACTCAAAGTGAATTCCATTTACTACTTTAGTTTGTACTTTGTTTAGTGTGAATGTTGTAGTTCGTAATGAATATCCCTAGAGGATAATGAATGATATTCTTGATCCATCATCGACCTTACCCTTTTTATCAAGGTACATTTACTCCTTTCACTAACACAAATAAAATGTGTTTTGTTATATGGTGTGAGTAGATAAAGAATCAAAAATCTTGTAGACATCTCTTGGTTAAGATATTCACCACCTCCATCCAATTGAAGGTTCTTTATCTTCTTTCCAAGTTGAATCTCTAATTAATTCTTGAATATTTTAAATTTATAAAAGGGATAACATGTATACCTCCTTAAGTAGACATAACCATATCTACTCAAGTCATCAGAAAAAGTTATAATGTAAGAATACCCCCTATTGATTCCATTGGAAATAGTTCACACACACTAGTGTGTACCAATCCTATATTATCTATGGACTTTTAACCCTACCATTGAGTGGTGGTTTGTTCAATTTTTTTTGTAAGAAATCACAAAATCATTCAAGAGGTTTTATCTCAAAAGTTTATAAATAACTATCTTGATAGAGATTTTTTTGACACATCTTCTTTAAATGACTAAGGTAGTGATGCCACAACTGGGTGTTATATGAGTTGTGTAACCATGTATCATTATCAACTTCCAATAATTTATTTTCATAATTTAATAAATAAGGAACACTATTTAAATGTTCCATACCATAACATATGTTGACTTAATAAAATAAATATATTTTTTAGAGACATGAAAACAAAATCATTAGTATCTAAGAATGATATTTTTTTTAATTTTCAGAATATAATAAAAATATTTTAAAACCAAGATCACCACTATTGGAAATATAAGGTGGTAGTCTCCACTATCTAGGGAATCCAACTTTGTACTATTGGTATCCAGAGATTCAACTTATCCTCTATAAATATTTTTGAATCTATGTGGTTCCAAATTTTGAATACATACATGAGAACCAAAATCTATATCCGAAACCCAATGTGTAGATATAGAAATACTACACTCAAAAATGAATTCACCTTTATCTTCCCTATAATTTTGGGTGTAGTTCCTCTTCTAGTTTCCTTATTTTCCACATTTAAATCATATTACTTCATTTTCCTTCACTTTATTTTTTATCTTGTTTTTCATGGATGGTGATCAAGAGATTTGGACTTGTTATGAGTCTTGGGGACCCTTTTCATTGTTATTAATTTTCTTTTTCACCATAAGGACCATTCATTTTTCACACCCCATGTCCTTGTCTTATTAGAAAATGAGAGTAATAATATTTGAAAGACTCTTATAGTTATTATTTATGTTATAATTAATAATAAAACATGATAATAACTTGGGTATTTAGAAAAAATGAGATTTATGTGAAAATAATATAGGGATTTATTTCCCAAGAAGCATAATAATTCTATGTATCCAATAATCTTGTATATATGAGGCCCTCCTGGAACCGAATCTTCAATCCTACATGAGAAAAATGCATTAGAGATCACATAGCTCTCTTGTCTCACCTTCTCTTTATAGAGATCACGAAGGTAAGACATTAGGCTATACATGTTAAGTGGATACTTGAGCCAATTTATGTATTTATAATTACAAATAATTATTTTTTTATTTCCTTTAGGTTTATTAATACATTGAATTGTATAATTATTTCTAACTTTGAATTTATCCTAATATTTATTTGATGAAAATAAATTTAGATTTCAAGTTTTGAATGGTCATAATAGGTTTGATAAGTTTCATGAACTTTTACAAGATAAATAAGTAATTTCGAATCTTTAAATATCATTTGTAGATGTTTTTTTACTACTCAAATATCAAAAATATATCATTCACTATATATAAAAATGAGAAACCAAATATCCAATTTGTTATTCATGTAGCCATTTTGAAGTCAACGTAGCCAATTTTCTAGAATCACATACTCGAAGTATTTTGAACATAAAATGAGATAAATAAATCCAATTTAATATATTTTTTATAAATATAATGAAATTAAATAAATTTAATTATAAGAAATAATCTTTTGAATAAGTCTCTATAATATCTGAAATCATGTTATAATTCAGTCCTTGTTATCAATATGATTTAGGCCATTTTCAATAACTGTTTTCAACAATGTGTCAATCATAACATGATATATAGAACTCTAATTAGTGTTATTCTTGGTTATTTTAAAATATAATAAAATCATCTAAATATAAGTCAAAATAACCAAAATCTCATTCTATATTTATTAATGACTATTTTTGGTATGAAATTAAATAAGTAAATCTATTTATAGTTTTCAGGATTTTAAATATGTGAGTCACATATGTAATGAATTCACTTAAGTGAACCCCTTATGTCATAATGCATATATAAATCACATAAATTTATTATAATTGGTGTCTAATTAAATTATGTATGGAAAAAAACTAATGTGAAATTCAACTATGAGAATTTGGCTACACAATTTAGTAAATTTCTAAAGGTTATTCTAAAATATAAAATTATGCTCTGTTTTACATTTTGTTTTATATTTATATTTTATGAATGTTTATTTATTATATTTAAATTATATTAGAAAATTATAAATCCATAGTAATTTTTTATATCCTGAACAATCATCATTATTATTATTTTAAACATGTTTTTTAAAATATCAAAGAGTGTTTTAGTTTCCCACATGAAGCCAATAACTCACAGCTCAACAATATTTTTTATTATTTTATGTTGATATATTAAATTTTATTTTTTAAAAATTAATATTAGTTGGTAATAAACTCATTAAACCTTGTTTTAATATCTTTAATTTAGTGTTACCAATTTATGATATTTTATTCATATTTAGTTCTTATTTTAAATGGAATGTTTTTGAATTTCAAATTTTAAATTAAAACTTGATATTTTTATGGGTTTTTTGACCTATTATTATAAGGACCCATCCTTAAACATTAAATAATATTAAATTAAGTTAATAATTCACATCTAGGATATTTTCATGTTTAGATATTTAGAGAATTAGGTTACAACATATATATAATAACTTGAATATTACATATAAACACTTCTACACAGTATCCATTTTTTCATAAAATAAAAACTCTTAAAAAAAGATCCATGTCTAGTTCCATGTTTTTGACAACATGACTTTTACATGATACCAAAATTGATCCTATTCATCTTTAAGTCCTGTAAAAAACATTTATAAAAAACTTTGGTTGAGCAAAAAAAGCTCAGTAAGGGTTTTAAAACCAGGAAAGAAAACATTAGTCCATTAATACATACAAGTCAATGAAATCATACTTTCAATCTTTAACATACCACACAAGATCATAATATTTATGGATAACAAATGGAAATCATAAATCATAAAGGTATCTTGTGGAACACATAACATACTTACATTATAGCCTTCACAACTATATAAGAAGTTACATTTGGAATACCCATCACTGTATATTCCTAAAATCTATTTAGAGAAACATTAATGTTTGCCTTGGTAATGTTACCCAATGCATTAGAGATATATATCAGGCTCACCCGACCTTAGTTTATCATGGAACCACCCGTATATGTAAATAATTCCCAAGAACCAAAACATATTCACAACACATAAAACAAATATAAACGAAAGATAACATTTCCACATTGAAACCACAATATATCATTTAAATATATTAACATAATAAATCCATTATCAAGACAACTTTCAATACCAAAATAAATAAGAATTGTGTATGTTATTTTTTTTCCTTTTTTAAAAAACATTACGGCTTGTTAAGGAAGCCAAAGATCAAATAATAATCACGGCGGCAGAATGGTCATTGTCACCGCGTACGTTAAAAAGAAACATTCTTTTTGTTTTCTAGTAAAACGATTCATATAAAAATATTACTTTTGAATGAAATGTAAAATCAAATGTGTTTATATACCATATAAAATAAATTCATGTATAAATCAAAATATGCCTCAATGAAAGTAGATTGAGATGAAGTCCCTTACCTCATGTTCGACTTGACTCATTCGTTCTTTAATCTCTTGAATAATAAACTAATGTTAATTTATACTTCTTAAGAACATTTTTTCGAGTTTATTATTCTTTTTAAATCACTTATTTATATGTTATAAACATTATGTAATCACTTAAATTAATAATGGTCGTTTTGTCGATATTTGGTACTTGAGTTAAAAATGAACTTCCTATCACTACAAGTTATTCTTGTGGTCAAAAGTACATTATCTCCAGAATGATATTCATGATTTAGATATCATATATATCATATATATCCATCATATATATATGTTTATTTAGTATAGTACATAATATTTGGAGGTAATAAATGAAATGCACCGTTCATGGAGACGGTAAGCCGTACATTGGCATGAACGCTACTTTCATTTCTATTTTGTATTTAATGGAATGAAAAATTAATTATACATAGGAATATTATAATTCTAGTAAAATATCATATAAATAATTTCAGTAACTCTATCATTTATACATTCTACATATGGCATGAATGAGTCATATCACTTTGAGAGGTCGGTAGTCCGCACTTCCCCAAATGAAATTATCGAGTTTACCCATTATGGAAACCATAAAGGTATGCTATAAATGAAAAATATAGAAGTATATAGACAATATTTATATAATATATATCAAATATAAATACATTTACATCATAATGGAAACCATGAGATGTGGTTGGAGATATTTGAACAGTCATTGTTTCGTGAGGCATTAGTTCGCTGTCCACTGAAACAATCGTTCATATCCATTAGATGTAGGTGTGGAATTGTAGTTATAATAATTCTCATAAAAACAACATAGTATATTTAGGATACTGGTGTTGTAAAAAAATAAAGGAATAAAGAGAGTTTAAGGGGTTGGAGAAGTAAAATAAAAGAAAAAAACTTAAGAGAATACGTTACCTTTAAATCGGGTATCTCCCTTTGGTTTGAACAAAAAGGTTTACTTGAATTGCCTTCTACCTAGAGGAAGTATTATAGGAGGAATAGAGGTATTTACGGATATTAATTGGGCAGATTTTGGATGATCCAAGTGGCTTGAGAGGTGTGAGTAATGGGTTAGAGGTGATGGATTTTTATAGGGGGGAGGGGCTCTTCAGGAAAGTTTGAAAATATTATTTTATTATATAATGAATTTCGGTTTATAAAGGTCCAAAACTTATTTAATTCGAATATAAGGTGTATCTAAGTCTAAATAAAATCATCCAATAATAATTAAATATGTTTTGGGTATTTTGTTAAATTTTATAATCTCATTTATTTAAATCTTTCATTAATATGGAAATCACTTCATCATCATTGTGTCATGAATAATTTTATCTATATGATGTCTAAAAATTATAAATAAAATAAAATGATGTAGGAAATTGTTTTATCTTTCCAAATAAAATTTATAGTTGAATATATAACTTATATAACCCCATGCAAAAAGTTATTTACTAAATGATATATGTTTATGTCATTTTTTCCTTACTTTAAATTAATTAAAATAAAGTGTAATTATCACTCCTAAGTGGCTCAATGGGGTCCCAAAATCGATCCAAGGATTCCCATGGTCGGAAAAATATCAACCAATAGGATTAAGACACATGTTAGGGTAATTTAATATTATATTATTATTATTTTTTTACCCTTCTTTACCAGATTTACTCTTTAACCATGGTAAATAAAATATTTACTGAAGTAAATATTCCTAATGTCTAAAAATAAAAGTTACCTATTTACACAATATGGAACTCCTGATTCCAAATATGGAATCCATTTTTCCAAATTCAAAACACATATGTGGAAGAAATTAATTTAAAATTAATTCCTATTGTCAAAACATAAAGTGTGTTTTTAAGAAATAATAACGATTAAAATATTGACACTTGTTTATGTCAAATTTAAATGTGAAATTACTTCCAATGACCAACATTGGATTAAATGGTAAAAATATAATCTATGTAAACTTTAAAACCAATTAAAAAATTATTCTAAAAATATATATAAATTAGGTTAAAATGCATTTTTGAATTAAAATATAATATTTTTCACTATTTCATTAAAAAATGAACATTATTAGAAAAATACCAAAATTTCATCCAAAGTAAATTTTGATGTCCCAATTCTAAATAATAATATTATTTTCTCAAATAAAACATATAAAAGTTACAAAAACAAGATTTAAAAATAGTTCTCCATCAAAAGATCGTAAATCAACCCGTTAATGAATATTAGAGTATTTATGCTTAAAACAAGATTTTTTCTTATTTTCGGGCTCTAAAATTTATTGTATAAATGTAAAAATATTTACAAAATTGTATAATAATATTGTAGTTTGTTTGGTTTATTCCATCCAATAAAACATCTATGTGTTATCTACCTTTTAAAATAATATTATATTATTATTTTTCGGTATAACTCAGCCTTGCGTGCAACATGAGATTTCAAAGAAACCCATTTTTGTGTGTCCGGTACGCCATAAAACCTAGAATCCCATTTAAATTAAAATTAATATTTAATTAATAAATATGAAATTGTTTTATTCTTTATTTACCTGGGATGTTACATCCTTCCACCCTTTTGGAAATTGCGTCCTCGCAATTTTATTCACTTATCAATTAAATGAGGGTATTTATCCCTCATAGAATACTCATATTACCATGTTGCCTCTTCAACCATATAGTTTTTCCATAAAACCTTTACCTGATGAATTACCATATTCCACAACACTATCTCTCTTCGGTCAAAAATACGGACTGGTTGTTCCTCATTAGAAATATTTTCTCCCAACTGAACTACCACTGGACTCAAAACATGGGATGAATCTGGCATATACTTTCTCAACATTGAAACATGAAAAACATTATATAACTGGGATAAAATTTTAGGTAAAGATACTCTGTATGCAACTAATCCAACTTTCTCTAGTATTTCATAGGGTCCAATGAACCTCAGACTCAACTTTCCCTTCTTTCCAAAACACATCACACTTTTCCATGGAGAAACTTTGAGAAAGACATGATCACCTACCTCAAATGAAAGATCCTTACTATGGTTATCCACATAACTTTTCTTCCTACTCTGAGCTATTGTCATGTGCTTCAAAATAAACTGAACCTTTTCGCCCATATCTTCTACCAATTTTGGTCCCATCAACTTCCTTTCACATACCTAATCCCAAAATGTTGGAGTTCGGCACTGCTTCCCATATAATGCCTCAAATGGAACCGTCTGTATACTGGAATGAAAACTGTTATTATATGAAAACTCAACCAAAGAAAGATGTTGGTCCCAACTTCCATGGTAATCTAGTGAACAAGAACGTATTGTTCTGACTATCCATCTGATTGAGGATGAAATGCTGTACTAAAATTTAATTTAGTACCCAATGACTTCTGAAGGACTTTCCAAAAGTTAAAAGTAAACCTGAGATCATTGTAAGATACAATGGAGAGGGGAACTCTATGAAACCTAACTATATCTTTAACATACAATCATGAAATTTGATCTAGAGAAAAATTATCTCGAATAGGAAGGAAATGAGAAGATTTAGTTAATCGATCAACAATAACCCAGATTTCATTATTACCTCAAGATGTCTTCGGTAATACTACAGCAATGTACATGGATATATTTTCTCATTTCCACTCTGGCAATAGTAAAGGCTAAAGCATCCCTTTTGGTAACTTCCGCACTACTTTAACCTATTGACAATTAAAACACTTCATAGTAAAGTCAACAATATCTATTTTCATTCCATCCCACTAGTAATATTCCCGAAGATCCTTTTACATCCCAATACTACCAAGATTAACTAAAAATAGAGAACTATGAGCTTCACATAACAACTCATTATTTAACTGTGAATCACAAGCCACACATAATCTCTTTACAAATCTTAAAATACAATTATTATCGATGTTAAATTCAAGAAACGTAACATTATGAACCAGCTCTAACTTTTTCTATAACTCACTGTATTCCTTCTACAATTTCTTAATTATATATGATAGAGATTATTTTACTGACACCTGAAACAAAATAGAGGAATTTCCTGCACCCAAAACTTCTATTCCAAAGTTCATCTAATATTTAATCAAAGGATCTTGTTCCAAATGTAACAAGGTTAATGTAACATTACTTTTTTGACTCAAAGCATCATCCACATTATTTTCATTTACTATATGGTAATGAATCATGTTATTATAATAATTGATTAATTATATCCATCTCCTCTGTCTCATGTTCAATTATTTTTGAGTGAATATATAATTCAAAATTTTGTGGTCAGTATATATTTCACATTTTACTCTATATAGATGATGCCTCCAAATTTTTAATGCAAAAACAACAGAAGCTAATTATAAATCATGTGTAGGGTAATTTAACTCATGATGTTTCAACTAAAGTGATGTGTAAGAAATTACCTAAAAAAATTTCATTAGGAAACAACTAAGTTCTTTCAATGAAGCCTCATTGTAGATAACAAACTCACCATTTCTGGAAGACAGTGCCAAAACTAGAGCATTCACAAATCTTCATTTCAATTATTGAAAAAAATCATCACATTATTTTTTCCAAATAAAATTAACACCTTTTTGAGTTAACTTATTCACTAGGATAGATAAATATGAAATTTTTTCAACAAACCTCTAGTAATAACCTTCCAAACCAAGAAAACTATGGATCTCGGTAATATTTGTGGGTCTTGGACTTTCTTCAACAACTTTTTTTTAAGAAGGATCAACTGTTATGCCATTTTTTGAAACAATGTGACCCATGAATAAATTTTTTTGTAACCAAAACTCACACTAGTTAAAATTACCATATAGTTTCTTTTCTTTTAAGGTTTTTAGGACAACCCTTAAATGACATTCATGTACCTATTTACTTTTGGAATAAACCAAAATGTCATCAATGAACATAACCAGAAACTTATCCAGGAACTCACAAAACATTCTAGTCATGTGATCCATGAATACAGCAGGTGCATTGGTTAATCCAAAAAGCATAACCACAAATTTATAATGGCCATATGTAGTACGAAACGAGGTCTTCAGAATATTTGATTCCTTTACATTCAACTGATGGTAGCCCGACCTCACGTCAAGCTTTGAAAAATACCGAGCTCCTTAGATCTGATAAAAAAATCATAGATATGAGGAAAAGGATACTTGTTCTTAATAATGATGTTATTCAATGCTCTATAATCAATGAAAATTTACATTGAACCATCTTTATTTTTAACAAACAAGATAGGAGAATCCCATGGTGATGTGCTAGGTCGAATGAAACCTTTATCTAATAACTCCTAAAATTTCTTATTTAACTCTAAAAGTTCTATTTGATCCATTCTATAAGGGGGTTTTGAAATTGGATTATCATCAGGAACTAAGTCAATAGTAAATTCAACTTCCCGATTAGGTATTATACCAAGAAACTCATCAGGAAAAACATTAAGATACTCATTTACCATTGGAACATAATTAATCTGAGTAGTTTGTTTTCAATAGCATGTGCAAGGTAAAATTCATTTCCATCTTTTACTAGTTTCTCATCTTCCTGATATGTTATAAAAGGTAAGGGTTTATTCCTGTACACAAAATGGAATTATTTCTGAAAATAAACTTGTTTATCTCTACATTCAATCTTACTATGGTAAACGGAATGCCGATCCATACCCAAAATAACATCAAACTCTACTATAGAAAAAACAATAAGGTTTGCAGGTAGATTATTTCCACTCCCAAGGACATTAAGGTTCTTATAATTTATTTTTGTCTCAAAATTTCTTCCTATGTTTTTACCATAAGTTTAAGATTCATATCTTGAGATGGAATTCCCAATTTATTAGAAAAATTATCAGAAATGAAGGAGTGTGTAGACCCTGAATCAAACAACCCATTGGCATAATCTGGATAAACAAAGAGTGTACCCGATACTAATTCATTCGATGGACCAACATCTGCTGAAGTAGTTGCAAAGGATTTCACGACCCCTTTCTGCTTGTTGTCAGGCTAATTTCCCTTAGTTGAGTTCTTTTTTGGATATTCATTTTCATAATGACCCATTTAATTACACTTAAATTTTTTTACTAACTGTAAATTATATTTTTTCATACCATTACCTTGATCTTTTTCAGTGAAATTACGAGCCTTATGCCCTATTACCACATCAGTAGCACTTACCAGAATTCAAAAGACTTTCCCCAACATTATTTTTACCACCATTTTCACAAACTGTAAACTTAAGTTTCTTACCATCAGACTTTTTTGAAGAGTTATTCTCTTTAAACTACCACCTTGACCTCTTATTCTGTTGTTTTTCAAAGAACACCTGATCATAAAAAAACTCCATTTTCACCTTATCCACACATCGAACAAGTTTTTCATAACTTTGGAAATCATGAGAATAAAAATCCCTTCGATATATTGGATTTAATCCAGAGTAAAAATGATTGATTTTACTATCAAGATCTCGTTTGAAGTTTGAATAATACCTTGCTAGTTGAGTGAATTTTGCTTCATAAGTAGCCACTGAGTCATCTTCCTTCCTCAATTAAAAGAAATTTTTTTCCATCCTAATATGAACCACGTTAGGAAAATATTTATCAAGAAACATACCTTTGAATTCATCCCAATCCAGAGTATCAATCTACTCACTATCCCTGATATTTTTCACAACTTACCCCCACTGACTTCATCTAGCACAGGATCAGATGATCCTTTTAATGATGGGGGATGTTGCCTCATGAAATGATCCACTACTGACATGTTCCTCTTTGGTTGATCAGGTTGATCTCGTGCATGGATACCACCACTATTTATAGTGCGAGTCAACTATTACATCACTACAAAAAACTATTCAGTTCCGATTCTAATCATCTCAGGTTGCTGATTTGGAAGGTTGTCTCCCTCCTAATGTCATCCCCATCATAGCTGCCATGTTTCCTCTACAGAAAACCATTCTAAAAAACGAAATATCTTAAATTAAGAAACATGGTAATATTTAAATGATATATCATTAACATAAATTAATTTATAGATATTAATTTAACAATACCCCAACTCCTAAAGTTGTCTAAACCGACCTCTGATACCAAAAATAAGGACCTGGCGTTAAACATTTCATAATCTTGAATTAAGTTAATAATTCACATCGAGGATATTTTCAAGTTTAGATATTTAGATAATTAGGTCATAACATATACATAACAACTTGAATATTACATGTAGACACTTCTACAGAGTATCCATTTTTTTCATAAAATAAAAACTCTTAAAAAAAGATCCATGTTTAGTTCTATGTTTTAGAGAGCATGAATTTTCCTTGATCCAAACCTTGACCCTATTCATCTTTAGGTCCTATGAAAAACATTTCAAAAAAACTTGGTTTGAGCATAAAAATCTCAATAAAGGTTATAAAACCATTAAAGAAAACATTATTCCATTAATACATACTAGTCAATGAAATCATACTTTTAAATCTTTAACATACCACACAATATCATAAGATCTATGAATAACATAAGGAAATTATAAATCATAATGGTAAATTGTGGCATAAATAACATACTTACAGTGTAGCCTTAACAGCTACATAGGGAGTTACGTTTGGAATATCCATCACAATATATTCCACAAATATATTAGAAGAAACATTAATGTTTACCTCCGTCACATTACCCAATGCATTGGAGAGATATCTCAGTATCACCTGCCCTCGGTTTATCATGGCACCACTCGTATACATAAACAATTCTGAATAACCATAACTGTAAAGTCTCTAAAATTCTATGGTAATTTTTTTCTTAAATACATGGGAATTTTAAAAGTCCGCGAAAATTGACGAAGTGTGATTATGAGGCCCCGTGTGCTATGAATCAATTTATGAAGTTTTGTTTGGGTACGTTCAGTAAATGTACAAGCAAGATTTTATAATTTTTGAACTGGTGCTCAGAATTTAAATCTGAGGGCATTGTGGAACTCACAGCGCCGATATTCGATTAAAAAGACTTTCACCTCGATGGCAGATGGTCGGGAATAAAACATAGTTTTTGGGTTTTTAATGAATTAAATAAAAATAAGGTAGTGTAAACTTTATTTTTATTAGTTGGTTAAAACCTCCATGTGGAGGTTAGAGGTGGGGACCACTACACCTTAACCTCCCATGAGAGGTTATGGTGGTGGGGCCCACCCGAACTCAACCTCCCATGTGAGGATTAATTTGGTGGGGACCACCCGAGGTTAAACCACTTTAACACCCCATTAAGTGGGGATAAACCCCTTGGGCTCCCAACTTTATGGTGCCAAATCCTTTCAATTAATTAATTGAGCACATCAATTAATTAATTTGAATCCTTTTTAATTTCTTGCCAATGAAGTAATTGATAATATAATCTATTATTTGGAACGTCTTTTCACTTTGGTGGTTTGTGTGGAGGATTATTGGGAGAATCACCCAACAAAGAAAGCTCCTCCGAAGAAGAAAGCTTTATCCGCTGACAAAGGACATCTTTGTCTTTGATATCCAATCGGAATAAGGGATGAAGTGCCATCCTTGAAGAACACTGACGACACTGTCCTCGACTTATTCATCTTCTTCTCCAACGATAATGAACCCAAGGTAGGGGTTCGAACTATGATTTGTTTCTTGTTCTTCATTTTCAATCATCGATTATAAATCAAAGCTGCATGATATCACCCTAACGCGGAGGGTTCGGGCCACACAAACACGGCCTGAACCCACCACCTTCTTGTGGAATTTGACGTTGAACGTGGCATGAGACCGGGATGAGCGACTCTCATCAATGATGAATGCAGATTGAAGGAGACGTCCTGAGGAGAGCGTGACTTATTCCGGAATGAGAATCGTGCCACCAGGACTTGTTCGGTGACCTGTAGAAATATCCCCGGCGGATGGAACCGATGAGTGTCATCGCGTGGTGGGGGTGGCGCAACCGCGTCACCGGAGGAATAGCCTGCGACCGATGGACCGCGACAGTGCAGCGGAGGCTGACCCAAGGCCGACCGCAAAGAAAACCGGTGGCCCGAGCCTCCGGTTCACCGGAGAAGGTGCGACACAACCACTCCGCATGGTGGACAAAAAGGGGTCGTGGCACCTGGCTGCAGCGGTGCAGCGGCGGCCGGTGCAATGGCGCCGCGTGGGAGTTTGCTGGCCGCTCGGCCAGTCGGGAGGAGCAGGACCCACCGCTGGGTCCCTCATGACGCGGACTGGCACCACATGGCACCGATTTGTCTCCCACATGAATGGCATAGTCGTTTGGGATTTCTAGGGGGTGTGGCTTTCCCCCTGGACGCGGCTAGGGTGGACCACATGGGCCGCCGGGCCAAACCTAGCGCGGGCCGGGCCGCCAAGCGTGGTCCGGGATGCCCCCGCGGTCTAGGCTGCACCCACGAACCAATTCATACCTTGGACTGGGTCAGACCCACAAACCAGGTCGGATCCCAGTTCGGACCTGGGTCGGACTGGGTCAGATCGACCTGGCCGGACCAAACCCGGACCCGTTTTGGTCGGTTTCCATACTTTTACCTGTAACTTGAGCTACGAGCATCCGATTGATGAACCGTATGCAGAGAAAAATAACATGGAAGGATACAGTTCTTTTGGTATACCCCACTCAAGGTTTGGACACAGTTTTCGTATGACCAGGTTAGATTCGAATGAAATTCCAACCGAGCCCTCGGAACGAAAATGCTAATAACTCTCAGACCAGGCACCTGATTGATGCACCATTTGTCGCATTGAGTTTTATATAGAAAGATGGATATTTTTTTATACATTAAATTGAGAATTCGTGGCAGTTTATGTACCAAAATATGGCTTGAGGAGCAGACCCTCCCAGAATCAAGCCTGCTCTGTGCGGAACACTTTGGATGGATGTGCACTAAAGACTGTTCCTGGATCCTGTGTGGGTTCGACAGCTCTGACTACTGTTCCTAGATCTTGTGTGGGTTCGATAGTTATGGCTTCTATTCCTAGATCCTGTGTGAATTCGATAGCTCGGACTACTGTTCCTGAATCCTGTATGGGTTCGATAATTCTGGCTGCAGTTCCTGGATCCTGTGTGGGTTCGACAAAATAGATGACTTAGTGGCTACATCTGATCATCTCTATCTCTCTACATAAGTTATATAACTATGTGAGCGGAGTCAGTAACTTTGTGTTTTTCTCATTATTGAGATGGATTACTTGATAACTTAGCTATATGTATGAGCATATACCTAAGTGTGGTTATCTGTTGATTTCATACTTTGTGGTTTATCCTTGTTGGATTTTTTGAGACCTTGAGGGTCTCGGGGTCCCTAATGAGTATCGTTATACTCACCCCTGCACCGGCTTTTCACGCACATCGTTGTGTTGGATGCAGACGACAAACAACGCTGACCAAGGATGAGTATACGAGGACTGGACGGTACCCGGAGGTGGACCTCACGACGAGTCGGTACCCGGAGGAGATTGAAGGACGTCGAGTGTCGAGGAGGCTATGTGTACCTATACTTCATATAGTATCTTTAGTGGATAATCCAAGAGCGGCTTTTCACCTTTCTTCTATTTTGTCCTTTTTAGTTGTACTTGTACTTTACAGTTGACCTTGTATTTCCAACCACTTTACATTTTAGCACTCTCTTGTTATACAATTTTACTTAGTGTTTTGTATCCAGCTGTGTTCTCTGTTGTGTGTGTTTATAGTTATAAAGGAAATTCCTTCCCAGTTTAGGTATTTACACATTTGGTTCTAGTTTCTAGCCCCTGGCCTATGGACGGCGGGCTTGGGGTAGTCACGGCACGGGCCTCGAGGGATGTGTCGTGACAAATTGGTATCAGAGGGAGGTTCTACCTCAGAACTAAGGACTCTAATATTTTCTATGAATCAATAGTGTTAAGGGTATTGAGTGTGGGTTTTAGTTTAGGGAGTCTAGTGTTGGTCTGGTGGCCGATGTATCCTTACACTAGGACCCTAACTTCTGATTTCCAACTTAGTGCACGAAAATACTGATTATGTGTTTGTTTTGAAGAGTCTTCTTTGTTATCTCTTTTGAGTCAGCTCACCAGGTATAACTTATTGACTGTGGTGAACCTATTCTATTTTAGGATGGATCCATGTAGATAGACATACAGGGTTCCAGGCATTGTACGAGATGGTAGCCTACCGAGCGACGAGGCCTTGGTGTAGGGCCCTATTACAGCGGAGGCACCAGCGGTACCACTACCCGTTGGGCCACCGATGCCACCGGCCCCAACAACAGAGAGTTCATGAAGCCTGAGTGCATTTTACGAGTTCCAGTACCAGAGGCCGCCCATGTATAGGGGCGTGATGGACCCACATGTAGCTAAGGATTGGTTGGAGGCTGTGGTGAGAGTTTTCAGACTGGTTGGGACACCCGCAGACCTTATGGTGATCCTTGACGCAAGTCTCCTTCAAGTAGCAGCAGAAAGATGGTGGAGCCTGATGCTCAGGTGCATGAAAAGGAAACACTTCTCCAGGAAGACTTTGAGAGCCTATTTCGGGGGGAGTTTGTCCCAGCCACCCTACGTGCGGTGTAGATACAGGGGCTACTGCATCTACAGCAGGGTAGCATGTCAGTGGACCAGTACTCAGCGAGGTTCACCGACCTCTCGTGCTACTCCACTGATATGGTATGAGACCCATTATTCAAGGCCCAGACCTTCGAGCAGGGGATCAGGTGAGAGATCATGGATTCGATGATATCCCTTAGCATCCCAGCGTAGGAGAGGGTGTTAGAGAGAGCCCTCTTAGTGGAGATTTTCCTTGCTGAGCAGACACCAGTAGCGAGACCCACCACCGAGCATCATGTAGTGGAGTCTTCTGCAGGTGGTAGCAGATAGATGTCACAGAGGTCCAAGCGGACCAAACCATCCAGTGGACGACCTCAGTACTCGGGTTCAGTTGTGCGAGGCACACGAGAAAGAGCTAGTCATTCGAGGAACATGCAGTGTTTCACATGTGGTGGGAAGGTTCACATGGCTTGTGACTGTCCGAACTGCTACTCGGATGATCAACAGATAGTTGAGGGAACTCCCAGGTAGAGGCAGAGGTTCAATCAACATGGTCTGCAAGAAGTAGGCATATGTGGAAGAGGAGATAGCTGTGCAGCTGGCGGTGGACGACGTTACGAGGTGTTACCACCACCCCCACCAAGAGGTCCACCCCAGCTGCAGGGAGCATGTGGACACAAAAGAGCTCAGCTCCAGGTAGATGAGGCATATGATCATGGTGATTCAGAGATGATTCAAGGTAAGATCTATGTCTACTCCACCTTAGCTACAATTATTTTAGACACAGGTTCCAGTTACTCTTTCTTTTCCACTACACTCGTTCAGAGCTCGGAGATTCTGAAAAAGCCATTGGTTTGATCCGTATGGATAGATACTCTTACAGGAGCAGACTCGATGATAATGCAATGGTGCCGGTATTGTGAGCTTACTATAGTAGGTGAGAGATTCGGTTGGGATCTCCTCGTACCGGCATCGAGGCCTTACGACATCATCTTGGGTATGGAATGGTAATCTGCAGTCCATGCTCAGATCGACTGTATTAGGTGAAAAGTGCAGTGTATCCACATAGATGGGACCAGGTTCACCTTCACATGTGAGAAGGGATCCTTTGCAGTGCAGGACAGACTTACTCTGATGAAGGTATAGCCGAGCACTCATTAGTTGTCCTGCCTTACCCTCAGAGCGGTAGATGTGTAGAGTCCGAGCTATCCTGTAGCGGAGGACCAGTACATGGATGTTTTCCCTGATGATGTTCCAGGTCTACCTCCTCACAGAGATGTGGACTTTTACATTGACTTGTACCCTAGGATGACACCGATATCTGCGCCATGATATCCGATGGCTCTTGAAGAGTTCAGTGAGCTGCGGGTACAGCTGCAGGACTTGCATGGGAAGGGATTCATCTGGCCCAGTGTTTCTCCCTAGGCAGCCCCGATTCTGTTCTCCAAGAAGGTGGATGGAAGCATGAGGCTTTGTGTTGACTACCATTCCCTAAACCAGGTGACCATGAAGAACAGGTACCCACTCCTGAAAATTTACAACCTCTTTGATCAGTTTAAGGGAGATCGATGGTTCTCAAAGATAGAACTCATATCAGATTATCACGAGCTTAGAGTTCGAGATGAGGATGTGTAGAAGATGACCTTCAGATTTCGGTATGACCACTACGAGTTCTTGGTTATGCCTTTCGGCATAACCAAAACTCTAGTAGTGTTCATAGGACTAATGAATAGGATCTTCCAGCCATATCTCAATTGCATTGTCATAGTCTTTATCGATGACATTCTGATATACTCGACTATTGAGGAGGAGCATGCCTAGCATTTTTAGGTAGTACTAGACACACTCCAAGAGCACCAGCTTTATGGTAAGCTCTCGATGCGCCAGTTTTGGATCCAAGAGGTTCACTTATTGGGACACGTCATCTCAGAGGCTGGAGTTGCAGTTGATCCAGTGAAGATTGAGGCGGTACTTTCTTGGGATCCACCCAGTAGTGTAACAGAGTTTTCTGGGTTTGGATGGTTATTACCGGAGGTTCGTACTAGACTTCTCCATAGTTTCAGCACCACTATCAGCCTTTACAAAGAAGGGGAAACCCTTAATATGGTCGGAGAGATGTCTTCAGAGCTTTCAAGAGATGAGGTAGAGGCTGACTAGTGCCCCTATCTTGAGGCTTTTAGAAGAATGCATAGGGTACATATTCTATTATGACGCATCTGGGACCGAACTTGGGTGTGTCCTGATGCAGAAGCGAGCAGTGATCGCGTATTTTTCTCAGTAGCTGAGACAACACGAGAAGAACTACACTACCCATGACCTGGAGTTAGCAGTAGTGGTTTTCACCTTGAAGATGTGGATACACTATCAGATGGGTGAGAGTTTCATAGTCTACTCTGACTATGACAGTCTGAGGAATATCTTCTCTCAGAAGGACCTGAACATGAGACAGTGACATTGGCTTGAGTTCCTCTAGGACCATGACTTCGAGATAGTCTATACTCCTAGGAAGGGGAACATTGTATAAAATGCACTCAGTAGAAGATTTGGTATAAAACTACTACAAGAGGTGACAGAGGAGCTGACTATTTTAGAGATATCCTTTGTGGATCGAGATTGAGCAGCCTTTCTTCAGTCTCTTACAGTCACTCCCCCACTTCTTCAGCGAGTCAGGGAGGCGCAACATAGAGACGCTGACTATGAGACACGACATGCTTAGATATCAATAGGGCAAGCACCTGATAGATTTTACAAAGTTGGGGAGCACATCATAATCTTCAGAGGATGTACTATGGTTCCAGTGTCACTTCAGGAGGAAGTGTTGAAGGAGTTTCACACATACCCTCTAGCGGTACATCTAGGAGTGGCGAAGATGTACCATGGCCTTTGACGATAGCACTGGTGGACATGTATGAAGAAGGTAGTAGCATAGTTTGTCTCTCGATGCCTCACTTGTCAGCAAGTGAAGGCAGAGAACCAGGTACCATCAGGCTTGGTTCATCCATTAGAGGCCCCATGGTGGAAGTGGGGTGAGATATACATAGACTTCATGATAGGAATTCCACGTACATCCATGGGTCATGACTCAATTTGGGTGATCGTTGACCGACTCACCAAGTCGACCCACTTCGTACCGATCAGAGAGCATGGTTCTTTAGAGAGCTTGGGACCCCTCTATGTGCATGATATTGTGTGGCTACATGGAGTACCTTCTTCAATTGTCTCTGATCATGACACATGGTTTACTTCTCAGCTATGGAATGGGTTGCAGTAGGCTTTTGGGATGCAGCTTCGTTTGAGCACCACCTTACATCCTCAGATGGATGGTCAGACTAAGCGGACCACTCAGAACCTTGAAAACATGGTGCCTGCATGTGTCCTCGAATTCAGTCGCAGTTGGAGGGATCACTTACCTTTGGTGGAGTTTTCATACAACCACAACTATCACTCCACCATCGGGATGGAACCTTTTGAGGCATTGTATGGAAGACCTTACAAATCACCGTTGTGCTGGACAGACCGAGGGGAGTTAGCACTGGTGGGACCAGAGATGGTATGAGCTACCACCGAGAAGGTGAAGATCATCAATGAGTGGATGAAGAATACACAGAGTAGACAGAAGTCATATGATGACAGGAGATGGAGACCTCTATAGTTTGAGGATGGAGGCCATGTCTTTCTATGGGTCTCACCTTGATGAGGTTTACAGAGATTTGGATGATGTGACAAGTTATCTCCACATTTCATCGGACCTTTCCAGGTCGTCAGAAGAGGTAGTGAGTTAGCTTACTTCCTGGATCTTCCACCTCAGTTGCACCGAGTGCATGACGTCTTCCACGTATCCCAGTGGAGGAGATACGTGCATGACCCTTCTCACATCATCGACCATAGAGAGATGGACGTAGAAGTTGGGGTGACATTCAAGGTGGTTCTAGTGGAGATTGAGAATCAACAGGAGCGGGTCCTATGTGGATGGTCAACACCTCTGGTGCGCGTTCGCTGGTAGTACGGGAACCTCCAGGAGAGAACATGGGATCAGGAGGCTCAGATGCATGCTCAGTACCCCCACTTGTTCCCTTAGTTAGAGTTATAGCTTACGGGGAAATAAATCCCTAAGGTGGAGGGAATGTAAAGTCCTAGAAATTTGGTGTAAATTTTTTTCTTAATTACATGGGAATTTTACGAGTCTGCAAAAATTGACGGTGAGTGATTCTGAGGCCCAGTGTGCCCGGAATCCATTTCAGAAGTTTTTTTCGGGTATGTTCAGTAAATGTACGAGTGGGATTTTATAAATTTTGAACCGGTTCTCAGAATTGAAATATGAGGGCACCGTTGAACTCACAATGCTGATATTCGCTTAAGAAGACATTAACCTCAACGGGAGATGGTTGGGAATAAAATATAGTTTCTGGGTTTTTAATAAATTAAATAAAAATAAGGTTGTGTAAACATTATTTTTATTAGTTGGTGAACACCTCCATGTAGAGGTTGGAGGTGGGGACCGCCAAACCTTAACCTCCCATGAGAGGTTATGGTGATGGGGCCCACCCGAACTCAACCTCCCATGTGAGGATTAATTTGGTGGCGACCACCCATGGATAAACCTCTTGAACCCCCTATTAAGTGGGGAGAAACCCCTTGAGCTCCCCACTTTATGGGGCCAAATCCTTTCAATTAATTAATTGAGACATCAACTAATTAATTTGATTCTTTTTGAATTTCTTTCCAACGAAATAATAGATAATATAATATCTTTTTTGTCATGTCTTTTCACTTTGGTGATTTGTGTGGAGGATTATTGGGAGCATTTACCAATGAAGAACGCTCCTCCCCACAAAGAATTCTGCATCCGCTGAAAATGGACATATTCTTATTTGATATCCAACCAGAACAAGGGAGGAAGTGCCTTCCTTGAAGAATACTGAGGAAGTCATCCTCTACTTCTTCATCTTCTTCTCTAATGACAACGAATCCGAGGTAGGGGTTCGAACTATGCTTTGTTTGTCTTTATTACTTTTCTGTCATGGATTATAAATCAAAGATGCATGATATCACTCTAATGTAGAGGGTGCGGGATGAACAAATACGGCCCGACCCATCTGCCTTCTTGTGGAATTTGACGTTAAACATGGAATGAGATCAAGATGAGAAACTCTTATTAATGTTGAATGTGGATCGAAGGCGACATCCAAAGGAGAGTGCGACTTCTTCCTAAGTGAGAATCGGGCCACCAGAACTTGTCTGGTGACCTGCAGAAATATTGCCAGTGGATGGAACCGATGATCATCACCGTGTGGCGGTAGCAGGGCAACCACACCACCGGAAGAATAGCCCGCGGCCGACGGACCGTGATGGTGCAGCGGCGGCCGATGCAAGGCTGACTATGAAAAAAACCAGCAGCCCGAGCCACCGGGTCGTCGGAGAAGGCGCGGTGCAACTACACAACGTGATGGAGAAAAAGGGGTCGCGACAGTGCAGCAGTGGCCAATCCAAGGCCGACCGCGAGGAAGACCAGAAGCCCGAGCTTCCAGGTCGACAGAGGTGGTGCAGCGCAATGGTTCCGCACAAGAGTTAGCTGGCCGCTCGGCCTGCCCGGAAAAGCGGGATCCACTGCTGGGTCCCACATAATGCGGACCAGCACCATGTTGCGCCGGTTTGTCTCCTACTCGAACGACATAGACGTTTGGTATTTCCAGGGGGTGTGGCTTCCACCCTAGAACTAGCTAGGGTGGACCCTGTGGGCCGTTGGGTCGAAGCCAGCGTGGGCTGGGCCGCCAGCGTGGGTCGGGCCGCCCTCGCGAGACGGCCCGCCCCCGCGGGCCAGGCCGTCCCCGTAGACCGGGTCGGATCGCAAAACGGTTCGGACCTGTGGACCGGGTTGGATCCCAGTCTATCCCGGGTCAGTCCGGATGGGCCGGATCAAACTCGGACCCGTTTTGGCCGATTTCCATACTTTTACCCTTAACTTGAGCAACGAGCATCCGATTGACGAACCGTCTGTGGCAATGGAAAAATTTGGAGTAAAAAGTTATTTTGGTATACCCCAATCATGGTTTGGACATAGTTGGTGTAAAACCGGGTTGAATTCGAATGAAATTCCAACCGGTCCCTCAGAATAGAAATGCCAATAACTGTCAGACCGGGCGTCTGATTGATGCACCATCTATCACATTGAGTTTCTTATGGAAAGACAGATCTTTTATTTAAATAAACTTGGGACTTCTTATAAGTTGATGTATCGACACTTGGATTGAGGAGCAGACCCTCTCAGAATCAATAATGCTTTGTGCAGAACCAAGTGGTTGGCTGTGCACTGAAGACTGTTCTTGGATCCTGTGTGGGTTTGATAGCTCTGACTACTATTCCTGGATCCTGTGTGGGTTCGACAGTTCTGGCCGCTGTTCCCGGATCCTTTGTGGGTTAGATAGCTCTGAATACTATTCCTAAATCCTGTATGGGTTCGACAGTTCTGGCCGCTGTTCCTGGATCCTGTGTGGGTTCGGCAGTACTGACGACTGTTCCTGGATCCTGTGTGGGTTCGACAGTTCGGATTTCTATTCCTGGATCCTGTGTGGGTTCAACAGAATAGATGACTTAGTTGCTACATCTGATCATCTCTATCTCTCTACATAAGTTGTATACCTATATGAGCTGAGTCAGTAACTTTGTGTTTTCCTCATGATTGAGATGGATTACTTGATAACTTAGGTATATGTATGGGCATATACCTAAGTGGGGTTATCTTTTGATTTCATACTTTTTGGTTTATCCTTGTGGGATTTTGTGAGACCTTGAGGGTCTCTAGGTCCCTAATGAGTATCATTATACTCACCCCTGCACAGGATATGCCCCCACATCGTTGTGTTGGATGTAAACAACAGACAAAACTGACTGAGGCTGGGTGTATGAGGACTGGACGGTGCCCGGAGGTGGACCTCACGATGAGTTGGTACCCGAAGGATACTGATGGACGTGGAGTGCTGAGGAAGCAATTTTTACCTACCCATTAGGTAGGATCCATAGTGGACGATCCAAGAGCTTCTTTTCACCTTTCAGCTGTTTTGTCCTTTTCAGTGGTACTTGTACTTTACATTTGGGCTTGTATTTCCGGCCCCTTTACTTTTCAACACTCTCTTGTTATATAGTTTTACTTAGTGTTTTTTATCTAGATCTGTGCTCTGTTGTGTGTGTTTACAGTTATAAAGGATATGCATTCCTAGTTTATAGATTTACGCCTTTGGTGCTAGTCACCAGCCCATGGCCTATTGAATGCGGGCTTGGGGTAGTCATGGCACGGGCCCCGGGGGATGGGTCCTGACAATAACACATTCCCAACACATAAAATAAATAAAGGAAAGATAACATTTCCACATTGCAATCAAAATATATCATTTAAATATATTGATATAATCAATACATTATCAAAACCATTTTTAGTAACAAAATACGTAAAAAAATCATATGGTATTTATTTTCATTTTAAAAAAAACATTAGGGATTCTTAAGGAATCCAAAGATCAAATAATGCTCGTGGTGGCAGAAAGGTCATTTTCACCACATACATTAAAAAGAAACATTATTTTTTATATTTAGTAAAACGTTTCGTAAAAAAAGATTCCCATTGAATGAAATTAAAATTCAAAGGTTTTTATACACCGTAAAAAAGAAAGTCGTATATAAATCCAAATATGCCTCATTGAAAGAAGATTGAGACAAGTCCCTTACCTCGTGTCTGACTTGACTCGTTATTTATTTAATAACTTGAATAATAAACTAAAGTTAATTTATACTTTATTAAAAACCTTTTTTAAAGTTTATTATTCTTTTTATATCACTTATTTCCATGTTATAAACATTATGTGACCATTTAAGTTAATAATGGTCATTTTGTTGATATTTGGTATTTGAGTCCAAAATGAAATTATTATAATTACAAGCTGTTCATGTGGTCAAAATTCAATTATCTTCAGAATGATATTCATGATTTAGATATCATATATATCTAGTATATATATTTCTTTATAATAGTACATATGATTTGGAGGTAAGAAATGAAATGCACAGTTCATGGAGACAGTAAGTCGTACGTACAAATGAACACTACTTTCATTACTATTTTGTATTTAATAGAATAAAAACATAATTATACATAGTTATATTATAATTATAGTATAATATAATATATATATTTTCAGTCACAATATCTTTTATACGTTCCAGGTATGGCATAAACTAGTTATATCAGTGTGAGGGGGCGGTAGTCTGCACTTACTCAATTGAAATTATCGCGTTTACCCATTATGGAAACCATAAAGATATACTTTAAATGAAAAATACAAAAGTATAGAGACAATATAAATATAATATATATCACATATAAATAAAATTCCATTATAATGGCCACCATGAGGGGCAGTTGTAGATATTTGACCAATCATTGTTTTGTGAGGCATTAGTCTTCCGTCCAGAGAAACAGTATGTTCATATCAATTAGATGGAGGTGTGTGGAAGTGTAGTTAGAATAATTATAATAACAAAAATATAGTATATTTAGGATAATGGTGTTGTTATAAAATAAATGAATAAAGAGAGTTTAAGGGGTTGGAGAAGTAAAATAAAAGAAAAGAACTTAAGAGAATATGTTACCTTTAGATCGTGCATCTCCCTTTGGTTTGAACCAAAAGGTTTACTTGAATTGACTTCTTCCTAGGGGAAAGCTTCCAGGATGAAGAGAGGGATGTAGGGAGCTTAATTGGGAAGAGTTTGGATGAACCAAGGGACTTTAGAGGTGTGAGTAATGGGTTAGAGGTGATGGATATTTATTAGGGGAGGAGGGGCTCTTTAGGAAAGTCTGAAAATGTTGTTTTATTATATAATTATTTTCGGTTTCATAAGGTCCAAAACTTATTTAATTCAAAAATAAGGTGTATATAAGTAGAAATAAAATCATCCAATAAGAATTGGACAAGTTTTAAATATTTTTGTAAATTTTATAATATCATTTATTTAAATCATTCATTAATAAGGTAATAACTACGTCATCATTGTGTCATAAATTTTTTATTTATTTTATGTCTAAAAATTCTAAATAAAATACCATGATAAAGAAAATATTTTTATCTTTCCAAATAATATTTATAGTAGAATAGATAACTTATATGACCCCATGTAAAAATATATTTACTAAAAGATATATATGTTTATGTCATTTTTTTCTTTACTTTAAATTAATTAATATAAAGTGTCATTATCACTCCTAAGTGGCTCTATGGGGTCCTAAAATCTACCCAAGGATGTCCATGGTCAGAAAATGTATCAACCAATATTATTAGGACACATGTTAGAGTAATTTAATATTGTTATAATAATATTCTTTTACATTTATTTATTAGATTTACCCTTTAACCATGGTAAATAAAATATTTACTAACGTAAATATTCATAATGTCTAAAAATAAAAGTTAACTATTTAAAAATTTTGGAACTATTTATTCTAAATATGGAATCCATTTTTTAAACTCAAAACACATAATTGGAAGAAATTAATTTAAAATTAATTCTCATTGTCAAAACAAAAAGTGTGTTTTTATGAAATAATAACTATCAAAAGATTGACACTCCTTTTTGTCCAATTTCAAATTGAAATCACTTAAAATGAAAAAAATTGGATTAAATGATAAACATATAATCTAATTACACTATAAAATAAATTAAAATGATTATCTAATAATATATATATATTAGATTAAAAGGCAGTTTGGAATTAAAATACCTTATTTTTCACTATTTCATTAAAAAATGAACATTATCAGAAAAATACAAAAATTTCATCCAAAGTATATTTAGATGTCCTGATTCTAAAAAATAATATTATTTTTTCAAATAGAACATATAAAAGTTATAAAAACTAGATTTAAAAATGGTTCTCCATCAAAAGGCTGTAAATCGACCCCTTAAAGAATATTAGAGTATTTATGCTTAAAATTGGATTCTTTCTTATTTTAGGCCTATAAAATTTATTGGATAAATGTAAAAACATTTAATAAAATGTATAATCATATTGTAGTTTGTTATGTTAATTCCCGCCAATACTATGGCTATGAGATAACTACCATTTAAAATAATATTATATTATTAATTTTCAGTGTGACTCAGCCTTGTGTGGAGAATGAGATATCAAAGAAACCAATTATCGCGTGTCAGTTATGCCATCAAAAATAGCATCCCCTTTAAAGTAAAATTAATATTTAATTAATAAATATAAAAATTTCATTTTATTTATTTACCTAGGATGTTACAATTATTATGCATGTCTTTTAAACAATCCATTTAAATTATTTAGAATTTTTTTAATTATTATTACTTTTTTTAATACCAGTTGTTATTTGAGCAGTTATTATGAAAAAGTAATTTCTATCTCTGTCTTTCTAATAATCCATTATTATTTTTTAATTTTAAATGTGTATAACCATTTTCATGAGACTTATTTAGTTGTTACATATATTTAGAATATATATATTGGAACCAAAGTAATTTTGAATAAAAGTTATTCAATTATCACATGATGAGTTCATATTCCTTAATGACATAAAAAGTGTTTATACTATGTGGACCTTCAAGTGATCCCACATATTGTGTTTATTACCACTAGATGGTCTCTCAAGGGATGGAAGAAAGCTTATATAACTTCTTATACTACCTTGAAGATAAAACCATGAATATTAAACACTCAAGAACTATTTTGTTTATTTTATTATTATTCTATATATTTTGTTCTGGATGCTTGAGTCTATAACAGTTTTTACAATATTTTATATACACTTAATTTTATGTTTATTCATTTACATACAAAAGAATTCTTTTGTTTATTTCTTTGGGTTGTGAATCCTAGATAACAATGTCATGAACATTTGGGTTAAGGCTCCCATTTTCTGTTTTTAGATCTTTATTTGGGTTGTACAACCCTATAAAAAATTAAGCGTGTTAAAGTGGTTATCCCTCCAAATTATAGATAAGGAATTTATAATTGGTTTATTATTACCATTAAAAAATTAAATTACTTCACAAAATATCTCTCATCATGAAGAGAGGTATATGATTAGATCAGGTTTAGTTTGGACTGAAATACTATAAAAAATGTTCTTATGTTATTTCGTTTATTCCACTGCTAACTAACACTATTAATTGAAACTATTAAATATATTTTGATAATAAATACTCTTTAAAATTATATTTTGGTCTCTTCACCCCCTAGAAAATCTTCCATCACCTATCCAACTTTAAAAATATGAATCCATGTCCTCGTGATACTTGAGAATATCCTTGGTTATGGATGATATCATGAAACATTGGATATCTATGGAATCGTCCAAATGTTTCTTAGATAGAGATAACTCTTCCTTGCTATCCATTTGGACTTGGGCCTTAGGAATTGGGTTTCACCACACATATAATTTACTTTCATGAAATATGATAAGGTGTAACCAAATTTTACATTATTTGAAATTAGTGCTGGTGATAAGGATATCCTTCTCAACTATAAATCACCAAATAAACATTTTTATAATTAAGACACTTTAAGAAAAAGTGGGAAACTATAGTTCACAAAACATTGATACCACTATGTGCTGAAAGAACTCACAAATTGAATAAACAAAAGACTAATATTTTTAGAATCAAACACTCAATATAATTTCTAGTGCAGAGTACTAACCAGGGTGTTTGGATCCTTGATGATAAGCTCTTCAAGGTGGGTAGGTATTCTATCCATTGTCTAAATGAATTCCTCCAAATTGATTTTACATTATCTGAATCCTTGATCCAGGATTCAATATTTTTTCTAAACATGCCTCTTTCTCCCGCTTGGTATCAACTTGAAACCTTCCTTTATATATTCTATCAATCTCTTATTTTGAAGCATTGACCCAAATAGATCTTTCAAGAATTTCTTTATTGGAATGGAGGATAAGTTTCAAAAATCTCCCCCTTCTTCAAAAATTCCTTTTTCCCACTTTGTTCTCCCTTTACCCATTCTACAAGGCTTTTATTTCTTTGTCTCCACCCTTCTTAGCTGACCTAGTTTCCATCGACTTAGGCAAGTGGGAATTGTCTTTGTGTCACTTTGTTTTTTCTCCTTAACCACAATGCATTTTATAGAGTCTCAATTTCCTTTCTTCCCCTTCATTATTACAGGACCATAAATACATTTTCCTTGAATTCTTTCTAAAATATCCACTGAAAATTGGATATAATAATTGTCACCTGAATCATCCTCTTCTTGAGACAGTGTTGGATCTTGGAAATCCAGACCACCAAAGCGGTTACCCAGCACCAGCACTGGGCCTTCATTGAGGGGACTCTGCCTACACGTAGACTTTACCATTCATTCATTAACCTCAAAGGTAGTCTTCTTCCTATACCCAGAGCCTTCATATGGGTTGGAGGTTGTGAATTAAGAGTGTTTGGATCTAAGGGACCCAAGACAATCACCTCATTTAGCCTCCCTTTTCCAATCTATGATACTGCATTTGACTCCTCCTGCATGTTTTTTCCCAATAGCTCAGCCTCCACACTAATTTCAACCATTGTGGCAGCAAAGCTAGAGGCCCCCTAATGATTAAGGGGTCTTCCCTTTTCCCCTAGATGCACACTTATTGGGACAATACTGAAGCAAACATGTTATCCCGAGGACGATTCCTCCTTATCACCTAGATCCTGTAATTTATTAAGGATAACCAGGTCATGTTTTAAACAAATAAAAACCTCATCCACCATCAGATTTTCACTCGAATAACTATAATTGCGTAGGATAGAAGGCGATGGTATGGTTGTCCTCGGGTTCACCCCCATTGCAGCTGCAATTTCATCCCCTCTGCGTCGCGAACCAACAATGTTTTCTCCCTTCTCCAATTTATTAAAAACTATAGCCTTGAAAACCAGGACTATGCCAACCTCTATAAGGTGGGGAGGATCAGTTCGGGAACAACTAGGGAAGCTAAGAAGACATTTAGAATCATCATGACCTAAATGATAGCAACCAGAACAGAAGGGGATCCAAGAATAATAACATATCGTCTGATCCCTATAGTTCTCCCCCTTGATCTCAATGGTGATGGATTCTAATGGGACTTTTGATATATCATCTTCAACACAGATCCTAGGTGGAAGTGGATGGAAAATGAACTTGGTGCGGGAGTCATAATATAGATAACCGCCTAAAATATTACCTATCAATAGGAGGATCACCAGGTTCTGGAATAGAATAGGATGTCCAGGTAAGGAAATCCATAGTGATGTGGTCGGAGGGCCGTGCCTCAGGTGAAAATCGGAGGTCCACCAGAAGAGAGAGAACCTAACTCCTCCCATAGAGCGCAGATCCAAGGCCTAAACAGCAACCAAATATTATTCATTTGATAAATGGATTAGAATGTGTCTCACATCTAAAAGGCCAATGATATATAGATCATTCAAATTCCAAGATGAAAATAAGATCTAGTTAAACACATAAACAGATGGGTGATTCCTAGAAAATCAGGCTACCAAAGTGAAATCCAACAAAGCTAAAGATTCCATGAAATTTAGGGAAAACCCGAAACAATAGAACTCCATTCGAGAAGGATTAGACATTAGGGATTATTTAGATCAGAGGGAAAATAGGGAGGGAGGACAGATCCATGAAACATGAGAAAGTGGGGAAACAGAAATGGAGTGGGAGCAAAGGAGAAACTAAATCTCCCCTCCTCGGCTGAAGTGGGTCGAGGAGGGGAGGTGACGCCATGTCCATGCTCTATGACATCAGCGGAGAGTAAGGGCTGAGAGTGAGAGCTCCTCAAATAGATCACAATGATATGCTTGAATCTATATTAATTTTTTTTTCTATAATTAAGAAAGGAATAATTTTAGTACACTATTTAAGAAAAGTTGATAGAAAATATTATATTTATTAATCTCTAACTACTCTTTTGAAACCCAATACCCCCCATAATTGGAATCAAAACATACTATTTATTGGAAATTATAGTGGGAAGGATCCGCATTCCCCTTCTCATGACCTATGATTGGTCCTAAAAAGTTATTTTAAGGGCTGTGTGTAGACATAAAATTGTCAACTGCATTAACTAACAGTTCATTAATTTGTTGTGTGGACTCATCAATCTTGAAATCCATAAATTGTATTTCCTCAGTATTTTACTCTTATTTAAACCAACTCCTTCTTAGGAGGCCAACACTTAATGTGAAGTAATCTAATTCATTCTAAAACTTCAACTTAGAATTCATTGAAAATTGAAATCACCCTGACATAGGATAGTCAAGCACTTTGAACTATGATTATATTTTAATTTATTTATTAGAAGGCCATACCAAATTAATAAATATAATTTATGGATTTTATATTTTTTGTGAAAATAGATTATTTAAACTTTTTTCATGTTTTTAATATTCTATGTATTTACTTAAGTGATTAACCATGTCTTAAATAAATTTTACATATAATAGAATTTATTTTAGTAGTATATTTCATACTTGTTAATTCATTAATTCATGTGATCATGAAAACAATACATAATGAAATTAACAATGAAACTTGAAATAAATTAAATAATTGGGTGGTATGATCATGTAATTTTACAAAATGTTAGTTTATCTAGTTGATGATAGACTAAATATTGAATTAGGGGGGAAACACCTTGAACCATGACTTTGTTTATGTTGCAGATTTCCAGCTGTCCACCCATATACCTCCTCTATTTGTTTCGCCTTAGCTCTAAACATGAACCAACTCATCTCTATTGAGAGATACATATATTAAATAAGATGTCAGACACACATAGCTGAGGAGAACCAAAGGATTAGTTAAGGGGTTTATATAAAAATAAATCATAGGCACATAGGTGTAGTGACCAGCCCTGAAATCCACTATAAAATTACCTAAGATGGTTAGACACATGACCATAGATGTAACTCCCCATATGCTAGTGGATGTGAAATAGGAGTGAGGTAATTGGGTGTGTTCATGGTGAGATTATTCCATCATAATTTAAAGTGGAGAACATTGGTATATAATAGTGGTAAGTAGTAAAAGAATAATATATAATAATAGAAATCCATAATAATAAATAGACATAAGATGAATCAAAAATAGATACAAAAGATGATGATGATCATGTCATGTAGCTATCCAAAATAAAATGAATAGAAAACAGGGGATCAGGAATATATGACATGCTATAAAAAATACCCAAAAGGAAAAAAATATATAATTAGAATCACGAGAATAATCTTGGTCCTCTTCTCCTGTAATATATCATAGGAATCAGAATCTAGAATCAAAATCGGTTCTCTACCCTATATCAATACCTAAAATCATGAAGTATTCTTGGATACCAAGGAAGATTAAGAAGGCTGTGATATATATTTAGTATCCCACCACCAATGGAATATAGATAAAACTAGTTCATGAATTTAAACTGAACTGTGTGACAATAATAATAAATGAAATAAGGTAAATAAGTAAATACATCAGACTGAGTTCCTCTTGGTATACACATAAAAAGTATACATGATTCTGCCTAAGTCAAATGTCTTTGAAACTGGTGACATGTACATGTATGAAACTTGGTAAGAGATGTCATAAAAAGAGAATCTATATATGGATGATTCCCAAGAATGTGATTTGGATTGGTAGATGAATCCCATAAATTTTAGTTATATATTTCAGTTCCTAATGTAAAATTAAGAATTTATAACTTTATATATGGTGACCTGATACTATCAAAGGTAATCCATAAATAGAGTCCCAAGAATCTCTCTTGGTACACTGCATAAACCCAAAACCATTGGAGTATATCCAAGGGGATAGATAAATGGGATCCTAAGTATCACTCTTAAAAGGTTGTGGAAACAAAAAAGATCTTAGACTCTATCCCCAATATCTCACGTAGGGGTTTGAGTCTTACTCATGGCATAGTACAACCATCGTGTCACTATGCTCATCCATGGGGTCACCCATAGGGAATCAATATCACTTTCAAAGGTTGAGGAAAATTCTTGGTGGGAATGTACCTAGCATAGCTAGTATCACCTCCAACATATTTAAAATTATTTAAAAAACTAATTATACGGAATGGTGATCCCATCCAAGGAGTCTTCAAGTCATCACCCTTTTATCACCCTTGGAATAACATACAAGTAATTTTTTTATCAAAAGATCATATTATTCAACAAGGAATATTACTCAGGAGACATTATTCCATTTTTCCATTTATTTTAATTAAAAAATTCATGGTATGGAAATAAGCAAGGCACTAAAACATGGAAAAAATATTCTTAATTCATTTCAGATTACAATATATTTATTATAAAGGGAAACCCACCACAAAGGTGTTTTAAAACATCTCAAAAAATGGATGGTAGACCGTTAAAGAGCGGCACACCTGTTAAGGTGGCTCATGTTAGGGAGATAATCACACGATGGTGATTCACCACTATCTAGTACCATCATAACCATGAGAAACCATTGTAACTAATTTATTATGAATTTTAGAGGTGTCACTGGAGATTTCCGTAGTGCAGCATAATGACATATAATATAAGATGCAATGAAAATTACAAAAATAATCTAGACCACCTACCTTATATTATTATATGACCAGTCATCCATTTTTGGCCTTTGATTTGATCTAGAACATAAGAAAATGAAAAAAAAAGATCAAAACCCTAAAAATAGTGAAAATTAGCTCACTATAAATAGCTTAAAAGATGGGAGAAGAAATGATGGAAGGAAGAAAGATGATTCAGAAGCTTACCATTGTGAATCCAAAATGACCAAAAGTGAAGAGAATAGAGTCTGAATAGAGGAGATCCAAATGAACCTAGGTTTGGGAATAGAGGACTCCCATGAAAGTCTCCTCATCTGTGTAGGGAAAAAATAAACCTCTATTATGAAAATAATTGAGTTTTTCCTTAAAAAATTTGGATCGGGAAATTACATGATGTATAAATTCTTTACACATCTTGTATTTCTTGGGATCCCTTCCCCCAGGAATACCCAAATCAAGATTTACAGTTGTCCTGGAAAACACATTTCACATCACGTACCTGATATACATTGTCAATTCTAATTACATGACATTTATTAAGTAAAGACTATGTAGTTGGACTATAGCTAGCCTCAGGATCTCTACAACCTTTCCCTAAAAAATAAAATGCATCATCCCTTTGGCATGATTCCCAGGTTATGTAACACCCCGAGCTTCCACGATACGCTTCTCATTTAATAATGCAATAGCCTGCATTGTACGCAACTTCGAGTTCTAAAACACCGCGACTAATCAAAGTAGCCATTATGAATAGTAATAACCACCTTTTAAAATTATAGAAATTTTATATTTTAAAATGGACTTCATTTTTGTATTCGTAATATCGAAATTATCCAAAGTTGAATTTTTGGTAATTTTCTGAGAACTTCCAATTTTTTATGAATAGTGAAAATTACTTAAAAACAACTTTTTTAATCAAAATAATTTATAGTGATAAATTATACAATTTAGTGGTTTTAAAGTATAATTAGAATATATTTTTACCATTTTATCCAATGGTGGTCATTAGAATTAATTTAACATTGAAATTGGACATAAACAATTACCAATCTTTTGATATAAATTGTTTCTTAAAAACACGCTATTTGTTGGGACAACAGGAATTAATTATAAAATTAATTAATTCAACTTATATGTTTGGAATTTTGTAAAATAGACATCATTTTTGAACTCGGAATATCAATTATAGCTTAGAGTGAAATTTTGGCCTTATTCTGAAAAACTTCAATTTTTGATGAATAGTGAAACCACTAAGTGGTAGTTAAATAACTGATTTTTCGTTTAAATGAAATATTACCACTTCTGTGATTTGATTTTCAAAAATCCGACATACATGGTTGTCATTAATAAGTAAAATGTGGTTCAATGAGATTAAAATAATTTTTTGGTGAATAGTAACTTTTAAGTTCTTAATCGCGATTAGAGGTAATTAGTGTAGTTTAAGGTACAAATAATGTTTTAATAATATGATATGAGCATGACACTTGTCCTACTCCTACTGGATGAGTCATGGCAGACCAAGACAACCCATGGGTCAACTTGGGGACCCCATGGAGCCACTTTAGTTGGAAAATGACATTAATATATATTTATTTAATGTTAAAATTAAATTGACACAAACATGAGTTATTTTACTAAAACAGTTTTTAAGTGGGGTTACACAAGTCAAAATATTGACTATAAATATTCATTAGAAAGATAAAAAGATTTCCTACATCATAATAGTTTTTTTATAATTTTTAGACATTAAATAAATTAAATTATTTATGACATCATTATGATGCAGTAATGACCTCATTATTTAACGATTTTAATAAAATGAAAAGATAATGTAAAATCCAAGGCTTACACTTGTCCAAAGACTATTGGATGGGTATATTTCGAACCCTTATCACCTTATCCACTAATTATATAAGTGTGGGACCTTTAGAATCCGAAAAGCATTGTGTAATAACACCTTCAAAGGTGGCCATTAAGATTTCAGTATTCTTATATATGATATATAATATGTTTATGTTTTACTTATGCTTCTGTATTTCTCATTTATGGAATACTTTATGATTTCCATTATGGGTAAAACGCGATAATTTCATTTTAGGAAGTGCGGACTACCGCCCCCTCAAAGTGATTTGAATCGTTAATGCCATATGTGGGATGTATAAAGGATGGGGTAAATGGTATTATACACTATATTATACTTGAATTATATTATACATTTATATCCTTATGATTTCGTTCCATTAAATATGAAATTGAAATGAAAGTAGCGTTCATGCGTACGTATGACTTACAGTCTCCATGAACGGTGCATTTCATTTCTTACCTCTAAATGTTATGTAATATTATAAATGAATGTATATACTGGATATATAAGATATATATGACATCTAAATCATGAATATAATTCTGGAGATAATGGATATTCTACCACATAAATAACTTGTAATTATAAGAAGTTTATTGTCGACTCAAGTACCAAAGATCGACAAAATGACCGTTATTAACTTAAATAATTACATAATGTTCATATCATTGTAATAAGTGATATAATAAGGATAATAAAATTGAAAATGGTTGTTAATAAGGTATATATTAACTCTAGCTTATTATTCATGAGGTTAAAGAATGGTTGAGTCAAGTCAGACACGAGGTAAGGGAATTTCTTAACCCAACTTCCATTCTTTGGGTTAATCTCCTACTTTCAAATTATTTCATGATATTATTATGTCTTATTTTGTATTCATTATGAGTACCTATAGTGAATACACATAATAGATCTATTTTATTTTAAAAATGATCTTTTTATAGACTTTGTCTCAATCTTCTTTCATTGAGGCATATTTGGTTTTATACACAACTTTCTTTTATACGGTGTATAAACCCCTTTGACTTTTACGTTTATTCAAAAGGAATCTTTTTTTACGAAGCGTTTTGCTAAACGACAAAAGGGAATGTTTTTCTTTCCGTACTTATGCGGCGACAACGACTTCTCCGCCACCGTGACCATTATTTGAGTTTCGGATTCCTCTACATTCCATCATTTTTTTAATGAAAAATAAATACAAAGTTTTAACTTTCTTTTATTTTGGTATTGAAAATGGTTTTGAAAGCATTTTTTATATCAATGTGTTGTATTGATATCTTGTGATTGAAATGTGGAAATTGTATGTTTCCTTTATGCATGTCTTATGTGATACGATTATGTTATGGTTTATGATATGTTTAAACCTATTCATATGAGGAATGTATTGGACTTAATAAGTGACGGGTGGAGCCCGCTATAGCTCCTCGATGCATCGGTAGGTCTTATGAGACAACTAGATGTGGAATTGGCCGAGGCCCTTTCCCAATTTGATTTATGGTTTTGGCGGAGGCCTTAATCATTTTAGACGTCTTGGCCGAGGCCTTGACAAAATGTTTCAGAATGTCTGGCATTATACATTCCCTCATTATGAAAGTGGTTATTGATATTGCATGTGGTTATTCGACCAGTAGAATATCCATGTGAATAAGTAAATGGAATTATCTCATTTTACTTTTTCCATATTATGTTGAAGTTCATGTTTAAAAGGCTTTTGTTTTAGTTATACATTGCCTTAAAAGTTAATGTTTATTTATGAACGCTTCCGCAATATTGTTATCCTTACTGAGAATTTGAGCTCACCCCTTTCAATGTTTTAATATTTTCCAGGATGTGAAGAAGTATTTTATGAATGACCTGCAGGGATTGTGAGAAGAGGATATGAGTGTGGACTATGGGGACTTTGTTATTGTAGTTTTTCACTTTATGATGTAATGTAACGTTTACGAATGTATCTAGTGTTTCCAAGGCTACTAAACTAATCGGTCTTTCGAGACTTGATCTTTTTTGATCATGCCAATGTTACGAAGTAATGCACTGACTCTGGGTAGCTGGGGTCGGGGCGTTATAGTTGGTATCAGAGGAAGTTTAGTACTTACCTTGGAAGCTAGATTTAGATAAACTCTGATTAGAGCACATAGCCCGAAGATAGACTTTGAGGATTAGTATAGAAGAACTTCCGGGAATTTTGGTATTGTAGAGATGTTGTGAGTTTTCCGAGCAATACATCCCTGTCTGGATACGAGCAGGTAGAGGCGGCTCTGGCACAGATGTACCTAGGGGTAAAACCCGAAAACACCGCTTTGAGCTAGACTCGAACGGGAACTCGTGCACGACAATGGGCCTTGTTGTACTCTTGGTTACGACACTCCCGGGGGATATGCTTAGGATAATCCTCATTTTCTTTACAAACCAATATGAAGGGTTATGAGTATATATTTTCTCAAAGAAAACATTTTTATGGATTATATCCATAAATAGTTCAATTTATGTCAAGTATTTTATAAGTATGGAATTATGTATTTTGATTCATAAACTAATATAGTTTATGCCATTGTATAGAAATGGGGCCTAGTGGAAGGAATGGAAACCGTATCAATGCACGCACTCCGTGTAGGGATTGCCCTCCTACTCAAGATAATTAATGTGGATCTGGAGATACAACTGGTGCTGATCAACTTATTACCATACTGGGACAACTCAGTCAAGTTATGAATAATAACCTTACTCGTATGGAGCACCCTGATCCACAGCGTGGAGGATCAATGTTAGATCGATTCATGAGGAAACAACCACCAACGTTCAATGGGAGTAAAAATCCCTTAGTAGCCGAGCAATGGATAAATTCCCAAGAGAAAATATTTCAGGCTTTGGGGAGCAGTGAAAGGGAAAAAGTTATCATGGTAGTTTACCGCCTCACTGGAGATGCTGATCAATGGTGGTCATTGATTCAAAACACAAAGGAAGATGATGACGTATCAAATATGGAATGGAGGGAGTTCAAAGAGATTTTCTTAGAAAAATACTTTCCTCGTGACCATCGAGCAGATATGGAAAGGCAATTTCTGAGTCTGAGGCAGAAGGAGGATGAGAATGTCGCAAAGTATGAGGCCAAATTTACAAGGTTAGTGAGGTATACTGCAGATTATATACGTAACCCAAGAAGTAAGATTGGTCGTTTCTTTGATGGGTTAAAACCGTTTCTTCGTCGAGCATTAGTCTCACAAACCTTCTCAACATACGAAGATATTGTCTCTTGTGCTATCAAGACAGAAAAGGAATTCTCGAAGTCTTATGACAACAAAGTAAAGCAAGAGAAGAAGAGAACGGTGGAACAAGAAATGGATAAAGGGAAAAAGGGAAAGAAGGATTTTCCATTATGCGATAGTTGTGGGAAGAATCACCCTGGTGCTTGCCTAAAAGGAATGGGAGTTTGTTATAAATGTGGAGAAAATGGTCACCAGGCTCGTGATTGCAAGGGAAAGAAAGAGGCTATCAAAGTTGAATGCTACAATTGTAGGGAAATGGGGCATTATGTAAATGAATGTCCTAAGCGTCAAGGAAACTTACCTCAGAAAAGGCCAAGGGATCAAGGCCAATCTTATGATGTGACTACAGTTGAAGCAGAATAATTAATGTATTGGTGCTTTTGGACTCAAGGATTATATTCTGTTTATAAGAATAATGTGATATATATAAAGATTGTACTGCAGTACTTTTTGATTTCAGTAAGGTTTTAATATGATTAAGGTAATCATATTTTTAGTATGTGACAATAAGAGAAACTTTTATTTGTTTGGGGAATCTGATGTTACAATTGATTTTGGAATTTAGAGACCTTTTAGAGAAAGTCTGGTCGGAGGTATTTTGGATAACTATAAAAGTTGGAGTGGATTAAGTTGAACCATGGATAGTATTGTTTAAGGTTAAAGCATTTCTGAAGATTATTTTTGGAATATTATAATACTATAGTTTTAGGAAAAGGACAACCTGCAGGGTGGGGCATAACCCATCGCGTCGGACAAAGCTGCAGGAATCGAACCCACAATCATAGTGCGACAGGCCTTTATTTCCTACCACTAGCCTACAGGAAGTCCCTAGTTAATACAAAATAATTTTACTAATCTAAATGGTATGTGTTAACATTTGGAACCTTATAGAATTAGGATAAGTATAATATTTTTGATTTCTATTACCTTTTAGAGTGAAAGATGGGTTTTGGGTAAAGATTTATTAAAGAATGAATGTCTACATGACAAGTATGTATATTCCCTTATGTTCTTAGTAAATCTTCTAAATATATTTCTCAACATTATAAAAGGTAACTTAAAACGAAAATGTTGTCGGTTAACTTTTCCAACTGGGGATTCCATGACCGTTTAACCAATCACAAGTTTGTGATTTTCTTGTGGTTAAACTTTCTCCTAATCCTGTTTTCTATAACTCTCCATCAGACCTTAATGGTTTGTTTCTCCTCCATATCCATATTTTCATAGAATCCTAGAATGGGCTATATCGGGTGACCTTTGTACTTATCTTGCTTTCTTTTAATGTTATATATTTATTAACCTCATTTCCGATGTGGGTTTTCCACAAAGGTATTTTTTCTTTTCAACTTTTGTTTTCAAAGAAAAATTTCAAATTTCAAGGACGCAATTTATTGAAGGAGGGGAGAATGTAACACCCCGAGCTTCCACGATACGCTTCTCATTTAATAATGCAATAGCCTGCATTGTACGCAACTTCGAGTTCTAAAACACCGCGACTAATCAAAGTAGCCGTTATGAATAGTAATAACCACCTTTTAAAATTATAGAAATTTTATATTTTAAAATGGACTTCATTTTTGTATTTGTAATATCGAAATTTTCCAAAGTTGAATTTTTTGTAATTTTCTGAGAACTTCCAATTTTTTATGAATAGTGAAAATTACTTAAAAACAAATTTTTAATCAAAATAATTTATAGTGATAAATTATACAATTTAGTGGTTTTAAAGTATAATTATAATATATTTTTACCATTTTATCCAATGGTGGTCATTAGAATTAATTTAACATTGAAATTGGACATAAACAATTGCCAATCTTTTGATATAAATTGTTTCTTAAAAACACGCTATTTGTTGGGACAGCGGGAATTAATTATAAAATTAATTAATGCAACTTATATGTTTGGAATTTTTTAAAATAGACACCATTTTTGAACTCAGAATATCAATTATAGCTTAGGGTGAAATTTTGGCCTTATTCTGAAAAACTTCAATTTTTGATGAATAGTGAAACCACTAAGTGGTAGTTAAATAACTGATTTTTTGTTAAATGAAATATTACCACTTCTGTGATTTTATTTTCAAAAATCTGACATACATGGTTGTCATTAAGAAGTAAAATGTGGTTCATTGAGATTAAAATAATTTTTTGGTGAATAGTAACTTTTAAGTTCTTAATCGCGATTAGAGGTAATTAGTGTAGTTTAAGGTACAAATAATGTTTTAATAATATGAGATGAGCATGACACTTGTCCTACTCCTATTGGATGAGTCATGGCCGACCAAGACAACCCATGGGTCAACTTGGGGACCCCATGGAGCCACTTTAGTTGGAAAATGACATTAATATATATTTATTTAATGTTAAAATTAAATTGACACAAACATGAGTTATTTTACTAAAACAGTTTTTAAGTGGGGTTACACAAGTCAAAATTTTGACTATAAATATTCATTAGAAAGATAAAAAGATTTCCTACATCATAGTAGTTTTTTTTATAATTTTTAGACATTAAAAATATTAAATTATTTATGACATCATTATGATGCAGTGATGACCTCATTATTTAACGATTTTAATAAAATGAAAAGATAATGTAAAATCCAAGGCCTACACTTGTCCAAAGACTATTGGATGGGTAGATTTCGAACCCTTATCACCTTAGCCACTAATTATATAAGTGTGGGACCTTTAGAATCCGAAAATAATTGTGTAATAATGTAATATTTCAATCTTTCCAAAAGAGCCCCTCCTCTCCACTTATAAAAGTCCCCAACCTCTCCCACCTTATTCACACCTTCAAGCCATTTGGCTCGGCCAACCTCTGCCCAAATACTCTCACAACATCCCCCTCTTACTCCTAGAATCCTCACTTTGGTCAGAACGCTTCTCAAGGAAGACTTTGGCTCAAATCAAAAAGAGTTACCCGATTTTGAGGTAATGTCTTCTCTAATGTTGTTTTGTTTTATTTTTCTTCTCCAACCCCCTAAACTCTTTTTATTAATTTCTTTTGTAACAACACCAGTATCCTAAATATACTAGGATGTTTTTATAAGAAGTATTCGAGCTAAACTTACACATAATGGTTAAATAATATACGGTTTCTGTGGATGGAAAATTTCTGCCTCACGAAACGATGATTGTTCAACACTCATATAACACCTTCAAAGGTGGCCATTAAGATGTCACTATTTTTATATATGATATATAATATGTTTATGTTTTACTTATGCTTCTATATTTCTCATTTATGGCATACTTTATGATTTCCATTATGGGTAAAACGTGATAATTTCATTTTAGGAAGTGCGGACTACCGCCCCCTCAAAGTGATTTGAATCGTTAATGCCATATGTGGGATGTATAAAGGATGGAGTAAATGGTATTATACACTATATTATACTGGAATTATATTATACATTTATATCCTTATGATTTTGTTCCATTAAATATGAAATTGAAATGAAAGTAGCGTTCATGCGTACGTACGGCTTACCGTCTCCATGAACAGTGCATTTCATTTCTTACCTCTAAATGTTATGTAATATTATAAATGAATGTATATACTGGATATATAAGATATATATGACATCTAAATCATGAATATAATTCTGGATATAATGGATATTCTACCACATAAACAACTTGTAATTATAAGAAGTTTATTATTGACTCAAGTACCAAAGATCGACAAAACGACCGTTATTAACTTAAATAATTACATAATGTTCATATCATTGTAATAAGTGATATAATAAGGATAATAAAATTGAAAATGGTTCTTAATAAAGTATATATTAACTCTAGTTTATTATTCAGGAGGTTAAAGAACGGTTGAGTCAAGTCAGACACGAGGTAAGGGAATTTCTTAACCCAACTTCCATTCTTTGGGTTAATCTCCTACTTTCAAATTATTTCATGATATTATTATGTCTTATTTTGTATTCATTATGAATACCTATAGTGAATACACATAATATATCTATTTTATTTTAAAAATGATCTTTTTAAGGACTTCGTCTCAATCTCCTTTCATTGAGGCATATTTGGTTTTATACACAACTTTCTTTTATACGGTGTATAAACCCCTTTGACTTTTACGTTTATTCAAAAGGAATCTTTTTTTACGAAGCGTTTTGCTAAACGACAAAAGGGAATGTTTTTCTTTCCGTACTTATGCGGCGACAAAGACTTCTCCGCCGCCGTGACCATTATTTGAGTTTCGGCTTCCTCTACAAGCCATCATTTTTTTAATGAAAAATAAATACAAAGTTTTAACTTTCTTTTATTTTGGTATTGAAAATGGTTTTGAAAGCATTTTTTATATCAATGTGTTGTATTTATATCTTGTGATTGAAATGTCGAAATGTTATGTTTCCTTTATGCATGTCTTATGTGATACAATTATGTTATGGTTTATGATATGTTTAAACATATTCATATGAGGAATGTATTGGACTTAATAAGTGACGGGTGGAGCCCACTACAGCTCCTCGATGCATCGGTAGGTCTCATGAGACAACTAGACGTGGAATTGGCCGAGGCCCTTTCCAAATTTGATTTATGGTTTTGGCCGAGGCCTTAATCATTTTAGACGTCTTGGCCGAGGCCTTGACAAAATGTTTCAGAATGTCTGGCATTATACATTCCCTCATTATGAAAGTGGTTATTGATATTGCATGTGGTTATTCGGCCAGTAGAATATCCATGTGAATAAGTAAATGGAATTATCTCATTTTACTTTTGCCATATTATGTTGAAGTTCATGTTTAAAAGGATTTTGTTTTAGTTATACATTGCCTTAAAAGTTAATGTTTATTGATGAAAGCTTCCGCAATATTGTTATCCTTACTGAGCATTTGAGCTCACCCCTTTCAATGTTTTAATATTTTCCAGGATGTGAAGAAGTATTTTATGAATAACCTGCAGGGATTGTGAGAAGAGGATATGAGTGTGGACTATGGGGACTTTGTTATTGTAGTTTTTCACTTTATGATGTAATGTAACGTTTACGAATGTATCTAGTGTTTCCAAGGCTACTAAACTAATCGGTCTTTCGAGACTTGATCTTTTTTGATCATGCCAATGTTACGAAGTAATGCACTGACTCTGGGTAGCTGGGGTCGGGGCGTTACAGTTGGTATCAGAGGAAGTTTAGTACTTACCTTGGAAGCTATATTTAGATAAACTCTGATTAGAGCACATAGCCCGAAGATAGACTTTGAGGATTAGTATAGAAGAACTTCCTGGAATTTTGGTATTGTAGAGATGTTGTGAGTTTTCCGAGAAATACATCCCTGTCTGGATACGAGCAGGTAGAGGCAGCTCTGGCACAGATGTACCTAGGGGTAAAACCCGAAAACACCGCTTTGAGCTAGACTCGAACGGGAACTGGTGCACGACAATGGGCCTTGTTGTACTCTTGGTTACGACACTCCCAGGGGATATGCTTAGGATAATTCTCATTTTCTTTACAAACCACAATGAAGGGTTATGAGTATATACTTTCTCAAAGAAAACATTTTTATGGATTATATCCATAAATAGTTCAATTTATGTCTAGTATTTTATAAGTATGGAATTATGTATTTTGATTCATAAACTAATATAGTTTATGCCATTGTATAGAAATGGCGCCTAGTGGAAGGAATGGAAACCGTATCAATGCACACACTCCGTGTGGGGATTTCCCTCCTACTCAAGATAATTATTGTGGAACTGGAGATACAACTGGTGCTGATCAACTTATTACCATACTGGGACAACTCAGTCAAGTTATGAATAATAACCTTACTCGTATGGAGCACCCTGATCCACACTGTGGAGGATCAATGTTAGATCGATTCATGAGGCAACAACCACCAACGTTCAATGGGAGTACAAATCCCTTAGTAGCCGAGCAATGGATAAATTCCCTAGAGAAAATATTTCAGGCTTTGGGGAGCAGTGAAAGGGAAAAAGTTATCATGGCAGTTTACCGCCTCACTGGAGATGCTGATCAATGGTGGTCATTGATTCAAAACACAAAGGAAGATGATGACGTATCGAATATGGAATGGAGGGAGTTCAAAGAGATTTTCTTCGAAAAATACTTTCCTCGTGACCATCGAGCAGATATGGAAAGACAATTTCTGAGTCTGAGGCAGAAGGAGGATGAGAATGTCGCAAAGTATGAGGCCAAATTTACAAGGTTAGCGAGGTATGCTGCAGATTATATACGTAACCCAAGAAGTAAGATTGATCGTTTCTTTGATGGGTTAAAACCGTTTTTCCGTCGAGCATTAGTCTCAAAAACCTTCTCAATATACGAAGATATTGTCTCATTTGCTATCAAGATAGAAAAGGAATTCTCGAAGTCTTATGACAACAAAGTAAAGCAAGAGAAGAAGAGAACGGTGGAACACGAAATGGATAAAGGGAAAAAGGAAAAGAAGGATTTTCCATTATGCGATAGTTGTGGGAAGAATCACCCCGGTGCTTGCCTAAAAGGAATGGGAGTTTGTTATAAATGTGGAGAAAAGGGTCACCAGGCTCGTGATTGCAAGGGAAAGAAAGAGGCTATCAAAGTTGAATGCTACAATTTTAGTGAAATGGGGAATTATGCAAATGAATGTCCTAAGCGTCAAGGAAACTTACCTCAGAAAAGGCCAAGGGATCAAGGCCAATCTTATGTTGTGACTACAGTTGAAGCAGAATAATTAATGTATTGGTGCTTTTGGACTCAAGGATTATATTCTGGTTATAAGAATAATGTGATATATATAAATATTGTACTGCGGTACTTTTTGATTTCAGTAAGGTTTTAATATGATTAAGGTAATCATATTTTTAGTATGTGACAATAAGAGAAGCTTTTATTTGTTTGGGGAATCTGATGTTACAATTGATTTTGGAATTTAGAGACCTTTTAGAGAAAGTCTGGTCGGAGGTATTTTGGATAACTATAAAGGTTGGAGTGGATTAAGTTGAACCATGGATAGTATTGTTTAAGGTTAAAGCATTTCTGAAGATTATTTTTGGAATATTATAATACTATAGTTTTAGGAAAAGGACAACCTGCAGGGTGGGGCATAACCCATCGCGTCGGACAAAGCTGCAGGAATCGAACCCACAATCATAGTGCGACAGACCTTTATTTCCTACCACTAGCCTACAGGAAGTCCCTGGTTAATACAAAATAATTTTACTAATCTAAATGGTATGTGTTAACATTTGGAACCTTATACAATTAGGATAAGTATAATATTTTTGAGTTCTATTACCTTTTAGAGTGAAAGATGGGTTTTTGGTAAAGATTTATTAAAGAATGAAAGTCTACATGACAAGTATGTATATTCCCTTACGTTCTTAGTAAATCTGCTAAATAAATTCCTCAACATTATAAAAGGTAACTTAAAATGAAAATGTTGTCGGTTAACTTTTCCAACTGGGGATTCAATGACCGTTTAACCAATCACAAGTTTGTGATTTTCTTGTGGTTAAACTTTCTCCTTATCCTGTTTTCTATAACTCTCCATTAGACCTTAATGGTTTGTTTCTCCTCCATATCCATATTTACATAGAATCCTAGAATGGGCTATATCGGGTGACCTTTGTACTTATCTTGCTTTCTTTTAATGTTATATATTTATTAACCTCATTTCCGATGTGGGTTTTCCACAAAGGTATTTTCTCTTTTCAACTTTTGTTTTCAAAGAAAAATTTCAAATTGCGAGGACGCAATTTATTGAAGGAGGGGAGAATGTAACACCCCGTGCTTCCACGATACGCTTCTCATTTAATAATGCAATAGCCTGCATTGTACGCAACTTCGAGTTCTAAAACACCGCGACTAATCAAAGTAGCCGTTATGAATAGTAATAACAACTTTTTAAAATTATAGAAATTTTATATTTTAAAATGGACTTCATTTTTGTATTTGCAATATCGAAATTATCCAAAGTTGAATTTTTTGTAATTTTCTGAGAACTTCCAATTTTTTATGAATAGTGAAAATTACTTAAAAACAACTTTTTTAATCAAAATAATTTATAGTGATAAATTACAAAATTTAGTGGTTTTAAAGTATAATTAGAATATATTTTTACCATTTTATCCAATGGTGGTCATTAGAATTAATTTAACATTGAAATTGGACATAAACGATTGCCAATCTTTTGATATAAATTGTTTCTTAAAAACACGCTATTTGTTGGGACATCGGGAATTAATTATAAAATTAATTAATGCAACTTATATGTTTGTAATTTTGTAAAATAGAAATAATTTTTGAACTCGGAATATCAATTATAGCTTAGGGTGAAATTTTGGCCTTATTCTGAAAAACTTCAATTTTTGATGAATAGTGAAACCACTAAGTGGTAGTTAAATAACTGATTTTTCAGTTAAATGAAATATTACCACTTCTGTGATTTTATTTTCAAAAATCCGACATACATGGTTGTCATTAAGAAGTAAAATGTGGTTCAATGAGATTAAAATAATTTTTTGGTGAATAGTAACTTTTAAGTTCTTAATCGCGATTAGAGGTAATTAATGTAGTTTAAGGTACAAATAATGTTTTAATAATATGAGATGAGCAAGACACTTTCCCTACTCCTATTGGATGAGTCATGGACGACCAAGAAAACCCATGGGTCAACTTGGGGACCCCATGGAGCCACTTTATTTGGAAAATGACATTAATATATATTTATTTAATGTTAAAATTAAAGTGACACAAACATGAGTTATTTTACTAAAACCGTTTTTAAGTGGGGTTACACAAGTCCAAATTTTGACTATAAATATTAATTAGAAAGATAAAAAGATTTCCTACATCATAGTATTTTTTTTATAATTTTTAGACATTAAATAAATAAATTATTTATGACATCATTATGATGCAGTGATGACCTCATTATTTATCGATTTTAATAAAATGAAAAGATAATGTAAAATACAAGGATTACACTTGTCCAAAGACTATTGGATGGGTAGATTTCGAACCCTTATCACCTTATCCACGAATTATATATGTGTGGGACCTTTAGAATCCGAAAAGCATTGTGTAATAATGTAACATTTCAATCTTTCCAAAAGAGCCCCTCCTCTCCACTTATAAAAGGCCCCCACCTCTCCCTCCTTATTCACACCTTCAAGCCATTTTGCTCGGCCAACCTCTGCCCAAATACTCTCCCAACATCCCCCTATTACTCCTAGAATCCTCACTTTGGGCAGAACTCTTCTCAAGGAAGCCTTTGGCTCAAATCAAAAAGAGTTACCCGATTTTGAGGTAATGTCTTCTCTAATGTTGTTTTGTTTTATTTTTCTTCTCCAACCCCCTAAACTCTTTTTATTAATTTCTTTTGTAACAACACCAGTATCCTCAATTTACTAGGATTTTGTTATAAGAAGGATTCGAGCTACACTGACAGATAATGGTTAAAGAACATACGGTTTCTGTGGATGACGAATTTCTGCCTCACGAAACGATGATTGTTCAACACTCATATAACACCTTCAAAGGTGGCCATTAAGATGTCACTATTTTTATATATGATATATAATATGTTTATGTTTTACTTATGCTTCTGTATTTCTCATTTATGTCATACTTTATGATTTCTATTATGGGTAAAACGCGATAATTTCATTTTAGGAAGTGCGGACTACCGTCCCCTCAAAGTGATTTGAATCGTTAATGCCATATGTGAGATGTATAAAGGATGGAGTAAATGGTATTATACACTATATTATACTGGAATTATATTATACATTTATATCCTTATGATTTCGTTCCATTAAATATGAAATTGAAATGAAAGTAGCGTTCATGCGTACGTACGGCTTACCGTCTCCATGAACGGTGCATTTCATTTCTTACCTCTAAATGTTATGTAATATTATAAATGAATGTATATAATTGATATATAAGATATATATGACATCTAAATCATGAATATAATTCTGGAGATAATGGATATTCTACCACATAAACAACTTGTAATTATAAGAAGTTTATTGTTGACTCAAGTACCAAAGATCGACAAAACGACCGTTATTAACTTAAATAATTACATAATGTTCATATCATTGTAATAAGTGATATAATAAGGATAATAAAATTGAAAATGGTTCTTAATAAGGTATATATTAACTCTAGTTTATTATTCAGGAGGTTAAAGAATGGTTGAGTCTAGTCAAACACGAGGTAAGGGAATTTCTTAACCCAACTTCCATTCTTTGGGTTAATCTCCTACTTTCAAATTATTTCATGATATTATTATGTCTTATTTTGTATTCATTATGAGTAACTATAGTGAATACACATAATAGATCTATTTTATTTTAAAAATCATCTTTTTAAGGACTTCGTCTCAATCTCCTTTCATTGAGGAATATTTGGTTTTATACACAACTTTCTTTTATACGGTGTATAAACCCCTTTGACTTTTAAGTTTATTCAAAAGGAATCTTTTTTTACGAAGCGTTTTTCTAAACGACAAAAGGGAATGTTTTTCTTTCCGTACTTATGCGGCGACAACGACTTCTCCGCCGCCGTGACCATTTTTTGAGTTTCGGCTTCCTCTACAAGCCATCATTTTTTTAATGAAAAATAAATACAAAGTTTTAACTTTCTTTTATTTTGGTATTGAAAATGGTTTTGAAAGCATTTTTTATATCAATGTGTTGTATTGATATCTTGTGATTGAAATGTGGAAATGTTATGTTTCCTTTATGCATGTCTTATGTGATACGATTATGTTATGGTTTATGATATGTTTAAACCTATTCATATGAGGAATGTATTGGACTTAATAAGTGACGGGTGGAGCCCGCTACAACTCCTCGATGCATCGGTAGGTCTCATGAGACAACTAGACGTGGAATTGGCCGAGGCCCTTTCCCAATTTGATTTATGGTTTTGGCCGAGGCCTTAATCATTTTAGACGTCTTGGCCGAGGCCTTGACAAAATGTTTCAGAATGTCTGGCATTATACATTCCCTCATTATGAAAGTGGTTATTGATATTGCATGTGGTTATTCGACCAGTAGAATATCCATGTGAATAAGTAAATGGAATTATCTCATTTTACTTTTTCCATATTATGTTGAAGTTCATGTTTAAAAGGATTTTGTTTTAGTTATACATTGCCTTAAAAGTTAATGTTTATTTATGAAAGCTTCCGCAATATTGTTATCCTTACTGAGTATTTGAGCTCACCCCTTTCAATGTTTTAATATTTTCCAGGATGTGAAGAAGTATTTTATGAATGACCTGCAGGGATTGTGAGAAGAGGATATGAGTGTGGGCTATGGGGACTTTGTTATTGTAGTTTTTCACTTTATGATGTAATGTAACGTTTACGAATGTATCTAGTGTTTCCAAGGCTACTAAACTAATCGGTCTTTCGAGACTTGATCTTTTTTGATCATGCCAATGTTACGAAGTAATGCACTGACTCTGGGTAGCTGGGGTCGGGGCGTTACAGGTTAAACCAAAACTAAAAAAAGAAAATGAACCGCACTAAAAAGCTAGGACATTATAACCCCCTCCTTAAAATAACCCACCCCTATGTTTCCCTTCTGAGGGTAATAATACATCTTTTATGGAACGTTCTGTCCACTGAGCATGTATATCATTCTCTCTCTCTCCCATTTTTCATCTAGCACATAGCCATGATTCTTCAACATCCAAACTAGTGGAACTGACCTATATCAGAGATCCTTCATGCTCCAGTTAATGATACGTATCATATGATCCTTAGATGAAACATCCTTCTTCAAATAAATATCCTTATGGTGAAAAAATGAGATGGGTCAAAATGATATTGATGAATTTGTGATATATGAAAGATGTCCTGCATGACACGACAGCTCTGAGGTAGATGAAATCGATAGGAGACCGGCCCAACACCCTCCACTGTCTCGAATAGACCAACATAACAATGTGATAACTTTCCCTGCATCGAAATCTATCTATGACTAAATCTAGGGAAAACATCCAGAAAGACCTAATGTCCCACCTCAAACTCAAGAGGTCTATAAAGATCATCATTATAAGACTTCTAGTAGTATTGAGATATAGCCATACCTGTTTGAATTAGCTTTACATTCTCTAAAGTCTGCTAAATAAGATGAGGACTTGTTAATGCTGCCTCTCCAATGTCTAACCAACTTAGGGGTGAACGACATAGCCTACCATAAATTATGTCATAGGAATCCATCTGGACCATTTCCTAAAAAGTTTTATTTTTGGAAAACTATATTAGAGATATATGATTCTCCCATGAACATAAGAAATCAAGGATACATGCCTGAAGCATGTCCTATAACATTCATATTCTCTGCTCAGACTACCAGTCAGTATGAGGGTGGTACATTGTACTAAAGAGTACCTATGGAGCTATTTACTTATGTAGACCCTTCCATAAATACGATATAAACCGAGTGTCTCAGTCTGATATGATAGAATGGGGAACACCATGAAGGAAACAAATCTCAAAGACATACAACCTCCAAATATCATCAACTAATAAGGTCTATTGGATCAGTAGAAAGTGTGAAACCGTGGTCAACCTATCAATGATCACCCACAAAATGTCACTACCTTAAGGGGATCTCGGTGAGCCTATCAGAAAATCCATGGTGATGTCGTTCCATTTACACTTAGGAATGGATAGAGGCTGTATAAGTCTTACATGTCACTGGTGCTCGACCTTCACCAGCTGATAGGTGGAACACATCATGATATAACCGACTACCTATCTCTTCATACCTGGACATCAACACTGGCGACATATGAATTGGTACATCATTCCAAGCCTAGGGTGAAATTCCCAAATAGTGGCATGAGATTCCTATATCAACTCTTCCCACATGTTAAACAGAACCCATATAATCCCATACAAGTGAAGGATCTCATTCCCATAAAAAACCTAATAGGTGGTGATTTCTCACCCAAGACACTCTCCCATAGGAAAAAGGCCCTCAGGATCAAATAATTATCTCATCATCTCCAATTCTAGAAGATATAATGTCATTGATAGAGCTACTAAACTAATATTCCAGTGTTGTGCCTAAAATACCATATAAATCTCAAAAAATAGAGCCACCAATTGCCACTCACGACTAGCCTCATGGATGATCTCTATCTGATTATTTCGGATTAAGGTGTCTGCCATAACATCACCCTTTCTGGGTGTATAAGAAATCCCAAAATCAAATGAATATAAGTTTTCAATCCACCCATGCTGCCTCCGATTCAAGTCTCACTAGGTTGTTATAAACTTGAGACATTTATGGTCTATGTAAACAAAAAACCTCTCACCTAATAGGCAATTACTTAAACAACACAAGGCATGAACAAAAAATGCTTACTAGGGGATGTGAATAGGGTAGTTCTTCTCATGAGGTTTCAACTAGAAGAACCCATATACTACAACTTGATCTTCCTAAATCTGAAATGATCCCTATCTGATTTCTAAATCATCACAATAAATAGTATAGGTTATTACCAACATTGGAAGAATTAGGATCGATGCTAAATATAGTCTAACTTTCAAATCCTAAAAGGTTTTATTATAAGTTTATGTCTATAAAAATTTCATTCCCTTTTTAGTAAATCCAATATGAGGCACTTCTAAGCCTGAAAAAGTCTTTAATTAATTTCTTATAATAGCTGTAAAACCCCGTGAAACTACATATATAAAACACATTCTTGGGAATATCATAGGAATCCATGATTCTCACCTTCTTTGGGACAACATATATGCTTGATTTATAAATTATGTGACCCAATAAGTGAACCTTATAGATCCAAAGGTGAAATTTATCGAGTTTATAATATATCTAATACCTTATAATTGTATTCTTCATGATCTCATGATGTTTGGCATGATTATTTCTAGTGTGAGAATACACCAATACATCATCAATGATGACTACCACAAATGAATCCATGTACATGTAGAAATCCCAATTCATCAGGGCCATGAAGATTGGCTGTGCATTTGTAAGGCCGAACAAAATGACCAAATACTCATACAATCTATACCTTCTTTTTAAATCTATATGTAGTTTTTATGGTCTTTCAAACACTTTATAGAAGCCTAAAATCAATTCGATCTTAGAGAAAACTATCACTCCTTGGATCTAGTCAAAGAGGTTGTCTATTTGAGGAAATGGAAACTAGTTCATTACCATAAACTGATTTAACCATCTATAATCCATGGAAAATATTAGGGTACCATGAAACTTCCTAGAGAAAAGGATGGGTGAACCACACGGAGAAGTGAAGGGTCATATAAAACCCTTTTCAACTATTTCTTCTTACAGCTTCTTGGGTTCTTGGAGCTCAGTAGGTTCCATACCCTTAAGAGGAATAGACACTAGATCCACACCTAGAACTAGCTCAATGATGAAATCCACCTCTCTCAAAGAATTTAAGATAGATAAATCTTTAGGGAAAATGTCCCAAAAAATATCCATAGTCATAGGGAATTCTACTAGATTCATTCCCGGTCCGATCATAAAGAGACTAGCCATTTGGGATGTTACCTTACCCATCTCAATATGCTTGGGTCCATATTGAATATCCTTGATATCCTAATCAACCTTTTGAATACATTTCCTTCCCTAAAGTGATTTAAAATACACCCTCTAATTATATACCTCAACGTGGGTGTGATAAGGCACTAGTAAGCCCATACTAAGAATGATGTCGTAGTCGATCATCTAAAGGTTGAATAAATTCCACTAGAAATGGTACCCACCTATATCAAGGGAGAACTAATTTCATGGATGTATTATCTATGATATAACCCCAAACAATGTATCAAGAGTCATTATACAACTGAGGTACTCAATTTCTATGAAAACATTCCATAATCGTATCATATATAAAAGTGTGAAATTAAACTATATCAAACATGGAAGAAAATAATGTTGAGGCTACTGGAATAGTACCTCATATAGTATAAGGACCTTCACTATAATCTTCATAAATAGGCTGCATTACATATATTTTTACTGAACTATGACACTAAGATTCAACCTGACCAGCTCAAGTGGATTCAACCTGCTGGCGCTGAGCCTATGATGCCTAACTACTCCAACTATGACCATTGACTCTTCTAGTAGAAGAAAAAAATCCCAGCATGACAAGGATTCAATGTTCTATCCACAAAAGTGGTGTTGGTAAAAATCCACTTCACTAGGAACTGGATGAAAAGATCAATAGAACCGCTAAATGTGACAGATACCACTGTAAGATTAGCACTCAATCGAGTTTTTCATACACTAAGGATATTTATGCCTAGGTATTTCAAACTTGTGTTGCATAAAATTCGCATTGGTTCACATCATCTAGCTTTAAATTCCCCCCACATCTCTTGAAATGATGTTTCTTTCCATTAAAAACCATCTCATTTCCTATAAGCTGAATCAATCTTGCCCAAATTTCCAGATTCCCTTAGGTTCTGTTCAATGATGAGGGTTGGGTTCACTATCTCTGAAATGGTGTTCAACCATAAGATGTTCACCAGTGATTAGATGGTGTGTGAAAACCCATCCTCAAACCACCTCTCTGTGTATAGATCTTCACTGGTCAACATCGATGAGAAACAATGAAATTTAGTGATGTGAGATGAATACTCCATCACTGACATGTCACATTGAGGAAGGTTCATGAACTCTTGAGCAAAATCATTTCTCAACACATGAGAAAAGAAGAAGTTGAAAATGTCTATATAGAATTCCACCTAGACCTTTCCTTGATGTCAACCAGCTCGAGTAAGGGAATCCCACCAATTCATGGTGTAGCCACGTAGCAAGTAGGTGCATAGATTGAAAATTCTTTCTAGAGGCATATCTATATGATCTAAGATAGAAAACATGGGCTCTAAGCATGAATCAGTAGCCAGATGTCCTTTATCCCCTAAGAAGGTAGAAGTATGTTACTACTAGAACTCACATGTCAGCTCTTCCATGGTTGGGAAAGGTTATTGCACACCCTATATAGACTGCATTAAATAGAATAAACTATCCAAAAAGTAAGCCTCGGTGACCAGCAGAAGATCAAAAATAGGTGATTTAGGTATAACTATAAGATGTATCATGGGTGGATCAGTCCCCAACACCTTCATAGCATGCTCATAACTACTTTTTGGTGTACGTAATGAGGATATCAAATAAACATAATTCTATAATTCTAAAGAACATTACTCGGATAATATTTAAAATAGATAAGAAATAACAAAACCTAGAGAGGACATGCACAATACTTCCTATAATGAGTCACACCTCTCTTTCCGATCCAAAATTCCAGTTTATGTGACAAAAATAGTAAAAAAAGGATCACAGAAGACACAACCTACTTCCCACTACTAAGGTCAGTTCTAGATCAAGGTATCACACAACATGGCAGAGGTTCCAAAATATGGAGTGTAAATTGCAATAAATTGAAGAAAATCCCTTTACTTTTCAATTGTTAGCCTCATTTAGTGGCAAACAGTTAATTTTAAAACTTTATATTATTTAATTTTATTCTTGGTTTTTTGGTTATAGATATCTTAATCTAGTTAATTGTGTCACCAATTCCAAATTTATAATGGAAAGTACACGCTATAAATTGAAATTTTAATGTCAAGTAACTACAACATAGCCTGTATATCTTGTATTAGGATGTAAGAGTTCTTGTATAGTGATTTTATTGAATTACTCTGCTTCCCAATTTATAGAATTACTTTCCTCTTAAATTTTAATTTGCATTCATCAATAAAATCAAATAATGTTGAATAATTGGTTAATTAAGGTTTCAACATCAATATTTGAGAGAAAAGGCCATTTAGATTGATTTAGGTACTTTAATTAATATAATTATGTCATTATCACAAGAAATAATAGCACACATAAAGGCTTAACAAATAAGGAACTCACAAAAATCATAAGAAATACAAAAAATACACTCATAAATGTAAATATGTAATGGAATAATTCATGATATTAAAGTCCTAAGGTTGCCAGTATGATGAATGAATTCATACACCCTCATACCATTAGGCCAATGTAGATGAAATCCCACCACAATAATATCAGGAACCATAACAGCACAAAACATGTGCATCACCCAACGATGAATTCCGAAAAATTGTAACAAGCATGTGAAAGAACAACATTAACCCATCCCGGTTAATTTGGGTTTCCCCTATATGTTGATTAGATACTCACAAGAATAGACTCATTACCAAATTCTATCACATCATATTATCCTCTCTAATACCCAAATATTAAGACAAAATGATAAAAGAAACTCTGATGCTACTTGTATTTTCCCATATCAGAAGCCACTATACAGTTCCTCAAGATGGTCGACCAGATTACGTCAAACACACCTCTCCATAAGATAGAGGTTGCCAATTAGCAGCAAGGTATTAGGGTGTGTCCTTAGGGAGACTATTCCCTCATAAGTTAGAGTGGATCACAATGGTACCAAATTGTGTTAAATAATAAAAACAAAATAGGTAATAATAATATGGAAAAATAATAAATAGGTGGAAGCTAAATCATAAATAAATACAAAAGATGATGATGATCATGTCATGTGGCTATATAAAATAAGGTTCATGGGAAACAAGGGAGAAGGTATATACAATATTATAAAAAAATACCAAAAAATACCAAAAAAACTATAACTAGCTTCACGAGAATAAGCTCGGTCCTCCGCTCTCGTACTCCATCCTTGGAATCAGAATCAAGAATCAGAATATGAGCGATTCCATTTATGTTTACCTACAATTATGAAGTCATCTTGGGTACCACGGGTTGTGAAATATACTCAGTAGTACTCCATCCACAGTTTCTAGATCATACTTGTTTGTTCATATAAAATGAGAGTGTTCCCATAATAACAAATGAAGGTAAGTAAATAAATAAATATGTTAGATGGGCCCTACTGGGGATACACATCCAATTTTACCTACTTTGTCCAGAGTTTGATGTCTCTAAAATAGGTAACCTATACAAGTTTGAAATAGGGTAAGAGATGTCATAAAAAGTGTATCAAGATATGGACCATGGCCAATCATGTGATTTTGATTGGCAGACATATCCCTATAATTTCAGTTGTACATTTCAGTTCTTAATATAAAATTCATCATTTAAATCTTAGTATGAGGAGACCTGACTGTCACCACCCGACTTGCCAAGGTTTGACCCATGACTACCTGAATCCCACCTCCAATAGGCCAGGGATTAGTGACTACCGTCGAGTAGGCAATACCAAAAATAGGAGGAATTAACCTAAAGTAAATGTACACAAGAACACATATCCATTACCACACAATACAGAAATGTAAAACAATTGAAAAAAATACCTACATACATTTAAGATCCCACAACAGAGTATGACAATAAGGTATTGAAAACAGAAACAGGAAAAAAAGCATGCCTAACAAAAATTGAAACAAGTCAAATATTCTCTAAGGGAGAGGACTAACTCAAAATTATTCTCTCGATAAATACCTCGATTAGTCAAAATCCATGAATTCTCCACTCACTCCTTATCCTCCCAAAACACTGTTAAAAGGTCCTTCATCTGTACAAGACATGACACATGTAGGAAAAGCCCATGTAGGGGTGAGTATAAAAATACTCATTTGAAAACCCCAAAAACACTAAATTCAAAGCACCAAGTATATTCATCTCAATACAAGATATGAAAATAAATTTATAATAGAAGAAACAAGATATAATCAAGAAATACGCCACACCATCAAGTGATCATAACCAAATGTCATCCATTGGATTCAGTTCAAAGCAACACTCATTCTGGGATAACTCACTCCATAAGACATTCTATGACCAGAGACACTCTATGAAGAGGTCTAGTTCATTGGGTCCCACCCAAATAGAAAACAATGGTCTAATAAGACTTTGATACATAGGTAATGGGTCACACTCTAAACCACTAGGGGACACCATGAATCCAATCTACATCAACCCACTATGTAGGGGATAGTACGTCAATGATTCCACTAACCCTACCAATACATCTTTCTAGGTGGAAGAGATATTACCTACTCAAGGAGGACACACTGACACCAGAAACTCCAAGTAGGGAAGTAAGGATGATAGAGGATATTAGTCTAGTCTCACAAATGGATGCCACAACTCTATATGAGACTCAACCTCTTGAGGGGATCAAATTCCAATGATGTGGATATAATGATGCACTGTACCCCTGAGGGAAAGGAAAAATGGAATGAAACAAACCTATACTAGTCCAAGCTAAGAAAACTAAGAGCCTCAAGAAATCTATAAGGGATTACATGGCATGAAGAAGGGGAACACGCTGTGTCTATTGAATTTGGGTCCTTCCCGTGTAAACAACTCATGGAATCAAAATATGTCCATGTAGTAGTACACGTTGTGTAGGAAACCCATTTTCTAGTATATGAATTCAACCCATGTACACTTGTTTGTGTGTTGGTATATGACATAGCCAATGTACTCAGTCCAACTAGTGTCTGTGTGGGGGAATACACACTGGGTTGGCAACCCGTGTCCTCTACCCAGTGTCTTTGTACTTCCCATGTATAGGTCGAGTATCTGGGGAGGGACCATATGTTTTTTTAAGATAGGGCACACACTGGGTGATACCTATATCATATATTAAATCCTAGATACTGCTTAGGGGGGCTATATGTTGTGTAATCCTATATTACATTCCGTGTTCTTTGGGGTTTTCCAGAAATCCCAAATCTTCCTCCGCATGAATCGATAGATCCTCCAGCCTCTAATCCATTGACCTTTGTGCTAAAAAACTAAATATCCAACCTTTTTTTTCCATTCCATCACTGAATCAAGACATTTCATCACCTTATCTACTCGTAAAATGTATCAAATAGTTGTTCTTCATTCCATGACAAAGAACATCGAAGAACACGAAATCAGGAATCACCCTTCATATGAATTTCCCAGTCTCAATCATCACACCTCCATCATTCCATGTTGATCCTAGATCTATGATATCAGATCATTTCACCAAGAAATGGGTGTGTAATGATCGATTGGTTTGGAATAGTGGAACCTTGGGCAAAACTAAGAACGCCCATGGTGAATCATGGAACCGAGGGACAGATGAAAAAGAACAAACAATAGGAACAAACCTTGATCGATATTTATATTAATCTTGGTTTGTTTATGTTTGAATGATAATTGAATCCATCAATAATTTAATCACAAAAATTTCACCCAATAAATCCCTGCAAAATAATCCCATCCCATATGGTGACGAATCCACAAATCAATCCATTCATTGATTGTTTTGTGTTTATCACATAAATTAAGAATGGGTAATAAATAAAAATAAAATAAACAACCTACCTTGATCCAGTTAGATCGCTGATGAAGGAAAAAATGTGTCTTCATTGTTGGAAAGATCTGTCGAATCCAAGTTTCATCGATCATTAATCCATGATCCGTCACCATTTTCCTAAGAGATAATCCTTGAAGCTCTCTCCAGTGTCTCTCCTATGTTTTCATGGTTATGTGGATAAATTTATAAATCCTCCCTAAAAATATATTTAATTATTTTCAGTCTCTATGTCAGCATAAAAGAAATAAAATAATTTTATTAAATAATATTATTCATCTCAATTCCCATGATGACTTTTCCAAAAATGACCTGTGCCAAATAATGTTAAGTCATGCCTATGGTAAAACCATAATTCTGAACTCAACGATGACCTTAAATTTATAATCCAAGAACTCTTTTAGAAGTTATTACAACTTTTTTAGGAAAACTATGTATGCATGATATTTAATAAATTTAATATATTTCAAACATTTATTCTGAGCACAACAGACCTCCGAATCATACACAATCTTAGAATCTAGTGAAAAATAAATCTTTATAATATTTAAAAATAATACACTGAAATTATGGGACATTACATTATCCCCAACTTAGGTATTTTCTTCCCGAAAAGTGAAAAACTACCCAAAGAGATGGGGGTTCTGGGCTTGCATATGGGACTCCCAATCCCAGGTGTTGTCCTGAAGGTTCTCGTGTTGTCACCAAACATTCCCAATGCGAATCAATATCCTACAAAGGATCATATCCTTCAAATACTCAATCATTAATGGGTACTCATCAAAGGGAACTCCATCCACAATGTCTAACTCACCCTTATCAAAAATGTGCAATGGGCCATGCATGTACCTCCTTAGTTACGACATGAGGAAGGAATTGTGTACCTGGTCTAGTTACAGAGGTAGAGATAAGTGGTATGAGACTTCACCAAATCTATGCAGTATTTGGAAAGGGCCTATGGACCTCAGAGATAGATTTCTGCCTTATCCTAATCTCCATAGTCCACAACAAGGTGAAGACTATAGGAACACATGGTCTCCTTCCTCTAACTCTAAAGGATTTCATAACCTGTCAGCATACGACTTTTGATAGTTTTTTAGTCTTCATCCTCTACTGGATGATCTCCACATTCTCTATAGTAGTTCACACCAACTTTAGACCCACGAGTTCCAACTTTACTATGTTAGTCCAATAAAGTGGTGACCTATAGGGTCACCAATAAAAACCCTATAATGGTGCAATACCAATGGTAGAATGGTATCTATTGTTGTATACAAACTTCAAAAAGGGTAGTTTGTCCTCCCAACTCTAGCAAACATCCGACATCCAAGCCCGTAGAATATCCAACAAAACCTGAATGATCCACTCTATCTAGCCATCATTTTTTTGGGTGGAATGGTATTCTCAAGCATAATTGGGTCTTGAAGGCTTCCTGTAATCCTCTCTATTACTGAGATACGAAGTGTCCAATACGGTTAGTGGCAATAATTAAGGGAACTCCATGGAGCTGAACTATCTTTTGTATGTAGAGACATCCCAATCTCTCTACTAAACTCTACTCTCAAATAGCTAGGAAGTGGGATGACATGTTAATCAGTATAAAATATCCCAAATGGAATCATATACCAGGGAAATATGTGGTTATACTATCATACAGTCCATAGATATTCCATCCCACTTCCACTATGGTACCTCAAGAGGTTGGGTAAAACCCACTAGAACATGGTGCTCATCCTTTAATTGCTAAAAAAGTAAGGCATCAAGATATAAACTCTACAACTTCTTTCATTATGTCTGGACACCAAAATTGATGTCAGAGGTCTTGGTACCTCTTAGATACACTGAGATATACCGCCAAAGGGGATGTATGAAACTCTTACAAGACCTCCTCCTACAACACCAAAGGCACAACTATCCATTATTTGAAAATGATAACATGCTCCTAACCTTCAAAATATCCTTCAATAGAATTTCCAATGAATATATGAGTATGTATGGTATCAAAGTGGGTATCTAAACATTAAGAATCCCTAGAATTATGTAGTTTTAGTGATGTAACAACCATCTACTGAAGATATGAATCACAATCCTTGTCCACAAAGGAAAACTGAAACAAGGATAATCACTATGATGCCTCAACCAACAAATGATACTATTGATCATGTTTTCCACCACATTCCCCTTCTTAGGAGTATATAAAATATCAATGTCATAGTCCTGGAGGAACTCTATCCATTGCCTATATCTCAAGTTAATATTTTTATGAGGGAAGATATACTTGAGACTCTTGTGGTCAGAGTATATGGTCAACTGCTCACCCATCCGGTAGTCTCTCCACACATTCAATGCAAAAACTATTGTTTCTAACTCAATATCTTGGGTCATGCTATTCTTATCATGTGGTCTCAACTGGCATGAACCATAGGAAATAACTACTTTCCTTTGTATTAGAACACAACCAAGTCTGATCCCAATTGTATTACAAAGCACTATGTACATGACACCCTCCTATGATAACCCTAGGATGGGAGTTCTATTGAACCTCTACCTGATCTCTTGAAATAACTTTTGGCACTTTTCTATCCACGTGAAAGGATTTCCTTTCCCAGACAAGGTTTATAAGTGTACTTACACTTTAGAGAATTTGGGTACAAACCTATAATAGTACCCAACCAATCTAAGGAAACTACGCCCCTCAGTAATACTCTTGGGTGTCTCCAAAGCGAGTATTTCCTCAAACTTCACTTGATACACTGAAACTCCATACTATGAGTTGATGTGTCCCAAAAAGTGGACCTCTAAAATCTATAAATGAAACTTTGACATATTCCTGTAAATCTAGTTCTCTCAAAGTGTGTTTAAGACCATCCTCAAGTGTCTTGTTTACTCTTCCTCAGATGAAAAATATAATAGGATGTCATTGATGAAGAAAACCAGAAAACTATCCAAGAAAGGATGAAATATCTGGTTCATGAATCCCAGGAACACTACTATGGTATTCTTCACCCCAAAGAACATCACCAAGTACTCATAATGATCATAACAACATAAGAATTTTTTCTTCGATATATCCTCATCTCATACATGTAGATGGTGATAGCTTGAGCTGGGGCTAGTGTTTGAGAACCAATATGACCCTATCAACTATTTGAAGTGGTCATCGATTCTTGATAGTGGACAATTTTCTTTCATAGCCACATGGTTTAAATATCATTATTCCACACATAACCTCAAGGTCATATATACCTTCTTGGAAAACAACACTGGGGTAGCCCAGGGGGAAATGATAGTTCTCACAAAGCCCTTCTCCTGCCGTTCCTCTAATTGAATCCTTAGATCTTGATTCTCTATGAGATATATCTGATATGCTTGTGCATATATCAATTCCATCACATGACGAAATTCAATTAAAAAATCTAACTCTTGGCGGGGAGGTAAACCTAGTACGTCATTAGTAATTATTTCCTTGTAATCTAACACCACTATAAGAAACTAATATCCCAAAGAAATTACTACCCCATAGTCATTCTAGATAACTAGTGAGTAATTGGATCTACTATCATTTACCTGATCTCTTCCTACTCTGCAAAGGTTTCCATTTCACTAAAAAAACCTCATTTTTTTTACAATAGACACAACAAGTCCTTATCCCAAAATAGTCAATTTGAGAATGAACTGCAGATAACCATTCCATATCAAGAATGATGAGATAAGGACTTATTTCTATAATAAAGAGATAAAATACCAAACTCTCACATCCAAACATGGAGTCACACTATCAGAACAAGTGAAAAATCATTGATTCACCGCCCAGTAAAGTTTCCAACCACAAGGGTTGAGTCCAAATCTCAATCAAAATCTCTAATTTTTGAACTAGAGGAGTGGAAAGGAAGGAAAGGATATAAAACCTATCTATCAACACTATAAATTATATAGGAAAGAAATATATCATATCTATTATCAACCATATATCCCTAGGGTAATAAACCTTCATAGCTTGTAGCTGGCCTCATCCATGCCCACCATCTCTTTGAGCCTAGTGTGGACCACCTGGGGGTGGTGGTGGTAATAGGACGAACCTCCAACCAACTTTTACTACCCTTACGATCCTTCTAAGGTATACACCAAACTATGGACCACCCTACTCATACCTATTTCTCTATCTTGGCAGTCCCTCAATTGTCTCCCAATTAGCTGAATGATCGGCTGAGAGATTTCATTCCAGATGTACCCAACCGTTTCAAGAGAAACACCCTTACCCTTCGGCTGATTCAAGCCACCCTAAGAGCCCTGCACTTCTGAACCTGAGTCTTGGAATACCCTCCTAAAATGATTGACCCACTTCGATCCTTGTGACTACTGTCATCTACCTACTACCGAGGTATTAACTACCAACTTCCCAATTCTAGGTCCCAATACTAGTGTCTTCTCATCTAGAATTTTTTTCGAACAAGGATCATCAAGATCTCTATAAAAGGTTGAAATGATAAGAGAGATGCCACTGATGCCCGGATGTACCAGCACAAGCCCTAATCAAAGGCCCAATCCCTAAAGAACTGGTCCCATACCATATCCAAGGAGCAACATGAGAGATCAGTAAACTTCACTGAATAATCCTCTAAAATCATATTTCCCTATTTCAAACATAGAATCTCTTATATTTGTACTAATATCAAATCAGGGATGGGTTGAAATTCTCTATAAAGAGAAGCTTAAAGTCTATCTTAGAGAAAGATGTATCATAATGTGACTACGTCACTAAGCACCACCATCTCCCTGCAGATCCTTTAAGAAGACTCAATTTAAGGACTTACATCTGATCGACATGCATCCTCACAAGGTGGAAAACACGAGTGGCTTCCTCTAGCCAACTCTCAGGCACCATGGAGTCTAGCTCACCCTGAAAACTGATAGATCTTTGCCTTTGAAACTCGTGCAACACACTCAACTTCGATACATCCTCAACTGGTTGTGCTAATGCTTTCTACCACTCAATGGGTGGTGGTATATCTTGTAAACCACCCAAAGGTTCTATCTCCGGTACAAGACCCTATAATAATTCCTCGTCACTAAGTAGATCATCCTCATGATCACACAGTGGAATCACGACTGCCTTTTTAGATGGAGGAATTCAGAGATAAAAAAGATTTACCATGGTCAAAAGAGTATATATGGGGAGATGACTCAAGAAGGACATGAAAAAAACCCATTCATATATAATGAATTTACTAAAAATTTTCCCCACACCTAAATGTTTAAATTTACTGATTTTAAAGGCAGATGATTTGAGTCTAAGTGTATGGATTCAATGGTTGTCGCACCAACACTAGAATCCCTTGCCTAAAAGTGAATCTCAAAACACTAAACACTATTGCCCCAAACTAATCTCACTGAATCCAAATTCTAAAGTAGAACCAAACTCCTATGATAAAACTCTAATATGACCCGAATTTTTGAGGTCTGACCTGGGACCACCCTAGGCCTGACTCCAATAAGCTAGGGGAGGGAGAAAAGCATCAAATTGGTTTATCTGAAAAAATTCGAGGCATTAGACTAGACTACCAATAAACATGCACACAAATCCTATCCCAAACAATTATGAAATGTAAAACAAATTAAACAATGAATTTATATATTTGTGATCCCATAATAGAGTACAAAAATAAAGTTTTGAAAATATTAAATGGGAAAAAATAGGCAAAAAAAATTCTAAAGAGTCCAACCTGCTCCAAGTGTGAGTACTAAGTCAAAAGTGCACTCCTGATAAACACCTCATTCTATCAAACTCCAACTTCACTCCACCCACTCTCTGTCCTCCCAGGAAACCATCAAAATTTCTGTCATCTATAGAAGAAATGAACTTTTTGGGAAATGATTATGTATGGGTGAGTATAACAATACTCAGTAAGACACCCCATAAACACTAAAAATGAAGCACCAAGTATATCCATCTCAAAAAAAGATATGAAAATCACTGTATACTAGAAGCTTCTAGATATACTTAGGAAAGACAACATGCCATCAGCCAGTCATAACCAACTGTCAGCCGCATGATTCTACTCAAATAAACACTCATTCTAGGAGAACTCACTATGAGATCCATGCCATCATCATTGAATCTTGAAGAAGAGTCCTAGCTCATTAGGCCGTGCCTAAAGATAATGCACTGATCTAAGAAGACTTTGATACATAGATTAGAGGTCACACCCATAACTGTTGGACAACACCATGAACCCAATATGGATAAATATGATATGTAGGGGATCATACATCAATCATTCCACCAACCTACTAATGGAACCTACTATATAGAGGATTGACTCCGTATTTAGGGAGTTCACACCAATTCCAAAAACTCCAATAGGGAACTAAGGGTGATAGAGTATCACACTCCATTATTATAGAGGGATGCCAGAACTCTATCTAAGACTCTACATCTAGAGGGGATCACAATCCTGTGGTGTGGATGTAATGATTCAGTATACCATCAAGGGAAAGGAATAAGGTATTTCACACATCCTATAATTTTTCAAAGCAAGAAAAAAGTGCCTCAAGGACTCTTGAAGGGAGTATACGTTGTGTAGAAGGGTACACGCCATGTCCCTTGACCCCATGTCCTACCCATGTAAATGGTCATTGTCATGAAACTATATCTCTGTAGTCCATATAGGTGAACTATGTACTATACCGGTGTGACAGTAGATGGATTAATCCTGTATACCCATGTCTGTGAATCATTACAAGACTTATCATGTGTATTCGGTCCAACCCATGTCAATGTGGGGGAGTACAAGCCATGTAGGAAACTCGTGTACTCCAACCCATGTCTGTGTACATTCCAAATACAAAATGAGCATCTAGGGAAGGAAAAAATGCTGTGTAGGCTGGGCCATATGCCATATGATACCTATATCCTACCAAAAACACTATCTTATAATTAGGAGGGTCAAAATTCCGTGTACTCTTAGATTACACACCATGTTCTGTGGGATTTTCCATAAATCATAGATCTTCCTCCGCATGCATCAGATGGTCGTATGGACTTTGATACTTCGACCAACATGCCACAAATCCCAAGATCCAGCCTCATTTTTACATTCCATCACTGAATCAACATGTTTCATCACCAGACCTACTCATAAAATGGATTAAATCGATGTTCTTCATTTCATGCCGAAGAACACCAAAAATGAAAAATAAGGAATCAACCATCATTTGAATATCCCTGTATCCATCACCACACCTCCATAATTACATTTATATCCTAGATCAAAAATATCAGATCCATGATCCAAGAAATGGTTATCCAATAATCAATTCATTAGGAATGGTTGTACTACAAACCAAGTGAAGAATGCCCATGGTGAATCGCTGAACTAGGGGAGAGAAGCATATGAACCAATAAGAGGAAAAAAACTCAATCAATGTTCATGTTGATATTTTTTTCTTTCCTTTAGAAAAATAATTGAATCCATCAAAAATTTAATCATAATAATTTATCCTTCTAAATCCCTGTAAAATTATCCCATCCCGCAAGGTGACTAATATGAAAATAAATCTGTTTTCCAATTGATTTGTGTTCTTCGCATAAATTAATAAAGGGGAATAAATCCTAATAAAACACATGTACTACCTCAATTTAGTTTTGTTACTGATGAAGAATGAATGTGTTGTAATTATCGTTGGAAATATCCATCAAATATGTGGTTGCATTGATCATCGATACATGATCTGTTTCCATTCGCTTGAGAGAGAACCCTCAAAGCCCTCTCCAGTGGATCTCCAATGTTTCCAGGGTTATGAAGATAACCCTATAAATCCTGTATAACAATCTATTTAAATATTGTTACTCATTTCATCAGTATAAATAAAATAAAATAATTTCACTAATTTTTTTGATCATTTCAAGGCCCGTGATGAGTTTTCGAAAAACCACTGGCACCGACTAATGTTATGTTACGTCTAGGTTAAAACCATCATTCTGAACTGAATGGTTCCCTAAGATTTATGATTTGGACAACTATTTATATGTTATCCCACTTTTTAGGAAAACTCCATGAATCTACTATTTAATATATTAATATATTTTTCAAACATTAGTTCCGAGCACACTGGGCCTCAAAATCATATACTGTCTCGGTGCCTGGTCTGAAAAAAACCATATAATATTTTAAAATAATATATAGAAAATCCAAGACATTAAACAATTCCCATCCAAGGAAATCCATAAATAAAGTACCAAGTATCAATCCTTGTGTTCTGCATAAACCCAACGTCGTGGGAGTCAGTCCAAGGTGACCCATAAATTAGATCCCATGTATCACTCCCCATAGGGTGTGGAAACAACAAATACCTCCAAGTCCATCATTTTTATCTCATTTAGTGGTTTGAATATCACTTGTGGCATGGTACAAACATCTCTCCACTGAGCCCATCTGTGGGGTCTACCCTAGGGAGCCAGTATCACTCATTTTTAGGTAGAGGAAAATTCATAGTGAGACCATCTCTTCAATAACTATTATCACCCCTGGCGTATTTATAATTATTTTAAAAAACTGTCTATATGACATGGTGATCCCATCCAATACATACTTATGTCTTGAACCTTGAACCAAACTCGACATAACATGAATGCAATAATGCTATCAACAGTTCATATTATTTGATAAAGCATCTTACTCTAGATAAATTATTCAAGTTTTCAATTTCATTTAATTAATCAATTCATGGAATGAAGATAAGAAAGGTCTTATCAAATGAACAAAATATTCTTAATTTATTTCACATTCCAATATATTTATTATAAGGGGATACACACCAAAAATTTGTTTTAAACCATCTCAGAAAAGGCAAGGTAGGCCTTTACTGGGGGGAATCCATAGAGGTGGATCCTGTTAGAGTGATCAAACCATGGTGGTGATTTACCACTATCCTAGACCATCATAATCATTAAAACCATTTAAAATAATTTATTAATAATTTTAGTGGTGTCACTAGAGAGTTCTGGTGTACAGAACAATGATGTATAATATAGGAAGTGGCGAAACAAAGGGAAAGAAGATAAACCATCTACCTTAGGTTTATAGAATACAACCTATTTTCTATTCACATTTTATTCAATCTTGAATGAGAGAAAATAGAAAAAGAAACCAAAACCTTGAAAACAGGTAAAACCATATCACACAAAAATAACACAAAATATTGGAGAAGAAACTACAGAACAAAGAAAGAGGATTAGAGAGCTTACTATTGTGTATCTAATATGACCGATTATTAAGGGAATATATTTTAGATGTAGGATATCCAGATGAACCTAGGTTGGTGCATAGGGGAATCCCATGCATGGATCCTATTTTGTACCAGAGAATAAAAGAAACCCATCTTAGAAAAATAATGGTTTTCTACCATTTTTTTAAAAACTGGGTTGTGAATTTATATGATGTGTAAATGCCTTACACCTCTTGTAAAAATCATGATTGTGCACATATATGCAACATATTACACATTTAATAAAATATCATTCATTCATAATAATTTTAAATTCATATAAATCATATTAAAATAAATTAATTATCTTCTTAAATTAATCAATTCTTTAATCTTAATTCTCATTCAAATTTTTATTATAATTCACATGCATCGAAAATTTAAACAAATTAAATAAAATTATATAAAATTAACTATGTACAAAACATGTAACTTAGAGGAAACATGGAGAGTAATAATCTAAACTACCCAAGGTGTGTTATATACATATACTGTTTAATCATACTATATGTATCATTCATAAATTATCACATAATTTTATGGCATGTACGAGTCAACTGAATGATAGAGGGAAGATATGTTATTTATGTAACATGCTATGTTTCAACATGCATAGAGTAATGACTGTATTACAACTTATAAGTGTTATGAGGTTTCAGATATTATAGATAAATTAATTATACATTTAATATATATAAATCCATCACATGGAATTTATGTATCACTCCAAGATCTTAAAAGTGAAAATTATGTTTGATAGTGTAAACAACACACAACACATACCTTATAAGAGAATGTAACTTCCAATATTTATGATATATTTAATTTTAAATAAATATAATATCTTCAATAGCTTTTGGTTCACATAACCTTGAGATTTTTATGTTCAAAATCATGGTTAACATACAACACCATTATTAAATGAACCACGATATATATAATCCTTAAAACCAAGTCATTAAATTGGAAGATAAGATTAATATTAACTAATTTAGGAAATATATATGTATATATATATATATATTTGTGTTTAAAATTCAATATAAGTTATTTATAAATGTTTCGTAAATAATCAATCATTTTTTAGTAAAGTAATTTTATTCTTCAAAAATATGTTTTCTTCAAAAATGACCTTTATTACTTTTCATAAAAAAAATTATTATTACTTTTTAAAAAATTGAGAATATTTATTTGATAAAACAGATTTCATGTTCAAAATTAAAATTTTAAAATTTATTTTGGTTGAGATTTTGGATTTTTTCTAAAAATATTGATTTTTAGTGAATAGTGAAAATACTGATTTTTGTAAAAATGTAATTTCATTTCAAACAATTAAGTAATTTAAAAGTGAAAATATGTTTTGAATATTATTTAAATTAAAATAATTATTATTGAGTTCTATTTATTCTACTTATTTACTTTTTTATCAACATTATATTGGTGTATTAATATAAGTTTGTTTTTGGGTTTAACAATATGATTTTTTCAAAAAATTATATTATAATGAATAATGATTCTTATTTTTAATTAATTAAAATAATCCCTAATGGGGAATGTTTTAAAGGTAATTTATATATTATATTTATATAAATTTTTATTTATATCCATATAATTATTATCATTAGACATATATTTAATATGAAATCATCTTGTTCTTAAAAAATACATTAATAAAAAACCTTCTTTTTCATCACATATATTAGTTTTTTTAATTAAATTTTTACATTTAATAAAATTTATTTTAAAAAATATACTTAATTTATTAAATCATAAATTTAAAATTATATAAGGCCTAATTTTTTAGAATTTTATGAAAAGTTTTATTTTTTTGATGAATAGTGAAAAATACTGAATTTTAATTGAAAACATGTATTTTGTTTAAATTACCTATAATGTTAAATTATATTTTGAATTGATTTTAAAGTAAAATTAGTTAAATTTTAATAAAATTAATTGAATTTAGGTCTTTGGAATATTTTTTATCTTGAATTTTAATTTTAAAACTTTGTAATTTTTTGAACATTTTCGCTTTAAAGAACCACTTTCTTATCACATAAGCCTGATTACTTTTAGATTAAAATTTTCAATTTATGTAAATTAAATTTTAAAAATGATATCATATTTTGAATTAAAATAAATTTAAATTTATTTTATGGTCAACTTAATTTTTTACCAAAATGAACAGTGAATAGAGTAAAAAATTAACTACCATAGTTAAGGTAATTTTTTTTCTGAGGATTTAAACTAGAATAATAAGGGTAGAAATGGCCAATAAACTTGGATAAAATCTATTGTCTTGAAATATTTCAAAATTAACTCTTATAGGATCGATAATGATCTATTTTATTGGATTTTGGCATGATACAAACATGGGTATAATTGAATCATTTTAAAATATTACAAGTGTGCCACTCACCTCACTTATAAAAGGCCACCCCTGTCCTCTATTATTAACACCATAAAACCTTTTTAGATTGACTAGGAAGTAATAAAATCAATTAAAAAATTCCCTAAACTCATACTAAAATACTTATTTTGGGAATAAATCCAACATAGGAAGTCTTTAGTGCCATCATAATGAGGATAACTGAAGAAGAGGTAATTTTACTCAACGAGCATCTTTATTTTATTTATTTCTCCACCTCCTTAAATTATATTAAAACCATGATGATATATTAATATCATTATATCGCATATAAAGAAACATTTTTATAGTAATTTATCTACTTACAACTATCTCTTCTTCAATCAAATGACTTATGAAATCATCATTCATGGGTATGGCGGACTATGACCTCACAAACCAATGTCATTCGTCATTCCATTACCACCTTTTATGATTGGGTATGATGGTAGATAAAAATTATATATATATATATATATATATATATATTATTTATAACATATTTATACACATGTATTCATTAGATCATATAAATATTCTTTTACTTCCATTCAGTAGGGGACACAATAACATCATTCGTGTGTACGACGAACTACCGCCTTACAAAGCCATTTAATTTTTTTCTCACTAAAGCATTACATGGAAAGTAATAAGAAATTTTTTAATGATTATATGTAATATAAATGAAATAATTATCATTATGAAAATATGATATATCATTTTCTTTTTTACACTAAAAAGGTGATATCATCATTCGTGTATGTGTGGACAACGACCTTCATGAAGCGATGTGACTCTCTTTTAATTACCACACCACCAGGATTATATATAAGTATATTTAAAGAAATAATATAATATATATTATACTATGATAATTATTTAAAGTTAAAATATTTCTTACCTCTTTTCCATTATAATCATTGAAAAATGAAAACATTACTCTTGCGTACAAACGACCTACTGTCTCCAAGATCGTAACGTACTTCATTTTTCATAAACATATTTCATGATTGGATTTTAAAGTATTATTGATGTATATATATGATAATTATTTCATGTTTATTTTTATTCAGAGGATATAAATATATTATATGTACAATAAATTATACTTTCATAATAAAGCACAAATGAGAAAACAAGGCCATTGAAACCTAAAACAATGAAAATAATGAATGATTATTAATTAATGGATGAAATGATATTATAAAAGGATAATATATGAAATTATAAATATTAATATGTTTCTTTAATAAGTTAATAAGATGTTTATAACAACTATACATTAAGATAAATCATATTAAACCAAAATGAAGCATGAGGTAAGGGATTTCGTCTCAATTTCATATCATTGATCTATATTATAATGTTATGAACCTAATTTATTTTATATAGTGTATATAATACCCCTTTGACATGTTATATCAGTAATATCCTTCATTTCTTGATATTTAATGTTTCATTGGGGCTTATGATTCAAAATATTACCCAAGCGGTAATGATTTTTATCACAATTTTCTTTCTTTGAGACTTATGTCATGATATGCACCTATATTATTTTATGAGGTGTATATATATACCATTATACATTTAATATCATGAATTTATTTATTATCATGGAATTTAAAATTTCATTTTGTGTTATCCTTTCTTAGGGATTAAGATTCAAAGTTATTAAAAGTGGTAAGAGTTTAATGTTGAAATCTCAAAGTTTATCTGGGTTGTTTGCGATTAAATCTCTAATGTAGAAATATTATAATGTAGTTATAAATAATTATCATTAATTTCAATATCCTATATTTATTTCTTGAGAATAAATGTTTTACATTCACATTCCTCTCTTTATATACTCAATTTCTCAAAAAAATATTTTTATGAAAAATCATCCTTATTTCTCTATTCGGTCAGAACCCCTTTTTCTTCCTAAAGAATTATTTTCTAATTTTTTTCCAAAAAATGATTTTAAAATTCTTAAAATTATATTGAAAATATATTTTCACCCATTTTTTAATTTTTTAATTTTTTTGAATGGAATCATCCGGTAAATTTCCAAATATTGGCCATTTGTCTTTTACCAAAAATATAAAATGAATCTCTATTTTAATGTGTACGATATGAAAGAAAAGAATTTTATAATTTTTTTAATAGTTTTTTTTTCAAAATGGAGAGAATATTTTCCTCAATAAATGTTTTAAATTATTTTAAGTCTTCCTTTATATGTTTCTAAGATTGTTTTAAAAGAAAATAATTTTGAAAATAGATTTTGAATCTTTAATTTTTTAAATAAGCATTTTTAAACATAAAAAGTTCATTTACCTCAAAATGAATTTAATGATCCTGTAATGGTATTTCCATTCATAAAAGTCAAAAACCTTTTTTGTTACTTTTGCTCCAATGGGGATAATTTTTATTGATACCATCCTCATTTTTCTCTATATAGATTAAGATTATTTAAAATATATTGTTATGGATCAGATTTCTTTTCCATAGGATAATCATGTTTCAATGTGATTGTTATAGAACCCATTTATTTTCCATGAGTTAATTATGTTTAAAATATATTGTTATAAAGCCCATTTATTTTCCATGGGTTAATCATGTTATGAAATAAATAATGGTTGTTTTATGAGTATTATGATGATTTCTACCCACTATATACATTTTTTTTCTTGGACATTGTATATAATGGGTGCACCCATATAGTGTTAGGTGAGACCATTATAGCTTATATGATTGGTGCACCCAGATAGTTATGAGTGATCCTGTTATAGTTTATACAATTTCTGTGCCAAGATAGTGTCCCAATGCTTTGAGTAATGATAATTTTATCTGAATAGTTATATTATAAGTCATATGTATGATTATTATAGTTTTAGGGGTTTTTAAGAGTGAAATGATAGTAATGTTATCAGGTACCAATGGATTTTATCTATTCTTTTTAAGGTCATATAATATTTCCTTTGATAATGATGGAAATCACATGGCTTGTGATTATTGATTCTAATGAATACTTCCTTTTATATATCCTTATACCATGTTTCATGATTAAAGATTCATGTATTTATGGGTATGATTTATTTTATGATTCACTCGTACACTCTGAATATGTTATCATTCCCTTATACACTTCATATACTCATTGATGAAATTAAAATTTGAATGATTATGTTTACCATTACATAAAATTTGATCACAACCTTTTTATGTTTCCTTTTCCCCTAGGTTATAAAGAATTATTTTGAATTAATTATGAATATAAAGGGTTTTATATGGATTATGATGATGACTTAATGTGAAATAAGAAAAGTTGGTTTAAGTGGGGGAAATGATCATTTAACAACATGGGAATTGTTTATGAAGGAGTTTTCCATAATCCTATAAAACCATAAAACTAAAAGATAATTAATAATGTATGTGATCTCAATTTTTCTTTTGATTTTGTCATATTTATATGGGAAAAAATTATGTCACAATAATTATTATCAAATCCAAAATGTTGAGTTTAGGATTTTAGCACCAGATTTAAGAGTGTAGATTCTGAGATTTTATAGTGCAAAAATTAAAATAATTGACTCAAAAAACACATATTGATAATGTTTAATCATTATAATAATTTATTTTTTAATTATATTTAATTTGGTAATATATAAGACATGTAGGATCCAACTAAAAATAGTGTGTAGTTATCATCTTCTATCCACGTAACATGCTTAGGGACTTGATGTGTAAGCATTCCCTGAAAATTAATGGAGTACACATAAAATATATGGGATACAAATCATGTGGTCTCTGAGTTACATGGTCACCAGTCATGTAGGGCATGTATTTAAGTACACAAGCAATATATGACTAATGGACTACACAATGACTATGAAAGGTGCATTTAATGTTGTCTAAAAAGGTGTGATTGACTATCCTATTCAATATATGGTGAATTTAAATACACACTATGGGTAATATGTTCACATCGATTGAATTAATTATAAATTAATTTAATATTCTTCTTGGAGAATTAAACATGGGTACGCAACGTGTACCAATGGGCTACATGAATCATACTCTCATGCTATCTATATATAAATCCTTGGCAGAAATAAATGAATTTTTTGAAATATTTTCATTCATAATTTTTTTATATATTTGAGGGAGAAGATAAATAAGAGCATATCTCAAGATTTGGATTAAATAATGATTAAATAAGAATTTAAAAGTAATTATAAATGTGAAAATATATCCATGATATTTAAATAATTATAAATAAATACAAAACCCCTCTGATAGCACTTGATGGTTCCGAGTGTAGTGGAAACACTAGATGGGGTATTCCTAACTCAGACTTTTTTTCATAATTAATGATTAATCTGAGATGTACATAAATAATGAACTATGTGAAAAAAGAAATTGAATCAAATATTAATTGACATGGGAATTCTAGAACCAAAATTTAGGATCATTATATAAGGATTTATAACTAATTTAAGAAATTCAAGAATTACCATGGGATAATTTATTTCTTCATTAATGAACCCGAAAACATCTCTATGTCATAACATCATTGTTTTGTATAAATAAAGTGTAGATTCCATCTAGTGGTGAACCAAATGTGATCCAATAACCAATGAACATTGCTATAGGAATCATCGGGTGCTAGTATAGTAGATCCCAACACTTGAGTCATTCATATTTGATCAACTTAAGAATTGATTTAAGAGGGATTTATTTGGTCTCCCTAGAATCATGAGTGGCGGTGGAGGAAGATCGCTCTCAATATATGAGAGTTTTCTTAGAGAGGGATCTCTCTATGGATTTGATAGAATTATCCAGATATCATTGTGCTAGAAAAAAGAAATACCCATTTTTGGTTAGAAATAATATAATTGGGTTTAAATAGTGTTTTGAGTAGAAAATAGTAATGGAGCATGAACCCATATTATTTTCTTAATCCCTACAAAACCCCATATTAATAATAATAACAATACATTTATTATTTAAAGACATGTAAAAAACTAGAAAATCAATTAAATATTATTTTTTAAAATAATATTTAATATATATTATTTCTCACTGAACCATTAAACTAGGTCCTCTATCCCTCCATATTATTTATCAGGTCTTAAATAATGACTATTAACTTTATAAATAAATATCACTACATTATTCTACAATAAATAAATAAATATTATATTCATGAAATTAAAGATAAATATTTATCGAATATTCTACTCATAAAATATCCACTCAAATAAATTGTGATGAAATATATGTGATCAATAAAACTAGAATTAATATTAAAAAACATGCGATAAAAATATTTATTCAACATGTTAAATAATAATATTATGTAAATGATGTTCTAGATACACTTAGTATGTGTCCCTCTAAGCCTCTTTCTCTGTGGCATTAGATGAACCAGCCTGAAGTCCAATGTTTACTTATAAAAATACACTAAAAAACCCATATAAAAATAGGTTAATGTTAAAATGACATAAAACATTATAAGAATACGTATTGTATAATATAATCTACTTATTTTGATATCTCTAATGGAGTAGGTTTCATATTGGTGTTGTTAACCAATGCGAATGATGTTAATTTCATTGAATTTTTATAATTGAACTTTTCCATAGAACCCCATCGCGATAGGTTTATTTAGGACTTATCATTTTCATAAAAGGTCCTAATATATCAACTTCCTTTAATGATTAAAAGTGAAAAAAAATCCTTTCCTACACTATTCATTACTAAAGTACTACTCATGATGTACCCAACATATCCTAATTTTCCAAAAACATATATCATCATAGGTTTCATCAATACATAAAATTACATGAATCTTAATATCCATTGATATTAATCTTAAAGTATATAGATCAATAAATGTGTACATATATAGGATCATCAAATAACACATATAAATGTGCATTTCCTACCAGCAGGTCTCGTTATCATAATCTCATACTCTATAAATTATCAAGGTCGTATACCATTTGTAGGTAAATAAAATTCTTTTTAGTCTCTACCCATGATGGGCTATATCATTTTTTTAAAAAATGATCTCATATCTATAGAGAATATTATTTCAATAATACTATCATGGAACTAATTGGGTTTTCATCAGAGAAGGGAACTGCTATGACCTTTCAGTGAGACAACTACTCTTAAGACAATATTACATATTATGTCATATAAAATAACAATCTTTATGTGATAATTAGTTTATTAATATTCAAAACAATGAATTTTAAAAACCATATAGTATATTGAATTTTCTTCTAGGGAACCAACTCCAAAAAAGGTGATATCCTATAGGAGATCCTATATAAAGTTCTCATAGAACTTTTCAATATTTAATCATTCAGAGTGAATGAATTAGTTTCTCCTCCAAAAATTACCTCCACTACTCCAAAAGGTTGAACATTGGTAAATTTAAATAGTCCCTCTCATCAAGAATAATTTTTTCTTGGAAAGAATTTTAGCCGGGAATTTTATATGACTAATTTCTCTCCCAAATCAAATTATTTCTTCTAAATAATCTTATCATGATATTCTCTTGGTGTCTCTTTAAAAATTCTATAAATTTCAAATGAATCACTTTTTTATTTATACAAGCTACCATATCTAGAACTTCAAATGGTATTCAGTCTCTTCCAGGTCTAAGTTCACCTTTATCACTATCCAATAGGAAATATTATACAGTTCTAGAGGTATGCGACAACATTACTCATAGAATAATTAGTAAGGTATCATTCTAATGGGGGATATTATAGGATATCATGTATTCATACATTTACCTTCTATCAATTGGGTCTAATATTTTCTTTTGGGGTTTACAAAGTTCTGAAGATTTTATTTTATCCTTATGTTAGAAATTTTTTCTTCCCTATTAGTCTATGGGTTGTATAGTGTTAATGTTTTTTTGTTTCACTCCATACATCCTTATAAAATACTATGTGATTACATTATAGAAATGTGTTATGTGGTTAATAATTATTTTTCTAGCTATTAAAAACCTATAGAAAATTTCACTACTAAAAAAATACCACACAACGAATGGGTTATCTGTTTTAGTAGCCTTGTCTTCCACCCATTTTGAAATAGGATTAATAGTAAACAAGATGTATGAATATTTAAAAGTCATTATAAATCCTCTCATAATTTATATCTTTCCGATATCAAATATTTCATAACAGTTAATTGGTATTTGAGGAATTTATTATCTTCTTGAGAAGTTACCAATTAATTGGAATTATGGGAATTTATTTTAGAATTCATGGGTAACCTTAAAAAGGGTTATCCAATGCAATCCAATCTCTAACACTTTTCTAATAGATATTTGGGAAAAAAAGTGGCCATAAAAAGTTATCATGTGACAAAATTTGAGAAAAATTGGGACTTTAATTTAGTGTAGACATATATTAATCAGTTTGATACTATAGATTATCTATAGATGTGGATCATATTACATATAGAATATTCATTCAAATTTATGAATAAATTTTTTTTATTTGTTAAGGTGTGAAGGTATTTCAATATTAATAATAAATTTTATTATATTTTCACATCATGGAACCTCACTCTCAATATAATATAGTTTCTCACATGGTATTGAGTCATGTAATAGATCATCGTTAGAATTTCATACCCCAATAACGTGAGCCAATATTCTCCTTTGATATTCCACTTATTTCTTAGATAATCTCTTTCCCTTAATTCAACTAGAAATATCAATTTCTGAACTCTTACTAATACATCCACAAGAACTCCATCTAGAAATACAATTGATTATTTTTTTAGCTACAACACCACATATATTGAATTTTATTATTATATATATAAATAAGAATATACTAAATAATTCATGACATTAATTGAAGATCATTTATTACATTAATAATACTATAAATAAGTTTATCTAATAGTACATGGTATTATCAATTTACCTAGATATTGAAATTTGGTGGAATTTTATGGCATTATCAATGTTAAATTTTTTATCATACATTCACTCTTTTATTCCCTTCAAGTATTCTTTTCTTAGTAATTTTTTAAGGAACATAACAAGCTTGGGAATATGTTCAGTCCCTCTAGAAGTGGTTTGTTGTTTTGTCACATTTTGAATTGTCTATATGATTTTATTTTGAAATTCCTCCTCATTAATTTTATTAGAATGAACCATCCTTGAAGAAAAAGGTAGTAGAATTTTCTATTTCTATTTAAATTGTTTTTAAAGTACAGTTTAAAATTTATTTTTAATCTTCTTGTAATTTTGATTTTCTTTTCCACTAGTTATCTTTGATATTTTTAAGTGTGTTTTGGGATGAGGGTGAATAATTTTTCTTCTCTTATTAGTTATCATGATTACATTTCATTTTGAATTTACTATTATTTGAGCTTATAGTTTTCTTTGATTCTTATTCATTATTTCCACTAAACCCCCAAATGGATTCTTCAATTACTTCACCTCATTCTTCAATTCTTTAATGCATAGGTTTGTTTGAGTGTATGATTGGGAACTTATTGAAGCATTATTATTGAATTTACTTTGTTGGAATGGTGATGGTTTGATAGTATATTGGTATTTTTTTAAATGCTTATTGATAGAGTGTAACCCAATATAAATGTGGTAGAAATAGTGGTATATCTTGGTTTTACTAATTAAAAATTTCATACAGGTCTTTAGAATTTTATTTTTATCCTAGGATATTCATGTTCTATCAAAATGAAATACTTTATAAGTTGATAGAAACACAACATTTTGTATCCTTCACTTGAACACTCTTGTCTATTTTGGGATTTGTAAGAGAAAAAAGACCACAAACCTTAAGAGGATTTGGTTGATCATTTGACTTCTTAAGATCCATAAATGTCAGTAGAGTGGTTATGACTTCAGGAATAGATTCAAACAAAGGTTATTCAACATATTTTACCTCATGGATCATCCTACGGTAGTACATTTAGTACCGATTGGTTTCCTAGGTAATGGATAACTAATTAACTAAGGGGGGGGGGTGAATTGAGTTATCTTACATTTTCCTTACATTAAACCAACCACTTCAATGAAAGAGAGTTCTAATATTTTCCGTAACAAAATCAAGAGGAATAAAATATATTAAAAAGGAAAAAGATTAATCAAAATATATTTATAGTGGTTTATAAAAAAGAAATCCCCTAGTCCACTCCACGAACACTCTACTCCATGATTGTAGTGATCTTAACTATGAAAAACCTTTTTATTGGATGTACCAGCTAATTACAAGCACCGTTTCTTAGTTATAAAGGTATAAGAGATTTATAACATGCTTCCTCTTTATAAGACTTCTTAATAGTATTAAGACCCTTGATCATAATGAGTGTAGATTGAAAAAATTATAAACAAGTATCAGATGAATAGTTCAACACACAATCACAAGAAGCAAGTTATAGTAGTTAAAGATAAATTCTGAAAAGATGATATTTTTCAAATTTTAGATCTGGAAGTTCTTTGATTGTAAAATATGATATTTTAATCACAAAAAATGTTGAATAGATTCATGTGTTGTATCTTTAATAATTTTATGAAGATCATATCATATTGTATATTTATTATGTATAAACCATCTTGTTTTCTCATTCCCACATTTATATATCCATACTTCATATAGTAGTAAACTATTTTTTATATCTTTCATTTCGAATTTAAACTTAAGAACACTCGGTAATCTCAACAGTTGGGTGAATAATACTTTAAAAAAACAGATGACATAAGTTTTTATTGGAATGTGTCTATTTATATATATGTAATAAACCTTTATTGAGGAGACGATATAAATATTATTCTTTGTATCTTCCCATTATTGATAAAAAGAAATTTGTTTTAAATAAAACTTTACTTATATAGACAACACTTTTTATAATTCACTTGAAATCTTGAATTGACTTATTTATAGATTATATAAACATTACAAGAATAATCAGGATGATATTTACGGTGTATTATTATTTATAACATAAACATATGATATCATTGTTCTTATAAGATGATTTAAAGAGTATATTTTTAAGATAAAACATATAATTAAATTATGCATTATGTAAGATAATTCTTCTTGACAAGATCATATCTTACTAACATATGATAATAGATTTCAAGGGATTTATCTGATGCTCATATGTTAATCCTTTTATGAATTTTATTTTAATTATATAAAATATATCTCATAATTTCCTTCTATGAAATTTTTCTAATTTTGAAAATGTGAAATATTATGCATTGTCTTTTTAAGATAATATTCTTATCTATTAGGATAAAATTTACAAACTAGGATTTCATAAGATAAATTACTTTGATGAAAACTGAAATTCTAGTGAAAATACAATGTCTCTTTTATAATATAATTATTTTATGTGTATGATAAATATATAGCATAAGATAAAATCCTTTAACAAATAGCCATATTTCTGAAGAATAAATGTCATTACACTAATTTATGATAAATTAATTTTTAAATATATTAAATAAGCATATAAAAAATTATAAAAAGTGTTAGATATTAAAAATGGAAAACTTAAGATAAACTCATTAGAATAAAGATAGGGGTTTTGTGAATAAACAAAACACATAAAGCACTAAGATATATTGAAATAACATAATTCTATCTAATAATAAACTGATACGAGTCTATGAAATATTCTCTATGATACTATAAGACTAAACAGATGAATTATCAAAGAGGTCTCCTTCGCATAGGGATTCAAATAGATTTCCTTCACTATCAAGAAAACTTTTGTAAAAGAAATCCAAAAACTAATGATCCTTAATTTCTTAGTGTTTAAATATTGTACATAGTTTTTTGAATATACCTAAGTATTTATTCATATTATATCTATGTAATTTTACAATTACATACATATATTTCCTTAATTTAGTGTATTTAGAAGTAGGAATGAATATTTTTATGAAACTCCTTTATTTTTCATTGTATTTGGTTACTTCACTAGGTTACAAGTTATATATCCACAATTTGGTTAATCCTTCACGGGGGAAGGGGATTATCAAAGTTTTTATTGATCCTTTACCACAAATCTGTGATTTAAATTTATGCAAACCATGATAAACTCTTTGATTTTATTTTCTATATCCCCTCTTTTAAGGCCATAAATCTTGGATTTGAATTTGATTGAACTAATTCATAACTCAATTTCAACTTGTAAATTAGGGTAAACAATTGGGTTGTTTCGATTTAAAATTTGATGTGTATATAGATCTCTTAAAATTTAATCATGATTCATATCCATGATTTAAAATTCATTTTTATAGTAAAAAATCTGAGTTTAACTTGAGTTTGTTAAAGTAATGATTTCAAATTAAAACTGTAGATTTTAAATGTTTCGTAATTTCCTAACTCTATATAGTAAGGTTTTATCAATCCTTGGTACAAGAATGTACAACCTATCACTATAAGATTAGGTCATGAAATTAAAAGTTAATGGTAAGATTTTATGAAATAGGAACTACCTCTCTAGTAATGACATTGAGTGATTCAGTAATGATAATTATTGTAGGGTGGTTGAAAAAAATATGAAATCATTCTTAAAAAATAGTGTATTGGGATCATAGATTGTCTCTATGGATGGGTGTAATCACATGGTTTTCATACCATTAAATGTCAATATTTGGGGAATTAGTTTTTATTAAAATATGAGAGCCTTTGAGTATATATAAATATTAACTATAAAATATATATTAGTGATTGATCTTATGGTTAGAGCGCTAATGATATGTAATCATAGTTATTAAGTGGTAAATTTAACTTTTATATCTTAATTAATTAAGGAGTTTTTGATCATGAACTTACCACTCTATGTTTCTAGGTATTGGGAGTCCAATCCTAAAAATGATCACTATAATATGATACCCCTTACTATGCACATGGGAGATAAGATAGATGTTTCCCAATCTTATATCAGAGGAATAACATCCCATTTTATAAGAATATCCAAATTGGGATATGATGGTTAAGAGAAATTGGCATCAATAATCTACCTTCCTCAAAAAATCTAGTTATTGAAAAATATTTCCCCACTTAATCAATCATGTCCAGCATATACAAGGAATATTGAGTGGAGGGAGATAATTGATTAAAAAATTAAGCATAAAATATATTAATGAAATTTAGGTTAATCATAATCACCTTAAAAATAATATAATATACTACAAAATAAAATAAATATATATATAAGAATAAATAAATAAATTTATTGAGACTCAAGAATCAAATGGGTTGTCTCAACTAGATCAATCACTGATGAGGGATTTAGACCTCTATATGAATGATTACACATATTGACATCGAGTTGTGCAGAATACAAGCAATAAAAGAAGAAATATACTACATAAAAAATACTAATAATACAAGAGTATAAAAATGAATATTACCACCTTTATTTATAAGGTACTTCCTTCTCTAAAATGATTTCATGTCTCCCTAATATTCCTTTTATTTTCACCACATAGATTGTAAGATTATTTCTTGAATTATTGGGGGTATTCCACACTTGAAACTGAAATTGTTTCACCCTCAAATAATGAACAACCTAGAGAGTTCATTTATCCCATTCATTATTTCATTATACATAATTCATGAATATTCATTTTATCCCCATATCCCTTTCTTATATACCTTTTGTGATTCCATGATTATTGTGGGATATCCTAGATTGGGAAGATCATGTTCCTCATTGAATGTTTAGAAATTATTATTCAAAACAAATTGAATTCATTGATCTCTGAGAGTACATTGATTGAGTGAAATACCATATATTAGGAACTTGGACTTTGTTAGGTAGAATTAGTGGATTTAAATTCTTTTAGATTGTTTTTTTGAACATGGTGACATAATAATTTGTACATTTCTTAGAGTTCGTAGCTTTTGTTTTCTCTTGATATATTGTTGTGTATGATGTAACACAAGAATGTGGATGAAAATTACATTAAAAATTAACATAGTATAAGGAAATAATGTAATGATATATATTTTTAGGAGATGATATCAGATAGTGTTTAGTATATGAGAGAAAAAAGTCCTTAATAATTTAAATTCAAAAAATTTAGAGCCTTGTAATTATTTTTATGTTCCCTTCCCAATATATCCTTAAGTGTTTTTTATACACCATGTTAGCATGATTTTATAGTCTGAGGTAGTAGTGTAACACTAAATTTATTAAAATATATCTTTAGTTCGATTCTGGTATCTTATATTCATGGAGTGTTGGAAGACGATGTATCCTTAAGTATGAATACCTCATTATTTTGGAACAAACATATTTATTTATAGTCGAATCATGCTATATTGTGAATATGATGTATTCCCAAGTTGTAATTATGTTGCAGTTTTGAAAAAGAATATATTCATAAGATTAAAGAGAAGTTATACATTGGTTTTGTACACATCGTTGACCCTTAACATACAAAATGTTGTCTTATCAACACTATCTAAATTGAATAGATAGATCTAAACTTATACTTGTAAATCTTTCAATCCCTCATTCCCTATATTATTTAATTAAAAAAATATCATCATACCAATTTAAAATTAATTGAATTATATATAATCAACAATTAATTGTATTCCCAAATATTAAATAATCAATTATGTTATTTTTTCCTAAATTAAATAATATTTACAAAATCTATTGAAATGCTGTGTCACTCAAAAAATATTATAGAATAACCATGAATTAAAAATATAATTGATTAAAATGAGGGGATTTTTAATAAAATATAATGTTTAATTTTCATGAATTTGTTACCATAATCGGGTCCCTTTTAAGAACCTCTCTCACACCATAAGATCACTTCTAACGAATTCATATCCTTAAATTTTCCAAACCACATCACAAATGGGATCATTTGATAAGGTGGATCAAATTATTTCACTATTTTTGAAAAAATGTTCAAAATTGATAATTTATTTTTCTAGTTTAGAAAATTAAGTGAGATGATATGAAAAAACTAAAAGAACACACAAAAAAAGACAATTTCTAATTTGAAAATTATGTGTAAGACATAGTCAGAAGATGAGAATACAAAACCTTCTAACTATAATGAAAATCAATATGAAATTTTGTTATAATTTATATGAAGTATGAATCTTGTGGGATGCTCGTGCCTATACCGCAGTATTCTAGGTTGTGTTGTGTAGGTTTACATGACATATTGTTTACACGTACACAATATGTGTAGCTCAAGAGTTTCTCAGTGTGTGCTTCCAAGGTCTGAGTCATGTTCTTTAGGTTATATAAATAATGTTCCCCTATAGCACATGGAATGTGTGGATAGGTGGATAGCTAGGAATATAATGTATTATACCCAAGGTCGTGAAATCAAGGTATACATGAAATGTGCCTCCAAAGAAAACACCATGTGATATTTAACTCATTATTGGAAACTCTGGATGAAACTACGGCGAGAAAAGTCACATCCCTTTTGGATACATGTAATGCGATATTTACCATCACACATAAACCATAGTTCTTTGGGGGAATTGAGAGACAACATATGTTTTCTATAATAAATGCATTGTCTTAATCTTTTCTTTATAGGTCTATTTTTTTTTCTGAAACCTCTTCCACCACTTTGATTTCTTGTTTTGGACACATGATCACCACTGATTATGCCTAAAATTTCCACAAGTTTACATCCAGTGTCTGTGTACACCCCCACCATCACATTATACCCATTTATTCATTCTTGATCCTCCATTCACAGTTCCATCCAAGCCATCCTTCATCTCCATCATATGTATGACTGAGACTACCCCACCATCATCCCTTCAAAGATGATACATGAGCCATATCCCAATCACCTCCATCACATGAGTCACACTATGATTTTCATGTCATCATTTGAACTAATTATATTGTTTCCATTATTGAAATAGTGACCACTTTGAATGATGTATATGAATTTTTATCAATATAAAATAAGATCAAAGTTGGAGGGGGGGGGGGTGTGGGGAGGAGGAAAGGAATCTGTGGTTGGGGTTTTCTATCCACAATAGTCATTTTTTTCAACTTTGTTCAATAATGATCATGTAAAGTATAATAATCAGTTACCATAATCGATTTAAATATTATAAATTATCAAATTTATTTAAGGGGGGGGATGAAAAATGAAAAATTATCATCATTTCACAAAAAAATCAACATTAAAAATAATGGAGGAACATTATTCCATAACCAAAGAAATGAAAAATAATTTTAACAATAAAATATCTTTTAACTAATCTATATAAATAAATATTAATTAATGAATATAATATTAAAATAATATTAACATGATAAATTTTATGATGAATTGAATAAATTATGAAATTTAAATTCAGGAAATATTTAATGAACAAAAATGAGTAAAATACAATAATAATTCCTTAACTCATAGTGTATCACTGTCACTAAAAAAATCCACCTCCACTCTAAATCATTGATAATTTATAATACTATTATCCATCCAATAATATTGAAATACTCCATATCTACTTTTTATCACTCCTAAGAGTCCATGGAAAAGAATAATGGACAACTATAAGAAGATGATCCAAACATGAATATATATCCCAAAATTAGGTTAACCAGGAAAAATTTTTAAACAAACTAAATGGACCAGTCCAAGATAGAAACCTAGACACAACATATACACAACTTATAGGTATAATACACAATACCTAACCCAATTTTGGTATCATAATTTCAATATAGGACTTTATCTTAGAGGTATCATTTATAGAATACATAAGATAAGTAAATATTTTATAATTAAAAACTAAATATCCCTTAAAAACTAACTTGATTGATACTTTATCAATATACAATCAAGGGGTAAAAACGATGGCTGGAGAACAAAAAAAGATATTTTTTTAATATCATTTACTATGGTGAATTTACTATTTTACCCTTTTAAGACTGGAGACATCGAAACACAATTAACGAGCTAAGTCTTGACAAAGGAAAAATTAAGGTAACTAAATTCTCCCCATATTTAAATATTTTATTCCTAAAAGAATAACCCAATATAATTAAATAATAATCCAGGAAAACAACTCTATGTGAAAGGTTGTTCAACCCTCCCATGTATTTTTTATCCCATAGAGTTCCAAATTCAAAGATAATGAGGAACTCAGATCACATGAGATGAAAAAATACTCTTTTTATCACTTATATTCCTAAAAATACCCCTACTCACAAAAGTTATTATCTCATATTTGATTGAGAATAACCCCTTTAAAAAATAATAAACTATTATTTTACAAATATTTCCATGATTTCTCACCCAAAACCTTACATTCCACTAGAATTCATCTCTATGATATTAAAATAAACCGTGAACCATGAATAACTTCTCTAGAATGGTTCACTAAAAAATTTTCCCCCAACAAGAGTATTATACTTATCCCATTTAAAGTGTAATTTAGATGACCATAACAAGATAATAATCCATCCCTTCTAAATTTTTCCACCAAGGGAAATCATTAAAATTATACCAAACCCAAAAAATCCTCACGGAAAAGACTCTTCTATGGAATTCTTCTAATCCTTTTCATTTATGAACAATAAAATTCACCCACATTTCTAGGTCAATTCACAAGGAAAACACATAACATCCACCGTAATATTTTTTTATTTCATCAGTGGAAATCTCAAATCTGCACTTACAACATGAGATAATATTGTATCGACTATTATGGATAGATTTTCTAGTTTTCTATCTATCTAAAAAAATGGCACTAATGTGCACATAAAAAAAATAGACTCATCAGACCACTAGTAAACTAAACATCAACTCATGTTAACCCATTCCAAAACAATTAGAAGTGGACGTTCCTGAATAGTTAGATGACTATAATACCCCGATATTTTTTGAAATATTATTCTAATTAAATTTAATCATTTTAAATTTTTTCACTACAGAATAAAAAAATTCAAACATTCATTACACACAACCTTGAGTTATATTTCAATATATGACATTGATTTTTAACAAAACCACAATATTTTAAAAATATAGTTATTTAAATGTGACCATTATAACCTATACATTAAACCTAGGAACATTAATAATAATTTAATTTTTAAATATTATGTATAATGGTTTTATATAAATAAAATATATTGATATAAACGTATTTAATTTTTTAAGTCTTAAATTTTTTTGAAAATACAATTTTCTGAGAAACAAGTTTTTTATTTTTTTATGAAAAATATTAAAATTAATTATTTCCACTTATGAGAATTGAATTCAAAAAAATGGATTCTATATTTTTAATCAGAATAATTTATCATGTTTAATATGTTCAACATAATTTTTTTCCAAAATGAATAATGAATACAGTAAAAGTTAATTTCCGCAGTTAAAGTAAAAAATGAGTCTACTGGGGGTTAAACAAGAATGATAATTGTGAGAAAGAATTAAATATTTTATTAATTTTATTGAATTAATTAAATTTTATCTTAGATATGAATTTATATGAAATATGGAAACTTCTTTCCACATTCCTTTGAATATGACCCATTTAGAAATTTAAGTAAATAAAAATACAAAAACAATAATTTTTTTACTTTTAATATTTATAAATCCATGGGATAGAGACAAAAAAATACATATGTTTGGTTGTGTATATATTTTATAAATATAAATAATTTTTTAAAATGATAATTTATTTTATTTTTTGAGATGAAATAAATACATTAATTTCTTAATAAACATCTACAAATTAATTAATTAGTTAAGAAATTAAATAAAATAAATGATACAAACAATTTTAAAAGAGAAGTAAATTGAATGAATTATTGTATTATATTATTTTTTTATATAAATATATAATTATAAAAATGTTAGAAAAATATATATTCAAATTTCATTTTTGTCTTTATATTTTTTGAGATAAAAATTAAATGAATAATGTCAAAATAGACATTAATGTAATTTTATAATAAATGTTATTTTATTAAATGATTTAAAATTAATAAAAATCCTATATTATAACTAGTTATTTGACAATATTAATAAATATAAAATATGGTTAATTAATGTGAACATTTATCTCCAATAATGGATATATTTTCCATTAAATTGTAAAAGACCAGTTAACACTATTAAGGTTAAAGCATTGTTTTTTCACATTACATGCGTTTATGTCAATATTAATTTAAAAACAAGGATATATATTTTATGAATATATATATTATGTTTAATAAATAGTTTCAAATTATCCATTAAAGATTAGCCTAATTTATTCTTAAGGGATTTAGTACCAAGATTACAAAACTTGTTACGGTAGTGAAAAAACAAAATAGTAGAAATAGAGATTCATAGAATTTAAGTAATGTAATTTTTAAAACATGAATTTCATGGTGTGTTAGAGGTTTTTATCAAACATATCATTCCAAAAAAAACTTTAATTATCATATTTGGAGCCACATTAGTTAATATTGACCTCCTAGAAGTGAATACTTTTCTATATTTGCAACATTGAAACTCATCCTCAACTATAAAAAGGACTCACTCTCTCCACATATTCACACCTCTAAATCCATCAGTATCAACCAAGATCTACCCAAATCACTTAAAAAAATTCTTATCCTTATTCTACAATCCTTATTATTGATATATATCCAACCATGCAAGGATTTAGTGGAAACCTAAGGAGGATACCCAAAGAAGGGGTAATGTTCATCAATTAGAAATTTCATTTCATTTATTTATCTAAACCTATAAATTAATATTATAATATGATTATATAATAAATTTTTTATATTAAATATAATTATATGTTTCTATGATAAGTTTAGGAACTAAAACCACACATAATTACATGAAATTGTTTATGAAATCATCATTCATGTGCATGTCAGACTACCACCTCGTGAACCGATGTTATTCATTTTTACATAACCACCTTTAATGGGTTGGAATAGTAATGGATTTATAGTTTATATATTATTTATATTATTTTATTATTCTTTTGGTATTATTATATTACAGATACATTCATGATTTCTATTTTATGGGAAAATGATAACATCGTTCAAGTTTATGGTGGACTTCCGCCACATAAAGTGATACGATTCATTCAGGCTTTACATGAAATTTATTAATAATTAGTTTAATATATATATATATATATATGTATGTATGATATATATGAAAATTAACACTATAGTAAAATTATAATATATATATATATCATTTACTTTTATGTCTTTCAATATGATATGAAAATGTAAATAATTTTCTTGCGTACGTATGACATATTGTATCGATGAATAGTGTATTTCATTTCCTATCAATAAATATTACAGATTTCTATAAATAAATATTTAATGAATATATAATATATTTATATAAATTTTTACATTCTATATACGATGAAATCATGTTTTATGTAATAGGATTAAAAAAATTCAAAACATATACGAAAAAAGCAGTTATTACCCAAAACATAATATTAACAAGAAATTGTTAATAAAAGGTTAATAAAACATCATAATAAAATTATATATAGTATGATATATATATATATATATATGTATTATTCTTTAATACATGTACAATAAAAATATATTTATTATACATGTAGTTTAAAGATGTATGACGGAAGCTAAGACAAAATGTAAGGGGATTTCTAGCCTCACTTTTATTTTTGAGAGACTTATGCCATATTCACCACTCATTTCGTTTGATTGGTGTATATACCACCCTATGAAATGATATATCATGAATGTAAATAACTTCATGATACTTAATGTTTCCCTTGATTTTATCCTTTTATGATGATTATGATTAAAAATTTACTCAAGCATCAAGGAATTTTTTGTCCAAATTTTTCTTCAGTGGGGTATACATTATGTAGTTCACCTATATTATTTCACAAGGAGTATATAAACCCAATTTGACAGGTAATATAGTTAATTTAATCATCCTCAAGATATTTTAATTTTCATTTTATGTTATTCCTTCTTGGTTCTTATGATTTAATGATTACTAATGTGGTAGAAATTTTATATTACAATCTCATCATTTATCAGGATTGTTTATGATTAAGTCTCTAATGTTGAAATACCATGATATACCTATTAATAAATCTCATTATTTTTCTTATATTATGGTTATACCTGATATAATAAAGTAATGGTACCATTTTCCCATTATTTCATACTTAATGTTACTTAGAAATGTTTTTACGAAAATCTAACTTTATTTCTCTCATTGGTTGAAAATATATTTTCTTCCAAAAAAATGTTATCAATAAATGTTTTCATATTTTTTTATTAATGTCTTATTATTTTTAAAATACATTTACCCCTTGTTTAACTTTTTATAATTTTTTATTGATGGTAATCTTCTTGTAGGATTCAAAACAATGACCATTTGGATTTTACCAATAAAATATTAAAGGAACCCTCATTTTAAAAAGTACGACATTAATTAATTTTTACAACATCAAGAGAAATATTTGATTTGAAGATTAATTTATAAGTTTCAAGGTTATTTTCAAATAATTTTTTTTTCGAAAAGTTTTATGTTTTAAAAAGTGTTTTTGAATGTAGAAAGGATATTATACTCACAAAATGTTTTAAAATATTTTTAAGGCTACCTTTATATGTTTTAAAGGACATTTTAAATAAGAATGATTTTAAAGTATTTTATGTTTTAAAAGGTTATTTTCAATGAAATGTTATTTTCCTTAAGAAATGTTCCAAGTGATGTTTCAAAATCTTTATCTATCTAAGATGACACCTTTAATTATAATTTATCATTTAATGGGGATATGATCTAAGGATACATTTGTTATTCCTCTTCTGAATGGTTTATGTTTTGATGAGAATTTTTTTATGAAAAATATTTATATTTCATGGTTTATACCATGAGGAAATTATTATGATCCCCACTTCTTTTCATTGGTTATTATACAATTAAATGATTATGAAAAATTTCTTTTTTTTTCTACAAGTTAGGATATAATGGAAACTTATGATACATATTTTATTTCATGAGGTATGATATGATGAATTTTTATGATATTGCTAAACTCATAAGTAGGGTTTCCATTATATGATGGTTGGGAAATGTATATAACTCCAATTAATTTGGTAAATATTTATATCTCATAAACTAGATAAGACTGGAATGGGGAGTGAACCCGGTTTAGTAAGACATTTCTAGAATGGAGAGTGAGCCTCGTTCAATATGATAGGGCTATATTGAGGAGTAAACTCAGTTTAGTAAGGTAATTTATCCAATATGATGGTCTAGGGAGTGAACCTAGACTACTATTACGGTTTTTGGGGAAAAATCATTCTAATATGATAGCCTTTTCAAGGATCCTTGAAAAAATGGAAATGAATTTATTTGATTATGTGTATGCCAAAAATCAATGTCTTATTCTAATATGCCAAAAATCAATGTCTTATTCCAATGTTATGCTCTCATTACTTGTGTTCTTTGATTATATTATGATTCATGTCTTATGAACAACTAATATTAATTCCTTGACTCATGATTATGATCTTTGATATGTAGGGTATGATTATAAAATTTTATTCTCGTGTTATCATACCATTATGTTCATGTTATGATTAAGCATCTCCTTTGTTTACCCTTTTTGATAATCTTATCTCACCCTTTCTTATGTTTTTTTCCAAAAGTTATAATGAATGGTTTTATATAGGATATGTTTATGAAGAAACCTAAATATGATGATCTTTTTGGGAAGCATTGAAGATCTTTCACGAGATTAGAATATTGTGTTTGACTTTTCCAAAGGAACTAACCTATTATGGTCCAAAGGTGTGTTTTTTGTTAAATGTAATGAATTTTAATCTAAAAGATGTAATATACATGAATGAGAATCCTGATTCACTATATTTTTGATCATAGGAATGTTTTTGTTAACCTTTGTAAACTAGGATATGAAAAAATTAGTGAGATATCCTGGGATATTTCAAATAATACTTCTAGGAATTTTTCCAAGGATAAGTATAAGAATGTGTAAAAGTATATGAAAATATCCTAGAATTTTGTTAAAGGATAGAGGGAGTGGTTTCCAATAAGATACTAGCCTTTCTGGATTCTACAAGTGGATATGTCTCTGGAATAGATGTACCTTAGGGTAATAACCCCAAAACGCTATATTGAGATGGACTAAATAAGGAACTCGTGCACAACACTAGGGCTTGCTACACACTTGGATTGGCACTCTTAGGTGACAAGTTTTTAAAATTCATATAATCTTTATAAAATTTCTTGAAGGATATATATATATGATGACTATGAATGTCTTAAGATAAACCTATGGTTTTATAGATTAAAAATAATGTGTCCTTATTTAGACGTCTTGAATGATTTTTTAAACTGTGTGATTTTACATTATGATTATCATTGATCAACATATCCATTCAATTATTAGTCAATGATGGGAACCAAAAGTAACTAGATTAACATTAAATTTAATGAACAATTTACTGATGATAAGTTAAGTGGTAAGATTACTAGAGTAAAGGATGTTGTGATTATGCCTAATTAGTTTTCACAGAACATGATTAACAACATGTACCTTAACCAACTCTCAGACTCACCAAAGAAGAGAAGGAAAGAGTTCACTAAGAGATCGGGTGATGGTCACCATGTAGGAAATAAGATCCATTTTCCAATATATCAATAATGTGGGAATAATCACTAAACATAATGTTTCAAAGGAAGAGGAAGATGTTTTGACTATGGAAAAAAAGGACACAAAGCATGTAACTACAAATGAATAATGAAGAAATCAGTTAATGTAATGGGTGGGAATATTGGTCTCCCTATGGTATTAATAATTGATGAAGGTTTTAAATGTGAAATGTAAGGGAATTATGGACATTCAAGTATTATGGGTATGTCTCATGAAGAAAATCCGTAAGGTTTTATGAGCAATGGTTATATTTCCAATGATTAAGAGACTATAGACGACATGTGAAAGGAATAAATTATTAAAGAAATAAGATGATGTTGCCCATATTCTGACTTGAGAAATAATTAGGATGAATGAAGTATTTATGTATTTGAATTAAAATATTGTTTAGTCTAAATTATAATATATATAAGGATTGTTTATTTTTTTCATTATGAATTTGAAGGAAAATTTTGAATGGTACCGATCAACTAGAAAATTGATTCAATTGAAGGTTTATATTTTATTATTAAGTGAAGATAACCCTTAAAATGTTCCCATTGATGAGAAAATGATGTCTTATTTAGATAAAGTGAAGATTAATATAAATTAAGTAAATTGGATAGTATTGATGACCTCAGAATTGATAAATGATTTGTTGAAAAAGTGGTTTATGTTATCATTGATGAAGTCTACATAATTTTTTGAATTTAAATAATATATCCAATAATCTATGTTCTATGTAAGGAATGATGAAGTATGTATGGTTTGAATAAGGTTTAATATTAATTTAGGTTATTACCATGTTTTAATATAATATATGGGGAAGTTCTTCACATGTTTGGTATGTGTAAATCAAGAGATACCTTATGATGTATTGAACATAAATAATAAGAATATTTGGGTAAATTTAGTGACCAACTTTATAGTTTTTTGGAATAGATATAAGGTTAACTATTTATTAAATGGTTTAAGTTGAGATTTGGATGGGGTTATAGATATCAATGTACTACTTCACCATAGGAAAATTTATTCATATTTTATAACTTTTGATAACCCTTTTGCTATTGTTTTGGTGATAATTAAATATATACATAATGAATTATCCTTCCATTTATGGATCTTATGATCCATTGGTGCTTCAGTAATACCAAATTCACCTTTATTTTTCGAGTAATAGATGAAGTGGAAATTGTTCAAGGAATAAACAATGGTTGGGATTGGTCTTATGAAATAGAAATGTGTCAAGTAAGTACATTTTTATATGTTATATGTCTAGATAGAAAATAAATTCCCCAACATTAGGATAATAATGTTGGAATAAAATTTTGAATTATTATTATCTTTTTGATGATATCAATGACATTTTTACACCTCTTTGGTTTATGGTTTTTAGGATTTTACCCTTCTTTAGATAACCAAATTTTATGTGATCAATGATCTCTATCATTATCTATAATTATTTATGCTTTCCTTCCATGTCAAAATATTCCCTACCCACCTATGTTATCCTATATAGAAACCTAGTAATAATTTACTTTAGGTATCCATTATGCTTCTAAAATTCCCATTTTATAGGAAGAATTACTATTAATTTTTATGATTAAGGTCTCTATAAAATAATTTTATAATGATAAACCTATAATGATGAAGATGAATTTCAAGGGTGAAATTTATTTTATGTGGGGAAGAATGTAACGCCATGAGATTTTGTGAAATTATTATTTTTCATTTATATTTAATATTTTTGATATTTTTAACTATATGAATCACCAATTTAGGCTTGAGTTACATGTATTCCTGACTAATATTTCACTACAAGGCTCTATTTTTTAATAAAACCATGATATATTATTAATATAGTTATTTAAATGTCTTGCAGAATGAATATTAATAATTAATTTTAAGAATTTATGAATAATGGTTTTATATAAATAAAATATATTGAAAATGAATTACTTAATTTCTTTTAAAGTCTTTATATGTTTTGAAAATACTATTTTCCAAAAAAAAACTTGTTATTTAATTTTTTGAACAATATTGAAATTAATTTTTTATACTATTGTGAATTTAATTTGGTAAAATGGATTCCATATTTAGAATCAAAATAATTTATAATATATTATAAATATAAATTAATTCATAACTAAATTGGATAGTAAATGTAGTAAAAAGTAATTACTATGGTTAAAGTAAAAAAATGGGTTTACTAAGGGGTTATGATGAAATGATACTAGTGAAAATTATAGAAAATATTATCTTAATTTTATTAAATGGATTTATTTAAATCTTGGACATCAAATTATCTGAAATACGATAATTTATTTCCACTTCCCTTCGAATATAACCCATATAATAAGTTTAGTAAAAAAAGGACAAAAATATAATTTTCTTACTTTTAATATCCATAAATCCTTAGGATATGGAAAAAAATGTTTTGTTATATATATAATTTTTAAATATAAATGTTTTTTATCATGATAATTTATTTAATTTATTTAGATGAAATAATTACATTAAATTATTAATAAACATAAACACAATAATTATTTATATAATATTTATAATTAGTGGCTCTAAATTATCTAATAAGTCTCACTTTAATTTAGTTTTAATGGATAAATTACCATGGTCAGAAAACTAGTTACCCTAGTGAAAACCCAAAATGGTAAAAATAGGTATACTTAGAATTTAAGGAATGAAATGTATAAAAAATGTGTTTCATTTGGTGTAGGAGGTTTTTATCAAACATATAATGCATCCAAACCTTTATTTATCATATTTTGACCACCTGGGGTATGATTGAACTCCCAATAGTGCATACTTTAGAGTATTTACATGAATGACACTCCACCTCAACTATAAAAGAGGGCTCACTCTAACCAATTCTTGACACATTTCAAGAAATTTTTATTAACAAATATCTACATAAATCACTTAAAAACTTCCCTCCCCTAATCCTATGATTATTTTTTGGATATAAATCCATCCAAGAAAGGATTTAGTGAAAACCTAAAGAGGATACTCAAAGAAGAGGCCATGTTCACTAATGAGAATTTTCGTTTTATCTCTTAATATACCCCTTAAATTATTCTTATTGCATGATTATATAATAAATTTAGCATATTGAATATAATTATATGTTTTTTAGTTATTTTTAATTCATAAAAATTCCACACACTTCCATAAAATGGGTTACGAAATCATCCTTCGTGTGTACATCGAGCTACTACCTCGCGAACTGATGTCGTTTTTTCCATTATCACCTATCAAGGTTAATAATATTGACACATTTATAGTTTTAATTTGATATATGTTATATTTAATATTTTATTAATATTTTATAATCATTATATCACACATAAATTCATACTTTCCATTTTTTTTACGATGGACTACCCGCCTCGTAAAGCGATGTGATTCATTCATGCTTTACATGAAATTTTTTAAAAATGGGATTAATAAAAATATGTGATATATATAATATAAAAAAGATAATATAATGATATATATATCATTTATATTTCTTTCTTTCACTATGATAAGAAAATTAAAACAATGTTAATGTGCAGGTACATTCTATAGTCTCCACGAACAGTGTATTTCATTTCCTATTACTAAATATTATGTATTACATTAAATACATATATAATGAATATATATGATATTTATATCATGGTTTAAATTATTTATATGATTATACCATTATCTAAGTAATAAGTCCTAATATAATAAGTCAAAATATATATGAAAAACAAAGCAGTTATTAGCCGAAACATAACCTTAACATGGAATTATTAATAATTGGGTAAAAAGGTCATAAGAATATCATATATAGTATGATATATATAAATATTATTATATAATAGATGTATAATAGACTTCTATTTGTTATTCAGGTGGTTTTAATGAGTACGATGGAAGTCCGGACTTATGGTTAGTAGATTTCTTGCCTCACTTTTATTTCTGAGAGACTTATACCAAATTCACTACTCAATTCATTTGTGTGGTGAGTATTATACCCTATGACATGACATATCACGATTATAACTCATTTAATTACAATTAATTTGTCAATTGATGTTATTATTTCACCGACATTATGATTCAAAAGTTACTCAAGCAGTAAGGTATTTTTGTCTCAATTTACCTTCTTTGACGAGTGCGTTATGTTATGATCCTATATTATTTTACAAGGTGTACACAAATCCCATTTTAAATGTAATCTAATTAATTTAATCCTGATAATGATATTTTATATTTCATTTTATGTTATTCTTTCATGGGGATTTTGATTCAATTACTACCAAAGTGGTAGAAATTTTATGCTACAATCTCATCATTTATCAGGATTATTTATGACTAGTTCTCCAATGTTGAAATATAATGATATAACTCTCAATATTTATCAAAAAATTTCTTATCCTATAGTTATTAATTATATGGTTAAGTAATTATTCCATTTTCAACTCTTTGGTACTTTAAATTGTTAATATTTTTTTAAAATATGACTTTATTTCTCTCTTCAGTTGGAAATCTGTTTTATTACAAAACTAGGGTTTGAAAAAATGTTTTAATACTCTATTATTAATTTTAAAAGATATTTGTGACCATTTTTCACTTTTTAAAATTTTCATTGAAAGGATTTCATATGTAATTTTCTAAAAAATTTCCATTTGAATTTTATTGGAAATGTGAAAGGAATATTTATTTTAATTCATATGATAGGAAAATTGTTTTCTAACACCATGAACAATCATTGATTCAAAGATTAATTTTAATGTTTTCAAGTTTATTTTTAATGAAAATGATTTTCGAAATGGATCATGTTGTAAAATTTTTATTTTAAAGTGGAAATAATATTTTCCTCATGATTTTTTTCAAATGATTTTAAAGCTTCCGTTTTATTTTTTCAATGTAATTTTCAAATAAAGGGATTTTTTTAAATGTTTTATGTTTTAAAAAGTGAGTTTCAAAGAATTTTTTTCCTTAAGGAAGTTCCAATGTGATATTTCAAAATCTTTATCTATATAATATGACACCCTTTGATATAATTTTTGATTTACTGAGGATATGATCCAAGTATTCCATCCATATTACTTGTCTAAATGGTTTATATTTTCATGGAATCTATTTTATGAAACAAATTTATCTTCCATGGGTTATACCATGAGGAAATTATTATGAATCCTACATCTTTTCTTCGGTTATTCTATAATGAAATGATTATTAATTCTATCTCTTTTTTATAGGTTATTATATGATGAAATGTTTATATTACCCATTTTATTTCATGGGTTATGATATGATGAATGTTTATGATCTTACAGAACAAATAAATATGGGTTTCATTATGTGATGGGTAGACCTATATCTCTATTAAATTAATTAGGTAAATATTTACTTCTCTTAAGATAGACAGTACTATAATGGGGAGTGAACCCAATTCAGTAAGACATGACTAGAATAGGGTGTCAACCCGAATCAGTATGAAAGGGTTGGAATGAAGAGTAAACAGAGTTTAGTAAGGGAAATTTTCTACTATGATGGTATTGGGATTGAACCTTAGTTGCTATTATGGTTTGGGGATTGAACCCATTCCAATATGATAACCATTTAATTAATCATTTACTAATATGGAAATTATTTTCTATGCTTATGTGTATGCCACAAATCTTTTTATTATGCCAATTTTATGCTCTCATGACTCCTGTTCATTGATTATATTATGATTCATATCTTATGAAATACAAATATTTATTCCACAAATCAATATTATGATCTTTTATATGCATTTTATGGTTTCCAAATGCTATTTCCATGTTCTCATACCGTTTTGTTGATTTTAGGATTATCTATCTCACTTATTTACCTTTACTAACCATCTGAACACACCCTTTATTATGTTTCCTCACATCAGGTTATTAATAATGGTTTTATGTATGGTATTTCTAAAAAATATTATTAAATGTGAAGATATTTATTGTTAACATTTAAGATCTTTCACTGGATTAGATGTTTGTATTCCATGTTTCCAAAGGTAATAAACTATTATGGTCTTCAGGTCCATTCTCTTTGTTATGTAATGAATTTTCAAATAAAATTTGTAATATCCATTTGTACGAATACTAGGTTACTATAATGACCCAAAATTGTTATCTCCAGAACCTAGGTTGAAATATTCTCTAGCTAGAATTTCCATAGGCAGAACCTATAGAGAAACATCCTTCACCTTAAAGTTGAGATTTCTATTTGATGAGAACAAAATAATTCTCAACTGATTCTAAGCCACCCTCAACTAATAATTTAATAGGATGTTCCATGATAAATTTTGTTTATCATGGTACCCAAAACAAGTCCCTTACATTACCAATATACCACCATAGAAGAGGATAACACACTTCAAACATTTATAAAATTGTCTAAATGCATCTTCTAATAATATTTATTCATACATGATCTAAAGATCATTATCTCTAAACAAGGCCTCCCTAACTGAATGTGGAGTGTATGGGACACCACCATCAATAAAAGACAATTAATGTCTCCTTAACCCATCAAAATTACTATAATTATGTTAACTACTCAGATACCCCTCCATAAATGAAGAAGAAAAAATCATTTTTCTAAAGGCATCAAATATCACTCTACCACTATTCCACTCTAATTGTATAGTCCATTACAACCAAATTTTTTGTGGAGTCCAAATTTTACTCTACTTCCTAATACTGAATAAATAAAGATAATGAATCTTCTGAATTAAAATATCATATTTTGATAGTTCACCACATAGTTAGTGATCTCAATGTAATCTAATAAAGAACCGTAAAACTCATCATGACCAAGCTCTGACTAGATTATGTGAGATTATAATCAATAAAGACAACCAAAAATTGTTTTATATTACCCAAAACTATAACTGGGATGCTTATCACTCCCTACAACAATACTAGGAGCATACATTATTCTTAGTCATTCCTGAATACTCCCTTTGGGGTGTCCACCACATGAAACTAATGATGATGATATCTAAACTCTTTAATCTCTGAAATGATACACCTAACTATATTAAACTAGTCAAATGGGATTTAACTTTGTTTGAAAAGAAAATTCTCTAAAAAGTCCTTCCAAATCCACTATCATCTCCCTATGATTGGTTGGATACATAATAATCTACAGGAGATATAGTTTTTGTCCTAAGATATAAGTTAATTGAGAAATAAATTTCCTAATAAGGTAATACATAGATTTTTTGTCTAAAAAAACAACCATTCATTATTCTACTATTATATGAAACAAACCATTTAAAAAATATATATCGCAACATTCTATCCTCTCCTTATTATTGGAAATCAGATGACAACCACATAATGTCAGTCTTAATCATCCCTCTTGAGGGTCTTTTGCACCATTGTATGTGAACATTTATTTAACAACTAATCAACACATCATGTTATAATGAAATAAACCTCCAAAGAATAGATTGTGAATAATCGATTCACACTAAGGATTATGTTGTAGAATCTCATTCCCACCATTATTAGATCCCAAAAATGACCACTCTATCTAAAAATAATAAGACCACACTACTGTAATATGTGAATTATAGATTTCTCATCACTAATATGAGTCTCTATGAAAAAGGGTAAGGCTAATGAATATACTGGAAGCTCTAACTTCCAATCCCATGATATAATAGTAAAGAAAAAAGCCCAAAATGATGTTAAAGACTATATATGGAAATTTTGGAAGGATATAGATTATACCTTAGACCACACATGGAACCTCTTGTTCATGTACCTTCATCACAAAAACATCCCAAACTATGACATAGGTGTGGGTATATAAAAATACAAACCTAATCTACTCACTCTAGTGACCGAACTCAAAACATTGAGCCTATAATAGAACTTTATTAATTATATAAATGGAGTACCTCATGAGGTCTATGAATATCATAGTATACTCAAATATTATATTGCTTCCCTATGTAAGGTCCAAAATCTCTTATATTTAAACCATACTCAATATCACTGGATATAACTCTATCAGAGTAAGAGATAAAACTAAAACAATGGATATGTAATCTTGTATTGTTTCCATGATTTTATTTTAAAAAAATAGATGATCACTGTATTAGGAAAGATCCTATATAAGTCACAAAATAGTATAAGAGTGTCTAAATGAGATGGAAATATGAGTTATTAACTCAATCCAATCCTTTTTTTCTTGATAATTCAGCTCACCTCACACACATAACATAATCATCTTGTGGGTAGCCTCATTTAGCTAAGTGAAGTATAACATACAATCTACATGAATGTATTTTATGAGAATAATCTATGGAAGGTCTTATATATTATCATAGGGTATGTATACCTTAGTCAAAATCCTTGAATCACTTCTTCATTTCTTCATTAATTAGTGATGAGAGCATCATGCACTAGAATTCATCACCATGAACAGACATATGAAATTAAGGTGGTTTTTTTTTGTGGGTGGTATCCTATATTTGATCAGATTAAATGTAACACCCCAGGTAAATAAATAATATGACATTTTCACATTTATCCATATTTGTGAATAAAATATTAATATAACTTTAAAGGGGACACTATGATCGATGGCGTACCCAATACGCAACAACGAGTTTCTTGGGAATCTTACGTTGCACTCTAATAATAAAATAATATTATTTTAAATGGTAGTTAACGCCTAGCTGTTATAATGGAGGGAATGAATAGAACTAACTACAAAATGATTATATATATTTTTTCAAATATTTTTACTTTACGATAAATGTTATAGGATTAAAAATGCGAATGAATCCAATTTTAAGCGTAAACATTCTAATATTCTTTAAAATGTCAATTAACCACCTTTTGATGGAGAACCTCTTTTAAATCCACATTTTGAAAATTTTATGTGTTATATTTCACTAAATAAAATTCTTCTTTAGAATTGGGGCATCAAAATTTTCTTTGTGTAATTTTTTGGTATTTTTCTGATAAAGTTCATTTTTTAATGAATAGTGAAAAATGTTGTATTTTAATTCAAAACCACTTTTTAATATAATTTGTTTATATTATTAGACTATCTCTTGAATTGATTTTAAAGTGAAATTTGAATATATTTTTACCATTTAATCCAATAGTGGTCATTGGAATTAATTTCATCTTGAAATTGGACTTAAACTAGTGTCAATCATTTGATACTTATTGTTTCATAAAAACACGTTATTTGCTCTGACAGCGGGAATTAATTATTTTGTTAATTAATGTAACTTATATGTTTTGAATTTTTTAAAATAAACATCATTTTTTTATTTGGAATATCAAATATAGCTTAGGGTGATTTTTTGGTTTTTTTCTGAAAAACATCAATTTTTGATGAATAGTGAAACCACTAAGTGGTAGTTTAAAAACTGATTTTTCGTTTAAATGAAACTTTACCACTACTGTGATTTAAATTTCAAAAATCCGACATACATGGTTGTCATTAGGATGTAAAATGTGGTTCAATGGGATTGGAATAATTTTTTTGGTGAATAGTAACTTTTATGTTTTTAATCGCGATTAGAGGTAATTAGTGTAGTTTAAGGTAAAAATAATGTTTTAATAATATGAAATAACCTAGACACATGTCCTACCCTCATTGGATGAGTCATGGCAGACCAAGAAAATCCATGGGTCAAATTGGGGACCCCATGGAGCCACTTTTCTTGGAAAATTACATTAATACCTTTTTATTTAATGTTAAAATTAAAATGTCACAAACATGTCTTGTTCTACTAAAACAATTTTTATATGGGGTTATACAAGTCATATTTTTGACTATAAATATTAATTAGGAAGATAAAAATATTTCATACATCATGATATTTTTTTTATAATTTCTAGACACTAAATAAATTAAATTATTTATGACACCATGATGATGCAGCGATTACCTCATAAATGAACGATTTAAATAAAATGAGAAGATAGGGTGAAATATAAGTCTTAAACTTGTCAAAAACCTATTGGATGAGAGGATTGCGAAACCTTATAACCTTATCCTCGAAATATATTCTTTTGGGACCTTTTAAATCCGAAAATCATTTTTTAATAAAGTAATATTTTATAACATTCCAAGAGTGCCCCTCCTCTCCTCTTATAAACGGCCCCCACATCTACCACCTCACACACACCTCTCAAGACTTTGGCTCGGACAAAACCTACACATTTCATCTCTAAAAATACCTCTCTTCATCATTGAAGCCTCACTTTGGGCAGAATCATTTCCAAGGATGCCCTTGAGCTCAAATCAAAGAGAGTTACCCGATTTAAAGGTAATGTCTTCCCTTGTGTTCTTTTGTATTATTTCTCTTCTCCAAACCCCTAAAATCTTTTTATTAATTTTTTTGTAACAAAACCAGTATCTAAAATATACTAGGATGTTTTTATAAGAATTATTCTAGCTACACCTTCACACACCTCTGTCTAATGGTTAAAGAACATACTGTTTCTGTGGATGGCAAATTACTGCCTCACGAAACGATGATTGTTCAATATTATTTTAACACCTTCAAAGGTGGCCATTAAGATGTAAATATATTTATATATGATATATAATATGTTTATTCTTTCCTTAATCTTCTGTATTTTTCATTTATGTCATACCTTTTTGGTTTCCATTATGGGTAAACGCGATATCTTCATCTTAGGAAGTGCGGACTACCGCCCCCTCAAAGTGATTTGATTCGTTAATTCCATATGTGGGACGTGTAAAGGATGAAATTAATGGTATTACATATGATATCCTAATGGAATTATAATATAACTTTATATCATTATTATTTAATTACATTGAATACAAAAAAAAGAAATTAAAGTAGTGTTCATGCGTACGTACGGCTTACCGTCTCCATGAACGGTACATTTCATTTCTTATCTCCAAATGTTATGTAATATTATAAGTACATATATTTAATGGATATATATGTAATATGTTACATCTAAATGATGGATATAATTCTGAAATTATAATATATATATCTCTCATTTTGTTTTAATTCCATTAATATGACAAAAAATGAAAGTAGCGTTGATGCGTACATATGGCCTACTGTCTCCATGAACGGTGTTTTTAATTTTTTATCTCCAAATGATATGGAATAGTATAAAATGAATATATACTGGATATATATTATATTTCAAACATAAATACTATTCTGGATATGATTTACCTATAAATACATGGAAAATTCTTTTCCAAGAAGTTCGATTTTTACACATGTACCGAACATCGACAAAAACGTCTGATATGAGCTCACTTTATTAACCAATTATTATAACCTTATAATATGTGATATTAACTGAATAATAATCTTTAATGTAGGTCCTTATGAAATTATTAATTGACCAAATTTTATTATTCATGATATTAATGAACGTTCGAGTCATGTCGGACACGAGGTAAGGGATCCTACCCCTCTCTTTCTTTTTTTAAGTACACTCTTTTATGTCATTACTTTTAAGCTCATATTTCTTATGATTGGGATGTTATTTTATATTACTACTACTTTAATTTTTATGTTCATATGATTAGAGACCTCATTTTCTATCATCAATCCATTTTGGAAGTTTTGAGTGGCGCCGCTAGGCTGCCGAATTTTCGTAAGAGATCTAACCCCTCTCTTTCTTTTTAGGTACTCTCCTTTATGTCACTTCTTTTAAGCTCCTCTTTGTTATGATGGTGGATGTTATTTTATATACCTATTTATGTTAATTTTATTCTAATATGATGAGAGACCCTATTTTATCTCATCAATCCATTTTTGGAAGTTTTAAGTGGCGCCGTTAGGCTGCCGAGTTTTCGTAAGGGATTTTTCATCTCACTTTTAGTCCCGTGAGATTTATGCTACATTTGCCATCATTTCCTTTGAGTAGTGCATGTACTTCCCATTATTATACTCTTTGTGTAATATAATCTCATTTATGGTTATTTACATATTCATTGTATGACCATTCTTCAAAGGGGTGTATGTTTCGAAAGTAACCCAAGTCGGTAAGGGAACCTTTCACCCTCCTCTTTTTAAAAGACATCTTTTGTTATGTCCTTTAATTCACATAATATTATGTTGGGATATGTTCTTCTATATCCTTATTGATGTAAATTTTATGTCCAAGTGATGAGATACCTTTTTTTTATCTTTCATCAAATCTTTTTTTTTGAATTTTGAAGTGACGTCGTTAGGCTGTCGAATTTTTGCTAGGGAACTTCTTAACCCAATTTTAATTCCTTGGGATAAACTTGTAATCCTTGAATATGACATTATATGAATATGTGTGAATGTACTATGATTGTTTTACACTTAATATCCACTTATATTTGGTGTATTATTTTGTCACACATAATTATGTAATTGATTTATCCTTAATCTAAGGATACCGTCTTTGTAAGGGACATCGTCTCAATCTTATTTAATTGAGGTATATTTTGTTTTATACACAAAATTCCTTTATATGGTGTATAAACCCCTTTCAATTTTAGTTTATTTGAAAGGATTTTTTTATATGAAGCGTTTTACTAAACGACGAAAAGGAGTGTTTTTATTGTCGTACATATGCGGTGACAACGACTTCTCCACCACCGTGACCATTATTTGAGTTTCGCCTTCCTCTACAATCCATAGCTTTTTTTGAATGAAAAATAAATACCATGTGTTACTCTTCTTTTATTTTGGTATTGAAAATGGTTTTCATAATGTTTTTATATCAATGTGTTTTATTGATATCTTGTGATTAAAAAGTGGAAATTTTATGTTTCCTTTATACATGTTTTCTGTGATACGATTATGTTATGGTTATTGGGCATTATTATGAAGATGGGTGGTTCCATGATAAACTAAGGGCGGGTGATCCCGATATAGCTCTCCAATGCATTGGTTAACGCGAAGGGGTTAAACGTTAAGGTTTCTCCGAAGAGATTTATGGAATATACTATGATGGGTATTCCAAATGTAACCAAGAGGGTTACTCCCTACGTAAGAATGTTATGAATGGCTCAATTTACCTTTATGCCTTATGATTTCTATGATTTATTCATGATTTGAAGAGGTATGTTAAAATGCTTATGTTTTATGAGTAAAGTATGATTTCATACATGGACTAATGTTTTCTTTTCATACTTTTATATCCCTTACTGAGCTTTTTATGCTCATCCCATGTTTTTGAAATGTTTTTCATAGGTCAAGGGAAAGGTGAATGATATGATGATAGTGTCATGGAAGTGTCAATAAAGAATCCATGTTTTATTATAAATATGTTTCTGTTGATGGAAAAAAACAAATTCTATCTTTTATGTAATCACTTTGTTTAAATGTGGATTGTAATTCATGAATTATGATCTAATTATCTAAAACTATAAACCTGAAAATATCCTCAATGTGAATTATTCATTTAATTCAATATCATGTAAGGTTTAAGGCCGGGGCCTTATAGTTGGTATCAAAGGTCGGTTTAGATAACTTTTGAGGTTAGGGTATTCTATAGGCATAAGTGACATTACCATAATGGTAAGGATTTCAGAAAGTGTCCTAGTTTTAGATAAAGTGAGTGAGTAAGTATATCTTAGTGTTTATCTTCCTCATTAGTACATGATGGTTTTGTTTATATACTCACACTGACATTTCTGTTTTTAGTGAATGGATGGATCTAGCAGGCACCAAAGTGACTATAGGTTTGAAGGAAACTGTGGTGGTTCTCCGATTAAGTGACTGGATGAAATGGGGGATTCAATGAGGAAACTCGTGGTTGTTCAAAACCAACTATCAAGGAGTCAGGATCAACCACTTGTACCTTGGTATGTTCTGTAATTCATCATGTATGAGATGACCAATCGATGTGGAAGTTCAGGTAATAAATATAAAGGTGACCATTAGGGTTTATATGATCCTTACTCTTTAGGTAATTATGGGTTATTATATATTATGATGGAAAATGAAAGTCATGATATAAAATTGAGGTTAAAATATGTTATGATTATTTTTGAATATTTTATCTCGTTTTGGGGAATGTTTTATAAATTATATAGTTTTGGAAAAAGGACAACACACATACCATGTGACAACCCGTCATGTCGGACAAAGCTGTGGGAATCGAACCCACAACCAAAGTGTGACTGGTATTTATCGCCTACCACTGGACTACGTGAAGTCCCTGGTTAGTTTGACTAATTCTTTTTAGTTAGATGATTTTAGGAATCAAGAGTAAGTTTATTTTGGGTTATATATGGAAATGATTAACCTATCATGGAGGATATGTGATTAGGTTAATTACTTTTCAATATGAGAATTTTAGAGCAACTGATGTTATTTGGAGATAAATGTTAATCTGTAACTTGGAAGACTATGTGATTAAAACCTTCAAATATTTGGGTTTCAATATTAGTTTGGTTTACTTTGAAGAATTTTATGGGTAATTGTTTATCGAATGGTCTACGTTGAACTTTGGGTTTTTTTGGAAATTTTTTGGATATTAAGAATATATTTTCTTTTTATCAAGGATTATACTTTTGTGGATTATCTGATCTCATACTAACAATTTTCGAATTGGATTTTGTCTAAAGACATGGGAAATATATAGTTCTCTTTTGTGGATTAGGTGATTCTCAAGAAGTTGAATATAGTACTCTTAATGAGAACAAGTCCTCCTAAATAGTCGTCTTTTTGAGAAAATATGAGTTTGATTAAGGAATCTAGTAAAAGTTTAAAGTCTACGTGACAAGTAAGTATGTTTCATTATGATTTAGTTATGCTCAAAAAATAAATTCCTCAATGAAGAGTAAATTAAAACAAAAAATGTTGTCTGTTAACTTTTCCTATTGGGGAATCGAATACCGTTTAACCCATCACAAGTTTGTGATTTTCTTATGGTTAACTTTCTCCTAGACATGTTTTCTATCACTCTCCAACAGAACATGACCCTTTATTTTTTCCTCCATGTCCATATTTTCATACTTGGAATCCTAGTATGGGTTAACTCGGGTGACCTTTGTACTTCTCTTTATTTATTTTAAAGTGATTGTTTTACTGACTCTTGTTCTGATGTAACACCCCAAGTAAATAAAGAATATGACATTTTTATATTTATACCTTTTTTTGAATAAAATTTAAATATTAATTTAAAGGGAACGCTATGCTTTATGGCTTACCCAATACGCAACAACAAGTTCCTTTGAAATCTTACGTTGCACTCCAATAATAAAATAAAATTATTTTAAATGATAGTTAACACGTAGCCGTTGTATTGGTAGGAATGGATAGAAATAACTAAAATATGATTATATGTGTTTGTTAAATGTTTTTACATTTATCCAATAAAGGATAAAGGCTTAAAATATGAAAAGAATTCAATTTTAGGCCTATATACTCTAATTTTCACTAAAGGTCCACTTATCAACTTTTGATGGAGAACCGCCATTAAATATAGTTTTGGTCACTCTTATACATTCTATTGTAACAAATAAAACTCTTCTTTAGAATCGGGACATCAAAATTCACTTTTTGTAAAATTTTGGTGTTTTTCCGATAATGATCATTTTTTTAATGAATAGTGAAAAATGTTGTATTTTAATTCAAAACCTGTTTTTAATCTAATTTATTTATATGATTAGATTACATTTTGAATTGGTTTCAAAGTGAAAATAGAATATATTTTTACCATTTAATCCAATAGTGGTTGTTGGAATTAATTTTATCTTGAAATTGGACTTAAACTAGTGTCAATCATTTGATACTTATTGTTTCATAAAAACACGCTATTTAATCTGACAGCGGGAATTAATTGTTAAATAAATTAATGTAACTTATATGTTTTGAATTTTGTAAAATACACATCATTTTTGAATTCGGAATATCAAATATAGCCTAGGTTAAATTTTTGGTAATTTTCTGAAAAACATCAATTTTTGATGAATAGTGAAACCACTAAGTGGTAGTTAAAGAAACTGATTTTTTGTTTAAATGAAATTTTACCACTTCTGTGATTTGAATTTCAAAAATCCGACATACATGGTTGTCATTAAGAAGTAAAATGTGGTTTAATGGGATTAAAATAATTTTTTGGTGAATAGTACCTTTTATGTTTATTAATCGGGATTAGCGGTAATTAGTGTAATTTATGGTAAAAATAATGTTTTAATAATATGAAATGACCTAGACACATGTCCTACCCTCATTGGATGTGTCATGGCCGACCAAGAAAATCCATGGGTCAACTTGGGGACCCAATGGAGCCACTTTGGTAGGAAAATGACATTAATACCTTTTTATTTAATGTTAAAATTAAAATGTCACAAACATGTATTGTTTTACTAAAACAATTTTTATATGGGGTTATACAAGTCAGATTTTTAACTATAAATATTAACTGGAAAGATAAAAATATTTCCTACATCATCGTATTTTTTTAATAATTTTTAGACATTAACTAAATTAAATTATTTATGACACTATGATAATGCAGTGATTACCTCATTATTTAACGATTTAAATAAAATGGAAAGATAATGTAAAATCTATGACCTACACATGTCCAAATCCTATTGGATGAGTGGATTTAGAACCCTTATCACCTTATCCTTGAAAAAAAAATCAATGTGGGACCTTTAAAATCCGAAACTCATTCTAAAATAAAGTAACATTTCCTTACTTTCCAAGAGTGCCCCTCCTCTCCTCTTATAAAAGGCCCCCACCTCTACCTCCTTACACACACCTCTCAAGCATTTGGCTTCGCCAACTCCTTCTCATTTTGTCTCTCCACATCCCTCTCTTACTCCTATAAGCCTCACTTTGTGTCGAAGTCTTCCCAGGGAAGCCTTTGAGCTCAAATCAAAAAGAGTTACCTGATTTAAATGTAGTGTCTTATCTTGTGTTCTTTTGTTTTATTTTGTTTCTCCAACCCCCTAAACTCTTTTTTATTCTTTTATTTTGTAACAACTCTAGTATTTTCAATATACTAGGATGCTTTTATAAGAAGAATTTGAGCTACAATTACACACACCTACATCTAATGGTTAAAGAACATACTGTTTCTGTGGATGGCGAATTTCTGCCTCACGAAACGATGATTGTTCAACACTCATATAACACCTTAATAGGTGGCCATTAAGATTTCACTATATTTATATATGATATATAATATGTTTATGTTATACTTAAGCTTCTGTATTTTTATTTTTTGGCATACCTTTATGGTTTCCATTGTGGGTAAAACACGATAATTTCATTTTAGGAAGTGCGGACTACCGCCCCCTCAAAGTGATTTGATTCGTTAATGCCATATGTGGGATGTATAAAGGATGGATTTAAAGTTATTATATATGATCTATGTTACATATAAATTATTAATATAATTCTGGAATTAAAATATACATACCTATCATTTGGTTTTAATTCCATTAATATGACATAGAAATGAAAATAGCGTTCATGCGTACGTACGGCTTACCGTCTCCATGAACGGTGCATTTCATTTCTTACCTCTAAATGATTATGTAATATTATAAATACTTTCATATTATAGATATATATGATATATATGATATCCAAATCATGAATATCATTCTGGATATAATGAACCTTTGACCACATGAACAACATGTAATTGTAAGAAGTCCACTTTCGACTTCAGAACCAAATATCGACAAAACCAACATTATTAACTTAAATGATTAAATAATGATTATAACATGGAAATAAGTGATATAAAAGGAATAATAAACTTGAAAAATGTTCTTAATATATTTTTTTATTCAGGACGTTAAAGAACGATCCAGTCAAGTCGGACCTGAGGTAAGGGATCCTACTCCTCTCTTTTTAAGGGAACTCTTTTATGTCATTCCTTTTAAGCTCATCTTTCTTATGATTGGGATGTTCTTTTATATTACTCATACTGTACTTCTTATGTTCATATTATGAGAGACCCTATTTTCTCTCATCAATCCATTTTGGATGTTTTGAGTGGCGCTGTTAGGCTGCCGAATTTTCGTAAGATATACAACCTCTCTCTTTCTTTTTAAGTACTCTCTTTTATACTCATATTTCTTATGTTTGGGGATGTTATTTTGTATTAATCATAGTGTGATTTTAATTTTCATATTATGAGAGACCCTATTTAATCTCATAAATCAATTTTTTTAAGTTTTATGTGGCGCCGTTAGGCTGCCTAGTTTTTGTAAGGGATTTTTCATCTCACTTTTATTCCTGTGACAGTTATGCTACATTTACCACTATTTCCTTTGAGTGGTGTATGTACTGCCCATTATTATACACTTTTTGTAGTATAATTTCATTTATGGGTATTTACATCTTCATTGTATGACCCTTCTTCCATGGGGTGTATGTTTCGAAAGTTACCCAACTCGGTAAGGGGACCTTTTAACCTCCTTTTTTTAAAAGACTTCTTTTGTTATGTCTTTTAATTCACATACTATTATGTTGGGATATGTTATTGTATATCCTTATTTTTTTAAATTTTATGTCCAAGTTATAAGATCCCCTTTATCTCTCTCATCAACCCTTTTTGTAAAATTTTATGTGACGCCGTTAGGCTGTCGAATTTTACCAAGGGAACTTCTTAACCCAATTTCGATTTCTTTGGGTTCAACATGTAGTTATGGAATATGTCATCCTTTGAATATGTGTGAATGACATTTGATTGTTTTACAATTAATATCCACATATATTGGGTGTATTTATATTTTTCACAAATAATTATGAGATTGATTTATCCTTAATTTAAGGATACCTTCTTTATAATGAATTTCATCTCATTTTACATTTCTTTTGAGACATCATTGTTGTTATGCACCAATTCACATTTATATGGTGTGTATACTATCCTTTGAAATATTATATCATGAATCCATTTGTTCTCATGATATTATAAAGTTCGGATTAAATGATATTCTGCAATTATTTGTATTCAAGAGTCTCTAATTTTGTTAAAAATTATTTAACAAAAATATCGTTTTAAATGTTTTTAGGATTTATTATCCTAAATCTTTATCTTTAATGCCCATATTTTCAAAATGGTTTTTAGTATTTATTTATATGGACATTAATGTTTTAAAATTATAATTCCAATAAAAGCTTCAAAGTGGAATGGGACACTTTGATTCAAAAATCTCTTTTAAATGATTTTTGAAAATGGATTGATTAATTCAATATCTTGGAATTGCTTATTTTGATTGAAAATGAAATGTTGTTATTGAAATGTTTATATTTTTGATATTTTATGTGGAATGATGTTACTTAGACATTTTACCGGTGGTTAAGTGATAAACCATATGACAGGTGGTTCCGTGAATACCAGGACGGGTGGTTACGTTATAACCTCCAATGCATTGGGTATGGAAGGCGGCCGTATGGCTATTCCATTAAGTATGTGTGGAAGTCGACCGTATGGTTATTACATTTAAGTATGTTTTTGTCCCAAGATACCTTTTTATGTTATGTGTTCTTTATATGGGTTTTATGATAATATTTTGGTTAAAAAGGGTAAGTAATGTTATTTTATTCAGTGAAGAGTTTTTACTAATTCCTAAGGGTGAAAGGTTTTACTTTGATAAAGTATACATGGTTTACTTGTTGCTTTGAAAAACTAATAGTTTTCATTTGTTGTGTATCCTTTGCTAAGCTTTTTATGCTCACCCAAGTTTTTTTTTGAAATTTTTTTCACAGGACTTAATGTGGAATAGGGTCAAGGATGGGATCAAGGGAAAGTCATGCTATTTAATACATGGAAGTAGACATGTTTCTTTTTAAGAGTTTTTATTTTATGGAAATTTAGTAGAAGTGACTACTTTGTAATCTTTTGAGATGTAATAGTTATGTCCTAATTCTCTAAAACACTAAACCTGAAAAGATCCTCAATGTGAATTATTCATTTAATTCAATATTAACTAAGGTTTAAGGCCTAGGCCTTATATTCCGGTGTGGTATTTTCAATGAAGTTTCCAAGCCCAATTTTAAAATTGCAAGGACGCAATTCCCAAAAGGGGGGAAGGATGTAACACCCCAGGTAAATAAAGAATATGAAATTTTCACATTTATCCATATTTGTGAATAAAATATTAATATAACTTTAAAGGGGATGCTATGCTCGATGGCGTACCCAATACGCAACAACGAGTTTGTTGGGAATCTTACGTTGCACTCTAATAATAAAATAATATTATTTTAAATGGTAGTTAAAGCCTAGCTGTTGTAATGGAGGGAATGAATAGAACTAACTACAAAATGATTATATATGTTTTGTCAAATATTTTTACTTTTTACATTAAATGTTATAGGATTAAAAATGCGAATGAATCCAATTTTAAGCGTAAACAATCTAATATTCTTTAAAAGGTCGATTAACCACCTTTTGATGGAGAACCTTTTTTAAATCCGCTTTTTGACAATTTTATGTGTTATATTTGACAAAATAAAATTCTTCTTTAGAATCGGGACATCAAAATTTGCTTTGTGTAAATTTTTGGTATTTTTCCGATAAAGTTCATTTTTTAATGAATAGTGAAAAATGTTGTATTTTAATTCAAAACCACTTCATAATCTAATTTATTTATATGATTAGATTATCTTTTTAATTGGTTTTAAAGTGAAATTAGAATATATTTTTACCATTTAATCTAATAGTGGTTGATGGACTTAATTTCATCTTGAAATTGGACTAAAACTAGTGTCAATCTTATGATACTTATTGTTTCATAAAAACACGCTATTTGCTCTGACAGCAGGAATTAATTATTATATTAATTAATGTAACTTATATGTTTTGAATTTTGTAAAATAGACATAATTTTTGAATTCAGAATATCAAATATAGCTTATGGTGAATTTTTGGTTTTTTTTTCTGAAAAACTTCAATTTTTGATGAATAGTGAAACCACTAAGTGGTAGTTTAAAAACCGATTTTTCATTTAAATTAAACTTTACCACTTCTGTGAGTTGAATTTCAAAAATCCGACATACATGGTTGTCATTAGGATGTAAAATGTTGTTCAATGGGATTAAAATAATTTTTTGGTGAATAGTAACTTTTAAGTTTTTAATCACGATTAGAGGTAATTAGTGTTGTTTAATGTAAAAATTAAGTTTTAATAATATGAAATGACCTAGACACATGTCCTACCCTCATTGGATGAGTCATGGAAGACCAATAAAATCCATGGGTCTACTTGGAGACCCAATGGAGCCACTTTTCTTGGAAAATGACATTAATACCTTTTTATTTAAAGTTAAAATTAAAATGTCACAAACATGTGTTAATCTACTAAAACAATTGTTATATGGGGTTATAAAAGTAATGTTTTTGACTATAAATATTCATTATAACTCTGAAGAGATATCCAACATCATGATATTTTTTTTATAATTTTTAAACACTAAATAAATTAAATTATTTATGACACTATGATGATGAAGCGATTACCTCATAAATGAACGATTTAAATAAAATGAGAACATAGGGTGAAATATAAGTCTTAAACTTGTCACAAACCTATTGGATGGGTGGATTTAGAAACCTTATCACCTTATCCTAGAAATATATTCTTTTGGGACCTTTTAAATCTGAAAATAATTTTATAATAAAGTAATATTTTATAACATTCCAAGAGTGCCCCTCCACTCCTCTTATAAACGACCCCCACCTCTACCACCTCACACACACCTCTCAAGCCTTTGGATCGTCCAAACCAAACCCATTTCATATCTAAACATCCCTCTCTTCATCATTGAATCCTCACCTTGGGGATAAGCCTTTCCAAGGATTCCTTTGAGCTTAAATCAAAGAGAGTTACCCGATTTAAAGGTAATATCTTTCCTTGTGTTCTTTTGTTTTATTTTTCTTCTCCAAACCCCTAAACTATTTTAATTAATTTTTTTGTAACTACACCTGTATCTTAAATATACTAGTATGTTTTTATAATAAGGATTCGAGTTACACTTTCACACACCTCCGTCTAATGGTTAAAGAACATACTGTTTCTGTGGATGGCGAATTACTACCTCACGAAATGATGATTGTTCAATATTATTTTAACACCTTCAATGGTGGCCATTAATATGTCACTATATTTATATATGATATATAATATGTTTATGTTTTCCTAAATATTCTGTATTTTTCATTTATGGCATACCTTTATGGTTTCCATTATGGGTAAACGCGATATCTTCATTTTGGGAAGTGCGGACTACCGCCCCCTCAAAGTGATTTGATTCGTTAATGCCATATGTGGGACGTGTAAAGGATGGAATTAATGGTATTACATATGATATCCTACTGTAATTATAATATACCTTTATATCATTTTTATTTAATTCCATTGAATACAAAAAAAAAAAGAAATGAAAGTAGTGTTCATGCGTATGTACGGCGTACCGTCTCCATGAACGGTACATTTCATTTCTTATCTCCAAATTTTATGTACTATTATAAGTACATATATATAATGGATATATATGTAATATGTTACATCTAAATTATGGATATCATTGTGAAATTATAATATATATATCTCTCATTTTGTTTTAATTCCATTAATATGACAAAAAAATTAAAGTTGCGTTCATGTGTACGTATGGACTACCGTCTCCATGAATGGTGCTTTTAATTTTTTATCTCCATTGAATAGTAGAAAATGAATATATACTGGATATATATGATATTTAAAACATAAATACTATTCTGGATATGATGTACCTATAAATACATGTAAAATTCTTTTCCAACAAGTTCGATTTTTATGCATGTACCGAACATCGACAAAAACGTCTGATATGAACTCACTTTTTTAACCAATTATTATAACCTTATAATATGTGATATTAACTGAATAATAATCTTTAAATTAGGTCCTTAATAAATTTTAAATTGACCAAATTTTATTATTCAGGAGATTAAAGAACGATCGAGTCATGTCGGACGTGAGGTAAGGGATTCTCCCCTCTCTTTCTTTTTTTTAAGTACACTCTTTTATGTCATTCCTTTTAAGCTCATATTTCTTATGATTGGGATGTTATTTTATATTACTCCTACTGTACATTTTATGTTCATATAATGAGAGACCCTATTTTCTTTCATCAATCCATTTTGGAAGTTTTGAGTGGCGCCGTTAGGCTGCCGAATTTTCATAAGAGATCTAACCTCTCTCTTTCTTTTTAGGTACTCTCCTTTATGTCTATTCTTTTAAGCTCCTATTTGTTATGATTGTGGATGTGCTTTTATATTAATATTTATGTTCAATTTATTTTAATATGATGAGAGACACTATTTGATCTCATCAATCCATTTTTGGAAGTTTTAAGTGGCGCCGTTAGGCTGCCGAGTTTTCGTAAGGGATTTTTCATCTCACTTTTAGTCCTGTGAGATTTATGCTACATTTGCCACCATTTCCTTTGAGTGGTGTATGTACTTACCATTATTATAATCTTTGTGTAATATAATTTCATTTATGGGTATTTACATATTCATTGTATGACACTTCTTCAATGGGGTGTACGTTTCGACAGTAACCCAAGTCGGTAATGGAACCTTTCACCCTCCTCTTTTTAAAAGAATTCTTTTGTTATGTCTTTTAATTCACATACTATTATGTTGGGATATGTTCTTATATATCCTTATTGATTTAAATTTTATGTCCAAGTGATGATATACCTTTTTTATCTATCATCAACTCTTTTTCTGAATTTTGAAGTGATGTCGTTAGGCTGTCGAATTTTGGCAAGGGAACTTCTTAACCCAATTTTGATTCTTTGGGATAAACTTGTACTCCTTGAATATGTCGTTCTATGAATATGTGTGAATGTCCTATGATTGTTTTACACTTAATATCCACTTATATTTGGTGTATTCATTTGTTACACATAATTATGTAATTGATTTATCCATAATCCATGGATACCGTCTTGGTAAGGGATATCGTCTCAATCTCCTTTCATTGAGGTATATTTTGTTTTATACACAAATTTATTTTATACGGTGTATAATCCCCTTTAACTTTTCGTTTATTCTAAAGGAATCTTTTTACACGAATTGTTTTACTAAACGACAAAAAGGAGTGTTTTTATTGTCGTACTTATGCGGTGACAACGACTTCTCCGCCGCCGTGACCATTTTTTGAGTTTCGGCTTCCTCTACAAGCCATAACATTTTTTGAATGAAAAATAAATACCATGTTTTACTCTTCTTTTATTTTGATATTGAAAATGGTTTTCATAATGTTTTTATATCAATGTGTTTTATTGATATCTTGTGATTGAAAAGTGAAAACTTTATGTTTCCTTTATACATGTTGTATGTGATACGATTATGTTATGGTTCTTGGGCATTGTTATGAATATGGGTGGTTCACTCATAAAATAAGGGTGGGTGAGCCCGATATATATCTCCAATGAATTGGGTAACGGGAAGGGGTTAAACGTTAAGGTTTTTCCGAAGAGATTTAGGGAATATACTGTTGTGGTTATTCAAAACGTAACCAAGAGGGTTACTCCCTACGTAAGAATGTTATGAATGCCTCAAGTTACCTTTATGCCTTATGATTTCTATGATTTATTCATGATTTGATGAGGTATGTTAAAATTCTTATGTTTTATGGGTAAAGTATGATTTAATACATGGACTAATGTTTTCTTTTCATACTTTTATATCCCTTACTGAGCTTTTTATGCTCATCCCATATTTTTGATGTTTTTTTCACAGGTCAAGGGAAAGGTGCATGATATGATGATAGTGTCAAGGAAGTGTTAAGAAAGAATCCATGTTTTATTTTAAATATGTTTCCGTTGATGGAAAAAAACGAATTCTATCTTTTATGTAACTACTTTTTTTAAATGCGGAATGTAATTCATGATTTATGATCTAATTCTCTAAAACTCTATACCTAAAAAGATCCTTAATGTGAATTATTCATTTAATTCAATATTAAGTAAGGTTTAAGGATGGGGAATTATATTAAACCATGATTATTAAAAAAATATCTGGTGATATGACACAAAAAAGATATAAAATATATCTAACGACCAATATATGATGCATATACCAACTTATTTGTAGCATGGAAATGATTCCTTATAATTCTTGGATGACTAATAGGTTATCAATGTCTAGATGAAAGGCTATGTTAGTTGCCACACCTATGTTGGGTTTTAGGGTTTTATAACTAAACTCAAAACCCACTTAACATCATAGCTATAAATTCCCCAAAACAAACCTCACATGAGTACTAACTTCAAAGGACGTCCCTAGGAAACAACTATCATTATATAATTATAACATGAACTAAACCACTATGACCCCACCAATGATGGTTGTAAGCTATGTTCCCCACCCTAAATCCACCTCTCATTGGTTAGAGGATATAGATAAGAACCAATAAAGAAAAACATAAATGGGATACCTTATCATATAATAACCTACTCTAATTATGTAACTATAATACATAATATAATCATCAAACACTAGTGATATGTGTATATGAGAAAAAATATAAAGTATACATGTATGGGAAAATAATTATACAATAAAATTACACATGGAAAATCTCATATGAAAATGTTACAAAATGGAAATGGTATAATGATGACATAAGTATGCTAATGAAAAACCCCTCATCATAGAAATAACTCCTCATAAGAGGTCACTACTTGAAAATGTCACCATCTAGAACCACTAAAAACAAAAATTTATTGGCACCAAATTTTTTACACCATCTCCACATCCACCATTATCATATTTGATCTATGAATAATCTAAAAAAATAGTATGTGTGATCATGAATCCCATGTAGTGATGGGTATAAATATAACCTATTGGATTCCCTATAAACACAAAGCAATGATGAAAATATTTGGTTGACTCAAAACCATGGTTTAAGAGAGGGAATGGATAATACACCCAGATATGTTTAAAAAATAGAATACTAATGGACATGGGGAAGAACTATTCATATTATCCTAGCTCTATAAATTATTTTATTCCTTAAGTAACTCGGGATGTTTAATGTTTCATAAGGCACAAAAATACAAAATTTGATGGGAAAATTTTAAATTTTTTCTCAAAATGAACCACAAATAATGATACACCAAAATAAAAGTAACAAACTAACTATTGAACTTCTACAACATACAAGATTCCTCTCTATAGTTATAGTAGGGGACCCACACCTCCTCAAAACAAGGGTGTTGGTTAAGAGAATACTAAACCCTAGGGAGGACCCACACCTCATTATGGTGAAGTATCAATTGAGTAAGTACTTACTTTAATGATATAAATACCACCATCCTATCTCAGATGGAATAAACCAACCTCTATAGGTGGAGGATATGTGCCACATTATATGGGAGATTACTGAATTTGAATTAGGTTTTAAGGACCCTTTCCCCATAATTATTGACATAGTATTGACCTTATTTTTTAATAGAACACCTAGACCCCATATCCACAAGTGAGTATACATCTCTATAATATATACGGTTGATATGAAACCTATCATCAGCATGTCACTAAAGGTTATTGAGCCTATGGTGGTTTTAAACACCTAAATTAAACTTTTCCACTAATTTTATGAAACAAAGATCCACAAATTTCTCAAAACCTCACGAAAATAATTTTTTTATATGATTAAGACATTTTACTTTACAATATAAAACCACATAGAATGTAGTATTTTTTTTCATGTTATATCTTCTAGGTGAGAAGATATGAAAATAATACAAAGAGCATATAGTATACTAAATATACTATTCTGGGTACGAATTTTAAGCCTTTGTCAGAATATGGGTGTTCAAAACATATTCCTATCATAAGAAGCCAACCTATATGAAATGTTTTCAATATTTACATGGTGTGTGAGGATTTTGAGTTTCTTGATCATATACCCTAGTATCCTATTCCCTATGGTATAGGTATACATGAAATTTCAACCATACATACATTACAAGTAAATATCCCTAGTTAGTCAAGGAATTCTAATGAGGAATGAGTTGTATTGTTGAGTTTATATATAACATATCCCCTCGGCCCACATGACATATGTATCTAGGCAGAAAACGATGAATGTACTCCAGAATACATTGAGATCTGAAATACAGACATACATGGCTTGTGTCTCTAAAGTGAATGTCATGTGATATTTAACTCATTGTTGGAGATGAAATCAACAACTAATTAGAGACTTGAAATTTACCTTGTGGATAAATTACTTTTGGTATTTAACTTCACATGAAAACCCCAGAAACACATGTAAAATGGTACGTGCTGTGTGTTTTCAGAACCACATGCTATATAGTGCTATTTTCTTCCCATACCCAAGTATCTATTGAATCCTCCAACATTTCTAAGATTTATATGTCCTAATTCATATTATCTATTGATCACACCATATAACACCATGAGTTAACCTTTAGTGTCTATAAATTCCACCCTTATCACCACCTTCACTTTCTATTTATTTAAACATGGCTGATTAGTCATTCATTGTTCCAGATGAGTCAAACTTCATATTATTATACCAAATACCGAGACATCATCATTATCATCCCTTAAAATATTATCCCTAACCATATCCCACTCATTTCTATAATGTAGCAACAAAATCCATTCAATATAATCATTTAAACCAATGTCAAAATTTTTATTTTCAAACTGCCAGCCATTAAAAAGGCCAGGTGTGACCATTTTTAATGAGAAAAGAAGATATAATATTGATTTCGGGAAGGGAATTGGTGGTCGGTGTTTCTTTTCCACTCAAATCATCTTTCAAAACTATGTTTAATGATGAATTTGTAAAGTGAAAGAATTTATAATGATAATCATGGGAAAATTAGAAATTGTCAAATTTGATAAAGGGAGAGAAATATATAGAGAACAATAATAAAACTTTCACCAAAAATTAATTATTAAAAATAATGGATGAATGTAATCTTTATAACCCAAGTGATGTTGAATATTTCCAAGAATGGGAAATCACAAAATTAAATAACATGAAAAATGATTACTTCAGAAATATAAGATATAAAGAATGCTAACATGAAACTTTTTACAATGCATTGAATTAATCATGAATTTTAAATTCAAGACTTGTTAAATTAATAAAATGGTATAAAACTTGAAAATAATTTCCTACTACATAGAATGTAATCATTTCATGATAATTTCATGACTACTCCACATCATTGACCATTTATTGATATATGATGTGTTGATGATCTGCAAAGAATTAGATTCTATGTCTATACTCCCTCTCACTCCCTATGGCACACAATGAGGAATATATTAAAACCCTAGGGAGAGGATATAAACATGAACATATATCCTAAAATTTGGTTTATAGAAGAAAATTAAATTCATGAAATGTTCTAGTTTAGGTTTGAAACCCAAACACATATTTTACAACTGTACTCAGTAAAACACCCCATCCTTGATGCAACAGTAGTACCAAAATATTAATAGGGGACTCTGTGTAGGAAATATAACGTCCCCCATATTGAGGATTGATATTTAGTTTATAAAAAAATAATAAACATTCCTGAAAAACCAACTATCTCAGAATCCCCAAAAAATTGACCAATATGTACCAAGTCCAGAAAACAAATAATTAAATTTTTATGAGATTATATACTATATTTTATTTATCATTCTACCATTTTTAAGGTTTGAGTCCTTGAAAATTAATTAATGGTATAAGCTCAACCAAGGAAAAACATGTGATACAACTGGTAACAACACCGACTTCCCTTCCATATATTTCCTTTTATCAAATCATTTCATGCTCTAAAATATAGTTTCAAACAATTAAAACCCATACATTAAATGTAATCATAAAATTTATAAACAAAAATAATAATAAATAAAGATTATATATCAAATGAATCAACTTTTAATTTATATTAACCTAGTCATAACTAATAAATTAATAAGTAAAAACTATTTATTTATCCTTAATCTTCCAGTTAAAACAAAAATTTAATTTATTCCCATAAATAATTTAAAATACACATTAAATCATGAAATAATAAATGTTAACCTAACTATTCCAACATGTATACACCTTTACATGATTCTCTATATGTAAAGTACTAATTCCAAATCTAAGAGAAAATAAAAATAGAACTTGGAATAGCACTATTAACTCAAGATCACACATTAATTATGCTGGCTAGTAAAATTAATGGGTTACTTTAATGGTCCCAATTGTCTATATTCTAAGGATTATGACATAAATATGTATATAAAGTTTCCTACTACTCAGTAGAAGGTTAAATATTGATGGATTCACCCCGAATACATATCCTACACAATTATTATGAGTGAAAGTGGTAGTGGGGGAACTTTATATTTATCTTAGATATAGTAAATTACCCCTAAAAACCCTCAAACCATTGGTTCAAATAAATCAGTTACATTTCATTTTGAGTTAGGTATCTCAATCTCTACTCCTAAGGAATAATATGGATGTGAAAATGGGATCTCAACTTTTAAAAGGGTAGATTTATTTTATTAAGAAGGATAAGTTAAAAAATAGTTTCTAGAGAAAGGCTATCAATCTCACATTGATCTTGGGAATCAATTTCAAAAGTTGAATTCAGTAATATTTAATAAAGATAAAAAGGGCAGAAATAATTAGGGTTTAGGGTGAAGAAGAAGTATGACTGGTCTATTATTTCAGAGCCCATTTAATACATTATAGATCTTAGAGTATAAGAAATGGATATTCCATAAGATTCTGGTTTATAGTATTTCTTAGAATACAAAAAGGATTTATAAGTTGAATAACATTTTCATTCTAGTCTAGGATTGAAAAAATAAATAAAAGTGATTATATTTCTAATGTATTTCCAATGTATTCATAAAAGAAAACCCGGGGTATATTCTAGTAAACCAAGGTAAGAAATAATGATGTTAAATATATTAATCCAATCTTTCTAAAACCATGTTTAAAATATTAGAGTATAAGGAAGTTGTATCCAAGGAAAATAAGAATTAACAATTAATGGGGAAAAATACATAAATGAGTACATCCAAGTCATTATGTTAGAATAGGAGAATCCACCTCAACTAAAACCTACTAACCAAGGTTCTAAATTGATATGTGAGCCCTTAGAAAGATATAAAAATAGAAATTTCTTCCCCACTCAATTCTCAATTAAAATGAAATACAGCTAAAATAAGTTTGGTAAGGCATCATAGTAAGATCACAATAATGAAAATATTTTCTCTATTGAGTTAACAGTCAAGAAGGAGACTAAGTTTAAGGAGATGAAACTACTATGAGGCCTATATAAAGACAAAATACTATGGTTGTTCTCATATATTTATTTTGTGGATTTGGATTTTGATATTTTTCCCATTGAATGCTATTTTTTAGTCTCATATTTTATATTCAGAAATATTTAATAGCACATTCATCTTCATCCAAACCTTTTATTTTGAGACTTGATATGGAAATATGATACCAACACTTATATCTTGTTAATTATTGATGACAATTGATATTTTAGTTCATTTTTCTGGTTTAATGAGTTTTTAGGTCTTTGAAATTTATGTGGATTTTTCATCTGTTAGGGTTATCACTCAACCAAAATGTCTATTTATCATAAATTTAAAAAATGGATTAGAGCCTAATACTTATATAGTTCCTAAAGAATATTTCCACAACACCTTAGTTGCACCTCCCAATCATTAGAGGCTAGTATAAATACCAATGTACAATTAAAGTAAAACCCAGAGTGTGATTTTCCTTATTTTAAAATAATTCAACTCATTAAAGGATCACAAAAAAATTTCAACATGACCATTATAGGAATTAGAAAAATGAATGTATAAACCTTCCAATTAGGGAACTTACACTCCAAGAGTATCTGTTGTACCTGAATAGTAATATATATATATATTTATATAACTTTATATAAATGAAATTATATACAAATGTCATTTAATAATAGTCAGACTGATAAAACATCAAACACAATACAGGTTAATAGGCATACATAACAACAAAGTCAAAATAATGGACACTAATGTGTAGAAAGGAATCCCATATGTGAGATATCATATATGAAATATCTCAAGATATCCCTATAATCATAACCTAAATTATCCTTCAAAAACTCTAAAAGGATCCATCATGAATTCAATATCCATGTACTATGAAATCTCATACCTTGGTGCCTTACTCATTCCTAGATCATGAAAAAAGGATTAACATGTATCCTAAAAGGACACATGTGGTGTATGATTATATCATACCCAATAAATGGATATCGTCTAACACTTGCCTTAACTTTCATAAATTCAAGTGCATGAAGTGGCAATACAAAATTTTCCAATAAATAGATAAAACAATCAACAATCTGGGGTATAAATACTAAACTTTTATAAGAACCATAATAACTATATCCATAAACCGAGAGTTTCTAACCCAACATATCACTTTTTTGAGCATAAAATATTATTCTGGGAAAAATAATACGATTAATTCATGTTTAAACACCCATACCATGGAAAAGGGATTGGTGTATACATAGTCAGGCCTCCATTAACTTCATTTCTTCGAGAAAGGGTAAAGGGTTATATGAATCTTGGGGCACTGGGATACTGTCTAATCATTAACAAATTGTCCATATATGTCTAGAATACCTTCTCAAGTAATTTATAATAGTAATATACCAATTTATACACGAAAAATAAAAATAAAAATCTGGAATTAATATTTAAATCTTTCTAAGAATGAATACATATAAAATAATTCACTAATATGTTATTGAAAGATATGTTTAATATGAAAAACTATTTGTGAAATATATCAAGGAAAATAATAAAACATACAAAAAATAAACAATTCTGATATAAAATATGAAAACCAAACTGGATATGTAAAATAAGTTAACCATGTGTAAATTATAGAACATAAATCAAATAAGTCATGCACTTTTTAAAACCATTGATTTTATAATCAAAGAAATTTTCACCTTTAGAAAAATATTTATGAAATACAATTAATATTAAAAAAAATTACTTCATAATAATTAGCACTAATCCCCATACAACTGTTATCCCTAGAACTAAAAAAATATGAATAGGGGATGGTTCACCTACCAAATTCTATATTGATCCCCCTATCAATGTCTACCTGAAGCAATAACGACACTTTATAGTGGTTTAGAAAATCTAAGGCTAGAGACAAATAAATTGATCGAATTGGGTAGATTCCATACCAATAGAATAACCAAAACAAGAATTCACTAGCGCATAGAGGAAAAATATCCAATGAATTAGGTGATGGTTTAAACCAAGAGCAAGGTCAATTTTAGGGATTTCAATACAACAAAATTGGTTTCTAGAAACCAATTAAAGATAAATCCATTACCTAGAATCCACTAATGAATATCCCATACACATAGATAATGGAGACCTGTATATACCTTAAATGTTGGATCAATTGAGCACGAAGAGATGGAGGAATAGGGCCCTTGATGTGATCAACATGGTGAATGGGATGATAAAAATCATAAAGGGGATTTGAAAAATTACTTTTTAGGTTTTTCAATTAAAAAACATGTTTTCCACTATTAAAAATACTTCCCAATTCCCACTGAAACTCTAATGGGTCACCATTAGTCTTACAATGGAATTAAATGAGTCATTAGTTTCTAGGCGGTATCCATATAGAGTCTAATTCCTTATGTTACACAATTCCCCATTTCCTTCTTCAGCTTCCATTTCCAACTCTCTTACACTTCACTCTTAATCATTTTGATATCTGAATTACATAACTCTAATAATTTAAAGAGCATAGATAAAATATAATGGAGATCGAAAAATGATGAGGTTCATTATAAATTCCCCAATATTGGGATTCTCGTCCTAAAGAAGCATCTAAACATGTTAAACTTGATAAATACTCACAATTGATGATAAACACATGAACATAGACTTGAATATTATTATCCATAAATCAAATGGGTTAATGGTCGGACCCATACTATTAGAGGCTCATAAAAATATAATTCCAAAATAACATCTATATGAAAGTATCAAGTGAGAGTAAACAACCACTGAGAGGGTGGGGGTGGTAGTGGGTGGGGGTGTGAATTAATTGTTACCAAAACACCAATAGTAAAATTAATTTTCACATTTTTAGTTAGTGAAAAATATTATAAGAACCAAAATCTTCATTTCAGGTATGAATCTTTATTTTTGGGTTATTTTTGAGGAAAAACAAAGAAATGGAATATTTTCTAAGTACACATCATTTACTCTTGAGTACATGCCGTGTATCTGGTTGTCATGTGTAGCCATGTAATGATTGAGTACATGGTCGTGTGGTGACCCGACAGACCACCAAAAGAGGGGGCCAATTGAGGCTTGTACAGGACATGTACATTAAATGAACCCACAATGTACATTTCTAATTATTTGATTAATTAGACTAGGGCCACGTCTCCTATCCATAATGATCTTCTTCTTCCCGTGTCTCATATAGGAGAGCGACGTACAATTGAAGAACATAAAACTTCAACCATTCCTCCGTTCAAGCTCTAATTGAGATGTTGTCGGGTGGGTTGGATTCCCATAAGGCAGTTCTCTCTTTCCCTAGAGCCTCACTTCTTGATTTCTAATCTCTCGTGATTTATTAAAGATGTAATTGTTTTGACCTTTTTTTGTAGATCTACAATATCCTAGGCCAGTTTAAGGGACGATGTTCAAGAGTGTTCATCGGACAACATCAAGGTAGGTGGTTTGTGCCATTATTTTGTTTTCTTTGTATTATATATGCTAACAGTTCCCAATACCCATAATTAGGGTATTTCATGTTATGGAATTTAACCTTGATTAAAACCTGTTATGGTTTGTTTGATTAATAATGGGTTATTACTTTGGTGTATGGTTTAATACCCTGATTATGGACATGTTTCCTATGCTTGATTGATTATGGCCATTGGGTATCAGAAGCATATTGGGATTTATTTTTTTTTTTCATGCATAGTGATGTTAGGATAGAGTTACTATTTATATGAGATTTATGTTTTTCACATTATGAAAGAATGACCAAGGGGATTTTACTGTGAGAGTTTCCTGAGGTTGGGTATTTTAATTTTATATTATTATTGAGAATGACTAGAGGTATTGACTGTGAGAACATCCATGGGGTCATTGACCAGAGGGGTTAGACCATGAGAGATACTGAGAGGGTGTTTGTTAAATAAATGTTGGAACATAGGGAATTTACTGTAAGAGCTGCCAAAGGTTTATTATAATATTATATTGTTGTTATGCATACCAAAGGGTATTGAGCATGAGATCTACCCATGTGGTCTTTTTTAATTAATTATTACTATGATGGACCAAAGGGGTTAGACTGTGTGATCTTTCATAGAGGGACATTATTTTTTATTGAATTGATGATATGTTAAACCAAAGGGGTTAGATTGTGAGAACTTTCCAAAAGGGTTTCTTATGATTTAATGATTGATTGTGACGAGCCTGCCAAACCAAAGAAAAAGCTTAGACTCAGTCTTACTCGATTATTTGGATGGTCTTTTGAGACGTCAGTTTATTATTGTTATACAGGGGGATACAATGGTTAGGCTAGATCCTGAGGTTAAATTATTCAATGTTTTGAATAATTATTAATTGTAAATTAATGTAATTGGAAACTGTAGGATTGGTTACTTTTGAGTACTTCTGATTTTATTGCTTCATTTCCGCATATTACTTGCTATATATACTCACTGATAGTTAAGCACTGATACTTTGGTGGTTTCCTACTGGGATTCGTCTCACACCCTATTTGGGTCATGCTTTTGGACCCAAATAGATTATATGGTTGTAGGTACAGATAATGAAAAGTGCCCTTCTTCCTCAGGTACTTGATTGTTGTTGGAGATAGAGATCATGGAACGAAGCTGAGGCTTGTGTTGCTATTGGATTTTAATGTTTTATGTAATTTTGTTTTAGTATTGTATTTCTAGAATTGTGAATTGTTAGGCTGACTTCCTAGAATAATGTTACATACATCATTTATATATATATTCTATAGTTTCTTTTGCTACCAGTCTTCCACTTTTTACTTATATTGTATGGTATTACTGCTTCTACGTCTGCTAATATTTACTATTTTTTATTCCACTATGTATACTCTTCAAATGAGGGAATATTTTCTCCCCTATGACACCCAAGGAACTCACTACAAGTCTGCATCCTCTATCATTCAGGAAAATTCTCTTGAGTCCATGTGACTAACCGAGTATGGGATACCATTAGGCGGCACCCAGAACCGGGATGTTACAAAGTGGTATCAAAGGCTTTCTTTTCTTATTTGTATTACTATTTGGAGCCTATAGTTAGGGATCAAAATAAATAGGTAGTTGGTAATAAGTTGTGCCTAATAGTAGCTAAATTGTTTATAGGGAAAATCCATGTTACCTCGAATATTACACTTTTTTTTGTCTTTGAAATTATTACAGTTGAATTGATTTCACTATTGGGTGACACATTTGTTTTGTACTATTTTTATTTATATCATTACAGTTATATTTTTATTACAACTCGATGAGATAAGGGTATTCCATCTCATGCATCATATAGGAACTTTCTAGAGATCACATGTCATTCCATTTATGACGCATTACTGATTGCATACAGTTCCGATAGATGTTGTGCTAGATATTCATGCCGTTGTGATAGATGCCTTGATTGAATATCGGCTATTTTGATAGGGTATTGATATATGTAAAGTTTCATTTAGATGGACACCAAACTTTATCCACTGAGGTGTTATGGCCCCTCTTGAATCAGAATTTGGTGGATCATGTTTGAAATTTAATTAAAATTTTCAAATTTTTATGTGAAAAAGAATTCCAAACATTGATTTGTAGGAGTATGGGCTCTCAAGGGTTTTAATTTTTCATTCCTTGGGAAAAATTTTTAGTTTTTAATGGTTCCAGATAAGTTTCAAAGGCCTACTATCTGGAAACCCAGACAACATGGCCAATGGTGTTATGAACACATGCCATGTGTTCTTCTGTTCTGGAAGAAACAAATTTTCTAAAGTACAATCCATGTAGCAGATGTACACACCTTGTAGACTTTAACAGTGCGACTAATTGTGTGTAGAGACATGAGGTTGGGTAACATTGGTAGAACATGTCGCATACTAGGAGTACATGTTGTGCTGTAAGGACAGTGTGTCCGACCATGTGACTAACGACACGGGTGGATAAAGCTTAGGATTTAGACACTGTGTCCCACTCTTGCAAGCTGTGTAGAGTCAACCGTGTCTCTGATTGTGTGACCAATGACATAGATCAATGGGACCTAACTAGAACACACCATGTCAAGGTTGAACATGCCGTGTAGTGTTGCACTGGTAGACCCTATGTGGTTTAGCCATGTTGAAGTACTTGGGCAGGAGAGAAAAAAAATCCAGTACATGTCGTGTCATAGGAGGAACATGCCATTTGTAGGGCTGTCACATGAATAGGTTTGGCCGAGGTACACATCCATATAAGGATTAAAGGGAACATTTCGTGTGATATATATACACATAGTGTAGCCATGTTTTTTAATTATTGACTGTTTTCCTTCTCTTGTTCCCTTCTTTCACTTCTAAGTTGTTGTCTTTGATAATATCGAAATGAACTATGTGCTTGACCTTACAGAGTCTTTCCACTGAGACGTCTTCTGATTGTACGCTGGATATAGGGTGATAATTAGACACTAGAATTCCTAGGTCAGGGACTGCCAGCAGATCCTCCGTTCATTATCATCTTGGAACCATCTATTATACCAGACATAGGTGCTAATGCACAGTTACATAAATGTTTTTTGAGGATGTTACAGACTTTTCCGGGAGCACCGCATCCTTCCCCATCTATGGATGAGCGGACATGGGTGTTCTAACAGCAACATCCCCATAATTTTTCAAGGGATGGAGGACTAAAATGTATAAAGTCATGGTTGGAGGCCATGGTTTCAATCTTTGAGAATCTAGAAACACCTCGGGAGAAGAAGGTGAAGATCCCAATGTATATGCTATGTGATTCTGCCAAGAGTTGGTATGATGTTATCTCATAGGCGACACATCATCGTGATATGGATTGGGAAGTGTTTCAGTGGACCTTATATGCTCACTTCTATCCCGAGATTTTGATGGACGATCGAGCCTAAGAGTTCAAACATTTGGAGTATTGGTGCTCTATTGGTGATTGAAAAATCTTGTCATTTTACAGAGATTCAGTACCTCACACATGTTTTGGGAGGTGATGTGTTATATTTAGGTAGGTTATTTGAGGATGGTATCAGGTATGCCATCAGATTTCTGGTGAATTTCTTCAGGCTAACTTCAATGATGAATATAGTGAACCAAGCGCTGATTACCAAGCGTAATATGAGGGAGTTGGGAGCTGTGAGCTAGGATGGTTCAACATCCATGGATGGTACTCCTTCGTCTGATATCATGAAGCACCACCAAGATCTTTCATGTGATGTTTCTTCATGTAGCTAGGTGATATGATACCAATGCCGAAAGAGTAGGAATATGAGACCACATTACCCGATGGGCCTAGTCGAATGACGATCTTATGGAAAGATGGGTCATATTTAGTATTTTTTCCCAGTGTTCTCACCAGCAGCAAGTGATAGGGGTTTTGTTATGACTCCATGTTTAGGAGCAGGACCACCGTTTTCTCATTAGTTAGGGAACTGCAGATTGTTCGACCATTCCGGAAAAGGTGGAGGTCATGGCCATAGTAGCCAGATGATAGGCTTTCAGTGATAGTAGGGTGGATCAGCTTAGGGTAATCAGGTAGGGTCATAGGGCCCCGATACACGTTATAATTTTGTAGTGGAGTAGACCCAACAGAAGTAGGAACCTATACCCTCTATATTTATAGGTACGATTATAGTTTCCCTAGTTATAGCTTATGCTATTTTTGATACAAGGGAATACCAGAGTTTCATATATGATGCTATTATGGATAGCTTTGGGCTTTTCATAATTACTTCTAAGGATGTTATGATACTTGACACTCCGGTAGGAATTTAGACAGCTAGTGTACGTCAGTGGAAGGAGTACCCTCTTGATGTTGGTGGGTGTAACTTATTATGGGATATCTATATCATATATATGAAAGAATTCAATGTCATTCTCATAATGGACTGGTTAGTCCCCTTTCTAGATTTTGTGGACTGCTATCGTTGTAGGGTGAGTTTCACATCACCAGATGGCGGGTCTTCTCTACACAAGGGTGGATGGGATGTATAGATGAGATGAGTTGAGATGGACTCAAGCATCTTGGGTTGAAGGGAATTACAACCTTGATTTCTAGTTTAAATCTGGATGACCAAGGGACTTCATAGATGGACCTTCCTCCAATGGTGGATCGTTTCAAAAATTTATTTCCAGAAGAATTTTCAGGTTTAACTTTGGAGAGAGAGGTAGATTTCTCTATTGATCTCATGCCAGGGGTGGCACTATTTTCCATTACTCCATATAGGATTCTTACCCCAGAGTTAAAAGATCTCAATAAAGAGTGAGAGGAATTATAGGGATAGGGTGTCATCTGACCTAGTATTTCTTCTTGGGGTTCCTTTGTCCTTTTTGTGAAGACGGAAGATGATTCCCTCATACATTGTGTGGATTTTTGGAAGTTGAACCATTTGATGGTTAAGAACCGATATCCCTTGCCAAAGATTGATGATCTCTTTGAAAAGCTTCGAGGAGACTGGGTGTTCTAAAATAATGAATTGAGATCTGGTTATCATCAGTCTCATGTTAGACCATCAGATATACCTCTTACAACTTTTCAAAGTACGTATGGTCTATATAAGTATTTGGATATTCCCTTCGGTCTCATGAATGCACCTACTATTTTCATGGAACTGATGAACTGAGTGTTGCATCCGTACTTGGACACTATTGTGTTTGTTTTTGTAGACGATATCTTGGTGTACTCTCACACTCGACGTGACCATGATAACCATATTGAGATCATTTTGAGTACACTAAGAGAGAATCAGTTATATGAAAAAATCATAAAATTCCACTTTTGAATGGAAAAAATTCATTTCATGGGTTATGTTATCTCATATATAGGAGTATCAATAGACCAAGAGAAAGTGAGAACAATAGTTTCCTTGGTGTAGCTAGAGAACTTCTTTGAGGTAAGGACTTTTCAAGGCTGGATGGTTTCTACAGGCGCTTTATACATGAAATTTTCATGCTTAGCACTGCCACTGACAGGCCTGACTAAGAAGGGTGCAAAGTACATGTGGACATATTCCTATGATTAAAATTTTTAGGAGTTGAAAGGAAGATTGACTTCAACACCAATACTAGTTTTTCTAAAGCCGAGCGAGATTTACACTATTTACTACGATGCATCAGGTATTGGTCTAGGAGTAGTGCTTATGCAGGTGGTAGGAGTCATTGTATATGGGTGACAGCAGTTGAGGCCACATGATAGTAATTACCCGAAACATGAACTAGGGTTGGATGCAGTTGTGCATGCTTTTCACTGGTGGAGACATTATCTTGTTGGGTAGCATTTTGGAGTGTTCACTGAGCATAAAAACCTCAAGTATATCTTTACTCAGGGTGATCTGAATTTGAGACAGTGAAGGTGGGTTGATCACCTATAGTCTTTTGACTTTGATCCTTCATACATGATGGGGAAAGGCAACGTAGTGGCTGATGCCTTTAGTAAAAGGACTCAGACACATGCAGTTCAGGAGGTCAGTAGTGAGTGGTAGCTTATGGATCTGTTCTCTGAGATGCATCTGGAGGTGCACGACAGACATGAGAAAACGTTTCTTTCCTCTATAGATGTTACCTATACTCATCTGGATCGAGTTAAAATGAGGCATCTATTAGATTCTGATGACCTAGTTCTGTGAGAGAGTGTTTCCGGAGAGGAACCTACTCCTAGGTGGACTATAGGCGATGATGAGGTCCTGTGTTTTCATGGGCACATATGGGTGTCAGTTGACATACACAAGGATATTTTTAGATACTTTTATTCCTTATTTTGGGTAGTCCATCCTGGTGCCACCAAGATGAATTGAGATCTACAACATCAATATTGGTTTCCAGGTATGAAGAGGAATGTTTCTGGTTTTTTTATGAGGTGTTCCAACTGTCAGCAGGTGAAAGAAGAACATCATATACTGGAAGGTCTTTTTTAGGAGTTAACCATTCCCAAGTGTAAGTGGAAGGACATCGTGATGGATTTCGTGATGAGTTTACAAAGGTCACCTTGAGGGAATGGTGCGGTTTGAATTGTTATTGACATACTCACAAAGGTTTCTCATTTCTTATAAATCACGGAAACCTTCAGTGTTGATGATATTGGAAGGTTTTACATCTAAAAGATTGTACATTTTCATGGGGTTCCGCACTCTATCGTTTCAGATAGGGTCAACCGTTTTACTTCTCATGTCTAGCAGGTAATACAGATGGATTTGGGTACACAGGTACTTATGAGTACAACTTACCATCCCCAGATAGATGGCCAGTCTGAGCGCATGATTTAGGTTTTGGAGGACATGATTTGAGCATGCATTCTGAATTTTGGGGGCTCTTGGGAGAGACACATACCCCTAGTGGAGTTTTACTACAATAACAGTTTCCAGGGGATGATTAAGATGGAACCAGATGAGGCTTTGTATGGTAGGCCATGCCAATCACCACTATGTTGTTTAGAGGCATGAGAGGAAGCTATGCTGGGACCTCGTATTGTCTAGAAGACCATTGAGAATGTTGACTAGTTTTGGAAGAGGATGAATACTGCACAGTCATTCTATAAATTTTATTCTGATCGACAAAGATGACCTCTGGAGTTCGAGGTCGGAGATTAGGTTTACTTACATTTCACACTGAGATTGGGACACATGAAGATTAGGAGACAGGGAAATATTTCACCGAGATACGTCATACCATTTTCGGTTTTAGAGAGAGTTGGGTTGGTTGCCTTTCAGTTGCAGTTACCTTAGAGGTACTAGAATATGCATGAAATCTTCCATGTTTCTCACCTACCATGTTACTTTTCAGACCCATCTCATGTTTTCTAACTCGAGGAGGTTGAGTTGGAGGTGGATTCATCCTTTGAGCAGAACCCTATTTAGACTGTGGATTACAACATGAAGGTTATCCATGGATGTTCTGTTTCTATGGTACAGGTGCTATGGATGCACGAGAGAGTACAGGATAAGACCTAGGAGAGGGAGTCCAATGTACGATCAAAGTGGCCTGATTTGTTTGAATTTTATTCTTCACAACCCTTGGAAGGGAAATTTAGGGATAGATTGCTTTAAGGGGGGAAGTCTTTAAGAACTCGGATCTTCATTTCAAGTATGAATCTTCATTTTGGGGTGTTTTTGAGGAAAAAGGTAGAAAGGGAAAATTTTCTAAGTACATGTCATGTAATATTGAGTACACGCCAAGTATCTGGTTACCGCACGTAGCCGTGTACTGTCTATTTAACGGTGGAGTACTTGTCCGTGTGGTGACTTGGAGGACCGCCTAAAGCAGGGGCTGGTTGAGGCCAATACACGACATGTACATTAAACAAAAAATTCCATGTAAGTTTCTTTTTTATTTGATTTATCAGACTGGGGTCGTGTCTCATCTTCAGAATTCACTTGTTCTTCCTGTGTCTCGTATAAGAGAGTGATGTACGGATGATGAATTTTGAACCCCTACCATTCCTCCATATGATCTCTGAGTGAGATGATACTAGGTGCTTTAGATTCCCACTAGTGAGTTATCTCCTTCCCTAGAGACTCTCTTTCTGAATTCTTTTATCTCGTGAGTTATTCAAGGTTGAATGATTTGGACCTTTTTGTAGATATATGACCTTCTTGGCCAATTCATGGTCTTAATTTCGAGAGTGTTCATCATACAACATTGAGGTAGGTGGTTTGTTCCATTATTTGGTTATATTTGGATTATATATGCAAAACGATCCCAATACCCATGTTTAGGGCAATGCGTGTTATGGAATTTAACACTGCTTAATACTTTTTATAGTTTTCTTTATTAAGAAGTGGTTATTTCTTAGGTGTAAGGATTAATACATTGATTATGGATGTGTTTCCCATGTTTGATTGATTATGGCCATTGGGTCTAGGAAGCATTTTAGGCTTACCTTTTTTCTATTCCAAGTGATGTTAGGATGGAGTCACTATTTATATAAAGTGCATGTGTTTCATATTAAGAATGTTTAAACAAGGGGAATTGACTAAGAGAGATTCCCAATGTAGGGTATTTTAATTATATATTGTTGTTATGAATGACCAGAGGTATTTACTGTGAGATCTGACTTGGGATCATTGACTAGAGGGGTTAGACCATGAGAGCTAACTAGAGGGTTATTATTAATTGAACGTTGGACTATAGGGAATTGACTGTGTGAGCCTCTAGACGGTTATTATAATATTATATTTTTTCTATGAAGACCAAGGGTTATTGACCATTAGAGCTACCCAGGTGGTTGTTTGTAATTTATTAGTACTATTTGGGACCAAAGGGGTTAGACTATGTGAGCATTCCCAGAGAGCCATTATTGTTTATTGAATTGATAATATGTTAAGATAGAGGGGTTAGACTGTGAGAAGCTTCCTAGAGGGTTTCTTATGAATGATTTATTGATTTTGACGAGCCTGCCAAACCAAAGCACAAGCCTGGAATCAGTTTTACTTGATTGTTTAGATGGTCTTTTGGGATGTCAGTTTATTATTTTTAAACAAGGGGATACCAATCTTATGCCAGATCTCGAGGTTACATTTTTACAAGGTTTGATTAATTATAAAATTTAAATGAATGTAATTGAAAAATTTAGGATTGGTTAGTTTTGAGTACTTAAAATTTTATTGCTTCATTTCCACATATTACCTGCTATATATATTCACTTATACTTAGACACAGATCTTTTGGTGGTTTCCTACTAGGATTTGACTCACACCCTGTTTGGGTCATGCTTTTAGACCCAAACAGATTATACAGTTGTAGGTATTGATAAGGTAAATCACCATTCTTCATCAGGTACTCGATTGCTGTTGGAGATGGAGAGCATGAGACCAAGTTGAGGCTTGCGATGCTGTTGAAGTTTACTGTTGTGAGTACTTTGGTTTTAGTATTGTATTAACAGTATTGTGACATCTCTAGATGCCTTCCTAGAAGAATGTTACATGCATCATTTATATATATATGCTATAGTTTCTTTTTTAATCTATCTTCCACCGTTTACTTATGTAGTATGGTATAAATGATTTTACTACTGTTTACTATATGTTATTCCACTGTGTATACTCTACAAATGAGGGAATAGTTTCTCCACTATCCCACCCAAGGACCACTCTACTAGTCGGTAGCCTCTGGCATTCAGGGAAATTTTCTTGAGGCCATGTGATCAACCGGGTATGGGATACCATTGGTTGGAAAATGAAACGAGGACGTTACAAGGATTATGAATGAAAAAAGTGACGTTATGATAAAGAGTGATGAATAATAAACACAATATATGGGTTTTTACAAGGATTTATCACCCTTATTATTAAGTGGTTATTCCTTATTTTATAATTATTATGATCCCACTATCCACATTATTATATCATTATTAGAATTAATAATACATAAAACCATGAAGGCAATAATTAACAAAAAGTATAGGTGTAAGATTCAAACATTTTCAAGATATGTCATGTTATTTTTTAAAGATTTTTTACTATTTTGCTGGTATACTATTGGTGGGGTTTTTGGGGTTGTTTCAGGTGAAAACTTAGTAATATTAGAAGAAAATAAATAGTGCATTATTGCTGCACAATTTTCCAAAATAGTGCACCTACCCCGAAAAAACCATGAGAAAACAATGATTGGGGAATTTAATGGTTGGATCACATTTTAGTAAACCATTTTCCCTTCTATTAGTAATGGTATGTCCTCTAAAAGAGGCACATTATTAGGGTGCACAATTTTGAAAATCGTGCGCCCCAGCTCGCGAAACAGTGCATGCGGTTTTTAATCCACCAATTTTTTTCTTGAAATTCTTAGTACCCCCAAATTTCACCATTATTCACCAATATTCAACCTAAGTAAATTTACTACAGTTTTATAGGCTCCTATAAAGATATTAGGGCCTTTAGATTTCCTTTAATAATTAATCAAAGATCTTCTTAACGGATCTCTACCTCTTCTAGTATGTAATATCTTCCGGATTAGATTCCTTACTCTTTCCCTTATTCCAATAATATTCGGAAGGGGTTATTTCTTCCATTGGTTATGGGTTTAGATATATATTTTTTATAGTTCTTAATCCATTTGATATTGATCTTGGTTTTGAATCTAGATCTCATTATTCATTGTGGAATTGATTATTCCATTTCAGTTTGGGGATTTCCAGATTAGAGAATTCTAGTCATTGATCTTGAGGTAGGTGGTATAATATTCCACTCCCAAATTATTGATTTTAATTAATGTAATTTTTTAATTTCTATTGCATGGTTAGAAATTTCATCTTGAATTCAATTAATTAATTCAATTAATTAAATAATTAATGTATTTTTGAATTGAATGACTAATGGGGTTATAGAATTGGTCAATTGATGTAATTTTTGAACTGAATTATTAATATAAGTTTAATTTATTTATTAATGTTAATTAGGGAACATTTGGATTCACCTAGAAGGGTTAATGAATTATATGAATAAATGATAAAAAATGTTTTAATAGTGAATTGTTCATATTATTCCATGTGAATTAAAGTGATGAAAATTTATTTTTTAAATAATTGAAAAGGTACACTTTACTAAGAATTTTTGATAAGAACATTAATGATGTTTAACCTTGATACATATTAAATTATGCTATATGTGATATACGTGTGCGGGACATGGAGGGATTCTTCAAAAACCCATATGTGGTTGACTGATATATGTGTGTGGGACACGAAATGATGCTTTGAAATCACATATGTGACAATGATGAGTTGTGGGACATGTACTAATGCCTCAAATAACCATAGGGTTCAATATATTTCATTTAAGACCTAAATATTCTCATTGGACTACAGTTCCAAGTAGCCATTATAATAATTAAAATTAAATGAATGATTAACGTTCATGGTATAGGGAATTGTAATTTATTATTTGTTTTGGTTTAGACTTCGACATGGGCCAAAGAAGGTTTTGATGGTTCATGTGTCATTCTGAACCTGATTAGATCATATAGTTAATTAAAGAATAATTAAATGTGATAACTATTTAATTTATTTTACCTTATTCTCTATAAAACATCATATACTGATATAGATTGGATATTTTTTAGACAGCATGGGTGGTGTCCCACATAGTTGTACAGATGCCATACTCAGGCTGCCTAATTGGTACCTAAGTAGACTTTATGTTTGTAGGATAATATAAGTGCAATAAACCCATGTTAGATAGTTTTTGGGATGAAGTATATATGAGGGAACCAGACATGGTGTCGAAACCCACCTGAGAGGGTCAGTGTGTCTTTATTTTGGTTTTTTATTTAACACATGACACATATATGACATGAAATATCAATTAATTTCGTTTTGGATATTTTATTACTTCTTTGGTCATCATATGATTCTAGTAATGTTTTGGTTAAGTTTATTTCCATTTGGTAATTGTTTATTTATTTATAATATTTTTCTTGTTTAATAAAGAGGATGTATTCTCCCCATATTTTATATTTGACCCTCACTGCTAGTCAGTAGCCTTTGGCATACAGTTTGGCATGCTCGAGGTCATGTAACTAACCATCTTAGGGAACTGGTGTATGGAAAATGGGTAGAGAAATTATAAATTGGTATCAAATGAGTATTTTTTTTATCTTCCTATTTTGGAAAGGTAGATAAGAGAGTTGGATGTGTCGGGCTTTTGTCAAGATCTCGTGCATGGGAGTAGCTAACCCATTAACAGGGGTAAAAGACAAGTACCCTTGGTGGGATTGTAGTTATATTTGTTTTCTATTATAGTTGGATTTTATTACACGTAGAGTGAATCACATTTTGTGTGTTGTTATTATTTTTTGATATTTTTTCATCATGTTCCAAAAGGGAATGAGATTTGAGTAAACATGGATCATTCTAGGAACTCATGAATGATTGTGACATGTACCATTTTTAGGAACACATGTAATATCAGGTTATGGTTAATTTTTCTAAATAGAAATGATTTTATTTAATTGTGTAATTTAAAGAAAAAAAGGTTCTTAATATGAAACTAAAATTTATTAGTGATGCTAAATGTGGAAATTTTTAAGTTATAAATGGGTGTATAATGAGAAACTTGATTTATGAAAATGTTTAACCTTAGTTAAACATGACTTAGATGAGGGATGTTTGAAGGTAGTGATAGTGCCTCCTTTTTGATGGCATGAAAATATATGAGTGAAATGAATTGTTATCTCTTTAAATGAATCCCTCCTGGTAAGGTGCGTTAATATTGTGTTATATTTCCTAAGACGTTTATTTGGAATCGTAGAGATATTCCTCCACGATGATTCTTGTAGAGATGATGAAAAAAGGACATGGATGAAAATGTTCCTCTTGTAACACCCTGAGATTTTATGAGATTGATTCTTTTTAATTTCATTGATGTATTGTTTTGTACACTACACCAAGATTATCTTTCACTATATGTAATACCTTATTAGATTGAAATATATGCAACACTATTCTTGTCTTGTGTTGCACACAATTCCAATTTATTTTGATTGAATTCATTTCATGTAACACCAATTATAGATTTTATTCGAAATATATAAACAAAGTTTTGATTATGCTATACACAACACCAAAGGAATCTTTCAGTACACACAACACTGACTTGTCTTGCGTTACACGTAAAAGCGACCTTCCTCGATAGCTTGCATTGTACGCGATACTAAGTTTCACTAAACAACGATATATTATTATTATTTAAATGGGACATAAAATAGCGTTTATTAATAGTATTAAACACATTTTCAATTTTATATAACATTATAATTCATCTTACACATGATATGAGAACAAAATCAATTTTTCAGATAAAAGAGGTATTTTAAAAAAAATGCATTTTTTCTGTCTTTTGACGACGCACCCATTTTAAATATAGTTTTTGACAATTTTATAAGTAAAATTTATAAAATTAAACATCTTATTTGGAATAATGATATAAAAATTTACTTTGGATAAATTTTTTATATTTTGATGATAACTTTCATATTTTGATGAATAGTAAAAATACGCTAAATTTTTAATTAAAAACAACTATTTTCATCAAGGTACTTTATATGGTTAAATTATAATATTTAATTATTTTAAAGTATAAATAGAATATATTTTTACCATTTAATATAATTTATGCATTAGGGTTAATTTTACATTGAATTCATAGGTAAAAACATTTCAGTCTTTTGCAGTGTTTTAGCTTTGAAAAACCGTTTTCTCGACAACAGGATTAATTTTAAATGATTTATTACAACTTATGTGTCATGAATTTGAAAAAATGGATTCCATATTTGGATAAAATGGGTCCAAATGATGTTAATATGATACTTTTTATTTTTGGGCATTATTAATAGTAACTACGGTAATTTTTATTTACCATAGTTAAAGGTAAATCAGGTAATTAAGGGTAAAAATAATATTATAAAATTACCCTAACACTCGTATTAATATGATTGGATGATTATATTTTGCCATAAAACATAATTTGGTCGAAATGGAATCTATTGGAACCTACTTGGATTAGATTGAGACAATTAATTTATTTTATTTAATGAAAAGTGAAATATTCTCACTCAAACTTTAATAATTAAATTCTTTTTCATATAAGGTTATACAGAATATAAATTAGATTATAAATACTCATCTGAAATATAATATGTTTTTCTCTATCATGGTAATTTATTTTCAAGTTTTAAGAAATATATAATTACCTTAATAGCTTATACATTAATGATGTTGAAATTATTTATTTAGTGAAAAATCAATAATATAGTTTTTTTAAAATAATAATACCCATCAAAAGGCCCAAACACTTGACCAAAACTTATTGGTCATGTATAGATAAAATATAAACATCCAAGGGTATACTTTGTGATCATTTTTAGCCTTATAAATGAGATTATGAAACTTATATTATTTTATTTTAAATGATGTCAAAGTTTTCACCCTCGTAATTTATTAAATATAACATTTTAAAAGTTGTATTTTTTAGAATATAAATTTGACTAAAAGTATTCCTATAAAATATATTATATTTATCTTAATCATAGTATTTTATTTTTAATTTTTATGCAACAAATAAGTGTAATAAATAATTATACAACAATATTGTAGTAATTATTTTATTAATAGAAATATCAAATATATGGTATTAAAAATATTAACATAAATATTATATGAACTAATTAATGTACTCCAAGAATTGTATAGATGCAAATTAAATGTTATTAATCTATTAATTTTTTTTTCGAATATATATTCTATGTGGATTTTATTTAAATTCAAATAAATGAATAGTGTAAAAATTGACACTGTTGATATTTTATTCAAATAACATATTATTAAATTGCTTAAAAATCACACAAATATTTAAAAATTAAAAATTAAAAATTATATGGTCTAAAATATCATAAAGTATCCAAAAATGTAAAATTCACAACACACAATTAAGTATTTATTACCATTTAAAATTTAGAATATTATTACCATAAATAAAATTAAATAGATTAAATAAGGATAAATCAAAATGACAAGGTATAAAATAAAATCAAAACATTTTTAAATTTTATTGGATGATGATATAACAACACTATATCAAATAATATTCTAATTTGAGACATTTTTGTGTTTTTTTATGTGGGGTTTGTTTTTATTATAAATTAATATTTTTGAGTTTTCCAAAAGTGCCCCTCTCCTCCCTTATAAAAGGGATCTTACTCCCTCTCCCCTTCACTCAATTTAGAGCTTTCAAACTCATCCAAACCCTGACCATTTACCTTATAAACTTCCATATCATCATACTATCGGTCCTATTATTCTTTAAAGACCAACTTTAGTGCCCTAAGAGGACGTTAAGAAGAGGCACATCGAAGAAGAGGTAATATACTTTACCTATTCTTTTGAACTTATTTATTATTCTACTTCCTCTATACGATATGATTCATTATTAAGTCATAAATACAGTAAAACTTGTATGATGATATGTTATTATGAATATGAAATAACCATATTCTATCTTTTATCTATCCTATGAAAAATGAAATCACCACGCATGAGTATGTATGACTTACCATCTCCACGGCATGGTGTAATATGTTTTTCATCACCAACATACATTGATGTGTATAATGATGGAAGAAATAACTATATATGATTATTGTAAAGTAATATTTATTCAAAAATATTATACACCATACACATAAATACAATTCCTCAATCATGGTAATGATATCGTCGCTTGTGTGTACGTACGACCTACCGTCTCCACGATGTGATGCGATTTGTTCTACATGATCTTCATTGAAGAAAGATTATATAAATTAATTTAATTAATAAATATGATATAAATGATACTAATACCATTTTTAAATGATATAACTATAAGATAAAAATATTAATAACAAATTATTTGACAAAACATTCATAAGAACTTAAAGCAGTTAACACCCGAATAACGAGTAACAACGAAATGTTACTAATAAACAAATAATAATATAACCATATATGATATCATAAAAATTACTATTATTATGGAATAAGTAAATGAAATTATTAAAATCATTATATAGGAGGTTCAGATTATTACATATCATATTAGACCTAAGGTAATAGAAAATATCGTAATATCATTTTAATCTGAGATTGTTTATACTTAAGTATTTACTGGGTTATATTTATTATATATGTCCATGTTTTCTAAAAATGTTTTCATAAAATGTTTAATATTATTGCATATATGTTTAAAGTCATTTTTACACATTTTTTACTTTTACTACATTGTATGTAAGGAATCTTTTTTTACTATACGAGGAACTTTTTCACTTTTCCAGTAATAGTACAAGGAGAATGTTTTTTTAACTTATACGACATGAATTAATTTTTATGGTTTCATAATGGATTATTTCCATGAATATTCCTCTACCATATTTAATGACTATTTTAAAAAAAATTAATTTCTTTAAAAATTTCATAACATTTTGAGAAAGGATGACGATTTTGAAGAAGAAAGGATAGTTTCCTCAAAAACTCATTTCAAGTGTTTTATCAAAACTATTTTCCATATAAAATGACATTCATTAATATGGGTATGGTTAAATTATAATATAAATATTATTTACATGTATTTATTTTTTTAAGATGAAATGATATCCATTTATCTTATATAGATTATGTCATGATGGAATGATGTTTATGAAACCCATTTTAATCATTGGGTTATGATGAATGATTTATGTTTTTTTGTGGCACACGTAAGAATGATTTAATTATGAGATTGGTGGGACCTATATCTCCCTTCGATGAATTGGGTATGGATTTATATCTCATGAGATAGGCATGGGTGTAATGAAAAGTAAATCCATTTCTGTAATATAGGGAAAGAACGACAAGTGAACCCAGTTTAGTAATGGACTTCGTCTGCTATGATGGTCTTGGAAGTAATGCTTTGGCTACTATGGAAATCATATTACATGATTTATGGTTTTCCACAAATATTTGTTTTTTCCCATGATATTTTATCATGACTAATGTTCCTTTATGATCTATTCATTACATACTTCCAAGATTTATGTCATTGCTCCATATTTTTATGTTTAAATTTTATGTTCATGTTTTTATGTTCAAATGTTTATAGTTTGTTTTATGTTCTCCATGTTTAACCTTGAAGATAATTTTAGATCATCCTTTCTATGTTTTCTTTTACCTTAGGATATACAGAAAGGTTTTAGGTATGAAAAAAAGGGGAAGATCTTTATGGGAGATGTTGAACATCTTTCACCATGATTAGTAGATTATGTTATGAGTTTCCAAAGACAATAAACTAATACAGTCTTTGGGTGTTTGTTTTTGTTATGTATTAAGTATTCCAAAAAAGTAATTTAATTTCCATGTAAAGAAATCTTGGGTCTCTACATTTGGTATCATACTGAAGGTTTAGTTAACCTTTGGAAAGTAAGATGTGAAAACATTAGTGAGATCCCTAGAGATATTTCTTAGGTAGGTCTAGGGATGTCCATAAGGTTAAGTATAAGTGTGGGTTACAATCCTAGAATTATGATAATGATCATGAATAAACTAGGATTAAACCTAATATTTTATAGATTGAAAGTACTCCCCCTTGATTATGTTGTTTTCCTAGAATTATTTTTTCCTCTCACACTATTTTTTTGGGTTTTAGATAATGGTGGGAACCTGAAGTAACTGTGTTAATGATCAATGCACCAGGAAATGCAATGATTTTCCTCTTGAGAAACCAAATGTTATGGGATATGGAGTGAAAAATCTTATTGCTATACTTACACAAGCTATAAATCATTCTAGAATTCCAAATGAGAAGAGAAGGGAACAATATTCTATTGATTCCTTCATGAGGAAACACCCACTTTATTTCAGTGGGTCTTCTGATCCAATTGTTTATGAACAATGGATCTGTACCACTGAAAATATATTTTCTATACTTCACTGTTTGGATCATGAAAAAGTTATTCTGGCTATTTATTGTTTACAAGGTGAAGCAGACTAGTGGTGGAATCTAATTAATAATAGAAGGCCCAAAGATCAAATTAAATCCATGGAAAGGGATGAGTTCACGAACATATTTTTCCATAAGTATTTTTTTCATATTCTTAGAACAAAGATGGAAAAGGAGTTTATTGAGATTAAGAAAAAGGATGATGAATCTGCTGGTATTTATAAGGAAAATTTTACAAGGCTTGAAAGGTATGAATCTGGCTTTACCATCCAACATGAAAGTAAAGTTGATCGATTTTTCAGTGGCTTGAAACAAATTATTCAAAGGGAATTAGCTATAAGAGACTTTAGTATCTATGAAGAGATTGTGCGTTGTGCTATCAAGGTAGAACTGGAAGTTGGTGTTACATATCTATCTCATGGTTTTGACAAGAAACGAAAGATGGAGTTCAAGGAAAAATATCAAAACAATGGTGAAAAGAAGACGAATGTTTCATTATGCTCAATGTGTGGAAAGAAGAATTTTGTAGATTTCCTTAAAGGGACTAGAAAATGTTTTATGTGATGAGAAGATGGTCATCAAGCAACTGAGTGCTGAAGTAATGGGAAAAAGGTATCAAATGATGTGAATATGGAAAAGACTACAGAGAACGCACGAACAACCCTTCAATGCTAGAAGTGCAAGGAAATGGGACATTATGCTAACTAATTCCCTAATCCAAGGGTTAAGGATGATCGACATCAAGAACCTCTTAAGGAAAAATATAAAGGGATGTGACATGTGATCATTATTGGCGATGTTGAGTATGATAATGAAATAGTGGATTGATTTAGTGTTTATGTAATGAGATTTGAAAATAGTGTTGTGTAATATCATTTATAGTATTATGTAATATTGGAATATCTATGTACTGGTATATTATGGTTTCCATAATTATATGGTACCAGTAACGATGAAAATTGATTGAAATATTTTTAGAAATTAGATGATATTCGCATAATGAAGGGATAAGCATAAAATAATTTGTCTGATAGTATTAATGAGGTCATGATTGATAAAAGGAAAAAGTGATGTCATGGTTTGAATATATAGAATTTTTGGTATATTTGGTTTATGGAAAGAGTTAATTTTGATCTAATTCATGCTATTAGTAGGGTTCTACAATAATTTATGTTATTATCATATTTCAAGATGATTCATGATAAAGTCCTTCAACTGTTTGGAATGTGACCAAAAAGATATATCTTATGATATATGGGGGATAAATTATGGTATTCACATGCTTGGTAGATGAACATTATAGTAATCATTTTTTTATACTATGATATTGGGAAAAAGTATATTGGATAATCCTAAATATTTGAATGGATTAATTTGGATATCAGATAGTATTGTTTAAGGCAAGAAGTTTTTTTCGATACTATTTCTGGAATGTTATAATAGTGTAGTTTTAGAAAAAGTACAACCTACAAGATGAGCGACAACCTATCAAGTCAGACAAGGATGTAGGAATGAAACCCACAACTGAAGTACGACAAACCTTTATCACCTACCACTGGCTTACATGAAGTTCCTGGCTAGTAGAATTTTGTTTTATTTTGTTAAGTGGTATTATATATGAAGTACAAGTCCATTTTTGGAACCATATATGATCAAACTCACCATAGATGGACTTATGTATATTTAATATCATGTGCTAACATTTTTTGTGATAGAGAGAGATGGAATGAGCTATCATTCTATTGCATGATCTGCTAACACTTAAATAATAAAAAATTGAACTTCATTTCTTTAAATAATAGATGAAGTGGAAATTGTTCATGGAATGACCAACGATGATATTTCAATGCAATCATGTAAGTATTTCTCCATATGAAAAAATTTATCAACTTTAGGGAACTGATCCTGAAAACCAAAAATATTGTCCTCGTACCCTCATATCTGATGAATCAGATGGTACCCTAGATCATCACAAATTTGTGGCTTTTTGATTGTTGGCTTTTTCATTGCCATGTTCTCTACTGCTCTTCAGCAGAACTAGGTGGTTATATTTCTCTTCAATATCCATGTTTTCACCTATACTCTCTTATGTGGAAACACAGTGATGAGTTAATTTGGGTAAATGTTATGTTTCTTAAAATTTTAAAATTAAGTTTTAGTATTGCTTTTTACGATGTGGGTTTCTATGAAAGAAACTTTCATGTAGTAAACAATTTATAACCCCAACAAATTTCGAGGGTGAAATTAATTTTAAGGGGGATAGAATGTAACTCCCCGAGATTTTATGAGATTTTTTTTAATTTCATTGATTTATTGTGTTTTACACTACACCAAGATTAGCTTGTGCTATATGCAATACCGTATTAGATTTCAATATATGAAACACTATTATTGGCGTGTGTTTCACTCAATTCAGAGTTCTTTTGATTGAATTCATTTCACATAACACCAAGTATATATTTTCTTCAATATATATAAACTATGTTTTGATTATGTTATACACAACAACAAAGGAATCTTTCAGTACATGTAACACTGACCTGGCTTGCATTACAGGCAAGAGTGACCTTCCTCGATTGCTCACATTGTACGAGATAATAAGTTTCCCTAAACAATGATATACTATTATTATTTAAATGGAATATAAACAATCCATTATGAATATTATTAACCACATATTGAATTTTATATAATATTATTATTCATCTTACACATGATATGAGAACAAAATCAATTTTTTAGATAAAAGATGTATTTTTCAAAAAATGCTGCTTTTCCACCTTTTGATGGCGCACCCATTTTAAATCTATTTTTTGAAATGTTTATAAGTTCATGTTGAAAAATTTAACATCTTATTTAGAATCAGGAAATAAAAATTTACTTTGGATAAATTTTTGATATTTTTCCGATAACATTCATATTTTGATGAATAGTAAGACTATGCTAAATTTTTAATTAAAAACTACTTTTTTCATTGAGATAATTTATATGGTTAATTTATAATATTTAATTGATTTAAAGTATAATTATAATATTTTTTTATAATTAAATATAATTTATTTCATTAACATTAATTTTACATTGAATTCATAGGTAAAAACATTTCATTCTTTTGTAATGTTTTAGCTTTTAAAACCTTTTCTTCGACAATGGGATTAATTTTACATTAATAACTGAAAATTAGGTGTCCTAAAATTGAAAAAATGGATTCCATATTTGGAATCATTAGGTCCAAATTTTGTTAATATACTACTTTTTATTTTTCGGCATTATGAATAGTACATACGGTAAATTTTATTTTCCAAAGTTAAAGGTACATCAGGTAATTAAGGGTAAAAATATTATTATAAAATTACCCTAACCCTTGTCTTAATATAATTGGATGATTATATTTTTCCCTAAAACATAATTGGGTCGAAATGGTATATATTGGATCCCACTTGGATGAGATTGAGACAATTAATTTATTTTATTTAATGAAAAGTGAAATATGTGTCACTAAAATGTTAATAATTTAATTATTTTTAATATAAGGGTATATCTAATATAAATTATATTATAAATACTCATTTGAAATAATTTTTTATCATGATATTATATTTGTAATTTTTAAAAGATATATAATTATCTTAATAGCTTATACATTAATGATGTTTAAATTATTTATTTAGTGAAAAATCAATAATACAGTTTTTATTGAAATAATAATACCCACAAAAAGGCATAAACACTTGTCAAAAACTTATTTTTCAAGTATATCCAATCCATCAGCATCCAAGGGCGGAATTGTCGATCATTTTGAGCCTTATAAAAGTGATTATGACACTTATATTATATTATTTTAAATGATGTCAAAGTTGCCACCTTCATAACTTAATAAATATAACATTTTAAAAGATGGGGTTTTCCGAAGATAAATTTGACTAAAATTATTGTTATGAAATCTATTTGATTTATCTGAATAATAGTATTTTATTTTAAATTTTATGCAATAAGTAAATATATTAAATAATTATACTACAATGTTGTAGTAAATATTTTATTAATAGAAATATCAAATAAATGGTTTTAAGTATATTAAAATAAATATTATATAAACTAATTAATGTACTCAAAAATTTTCTATATGCATATGAGATGTTAGGAATATATTAAATATTTTTCTTTGAAAATATCTTATCTGTGGAGTTTATTTAAATTCAAATAAATGAATAGTGTCAAAATTGACACTATTGATATTTTATAAAAATAACATATTATTAAATTGTTTAAAAATCACAAAAAAAATTTAAAAATTACAAATTGAAAATTATTTCTTTGAAAATGTCATAAATTAAATAATTAGGGAGAATTTACAACACATAAGTAGTTATTTATAACCATTTAAATTTTAGAATATTATTTACACAAATAAAATTATATAGATTAAATAAGGATAAATCAAAATGATAAGTTTTAAAATAGAATCAAAACATGTATAAATTTTATTTTTTGATGATATTAAAACTCTATCTCATCTCATATTCTATGTTGTGTCATTTTAGAGGTTTTTATGTGGGGTTTGTTTTTGTTAAAAATTATTATTTTTGAGGTTTTCAAAAGTGCCCCTATCCTCTCTAATAATAGAGAAACTCCTCTCTCTCCCCTTCACTACATTTTGAGATTTCAAACAAGAAAAAACCCTTCCAATTTCACTTATCAACTTCACTAGAAACATAATATACATCCCGGTATCCTCCAAAGACTATCTTTTGTGTCCTAAGAGGATGTTTAGAAGAGGCATGTCGAAGAAGAGGTAATATCCTTTACCGATTCTTTCAAAATTATTTATTCTTTATTTCCTCTATATGAGTTGTTTAATTATTAAGTAACAAATCCAGTACCACTTGTATACTGATATGTTATTATGAATATGAAATAATTATATTCCATCTTTTATCCATCCTGTGAAAATTGAAATCACCATGCGTGCGTTCGTACGACTTACCGTCTCCACGCCGTGGTGTAATCTATTTTTCATCACCAACATACTGGGATGTGTATAATGATGGATGAAATAAATAAATATGATTATTGTAAAGTAATATTTATTTTTAAATATTATACACCATACAGTATAATAAAATTCTACAATCATGGGAATGATATCGTCGCTCATGCGTACATATGACCTACTGTCTCCACGATGTGATGTGATTCGTTCTCCATGATCTTCATTGCAGAATGATTTTATAAATGAATTTAATGAATAAATTTGATATATATTACTAATAAAATTCTGTAAATGATATAACTATAACCTAAAAATTTGAATAATAATTTATTCAACAAAACCTGCATAAGAACATAAAGAAGTTAACACCCGAATAACGAGTTACAATGAAATGTTACTAATAAAAGGATTAGAATATGACAATATATGATATCATAAAAAATAATATGATTTTGAAATGATTCAATGACATTATTTAAATCATTATACACGAGTTTTGGATACGTACAAAGCATATCAGAACTAAGGTAAGGGAAAATCTCGCAATCTCATTTTTATCCGAGATTGTTTATACTTAAGTATTTACTGGGTTATATATATCATCCATGTCCATGTTTTCTAAATTTTTTTTAATGAAAAGTTTACTATTATTCCATGAACTATTAAAGTCATTTTTACCCTTTTTTGACTTTTACTACATGTTATGTATGGAATTTTGTTTACCATACGAGGTACTTTTTTATTTTTCCAGCAAAAGTATGAGGAGAATATTTCTTTTTCACTTATATGACATGAACAGTTTTTATGGTATTATAATGCTTTATTTCCATGAATATTAATCTTCAAGATCTCTTGATTATTTTAAACAAATTTATTTTCTTTTAAAATTTCTGGAAATTTTGAGAAAAGAAGATGATTTTGAAGAAGAAAGGATATTTTACTCAAAAATTCATATCAAGTGTTTTATAAAAACTATTTTCCATCTAAGATGAAATTATTTTATATGGGTATGTTTCTAGTATAATGTTGCTATTATTTACATGTTTTTTTTGAATATGATGAAATTATATCCATTTATTTTATATGGATTTGTTATGATGGGATGATGTTTATGAAACCCATTTTATACATTGGGTTATGATGAATGATTTATATTTATTTTGAGGAACATGTAAGAATGATTTAATTATGAGATGGGTGGGACCTATATATCCCTCAAATGCATTGGATAAGGATTTATATCTCATGAGATAGACATGGATGGAATGGTAAGTAAATACAGTTCAGTAAAAAAGGGCCGGAATGACAGGTAAACCCAGTTCAATAATGGCCTTAGTTTTCTATGATGGTCTTGGAAATAATTCCTTCGATACTATGGAAATCATATTATGTGATTTATGGTTTTCCAAAAATCCATGTTTTATTCCCATGCTATTTTATCATGAATAATGTTCCTTAATGATCTATTCCTTAAGTACTGCCCAGATTTATGTCATTGCTCAAGATTTTGATGTTTAAATTTTATGTTCATGTTTTTACATTCAAATGTTTTTGGTTTTTTAATGTTCTCCTTGTTTACCCTTACTGAGCATTTGATCTCACCCTTTTATGTTTTATTTTTCCCAGGATATAAAGATATGTTTTAGGTAGGAAAAAAAGGGGAATATCTTTGTGGGAGATGTTGAAGATATTTCCCTATGATTATAAGATTATATTCTAAGTTTCCAAAGACACTAAACTAATACGGTCTTTGGGTGTCTGTTTTTGATATGTATTAAGTATTCTGCAAAAGAAATGTAACGTCCATGTATATCAATATTGGGTCTCTACACATCTAGTACTAGAACCTAAGGCTCTGATAATTTTGGGTGAGGATGATGGTGATAAGTTCCATGAGAAATTTTCATGGTTTATGTAGTTTATGTAAAGAGACCCAGGGTCTGTTGTGAACAGTATGCCCGAAATATGAAGGGAGTTTCTGTTGCAATACCCTATAACTTTCACTAGGGAGGGTGGACCTGATGCCACTGAGTTCTGGATTGAATCTATCCTGATGATCCTTGAACACTTAATTAATATTACAAATAAAATATTTAAATGAGTAGATTATATGTTACATGGTTAGGTGAACAATTGGTAATACTTTTATACTCGGGGTGGATAGATAAAAAATATGATATAGAATTATTTTTTTGAGAAGTTCTAGGATACCTTTTACCCTGATACACTCAGGAAGGAGAGGGAAGCTGAGTTTATGTGGTTGGAGCTTGGGAGTACATCCATGACGGACTATATAGAACTATTTATAGATATGAATCACTTTTTTCTAGTGTTTTAATGAGATGAGGAGACAACAGAGAAATTTTTTTAGAATGGGATTAAATGTGAAATTAAGTCCTAGGTTTAATTTATTAGGCTGAAAAAGTTATTAGGGGCAGTGAATCAAACTCTCATATATGAGGGGAGCCTAAAGAAGGCTTCTAGTGCAATGCATGTGGTATCTATAAGTTGAAAAATAGGTGTGTCTTCTGAGTGATGGAAGAAATATTTTGAGAATTTTAATATGTATATAGATAGTAGAGTGGCCTGGGGGAAGGTTCAATTACTCGGGATATTACTCGAGTGATCTACCACCAGTGTGGTAGGCTAGGTCATGTTTGTAGATAGTTTACCTGACCACTGGTAGAGTTTCAATCTTATAGTAGGCTGGGAAATCTAAAATAGTTCTACAAGAAACCACGATAGATGGGTAATACTGGAGGAGCTGGGATGAAATAGAGTGTTAGAAGTGGATCTTCTACTTCATATTAGTCTAGAAGTTGGAGTTCTACTGACTGTGGTGGTCAAGGTAGTGTATGTGGTACTTCATGGAAAGAGCACCTATATTTGAAGAGAGGTGATGGTCATGAAACTTAGACTACATCATTTGGAATATGGGAAGGAAACTTTCATGTAGTTCAAACTACACTTATGGATAAATATGTGAAACTATCAATAATTGGAGGTATTATTCTTGTAGATTATATGATTTATACTACCTTATTTGATATTGGATTCACTCATTATTTTATATCTACACAAATGTTTTATGTTTTGAGTTTGGAAGTGGATTTTGTGAGCAGGATGATGACGATTGATACCGCTTTGGGTGTACGTTTGAGAGGAATATATTTGAACAAGGGGTGTTCTCTCGAGGTTGAGGAGTCTCATTTTCTATGGTATATTTACATCCTTGACATGTAATGTTTTGACATGATTTTGGGTATGGAATAGTTGGTAGTATAACAAGCCCCTAAAGATTGTTACCATAGGAGAGTGACCTTTATGTCTCCTGAGGGTGACAATTATCTTCATCGCGGAGAGTAGGATATACAATTGGGATGTACAGGGTCAATTCCACAACAACTAGGGGAGATCGCCACCAAGGATTCATGTTTATCGCTGGATGATGTGGGTATAATGTAGGTTGTCTTTACACCCATATTAGGAACGTTTCAGGGTGTGTTTCCAATAGACTTCATAGGGATACAACCTCATAGGGATGTGGAGTTTTTGATTTAGATCATTCTTATAGTAGACCTAGTTTCTATTCCACATTATATAATGGAACCAACAGTTCTTTAAGAGATTTATACTCAACTAGGGTAGTTGATGGATAAGGGGTTTATTTGTCTGAATACGTCTCCTAAGGGTTCTCTAATTTTTTATAATAAGGTTGATGAAACCTTGTGCTTTTGTATAGATTATAAAAAGCTGAATCAGATGACAATGAATAACTAATATATAATTTCAAGTATAGAATATCTCTTTGACCTGTTGAGATGAGACTTTGGGTTATCCAAGACTGACTTGAGATTAGGGAATCATTAGTTGAGAGTTTTACTATATGATGTATCACATAATGATTTCAAAATAAGGTATAAAATTTATGAGTTTTTTGGTACACCAATCGGGCTGAATAATACTCTAGAAGTGTTTATGAGCTTGATGAATAGAATCCTCCACCCATAACTAGATCAGTTTCTGGTTCTTTTTTTGGATGACATCATGGTGTACTTCAAGTCTCATGATGATCATGTCCAATATCTTGACATCATCATGAGTACACTACGAGAGACTCATCTATACATCAAGATATCTATGTATCAATTTTAGGTCGATCAGGTACATTTCCTAGGTCACATCATCTCATAGGAAGATGCTTTACTAGATCCATAGAAGGTTCATGTAGTTTTTCTTGGAAGCATCCCAAGAATGTCTTTTGTATCTGCAGTTTTCTAGGGTTAGTGAGCTATTATCAAAGGTTCATCCAATACTATTCCTTCTTTACATAACCATTTTCTTGCATTGTAATGATGGGAGTTATTTTCAAATTGTCTGGAGCATGTAATTATTATTTCTATAATTTAATAATCTCTTGAGTACCACTTTAATATTGATCCTACCAAAGCATTGTAATTAGTATACGATGTTTTTTGAGGAATGTGTGATAAAACATTAAGGACTGTTTATTTAGGGGGATCTATTTGTGACACATGAGTCAAAGTAGTTGAGTCCTAATGAACAGAACTACCCTATGCACAACCTCGAGTTAACGACATTGGTTAATACTTTGATGTTTTTGTAGAATTTTCTTTTTAGTAAAAATTTTACTATGTATATCAATCACAAGAGATTAAATTATATCTATTTTAAATAATATTTTAATATCTAGTAGTGGATATGGGTTGATTATACGAATCCATCACACTTTGATCTAGAATATATGCATAGGAATGGGAACATTGTTGCTAAAACTTTGAGCAGAAAAACACATTCTTAGGTTGTTCAGGAGTCTATCTCTAAGTGGAAGGTGATGAATTTTCAATACGAGATACATGTTGTGGTTCAAGAGGGCTAGGAGTATATGTACATGATATTAATTTCATTAGAGTCTACATTTTTTGAGCTGGATCAATGAGAGGTATTATCAAGATGTGGAATTTATTTCCTTGAGGGAAAGCTTTGACGGTGGGGAGTTACCTTCCAAGTGGACTATTGATGAGTATGTGATCATATATATTAGGAATTGGGTTATTTTTTCCTACATGTATGTAGGAGGAGATTATGTGTGATTTTCATTCCTCAAAGTGTGTGGTGAATCTTGGTTTTACCAAAATGTACCATGACCTATGTCAACAACATAGGTGGTTGATAATGAAAAAGAAAATTTTAGTGTTTGTGACGTGATAAATCATCTGTCAAAAGGGGAATTCTAATAATCAACAACCTTCTATATTACTATAGTTGTTTCCCATTTTATAATTGAAGTGGGATGACGTTACCATGAGCTTCACAATTTTCTCCCAAGGACTCCTCATAAGAATGATTCTATTATCATGGTTGTGGACTGACAGAAGAAAGTAACACATTTCTTGCCTAAATAAGAGATTTTCTTAGTGGAAAAATTGGGAGTCTTATACATTTGAGAGATATAAAATCTACATGGTTTGATGTTTCATATAGTTTCAAACAATGAATCACGTTTTACCATGGATATCTAGAAATGTTTGAAGAAATCTCTTGCTATGCAGGTGTTTATGAGTATGAATTTTCACCCAAAAATAGATGTGTAGTTAGAAAATATTATTTTGGTACCTAAGAATATAATATGAGAATGAATTCTTGAATTTGGTGGGTCTTGGGAGAATCACTTAGTTCTCTTTGAGCTTGACTATACCAACATTTATCAAGAGACTATTCAGATGGTACCATATAAGGATCTTTATAGCAGGACTTGAATATCACCTCTATGTTTGATGGAGGTGGGGGAGTTTGAATTCTTGAGACCAAGACTCATACATGAGATTTTAGAGTTGGTTATGATGATTCATAATGATATCGATATGAATCACAGTAGAAAAAATTCACATGACGATCGAGGTTGTCGAACCCTCGAGTTTATAGTGGCTGATCATATATTCCATTAGGTGTCACTATGATTGGGTCAGTATAGGATTCAGAGATAGGGAAAGTTGGCACCAATTTTTTTGGACCTTTTAATATTGTGGAGATAATCAAGCCTGTGAAATATCGATTGGATCATCTATATAGGTACAGTGCTATGCATGTTGTTTTTCATGTGTCACAACATCAGTGGTATCACCCCGACCCCTATCATGTGATCAATGTAGATTATGTTGAGCTTGAGACTGATTCATCCATTGAGAGGTATCCAATATGTGTTGTGGATAGCAATGATAAAGTGTTTTTGAGAAATAATGTTCCATTAGTTCATGTATTGTGGAATCATGGATATGTTCAGGAGGAAATATGGAAGAGAGAAAAAGATATACTGGATTAGTGGCCCAATATTTTTAGCTTATAATCTTAAAGATTATTGGGAGAATAAATTGAGGATGAGATTTTATAAGGTTGAGATATTGAAAGTCGCCTGATATTTTTAGCTTATGGATATTTCTTATTCTTTCTTACATGTATTCTTTTAGCCATGTTTTGGAATATTTTGGGTGGGTTTTTTTGGTTGTGTCCGGTGAAAATTGAGGAACATAGGTAGAAAAGGGGAAGTGGACTATAGGGACTAGATTTTCCCAAACTTTGTGCCGAACCTGAAAACTATGCAACCCCAAACAGTGGTGTATTTCATGGTTGACACATGCTTTGAAAAACTATAAACCCCCTAGTAGTAACAGTGTAACCTCTACAAGAGGCACACATTTTGGAAAACCAAGCATCCTAGCATTGGAACCCATTCACATGGTTTTTAATCCAAAAAATAATTGCATTTAAATTCCCAAAACCCCCATATTTCACCCTCATTCACACCTATTTGACCTAAGTTGATGTCCAATGGTTTTAGAGGCTCGTGGATGGACTCTAAGAATTTTCAAACTCTTTTCTTGATGAATTGATGATCTGATCGATAAATCCGCACCTATTCCTATATGAAATTACTTCATTATTAGTTTCATTCCTATATCCTATCTTTCAACCATAATTTTATGGGAATATTTCATCTGACAATGATGGGTTTAGATCTAGGTTTTTATAGATCTTAATCTGTTTGATAGTGATCATGGTTTGGGTAGTAGATCACATTCTTCATTTTGGAATTGATCATTCAATTTCAATTTTTGGATTTCCAAATTGGCGAATTCTCATCAATAATATTGAGGTAGGTGGTATATTATTCAATTAAAAAAAATTCTTGATTCCAATTATATGTATTTAATTGGGAAATTGATATTTCATGGTTAGAAATTGCACGTTGAATTGAATTAATTAATTTTGTTAATTAATTAATTAAGGGATTATTCAATTGAATGATTAATAGGGTTATGTAACTGGTGAATTGGTTGTATTGTGGAATTTATTTATTAATATAATGTTTAATTGATTGATTAATGGGAATTAGGGGAAGTTTGGACTAACTTTTAAGGGTTAACAAATTATATGATAAAATGTTGATAGATGGTTTAATAGTGAATTGTTCATATTAGTCAATGTGAACTAATGTGATGAATCTTATTTTTTAAAATATTTGAAAGGGTAAAATTTAATTATAATGTTTGATAATATGGTTAATGATTTTTAACTTTGATATGTATAAAATTTTGATATATATGATATACATGTGTGAGACATGGACCGATTCTTCAAAATCCAATATGTTTTTGAATGATCTATATATGTGGTACATTGACTGATACTTCAAAATAACATGTGTGACTGACTGATATACATGTGTGGGACATGTACTGATGCTTCAAAATCACATATGTTATAACGATGGGTTGTGATACATTGAATGATACTTCAAATACCCACGAGGTCCTAGACATGGTATTATAGGCCAAAGAAGTTGGCATTGGACTACGGTTCTAAAAAGATATTATATTAATTTAAATTGAATGAATTTTTAATGAACATGGTATAAGGAGTTGTTATTATCTATGTGTTACGGTTTAGAATCCTTCACGGGATGAAGTAGGTATTGACAGTTCATGTGTCATCGTTAACCCAGGTAAATTTTGTGGTTAATTAAAGAATAATGAAATGTGACAAAAGAGAAATTTATTGTACTTTATTCTTTATAAAGAAAAATACACTATTATAGACTATATATTGTTTTAGACAACATTGGTGGTGGCCTACTGATTTTTACTTACACACTACTCAGTCCACTTGATCAGTACTTGAATAGACTTCATGTTTATAGGATAAGATAGGGGAAAAACCTATATTAGATGGATTATTTTGGATGGATGATGGATAAGGGAACTAGAAATAACATCGAGAACTGCTTGGGAGTGTTAATGTGTCTTTATTTTGGTCTTTCATTTGAGACATATATGGAATGAAATATCTACTACTTTAGTTTTTCATATTTTAATCCTACTTTGGTCATCACATGATACATGTGTTATTTTGGTTATGATTGTTTTAATTTGGGTATTGTTTATTTATTTATGTAATTGTGATACTTTGATAAAGTGGTTAAATTTTCCCCATGTTGTATAGTTAACCCTCGCGAATAATTGACAACATATGACATATAGGGATGTGAGCCTAAGGTCATGTAACCAACTGGATCTATGAACTAGTATGTGGAAACCATGTTAGGATGTTACAGTTGGAAAGGTATAGATGAGAATCAATAGTTAAATAAATGTCATGCATCATCCATAAGTTCCTTCAAAATTTAGAATACCTGTATTCCCTGGTTCTCCTCCACAATCCTAGCCAAATTATTCTTGAAATTATTACCAAAATGTATGGATGGTTATATCAATATTTCAACACAATTCTCTCAAGGTATAAAATAATTTATCTATATAAATTCATTGCATCATGGTGTGATGACCAACATCATGGTGCGATGACCTTCATCATGGTGTGACGCTTAGATCCAAAAGTTTTGATTCATTTATATTTTTAAATTAGACAAAAGACCACCAAAGTCACATCAAATTCAAGGATTGATTAGATAGGTTTTGTTTTGTTCTTTGTTTACATGTATATCTAGGATAGGTTTGTGTGGCATAATCAATTAATTTTTCAGAGTGAGGGATCAGAACAGGAAACTGTTGAATATAAAATTCTCAAATATTGTCATCATTGTGAAGTGAGATTTCTATTACGATGTGGTGACCTCTAAGTCACAAATATATTACTATAAATAATCATCATAACTTCAGATTACAATATAAGTCTCAGCATGTAAACCTCAAAGAAAAATCATCACGGAGTAATATCGATTTATCATGACATTATTTCTATGTAAGAGTAAATTCATATTCTATTTCACTACATTACAATGTTACAAAAAATATTTCACATCATGATTTTCTCCACCTTAGGAAATATTCATTCCTTTTCATTACACTCCACTCTAATAAGATTCCAACGCATATTTATGTATTTTAACATTATAGAAAACAATAAAAAACATTAATAAATAATATATAAATGACCTCATCACCTTAAAATCTTTCCTCCACATTCAGTAACATTATTTTTCTTCTTTATTCATCATCTAAGTGATAAAAATATGATGTTTGAAGAACCATATAAATAATATAGATATTTACACTAAGTACCTATAAGACACAGTAATAAAATATTTTTATATGAATTATGTTAGTGTTTCATGAACTCTTTATTGATGAATATAATCCACACTTGACTCCATTCAAATGTTCATACCACCACAACATCAGTTTGAATAATGTTTATGATAGATCACTATTTATCAGTGAATATGAAATAATGTGGATAATGGAAACAAAATCATTATAAGGAGTCAAAATATCCAACTTGTTTCTTGGTCTCTATGTGATGGTTTATTATCCAGGAGTTCTTCATGAGAAGGTAATGTCATGTGTCTTTAATGATTTGGTTACAAAATAGCTCCATGTATCCCATAATAAATCTATACCATGAGACTATAAAGGCATATGATGAACTTTAACAAATTTTAAATTTCCATATAAAACATGAATTATCCATCCAATAGTCATAATTAGATTATTAAATAATTTATAATGAAAATATTTCCTAGAAAAATCACATTATCACATCTTCATGGTGAACCCTACTAAGTTACATTTTCCATAAGAGATCCAATACTTCATTTAAAGAATATATGAATTTCAATTGATCATTTAATATTCCTCATGATTATTAAAACTACAATTCTTGAGTATTCATAAACACAATCAATAAATCTATCATTCTATAAATATCTTTTTAACACATCAATCTTTTCATTATATTCCAAATATAGTTCTTTTGACTAATTTAAAAAATTATCAAAAAAAATATATCTAAAAAAATATGTTAATGCATAGAATTTAAATTTATGAAACTAATAGGAATATCAATCCCCCATTTTATTTTTTAGTAATACAACCCTCATAAATCTTCAACATTAAAATATGCATTTCTTTTTTGAAACACAATGAAAACACATGAAATAATGTTAATAACACAAAGTAATAAATCCTCTATTTCCATGGATATATTCATTTCAATTCCATCAATGACACTTTAAATTTATGTTTCTATACTCTCTATTTTACCAGATAATCCAATGGAAAAAATATAGGGTAATTGAATGGGATGGTACCTAAGTCAATCCACCTTGATGGGTTTTCCAATCTTCTCCCCTATTCAAATGAGGGTTCTTTATATAACTTTATAGAGACTCAAAAACTTTTTCCTATAAATTTAGTCCTTATTTTAAAAATAAATATCATTTTATTTCTACCTTTTTATAGAAATAAATTTATATAAAAACAATTGAAAGAGAGAAGTGGTCTTAAAATTTTCAAGGGTAAGGAAACTCATGAAAATACTTCCTCAATTTCTGATCTTGATTACCCTCATTAATATGTTAGAGAATCCAAAGCATTTAATAATTAAAACTATAAATATTAATTGACCATTCTATGCCGTTGAGAGAAAAATCATTATAGGAAACAATATTTTTCAATCAATAATTATATATAGTCTATAAGTGATCCTAAAAATTTTTCCCTTTTGGATACCCTCTTTTATTTTTCAAATAAGAATACAATTTCCTGATAAATAATTATACAGTATATCAAGAAAACAAATGTGGGAAGAGGGTTCTTAAACTCATACCTCATATTTTTATAGGATGAGGTTGTCCTATTTTGAATAACCTTGGATTACATAGAATTATATATTTACCACAAATCCTTTCACCACTTTATATCCATCCTTTTGATCCATCCATTTATATAGTTTTATGGACACATCAATAACATATTGATATCCTATTTTTTTCATTCCAATGATTTCCATTCTCTCATTTATCCATTTTAATTTAAATATACTAGAATTTTTCTCTCTAATTTTAGAGATGTATCAATACATTATTTGAATTGAAGAGATTTAAATGCACTTATAAAAATTATTCATTACTTTTTTAATATTAATTGAACATAATAAACCATAAAACAAGTTTTAGGAACTCTTTGTGTTACAAACGTTTTATCCTCCTTGTGATTTGTATAATGTTTAGTGGCATTCTTTTGATTTACATCAACCACTAATAATAGTTCTTGATTATTAATTTTCTTGATATATTTATATTTTCCAGTCCACTTGAATTTCTCTAGTAGAATTTTTTAACACTTTTTGGTAGTGTGTCTTGGTTGGTCACATTTCCAAAAAGTTTTCTTAAGAGAATAAAATTTATTATACAATTAAAACTTGTTTTGTGGATGTTAAATCAGTTGGAATTTAAGAGCTCTAGGATCACCTCCCTTGCTTAATTGATTCTCTTTGATTTAGGGAGTGATAAATTATACCAAAACACATAGGCCTTGTGTCCTTAGATTCCATACTACCAATATATTCATTCAACGAAAAATATTTTCAGTTGGAAATAAGGTACTTTAAAAATTACTCATTGATTTTCATTCCAGTTTGAAATCCATTAATTCAATTTAACTATCTCATTCTTATAATCATCACATATCACTATAAATCTGATTTAGTCTTAACCCTGAATCTATTTTTATTCAATTTTATTTTTTTAGAATTTTTATAGCTACCACTTGTAATATAAATGCACGACTTCTCATTTTCTAGTGATGTGGTCAAAATATTTTCTTTCATATCACTACATAAACTTTTTTATTACAAGCCTAGTTGCCCAAGAATATACATGGTATAATAGGAAAATAAATAAGTTTCTTATGGGGTATTAATTACATTATATGGTTTTTAATAATACTCTACAATTTCTTTAATACAATCTTTAACATGTAGGTTGCTTAAAAAAATTTCAACATCAACCAATTTTTCCTTAAGATCCTTCACCGCCTCATTCTTATAAATAAAGTTTTCTATAGGGATATCAAGAATCATGTCTCTTTCATAAATAATTTCATTAATACCAGCCATCTAATGTGTGAAGTAAAATTCTATTTCATTAATCGCCTTTAATTTTGAAACATTAATTTATTTTTTAAGGGATTAATTATACTTCCTCAAATATTTTTTTTATCTTTTCTATGTTTCGTACCTTATTTTCAAAAATCAAAAGAAATCTATCCAAAATTTTAATTATTGAGATGACTCCCTATTTTCTAATTATTCATCACAAGTATCCTATTTGTTGTTACCTTATTTTTCACTAGAGGGGTTCTTGGAATATTTTGAATTTTCTATGATAACATTAATTGTTTCAGCCTCAAAATATTCTTCCACTATGTTCAATTACCTCTTCACACTATGTGTCATTATATTTTAAGTTAAAATTTCTTTAATTTGATAAATTTTCCTTCTCCCCACCTTTTAAATTTTTCCCTCCACTTTATCTTATTAACACATTTTTTTTATACTTGTTAAAATTTTATACTGGTCATACTCTGCCTGTTCTTTGTTATTCTTGGGGAAACTAGATGAAAATGTTACAATTTTTCCTCATTTTTCAAAGTTAAAATTATGTTTAATATTGTATTAACTTTTTCACATTTTATACATTTTTGAGAATGAAAGGAATTAATTAAAATTCATGGAATATTTATTGATACCAGTTTAATACTCAAGAGGCCATAATATATTTAGGATGTTTGACTGCGTTGTAATGAAACATCAAATTGGTTACAATTTCAAGATAAATTTATAGTCTAGGGAAGAACCTAGGTCGTCTCTTAAGGAGCATTGATAGTTTTAAAGAAGGTATTTTTAATAAGAAGTACTAAAAGCAGGGGGTGATTTTGAATATAGATTTAAGTAAATTTATTAATTAAATAGATAAATAGTTGATAAATTAAGGTGGTGTATTAATAATTATGACAGAAGAATATCATTTCATGTTCACAAAACATCCTGGATAGTTCATTGTTCTGAAAATTTTACATGGTTTTGCTTAATTCTTTGGTTTGAAGGATGTCAAGATATTGACTCCCCTCTTGCCTCTTCAAATGATGCTTAAAGAACCACCCCTTGACACAACAATCATGTTTCCAAGATTTGGTTATCAATAATAGAATAAAAGGTCTGCCAAAATATACTTAAATCTTATGTATGTGTTAGATAAATAGGATTATTGTGTTGTCCAATTGGAACCACCCAAGATTCCCACTTGAAATCTCAACCCAATCGGTGTTGAAATAAAAAGTGTTCCACTTAATTATATCGAATGAAATGTAATCATGGGAGAAGCATCTCATGATACAAAACAAGTGAAATATTAAGCACAAAAATTATACAAAACCAGAAGAAGAACATGTGATGGAACTCCCTCCCATGTTTGTTTAGCTCCCTCGAAATGATCATCCACCATTTAGCTCACCATCGAGAGGAGGAGGATCGAGTAGAACTCCTTCCTCATCCTTGATTCCCTATGAGGATAGGGGCCTCCAAAACTTTTAAGATGATGAAAAGACTCTTATAGGACTCCAAAATGGAAGAGCTTGGCTCCTGAGATAAAACCAGATTTACCACGGTCAAAAGAGTATATCTGGGGAGATGACTCAAGAAGGACATGAAAACAAAAACCCATTCCTATATAATGAATTTACTAAAAATTTTCCCCACACCTAAATGTTTAAATGTAATGATTTAAAAGGTATATGATTCTATTCCTAGTGTATGGATTCAATGGTTGTCGCAAAAACACTAGAATCCCTTTCCTAAAAGTGAATCTCAAAACACTAAACATTGTTGCCCCAAACTAATCTCACTGACTCCCAATTCTAAAGTAGAACCGAACTCCCCTGATAAAACTCTAATATGACCCGACTTTCCGAGGTCTGACCCGATACTACCCTAGGCCCTCCTCCTATAAGATAGGGGATGTAGACAAGTGTGAAATTGTTTTATCCCAAAAATGGGAGGCATTAGACTAGACTACCAATAAACATGCACACAACTCTTATCCCAAACGTTGATGAAATTTAAAACAAATTAAATAGTGAATTTATATATATATGATCCAACAATAGAGTACAACAAAAAAGTTTTGAAAATATAAAATGTAAAAAAATATACCATCAAAATTTTTAAAGAGTCCAACCTTATCCAAGTGTGAGTACTAAGTCAAAAGTGCACTCCTGATAAACACCTCAGCCTATCAAACTCCAACTTCACTCCAACCACTCTCTGTCCTCCCATGAAACCATCAAAAGTTCTATCGTCTGCAGATGCGATGGCCTGTTTGGGAAATGATTATGCATCGGTGAGTATAACAATACTCAGTAGGACACCCCATAAACACTAAAAATGAAGCACCAAGTATAGCCATCTCAAAAGAGATATGAAAATCACTGTATACTAGAAGCTTCTAGATATACTTAATAAGGACAATATTCCATAAGGCTGTCATAACCAATTGTCTTCCGCATGATTCTACTCAAATAAACAATCATTCTTGGAGAACTCACTATGAGAACCATACTATCATCATTGAATCTTGAATAACAGGCCTTGCTCATTGGGTCGTGCCTAAAGATAATGCACTGATCTAAGAAGACTTTGATACATAGATAAGAGGTCACACCCATAACTGTTGGTGGACACCATGAACCCAATCTGGATAAATATGCTATGTAGGGGATCACACATCAAAGATTCCACCAACCTACTAATGGAACCAACTATATAGAGGATTGACTCCGTATTTAGGGAGTTCACACCGATTCCAAAAACTCCAATAGGGAACTAAGGGTGATAGAGGATCACACTCCATTCTCATAGAGGGATGCCACAACTATATCTAAGAATCTACCTCTAGAGGGGATCACAATCCAGTGGTGTGGATGTAATGATTCAATATACCATCAAGGGAAAGGAAAAAGGTAATGCACTCAACCTATAATTTTTCAAAGCAAGAAAAAAAGTTCCTCAAGGACTCTTGAAGGGAGTATAGGTTGTGTGGAAGGGTAAACACCATGTCCCTTGACCCTGGGTCCTACCCATGTAAATTGTCAGTGTCATGAAACTATATCCGTGTAGTAGTACACACCATATAGGTGACCTATGTGCTCTACCAGTGTGATAGTAGATGGATTCATCCTATATACCCACGTCTGTGAATCATTACATGACTTATCATGTGTATTCGGTCGAACCCATGTCAATGTGGGGGAGTACACGCCATGTAGGAAACTAGTGTACTCCAACCCATGTCTGTGTACTTTCCAAATACAAACTGAGAATCTAGGGAATGACCAAATGCTATGTAGCCTGGGCCATATTCCACATAATAACAATATCTTACCAAAAACACTATCTTCTAATTTGGAGGGTCAAAATGCCGTGTAATCGTAGATTACACACCATGTTTTGTGGGATTTTCCAGAAATCATAGATCTTCATCCGCATGCATCAGATGATCATATGGACTCTGATACTTCGACCTCCATGCCACAAAACCCATGATCCAGCCTCATTTTTACATTCCATCACTGTATCAACACATTTTATCACTATACCTACTCGTAAAATGGATCAAATTGATGTTCTTAATTTCATGCCAAAGAACACCAAAAATGCGAAATAAGGAATCGACCATCATTTGAATATACCTATATCCATCACCACACCTCAATAATTCCATTTATATCCTAGATCAATAAAATAAGATCCATGATCTAAGAAATGGTTTTGCAATAATCGATTCATTAAAAATTGTCAAGACGCTAGCAAAGTGATGAATGCCCATGGTGAATCACTAATGTAGGGGAGAGAAGCATAGGAACAAACAAGAGGAAAAAACCTCTACAAATGATCATGTTGATATTTTTTTTGTTTCATTTAGAACAATAATTAAATTCATAAAAAAAATTAATCATAATAATTTATCCTTCTAAATCCCTAGAAAATTATCCCATCCCGCAAGGTGACTAATATGAATATAAATCTGTTTTCCAATTGACTTATGTTCCTCGCATAAATTAATAAAGGGGAATAAATCCAATTATCACACATGTACTAACTCAATTCAGTTTTATTACTTATGAATAATGAATGTTTTGTCGTCATCATTGGAAATATCCCTCAAATCTGTGGTTGCATTGATCATCAATCCACGATCTGTTTCCATTCGCTTGAGAGAAAATCCTCAAAGCTCTCTACAGTGGCTCTCCAATGTTTCTAGGGTTATGAAGATAACCCTTTAAATCCTCTATAAAAATATATTTAAATATTCTTACTCATATAATCAGTAGAAATAAAATAAAAAATTTTCACTAATTTTTTTGTTCATTTCATTGCCCGTGATGAATTTTCGAAAAACCAATGGCACTGACTAATGTTAAGTCACGTCTAGGTTAAAACCTTCATTCTGAACTGAATGGTTCCCTAATATTTCTGATCTGGACAACTATTTAGTTGTTATTCCACTTTTTAGGAAAAATCAGTGCATCTACTATTTAATATATTAATATATTTTTCAAACATTAATTCCGAGCACACTGGGCCTCAAAATCATATACCGTCTCGGTGCCTGGCCTGGAAAGATCCATATAATATTTTAAAATAATATATAGAAAATCCAAGACATTACACTATTCCAATCCAAGGAAATCCATAAATAGAGTACCAAGTATCAATCCTGGTATTCTGCATAAACCCAATGTCATGGGAGTCAGTCCAAGGTGACCCATAAATTAGATCCCATGTATCACTCCCAACAGGGTGTGGAAGCAACAAAGACATCCAAGTCCATCATTTTTATTGCATCTAGTGGTTTGAATCTCACTTATGGCATGGTAAAAACATCTCTCCATTGAGCCCATCTATGGGGTATACCCTAGGGAGCCAGTATCACTCATTTTTAGGTAGTGGAAAATTCATAGGGAGACCATCTCAACCACAACTATTATCACCCCTAGCGTATTTATAATTATTTAAAAAGCTTAACTATATGACATGATGTTCCCATCCAATACATCCTTATGTCATGATACTTGGACCAACCTCTATATAACATGAATACAAGAATGCTATCCACAATTTATGTTATTTGATAAAGCATCTTACTCAAGACAATTTATTCAAGTTTTCAATTTCATTTAATTAATTAATTCATGGAATGGAAATAAGAATGGTCCTAAAAAATGGACAAAATATTCTTAATTCATTTCACATTCCAATATATTTATTATAATGGGAAACACACCAAAAGTTTGTTTTAAACCATCTCAGAAAAGGGAAGATAGACCTTTACCGAGGGGATTCCATAGAGGTGGATCATGTTAGAGTGGTCAACCCATGGTGGTCACTTAGCACTAGCTAGGACCATCATAATCATGAGAGCCATTTAAACTAATTTATTAATAATTTTAGTGGTGTCACTCGAGAGTTCTGGTGTACAGAACAATGATGTATAATATAGGATGTGGTAAAACAAAGGGAAAGAAGATAAACCACCTACCTTAGGTTTATAGAATACAACCTATTCTTTGTTCACATTTTATTCAATCCTTAATGGGAGAAAATAGAAAAAAACCAAAACCTTAAAAATAGGGAAAATCAGATCACACAAAAATAGCACAAAATATGGGAGAAGAAACTATAGAAAGAAGAAAGAGGATTAGGGAGATTAGTATTGTAGATCCAACGTGACCGATGATGAAGAGAATATATTTTAGATATAGGATATCCATACGAACCTAGGTTAGGGCATAGGGGAATCCCATGCATGGATCCCATTTTTTGCCAGAGAAGAAAAGAAACCCATCTTAAAAAAATAATGGGTTTCTTCCATTTTTTAAAAACTAGGTTGGGAATTTAGATGATGTGTAAATGCCTTACACCACTTGTAAAAATCAGGGTCCCTTCCTCTGAAAAAACCCATCTCACGATGTGCAGAGGGCATGGAAAACCCATTACATGTCATGTACTACATACACATAATGTATTTTAAATACATGATGTGTAATAAATATATTCCATATACTGGGCTTGTATCCATCCTCAAGCTCCGTGCAACCATTCCCTCCAAAAGCATATGAACCCTCCCTTAGGCACTGTTCTCGGGTTTAACCAAATCTAAACAGGAAAAATCACCTCGCTAAAAAACTAGGATGTTACAACATTCTATTACATATTTAGATGAGGGAAAACATGTAGGCCTTCAATTTAATTTAAAAATAAATTAAATGAAACCAATCACAAACAAAGGACTCGTCTATGATTATGATTGTGCACATATATACAACGAATTACACATTTAATAAAATGTCATTCATTCATAATAATTTTAAATTCCTATAAATCACATTAAAATAAATAAATTATCTTCATAAATTAATCAATTATTTAATCTTAACTCTCATTCAAATTTTTATTATGATTCATATGCATGAAAACTTTAAACAAATTAAATAAAATTATTTAAAATTAACTATGTACAAAACATGTAAATTGGTGGAAACATGGAAAGTAATAATCTAAACTACCCAAGGTGTATTGTATATATATATATTGTTTAATCATAAAATATATATCATTCATGAATTATCACATAATTTTATGTCATGTACCAGTCAACTGAATGACACAGGGAAGATATGTTATTTATGTAACATGATATGTTTCAATGTTCATAGAGTAATGACTTTTTTACAACTTATAAGTTGTATGAGGTTTTAGATAATATAGAGAAATTAATTATACATTTAATATATATAAACCCATCACATGGAATTTATGTATCACTCCAAGATCTTAAAAAAGAAAATTATGTTTGATAGTGTAAACAACACACAACACCTACCTTATAAGAGAATGTATCTTCCAATATTTATGATATATTTAATTTTAAATAAATATAATATCTTCAATAGATTTTGGTTCATATAACCTTGATATTTTTATGTTCAAAATCATGTTCAACATGTAACACCATTCTTAAATGAACCATGATATATATAGTCCTTAAAACCTAGTCATTAAATTGGAAGATAAGAATAATATTAACTAATTTAGGAAATATATATGTATATATATATATGTGTGTGTGTGTGTAAAATTAAATATAAGTTATTTATTAATTTTTAGTAAATAATCAATCAATTTTTAGTAATGTAATTTTTTTCTTCAAAAATATGTTTTCTTCAAAAATGACTTTTATTGCTTATATTAAAAAACATTATTATTACTTTATGGAAAATTTATAATATTTATTTGAAAAAATATATTTCATGTTCAAAATTAAAATTTTAAAATATATTTTCAGTGAAATTTTTTCTTTTTTCATGAAAATATTGATTTTTAGTGAATAGTGAAAATACTAATTTTTGTAAAAATGTAATTTCATTTCAACCAATTAAGTAATTTAAATGTGAAAATATGTTGTGAATACTATTTAAATATAAATAATTATTATTGAGTTCTATTTATTTCACTTATATACTTTTTTATCAACTTTATATTGGTGTATTAATATAAGTTTGTTTTTGGGTTTAACAACATGATTTTTTCAAAAAATTATATTATAATGAATAATGATTCTTAGTTTTAATTAATTAAAATAATACCTAATGAGGAATGTTTTAAATGAAATGTATATATTATATTTAATTAAATTTTTATTTATTTCCATATTATGATTATCATTAGACATATATTTAATATGAAATCATCTTGTTCTTAAAAAATACATTTATCAAAAACCTTCTTTTTCATCACGTATATGAGTTTTTTTGATTATTTTTTTTTTAAATTTAAGAAAATTTATTTTAAAAAATATACTTAATTTATTAAATTACAAATTAAAAATTATATAAGGTCTAATTTTTTATAATTTTATGAAAAGTTTTATTTTTTTGATGAATAGTGAAAAATACTGAATTTTAATTGAAAACATGTTTTTTGGTTAAATTACCTATAATGTTAAATTATATTTTGAATTGATTTTAAAGTAAAATTAGTTAAATTTTAATTAAATTAATTTAATTTAGGTCTTTGGAATATTTTTTATATTGAATTTTGATTTTAAAACTTTGTAATTTTTTGAACATTTTTTCTTTAAAGAACCACCTTCTTATCACATATGCTTGATTAATTTTAGATTAAAATTTTAAATTTATGTAAATTAAATTTTAAAAAATGATATCAAATTTGGAATTAAAATAATTTTTAATTTATGTTATGTTCAACTTATTTTTTGACCAAAATGAATAGTGAATAGAGTAAAAAATTAAGTACCATAGTTAAGGTAAAAATGGTTTAATGAGGAGTTAAACTAGAATGATAAGGGTGGAAATGGCCAATAAACTTGTATAAAATCTATTTCCTTGAAATTTTTAAAAATTAACTCTTATAGGATCGATAATGATCTATTTTGTTGGATTTTTTCATGATAAACACATGGGTATAATTGAATCATTTTAAAATATTAAAAGTGTGCCACTCACCTCACTTATAAAAGGCCACCCCACTCCTCTGTTCTAAACACCATAAAACCTTTTTAGATTGACCAGGACCTAACAAAATCACTTAAAAAATTCCCCAAACTCGTAATAAAAGACTTATTTTGAGAAGAAATCCAACATAGTAAGTGTTTAGTGCCATCATAATGAGGATAACTGAAGAAGAGGTAATTTTATTCAATGAGAACCATTGTTTTATTTCTTTCTCCACCTCCTTAAATTATTTTTAAACCATGATGATATATTAATATCATTATATCTCATATAATGGCACATTATTATAGTAATTTATTTACTTACAACTATCTCCTCTTCAATCAAATGAGTTATGAAATCATTATTCATGGGATTGGGGGACTACGACCTCACGAACCAATGTCATTCGTTATTCCATGACCACATTTTATGGTTGGGTATGATGATAGATAAAAATTATATATATATATATATATATATATTATATTTATAACATATTCATACACATGTATTCATTAGATCATTTAAATACTTTTTACTTTCCATTCAGTAGGGGATACGATAACATCATTTGTGTGTACGACGAACTACTGCCTTACGAAGCCATTTAATTTTTTTTCTCACTAAAACATCACATGGAAAGTAATCAGAACAATTTTAATGATTATATGTAATATAAATGATATAATTATCATTATGAAAATATAATATATCATTTTATTTTTTACACTAAAAAGGTGATAACATCATTCATGTACGTGTGGACTACCGCCTTCATGAAGCTATGTGACTCTCTTTTCATTAACACACCAAAAAGATGATATATTAGTATATTTAAATATATAATATAGTATATATTATACTATGATAATTATTTAAAGATAAAATATTACTTACCTCTTTTCCATTATAATCATTGAAAAATTAAAACATTACTCTTGCGTACAAACGACCTACCGTCTCCAAGATCGTAACGTACTTCATTTTTCATAACCATATTTCATGACTGGATTTTAAAGTATTATTGATATATATATGATAATTATTTCATGATTATTTTTCTAGAGATGATATAAATATAATATATGTACAATAAACGATACTTTCATAATAAAGCACAAATGAGAACACAAGGCCATTGAAACCTAAAATAATGAAAATAATAAATGATTGTTAATTAATGGGTGGAATGATATTATAAAAGGATAATATATGAAATTATAATTATTATAATGTTTTTTTAATATGTTAATAAGATGTTTCTAACCACTATACATTAAGATAAATCATATTAAACCAAAATGAAGCATGAGGTAAGGTATTTCGTCTCAATTTCATATCATAGATCTATATTATAATGTTACGAACCTAATTTATTCTATATAGGGTATATAACACCCATTTGACATGTTATATTGGTAATATCCTTCATTTATTGATATTTAATGTTTCATTGGGGCTTATGATTCAAAATATTACACAAGCATAATGGGTTTTTATCACAATTTTCTTTCTTTGAGACTTATGTAATGGTATGCACCTATATTATTTTATGAGGTGTATATACATACCATTATACATTTAATATCATTAATTTATTTATTATCCTGGAATTTCATGTTTCATTTTATGTTATCCTTTCATAGGGATTATGATTCAAAGTTACCAAAAGTGGTAAGAGTTTTATATTGAAATTTCAAATTTTATCAAGGTTTTTTGCGATTAAATCTCTAATGTAGATATATTATGATGTACCTATAAATAATTATCATTAATTTTATTGTCCTATGTTTATTTTATAAGAATAAATGTTTTACATTAACATTCCTCTCTTTATATACTCAATTGGCCAAAAAAATATTTTTATGAAAAATCATCCTTATTTCTCTATTTGGTCAGAAACACTTTTTCTTCCTAAAGAATTATTTTCTAATTTTTATCCAAAAAACGATTTTTAATTTCTTAAAATTATTTTTAAAATATATTTTTACCCATTTTTTAATTTTATAATTTTTTTGAACAGAATCATCAGGTAATTGTCCAAACATTGGCCATTTGTCTTTTACTGAAAATATAAAATGAATCTCTATTTTAACGTGTACGACATTAAAATAGTTTTCCTTCATCATGACCATTATTTTATTTAAATATTACTCTATATTTTGTCAAGGTTATTTTAAAAGAAAATAATTTTATAATTTTTTAAATAGTTTTTTTTCAAAATGGAGAGCATATTTTTCTCAATAAATGTTTTAAATGATTTTAATGCTTCGCTTATATGTTTCCAAGATTGTTTTCAAAGAAAATAATTTTCAAAATAGATTTTGAATATTTAATTTTTTTAAATAAGTGTTTTTAAAAATTAAAAAGTCATTTACCTCAAAATGAATTTAATGATCCTTTAATGGTATTTCCATTCATAAAAGTCAAGAACCTTTTTTGTTACTTATGCTCCAATGGGGATAATTTTTATTGATACCATCCTCATTTTTTCTCAATATAGATTAATATTATTTAAAATGTATTATTATGGATCATATCTCTTTTCCACAGGATAATCATATTTCAATGTGATTGTTATAGAACCCATTTATGTTCAATGAGTTAATTGTGTGTCAAATAGATTCTTATAAAACCCATTTATTTTCCATGGGTTAATCATGTTATGAAATAAGTAGTGGTTTTTATGAGTTTTATGATGATTTCTACATGATAAATACATTATTTTGTTTTCTTGGACATTATATACAATGGGTTCACCCATATAATGTTAGGTGATCCCATTATATATTATATGATTGGTGCACCCAGATAGTGCTGAGTGACCCTGTTATAGTTTATTCAATTTGTGTGCCAAGATAGTGTCCCAATGATTTGAGTAATGACAATTTTATCTGAATAGTTATATTATAATTCATATTTATGATTATACTAGTTTTAGGGGTTTTTAAGAGTGAAATGATAGTAATGTTATAAGGTACCAACACATTTTATCTATTCTTATTAAGGTCATATACTATTTCCTTTGATAATGATAGAAATCACATGGCTTGTGATTATTGTCTATAATAAATATTTCCTTTTCTATATCCTTATACCAAGTTTCATGATTGATGATTCATGTATTTATGGGTATGTGTTCTTTTATGATTCACTCATACACTCTGAATATGTTATCATTCCCTTATACACTTCTTATACACATTGATGAAATTAAAATTTTAATGATTATGTTTACCATTACATAAAATTTTATCTCACCCTTTTTATGTTTCTTTTCCCAATAGGTTATAAATAATGATGTTGAATTAATTATTAACATAAGGGGTTTTATATTGATTATTATAATGACTTACTGTGAAATAAGAAAAGCTGGGTTAAGTGGGGGAAACGATCATTTAACAACATGGGTATTATTTATGAAGGAGTTATACATAATCCTATAAAACCATAAACCTAAAAGATCCTTAATAATGTAAGTGATCTTAATTTTTCTTTTGATTTTTTCATATTTATATGGGTAAAAATTATGTCACAATAATTATTATCAAATCCAAAATGTAAAGTTAATGATTTTAGAACCAAATTTAAGAGAGTAGGTTCTGATATTTTATAGTGAAAAAATTCAAATAATTGACTCAAAAAATATATATTGATAATTTTTAATCATTATAATGATTTATTTTTTAATTATATATAATTTGGTAATATATGCAACATGTAGGATCCAACTAAAAATAGTGTATAGTTCTCATCATCTATCCACGTAACATGCTTAGGGACTTGATGTGTTACCATTCCATGAAAATTAATGGAGTACACATAAAATATATGTGATACACATCATGTGGTCTCTGAGTTACATTGTCACCAATCATGTAGGTCATGTATGAAAGTACACTACCAATATATGACTAATAGACTACAAAATGAGTATGAAAGTTACATTTCATGTTGTCTAAAAAATGTGCGATTGACTATCTGGTTCCACATATGGTGAATTTAAATACACACTATGTGTTATATGTTCACATCGATTGAATTAATTATAAATTAATTTAATATTTTTCTTATAGAATTAAACATGGGTACGCAGCGTGTACCAATGGGTTACATGAATCATACTCTCATGCGATCTGTATATAAATCCTTGGAACCTACAAATGAATTTTTTAAAATATTTTCATTCCTAAAATTATTATTTTTTGATTATATTTTTGAGGGAGAAGATAAATAAGAGCATATATCATGATTTGGATTAAATAATGATTAAATAATAATTGAAAACTAATTATAAATGTGTAAATAAATCAATGATATTTAAATAATTATAAATAAATACACAACCCCTCTGATAGCAATTGACGGTTCCGAGTGTAGTAGAAACACTAGATGGGGTATGCCTAACTTGTACTTTTTTTCATAATTAATGATTAATATGAGATGTACATAAATGATGAACTATCTGAAAAACGAAATTGAATCAAATATTAATTGACATGGGAATTCTAGAACAAAAATTTAGGATCATTACATAAGGATTTATAACTGATTTAAGAAATTCAAGATTTACCATGAGTTGATTTATTTCTTCTTTAATGAACCTGAAAACATATCTATGTCATACCATCACTGTTTTGAATAAATAAAGTGTAGATTCCATCTAGTGGTGAACCAAATGTGCTCCAAAAACCAATGAACATTGCTATAGGAATCTTCAGGTGCTAGCATAGTAGATCCCAACACTTTAGTCATTCATAGTTGATCACCCTACAAATTTCTTTAAGAGGGATTCATTTTGGTCTCTCTAGAATCATGATTGGCGGTGGAGGAATATCGCTCTAAATCTATGAGATTTTTCTTAGAGAGGGATCTCTCTAGGGATTTGACAGAATTATCCAGATGTCGTTGTGCTAGAAAAAAGAGATACACATTTTTGTTTAGAAATAATATAATTGGGTTTGAATAGTGTTTTGAGTAGAAAATAGTAATGGATCATGAACCTATATTATTTTCTTAATCCCTAAAAACCCCATATTAATAATAATAACAATACATTTATTATTTATAGACATGTCAAAAACTAGAAAATCAATTAAATATTATTTATTAAAATAATATTATATATATATTATTTCTCCCTAAACCAATAAACTCGGTCCTCTATCCCTCCATATTATTTATCTGGTCTTAAATAATGACTTTTTATTTAACAAATAATTATCACTACATTATTCTACAATAAATAAATAAATATTATATTCATGAAATAACAAATAAATATTTATCGAATATTCTACTCATAAAATATCCACTCAAATAAATAGTAATGAAATATATGTGATCAAGAAAACTAGAATTAATATGAGAAAACATGTGAGAAAAATATTTACTCAACATGTTAAATTATAATATTATGTAAATGATGTTCTAGATACACTTAGTATGTGTCCCTCTAAGCCTCTTTATCTGTGTCATTAGATGAACCAGCCTGAAGACCAATGTTTAACTCTAAAAATACACCAAAGTACCCATATAAAAATAGGTCAATGTTACAATGACATAACAAATTATAATAATATGTATTGTATAATATAATATATTTATTTTTATATCTCTAATGGAGTAGGTTTCATATTGGTGTTGTTAACCAATGAGAATGATGTTAATTTCATTGAATTTTTATAATTGAACTTTCCCACAGAACCCCATGGGAATAGGTTTATTTAGGATTTATCATTTTCATAAAAGGTCATAAGATATCAACTTCCTTTAATGATTAAAAGCGAAAAAAAATCCTTTCCTATACTATTCATTACTAAAGTACTACTCATGATGTACCCAAAATATCTTACTTTTCCAAAAACATATGTCATCATAGGTTTCATCAATACAAAAAATTACACGAAACATAATATCCATCGATATTAATCTTAAAGTATATAGATCAATAAACATGTAAATATATAGGATCATCAAATAACACATATAAATGTGCATTTCCTATCAGCAGGTCTCATTATCATATCTCATACTCTATAAATTATCAAGGTCGTATACCATTTGAAGGTACTTAAAATTACTTTCAGTCTCCACCCATGATGGGCTATATCATTTTTCCGATAAATGTTTTCATATCTATATAAAATATTATTTCGATAATAATATCGTGGAACTAATTGGGTTTTCATCAGATAAGGGAACTGGTATGAACTTTCAGTGAGGGAACTACTCTTAAGACAATATCACATATTATGTGACATAAAATAACAATCTTGATGTGATAATTAGTTTATTAATTTTCGAAACTATGAATTTTAAAAATCATATACTATATTGAATTCTTTTCTAGGGAACCACCTCCAAAAAAGGTGATATCTTATAGGATATCCTATATAAAGTTCTCATATAACTTTTCAATATTTAATCATTTAGAGTGAATGAATTAGTTTCTCCTCCAAAAATTATCTCCACTGCTCCAAAAGGTTGAACATTGTCAAATTTAAACAGTCCCTCTCATAAAGAATAATTTTTTCTTGGAATGAATTTTAGCCTGGAATTTTATATGAGTAATTTCTCTGCCAGATCAATGTATTTCTTCTGAATAATCTCATCATGATATACTCTTGGTTTCTCTTTAAAAATTCTATAAATTTCAAATGAATCACTTTTTTATTTATAAAAGATACCATATTTGGAACTTCCTATGGTATCCAGTCTCTTCCAGGTCTATGTTCACTTTAATCACTATACAATAGGCTATATTATACATTTTTAGAGGTATGTGAAAACATTTATCATAGAATAATTAGTAAGGTATCATTCTAATGGGGATATTTTAGGATATCATGTATTCAAGCATTTACCTTCCATCAATTGGGTCTAATATTTTTTTTGGGGTTTACAATGTTCTCAACATTTTCTTTTATCTCTATGTTAGAAACGTTTTCTTCCCTATTAGTCTATGGGGTGTATAGTGTCAATTTTTTTTGTTTCAATCCATACATCCTTATAAAATCTTATGTGATTATATTATAGAAATTTTTTATGTAGTTACTAATTATTTTTCTATATATTAAAAAACTATAGAAAATGTCACTACTGAAAAAATCCCACACAACAAATGGGTTATCAGTTTTAGTAGCCTTGTCTTCCACCCATTTTGAAACAGAATTAATAGTAAACAAGTTGTATGAATATTTAAAAGTCATTATAAAGCCTCTTATAATTTATATCTTTCCCATATCAAATATTTTATAACAGTTACTTGGTATTTGATGAATTTATTATCTTCTTGAGAAGTTACCAATTAATTGGAATTATGGGAATTTCTTTTAGAATTCATGGGTCACATTAAAAATGGTAATCAAACACAATCCAATGTCTAACAATTTTTTAATAGATATTTGTTAAAAAAAGTGGCCACAAAAATTTATCATGTGACAAAATTTTAGAAAAATTGGGACTTCAATTTAGTGTAGACATATCTTAATCATTTTTTACTATAGATTATCTGTAGATGTGGATCATATTACACATAGAACATTGATTCGAATTTATGAATTAAATTTTTTTATTGGTTAATGTTTAAAGGTATTTTAATAGTAATAATAAATTTTATTATATTTTCACATCATGGAACCTCACCAACAATATAATAGAGTTTCTCTCATGGTATTGAGTCATGTAATAGATCATCGTTAGAATTTCATACCCCAATAACGTGATCCAATATTCTCCCCTAATATTCCACTTATTTCTCAGATAATTTCTCTCCCTTAATATCGAAATTAAATTATTTTAATAATACTTCCATCTGACAAGACTCATCTTACTATTTACATTATTCAATAGGTACCTTAGTTCTTCATGATTAGAAAATAAAATTACTTTAGTTACAAGAAAATATGATATGAATTTCTCTAAAGCACAAATTATTATAAGAAACTCTTTCACAAAAATATTAAATTTTTCTATTAGTATAATATATTATATTTAAGGTATAATATATAATATGGTTTTGTTTCAAAAACTAATTTTTAAAAGACTACAACTAAATATCTGTTGGAGGCATCCCAAAAGAGTTCAATTGTGTGGTCTAATTCTAGTAGTTAAATCATAAATAGTGATGTTAGTTTAATTTTCATCTCATTGAATGATTTCATTCAAAAATCATAGAAAATAAACTTAGTATCCATTTGATGTAAGTTAGTTAGAGATAATGATATCTTACTAATGTTCTTAATTAATTTGTTATAAAATCTAAAATGTCCAAAAAACGATCTGACATGTTTCAAAAAAGTGGGATATTACAATAAAATGATGATTATATATATATATATATTTATTTTAATTAAATTATATGAAGTCCGATTTCCTAACACAATTTCCTACCTACCGTGAAATAGAATTTTTCAATATTGATAATAAGTTCATTTTTAATTTTTATTTTCAATACTCCTAGCAGGCTTGAAAAAAGTTGATTAAATGAGTTCCCAAAATTAGTGAAATCATTAAGATATAATAATAGAAATCATTCAATCAAATAATAGAAGATACTTACCACAAACCATTTAAATGTTTTAGGAGTATCACATAATCCAGGTGACATCCTTTTATATGAAATAGTACCATAAAGATAACTAAAGGTTGTTTTATTCTAGTCAGTAGGAGAAACAGGACCTTGTAAGTACTTTGAGAACCCATCTAGGAAGAAATAATGTGTTTTATTTGATATTATCTAAAGAATTTAATCTACAAAAGGTATTTTGAGGTGGGATTACCTAGTTACATGGATCAATTTTCTATATTCCATTCACACTATCTTAAAATTTTGAATTCTGATAGGGACTTTTTCATTATTATTTTCAATCTCAATAAGGGAGATTCTAAGATTTTTTGGCATAATATGAATAGGTGTTACCAGTTGTGAGTTAGAAAAATGGGGATATGATTGCGACCTATAGTAATTTTTAAATTTCAATATTATCTATCTCTATCAAGGTATGGTTAAGTCTCATATAATATTTTCTGTGATGATTGAAATCATTTTCAATTATGAATATATGGATAAAATTCCGAGGACTAGGTATAGGTATATCACTTATAGTTTATCATATAACTATCACATTTTATCTTAGAAAGATTAATTTGTTTTTATTCTTGGTGAGGTGAAAAATTTATAGCAATGAATACTATAATATTAACTTCACATATAAGATAAATATATTTCAAATAAAGTGATAGTGGTATCAATTTTATCTTCGGTGAAATTTTTTGGATTGAATCATCACAAGTTCCCTTACCTTAGACATTTTGTGTTGTTTCACAGAAAGTGAATTACCAACGTCATCAAGATTAATAAAAATAGTAAAATACCACAACAATGTTTGGAGTTACCACATTCACTAGTTTTTAGTCATTTTTTTATTCATATACATTTAAAAAAAAATCATAATATCCAAATTTATTATAAAAATTAAAAATCACATTTAAAAAATTAGTTTCCCTATGTGAATTAAGCTTATCAGAGAGAAATTTTGAAAAGTAAATTGAACTATTAGTGGAATTTAATTTAATTTAAAATCTAAAAATGTGTTATACTTTCCCCAAACTCCATGGTTAAATTACCTTCATAAAAATTGATGATTGTCTTGGATGACTTCACTAACACTTTTTTTAGGATGATTGGTGATTATGATTGTTATATTCTTCCACCATGTTGAGTTCATATAATTCAACTGGAAATATCAAGTTCTAAACTCTTTCTAATACATCTACAGGAACTCCATCTAGAAATACAATGGTTTATTTTTTTAGCTACAACACCACATATATTGAATTTGATTATTATATATATAAATATGAATATACTTAGTAATTCCTGACATTAATTGAAGATCATTTATTACATAAATAATATTATAAATAAATTTATCTAATAGTACATGGTATTATGAATATACCTAGATCTTGAAATTTGGTGGAATTTTATGGCAATATCAATGTTAAATTTTTTTGTCATATATTCACTCTTTTATTCCCATTGAGTATTATTTTCTTAGTAAGAATTTATTAAAAGAACATAACAAGCTTGGGAATAGGTTTAGTCCCTCAAGAAGTGGTTTGTTGTTTTTTTACATTTTAAATTTCCTATAGGATTTTCATTTGAAATTCCTTCTCATAAATTTTATTAGAATGAATCATCCTTGAAGAAAAAGGTAGTATAATTTTCTATTCCTATTTAATTTTTTTTAAAGTATAGTTTATAATTTATTTTTAATCTTCTTGTAATTTTAATTTTCTTTACCAGTAGTTATCTTTGATTGTTTTAAGTGTGTTTTGGGATTAGGGTGAATAATTTTTCCTCTCTTGTTAGTTATCATGATTACATTTCATTTTGAATTTAGTATTATTTGAGCTTATAGTTTTCTTTGATTAGTATTCATTATCTCCACTAAACCCCCAAATGGTTTCTTCAATTACATCACCTTATTCTTCAATTCCTTAATGCATATGTTTGTTTCAGTGTATGGTTGGGAACTTATTGAAGCATTATTATTGAATTTACTTTTTTGGAATGGTGATGGTTTGATAGTATATTGGTATTGTTTTTTAAAGTCTTATTGATATAGTGTAGCCCAATATAAATGTGGTAGAAATGGTGATCTATCTTGGTTTTACTGATTAAAAATATCATACTGGGCTTTAGAATTTTCTTTTTTATCCTAGGATATTCATGTTCTATCAAAATGAAATACTTTATAGGTTGATAGTAACACAAAATTTTGTATCCTTCACTTGAACACTCTTTTCTATTTTGGGATTTGTAGAAGAAAAAAGACCACAAACCCTAAGAGTATTTGGTTGATCATTTGACTTATTAAGATCCATAAATGTCACTAGAGTGGATATGACATCAGGAATAGATTAAAACAAAGGTGATTCAACATATTTTACCTCATGTATCATCCTACGGTAGTACATTTAGTACCAATTGTTTTCCTAGGAAATGGATATCTAAATACCTAAGGGGGGGGGGGGGTGAATTGAGTTATCTTACATTTTATTTACATTAAACCAGCAACTTCAATGAAATAGAGTTCTAATATTTTCCTTAACAAAATCAAGAGGAATAAAATACAAGAAAAAAGGAAAAAGATTAATCAAAAGATATTTATAGTGGTTTATAGAAAATAAATCCCTTATTCCACTCCACCAACACTCTACTCCATGAGTGTGGTGATTTTCACTATGGCAAACCTTTTTCTTGGATGTACCAGCTAATTACAAGCAATGTTTCTTTGTTATAAATTTCTAAGATATTTCTAACATGATTCCTCTTTACAAGACATCTTAATAGTGTGAAGACCCTTGATCACAATGAGTGTAGATTTATAAAATTATAAACAAGTATCAGATTAATAGTTCAACACACAATCACAACAAGAAACTTATAGTAGTTAAATATATATTCTGAAAAGATGATATTTTTCTAATTTTAGATTCGGATGTTCTTTGGTTGTAAAATATGATATTATAATCCCAAAAAATGTTGAATAGATTCCTGTGTTGTATCTTTAATAATTTTATGAAGATCATATCATATCGTTTATTTATTACATACAAACCTTCTTGTTTTCTCATTCGAACATTTATATATCCATACTTCCTAAAGTAGTAAACTGTTTAATTTATATCTTCTATTTTGAATTTAAAGTTAAGCACACTCGATAATCTCAATAGTTAGGTGAATAATCCTTTAAAAAAATAGATGGAATAGGTTTTTTTGGAATGTGTCTATTTACATATATTGAAGAAACCTTTATGGAGGAGATGATATAAATATTCTTCTTTGTATCTTCCCATTATTGATAAAAAGACATTTGTTATAAATACAACTTTACTTATATAGAAAACACTTTTTATAATTCACTTGAAAGCTTTAATTGACTTATTTATAGATTATATAAACATTACATGAATAATCAGGATGATATTTAAGGTGGATTATTATTTATAACATAAACATATCATATCATTTTACCTATAAGATGATTTAAAGACTAGATTTTTAAGATAAAATAGATCATTAACTTCTGCATTATGTAAGATAATTGTTCTTTATAAGATCATATCTTACTAAAATATGATAATAGATTTATATATATTTATCGAATGGTCATATGTTAATCCTTTTATGAATTTAATTTTCATTAGATAAAATATATCTCAAAATTTCCTTCTATCAAATTGTTCTAAATTTGAAAATGAGAAAGATTATGCATTCTCTTTATAAGATAATAATCTTATGTATTAGGATAAAATTTAAAAACTAGGATTTTATAAGATAAATTACCTTGATGAAAAATAAAATTCTAGTGAAGATACAATGTCTCTTTTATAATATAGTTATGTTATGTGTAAGATAAATATATAGCATTAGATAAATTCCTTTAACAAATAGCTAGATTTCGGAAGAATAAATTTCATTACACTCATTTATGATAAATTGAATTTTAAATATATTCAATAAACATATAAAAATTTATAAAAAGAGTTAGATATTAAAAATGGAAAACTTAAGATAAACTCATTAGAATATAGATAGGGATTTTATGAATAACCAAACACATAAAGCACCAAGATATATTGAAATAACATTAGTCTATCTAATAATAAATTTATACGAGTCTATGAAATATTCTATATGATACTATTAGAGTAAACTGATGAATTATCAAAGAGATCTCCTTCGGATAGGGATTAAAATATCTTTCTTTCACTATAAAGAAAAGTTTTGTAAAAGAAATCCAAAAACTAATGCTCCTTAATTGCATAGTGTTTAAATCTTGCATATAGTTTCTTGAATATCCCTAAGTACTTATTATTATTATATCTATGGAATTTCATAATTACATAAATATATTTCCTTAATTTAGTGTATTTTGAAGTTGAAATGAATATTTTTATGAACCTCCTTTAATTTTCATTCTATTTGGTTACTTCACTAGGTTATATGTTATATATCCACAATTTGGTTAATCATTGAAGGGGGAAGGGGATTCTCAAAGTTTTTATTGATCCTTTACCACACCTCTATGATTTACATTTGTGGAAACCATGATAAAATATTTTATTTTATTTTCTATATCCTATCTTTTAAGGCCATAAATCTTGGATTTCAATTAGATTAAACTAATTCTTAACTTAATTTCAACTTGTAAATTTAGGGTAAACAATTTGGTTGTTTAGATTCAAAATTTGATGTGTATATAGATCTCTTAAAATTTGATCATGATTCATATTCATGATTTAAAATTCATATTTATGGTAAAAAATTTGAGTTTAACTTGAGTTTGTAAACGTAATGATTAAAAATTAAAACAGTAGATTTTTAATGTTTCATAATTTTCTAACTCTAGATAGTAATGTTTTATCAATGAATGATACAAGAATATACAACCTATCACTATAATATTATGTCATGAAATTAAAAGTGAATGGTAAGACTTTATAAAATAGGAACTACCTCTCTAGTAATGACATTGAGTGATTTAGTAATGATAATTATTGTAGGGTGGTTGAAAACAATATGAAATCATTGTTAAAAAATAGTGTATTGCGACCGTAGATTGTCTCTAATGAGGGGTGTAATCATATGGTTTCCATACCGTTAAATGTCAAGAGTGGGGGAATTAGTTTTTATTAAAATATGAGAGCCTTTGAGTAAATATAAATATTAACTATGAAATATATATTAGTTATTGATCATATGGTTAGAGCACTAATGATATGTAATCATAGTTCTTAAGTGGTAAATTTAACATTTATATCTTAATTAATGAAGGAGTTTGTGATCATGAACATACCACTATATTTTTCTAGGTATTGGGAGTCCAATCCTTACAATGATCACTATAATATGATACTTCTTACTATACACATGGGAGATAAGATAGATGTTTTCCAATCATATATCAGAGGAATAACATCCCATTTTATAGGAATCTCCAAATTATCCCATTTTATAGGAAGCTCCAAATTGGGATATGATGGTTAAGAGAAATTGGCATTGAAAATCTACCTTCCACAAAAATATAGTTATTGAAAAATATTTCCCCACTTAATCAATAATGTCCATCATATACAAGGAATATTGAGTGGAGGGAGATAATTGATTAAAAAATGAAGCATAAAATAGATTAATGAAATTTAGATTAATCATAATCACCTTAAAAACAATTTAATATACTAAAATCTAAAATCAATATATAGAAGTAGAAATGAATAAATTTATTGAGACTCAAGAATCAAATGGGCTTCATCAACTAGATCAATCACTAATGGAGGATTTGGACCTCTATATGAATGATTACACATATTGACATCGAGTTGTGGAAAATACAAGCACTAAAAGAAGAAATATACTACATAAAAATACTAATAATACAAGATTATAAAAATGAATATTACCACACATATTTATAAGGTACTTCCATCTCTAAAATGATTTCATGTCTCCCTAATATTCCTTTTATTTTATCCACATAGATTGTAAGATTCTTTCTTGAATTATTGGGGGTATTCCACACATGCAACTGAAATTGTTTCACTCTCAAAGAATTAAAAACCTAGAGATTTCATTTATCTAGTTCATTATTTCATTAGACATAATTCATGAATATTAATTTATCCCCACATTTCTTTCTTATATACCTTTTGTGATTCCTTGAATATTGAGAGATATCTTAGATTGGGAAGATCATGTTCCTTATTGAATGTTTTGAAATTATTATGCAAAACAAATTGAGGTCATTGATCTCTAAGAGTAAATTGATTGAGTGAAATACCATATGTTAGGGACTTGGAAATTGTTGGGTAAAATCAGGGGCTTGAAATTCTATTAGATTGTTTTTCTTGAACATGGTGACATAATGATTAGTACATTTCTTAGAGTTTGTAACTTGTGTTTTCTCTTCAGATATTGTTTTTTGTGATGTAACACATTAATGTGGATGAAAATTCCATTAAAATTAACATAGTCTAAGGAATTAATGAAATGCTATATATTTTGAGGAGATTATATCAGATAGTGTTTAATATCTGAGAGACAAAAGTCCTTAATAATTTAAATTCAAAAAATTTAGAGCCTTGTAATTATTTTTATGTTCCCTCCCCAAAATATCCTTAAGTGTTTTTTATACACCATGTTAGCATGATTTTATAGCTTGAGGTAGTAATGTAACACTAAATTTATTAAAATATATCTTTAGTTGGATTCCAGTATCTTATATTCATGGAGTGTTGGAAGACAATGTACCCTTATGTATGAATACCACATTATGTTGGAACAAACATAGTTATTTATGGTCGAGTCATTCTATATTGTGATTATGATGTATTCCAAAGTTGTAATTATGTTTTAGTTTTGAAAAAGAACATATTCATAAGATTAAAGAGAAGTTATACATTGGTTTTTTACACATCGTCGATCTTTAACATACAAAATTTTGTCTTATCAACACTGTCTAAATTGAATAGATAGATTTAAACTTATTCTTGTAAATATTTCAATCCCTCTTTCCCTATATTCTACAATTAAAAAAATATCATCATACCAATTCAAAATTAATTGAATTATATATAATCCAAAATTCATTGTATTCCCAAATATTAAATAATCAATTATGTTATTTTTTCCTAAATTAAATAATATTTACAAAATCTTTTTAAATGAGGTGTCACTCACAAAATATTACAGAATAAACATTCCTTAAAAATATAATTTATTAAAATGAGAGGTTTTTTAATAAAATATAATGTTTAATTTTCATGAATTTTTTACCATAATTGGGTCCCTTTTGAGAACCTCTCTCAAACCATAAGATCACTTCTAAAGAACTCATATCCTTAAATTTGCCAAACCACATCACAAACTGGATCATTTGATAAAGTGGATCAAATTATTTCACTATTTTTGAAAAAATGTTCAAAATTGATAATTTATTTTTCTAGTTTAGATAATTAAGTCAGATGATATGAAAAAACTAAAAGAACACACAATAAAAGAAAAGTTATATTTTGAAAATGATGTGTAAGTCATAGTCATAAGATGAGAATACAAAACCTTCTTACTATCATGAAAATCAATATAAAATGTTGTTATGATTTACATAAAGTATAAATCTTGTGGGCCGCTCGTGACTATACCCCAGTAGTATAGGTTGTGTTGTGTAGGTTTACATGACATATAGTTTACACATACACAATATGTGTAGCTCAAGAGTTTGTTAGTGTGTGATTCCAAGGTCTGAGTCATGTTCTTGAGGTAATATAAAGAATGTTCCCCTAGATCACATGAAATGTGTGGTTAGGTGCATTGCTAGGCATATAATTTATTGCACCCAAGGTCCTGGAATCAAGGTATACATGAAATGTGACTCCAAAGAAAACACCATCTGATATTTAACTCATTATTGGAAACTCTAGATAAAACTAAGGCGAGAAAAGTCACATCCATTTTGGATACATGCAATGCGATATTTACCAACACACATAAAACCTAGTTCTTTGGGGTAATTGAGAGACACCATATGTTTTTTATAATAAATTCATTGTATTAATCTTTTCTTTATAGGTCTATTTTTTTCTGAAACCTCTACCACCACTTTAATTTCATGTTCTGGACACATGATCACCATTGATTATGCCTAAAATTTCCACAAGTTCACATTCAGTGTCTATGTACACCCCCACTATCACATTCTATCCATTTAGTCATTGTTTATCCTCCATTCATAGTTCCATCAAAGTCATCCTTCATCTCCATCATATGTATGACTGAGACTACCCCACCACCATCCCTTGAAAGATGCTACTTGAGCCATCTCCCAATAACCTCCATCACATGAGTCACACTATGATTTTCATGTCATCATTTGACCTAATTATATAGTTTCCATTATTGAAATAGTGGCCACTTTGAATGATGTACATGACTATTTATAAATAGAAAATAAGATAAAATTTGGAGGGGTGGAGGAAAGGAATCGGTGGTTGGGGTTTTATATCCACAATAGCAATTTCTCTCAACTTTGTTCAATAATGATCATGTAAAGTGTAAGAATAAGTATCAATAATTGTGTTAAATATTATAAATTATCAAATTAATTTAAGGTGGAGAGATGAAAACTGAAAAATTATCATCTTTTCACAAAAAAATCAATAATAAAAATAATGTAGGAACATTATTCCATAACTGAAGAGATGAAAAATATATTTAACAATAAAATATCTTTTAATTAAAATATATGAAAAACTATTAATTTATGAAAATAATATTCAAATAATATTAACATGAAAAATTTTATGATGCATTAAATAAATCCAGAATTGTAAATTCAGAAAATATTAAATGAACAAAAATGAGTAAAATACAATAATAATTCATTACCTCATAGTGTATCACTGTCACTAGAGAAATCCACCTCCACTCTAAATCATTGATAATTTATAAAACTATTATCCATCCAATAATATTGAAATTCTCCATATCTACTTTTTATCAATCCTAAAAGTCCATGGAAAAGAATAATGGAAAACAATAACAAGATTATCCAAACATGAATATATAACCCAAAATTAGTTTAACCAGGAATTTTTTTTAAACAACCTAAATGGACCAGTCCATGATAAAAACCTAGACACACCATATAAAAAAATTATATGTATAATACACAATCCCTGATCAAATTTTGGTATCAACATTTCAATATAAGACTTTATCTTAGAGGTATCATTTATAGAAAGCATATGATAAATAAATATTTTATAATTAAATACTAAATATCCCTTAAAAACAAACTTGATTGATACTTTATCAATATTTAGTTAAGGGGTAAAAACTATGGCTAGAGAAAAAAAAGATATTTTTTTATATCATTTACTATGGTGAATTTACTATTTTACCTTTTTATGACTAGAGACATCATAACACAATTAACGAGCTAAGTCTTGACAAAGGAAACATTACGATCACTAAATTCTCCCCATATGTAAATATTTTATCCCTAAAAGAATAACCCAATCTAATAAAATAATAATCCAAGAAAAAACTCTTTCTGAAAGTTTGTTCCACCCTCACATGTATTATTTATCCCATAGAGTTCCAAATTCAAAGAGAATGAGGAACTCAGATCACATGAGACGAAAAAATAATATTTTTATCACTTATATTCTTAAAAATACCCCTACACACAAAAGTTATTATCTCATATTTTATCGATAATACCCCCTTTAAAAAAGAATAAAATCTAATTATACAAAATTTTCTATAATTTATCACCCAAAACCTTTCATTCCACTAGAATTCATATCTATGATATAAAATGAAACTGTTAACCATGAATACATTCTCTAGAATGGTTCACTAAAAAATTTTCTTCCAACAAGAGTATTATACTTATCCCATTTAAAGAGTAATTTAGATGACCATCACATGAGAATAATCCATCCCTTACAAATTCTTCCACAAAGGGAAATAATTAAAATTATACCAAACCTAAAAAATCTTCAGGGAAATGACTCTTCTATGCAATTCCTCTAATCCTTTCCATTTATGAACAAAAACATCCACCCACATTTCTATGTCAATTCACAAGGAAAACACATAACATCCACCATAAATTTTTTTATTTCATCCGTGGAAATCTCAAATCCTCACTTCCAAAATGAGATAATTTTGTATCCACTATTATGGATAGATTTTCTTGTTTTCTATCTATCTCAAAAAATGGAAGTAATGTGCACATAAAAAAAACACTAGACTCATCAATCCACTACTAAAATAAACATCATCTCATTGTTGATCCATTCCACAACAATTAGAAGTAGACATTCTTGAATACTTAGATAACTATAATACCCTGATATTTTTTGAAATATTATTTTAATTAAATTTATTCATTTTAAATTTTTTCACTATAGAATACAGAAATTCAAACTTTCATTACAGACAACATTGAGTTATATTTCACTAAATGACATTGAGTTTTAACAAAACCACAATATTTTAATAATATAGTTATTTAAATGTGACTATTATAACATAAACATTATACCTAGAGACATTAATAATAATAATTAATTTTTTAAATATTATGTATAATGGTTTTATATAAATAAAATATATTGATATAAATGTATTTAATTTTTTAAGTCTTAAATTTTTTTGAGAATAAAATTTTCTCAAAAAAAAGTTTGTTTTTGAAAAATATTAAAATTACTTATTTCCACTTATGATAATTTAATTCAAAAAAATTGATTCTATATTTTGAATCTGAATAATTTATCATGTTTAATAAGTTCAACTTAATTTTTTTACCAAAATGAATAATGAATACAGTAAAAGTTAATTTCCGCGTTTAAAGTAAAAAATGAGTCTAATGGGGGTTAAACTAGAATGATAATTGCGAGAAAGAATTAAATATTATATTAATATTATTGAATTAATTAACTTTGATCTTAGAAATTAATTTAAATGAAATTTGGAAACTTCTTTCCACATTCCTTCAAATATGACCCATTTAATAATTTAAGTAAATAAAAATACAAAAACAATAATTTTTGTACTTTTAATATTTATAAATCCAAGGGATAGAGACAAAAAAACATATGTTTGGTTGTGTATATATATTATTAATATAGATAATTTTTTAAAATGACAATTTATTTTATTTTTTGAGATGAAATAATTACTTTAATTTCTTAAGAAACATCCACACATTAATTATTTAGTTAAAAAATAAAATAAAATAAATGATACAAAAAATTTTAAAAGAGAAGTTAATTGAATGAATTTTTGTATTATATTATTTTTTTATGTAAATATATAATTATAAAAAATGGTTGAAAAAAATATATTCAAATTCCATTTTTGTCTTGCTATATTTTGAGATAAAAATTAAATTAATAATGTCAAAATAGACATTTATATAATTTTATAATAAATGTAATTTTATTAAATGATTTAAAATTAATAAAAATCTTATATTATAACAAGTTATTTGAAAATATTAATGAATATAAAATATGGTTAATTAATGTGAACATTTATCTCCTATAAGGGATATATTTTCCATTAAATTGTAAAAACCCAGTTAACACTATTAAGGTTAAAGCATTGTTTTTTTCAAATTACATGCATTTATGTAAAAATTAATTTACAAAAAAATAGGAAATATATTTTATGAAATATATATCTTATGTTTAATAAATAGTTTTAAATTATCCAATAAAGATTATCATAATTTATTCTTAAAGGATAAAGTACCAAGATTATAAAACTTGTTACCGTAGTAAAAAACAAAAATAGAAGAAATAAAGATTCATAGAATTTAAGTAATGAAAATTTTAAAACATGAATTTCATGATGTGTTAGAGGTTTTTATCAAACATATCATTCCAAAAAAACATTAATTATCATATATGGATCCACACTAGTTAATATTGACCTCTTAGAAGTAAATACTTTTCTGTATTTTCAACAATGAAACTCATCTTCAACTACAAAAAGGACTCATGCTCTCCACATATTCACACCTCTAAATCCCTTAGTATCAACCAAGATCTACCCAAATCACTTAAAAACATTCTTATCCTTATTCTAGAAACCTTATTTTTTATATAAATCCAACCAAGCAAGGATTTAGTGGAAACCTAAGGAGGATACCCAAAGAAGAGGTAATGTTCATTAATTAGCAATTTCATTTTATTTATTTATCCAAACCTATAAATTAATATTATAATATGAATATATAATAAAATTTTTATATTAAATATAATTAAATGTTTCTATGTTAAGGTTAGGAACTAAAACCACACATACTTCCATGAAATGTTTTATGAAATCCTCATTCATGTGCATGTCAGTCTACCACCTCGTCAACCGATGTTATTCGTTTTTACATAACCACCTTTAATGGGTTGGAATACTAATGGATTTATAGTTTATATATGATTTATATGATTTTATTATTATTTTGGTATTATTATATTTCACATACATTCATGATTTCCATTTTATGGGAAAATGATAACATCGTTCAAGTTTACGGTGGACTACCGCCACATGAAGTGATGCGATTCATTCAGGCTTTACATGAAATTTATTAAGGATTAGTTTAATATATATATATATATATCTATGATATATATGAAATGAAAATTATACTAAAATGATAATATATATATATATCATTTACTTTTCTTTCCTTCAATATGATATGAAAATGTAAATAATTTTCTTGCATACATATGACATATTCTATCCATGAATGGTGTATTTCATTTCCTATCAATAAATATTATGGAATTAAATAAATAAATATTAAATGAATATATAATATATTTATATAAATTTTTACATTCTATATATGATGAAACAATTTTTTAAGTAATAGTATTAAAAAAAAGTCCAAACATATACGAAAAAACCGGTTATTACCCAAAACATAACATTAACATGAAACTGTTAGTAAAAGCTTAATAAAACATCATAATAAAATTATATATGGTACGATATATATATATATTATTCTTTAATACATTTATAATAAACTTATATTTATTATTCATGTGGTTTAAACATGTATGATGGAAGCTAAGACAAAAGTTAAGGGGATTTCTAGTCTCACTTTTCTTTTTGAGAGACTTATGCCACATTCACCACTCATTTCATTTGAATGGTGTATATACCACCCTATTAAATGATATATCATGAATCTAACTCACTTAATGATAATTAATGTTTCCCTTGATTTTATCCTTTTATGGGGATTATGATTCAAAATTTACTCAAGCATCAAGGAATTTGTTGTCCTAATTTTTCTTCTTTGAGGCATACATTATGTAATTCACCTATATTAATTCACAAGGTGTATATAAACCAATTTTGACATGTAATATCATTATTATAATCATACATATGATATTTAAGTTTCATTTTATGTTATTCCATATTGGGGCTTATGATTTAATGATTACTAATGTGGCATAAATTTTATGTCACAATCTCATCATTTATCAGGATTGTTTATGATTAAGTCTCTAATGTTGAAATATCATGATATACCTATTAATAAATCTCATTATTTTTCTTATATTATGGTTATTCATTATATAATAAAATAATGGTACCATTTTCCTTCTACTTCTTACTTATAGTTTTTTAGAAATGTTTTTATGAAAATCTAACTTTATTTCTCCCATCGGTTAAAAATATATTTTCTTCCAAAAAATGTTCTCAATAAATTTTTTCATATTTTTTTATTAATGTATTATTATTTTTTAAATACATTTAACCAATGTTTAAATTTTTATAAATTTTTATTGAAGGTAATATTTTTGTAGATTTCCAAGCAATGACCATTTATATTTCACCAATAAGATATTAAAGAAACCCTCATTTTAACATGTACGACATTAATGAATTTTTACAACATCATGAGAAATCATTGATTTGAAGATTAATTTATAAGTTTTAAGGTTATTTTCAAATAAAAATCTTTTCAAAAAGTTTTATGTTTTAAAAAGTGTTTTTGAATGTAGAAAAGAAAATTATACTCATAAAATGTTTTAAAATATATTTAAAGATACCTTAATATGTTTTAAAGGACATTTTGAAAAAGAATGATTTTAAAGTATTTATTGTTTTAAAAGGTGATTTTCAATTAAATTTTATTTTCCTTAAGAAATGTTCCATGTGATGTTTCAAAATCTTTATCTATCTAAGAGGACACCTTTCATTATAATTTATCATTTACTGGGGATATGATCTAAGGATACCATTCTTATTCCTCTTCTGAATGGTTTATGTTTTGATGGAATTTTGTTTATGAATACAATTTATATTTCATGGTTTATACCATGAGGAAATTATTATGAGCCCCACTTCTTTTCATGGGTTATTATATAATTAAATTATAATGAAACATTTCTTTTTTTTCTACATGTTTTGATATAATGAAATATTTATAATACATATTTGACTTCATATGGTATGATATGATGAATTTTTATGAAATTGTGGAACTCATAAGTATATTTTTCATATATGATGGTTGGGAAATTTATATACCTCCACTGAATTTGGTAAAGATTTATATCTCATGACCTAGATACGACTGGAATGGGGAGTGAAACTAGTTTTGTAAGACAGTGCTGGAATAGAGAGTGAGCCTCGTTCAATAAGATAAGGATATATTGAGGAGTAAACTTAGTTTAGTAAGGTAATTTATCTAATATGATGGTCTGGGGAGTGAACCTAGATTACTATTATGGTTTTTAGTGAAAATCATTCTAATATGATATCCTTTTCAAGGATCCTTGAAAAATATATAAATGATTTTCTTTGCTTATGTGTATGCCAAAAATCAATGTCTTTTTCTAATTTTCCAAAAATCAATGTCTTATTCCAATGTTATGCTCTCATAACTCGTGTTCTTTGATTATATTATGATTCATGTCTTATGAACGACTAATATTAATTCATTGACTCATAATTAAGATCTTTGATATGTAGGGTATGATTTTCAAATTTTATTCTCATGTTATCATACCATTATGTTCATGTTATGATTAAGCATCTCCTATGTTTACCCCTATTCGTAATATGATCTCACCCTTTATTATGTTTTATTTCAACAAGTTATAATGAATGGTTTCATATAGGATATGTTTATGAAGAATCCTAAACAGGATGATCTTTTTGGGAAACATTGAAGATCTTTAACGAGATTAGAATATTGTGTTTTACTTTTCCAATGGAACTAACCTATTATGGTCCGCATGTGTATTTTTTGTGAAATGTAATGAATTTTAATCTAAAAGATGTAATATCAATGTATGAGAATCGCGATTCACTATATTTTTGATGAGAGGAATGTTTTAGTTAACCTTTGTAAACTAGGATATGAAAAAATTAGTGAGATATTGTAACATCCCGACAAATAAAGAATATTAATTTTTCATATTTATTAATATTTGTGAATAAAATATTAATATTACTTTAAACGGAACTCTATGCTCAATGGCGTACCCAATACACAACAATGAGTTTCTTTGAAATCTTACGTTGCACTATAATTATAAAATAATATTATTTTAAATGGTAGTTAGTGCCTAGCCATTATATTGGCGGGAATGAATAGAAATAACTAAAATATGATTATATATTTTTGTTAAATGTTTTTACATTTATCCAACAATAGATAAAGGCTTAAAATAAGAAAAGAATTCAATTTTAAGCATAAATACTCTTAAATTCACTAAAAGGTCGATTTATCGCCTTTTGATGGTAAACCCTATTTAATATAGTTTTGGTCACTCTTATACATTATATTGGACAAAATAAAATTCTTCTTTAGAATCAGGACATCAAAATTTACTTTGTGTAAATTTTTTGTATTTTTCCGATAAAATTAATTTTTAATGAATAATGAAAAATGTTGTATTTTAATTCAAAACCACTTTTTAATCTAATTTATTTATATCATTAGATTATATTTTTAATAGGTTTTAAACTCCAATTATAACATATTTTTACCAATTAATCCAATAGTGGACATTGGAATTAATTTCACTTTGAAATTGGACTTAAACTAGTGTCAATCTTTTGATATATATTGTTTCATAAAAGCACACTATTTGTTCTGACAATGGGAATTAATTATAAAATTAATTAATGAAAATTATATGTTTTGAATTTTGTAAAATAGATATCATTTTTTAATTTGTAATATCAAATATAGCTTTGGGTAAATTTTTGGTATTTTTCTGAAAAACATCAATTTTTGATGAATAGTGAAACCACTAAGTGGTAGTTAAAAAACGGATTTTTCATTTAAATGAAACCTTATCACTTCTGTGATTTGAATTTAAAAATCCGACATACATGGTTGTCATTAGGATGTAAAATTTTGTTGAATGGGATCAAAATAATATTTTGGTGAATAGTAACTTTTAAGTTTTATTAATCGCGATTAAAGGTAATTAGTGTACTTTAAGGTAAAGATAATGTTATAATAATATTAAATGACCTTGACACATGTCCTAACCATATTGTATGAGTCATTCCGACCAAGACAATCCATGGGTCAACATGGGGACCCAATGGAGTCACTTTGGTTGGAAAGTTACATTAATAACTTTTTATTTAAAGTTAAAATTAAAATGTCACAAACATGTATTGTTTTACAAAAAAAATTTAGATGGGGTTATACAATAAATATTTTTTACTATAAATATTCATTATAAATATAAAAAGATTTCATACATAATTATATTTGTTTTATAATTTTTAGACATTAAATAAATTAATTTATTTATGACACCGTGATGATGCAGTGATTACCTCATAAATGAACGATTTAAATAAAATGAGAAGATAGGGAAAAATATAAGTCTTAACCTTGTAAAAAACCTATTGTATGGGTGTATTTCAATACCTTATCACCTTATCATCTAAATATATCCTTTTGGGACCTTTAAAATCCGAGAAGCATTTTATAATAAATTAATATTTTATAACTTTCCAAGAGTGCCCCTCATCTTCTCTTATAAAAGGCCCACACCTCTACCGCCTTACCCACACATCTCAAGACTTTGTCTTAGCCAACCCCTTATCATTTCAACTCTACACATGCCTCTATTCATCATTGAAGCCTCACCTTAGGCAGAAATCTCTTCAAGAAACCGTTTTGGTTCAAACCAAGGGGAGTTACCCGATTTAAAGGTAAAGTCTTCCCTAATGTTCTTTTTTTTTATTTTGCTTCTCCAACCACCTAAACTATTTTTATTCCTTTATTTTGTAACAAAACAAGTATATTAAATATACTAGTATGTTTTTCTAAGAATTATTTGAGCTAAACATACACACACATCCGTCTAATGGTTAAAAAACATACTGTTTTTGTGGATGGTGGATTACTGCCTCACGAAACGATGATTGTTCAATATTCTTTTAACACCATTAAAGGTGGAAATTATGATTTCACTATATTTTATATATGATATATATAGTATTTATGTTTTCTATATGCTTCTGTATTTTATATTTAAAACATACATTTATTCATTGCATGTTGTGCAAATGCCGTAATTTCATATGAGGAAGCGTGGACTACCGCCCCCTCAAGTGATGTGACTCGTTCATGCAATACATGGAATGTATAATGAACTTATGTGACATATATAACATATATATTATAATGTAATTATAATATATATATCTCTCAATTATTTTTAATTCCATTAATATGACAAAGAAATGAAAGTGGCGTTCATGCGTACGTACAGCCTACCGTCTCCATGAACGGTGCATTTCTTTTCTTTTTATATAAAAATGTTATGGAATAGTATAAAATGAATATGTACTGGATATATATTATATTTAAATCATTAATTTTATTCTGGAGATGATGTACTTATAACTACATGGACAATTCTTTTCAAACAAGTTCATTTTTGACTCATGTACCAAACATCGACAAAAACACCTGATATGGACTCACATAATTAACTAATTATTATAAAATTATAATATGTGATATGAATGGAATAATAAAATTTAAATTAGGTCCTTAAGAAATTATAAATTGACAAAAGTTTATTATTCAGTAATATAAAGAAACGAACAAGACAAGTCAGACATGAGTTAAGGGATCCTACCTCTCTCTTTGTTTTTAAGTACTATTTTTTATGTAACTTACTTTAATGTACTCTTTTTTTGTTGGGGGATGTTATTTTATATTTCTATTACTGTAAAGTTTATGTTAATATAATGAGAGACCCTATTTTATCTCATAAATCCATTTTTGGAAGTTTTATGTGGCACCGTTAGGCTGCCAAATTTTAATAAGGGGATTTTCATCTCACTTGTTATTCCCTTGAGATTCATGCTACATTTGCCACTATTTATTTTTTGTATGGTGTATGTACTGCCCATTATTTTACTATTTTTATAATATACTCTCTTTTATGGGTATTTACATCTTCATTGTATGACCCTTCTTTCATGTGGTGTACGTTTTGAAAGTTTCCCAAATCGGTAAGGGAACCTTTCACACTCCTCTTTTTAAAAGACATATTGTCTTATGTCTTTTAATTTACATCTTTTTATGTTGGGATATGTTCTTCTATATCCTTATTCATGTAAATTTTATGTCCAAGTGATTTGATACCATTTTATCTCTCATCAACTAATTTTATGAATTTTATAGTGACGCCGTTAGGCTGTCGAATTTTACCAAGGGAACTTCTTAACCCAATTTCGATTTCTTTGGGTTAGACTTGTAGTTATTGAATATGTCATCCTATGAATATGTGTGAATGACCTATGGTTGTTTTAAAATTAATATCCTCTTATATTTGGTGCATTTATATTTGTCACACATAATTATGAGATTGATTTATCCTTAATTTAAGGATACCTTCTTTATAAGGGATTTCATCTCATTTTACAATTCTATTGAGACTTCATTGTTGTTATGCACCAATTAACTCTTATATAGTGTGTATAATATCCTTTGGAATAATATATCATGAATCCATTTAATCACATGATATTATAATGTTCTTATTAAATGTTATTCCTCAATTATTGTATTCAAGTGTCTCTCATTTTGTTAAAAACCCTTTAACCAAAATATCATTTTAAATGTTTTAATGATTTATTCTTATAAATATTTCTTATTAATATCCATGTTTTCAAAGTGGTTTTAAGTATTTATTTATATGGATATTAATGGTTTAAATTTTTAAAAGCTTCAAAGTGGTATGGGACACTTTGATTAAAAAATCTATTTATTAAATGTTTTAAATGGTTTTGTAAATGGTTTTTAGAATGGATTCATTAATTAAATATCCTAAAATGTTGTATTGTTATTTCAATGTGGGAATATTATCTTTCCTTTGTGCTTAAGTTATGTGCTATGATTATGTCATGGTTCTTGGTCATTCTTTATGAAGACGGTTGGTTCCGTGATAAACTAAGGGCGGGTGAGCCCGATATAGCTCTCCAATGCATTGGGTAACACGAAGGGGTTAAAAGTTAAGGTTTATTCGAAGAGATTTAGGGAATATAAGGTGATGGTTATTCCAAACGTAACCATGAGGGTCACTCCCTATGTAAGAATGTTATGAATGCGTCAAGTTACCTTTATGTCTTATGATTTCTATGATTTATTCATGATTTGATGAGGTATGATAAAATTCTTATGTTTAATGAGTAAAGTATGATTTCATACATGGAAAAATGTTTTCATTTCATACTTTTATATCCCTTACAGAGCTTTTTATGCACATCCCATGTTTTTGAAATGTTTTTCACAGGTCAAGGGAAAGGTACATGATGTGATGATAGTGTCAAGGAAGTGTCAAGAAAGAATCCTTGTTTTATTTTAAATATGTTTCTGTTAATGGGAAAAAATGAGTAATATATTTTATGTAACCACTTTGTTTAAATGTAGAATGTAATGCATGATTTATGATCTAATTATCTAAAACTCTAAACCAAAAATGAACCTCAACATGTATTCTTGAAATAACTCAAGATTAAGTAACATTTAAGGCTGGGGCCTTATAGATATCTTGGGATATTTCAAATGATATTTCTAGTAATTTTTCAAAGGATAAGTATAAGAAAATTTAAAAGTATATGAAAATATCCTAGAATTTTGGTAAAGGATAGAGTGAGTGGTTTCCAATAAGATACTACCCTTTTTGGACACTACATATGGATATGGCTCTCGAATAGATGTACCTTAAGGTAACAACCCCAAAAAACACAATTTTGAGATAGACTGAATCAGGAACAGGTGCACAACAATAGGCCTTGATACACACTTGGCTTGACACTCTTAGGTGACATGTTTTTGAAATTCATAGAATCTTTATAAACTTTCATGAAGGATATAAATATATGATGACTATGAATGTCTTAGGATAAACCTATGGTTTTATAGATTAAAAATAATGTGTCCTTATTTAGACCTCCTGAATGTTTTTTTAAACTGTGTGATTTTCCATTATTATTATCATTGATCAACATAACCTTTCGATTCTTAGTCAATGATGGGATCCAATAGTTACTAGGGTAACATTAAATTTTATGAACAATTTACGGATGAGAAGCTAAATGGTAAGATTACTAGAGAAAAGGATGTTGTTATTATGCTTAATTAGTTTTCACATAACATGATTAACAACATGTACCTTAACTAACTATCAGACTCACCAAAGAAGAGAAGGAAAGAGTTCACTGAGAGATCGGGTGATGGTCACCATGTAGGAAATAAGATCCATTTTCCAATATATCAATAATGTGGGAAGAATCACTAAATAGAATGTTTCAAAGGAAGAGGAAGATGTTTTGACTATGGAAAAGAAGGACACAAAGCATATAACTACAAATAAATAATAAAGAAATCAGTTAATGCAATGGGTGGTAATATTGGTCTCTCTATGATAAAAAATGGGATTACTGAGGGGTTATGATGAAATGATACAAGTAAAAAAGATAGAAAATATTATCTTAATTTTACAAAATGGATTTATTTAAATCTTGGACATCAAAATCTCTGAAATATGATAATTTATTTCCACTTTCCTTTGAATATAACCCATAAAATAAGTTAAGTAAATAAAAGGACAAAAATATTCTTTTCTTACTTTTAATATCCATAAATCCTTGGGATAGGGAAAAAATATGTTTTGTTATATATATAATTTTTAAATATAAAAGTTTTTTATCATGATAATTCATTTAATTTATTTATATTAAATAATTACATTAAATTCTTAATAAACATAAACACAATAATTATTTATATAATAATAAAATAAAATAAATGATGCAAAAATTATTAACAACAATATAAATTGAATAAATTATTTTGTTCCATCATTTTTTGACCTAAATATATCTTGATAAATAATTTTTTTTAAAATATATATTTTAATTCCATCATTATATTGATATTTTTAAAATATAAATTAAATAAATAATGTCAAACATGACATTAATATTATTTCATAATAAATGATATTTTATTAAATGAATTAAAATTACTAAAAATCATATCTTATGACAAGTTATTTATAAATATTAATAAATATAAACTTTAATCCATTAGTGGACCAATTGTTCTATAATAATGACTATATTGACCATTAGAAATTAAAAACCCAATTAGTATGATTAAGGTTAAAGCATTTTTTTTCACATTACATGTGTTCCTGTAAAAATTCATATTCACTACACATGGGATTTATATTTTATAAAATTTATATAATATTTATAATTAGTGGCTCTAAATTATCTAAAAAGTCCCACTTTCATTTAGTTTTAAAGGATAAATTACCAGGGTCAGAAAACATGTTACCATAGTGAAACCCCAATATGGTAAAAATAGGTATACATAGAAGTTAAGGAATGAAATGTATAAAACATGTATTTAATTTTGTGTAAGAGGTTTTTATCAACCATATAATCCATTGAAACCTTTATTTGTCATATTTTGACCACCTAAGGTATGATTGACCCCCTAATAGTGAATACTTTAGAGTATTTACATGAATAACACTCCTCCTCAACTATAAAATCGGAATCACTCTAACCAATTATTGACACATTTCAAGAAATTTTTATTAACCAATATCTACATAAATCACTTAAAAACTTCCCTCCCCTAATCCCATGATCATTGTTTGGATATAAATCCCTCCAAGGAAGGATTTAGTGAAAACCTAAAGAGGATACTCAAAGAAGAGGGCATGTTCACCAATGAGAATTTTAGTTCTATCTCTTAATCTACCCCTTAATTTATTCTTATTGCATGATTATATAATAAATTTAGATTATTGAATATAATTATGTGTTTTTAGTTATTTTTAATTCCTAAAAATTCCACACACTTCCATAAAATGGGTTACGAAATCATCTTTCATGTGTACATCGAGCTACTACGTCATGAACTGATGTCATTTTTTCCATTATCACATTTCAAGGTTAATAATATTGACAAATTTATAGTTTTAATTTTATATATGTTATATTTATGATTTTATTAAGCTTTTATAATAATTATGTCACACATAAATTCATACTTTCCATCTTTTTACGACGGACTACCCACCTCGTAAAGCGATGTGATTCATTCATCCTTTACATGGAATTTTTTAAAAATGGGATTAATAAAAATATGTGATATATATGATATAAAAATTATAATATAATTATATATATATCATTTATATTTCTTTATTTCACCATGATAGGAAAATCAAAACAATGTTCATGTGTAGGTACAATCTATAGTCTCCACGAACAGTGTATTTCATTTCCTATTGTTAAATATTATGTATTACTTTAAATACATATATAATGAATATATATGATATTTATATCATGATTTAAATTATTTATATGATTAAACCATTATCTAAGTAAGATGGCCTAAAATCACAAGTCAAAATATATTTGAAAAACAAAGCAGTTATTACTCGAAATGTAACCTTAAGATGGAATTGTTAATAATTGGGTAAAAAAGGTCATAAGAAAATAATATATAGTATGATATATATAAATATTATTATATAATAGATGTATAATAAACTTATATTTGTTATGCAGGAGGTTTGAATGAGTACGATGGAAGTCCGAACTTATGGTTAGTGGATTTCTAGTCTCACTTTTATTTCTGAGAGACTTATACAAAATTCACTAGTCATTTAATTTGTGTGGTGTATATTATACCCTATGACATGATATATCACGATTATAACTCATTTAATTAAAATTAATATTTCAATTGATGTTACTATTTCACCGAAATTATGATTCAAAAGTTACTCAAGCAGTATGGTATTTTTGTCTCTATTTACCTTCTTTGACGAGTGCGTTATGTTATGATCCTATATTATTTTACAAGGTGTACAAAAATCCCATTTGAAATGTAATATAATTATTTTATTCCTGATAATGATATTTTATATTTCATTTTACATTATTCTTTCATGGGGATTATGATTAAATGACTACCAAAGTTGAAGAAATTTTATGTTACAATCTCATCATTTATCAGGATTATTTATGACTAGTTCTCCAATGTTGAAATATAATGATATAACTCTCAATAATTATCAAAATATTTCTTATCCTATAGTTATTAATGATATTTTCAAGTAATTATTCTATTTTCCACTCTTTGGTACTTTAAATTGCTAATTTTTTTTTAAAATATGAATTTATTACTTTCTTCAGTTGGAAATCTGTTTTATTAAAAAACTAGGGTTTGAAAAAATGTTTTAATACTCTATTATTATTTTTAAAAGATATTTCTGACCATTTTTCACTTTTTAAATTTTTCATTGAAAGGATTTCATATGTAATTTTTTAAAAAATTCCCATTTGGATTTTATTGGAAATGTCAAAGGAATATTTATTTTAATGCATACGGGAGGGAAAATATTTTCTAACACCATGACCAATCATTGATTCAAAGATTAATTTATATGTTTTAAAGGTTATTTTTAAAGAAAATAATTTTCAAAATGGATCATGTTGTAAAATGTTTATTTTAATGTGGAAATAATATTTTCCTCATGAAATTTTTTAAATTATTTTAATGCTTCCCTTTTATGTTTTCAATGTGATTTTCAAAGAAAGGAATTTTTAAAATGTTTTATGTTTTAAAAAGTGAGTTTCAAAGCATTTTTTTCCCTAAGAAAGTTTCAATGTGATATTTCAAAATCCTTATCTATTTAATATGACACCCTTGGATATAATTTATGTTTTACTGAGGGTATGATCCAGGTATTCCATTCATATTAATTGTCTAAATATTTTATATTTTTATGGAATCTATATTATGAAACAAATTTATCATCCATGGGTTATACCATGAGGAAATTATTATGATACCTGCATCTTTTCTTGGGTTATTCTATGATGAAATGATTATTAATTCTATCTCTTTTTGATAGGTTATGATATGATGAAATGTTTATGTTACCCATTGTATTTCATGGGATATGATATGATGAATGTTTATGATCTTATAGAACACAAAAATATGGGTTTCATTATGTGATGGTTAGACCTATATCTCTATAAAATTAATTAGGTAAATATTTACATCTCCTAAGATAGACAACACTATAATGGGGAGTGAACCCAATTCAGTAAGACATGACTAGAATATGGAGTCAACTTGAATCAGTATGAAAGGGTTGTAATGAAGAGTAAACAGAGTTTGGTAAAGGAAATATTCAACTATGATTGTCTTGGGAGTGAACCTTAGTTGCTATTATGGTTTGGGGATTGAACCCATTCCAACATGATAACCTTTTCATTAATCACTTACTAATATGGAAATTATTTTCTATGCTTATGTGTATGCCAAAAATCTTTTTATTATGCCAATCTGATGCTCTCATGACTCATGTTCTTTGATTATATTACGATTCATATCTTAAGAAATACCAATATTTATTCCAAGAATCAATATTATGATATTATATATGCATATTATGGTTTCCAAAGGTTATTTACATGTTCTCATACCATTTTTTTGATTTTAGGCTTATCTATCTCACTTATTTACCTTCACTGACCATCTGAGCACACCCTTTATTATGTTTCCTCAACCGAGGTTATAAATAATGGTTTTATATAGGGTATTTATAAAAATATTTTTAAATGTGAAGATATTTATTGGAAACATTTAATATCATTAACTAGATTAGAAGTTTGTAATCCATGCTTCCAAAGGTAATAAACAATTATGGTCCTCAGGCCCATTCTCTGTGTTATGTAATGAATTTTCAAATAAAATATGTAATATCCATGTGTGAAAATAATAGGTTACTATAATGACCTGACATTGTTATCTCTAGAACCCAGGTTGAAATATTCTCTAGCTAGACTTTCTATATGTAGAGCCTATAGAGAAACATCCTTCACCTTATAGTTTAGATCTCTACATGATGAGAAAAAATAATTCCCAACTGATTCAAAGCCACCCTCAACTAATGATTTAATAGGATGGTCTATGATAAATGTTGTTTATCATGGTACCCAAAAAAATTCCCTTACATTACCAATATCCCACAATAGAAGAGTATAACACACTTTAAACATTTAAAAAATTGTCTAGATGCATATTCTAATAATATTAATTAATGCATGATCTAAAGATAATTATCTCTAAACAAGGCCTCCCTAACCGAATGTAGAGTGTATGGGACACCACCATCAATAAAAGACAATTAATGTCTCCTTAAACCATTAAAATAACTATAATGATGTTAACTACTCAGATACCCCTCCATAAATTATGAAGAAGAAATAATTTTTCTAAAGGCATCAAATGACACTCTACCACTATTCCACTATAATGGTATAGTCCATTTGAACCAACATTTTTGTGGAATCCAAATTTTAATCTACTTCTTAATATTGAATAACTAAAAATAATGAATCTTCTAAATTAAAATATCATATTTTGATAGTTCACCACATAGTTAGTGATCTCAATGTAATCTAATGAAAAAACATAAAACTCATCATGAACAACCTCTGACTAGATTAAATGAGATTATAATAAATAAAGGCAACCAACAATTGTTTTATATTACCCAAAACAATATCTGGGATGTTTATCACTCCCTACAACAATACTAGGAACATAAATTATTCTTGTTTATTCATGAATACTCCCTTTGGGGTGTCCACCACATGAAACTAATGATGATGATATCTAAACTCTTGAATCTCTGAAATGACACACCAAACTACTTCAAACTAGTCAAAGGGGATTGAACTTTTTTTGAAAAAAAAATCTCCAAAAATTACTTCCAAATCCACTATCATCTCCATCTGATTGGTTGGATATGTTATAATCTATAGGAGATATATTTTTGGTCCTAACATATAATTTAATTAAGAAATAAATTTCTTGACAAGGCTATCCATTTATTTTTTGTCTGAAAAAACAACCATTCATTCTTCCACTATTATATGAAACAAACCATTTAAAAAATCTATATCTCATAATTATATCCTTTCCTTCTGATTGGAAATCAGATGACAACCACATAATTTTGGTCATAATCATCTCTCTTGAGGGTCTTTCACACCATTTTATGTGAACATTTGTTTAACAACTAATCAATACATCATGTTATAATGAAATAACCCTCCAAAGCATAGATTGTGAATAATTGATACATGCTAAGTATTATGTTGTAAAATCTCGTTCCCACCATTATAAGATCCCAAAAATTACCAATCTATCTACAAATAATAAGACCAAACTACTGTAATATGTGAATTATAGATTTCTTATCCCTAATATGTGTCTCTATGAAAAAGGGTTAAGCTAATGACTATGAATATCATAGTATACTCAAATATTATATTTCTTCCCTATGGAAGGTCCAACATATCCTATATTTAAACCATACTCAATATCACTGGATATAACTCTATCAGAGTAGGCAATAAAACTAAAATAATGGATATGTAATCTTGTATTGTTTCCATGATTTTATTTTAAAAAAATAGATCATAACTCCATTATGAAAGATCCAATATAAGTCAAAAACTAGTATAAGAGTGTAGAAATGAAATGGAAACATGAGTTATTAAATCAATCCAATCCTTTTTTTCTTGATAATTCATATCACCTCACACAAACAACATAATAATCTTGTGGGTAGCCTCATTTAGCTAAGTGAAGTATACCATCCACTCTATATGAATGTATTTTATGAGAATAATCTATGGAAGGTCTTATATATTATCATAGGGTATGTATACGTCAGTCAAAATCCTTGAATCATTTCTTTATTGCATGATTCATTAGTGATGAGAGCATCATGCACTAACATTCTATCACCATGAACCTACATATGAAATTAAGGTGGTTTTTTGTAGGTGGTATCCTATATTTGATAATATTAAACCCCAATTATTAAATAATATCAGGTGATATGACAAAATCTAGATATAAAATATATATACTGACCACAATATGTTGCATATACCAACTTATTTGTACCATGGAAATGATTCCTTATAATTCTTGGATGACTAATAGGTTATCAATGTCTAGATGAAAGGATATGTTAGTTGCCACACCTATGTTGGGTTTCAGGGTTTTATGACTAAACTCAAAACCCACTTAACATCATAGCTCTAAATTACCCAAAACAAACCTCACATGAGTACTAACTTCAAAGGAAGTCCCTAGGAATCAGCTATCATTATATAATTATAACATGAACTAACCCACTATGACCCCACCAATGATGGTGGTAAGATATGTGTGCGACCCTAAATCCACCTCTCATTGGTTGGAGGATATAGATAAGAACCAATAAAGAAAAACATACATGGGATACCTTATCTTATAATAACCTATTCTAAATATGTAACTATAATACATATTATAATCATCAAACACTAGTGATATGTGTATATGAGAAAAATATAAAGTATTCATGTAAAGGAAAATAATTATACCATAAAATTACACATGGAAAATCTCATATGAAAATGTTACAAAATGGAAATGGTACAATGAATGACATATGTTTGCTAATGAAAAACACCTCATCATAGAAATAACTCCTTAGAAGAGGTCACTAATTGAAAATGACACCATCTAAAACCACTAAACACAAAAATTCATTGAAAACAAACTTTTTACACCATCTCCACATCCACCATTCTCATATTTGATCTATGAATAATCTAAAAAAATAGTATGTGTGATCATGAATCCCATGTAGTGATGAGTATAAATATAACCTATTGGATTCCATATAAACACAAATAAATGATGAAAATATTAGATCGACTCAAAACCATGGTTTAAGAGAGGGAATGGAAAATACACCCAGATATGTTTTAAAAATTGAATAATAAGGGACATGGGGAAGAACTATTCATCTTATCCTAGATCTATAAATTATTTTATTTCTTAAATAACTAGGGATGCTCAATGTTTCATACGGTACAAAAATAAAAAATTTGATGGGCCAATTATAAATTGTTTCTTAAAATGAACCACAAATAATGATACACCAAAATAAAAGTAACACACTAACTATTGAACTTCTACAACATACAAGATTCCTCTCTATAGATATAGTAGGGGACCCACACCTCATCGAAACATGGGTGTTGGTCAAGAGAATACTAACCCCTTGGGAGGACCCACACATCATTATGGTGAAGTATCAGTTGAGGAAGTACTTAATTTAATGATAGAAATACATGAATCCTATCTCAAATGGAATAAACAAACCTCTATAGGTGGAGGATATGTTCCAAATTATATGGGAGAGTACTGAATTTGAATTATGTTTTAAGGACCCTTTCCCCATAATTCTTGAGGTAGTATTGACCCTATTTCTGAATAGAGTTCCTAGACCCCATATCCATGAGTGAGTATACATCTCTATAATATATATGGTTGATATGCACCCTATAATCACCATGTCATGAGGGGTTACTGAGCCCATGGTGGTTTCAAACACCTAAATTGAACTTTTCCACTAATTTTAAGAAACAAAGATCCTAAAATTTCTCAAAACATCATGAAAATATTTTTTTTATAAGATTATGACATTTTACTTTACAATCTAATACCACAAAGAATGTAGTATTTATTTTTCATGTTATATCACTCATGTGAGAAGATATGAAAATAATACAAAGGGCACATAGTACACTACATATACTATTCTGGGTATGACTTTTAAGCCTTTGTCAGAATATGGGTGTTCAAAACATATTCCTATCATAAGAAGTCAACCTATATGAAATGTTTTCAATAGTTACATGGTGTTTGAGGATTTTGAGTTTCTTGATCATATACCCTAGTATCCCATGCCCTATGGTATAGGTATACATGGAATTTCAACCATACATACATTACATGTAAATATCCCAAGTTAGTCAAGGAATTATAATGAAGAACGAGTTGTATTTTTTAGTTCATATATAGCATGTTCCCTCGGCCCACATGACATGTGTATCTAGGTGGAAAACCATGAATGTACTCTAGAATAAATTGAGATCTGAAATCCATACATACATGGCTTGTGTCTCTAAATTGAATGTCAAGTGATATTTAACTCATTGTTGGAGATGAAATCTATAACTAATTAGATACTTGAAATTTACCCTGTGGATAAATTACTTTTGGTATTTAACTTCACATGAAAACCCCAGAAAAACATGTAAAATGGTACATGTTGTGTGTTTTCAGAACCGCATGTTATGTAGTACTATTTTCTTCCCATACCCAAGTATCTATTGAATCCTCCAACATTTCTATGATTTATAGGTCCAAATTCATCTTATCTATTTATCACACCCTATACCACCATGAGTTAAACATCAGTGGCTATCAATGCCACCCTTATCACCACCTTCACTTTGGATTTATTTAACCATGCTTGATTAGTCATTCATAGTTCTAGATGAGTCAAACATCATAGTATTAATCCAAAGACTGATACATCATCATTATCATCCCTTCAAATATTATCCCTAACAATATCCCACTCATTTCTATAATGTAGTAACAAAATCCATTCAATATAATCCTTTAAACCAATGTCAAAATTTATATTTTCAACCTGTCAGCCATTAAAAAGGTCAGATGTGATCATTTTTCATGAGAAAAGAAGATATAATATTGATTTGGGGAAGGGAATTGGTGGTCGGTGTTTATTTTCCACTCAAATTATCTTTCAATACTATTTTTAATGATGAATTTGTAAAGTGAATGAATTTATAATGATAATCAAGGGAAAAATTAGAAATTGACAAATTTGATAAAGGGAGAGAAATATATAGAGAATAATAATAAAAATCTCACCAAAAATTAATTATTAAAAATAATGGATTAATGTAATCTTTATAACCCATGTGATGTCGAATATTTCCAAGAATTGGAAATAACCAAATTAAATAACATGAAAACTGATTACTTCAGAAATATAAGATACAAAGAATGCTAACATGAAATTTTTTACAATGCATTGAATTAATCATGAATTTTAAATTCAAGACTTCTTAAATGAATAAAATAGTAGAAAACATGAAAATAATTTCCTACTACGTAGAATGTAATCATTTCTTGATAAATCCATGACTACTCCACATCATTGACCATTTCGTGATCTACATTGTGTTGATGATCTACTAAGAATTAGATCCTATATCTATACTCCCACTAACTCTCTAAGGAACATAATGAGGAATATATTAAAACCCTAGAGGTAAAATAAAAACATTAATATATATCCTAAAATTTGGTTTATTGAAAAAAATTAAATACATGAAATGTTCTAATCTAGTTTTGAAACCCAAACACATATTTTACAATTGTACTTAGTAAAACACCCCATCCTTGATGCAATAGTAGTAACAAAATATTTATAGGGGACTCTGTGTAGGAGATATAACGTCCCTCATATTGAGGATAGATATTTAGTTTTAAGAAAATAATAAACATTCCTTAAAAACCAACTAGCTCGGAATCCCCAAAAAATTCATCAAAAGGGTAATGTCTATGTACCAAGTCCAACAAACAAATAATTAAATTTTTATGAGATTATTTACAATATTTAATTTATCATTATACCATTTTTAAGGTTTTAGTCCTTTAAAATTAATTAATGCTATAAGAATAACCAAGGAAAAACATGTGAGACTATTGGTAACAACCTCGACTTCCCTTCCATATATTTCCTTTTATCAAATCATTTCATTCTCTAAAACATATTTTCAAACAATTAAATCCCATACATTAAATGTAATCATAAAATTTATAAACAACAATAATAATAAATAAATATTATGGAAAAAAATGAATCAAGTTGTAATTTATATTAACCTAGTCATAACTAATAAATTAATAAGAAAAAACTATTTATTTATCCTTAATCTATCAGTTAATACAAAAATTTAATTTATTCCCATAAATAATTTAAAATACACATTAAATCATGAAATAATTCATGTTAACCTACTTATTACAACATGTATACACTTATAAACGATTCTTGATACATAAAGGACTAATACCAAATCTAGGAGAAAATAAAAATTGAACTTTGAATACCACTATTAACTCGGGATCACACATTAATTATGCTGGCCAGTAATATTAATGGGTTACTTTAATGGTCCCGATTGTCTATATTCTAATGATTATGACCTAAATATGTATCTAAAGATTCCTATTACTCAGTAGAAGGTTAGATATTGATGGATTCACCCCGAATAAATATCCGACACAATTATTATGAGTGAAAGTGGTAGTGGGGGAACATTATCTTTATCTTAGATATAGTAAATTTCCCATAAAAACCTTCAAATATTTGGTTCAAATAAATCAGTTTCATTTCAGGTTGAGTTAGGTATCTCAATCTCTACTCCTAAGTAATAATATGGATGTGAAAATGGGATCTCAACTTTTATAAGGATAGATTTATTTTATTAAGAAGGTTAAGTTAAAAAATAGTTTCTTGAGAAAGGAAATCTCTCTCACATTGATCTTGGGAATCAATTTCAAAAGTTGAATTAGGTTATATTTAATAAAGATAACTAGGGATGAAATTATCAGGGTTTAGGGTGAGGAAGAAGTATGACTGGGATATTATTTCAGAGCCCATTTAATACATTATAGATATTAGAGTAGAAGTAATGGATATTCCATAAGATGCTGGTTTATATTATTTTTTAGAATAAAAAAGGAATTATAAGTTAAATAACTTTTTCATTCTAGTCTAGGATTGGAAAATACAAATAAAAGTGATTATATTTCTAATGTATTTCCAATGTATTCATAAAATAAAACTAGGGGTATATTATAGTAAACCAAGGTAAGAAAAAATGTTGTTAATTAGATTAATACAATCATTGTAAAACCATGTTAAAAATATTAGAGTATAAGGAAGTTGTATCCAAGGAAAATAAGAATTAACAATTAATGGGGAAAATAGATAAAGGAGTACATCCAAGTCATTATGTTAGAACAAGAGAATCCACCTCAACTAAAACCTACTAACCAAGGTTCTAATATGATATGTGATCCCTTAGAAATATAGAAAAATAGTAATTTCTTCCCCACTCAATTCTCAATTAAAATTAAATACAGCTAAAATAAGTTTGGTATGGCATCATAGGAAGTTGAGAATAATGAAAATATTTTCTCTATTGAGTTAAAAATCAATAAGGAGACTAAGTTGAAGGAGATGAAACAATTATGAAGCCTATATAGAGACAAAATACAATGGTTGTTCTCATATATTTATTTTGTGGATTTGGATTTTGATATTTTTCCCATTAAAGGCTATTTTTCAGTCTCATGTTGTATATTCAGAAATATTTAAGAGAACCTTCATCTTCATCCCTGCCTTGGATTTTGAGACTTGATTTGGAAATATGAGACCAACACTGATATCTTGTTAATTAGTGATGAGAATTGATAGTGTAGTTCATTTTTTTAGATTATTGAGTTTTTAGGTCTTTGAAATTTAGGTGGATTCCTCATCGGTTAGGTTTATCACTCAACCAAAATGTGTATTTCTAATAAATTTAAAAAATGGATTAGAGCCTAATACTTATACAGTTCCCAAAGAATATTTCCACAAAACCTTAGTTTCACCTACCAATCATTAGAGGCTAGTATAAATACCACTTTATAATTAAAGTAAAATCCAGAGTGCGATTTTCTTTATTTTAAAATAATTCAACTCATTAATGGATCACAAAAAATTTCAAAACCACCATTATAGGAATTAGAAAAATGAATGTATAAACCTTCCAATTAGGGAACATATACTCCAAGAGTATCTATTATACTTGAATAGTAATATATATATTTATATATATTTACATAAATTTATATAAATGAAATTATATACAAATGTAATTTGAAAATAGTCATACCGATCAACCATCACACACTGTCACGACCCGCCCTCGGGGTCCGTGCCGTGACTACCCCAAGCCCGCCTTCCATAGGACAGGGGCTGGCGACTAGCACCAAGGCGTAAATCCCGGTAAAAAGGGAAGGCATTGCCTTTGAAAAGTAAACACACACCACAGAGTAAACAAGCGGAAAGTAAATACTAAACAAAGCAGAGTACGACTGAAAGTGCGGAAAGGTAAATGGGCCAGAATACAAACCCAAACTGAAAGTAAAGTACAACTCGAAAGGGAAAACATCAACTGAAAAGTAAAAGCCGCTACACCGAGCTGTCCACTGGAAATCCCACCTAAAGGGTGGGTACAGACAGTTCCTCTGCTCCACGGGTCCCGCCGTCTGCTCCGTGCACGTCCCGCCCAGTGGTCCTCCTCCGGGTACCGTCCCGCTCTGTAGGCCTCAGCTAAGGTCAACGCTGTCCGTCGTCTGCAACCAACACAACGTAGTGCGGGCGAAGCCCGTGCAGGGGTGAGTATAAGCTACTCAGTAGGGACCCCGAGACCCCTGAAGGGCTCTCAAATCCACAAAGGATAAACCACGAAGAAAAGTACAAACACGAAGTAACAACCGACACTGCTTAGGTATATGCCCATACATAAACCTAAGTCATCAATTAAAATACGCTCCAACCTCCGAGCCCAAGTACAACTCAGTCCACGCAGGAAAGTATACGTATTCCACATAGGAAAGCAAAACATAATCCACACAGGATTGCACAACACAATCCACACAGGAAAGCAACAGGATTCAGCTCACACAGGTATACTTCTTCAAGGATGATAAAGATGATCACTGATCCATCTAAGTCGTCGGACCCACGAAGGATCGATAGGTAACTAACCCCCGCAATGACCCACACAGGATCGGGCCCACACAGGACCTGTAGGCGCTGGCTCACACAGAACCGCTGAGCGCAAGGACCCACACAGGATCGGGCCCACACAGGACCTGTAGCACTGATCCACGTAGGATCGCTGAGTGCTGAAGTCGTCGTCGTCAAATCCACACAGGATCTCTGTACTGTCGTCGTCGCAGTCACAGTAGCAGTAGTAGCAGTAGCAGTTGCAGCCAGCACTAGGGTTTCCGCACACAGCAAGCTCGTTCGGAGGGTCCGCTCCACGAGCCGAGAGGCTGATACATCAACTGTCACAAAGACTAGAGTTGATGTATCCAAAAGTTCCGTATCGTCAACAGGAACTCAACGCAACAGACGGCGCGTCGATCGGACGCCCGGTCTGAGAGTTATTGGCATTTTCATCTCCGGGGCCCGGTTGGTTTTTAAGGCAAAACCAACCCGACCATACTCCACCTGCGTCCAAACCACGGGCGGAGTATGCCAAAAGATCTGTCTCACTAAGAGGAACACAACGCGACTGACGGCGCGTCAATCGGACGTTCGTAGCTCAAGATATGAGCGTTTCCGCTCCGAAAGCCTGGTTGGTTTCGTGAACGAACCAACCCGGCCGAACTCAAAGTAATCCGAAACCTTGAGTGCGATATACCGAAACGACCGTCTCGATCCAAGGATTGCGTTGCCGCTGACGGTTCGTCGATCGGAGGTCCGAGGCTCAAGTTATGGGCCAAAAACCGATTCTGGTTCGAAACGGGGGGGTCCGGGTCCGGGCCGACCCGACCCGACCCCCCCCCCCCCCCCCCCGGGGCGGCGCGGCGGCGCAGGAGGCCGCGGCGGACGGCGCCTGGCACCGCACGAGGGTGGCACGCGGGGGGCTAAGCCCCCGCTTCTTGGGAAGGACGGCGCGGCTACATGCCGCGCCCATATTTTAAAAACGCCCCCCCCCCCCCCCCCCCACGTGGGGGGCCTGATTGAGCGGAACCGGGGGGCTGCTGCCCCCCTTTATGGAACCGCCTCCCCCCTCTTAAAGAGGGGGGTTTTATTATGACGGTCGGGGGATTAATTCCCCCGGTTTTAATGACTTCCGGCCGGCCAGCTGGCCGGCCGGTTTTCTCCAACGGACCGGAAATTTCCGGTCCCCCCTTCGGATTCCGACGCCGGCGGCCCGGCCGCCGGTCTTCTCTTCCGCCACGGCCCGGAACCGGCCGCGGTCTCCTCGTCCCGCCGCGGCCCGGAACCGGCCGCGACGTTCGTCATCCGGCACGGTGCGACGGCACCACGCCCCTTCGTCGTGCCTTGATTCCATTCAACGCGGCGCGACGGCGTCGCGTTCTTGAAGATTCTTCCTCGGCGTGGCGCGACGGCGCCGCGTAAAATATTTGCACGATCATCCGCGTGGTGCGACGGCACCACGCCACTTGCTTCCACCCGCAAGAATAAATGAGAACGATGGAGGGGGGTTCGGCCGTGTTCGTGCGGTCCGGCCCCCCTCACGTTAAAATAATAACGCAACTTAAAACATTCAAAAGTCTCATGTTTGACATGCGAAAACCACGATCAAGAAATGGAATAAATTAAGAATAAAATAACAACCCCTACCTCGGGTATAAGGTTCGAAGATCGTGAACGTTCCGCGGAAGACGACGTCACGGAGGTCGGGCGTCGCGGTAGCCGTTCGTCAAATCCGATGACGAAGGGATGCGTTCGAAGTGACACATCGTTGGCGAAACTTGTACGCCGACGAAGGTTGTCCGAGGAAGAAGTGGCGTCCCCTTTCGTTGACACGGGAAACGAAGAATGGAGTTGCGGCATTCTTCGTCAGAGCTTGAACGTTCTTCGTCAAGATGAACGTTCTTCGAGTTCCTCGTCAGAGTTGATGGAGATGAAGGAAAAGCTCTCCACCTCTCAAGAAGACAAACAAATAACCCCAAAATAAAATAAGACCACATCTTATTTTATTATCACAAAACACACAAGAATTTCAAAAGTTTGAAATTCAAAAGGTTTAACTCCCATAATTAAAAGTAACTCAAGTCATTTAATTAGGGGTTAAGCAAGTTGAGAGAATTTGAAAGGATTAGGGGTTCGTGTGGGTCCCACCACACTTAATCCTCCCAAGGGAGGTTAAGTGGGTGTGGGTCCCACTTCCAACCTCCTTTGATAGGTTTTAACAAGTTAAAAATAAAATTGTTCTACACAATTTTATTTTACTCAAACTAAAAACCCCTAAAACTAACTTTCAACCCGCAACAAACGCAACTCCCAAAAAGGTCTCTTTAAGCGAATATCGGCGCTGCGAGTTCATCGGTGCCCTCAGATTTCAATTCCGAGCACCGGATCAAATTTTAGGAATTCCCGCTCGTTCGTTCACTGAACGTACCCGAGCCAAACTTCGGAAATTAATTCTGGGCACTCCGGGCCTCGGAATCAGGTGCCGTCTGAAACCGCGCTCTTGTAAAAAACTAAAAAAAATTAAGAAAAAATTTCCCTTGAATTTTACGGGTCTTTACATTACTCCCACCTCAGGGATTTACGTCCCCGTAAAGATACATCAAAAACTAGGGAAACATATGAGGGTACTGAGCACGCATTTGAGCCTCCCGCTCCCATGTGCTCTCCTGGAGATTCCCGTGCTGCCATCTGATGCGCACAAGAGGAATCGATCGCCCACGCAGGACCCACTCCTGTCGATCCTCTATCTCCACCGGGACCTCCGTAAAAGTCGCCCCATCGTCAACGTCAAGATCCCCATGGTCAATGATGTGCGTCGGGTCGTGCACGTATCTCCTCAGCTGAGATACGTGGAAGACGTCGTGCACCCGGTGCAACTGAGGTGGTAGAGCCAGGCGATAAGCCACCTCGCCAATCCTGCTGAGAATCTGGAAGGGTCCGATGAAGCGCAGAGATAACTTGCCGCCTTGGCCAAATCTCCGAATACCACGTCGAGGTGAGACCCGCAAGAAGACGTGGTCGCCATCCTCGAACTCCAGTGGCCTCCGCCTCCTGTCAGCGTATGACTTCTGCCGGCTCTGAGCTGTCCTCATCCGCTCCTGGATGACCTGGACCTTCTCTGTCGTGGCCTGGACCATCTCTGGTCCCACGAGTGCTGACTCTCCAGGGTCTGTCCAGCACAAAGGAGATCTACAAGGTCGGCCGTACAATGCCTCGTACGGTGCCATCCCGATGGTGGAGTGGTAGCTGTTGTTGTACGCAAACTACACCAAGGGTAGGTGGTCCTCCCAGCTAGGACCAAAGTCGAGGACACATGCTCGGAGCATGTCCTCGAGAGTCTGAATGGTCCTCTCCGTCTGACCATCCGTCTGAGGGTGAAAGGCTGTGCTAAGACGTAGCTGCGTCCCGAATGCCTCCTGTAACCCCTTCCAAAGCCGGGAAGTAAAGCGGGCATCTCGATCGGATAAGATAGATGATGGCACGCCGTGGAGCCGCACAATCTCCTGAACGTAGAGACGTCCCAAGATCTCCACTGAGCCCTGCTCTCTGATGGGTAAGAAGTGTGCCGACTTGGTGAGTCGGTCAACAATCACCCAGATGGAGTCGTGACCTCTGGAAGTGCATGGAAGTCCAGTCACGAAGTCCATAGATATGCAGTCCCACTTCCACTCCGGAACCTCCAAGGGCTGTACCAAGCCTGCTGGTACCTGATGCTCTGCCTTCACCTGCTGGCAGGTAAGGCATCGAGAAACGAACTCTGCTACAGCCTTCTTCATACCCGGCCACCAGTGCTGTCGTCTGAGGTCCTTGTACATCTTCGCCACTCCAGGATGTACCGCTAAAGGTGAAGTGTGAAACTCCCTCAGCACTTCCTCTCGCAAAGCGACTGGTACCATGGTACGTCCTCCGAAAAGGATGTCGTGCTCTGCTCCAAGGGAGAAACCATCAGGTGCCTGTCCCGAGGATATCTGTGCACGCCGTGTCTCACAATCAGCGTCCCCATGCTGTGCCTCCCTGACTCGCTGCAGTAGTGGAGGAGTGACTGTGAGAGACTGAAGAAAGGTTGTTCCATCTCTATCCACGAAGGATATCTGCAAAGAGGCTAGCTGCTCCGTCGCCTCCTCGAGTAGCTGAATGCCCGTCCTCCTGCTGAGGGCATCAGCTACTACGTTCCCCTTCCCAGGAGTATAGACTATCTCAAAGTCATAGTCCTGGAAGAACTCGAGCCATCGCCGCTGTCTCAGGTTCAGGTCCTTCTGCGAGAAGATATACCTGAGACTCTGATGATCGGAAAAGACTGTAAAGCGCTCGCCCATCAGATAGTGTCGCCATGTCTTCAGAGCGAAGACCACTGCTGCTAACTCTAGGTCATGGGTAGCGTAGTTCTGCTCATGCGGCCTCAACTGACGTGATCCATAGGCGATCACGGCCCGCTCCTGCATCAGAACACATCCGAGTCCGGTCCCTGATGCATCGCAGTAGACTACGTACCCTACTCCCTCCTCAGGCAACCTCAAGATAGGTGCGCTAGTCAATCTCTGTCTCAGCTCCTGGAAGCTCTGCTGACATCTGTCTGACCACACGAAGGGTTTCCCCTTCTTCGTCAAAGCTGTGAGTGATGCCGCAACTCTGGAGAAGTTCGGCACAAATCTCTGATAGTATCCAGCTAGTCCCAAGAAACTCCGAACCTCAGTCACGCTCCTGGGTGGCTCCCATGCTAACACAGCCTCAATCTTCGCGGGATCCAATGCAACTCCCGCCTCAGAGATAACGTGTCCCAAAAAGTGGACCTCACGTATCCAGAACTGGCACTTCGAGAGCTTACCATAAAGCTGGTGCTCTCGGAGTGTGTCAAGAACAACTCGCAAGTGATAGGCGTGCTCCTCCTCTGTCGTAGAGTAAATCAGAATGTCGTCGATGAAGACTACGACAAACCGATCGAGGTATGGCTGAAAGATCCTGTTCATGAGAGCCATGAACACTGCTGGAGCATTGGTTACACCAAAAGGCATAACCAAGAACTCATAGTGGCCATACCGACATCTGAAGGCTGTCTTCTGCACATCCTCGTCTCTGACTCTGAGCTGATGATAGCCTGACCTGAGGTCTATCTTCGAGAACCACCGTGCTCCCTTGAGCTGATCAAAGAGGTCATCAATCCTCGGTAGCGGATACTTGTTCCTCACTGTCACCTGGTTCAGGCGACGATAGTCAACACAAAGTCGCAAGCTCCCATCCGCCTTTTTGGTGAACAATATCGGGGAAGCCCAGGGTGAAACACTGGGTCGGATGAACCCCTTGCCCTGCAAGTCCTCCAACTGTACCCGTAGCTCTCGAAGCTCGGCGGGGGCCATCCGATATGCTGGAGTGGATATCGGGGCTGTCCCGGGATACAAGTCAATATAAAAGTCTACCTCTCTGCGAGGAGGTAGCCCTGGAACGTCGTCGGGAAAAACGTCCGCAAACTGATCCACCACTGCAGGAAAAACAGGACTCCGCACGTCAACTGCTCCAAGGATAAGGCTAGCCAACTGATGAGTGATGGGCTGTCCTCTCCTCCGCGGAAGTCCATCCTGTGCTGCTAAGGCTCCCTTCTCGCCGGTGTAGGTGAACCTGCTCCCGTCGGTGCGTACACATCGCACCTTGCGCCTAAAACAGTCAATCTGTGCATGGACCGTAGATAGCCAATCCATGCCCAAGATGACGTCGTAAGGCCTCGACGCTGCTACAAGAAGATCCCAGCCGAAGCTCTCGCCTCCTAGAGTAAGCTCAAACTGCCGGTACCAGTGCGTAATCGTTGAGTCTGCTCCCGTAGGAGTCTCTAGCCGTAAGGATCGAGCCAACGGCTCTGTCGGAATCTCCGAGCTCCGAACAAGGGCAGAGGCTATGAAAGAATGACTCGCTCCTGTGTCTATAAGAACTGCAGCAAGGGTGGAATAGACATAGATAGTACCTCGAATCATCTCGGGTGCGCCGTGGTCGTAGGCCTCTGCTGCCTGGAGCTGTGCCTGTCGCTGCCCGCCAGCTCCCTGTGGTCGGGGTGGACCTCCTGGTGGTGGTGGTAGAGCCTCAAAGCGTCGGCCACCACCAGCTGCTCGTCCAGCTCCTCTGCCTCGTCCGCCTCCTCCCTGCGGACCGCCACGGTCGATCCTCTGCCTCTGCCTCGGTGGTCCATCAACTGTCTGCTGCTCCTCGGCACGACGGGTCGGGCAGTCACGAGCCATGTGGCCCTGCCCGCCGCACGAGTAGCACTGTCTGCCTCTCAGAAGACTGGCTCCGCGCTGTGTGCCCCGCACTGCTGAGCCAGTGCCCTGAGATCGTCTGCCCGAAGGTCTGGTCTGTCTCGACCCCTAAGTCATCCGTCGACTGCCTGCTGCGGATGACTCTGCCACGTGTTGCCCTGCGGTGGGTCGCTGTGCTGGTGTAGACTCAGCAAGGAAGCTCTCGATCAGAAGGGCCCGCTCCAGTACTCCTGTCTGAGTCGGTATGATGAGGGAGATCAACGATGCCCTGATCTCGTGTCTCAAAACCTGCTCGAAGGTCCGGGCCCGGAATAATGGGTCCCGTACCATGTCGGTCGAGTAGCGCGAGAGATTGGTAAATCTCGCCGAGTACTGAGCGACCATCATGCTGCCCTGCCGCAGCTGTAGAAGCTCTTGGATACGCACCGCACGAAGGGTGGCTGGGACGAACTCCGAGCGGAAGAGGCTCTCAAAGTCCGTCCAAAGTAGAGATGCCTCATCGTGCACCTGGAGCATCAAGCTCCACCATCGTCCTGCTGCTGCGTGTAGTAGGCTCGCAGCGAGGATCACCATGAGGTCTGCTGGTGTCCTCACTAGCCTAAACACTCGAACTACTGCCTCCAGCCAGTCCTCTGCTGCCTAGGGATCCGTCTCCCCGCGAAACCTGGGCGGTCGCTGGCGCTGAAACTCATGCAGTGCGCTGAGGTGACGTGCATCGTCAGCGGCTGCTGCTGGAAGCATCGGGGGATCGGCGGGTAAAGCTACCGCCGGTGCCACTACTGGAAAAGGGCCCTGCACAGAGGCCTCGTCGCTCGGTGGGCTGTCGTCTCGCTCGACTCTCGGAACCCTAGCTGGCTGCCGTCGTGGGGCCATCCTGAAAAAGAAACCGGTGCGCCACGGTTATAACAGTATACCTGGTGAGCTGATATAAGTAATCACAAAGAAAACTTTGAAACACACACGCAATCAATGTTTTCGTGCATTAAGTCGGAAATCAGAAGTCATGGTCCTGGTGTACGGATACGTCGGCCGCCGCACCAACACTGGACTCCCTGGACTGATATCCACACTCAATACGCTAAACATTATTGCTTCACATAGAAAAGATCAGAGTTCGCGGTAGAACCGAACTCCTCTGATACCAATTTGTCACGACCCGCCCTCGGGGTCCATGCCGTGACTACCCCAAGCCCGCCTTCCATAGGCCAGGGGCTGGCGACTAGCACCAAGGCGTAAATCCCGGTAAAAAGGGAAGGCATTGCCTTTGAAAAGTAAACACACACCACAGAGTAAACAAGCGGAAAGTAAATACTAAACAAAGCAGAGTACGACTGAAAGTGCGGAAAGGTAAATGGGCCAGAATACAAACCCAAACTGAAAGTAAAGTACAACTCGAAAGGGAAAACAGCAACTGAAAAGTAAAAGCCGCTACACCGAGCTGTCCACTGGAAATCCCACCTGAAGGGTGGGTACAGATAGTTCCTCTGCTCCACGGGTCTCGCCGTCTGCTCCGTGCACGTCCCGCCCAGTGGTCCTCCTCCGGGTACCGTCCCGCTCTGTAGGCCTCAGCTAAGGTCAACGCTGTCCGTCGTCTGCAACCAACACAACGTAGTGCGGGCGAAGCCCGTGCAGGGGTGAGTATAAGCTACTCAGTAGGGACCCCGAGACCCCTGAAGGTCTCTCAAATCCACAAAGGATAAACCACGAAGAAAAGTACAAACACGAAGTAACAACCGACACTGCTTAGGTATATGCCCATACATAAACCTAAGTCATCAATTAAAATACGCTCCAACCTCCGAGCCCAAGTACAACTCAGTCCACGCAGGAAAGTATACGTATTCCACATAGGAAAGCAAAACATAATCCACACAGGATTGCACAACACAATCCACACAGGAAAGCAACAGGATTCAGCTCACACAGGTATACTTCTTCAAGGACGATAAAGATGATCACTGATCCATCTAAGTCGTCGGACCCACGAAGGATCGATAGGTAACTAACCCCCACAATGACCCACACAGGATCGGGCCCACACAGGACCTGTAGGCGCTGGCTCACACAGAACCGCTGAGCGCAAGGACCCACATAGGATCGGGCCCACACAGGACCTGTAGCACTGATCCACGTAGGATCGCTGAGTGCTGAAGTCGTCGTCGTCGAATCCACACAGGATCTCTGTACTGTCGTCGTCGCAGTCACAGTAGCAGTAGTAGCAGTAGCAGTCGCAGCCAGCACTAGGGTTTCCGCACACAGCAAGCTCGTTCGGAGGGTCCGCTCCACGAGCCGAGAGGCTGATACATCAACTGTCACAAAGACTAGAGTTGATGTATCCAAAAGTTCCGTATCGTCAACAGGAACTCAACGCAACAGACGGCGCGTCGATCGGACGCCCGGTCTGAGAGTTATTGGCATTTTCATCTCCGGGGCCCGGTTGGTTTTTAAGGCAAAACCAACCCGACCATACTCCACCTGCGTCCAAACCTCGGGCGGAGTATGCCAAAAGATCCGTCTCACTAAGAGGAACACAACGCGACTGACGGCGCGTCAATCGGACGTTCGTAGCTCAAGATATGAGCGTTTCCGCTCCGAAAGCCCGGTTGGTTTCGTGAACGAACCAACCCGGCCGAACTCAAAGTAATCCGAAACCTTGAGTGCGATATACCGAAACGACCGTCTCGATCCAAGGATCGCGTTGCCGCTGACGGTTCGTCGATCGGAGGTCCAAGGCTCATGTTATGGGCCAAAAACCGATTCTGGTTCGAAACGGGGGGGTCCGGGTCCGGGCCGACCCGGCCCGACCCCCCCCCCCCCCCCCCGGGGGCGGCGCGGCGGCGACGCGGCGGCGCGGCGGCGCAGGAGGCCGCGGCGGCTGGCGCCTGGCGCCGCACGAGGGTGGCACGCGGGGGGCTAAGCCCCCGCTTCTTGGGAAGGACGGCGCGGCTACATGCCGCGCCCATATTTTAAAAACGCCCCCCCACGTGGGGGGCCTGATTGAGCGGAACCGGGGTGCTGCTCCCCCCCCCTTTATGGAACCGCCCCCCCCCCCCCCCTCTCTTAAAGAGGGGGGTTTTATTATGACGGCCTGGGGATTAATTCCCCCGGTTTTAATGACTTCCGGCCGGCCAGCTGGCCGGCCGGTTTTCTCCAACGGACCGGAAATTTCCGGTCCCCCCTTCGGCTTCCGACGCCGGCGGCCCGGCCGCCGGTCTTCTCTTCCGCCGCGGCCCGGAACCGGCCGCGGTCTCCTCGTCCCGCCGCGGCCCGGAACCGGCCGCGGCGTTCGTCATCCGGCACGGTGCGACGGCACCGCACCCCTTCGCCGTGCCTTGATTCCATTCAACGCGGCGCGACGGCGTCGCGTTCTTGAAGATTCTTCCTCGGCGTGGCGCGACGGCGCCGCGTAAAATATTTGCACGATCATCCGCGTGGTGCGACGGCACCACGCCACTTGCTTCCACCCGCAAGAATAAATGAGAACGATGGAGGGGGGTTCGGCCGTGTTCGTGCGGTACGGCCCCCCTCACGTTAAAATAATAACGCAACTTAAAACATTCAAAAGTCTCATGTTTGACATGTGAAAACCACGATCAAGAAATGGAATAAATTAAGAATAAAATTACAACCCCTACCTCGGGTATAAGGTTCGAAGATCGTGAACGTTCCGCGGAAGACGACGTCGCGGAGGTCGGGCGTCGCGGTAGCCGTTCGTCAAATCCGATGACGAAGGGATGCGTTCGAAGAGACACGTCGTTGGCGAAACTTGTACGCCGACGAAGGTTGTCCGAGGAAGAAGTGGCGTCCCCTTTCGTTGACACGGGAAACGAAGAATGGAGGTGCGGCGTTCTTCGTCGGAGCTTGAACGTTCTTTGTCAAGATGAACGTTCTTTGAGTTCCTCGTCAGAGTTGATGGAGATGAAGGAAAAGCTCTAAACCTCTCAAGAAGACAAAAAAATAACCCCAAAATAAAATAAGACCACATCTTATTTTATTATCACAAAACACACAAGAATTTCAAAAGTTTGAAATTCAAAAGGTTTAACTCCCATAATTAAAAGTAACTCAAGTCATTTAATTAGGGGTTAAGCAAGTTGAGAGAATTTGAAAGGATTAGGGGTTCGTGTGGGTCCCACCACACTTAATCCTCCCAAGGGAGGTTAAGTGGGTGTGGGTCCCACTTCCAACCTCCCTTTATAGGTTTTAACAAGTTAAAAATAAAATTGTTCTACACAATTTTATTTAACTCAAACTAAAAACCCCTAAAACTAACTTTCAACCCGCAACAAACGCAACTCCCGAAAAGGTCTCTTTAAGAGAATATCGGCGCTGCGAGTTCATCGGTGCCCTCGGATTTCAATTCCGAGCACCGGATCAAAAGTTAGGAATTCCCGCTCGTTCGTTCACTGAACGTACCCGAGCCAAACTTCGGAAATTAATTCCGGGCACTCCGGGCCTCGGAATCAGGTGCCGTCTGAAACCGCGCTCTTGTAAAGAACTAAAGAAAATTAAGAAAAAATTTCCCTTGAATTTTACGGGTCTTTACACACACAATACAGGTTAATAGGCATACATAACAACAAAGACAATGTAATGGAAACTAAAGTGTAGAAAGTAATCCCATATTTGAGATACCATTTATGAAATATCTCAAGATAACTCTATAATCATAACCTAAATTATCCTTGAAAAACTCTAAAAGGATCCATCATGAATCCAATATCCATGTACTATGAAATCTCATACCTTGGTGCTTTACTCTTTCCTAAAAGGATCCATCATGAATCCAATATCCATGTACTATCAAGTTCAGTTTCCTTTTGTTTTCTTAGTTTGTTGGCCCTTTTAGGGAATGGAAGAAGAATGGTTGGGCTAGGTGACTCATCAATACACACACTATTTCCTTTGGAAGGTCTTACCTCAGGACAAGGTTCTTCAACATTTAGAACATTTTTAATGGTTGGGATAGAGGATTCCTTAGGAAGGGATGACTCTAATGAAGGATTCATTTTACTTTCTATTTTTTCACTCCAAAGGGAGATGGAACTAACATTCCATTTATCACTGGGGTTAACTACTAGTTGAGAGGGATGTTTACCTGACCCATGAATTTTAATTTTACCCAATGAGTTAGCTAGTTGGACTAATTGGGTTTTGAGGTCTTGTATGGTCGCCTGAGTGGTTTGTTGGAATTCTATACTGTCGACAACCATTTGTTTCATTATATCTTCTAGGCTAGTCTTGGGTATTGGAGGGGTTTATTGGAAAGGCCTTTGGAGTGGTTGAGGATTTCTGGGTGGTGGTTGTGGATGACTACTCTACCTCGGTTGGGTCCATTATTGTTGAGGTTGGTTTGAATACCACCTTTCATATATGCTTGGTTTTCCACCCACCCAGGGTTGGATGAATAGTAAGGTTCTTGCCTAAACGGCTGGTTATAGGGGAAACCTGTAAATATTGCCTCACAACTCCTAGATGTTTCCCTCAATTGAGGACATTGGTCAGAATAGTGGGTTCCAGAAGAACATATACCATAATGGATAGGAGGAGGAGATTGGGATATCCCATGGGAAATAACATGTTGTTGAAGAAGGGTACATACCTCTTTAAACTTTGTGTCCACCTTCTTCTCGAATTCAGTAATTTGCACCTCATGGACACCTCAAATCGGTACATTATACCGTGAAAGAAATTGATGTGTGTTTTGTTCAATGTTATCAATTAGGCTTCTTGCAGCAATTGGGGTCTTATCAACTAGTGCACCACCTGCAGTATCATCGATCATATTTTGATCAATAGGGATTAAACCATCACAAAAATATTTAATTAAAATTTGATCACTTATTTGGTGGCGTGGGAAACTTGAACAGAACCATTTAAAGTGTTCCAAATATTCCTATAATTTTTCCCCTTGAGATTGTCTAATCCCAAAAATTTCGTTCCTTATTGTTGCAGTTCTAGAGGCTGCGAAATATTTTTCAAGGAAAACGTGTTTCTTGTCCACCCGACCTCTTATTAGGGAATTAACACAATATAACCGATCTTTTTTTGTATCTTCTAAAGAAAAGGGTAATGCTCTATGATTTACAAGTTGTTCAGCCACATTTTTAGGTTTTAATATAGAACACACAATATGAAATTCTTTGAAGTTCATGTGTGGATCCTCTCCATGAAGTCCACAGAATCATGGTAATAGATGAATTAAACCAGATTTTAATTCAAAATTTGGCACCAAACCTTGTAATTGAATATATGTGGGTTGGATATCAACCTCAGGAGAGGTTATTTATTTTAGTGTTCGATTGTTTTCAGAAATGTTATTCATGTTAATTTCATTTTTAATGTGGGTTCCCAAAGAAGAAGAAGAATGATCAAGATGAGTGTTGATGTTTTGGGCGTCCTTCTCCACAGGTTCCTCTTGTGTATCTCAAGTTCTCTGATGTAGGATCCTCTCCAGTTCGGTTTTGAAATATTTTGTGTCTCCTAGAGTAGAACTCTTCACACACATAACCTACACAAGAAATAAATTTGAACTCTAAAATAAATGTAAAGTTATAAGATAAAACAAACAAACAATCACTAAATTTAGAAAAATAATTATAAAAAACACGCATTAAAACCAAAGCGCTCTCCGGTAACGATGCCAACATTTGATCGTGTTTTCATGAAAAATCAAATTGGTTATGATTTGAAGATAAATTTATAGTCTTGGGAAGAACCTAAGTCGTCTATCAAGGAGCGTTGATAGTTTTAGAGAATGTATTTTTAATAATATGTACTAAAAGAGGGGGGTGGTTTTGAAAACAGATTTAATTAAATTACAAAATTAAAGTGTTAAATTGTTGATAAATAAAGGTGGTGTATTAATAATTATAAGATAAGAATACCATTTCAAGTTCACTAAACATAATGTTTTCTTTATTGCTCTAAATGTTTAACATGGTTTTGTTTAATTATTTGGTTGAAGGTTGTCAAGATCTTGACTACCCTCTTACCTCTTCAAATGATGTTTAAAGAACCACCCCTTGAAAAAAAACAGTGTTTCCAATATTTGGTTATCAATAAAAGAATAAAATTTCTACCAAATCATAAATAAATCTTATGTATGTGTGAGATAAAAAGTATTATTGTGTTGTCCAATCGGAACAACCCAAGATTCCAACTTGAAATCTCAACCCAATCGGTGTTGAAATAAAAAGTCTTCCACTTAATTATATAAAATGAAATGTAATTAGGGAAGAAGCATGTCAAGATTAAAATTAAGTGAAATATTCAACAGAAGAATTATAAAAAACCAGTATAAGACCATGTTCCGGAACTCCCTGCCAAGTTTGTGTAGCTCTCTCAAAATGACCGTCCACCATTTAGCTCTCCATCGAGAGGAGGAGGAGGTTCTGGTGGAACTCCTCCTTCATCATTACTCCCCCTATGAGGATAAGGGACTCAATAACTTCTAGTATTATTAAGATACTCCTCTAGGACTCAAAAATGTAAGAGATTGTCTCTTGATTCTAACTCCTCAAATGAGTTACACATGGTGCTCTTTTATATCAAAAAATGGGAAGTGGTTTTGGGCACACAGATTGTGTAAAACCATTTGTCACATTGTTTTCGGTCTCCATAAAGTCTTCATTATCTTTTGAAAAAACTAGAAAGTTATTTACACACATCTTGGATATCTACAAAAAAGTGTTTGGATTATTTTGGACACGTACAACTCTAGATACGTACAACACACTGCACGGAACTTTTAACTCCATGAAAATTCGGTGGCCTGAACAGATCACTTCGGTTGTGCCCCTTAATGACTGAATGTGGATTGGTTGTCTTAATAAGAGCTATAGAAAAATGAATTTTGGACCATAATTAAAAATATAATACCATTTAGATGCACAGAGTGTTCATAGGCTACCCAATAGTGGACATGTGTTCATGGAACCCATACAGTTTTGGCCCATTTTCCTTCTAGATCATCTCTAGGGCCTCCAAATCACCCCATCCAACAATGGAATAAAAAAAAGCAACTTTGACCCATTAAAAAGTGTAAAACCCAAAATTAATTATTCAAATATGGAATTAAATTTGTTTTTATTTTTATAATTATCAATATAAAACAAGTTTATCATAGTGGTGTAAGTGTGAAAATGAAACAGTGAATCACAGTGCGATCTCACCCCCACACCTAAACATTTTCACTCTTGGGAAATGTCACATATCCAAAAAATGATGCTTTTATATATTCCCAACATCATGAAAATTTAACAATTGAGGAAATTTTAATTCATTAATGTAATGTGACTAACGCATGAACCACACCAAGGAGTTCTTCCTCGTGAAAATGGAAAAAGATCTCTCATAAAATATATCACAATGAAATTCAAAAAGATTCATGACACCGAATTGAGCAAGGAATTAAAAAGTAAACCATTCCACTAACTCTCCATGCATGTGAGTAAAAACTATTCCATGCTATTCATTCCACTTTCTATCAAATAAATATAGGTTATTTTAAAATTATTCAGTTTTAAATGAATTTTCATTGAACCTGCCCTACATCTTTTGCAATCATATTTAAAGGCCCACTCACTTAAGCATTCCCAAAAGTAAAACCACAAGCTACCGACCTAGATATCCCCATATGTTGTACATTTCATCACTACCCTCATTTTTTTGTTTTTTCATAAGTTTCATTTAGAGAAAATCTCACACTCATCTCTCAACCATTGTTTGATATCATAACAAAAATAATTGTAATAGTTATAACAAGATAATAGGTTGGGGAGGAGTGGGTTTTGACCTTCCCAAGAAACAACACAAATTTTTTTTTTAGGGAGTGAAACAATCAGATATCAAGTACACATGTATAGGTCAATACGGTATAGTAATAAAATAGATTGGATAAGGAATGAACGTATGTAAATATCATTTTAAGCTGAAAAATATTAACCAAACTTATATTTAACTTCTAGTAGGGAATAAATATTCCCACTTTGTGGTTTGGTGTGAAAATGTATAGAGATATTAGTGACACACTTTTTCAAAAAACTAATCACACAAGGGGAATCAATCATCACAATGGTTTCACATAGATACAACCATTTATATCATTGACATAAAACCAATTCACTAAAAATCTCTCCCTGATGTTAAATTCATACAAATATTATTTTTCACCATCTTTATGGTATTTTAACTTCCCCCCCTTATGGTCACCAAATCATGGAACTTTGAAATTTTTGAAGGGGAAAAAATGAAAATACCATAAAGAAGATGAAAAAGAGAAGAAAGAAGAAAGAAAATGGAAATCCTAATAAACTCAAAAAGACAAGGAAAAGTGAAAATACCATAAAGAAGGCAGAAAAGAGAAGAAAGAAAAATGATGATGAAAATTCCTATCTATCCCAAGAATGTACACACCCCCACACCTAGAATGTGAAGTGTCATCACTGTAATAATTGAGAAAGTGATAAAGAAGGATATAACCTAGTGTGTCTCACTGGTATATTGCTTCTTGAACATGGAGTTCCTCCATCAGGAACTGCGAAAGGGCTTCGTATAAGTGCTTCAACTGCTTCCCATTGACAGTGAAGGTTTTCTTGGTTTCATCATTTTGAACTTGAACAACACCCAATAGAGATACATTAATAACAATGTATGGGTCAAACCAGCAAGAAAAAAGCTTACCTGGATGCAACTTTAGCCTTGCATTATAAAGGAGGACCTTCTGCTCAATGTGGAACTGGCGATGAAGTATAAGATAGTCGTGGGAAACCATGGTTAAATCCTTATAAATCTTGGAGTTTTCATATGCATCTCTTATTATTTCCTCCAACTCCTGAATCTTCAATGTCCTTTGAGAACATGCACCAGAAAGATTAAAATTGCATTGTTTGATGGCCTAGTAGGCCTGGTGATCAATCTCAATAGGCAGGTGAAAAATCCTTCCAAACACAAGATGATATGGTGACATTCCAAAGGGTGTTTTGAAAGTAGTAAAGTAGTCCCATAATGAATCATCAAGATGATGACTCTAATTTTTTCTATTGGGTTGAACCGTTTTTTCAAAAATCGATTCTTCCTCTCTATTTGACACCTTGTATTGATCATTGGTCTGTGGATGATATGCAGTAGTCCCTCTATGACTGACCCCATACCGACACAAAAGTGATTACATTGTTCGGTTGCAGAAATTAAAACTGTGGTCACTAATGATGAACCTAGGTAAGACAAACCTATAGAAGATTTGGGTTCTCAAAATTTCTATAACAACATTAGAATCAGAAGTCCTTGTAGCTCCTTCCTCTACCCATTTTGACACGTAATCAACTTCCAGAGGTATGTACATGTTGCCAAAGGAATTGGGAAATGGACCCATAAAATCAATGTTCCAAACATCCAAAATGTCAAGAAAGAGCAACGATTGTTGTGACATTTCATTTCTTTTACGGACATTCCTCATTATTTGACAATGAGGAAAAGATTTTCAAAAATCATGGGCATCTTGAAAAAGTGTTGGCCAAAAAATGCCAGAATCAAGAAACTTGTGAGTAGTCCGTTGGGGACCAAAGTGGCCCCCACAAGCAAGAGTGTGACATAATCTAAGGACATACTGAAACTCAGTATCAGAAACATAATGCCAAAGGAATTGATCACTACATGTGCGCCAGAGGTAGGGGACATCCCAAATGTAACAACAAGACTCATGTTTTAGATGACTGGCTTTGTTTTTATTGAAATTAGTTGGAATGCAAGATGTTACCAAATAATTTACAATTTCAGCATACCAATGAATATCATCTTGCACTCGGTACAATTTATCATCAGGAAACATATCATTTATAGGAATACATGGGGATGAGTCAATGTTTGAGGATGGTGGAATCCTACTAATATGGTCAACAACCACATTATCTACTCAATTTTTATATCTAATTTATTGATTAAATTCTTGATAGACGGCCATCCAATGAATGAGACATGGCTTGGCTTCCAGTTTCTTAAGGAGATACAAGAGGGCTGCATGGTCTGAGAACATAATGAATTTGGACACCAAAAGGTTTGACCTAAATTTTTCCATGGTAAATACAATGGAATGGAATTATTTTTGAGTTGTGGTGTAGTTTTCTTGTGCAGGGTCCAAATTACGTGATGCATAGGCAATGACATGTGGAGCTCAATCAACCCTTTGGGACAAGACAGCCCCAGCTTCATAGTTAGAGGCATCACAAATGAGCTCAAATGGTAAATCCCACCAAGGTGGTTGGATTACTAGGGGTGACATGAGACTCGATTTTAAATTATTAAAAGCTTCATCACATTATTTATGAAAAACAAATTCCTTTTCTTTTTGGAGTAATCCGGAGAGGGGGAGTACAATTTTACTAAAGTCTTGAATGAAACGATGGTAAAATCTAGCATGAACTAGGAATTACCTCACATCCTGTACATCTTTGGGGAATGGAAAGTAATAAATGACATACACTTTTGATTTATATACATGAATACCATCCCCATAAATTACATTCCCCAAAACTATACCTTATCGCACCATGAAATGACGTTTCTCACAACTTAATACGAGATTGTTTTCAATACAGTGATGTAGAATGGAAGAAAGACTACTCAAACATTTATCAAAAGAGGATCCATAAATAGTGAAATCATCCATGAATACTTTCACGAAACACTGCTAGAAAGATGATATTTCCCAACACTTCTATACCAACGGTTTGTAAAAACCATTGGTATAGCTACCATTTCGCAACGGTTCACCAAAACCGTTGGGAAATCCATAGATTTCCCCACCTTTCCCAACGGTTCACCAAAACCCTTGGGAAAGGCTATCTTTTGAGCCTCTTTCCCAACGGTTTTGGTGAACCGTTGGGAAAGGTCACTCTTTCCCAACGGTTCACCAAAACCGTTGGGAAAAAACACCCAGAAATTCAACCTCCAGCCTAAAGAATTCCACCCACCTATAACCTAACCCAACGGTTTTGAAAACCGTTGGGAAAGGTCTATCCCAACTGTTTTCAAAACCGTTGGGATAGGTTCTTTATTTTTTTCCCAGATCTACTAACCGAGAACATTATATAAATCAAAATTTTAAATAATTATGATAATACATATATATATTTATGAAATTATGTTTACAAAAGTGATGTTAGCTTAGTGGTTAAGTCGTTCGATTATAAACGAGGGGTCCTGGGATCAAATCCCAGCGGGTTTTTTATTTTTGGAATTTATATACCAACGGTTCCATTACTGTTGGTATAGATTTCATATTACCTATACCAACGGTTTCCAAAACTGTTGGTATAGGTCTATACTAACGGTTTTACAAAAACCGTTGGTATAGACCTATCCCAATGGCTTACTTGGCTACGATTTTTCAAACCGTTGGTATAGGCTATACCAACGGTTTGGAGGCCTATACCAACGGTTCCAAACCATTGTTAAAGGTTAGTTTTCCAGTAGTGAAATTTTCTAGGTAATCCGAAAAAATACTAACCATGCATCATTGCAAAGTACCCGGAGCATTGAATAGACCAAATGACATCCCTCTATAGGAAAATGTGTCAAAGGGGAAAGTGAAGGTTGTTTTTGCATGATCCTCATGGGAAATATGGATCTGAAAGTATGTAGAATACCCATAAAGGAAATAGTAGTGGGATTTACCTACTAGCCTCTCTAGAATTTAGTCAATGAATGGAAAAGGGAAATGGTCTTTCCTAGTGTATTGGTTCAGTCAGCGATAATCTATACAGACACGCCAACTATTCTGCACACGAGTTGGAACCAATTAATTGTTTTAATTTTTGATTGTTATAAGGATATTTTTTTAGGATCTACTTGAATGGGACATACCCATTGGTTTTAAGAGATGATGTAAATGATTCCAGCAGCCGATAATTTTGTTACCTCCTTTTTCACAACTTCTATGAGGTTTGGGTTCAGTGGATGTTGTGCCTGCCTCACTGGTTTAGCCTCATCATTTAACCAAATATTATGCATACAAATTGATGGGATAATACCAGGAATTTCAGCAAGTGTCCATCCCAAAGATTTTTTATACCCCTTCAATAGTTCAAGTAGTCACAATACATTCTCAGGAAAGAGTGAACTAGAAATGATGATGGGAAATTTGTTTCCATTCTCAAGATATGAATATTTTATATCTTGAGGTAGTTTTTTCAGTTCCAATTTAGCTGAATTTTAGATTAATGGGAGTGTGTTTGAAAGTGAGAGGTCATTATTGTCACGAACCGGATCTTGTCGCCACCATTAACGGCACCAAACCCGGCCCGTGGAAAGGCCCAAAGGGTGTTCCCTATCCCCACGGACTGGCACAAGTTCCCGAGTATCAAACAAATCTGGTTTGGGAACGATTTACCCGAGTATGAAAGTATAAATCATAAAAAAACCAATCAATTATTAGAATATAAAATTTTCATGCTAAACAATTATTAACAAAAAAAGATCTGAATACATATGTTTAAAGACACTAAAAGGGGTCTAAAAAAAATAATGACAACATTAAGACATCCCCATGGACTCCATATGACAAGGGGATCATCACCTGCAAGCTGTCCCCGCAACTCCGCCCCAACGATGGGGACTAACATCCCGAACCGCCATCACCCTTAGCCTTCCCTTTACCTCAGTCAAGCATAAGAAAGTCTACTTACACCCAAGGGGTGTAAGTAGGGTTTGAGCCTAAGCCCAATAGGATAGCACCAGATGATTTTAAAGAGCATGCAATACAATCTGAACAAAACAAGCAATTTTAGTACACAAGGTGAAACAGTGTTAAAATTTAAAGAAATGCAACTTTCAAATGAAAACAGTTTTCAATCCGAGAATTTCAGACTGTTAGCATATTAAATAGACATGTGATCTACTGTAATGTACTGCCAAAAACAACCCACAACAAGGGTAAATACCACAAATCCAATGAGCATCAAAATCGAGAACACCCCTAAGCACTAGGTTGTCTCATGCCCTATGTACCTCGTACCTCGGTGTAGAGTAACCATAGAAAAATCCATTCTCATGAACGAGACACTAGTAGGGAACATAACCATAACCCAGTGGTCCCCAATCATCATCCAAATAGTTTAGTTAGAGTTGTTGTTATCCATATGCTAAGTGGAACATGGACAAAACCCATCCGATCCACTAGCCGTACTAGTACAAATCCGCCCCACCTAGGTACCCGGGCTTCCCCTTTTTGTGCTCAAACAATTTTAGCAAGAAACACACATCCTTTTTCATATAAAATATCACTACTGGTCACAAAAAAAATTGTACAGTAGCTACACACATTTTATACCATTTAAAACACACAATAAAATAATTTTATTTCCAATAAAACAACCTCTCAAAACATTACATTGTTTTGCACCCAAAAATCTTTAAGATATCCACCTTTCAGACTATGTTAACACTTTTAAGTTATTAAAAAAAAATTTCAGTTCAACACCCTTTAATAAAACCAACAATTCAGTTATGGGGCATCCTAAAATGAACCAATAAAATATTTGAATGAAAAAACACCAATTTCACCAAAAATTGGAACTTAAAATTCATTTGCATTATAAATGCAACTAAAACCAATTTTTAAAGAAACATTCAAGTGAAATAAACATTAAGGTACCATGAAAACAGCATGATAATTCACAAAAATTTCACACACAATGGAATCATCTACCAAATTAACAAAAACCCTTGAATCTCCGTGCGAAAATCAAATCGCACCCCCGCCGCACCAAGAGAGAAGTAGATCAAACCTAAAACCACACAAATTGGCCAAGAAACCCAAAGTTAAACCCTAGGTTAGAAATCCTAGTTTCTGGACATTAGTAAACTGAATTATAACCGAGGAAACCCTAAGAACAATGAGTTAAACCCAAATTCATTTGAAATAGGAAAGAAAAGGGCTCATTTACTTGAAGTATCTTGAAGTAATCACTCCAAAACTCCCGTATCTGAGATTTAAAAGAGACAAAATTTAGGTTACATTCGAAAAAGATGTTTTAGCTCATTTAGGAACTAGAATGGATGAAAAAGATTGAGAATTGAGAGAGTTATGAAAGAAATACATTACCTTCTCAAATCTAGGGGATTTGAGGAACTCTATAAAGTTAAGCACCAAATCGCGATTATCCAGAGCTCCAAAGAGGTGGGAGAGAGTTTAGACACGCGGCTGGCTAAATTGGGATTGGGTGAGACTTGGAATCACTGAGAAATCCCAAATATTGAATATGTTATAACAAAATCAAATTTTATTTTTAAAACAAAAATTGGGCTTTCGGGAAGGCCCAACCCCTTAGATAAAAACCCAAATAAATCCTAGTTATGTATTTCTAAAAGCTCCAAATTTCCTGGGTGGTGTTAATAGGTTAGGGGAGGTCAATTAGGAATTTTAATGGATGAAAAATGTTGAAAAATGAAAATGTTATAAAAGATACAAATTTATTTTTTAATCTGGAATTGGGCTCACGTTTTGGCCCAATTCATGAATACTCATCTATTCCTCCCTAAAACCTAGGGAAACCCCTAAAACAAAGAAAGGATGTAAATTAAATGAAAAATAACTTTAAAATATGTCTTTTATGTCACAATTCTCCCCACCATGAAGGACTTTCCGCCCCGGAAAGTCAACATGAATCTCGGTTGGAAAACAAGAATGGGTACTCTTGCTCGACCCATGACTTTCGCTCCCATGTCTCATGTGTATCACTCCCATGATGCCATGAAACCCGGACTAAAGGAATAGACTTTACATGAAGTATCTTCTCTTGGGAGTCCACTATTTTCACCGGCCTCTCTACGATAGACAAGTTAGGCTCTATCTCCAGTTCATCCCAACTCAACACATGGGATGGATCTGAATTGTATTTCATCAACTGAGAGACGTGGAAGACATCATTGATAGACATCAACTGAGAAGGTAAGGCCAACCTGTATGCCACCTTTCCAATACCCTCTGTGATCTCAAAGGGTTCGACATACCATGGCATCAGCTTACCTTGCTTCCCCAATCGACTATGGCCCAGACGAGGGGCCACTTTTAAGAATACCCTGTCACCCACAAAAAACTCTAGGTCTCGACGCCTCCTGTTAGCATAAGATTTATGATGACTCTGAGCTGTCAATAAGTGCTGCCTGATCAACTTGACCTTCTTAGAAGTCTCCTGCACAAGGCTCGCTCCCAACAGTGAAGTCTCTCCTACCTCAGCCCAACATAGGGGGAACCGACAAGGCCAACCATAGAGCACCACAAAAGGGGCCATTCGAATCGTCGATTGGTAACTATTATTATAAGAAAACTCTACCAATCCCAAATGGCTATCCCAAGAACCTCCAAAGTCCAAGACAAATGCACGAAGCATGTCATCCAATATCTGATTCGCCCGCTCTGTCTGACCATCCGTCTGTGGGTGGTATGTCGTGCTCATCTTAATTTGAGACCCCAAGGACTTTTTAAGGCCTTCCCAAAATCGAGAAGTGAAGCAGGGGTCTCTATCTGAGACAACAAATGATGGTACACCATGGAGTCTCACCACTTCCTGAAGATACAAATGGCCCAACTCATATACTTTAGTTGTATCTTTTATCGGAATGAAGTGGGATGATTTGGTCTGACGATCAATCACCACCCAAATAGCATTCTTACCTTGAGGTGTATGAGGTAAGCCAACAATGCAGTCCATGGAGACCTCTTCCCACTTCTAGGGAGGAATGGGTAGTGGTTGGAGCAAACCAGATGGCCTTTGGTGCTCTGATTTCCCCTGCTGACATGTGTAGCATCTTAAAACAAAGTTTTCTATGTCCCGTCTCATTCCAAGCCACCAAAACTGCCGATGAACATCATAATACATCTTAGTGGCACTCAGATGGACAAAACACTAATACTGGTGGCTATCTTGCATCACCACCTTCTGCAGAGATAATGGCACTACTGAATGACCCTTGAAGCACAAGATGCCCTCGGGAGACGACGACCAATCAGAGGATGTCTCCCCACCATGAAGGAACAACTTAGACCAGTGACAAAGATCATCACTGGGCTTTTCCTACTAAGTCAACTCCAATAGAGAAGGAGTCAACTGGACACTTTCCAAGAATGCCCCTCCACTGTATTCCCTGGTCTCCACATGCATCAGAGAAAAGAGACCCATCAATTTCCACTCATCACTAGACTTCCTCAAATCCTGCACTGGAACTCTTCTGCTCAAAGCGTTGGCCACTACATTACCCTTTCCTGGGGTATAGACAATTTCAAAGTCAAACCCCTGCAAGTACTCGATCCAGCGATGTTGCCTCAAGTTGAGGTCCTTCGGCGAGAAGATATAAGCCAAGCATTTGTGATCAGAGTATACCACAAACTTCTCCCCAAAGAGGTAGTGACGCCATGTCTTCAAAGCATGCATCACCACTGCCAACTCCAAGTCATGGGTTGGGTAGTTCTTTTCATGTGGTCAAAGTTGGTGAGAGTCATACGCGACCACATGATCATCCTGCATAAGCACGCACCCAAGACCCATACCTGAAGCATCACAATAGACCACATATCCCTTTCCAGCCTCTGGAAAAATTAGCACGGGGGCGGTAGTCAGCCTCGACTTCAGCTCCTCGAATGATGCCTGAAATTCTGGACCCCATACAAACTTCACCCCTTTCCGGGTGAGGGAAGTCATTAGTGAAGCAAGCCGAGAGAAATCCTGAACGAATCGTCTGTAATAACCAGCAAAGCCAAGAAAAATCCTGATCTCAAACACATTCTTTGGTTTCTACCACGACATGACTGCACTAATTTTCTCAGGGTCCACTAAAAATCCATGATCTGAGATTACATGCCCCAGAAATCTCACCTCTCTGATCCAAAAAGTGCACTTTGACAACTTTTCATAGAGGCGGTGATCTCGTAATGTACCCAAAACGATCCTCAAGTGATGTTCGTGTTCCTCCTCAGAGCAAGAGCATACCAGAATGTCATCCATGAACACCACAACAAAGTGAACGAGATACTGATGGAACACCCTATTCATAAGTTCCATAAATACCGCTGGAGCATTGGTCAATCCAAAGGGCATGACCTAATACTCAAAGTGGTCATACCTGCTTCGGAAGGCTGTCTTAGGGATATCTGACTCCTTCACCCTGAGTTAATGATACCCTGAACGCAAGGTATATCTTTGAGAAACACTTTTCCCCCCTTAAACTGATCAAACAAATCATCTATTTTGGGCAAATGGTATTTGTTTTTAATTGTTACCTTATTCAGCTTCCGGTAGTCAATGCACAACCGGAGGGATCCATCAGCCTTTTTTGCAAACAACACAGGAGCGGACCAAGGAGAGACGCTCGGGTGAATGAATCCTTTGGATTATAAGTCGTCCAGTTGTATATTGAATTCCCTCAACTCGGTGGGGGCCATGCGATAAGAGGGAAGAGATATTGGTTGTGTTCCCGGCGCCAGATCAATCGAAAACTCCACATCCCGCTCCGGGGGCAAACCAGAAAAATCATCAGGGAATATCTCGGGAAACTCATTCACTACACAAGGTAGTGCACCTTTAGGGGAAAGACCATCCTCTAGAACAAGCTAAGATAACTGGAAGATAACTCTTCCCAACTTTGGGAGTGGAGGCCCTGCACGACTTGATCGTGGATCCCATTTTCCATGAAAAACCTGACGACTCCCATCCGGTGCCGTGAAACTCACACGCTGTCTGTAGCAATCGATGTGTTCCTGGAAGTGTAATAGACAATCCATCCCGATTATGACATCAAAAAGGACCATATCTAAGACCAAGAGGTCCCACTCCATCTCGACCCCTGACACCGAAAGTACACACGAGGGGCACCTGAGGCCCTGCTCCTTCTTCTTTCCCAACGGTGTCACCAACTCCATCACAAAAGACATCAACTCAGTTGGAAAATTCAGAAAGTCCACAAAATGTCCAGAAATGAATGAAACAGAGGCACCTGTATCAAAAAGAGCAATAGCTATAGAAGATGCGATCAGAACGGTACCTCGAACTGTCGATGGTCCCACCTCTGATCCTGCTAGTGACTGATCCACTGCATGGAGATGTCCAGTATCTGCCTGTGGATGACCCCTAGTCTGTGGTTGTGCCCTGAACTGGCTCTTCCCAGAAGATGATCCATCCCTACCACCACGAACACCAAATCGAGATCCCCCAGTCCTCCACGGCTCAGACTGTGCGGGAACTCCTCTTGAAGCCACTGACCCTGCCCCACATGGGAGTAGACGTGCCACACCGAAGAAGCGCTGCAAATTACCTATACCTCCACACTGGTAAAAAGGATTTGGAGGAAGAGGACATGCTGGTCGGATATGCCCAGGCCTCCCACATTGGTGGCACACGACCGATCTCGCATCAGAAGCCGCAGAAGAAAACTGCCTGGAAGAGTGGCCTGAACTGCCCCCTCCTTTCTTCACATGATCCTCCCGCTTCCTTTTCTTCTCTGAGGAGCTGCCACTGCCCACTACTGATACTAAACCATAGAAACCAGCCCCGCCTTTCCTATCAGTCTCCACCATGCACGCCCGATCAACAACCTCAGCATAGGTCCTCAGCTTAAACAAGAACACATGGGAGTATATCTCTGGTCGCAAGCCTTTCTCAAACCTCTGGGCATTTGCTTGCTCATTAGAGAAAATTTCTGGAGCATACCGAACCAAATCAGCGAAATAGTTGGCATACTCCATCACAAATATATTCTCCTGAACAAGTTCCATGAACTCTCTAGACCTGGAATAAGCCAACACCTCAGGGTAATACTGTTCATTGAAGACAACCTTGAAATCTCCCCAGTGCATCTGCTCATTCTTCCCAGACTGAAGCACTGACTCCCACCATTTTTGGCTGGGTCCCTCCAACATAAATGAGGTACACTTCACCCTAAGCTCCTCGTGTGTTTCTAGGAACTCAAACATACAATCGATCTTCTTGATCCATTCTTCTGCTTCCCGGGGTTCTGTGCTACCTCGGAAGGTAGGAGGCTTGTTTTTCAGAAACTCTTGTGCTTTATCTTTTCTAGGACCTGTCTCCTCTTCCCTAACAGAAATAAGAGCATGAGTTGGTCCCTGTCCCAAAGCTTGGATAGCCCAAACAACAACCTCCACGAGCCTCTGATCAATCGGCGTGAGAGAACTCTCTCCAGCTTCCTCCTGTGGGTGCGTGGGAGCTTTCCGGGGAGGCATGTTGCTACAAAATGCAACAGTCACAAAACAATAGTCAATACCACAATTATGAAAATTGTAATCAAATACATCAAATATAAATAAACTAAACACATTCCTGTAATAAAAGAAACAACTTCCCCACATCTGCCTGATGTCCACATGTGGTCTGCAACCCACACGTCTCACCTGGAAGTGAAGTCAATCATTAAATTCCAACATCCTCTGGTGACTCAAGGTCTGCAATGAGAGGTGCGGGCCATGCACCCTACTCACAACCAATACCCCGAGCCCTGACAGTCCTATCTCCTGTCTATCCCGACTCATCCCAAAATTACAATGTAACCCAAAAACAATAACCTCCTCTGATACCATTTTGTGACGAACCGGATCTGGTTACCACCATTAACGGCACCAAACCTGGCCCATGGCAAGGCCCGAAGGGCGTTCCCTATCCCCACGGGAAGACACAAGTGCCCGGGTATCAAAAAAATCTAGTTTTAGAACTATTTACCCGAGTATAAAAGCATAAATCATAAAAAAACAATCAATTATTAGAATCTTAAATTTTCATGCTAAACAATTCTTAACAAAACCAGATCTGAATACATATGTTTAAAGACACTAAAAGTTGTCTAAAAACAAATAATGACAACATAAAGACATCCCCATGGACTCCACATGACAAGGGGATCATCACCCGCAAGCCGTCCCTGCAACTCCTCCCCAACGATGGGGACTAACATCCCGAACCGCCATCACCCTTAGCCTTCCCTTTACCTGAGTCAAGCATAAGCATGTCTACTTACACCCAAAAGGTGTAATTAGGGTGTGATCCTAAGCCCAATAGGATACCACCAGATGATTCTAAAGAGCATGCAATACAATGTGAACAAAACAAGAAATTTTAATACACAAGGTGAAACAGTGTTAAAATTTAAATAAATGCAACTTTCAAATGAAAACAATTTTCAATCCGAGAATTTCAGAATGTTAGCATATTAAATAGACATGTGAGCTATTGTAAAGTACTTCCAAAAACAACCCACAACAAGGGTAAATACCACAAATCCAATGAGCATCAAAATCGGGAACACCCCTAAGCACTAGGTTGTCTCGGGCCCTATGTACCTCGTACCTCGGTGTAGAGTAACCATAGAAAAATCCATTCTCATGCACGAGACACTAGTAGGGAACATACCCATAACCTAGTGGTCCCCAATCATCATCCAAATAGTTTAGTTAGAGTTGTCATTATCCATATGCTAAGTGGAACAGGGACAAAACCCATCTGATCCACTAGCCGTACTAGTACAAATCCACCCCACCTAGGTACCCGGGCTTCCCCTTTTTGTGCTCAAACAATTTCAGCAAGAAAAACACATACTTTTTCATATAAAATAACACTACTGGTAACTAACAAATTATACAGTAGCTACACACATTTTATACCATTTAAAACACACAATAAAATAATTTGATTTCCAATAAAATAACCTCTCAAAACATCACATTGTTTTGCACCCAAAGATCTTTACGAAATCCACATTTCACACTATGTTAACACTTGTCAGTAATTAAAACATAATTTCAGTTCAAAACCCTTTAATGAAACCAACAATTATGTTATGGGGCATCCCAAAATGAACCAATAAAAGATTTGAATGAAAAACCCCCAATTTCACCAAAAATTGGAACTTAAAATTCATTTTCATTATAAATGAAACTAAAACCAATTTTTTACAGAAACATTAAAGTGAAATAAACATTAAGGTTACATGAAAAAAACAAGATAATTCCCAAAAATTTCACACACAATGGAATCACCTACCAAATTAACAAAAACCCTTGAATCTCCGTGCGAAAATCAAATCGCACCCCTACCGCACCAAGAGAGAACTAGATCAAACCTAAAACCACACAAATTGGCCATGAAAGCCCAAATTTAAACCCTAGGTTCGCAATCCTAGTTTCTGGACATTAGTAAACTCAATTATAACCGAATAAACCCTAAGAACAATGTGTTAAACCCAAATTAATTTGAAAGAGGAAAGAAAAGGGCTCATTTACTTGAAGTATCTTTAAGTAATCACTCCAAAACTCCAGTATCTGAAATTTAAAAGATCCATAATTTAGGTTACATTTGAAGAAGATGTATTATCTCATTTAGAAACTAGAATTGAGGAAAAATATTGAGAATTGAGAGAGTTATGAAAGAAATACTTTAACTCTTCAAATCTAGGAGATTTGAGGAACCCTATGAAGTTCGGCACCAAATCGTGATTATCCAGATCTCCAAAGAGGTGGGCGAGAGTTCAGACGCGCGGATGGGTTAATTGGGCTTGGGTGAGACTTGGAATCACCGAAAAATCTCAAATATTGAATAAGTTATAACAAAATCAATTTTTATTTGTAAAACAGGAATTGAGCTTTCAAGAAGGCCCAACCCCTTAGAGAAAAACCCAAATAGACCCTAGTTATGGATTTCTAAAAGCTTCAAATTACCTTGGGGTGTTAATAGGTTAGGGGAGGTCAAATAGGAATTTTAATGGGGGAAAAATGTAGAAAAATGAAAAATTTATAAAAGATACAAAATTTATTTTTTAGTCTGGAATTGGGCTCACGGTTTGGCCCAATTCATGAATACTCATCTATTCCTCCCTAAAACCTAGGGAAACCCCCAAAACAAAAAAAAGGATGTAAATTAAATGAAAATTACCTTTAGAATATATCTTGTATGTGACAATTATTCTCATCTAACTGCTCAATGGTATCATCTTCATCTGAGTAAAGATCTTTTACAAGATTAGCAGTATCATCGATGGTCATCAGATCCTCGGTGTTCAAGAAATTATCAATTAATAAACATGCATGACACTTTTCTAGACCAATACAACATTCAATGCATGATTCATTACCTAAAATTTCAATCAATTAAGAAAACTTAGAAAGGGTATTTGGGGAATGAAATTTTTTTAGGGGAAGTAAGTACACCAATTCAATTAACATATAGAGATGAATGTTCTTCTGAGGGGTGCTTCATGGCATCAAAGATGTTGAAGTAGAAAATGTCACCACCAAAATCCATAGATAATATACAATTATGAACATTAATTATGTTTTTGGAGGTATTCAAGATGGGCCACCCCAATATAATCGGGGCATGTCCATTCATCCTATCACCCTCTATTTTAATCATATAAAAGCCAGAAGGAAAAATTAAATTTTGAACCCTCACAAGAACATCCTCTAACACACTAGAGGGATGTGCGGTACTCCAATTGTCTATTTAAACAAAAATTACAGTGGGATTCAGTTCCCCGACCAGAAATTTAGATTAAATGGAGTGAGGAATCACATTTATAGAGGCACCTAAATAAATCATAGCATTAGAAAAAAACAATTCCCCTATGGTGCACAGAATTGAGAATGTTCCAATATCATTTCACTTGGTGGGAAGTAATGGATCTATCAATGCTGAAACATTCCTCCATAATCTAACTTTCTCATCACCTCCAAGTCACCTTCTGTGGTTATACAACTCTCTTAGAAACTTGGCATACCGTGGAATTTTATTCACAACATCAATCAATGGGATGTTAACCTACAGTTTCTAGAAAATTTCCAATATTTACTTATGAAGTTCGTTTTCCTTTTGTTCGCATGGCTGGTTGGACCTTTGAGGAAGTGGAATGGTTGGGCTAGGTGAATCATTAATATACAAACTCTTTCCTTTGGAAGGGATTCTCTTAGTACACGGTTCTTCAACATTTGAAACATTTTTAATGGTTGGGATGGAGGTTTCCTTAGAAGCAGATGACTCCAATGGAGGATTCATTTTACTATCTAGTTATTTTCCACTCCTAAGGGTGATGGCACTAACATTTCCTTTATCCCTAGGGTTAACTACTGGTTGAGGGGAATGTTTACCTGACCCATGTCTTTGAATTTCAACCACCGAGTTAGGTAGTTGGCCTAATTGGATTTTGAGGTTTTGTATGGATGCCTGAGTGGTTGGTTGGAATTGGATATTGTAGATAGCCATTTGTTTCATCATATAATCAAGGATAGGTTCAGGTTTTGGAGGGGTTTGTTGGAAAGGCCTTTGGGGTGGTTGAGGATTTCTTGGTGGGGGTGGTGGATGACTACTCCTCCCTATTTAGTTTCATTATTGTTGAGGTTGGTTTGAATACCCCCCATGCCTATAGACTTGGTTATACTTCCACCCAGGGTTGGATGGATAGTAAGATTCTTACCCAAAGGGTTGGTTATAGGGGCGACCTGGTAATATTACCTTAAAACTCTCAGATGTTTCCCTCAATTGAGGAAATTGGGTAGAATAGTGGGAGTTAGAAGAACATATACAAAAATGGATGGGAGGAAGAGATTAGGATTTCCCTTGGGAAAGAGCAAGATATCGAAGAAGGTTACTTACCTTCTTGAACTTTGTGTCCACCTTCTTCTCGAATTCATTACTTTTCACCTCATGGACACCTCGAATTGGAACATTAGACCTTGAACCAAATTGCTCTGTGTTTTGTTCCATGTTCTCAATCAGGGTTCTTGAAGAAATTTGGGACATACCAACTAGCGCACCACCTGTAGCAACATCGACCATATTTCGATCAATAGTGATTAAAACGTTATAAAAATATTGAATTAAAAGTTGATCACTTATTTGGTGGTGTGGGAATCTTAAACATATCTTTTTAAAGAATTATCATTATTCATGAAATGTTTCCCCTTGAGATTGTATTATCCTACAAATTTATTTCATTATTATTGCAGTTTGAGAGGCTGGAAAAATATTTTTCAAGGGAAAGGCGTTTCATGTCTTCCTAGCCTCTTATTATGGAAATAACATAATATAACCAATCTTTTGTTGTATCTTCTAAATAAAAGGGTAATTCTGTAAGATTTACAAGTTCTTCATCCACATTTGAAGGTTTTATTGTATTACACATAGTATGAAATTATTTTTAATGCTTGTGTGGATCCTCTCCAATAAGTCCATGGAATCTTGGTAATCGATGAATTAAACCATATTTTAGTTCCAAATTGGGTGCCTTTCCTTATAATTGAATATAGGTGGGTTGGATATCACCATGAGGAGTGGTTAGTTATTTTAGTGTTCAATTGTTTTCAGAGGTGTTATTCACGTTAATTTTAGTTTTAATTTGGGTTCCCAAAGAAGAAAAATAAGGACCAAGATGAGTGTTAATGTTTTATGTGTCGTCCTTCATAGGTTCCTCTGGTGTATCTCAGGGTCACTAATGTAGGATCCTCTTCGGTTAGGGTTTAAAAGGATGTAATTCTAATTGAGTAGAATGTGTAATTCATAGAACCTACACAAGAAATAAATTAGAACACTAAAATAAATGTAAAGGTAGAAGATAAAACAAAAAAACATTCACAAAATTTAAAAAAAAATTATCAAAAACACTCACAAAAACCAAAGTGTTCACCAGAAATGATGCCAAAATTTTACCATGTTATCATGAAACATCAAATTGGGTATGATTTTAAGATATGTTTATAGTCTAGGGAAGAAATTAGGTCATATCTATAGGAGAATTAATAGTTTTAGAGAACTTATTTCTAATAAGAATTACTAAAAGAGGGGGGGGGGGTGGTTTTGAAAACAGATTTAAGTAAATTACTTAATTAAAAAGTTAAATAGTTGATAAACAAAGGTGGTGTATTAATAATTATGAGAGAATAATATCATTTCTAGTTCACTACACATATTTTATAGTTCATTGTTCTAAAAATTTAACATGGTTTTGTTTAATTCTTTGGTTGATGGTTGTCAAGATCTTGACTCCCCTCTTGCCTCTTCAAAAGATGCTTAAAGAACCACCCCTCGACACAAAAATCATATTTCCAGGATTTGGTTATCAATCATAGAAAAAAATTTATAACAAATCATAAATAAATTTTATGTATGTGTGAGATAAATAGGATTATTGTGTTGTCCAATCAGAAAAAACCAAGATCCCCACAGGAAATCTTAACCCAATCAGTGTTGAAATAAAAAGCGTTCCACTTAATTATATCAAATGAAATGTAATCAGGGGATAAAAATGTCAAGATAAAATATAAGTAAAATATTAAAAACAAAAATTATACAAAACTAGTATAAGATCATGTTCTAGAACTCCCTCCCCAGTTTATGTAGCTCCCTCGAAATGATAATCCACCATTTATCTCTCCATCGAGAGGAGGAGGTGGCTCGGGTGGAACACCTTCTTCATCCTTAATCTCCCTATGAGGATAGGGGCCTCCAAAACTTATAGGATGATGAGGATACTCATATAGGACTCCAAAATTTCAGATAATGGCTTCTGATTCGAACTTCTCAAATGAGGTACCAATGGTGCTCTTTTATAGCAAAAATGGGAAGTGGTTTTGGTAACACAGATTGTGTAAAACCATTTGTCACATTGTTTTTCGACTCCAGACAGTCTTCAATCGCTTTTGAAAAAACTATAAAGTTGTTACCATACGTCTTGGATATCTCTAAATAATGTTTGGATTCTTTTGGACACGTAAAACTCTAGATATTGATAGAACACAACACACAACTTTTGAATCCATGCGAATTCGTTGGCCTGGACATATCACTTCGGTTTTTCTAGTTAATGACCGAATGGGGCTTGGTTGTATTCATAGGAGTTGTAGAAAATTGAATTTTGGACCAGTACCCAAAATATTTTCCTTTTCAGATTCATGAGGTTTTCAGAATCTACCCAACAATGGACATGTGTTCATGGAACCCATGCTGTTTTGGCCCATTTTGTTTCTGGATCATCTCTGGGGCCTCCAAATCACCTCCTCTTACAATAGAGTCATCAAAACAAGTAACATTGTCCCCTTAAATAGTGATATAAGCAAAATAAATTATTCAAAAATTGAATTAAATTTGTAATTATTTTTTAATTTTCGACATAAAACATGTTTAGCATAGTGGTGTAAGGGTGAAAATGAAACAGTGTATCGCAGTGCGATCAATGTTTAAAAACATTTTATGATTTAAATTTAGTCTCATTTTTAGATTTTACATTTAACTATAAGGATTTACCTTTCATAATATAATATGATATTTGGATATCATTAATCTTATCAATAGGAAATTCATCTATGTCTTGGTCCACAAGGCTAAAAATATTTATATCATATTTACCTAGGAGAATCATTATTTACCTTTTCACCATTAAAGAATCATTAATAAATTCTATATAACATTGAATCATGTTAACAATATTATTAGATGGAATAAATAATTCATTCACTAACTCATCTTCTCCCATTAAAATATTCTGAAATTGAGAAATTTTTTTTATTAATTAATCCTTAAAATTGTTATCTATTTCATGGATATCAGGGAACTATCTTGAAATTCCATTCATCATCTTAAATCACTTGATTCATACCAAATATTTTCCTTATAGTGATGTGAGTAACACATTATGAACTCCCCAATATCATTTAATATTCTTTTTATCTAGTGAAGTATAGTCCATCATATCTTCATAAATATGTAAAGTGTTCTTGGTGATATCAAGAAACTTCGAATCCAAGAGGAATAAAATATGTAAAAATTATCTCCTTAAATAGATGTAATACCTTACAAACAAACATGGTAATTAATTTTTTATTTATTGTATTAATTCATTATATATATTTCCTCCATTAAAAATATTACAAAAATAAATAACAAAATCTGATACTTGAGAATACCTAGAACCCTGAAAATACACTCTAATACTAAATGAAAGGCCCATGTGAGAGTAAACCACATATAAGGGGCGGGGGGTGGGGTGAATTGGGGGTTATAGGAATGAAAACTATCAACTATGTTTTTAATTTATTTTTAGTGTGAAGGATCATGAATAAAACACATTAATGATGTGATATAAATAAAAACTAATATGCATGGAACAAGGGGTTTTATAAGGTTTAATCACCCATTTTATCTTGTATCTAACCCTTGGTGTACAGATATTTGATTCTCACTATCCATATTCTTATCATTTTTAAAAAATAATAAGGATTAGACTCATAAATATAGTATTTAACTATAAGTACAAGAAATATCCACGTAAGTATCAAAAATTTAAGCAATCTTATACAACCTCCATATGAGACTCTAGAATTTTAATCATGTGTAGACCTATAAAATTCTTCTTAAAACTAGTAAAATTATCTTTGAAATGATCACTAGAATGTATGTCCAGTTACTTCAATGGTTAGTTACACATTTCACCTAGGATGAAATTGGTTATATATACACCTTTCATGCATCAGAATGTAATGACATCCATTGTGGTGTGATCCTAATTTTTAAAAAATAACCACCTATATCCCTTTCTAAAATTTTAAACGATCCAAAAAATTCACATCACATTTATAACATTATTAGATAAGATATATAATGGTATTTTTATACCATCATATATGGGATAGGCTTATTTTTTCATGATAAAAAAAATTCTCACACAAAGGACATGGCGTCCAAAATAACCAAATGAAAAATTATCAAAACCTTTCCTCATTATGGAATCAATTCATTAGTTTTAGTGTGGGATTCCTATTAGGGAATGATTATATTCATATTTACTAAAAATATATATAAGAATCATCATTGATTTGTATTTTAGTGTAATATTTTACCCACAAACGTGAGGTAAAACTCATCAGGGAATAACATCTAATTGTTGTGGTGTGATTTATATGTAAGAGTAAATACTTATTTTGGATCAATACATTACAACGTGAGAAAAAATATTTTATTTATTGATTTTCTCCACCTTGATAAATTTTCATTCCTTTAAATTCCACTCATCTTCTATAATCTCTTGACCCATTAACTAGCATGTTTTCAATGAATACAACAAAAAAAACTTCAAAATTCATGAATGAATTATCTCATCATTCAAAGAACTTTAATTCAAATCGATATTAATTATTTATCTTATTTCATCATCATGTAAGTGATAAATATATGATATACCATGAACCATATCAATCAAAGGGATATATCTATATGAGTACCTACAATACATAAATACAATGCTAGTGTATATGAAATATGTTTGGGGGTTATACACTCTTCATTAATGAGTATAATATATATCAATCTCTATTTATATGTTTATTACAAAAAACTATTGGGTTGGGTGGTGGTTGTGATAGATCTAAATAACTCGATGATAATGAAATCAAAAGGATAATTGAAATTTCCATGACCATAACAGGGATTCACAAGATCTAACTCATCCTTCACGCTCCATGTGACAAACTATCTTCCAAGACTTGTTCATGAATAAGTCATGGAATTTTTTATTCAATTACATTCTTCCAAAAAAAATTAGTTATGATTTTATATATCTCCTCTATGTAACAATCAAGGCATATGAGAAACTCCAGCATCTTCTTTATTTTCATAGATAACATGAAAAAACTTCTATATTCATCCATCTATGATGCTAGAATATCCAATGAACACATTCCCAATATATCTCACTCCATAAAATATTTATTATGATCTCCAATAAGTTCAATATTACATAATAGATCCTATAATTTATAAAAGGAACAAATCAATTTACCTTGATCACTTCATGTCCCTCATGAGTATTGAATATATCGTGCTTGAATATGCTTTAACATAGATAAAGTTCATTATTTCACCAATATACCATTAGAAAATTTATCTCTTCAATCTATTAAAAATACTATATTCTTTTCTATTAATTTTTTTTGTCAAAAATAAATCCAACGTGACAAAAAAGATCACGCGTGGACTTCATTTTCATTACATGCATGAGAACAACAATATCAAAATTATAATGAATGAAAAAGATGTAAAAGTGAATAGAAAAAATATTTATTAGAAAATAACTAAAAATAATATCATTATATTACTAACTAGAATCACCTAAAAAAGGTATAGAGATATGGAATCCATCAATAAAACCACTAAAACCATATAAAACCACTGACACATTACTACTAATATTTTTTTTTTAATAATATGTTATGTTTTTTCAGTGATTCATAACTCATTCAGATTATGTCATAGAAGAATATCTCTTAAAAGTAAGAATTAAAATAGTATTCATGAACATAACTCTACAATATCAAACAACTAGGTTGTATAATAAAACACTATATTTATCCAAATTTATATTATATTTAGGTAAAAATAAAAAAAAATCACACAAACATAGATATAAACCAAATTATCTAATCATAATGGAAATAAAGTTCTCAAATAGAGATTAAACTCAGGAAATCATGTTGTGGTTATGAAAATAATTATACTATCCTTAAATTTATTGCAATGGTATGCCAACTCATGATATATAAACCATTGAACATTAATAATTTCCATTCCCAAGAATTTTCTATTCTATGTACATTATTTTAGTGAAATTACTTCAAGGGATAACATGCTATTTAAGGGAATAAAATAATCCAGTAAATTACTAACAAGATATGATTATAATTAAACTACACTTTTTATATATAATAATATAATGCTTTACTAATCTCCAATTGGAAAATATATACAAATAAAAATATATCATTATTTTTTATTTATCAACCATAATTTAGGATTATAAAATAATTCACCACATAACTACATTAACCATTCACAATAGGTTATATAATATCATTAATTAAATTAATTAATCAAACATTCACAAAATAATATTTACACATGATTGAAAAAAATATGGTTGAAAAAATGTTTATGTTTCAAGGAATAATTAATTAAATCATTTCATATGTTTTAAAAAAAATCTACTATTTACTAAAACCTATATTCAAAATCTTATTTTTAATATACAATAATTAAAATTTGTCCATATGAAATCATTTTGTTACAACTTTGTAAAACTATTTGTATAAATCAATAAATATATTAAAAGGAACTATAATAAGAAAATAGCGATTTTATGTTTCACAATTAAATATATCTAAAAAATAATACAAAAATTCTATTTCTAAAAGGGAAAAAATTATCCACATCCTATGGGTTTAAATCACATTAAAAATAATTTTTTATTAATCTAAAATAAATTAAATGTATAAACAAAAATAATTGATATAAATATTTAAAAATTTAATATGGACTTTTTTTTTCTAAACACACGTTACCAAGTACAATTTATTGATCTAAACTATTATCATTTTATTTTTATATCAATAAATTCTAATTGAAAATAATTTCACTATATTTCAAAACATTATATTCAAAACCCCACTTTATTTCCTACATAATTAAGTTTAAATATGAGAAAATAAACTCTAATTTATTAAATTCAGGATTGAAATCACCCTTATAATCTCCACCCAAAAGTTTATAACATTGTATTTTCTTAAAAACATTAAAGCATCATTAATTTTTTTTAATAAAATATTAAAAAATTTTAATTTCACAAAATTATTGTTTACTAAATATAAAAACTACATGGTATTCAAAACAATTTTAAATTTCATAACCAAAGCTATACTAACTAATTAAAATAACATTGGGAAAACACATTACCAAGAAATATGTATCTATTTAGAGAAATAAAATAACGCAAGAATTAAATGAAATTTTATGAAAGTATAATATCAGGGTTTCACATGATTTGACTAAACCGTTATATACACATTAACATTTAAATTATTTTTAAGGAAGAAAAAATCATAACATTGAAACTAAAACAACATAAATAATTTTCCATTTCTCGTAAATACTCTCAAAATAATAATTAAAAAAAACCATTTTCAATAATGTATGATGACAACAAAAGTAAACAATAAATTGTTGTACTAACACTAATATACAATTTTTTATTAAAATTCATCATTCATAATAAATCCTTAAAACAAATTATTTTAAAGATAAAAAATATAAGTAAAATCAATAATTTACTAGTAATTCAAAACTATATGATAATTAGGAAACAATGATACTTCAATTTACCTTATTCCTTAACATAACCTCTTTAAAAAAAATTATGCAAGTAATAAATATCAAAATATCTTTTATAAGACTATGATTCGAAAAATAGGCATATTTCAACAAAGGTATTCACAAAAGTTAACAAAACAAGTTTATTATCATTAATAAAACATACAATTATAGGTGATACTTTATCTACAAAACATCCTAGAAAGTTAATTACAAAAATAACCTAATAAAATGAAAATATTGTAATCATAAATAATTAATTCACTAACATTTGAAATACATAATAAGAACAGAAGATGGGTCATAGTGATTCTCTAGGGGGTTTGTAACTCCAAATATTTAGATTCATCCTTGTAATTACTATTGGTTATGGAAGATACCAATATTTAGATGTAGCATAGAGATTCATGAGGGAGTTTTAAATTCCTATTATTCCTATAAATCATTGTGATTTTTGAGGGAGTTGATGACTCCAACCATTCAAATGTATCCTGTGAGACTCTTTCAAGAATCTAACTAAGATATTTATTTAGTTATTAGTATGCCCAATATAGATTTCATGGAATACCTTAGCACATTATCTTTGAACATCCCTAGTGTTTATTTAGTATTGGGTAAATTAGTTAGGCCTAAGATTCAAGGTGTCCTAGTTAGTACACAATGATTCGATGTGGGTGATTTGATGTTGTGTGTACTTTATATTTTAACATTTCATGCATAAACCAGATATATTTTGACATATATTAGGTTTGATGTTGGTTTTTTTCAACTAATATTTATTTCTCACACACTGGATGTTCACCTTCATGGATATGATGACCTTATTCCTATCATATAAGTTGGGTATATTCCATTGTATAGTTGATCAGGTTAGAGTAGCTGTAAAATATTGTGGAAATAATACCATGGTGATAAGTGGGACTATAGATCAAAGTATCTATTTTATTTATTTATTTTTACATGATCATGCAAATGGGTGATACTTTATGAGGTAAAACTGCTTATTGTGTTTGTGTTAATTTTGTTATGACAGGTTGTTATTTTATTAGTATGGTTAGATCCTCACTATAATTCTCAATATGTTCTCCAAAATTTAATTTTATGAATGGTCATGTTATTTATATTTCTATTTACCAACTATTATATTCATAATTTATTGAGGGTATGGTCTCTACAAGGATAATGATAGAGCCTCACCGCTAGTCAGTGGCCTCTGGCAAATGAGGTGGAACACTTGAGCTTAAATAGTACATCTAAAATGTTTACTGATTGTGTAAGATGGGTCTGTAGATTAAATAATGTAATCCCTAATCAATAATTAGTGTTATAAAGAGGATTTTACCATTTAATAAAATCAGACATAAAATTATTTGATAGAATAATGATGTGCTATAAAACGAATGATTTATAATACTAATCTATTTGGAGTCAAGTAATTTATAATTGGGTTACATTTTCTCCAACTAATAGAAGATTATATATAATAATATAAATAATCTCAATAAATAGAATGAATGGGTATACATAATAAAGAGTAATTGATGGAGGCATGCGCAAGATATATGTTCTAAATCTTATATATTTTATTATATGGTATATTTAATAAAAATATTCAATAAAGTATAACTATATTGTGGATATATTTTTCATGTTATGGTTTTTTATATTAAAAACCATGTCTTAGTGATGGTCTCCAAAATAGGGTTTTTTGAATGTAAATGCTTTTGATATATGATAATGTATGTTAACTTTCACTATCATTCACATCTATTAAGAACAGTTTATGTTTTTTCAATAATGATATGATCTTTTTGAATGTTTATATTATTATTTTTAAATAATACACAATTATTTTAGGATAAACCAAATGTTACAAGGAGTTAAAACATTACGAATCATTTAGGAAATATTAATAAATTAAAGTTTAACATTTAAAATTCATTTTTAAATACATGAATAATTGTAAATGGTCTATATAGAGAGTCTAGATCCTTATAAAATGCAGTATTGATGAATTTTTGGTGGTATGAATACTAAAATCTCGTTGAAATAATATATTAAATTTCCCACTTTTCTTTAACTTAAATATTTTAGATAGTTTTAACTGTGAGAGAAATCCTTCCTAAGTACTATGTGATTTACACAACCCAATGATTTTTTTGAGAAAGAAGTCTATTGGGTACTTCTAAGGGATATCTTTTGACCACTTGTGAAAAAACTGATCAGTTTTTTATAAATAGTGTGGTATGTTATTTATTATTTTCTTTCATCTAATTCAAATAAACTATATATGGGTCCTTTTATATAGGTTTTATTTTATATTTATATTTTATTTAACAACAATTCTCCAATTAAAACCCAAAAATATAGGTGGTCAAACTATATGACATAAATATGAAACATTATACTATATAATATTAAATATAAGTGTAATGATAAAATTCATATGAATATTCGAATGATATTTTCTTTTATTTGATTTGGTTATCATAAATATATTTTCCACATCAAATGATGATTTATTAGAAGTTAAATTATGTTGTATTAATTGTTCTAAGTGTTCAAACAATTAATGAAGGTTTGATTTATATAACAATATAATTTACAGAAGGATTTAACATACTGTAATTAAATGATGAACATTTATGAAATTCCCCACCCTTTGATATTCGTTTATTTAAAAAAGGATGGTTATAAAAGTGACCCAAAATTCTTTTCATCTTCATCTTATTGATTTAGACATCACTAGGATAAACCTCCACACTAAATTTTATTCATTTACATTACAGGGTTCATGAACGTCATAGGGGCCATGTGAAGTCCTATAGTGGTTCCATAAAACATGTATTTTTTTTGAAGGAAATAATCTTCTATTTTCTATAAAGGGATATCTATTATATACATTAATGGTGAAATCTAAGTTCAATGTATTTAATTTATATACTCTATTCAAATTTTAATTATTCTAAATCTACACAAACATATTTTTGATTTGTTTTTGGTTATATTGAATTGTATTTATGACATATTAGATGACTAGAAAAATAAAAATGGTATCAAATCCAATCTAATGATGTTTTAAAGAAATTTATATTTTCTAGAAAATTTTGGGAGATAATGAAGAAAAAACATATTGCATTATACAATGTGATGATATCACAAAATATAGTATATTGATATCATATTATACGATATATTAAAATCATATAATATGATATGGAAGGAAATATTTGTAACTGTTGGATTGATTTTTCATAGATTGTGGTATGCTATATTGTATCGTGAAATGTATAACCCTTAATAAAACATAGTAAATTTTATGTCATGGTCTATGGTTTTACACTATTTTTAGGATACCGTATCCCACACCCCAATATAATGGTAATTGATCTCCTCAGACCCTCCTCTAATAGGATATGGGGTATTGAAAAGAACTATGGCATCTACTAAAGATATGGGAGGAATTGACTCTAAATACAACTCATCACCGACTGTCATAGAACATCGTCCATGATAATATAGATATATAATAAGCCATGAAATATAACACATATAAATATATAATATATCTCTACAATACAAGGTCAAATAATCAAATGAAACATAAATAATAAGTAATGAATCCAAAATATATGTAATCATCAATAGACAAAACATGATAGTGACTATTGAAGTGAAAACTCTACAACACCATCCATGATATGCACCATCCATCTCTTGCCTCAAAGGACATCCCCCAACCACATATCGTAACTTTTATTGACACAAGAGAAAAAACACAAGATTTTACATATAAGGGTGAGAATTAATACTTTGTATGGTAATCCTAAGTAGTGATCCAAACCTATAAACAACAACTATAAACATGTATCATTAATAAATAATGTTTATATAAATCCAATACAACACATCATCATCATTTATAAAAATAAGTATGATCATTTAATATTAAGATACCCATACAGAACAATATTCATTTTCACCAACTAATAATTAATTCATATTCATATATATAAAAAATTATTAATCCAATATATTATAATAAAATGGGCCCTCATTAATTATAACCAATTAAAAGACACTTGAATCAAGGGATCCCAATCCCATTGTATGATAATATTGACATTAGGATTCAAAAGATCAGTAATAATACATATGTTCTAAACCAACCACGCTATAATATGTACCTCAGTCACCAAAGATGAGTAATGGTCATTTAATGATATATTTACCCAATCCATAATGAAAATGATGTTTTAGGATATGTAATTTCTTTCTATAGGGTTATATCAGTAGACATATTATGAAATTGTCTTGGTTAGTCATAGTATACTATATGTGTATATCATAATTTCTTACAATCAAGAAGCATGTATAATATAAAATTTATACGATGGATTTTAGTATTGGGAGTCAAGTTTTGATGTTCAAAAATCTTCCACATAAGTTATAACTAATCTAAAATGTATTTCATAAGATGAATATTGGGAGAATGTTTTTCCCAAATGTTAAAAATAGTTATAACATAATGAATATTCATTTAATGTTGGAGTAAATGAATTCACAGTTAGGGAGAGTCCTTTAATGATATACAATGAGGCCGAGTCATTGATATAGGTAACTAATTCCTTATATCCTTACTATACATCTCATTTTCAACCATCCATGGGATTTTTTTTATTTTCATGCTTTAACAAGTGTGGAATAAGTGTGACGTGGAGCGAATAAGTATCATATACATGTGATGGATGATTTAGTTTCAACATGTGGAAACACCATTGAAGAGGGATTCCTTCAACTAACTATTAATGTTTTTCATAAAACATACAGTGTACGGTAGAAATAAATGAATATATAATGAAAGGTCTGCATGAGATCATTATTTTACATATAGAAAAGATTTAGTTTCAAGAATGGTAGATCTTGTGTTCATGGGTTTTTAGTGATTTCTGTTATGTTAGTTGTGGGTTAATAGATACTTAGAATCCCAACTCTGTTATCAGAGCAATCATATGACCATTTTATTCTCTAAAATTCTGGTTTAAAAGGAATAAATTTTACATCATGTGGATAATGTACTATTAAAAATAATTTTTTTTGGAAATTTTATTAGGGAGTTATCCATAAAAATAAGATATTATAGGCCATGATATTTTCCTACAATATGATCCATGATATTTAAAGAAAAAACACAATGTCATCCTTCAGCTCTTTTTGTATGGTAGCATAAAATATGGCTTACTATAAGGGATGATAGAGTTGTGCCATGGTTGAAAACAAATCACCCAATTGTATTTGTGACATCTATGGATTTCATTAAATATCATTGGGATCCATTAGAGGTGATATCATAGTTATAGATTCTCTATCAAAAAATATGAATTATATATACCAAGCCATTAATTACGACATATGTATATCCTCGAACATGACATGTATAAATATGATCAAATTTCTTAATTTTGAAGTTATTATTGAATTAACCGGTATATAAATAAATTATAAATAATAGAAATGGTATTTCGTGAAATTAAATTATTCTATAAATATTTTTAAAATTTAATTACTTATAAAATGTTTAAAATTAATTATTAAGTGCTTATAAATAATTTTATAAGTAAATATTCCATAAATATTAAATGTTAATATTAAATAACTTTTTAATATATATTTAATGAATTATAATATGGATATTAATTTCTTATATTGAAATTGCACATGTAATTTATAAAGTTTTATAAATTTAAAAAATAATACAAAATATGAAAGAGTTTGTATTTAATATTATCAATAGTTTATAATATTACATTTGAATTATTCAAATAATATCTATTATTTTTGGAAAATATTTAAACCATATAAAAAAGTTTTGATTATTGATATTATGAAGGTTTTAATACTATTAAATGCATGATATTAGTAATATTTAAATAATATAGGAATATTTCATATATATAGTTTTTATATTTACAATATCATATAATTATGAAAAATTCTATATAAAAAAATAATACGAAGGATTTATTATTATAGATAAATATATAATGTTAATACTTATCTAATTAGGGAATATCCAAAATTCATGAATAAGTAATGATGTATTTATAATTATTTATTTATTAAATGTTTATAAATTGTTTTTCTCATGTTAAATATATGAAATATTTATTTATTAATTTTATTCCCTATATTATTCATAAATATAATTATTATATGTTTAATTAATTCATGGTTTAGTTTAATGAGTTAAATTGATTCTATAAATTTTCTAACATGCATTTAAGGAGTTACATGCTTGGTATGATAATTGATTTAGTTTTCTCTAACTATGACATCAGATGGTACATGGTTATGATCATGAATTAAGTAGTTAGTTATGATTTATACATGTCAGGTGAGAATATTATTATTGAATTTAGTCCCTATTATGTTAAAAATCATTAACTAGAGGGACTTTGGATTAGGATTATCATTGGAATAAAGGCTTATAGATTGTCTAGAAAAGCGTTGGTTGGGTGTATATCGCTCTAAGATTACAGTTATGGGTGATTGATTGTTTCATATGATCCTAAGAAATTAAATTAAATAGTTTCATATACCTTATACACGAGGTGAATTTATATATGTATAAATATAATTTGATTTTAATTTGGGTTAGTAACACATGATATGAGTTATGTAAAGAGTAACACATCTATACAGATTTAAAAATATTGAATTGGTTTGATGGAATAGGATTCTAAAATAAATCATTAGAAAAGTACATAAATATAAAAGGGAATACATGAGATAATATTTTTAAATTAAACCCCCTTAATAAAATAGCATGAGATTCATTCCAAAGAAAATACCTGTAAAGACATCCATCATCCAACCAGGTAGGTCCATGTTAAAATAGGGTACCCATGGATTATCTGGCGTAAGGTATGGTGGAAATAGATTACCCAAAGAGTTGGGTAACCAAATACTATTATGAGATTTGGGGTTTACATAGTTTGGAAACCCTTAGGAAGGATACCATAGGAATAGTTTTTATTATATATATATATACCATTTTTTGGACAAAGTGTTGCCTGGTCAACTATCCTGGGGTCATATATAATGTGATTGACATGATAAATTACAAAAATAAATGGGGAATGGAATACTGAATTGGGATCATTACATAGTGAAATATTTATCATTTCCCACTAATGAGTAATATGTAATCTATAAGTGTTAATAATTTTAGTGGGATCCTAATTAATAAATTTTCTCATAAAAAGAAAGAAAAAATGATATTCATTTGATATAATATTTTGTTTCGGATAAATATTATCACCAATATCTTCAAACTTTACATCAAGATGAATATTTTAATTTTATGATATTTATTTAAGTAACTTATTAAGATAGTACAAAATATAATAACTATTCTTAATTATGTAAAAGAAGTGTACTGTGTTAGATTAATACCTTCCTAAATAACTAAATGTAGAAATTGAACAGTAAGTGGATCTCAATGCTTATGAGAAGTTTATAAATATTCACTTAAGGTTTAAAATTTATTAAATAAAAAATTAAATAAGGTAATTTATTCTCCACTCAAATAATTAATATGATTAGGTGTGTTAATGACTTAAAGAGACTAAGTTTATCTTTATGTCTTATTTTGATAATGAAATTCATTATATTTTCTTCAATCAGTATATTTTGAAAATGAAAATGTGGTTCAATAAAAGTTTTCATAATATTATTAAAGTATAATAGGTTGATGGATTAGGTCTGATATGCCCTGTTTCAAGTGTTGCATTGATAGTATATGTGGGTAAAAGTTGAAATAGAAATAAGAAATATTAGTTTGAAAGTATTAAAATGTTTTTTAGATTATATACTCATGGTTTCTGAAACATAAAAAAGGTTTCAGGAAGGATAGAAATTGTTTCCATGTTTTGGGATTAACCAAGATACCTAAGGGAGTATGAATAATACATGAAATTTCCATGTTTGGTACTAGTGTTATAGAAACAAATTATTTGGTTTTGAAGGGTACATGATACCAAATGTATATTTCAAAAATATTATAAATATAAATTATTTAAAAATCAAGGTAAGTATTGATAAATATTATAGTTTTTATTAAAATGATGATATAAATGGTTTTTGAATCATAACGTTGAATGAAAATGAATATACATAACTAATGGATCCAAATAAATTTGTGTATTTCATTTTTTTCTTATATAATTATAGATGTGGTTGTTGACAAGGAGTTAAATAGTTGATTACAAAATGATATATATAATATGAATGATAAATAGTTTTATATATCCTATAAATTTTTTTAAGGGATAAAAGGATAAATTTTTTCATTTAGGATAAAAGTGTTTATCTAAATAATTTTTTTTTAATTATAATAGATTTTAACTCACCAACTCAAGTGGAATTGTTTTAAATAATATTATAATTATCATAATGGTACTCCAAACACATAGAAATCCATATAATATATGGATAAATTTTTTATTTATTAAATATTTTATCTAAGAGAAAATAGTTTTTATTTTATAAACATAAAGGATTTTATATATCTTAGCATGATATTATTAAATTAATATAATGTCAAAGAGGATAGTGGGAATATGTTTAGATTTAGTGAACATAAAAGTTTACAAATAAAGGAATATTTTAGTAAAAAATAAAAATGAATTTTATTTAACATCCTAAAAGTTTTATGGTATATTAGTAAATGATTAATGTAAGTAAAAAATTAGTTACAAAAAAATTTGCTGGAAAATTTCATGGGAAATGGTTATAATAATGATAATGATGATGAACATAGAAAGACATCCAAGTAAATTTTTAATGTTATTAACATCATAACATTTGATATTTTCAATTAATGGAATTCGAATACTAGTTTAATGTGTTGAATCATAATAATTTGATCCCTAATATCAAATTATTAAAACTCGTTTACTTTATAGATGTTACTCACTAAATAATTTAGTGGGAGGGTTTCATAATGTTTTTCATGGAAATGTAGTATAAATTAAATGAGATACATTGAGTTTAAAAAACCCCTCAAAGTATAGTAAACATAAGTATGATATCAGAGTGATTTACATGTTATATTATGAGACTTATTGTTATGTAATTTTTTGAAAAAAATAAATATGTTTAAGAATGAATAGTGTATTGTGTTATACAAAAGTTAATATCCTCATTATTATTCTATCACGCCAACTTCATATATCTTATAAAGTGAAATGATATTTGAACACTTATAGTGTGACTTTTAGTTATCCATTAACAATGTTTCTTCATGGAGTATTATATGTTTTGAAAAAATATCATGGTTATCATGAAAATGATTCTTGTATCAAGATACAAAATCTTATCAATAGATACAAAATGTGGTATGTATGTTATATTATTAAAGAATTACATCAAATAGAGTGTTATACAATATGTTTTTAATATACTATGGGTTCATAGTGTGTATATTTATTCCATAATAAATATGGTTGGAAATATACGCTACTTGTGAACCTTAAATAATTTATACCTTGATTACATAAACCTTGAGGTATTACTAATTTGGGGGTGGTTGGGTATGTTGTTGGTCATATAGTTGGTTGGATCTTAACCAACATGGGTTATTACCTCTTAAATAATGAGTATGAAATATATTATATTGATTTGTGTTTAAAAATAATGTGTATGATCATAAATATATAAGATATAATATGTTTTTATTTATTTAAGAGAAGGGTATGTTATGTGATCATTTATAAATGCGAGTGAAATGTAATGTGTTCATTAAATTGTCGAGTCTATAATCGGTGAATCCTGAATGTATGAGTATCCCTACTATGTTTATATACTCAATGTCCCATGGTTATTTTATGTCTTGAAAAAAGTGATCACATGAAAAATAATTCTTGCATATGATACATTATAGAGAAAATTATAGTTTTATATGTACTTGATGGAGAAAATTACAAAAAAATTTAATTCTTGAGCAATAATAATTTTTTTTCTATTGTCTTCTATTTAGTTAAATTTTTTGATTTAGGAAATAATAATTTTTTTTCAATTATAAAAATTCTCATAGGGATGAGTTGGTATTGATTTTCTTACATAGAGAGTTTCTTAAAAATTGTTTAGAGTTTATACGAAAGGATTTTTGGATGTTTTTTTCATGGTATTGCATGTGATTTGATACTTAGTGAAGTTGAAGATTGATTTAAAAAGTGTTTTTGTAAAAATTAAAAATAGTTTTGGTTATAGTTTAGTATATTATTTTATATGATACAGTCAAAGGTGAAACCGAACAATGTATCTGAAGATTTAGTTCAAGTGGGATACTGAAGGAGATATTCTATTAGTACCTAAAACATATGATGTTTGAGTATAGGTAAATTATTATGATAAAGTTATATCATAGGAAATAACATGTTACTCTCTTGGATAATAGTAATATATGATATGTATATATCTTATTTCTTATAATTATAATGTATGATTCAGGTGGCATTCTTATAATTTATTTTAATAGCAGAACATTAATTGTTTAGAACCAAACAACTTCCATTTTAGATATAATTGATCAAAAATATGTTTCAGAAGATAAAATTTTGGGAGAATGATTTATTAAAATTTACAATAGAGTTATAACTTTATGATCATAATAATAAAGTAGATGTGAATACATGGGTACTCAGGGATCACCCTCGGGGGTTGTAAAATGAGGTTGAGACATTGAGATGAGCAGTTGATTCATGTGATCCTTACCCGATCTCTCTCTTTTGACGCTCCCTATCAAGCTTTATTATTATTATTATTACTTTACCCTGTCAGCTAGTAAGAAGTATTTCACACATGAAATGGATAATTTAGTTTCAAACCATTGATATACCATATAAGAAGGACTCCTTTTAACACCTTTAAGTGTTCTTTATCAGAAATATAGTGGAAAAAAGATGCAAAGGCATATTAAAAAAAAAACACCTTTGTTCTTAATTTTATATAAAAAAGTTTTAGGTTTAAGAAAATTAGATCTTGGTTTTCTTGTTTTCTATTTGTTTTCATTATTTTTGTTAAGTTTTAATCAATATCTAGAATCCCAAAAGTCATTACCCACTAGGCATCCAAATAATCTTCATACACCACTCTGATCGAATGTTGGAAGTCATCCACTCTACTTGTAGATATTAGTCATCTAAATAAATTATATCTCTAAAATTAATAATATAATCTTATATCCCATCATAAATTTTATCTTCTGATGATTCACCCAAGACACACTATCCTATGATGATAGAGGAATACCTATATACCCATCTCTTTCTAAAGACACAATTAAATATCTAGCCTATGTTAAACACAAAAATGAGTGAGAAACAAAAAATTATTATCTAGTATTCCTAAAACTATATCTATGATTGAATATAGTATGGTAATATAAATTACTATATACCTCCATCCCTAATATTGAGAGAGAAAGAGTGTTGACACTTAGGTAAATCACCATTTCTCACAATCCCGTATATCTTCAATATCACCTATCAAAACATTATCGGTGAATAAGAATAAAAAAACATATGCATCGTCAAATATATCTACATTTAATAGTGAGTGAGAATGATAAATACTCATAAATCATCATCTAACTCAAACCATTATCATTTGGTGGGTTTTGAGTGTTATATCTATAGTACACTGCCTCTGTAAATATTCTACTATCATAATACAACAGTACATTCCAAGTGGACGTGAAAAATATTAATCACATCACATAAATTAATGATTCCATATATCATTCATATAAACAATAAATCATAATGTTCCATAATTAAATCATACCCCCACTATAAATTTCTTTATCCTTATATCATAAAAATCCAATAATAACTGAGAATCGGTTTTTGGAATTGTTAGGTCTCTTGGTCATAATATTATTAACATCAATATAAGTATAAATATTAAAAAACATTATCTCACAATAAAATCCAAATTATAATAAATGATTGAAATCTTAACATAATATCAACCCTTAGAATCATATTTTATTTTATTTTTTTCCAAATGGTATAATCACTTTATTAAGTATGGGTAAATTCATAATTCATTATTATATACCCAGGAATCAAAAGTCCACAATTAAATACTTCTATATGATAACGGTGAAATTCCTTTTTCATTGAGATCATTTTTCTCTTTAAATCATTATAATCATTAAATATACCCTATTTAACACTACGTGTCATTATTTTTAATTCACACCACACATTAAAGACACAAAATTTCTAATTATATTGAGTCAATTAAATATACTGTTCAAATAAATTATCATAAAACATTTAATAATTCATTTCATGTCCAATAAGTATTTTCCAAAAAAATTAACATTATAATTAAATTATATTTTTAATTATAGTCTCTATGAATAAATCTTTATCATTATACTATCTTCCTTTATATTATTTCAAAACATTCTAGTATGAACATTTTTATTTTAGAGATCCAATAAGGTAGAATTATTAGTTTTTTAATAATCATTTACATAATTAATTTTATAAATCTTCTAATCACATTCCATAAAATAGTATATATAACCTATTGAATTTCAATTCATTAATTATATCATCCCCATGAACCAACAACCAACACATAAAATTTAATATATCGACATGGATATAATAATTATTTTGAATTCATACATAATATATATAATATTAAAATCATAATAATTTTAAGGATTTATATTTCCAAATTCCATTTATATTTATTCCTTAACCTGATATTTATATTTTATAACATCATTAACTAAAATTTATCTTATTTTAACCCACACTATAACACTAAGTTCATTTCCTTCAATGTTAATCCACTATGTCTTGTTATAATTATTTTAATTAAATTTTCTAATTATATCAACAGGTAGAATTATGATCAATTCAATAATAATTCAATCATGACCCACTCCCACTAGGAACCCTTCTTAGGATGGTATTAAATGAGGGAGTGACCCTTGAATCCTAACTATAGTAAGCCAAGAGTCATAAACTAGCACCACGAGAATAAAATTTAAAAATGGTAGATATTTTCCTAATAAAATACATAGAATACTAATGGAATAAATCATCCACAAAATCCATCCAATCTACCCATACAACAACTCTCATCTCTTTTAGACCGTCCTACAAAAATAGTAGTAAAGTGTGGAGGGGTGTGAAATTTGGAGTACCCAATCACTCCATCATTCAAAAAAAAATTAGCATCCATATGAAATAAATATACAAGAATAAAAAATGTGATATTAATAATGAGAAAAATAAACCAAAAATTAATTATTATCATAAAAGAACATAAATTATAGAACTCTTTGTTCCACATCATCTACCATAATTTTCTCCATTTTACATAACAACATCAAACCTTTTCCTCAAACAAGATTCCAAATAAAATTCTATCTTATCTAAGGAAATCAATACCAAAACATTAGAAAAAATATAAATACCACCAACTCTATGAACAATCATCAAAATAAACCAATGAAAAGTGTTTGAAAATATCATCACCACTCATAACTGTTATTAGAGTTGCTTCTCATAAAATTAGTAGTGAGATGGTCGGATATAATCTCTTTATCATTTTTGAGTAATGATAATAAACATTAATAAAACCATATTTATACCATATATTCATGCTACCATCCAACCTAAACATCACACATTATCATAACACAACTTCCCAACCATTGTCATAATTCCCACAACTACATATCCACATCAAACTACCACATATCCATTTTTACCAACCACACACTGGTAGGGTAACAGAAATATAAAATACATGAACCTCATTACATACTCATATGCATGTCCCCCAACCATATCCTAAAAGCCCTATCCTCATCATCACAATAGGGTATCAGGAACATGAATGATATTTGTATTGGCTTTGGTTTTTTTAATGTAAGGTTTTGGAATACTCCTAGGAATATTTTTAGAGCCAGGGGCTGAGGCCATGCATGATTCTGAGGCTCGGTGAGCCTGAAATTAATTTTATAAGAATGTTAAATATATTTATATTTAACATCCATAGTTTTATTCAAAGGTAGAATATCTTATAAATGGAGTCTCGGGTCTGAAATTTGAGACCATGGTTGAATCCAAAACATGGATTTAATCCTAGGCGTGTCCTAAAGTTGGTCAGTTCCTGATGTTTTAACTAGGGATTAATTGGTGGGTGAATTGGATAGATTATTTAATTCAATTTTTTTTAATAACCCTTGCCTAAATAACTCATAGACTAAGACTCAATTGAGAAAACTAAGACCACTGTTGAGTTCAGAATGCAATGTTTACCATAGGCGTAACCAAAAGTTGATTAGTGTGGGATGTCTAATAAAGGAAGATGTTGGATGTTGCATATAATTATAATAATTTATTTATATTTAATTTAATGAACTTAAATTCTTTCTCATATAAATAAGCTGTTATAGAAAATCTTCATGGTTAGTCGAATAACCCTGGGATAATTGAGTGGACATTTCACCCCTTCTTTGTTGGAAGATTGAGATAGGATGGTGACCAGTGATGTGATTATCTATTCGGGAGAGGTGTTTTTTATGTGATCATCTACAAAGGTGAATGAAATGTAATGTATTCATAGAATTGGTTTGTCAGTAATCGGGGAATCAAGACTGTATGAGTAGCTCCACTGGATTTAAATACTCTATATCCTGTGGTTATTTTAGGCCTTGAAAAAAGGGATCATATGAAAAATAATTCTTTTATATGGTATATTATGAGGAAAAAAGTATATAGTTAAATCTATTTAATCGAGATAATTACAAAAAAAAATTATAACTTGAGAAGTAATTATTCTTTTCAATAGTCTATTATTTAATTAAATTTTTTGATTGAGGAAATCTTATTTCTTTTCAATGCTAAAAAGTCCCATAGGGATGAATTGGAATTTATATTTTTACATAAATGGATTATTAAAAATTTATTACATTTTATATAAAAGAATTTTTGGATGGGTTTTCCGTGGTGTTGTATATGATTCGATACATAGCACAGTTTATGATAGACTTCCAAATGTGTTTTGGAAAAAATTAAAAAATAGTTTTGGATATAGTTTAATACATTATTTTATATGATAAAATAAAAGTTGAAATCGGATAATTTCTATGAATATTTAGTTCAAGTGTGATATTGAAGGAGATATGCTCTTAATCCACAAAACATATGATGTTTTAGTCTAGGTAATTTATTATGATAAGGGTATATAATAAGACAAATCATGTTACTGTCTTGGTTAATCATAATATATGATATGTGTATATCTTACTTCTTATAATAATAATTTAGGATTCATGTGGAATGTTAATAATTGATCTTAATAGTGTAAAATTAAGTGTTAACAATAAAACATATTTCTTTTGAGATAAAATTGATTAAAAAAGATGTTTTAAAAGACAACATTATGGGAGAATGATTTATTAAAGGTTACAAATAGTTTTAACAAAATGATTATAATCATAATTTAGAATTTTATTCATGGGTACTCAATGATCATCCTCAAGGGATATAAAATGGGTTTAAGACATTGAGATGAGAAGCTGATTCCAATGATCCTTACCCAACCTCTCTGTTTTGAACCTCCCAATGAAGCTTTCTTCTTCTTATTCCTTTACCATGTCATGGAGTAAAGATGTATTCCAACCATTTGATGGATGATTTAGTCTCAACCCATAAATATACCATATATAAGGGACTCCTTCAACCATATATAAGTGTTCTTTATCAAGAAAATGGTGGAATGAAGTAGCAAAGGCATATTCAAGGAAAGTACACATGTTTTCTTCATTTTATATAAAAAATAGTTTTAGTTTTAGGAATTTTAGATATTTGTTTTTTGGGATTCTATTTGTTTTAATTTTTTTGGTTATGTGTTAATCGATATCTAGAATACCAAAAGTCATTACCCACTATGAATTCGAATAATCTTCATACACCACCCTAATTGAATGTTGGAACTCATCCAATGTACTTGTGGATATTAGTCAAGTAAAAAAATTAGATGTCTAAAAATAATAATATCATACTATATCGAATCTTAAAATTTTATATTTGAAAATTCACTCTAGATACACTCTTCAGTGATGATAGAGGAATGCCTATATACCAATCTCATACTAGAGGCATAATTGAATATTTAGACTATATCAAACCCAACAAGGAGTGATAAAATACACATTAATATCTAGTATATCAAAACCCATATCTATGATGGATAAGAATATCGTACTATACATTACTATCTACCTCTATTCCAAATCTTAAGAGAGGAGTGTAAACACTTAGGTAAATCACCATTTATCACAATCCCTTATATCTTCAATATCACCGAACATAACATTACCTGTGAATACGAATAAAAGTACATATGTATCATGAACTTTATATACATTAAAATAGTGAGTGAGAATGATAAATACTCATATATCATCATCTAACTCAAACTATTATCAGTTGGTGAGGTTTGAGAGTTATCTATATAGTACACTACCTCCTTAAATATTCTCCAGTCATAAAACAATAGTAAATTCCAAGTATATGTGTAAAAAATAAATCACATCACATGAATTAATTATTCCACATATCGGTCATATAATCGATCCATTATAATGATCCATAATACTATCATAACCCTCACCGTGAATTTCTTTATCCACAGATCATCATACTCCAATAATAACTAAAAGTTAGTTTTTTTGATTTTTTAGTTCACTTTTTCATAAATGTATTAATATCAACATAAATATTAATATTAAAAAAATAATCTCACAATATAATCCAAATTATAAAAAATGATTTAAATCATAACATAATATCCCTAATTAGTAAGATGTTTTATTTGAGATTTTCTAAATGATCTCATCACTTCATTAAGTAAGGATAAATCAATCATTCTATATTGTCTTCCTAATAATCATAAGTCCACTATTAAATACATCTATTTGATAAAGGTAAAATTCATTTTTTATTAAGTTCATGTTTCTCTTTTAATCATAGTAATCATTAAATATACTATCTTCAACACTTTGTGTCCTTATAACTAATTCACACCACATGTTAAAAACATTACATTACTAATTATATTGAGTAAATTAAATGTTCTCATTAAATAAATTATCATTAAACAAATAATAATTCATTTTATTCCCAAATTTAGTCAACATTTTTTATATTAATAACAATTTAAATATTTAATTATAGTATATATGAATAAATCTACATCATTATACTCTCTTCTTTTAATGTTATTTCATAACATTTTAGTACAACCTTTTTCATTTAAAAAATCTAATAAAATAGAATTATTATTGGTTTTATAATCATTTAAATAATTAATTTCAGAAATATTCTAATAATATTCCATCTAATACTAGACATAACCTATTTATTTTCATTTCATTAATTATATCATTCCCATATACTGATAACCAAAACATTAAATTAATTAATTAAAAAAATATAATATTTATTTTAAAGTCATATGATTATTATATATAATATTAAAATTATAACAATTTTAATGATTTACCTTTTTAAATTACCTTTATATTTAGTTCTTAACATGATATTTTTTGATAACGTGATAAAATAAAATTTCTCTTATTTTAATCCACTCTATCATATTATGCTCATTCCCTTCAAGGATAATCCACTACATCCTGTTATATTTATTTTATTTCTATGTTCTGATTATGTCAAAAAGTAGAATTATTATTAATTTAATAATAATTCAATCATGACCCACCCCCACTGGGAACCCCTCCTAGGATGGTACTAAATGAGGGAGTGACCCCTGAATCCTACCTCCATAAGGCCATGATTCAGAAAGTCTCACTATGGGAATAAAATTAAAAAACAGGAGGCATTTCCCTCGTATTATACTTTCAAAAATAATGAAATTAATCCACCCATCAACTGCTATGAATTTCTATCCAAAAAATACATTTCAAAAACCAAAAAGTCATATTTATGATAAAGTAAACAAATATCCTAAAAAACAAGGGAAAAATATTTTAAGACTCTAAATCAACCACCAAATCCATCCAATCTACCTGAACAACAACTCCCATCTCCCTTAGACTTTCCTACAAAAATTATAGAAAACTATGGAGGGGTGTGAATTTGGGAGTACTTAATAGGTCCATAATTCAAAATTAATTAGAAACCTAATGCAATAAATATACAGAAAAATAAAAATGTGATATTAATCAAGAGAAAAATAAACCACAAAACAATTTTGATTAGGGAAAGAGCATAAATTATATAACTCATTGTTCCACCAAATCTTCCATATTTTCCACCATTTTTCACAACATCATCAACCATTTTCCTCAATAAAGATTCCAAATAAAATCTTAGTACAACTAAAGAAATCAATACCAAAACATTAGCAAAAAATTTAAATACCACCAACTATATGAAAAATCATCAAAATAACCCAAGGAAATGTGTCTGAAAATATCATCACCACTCATACCTACCATTAGAGATGTTTCTTCACAAATTAGTAGTGAGATGTTAGGATTTCATCTCAATATTAGATATTAAAAATGATAATAAACATTAATAACACCTTATAAATACCATATATTCATTTTAAAATCCAACCCACTCATCACACATTCTCATAACACAACTTCAAAAAAAAATTCATGATTCCACCTACCTCATATCCACATCACACTACCACATATCCATTTTTATGACACACATTAGTAGGGTAACAAAAACATGAAGGGAATGAACCTCATTCACTCCTCCTATGCATGTCCCCCTCCCACATCCTCATAACCATGTCCCCCTCATAACAATAAGGTATCATGAACATGGATGATATTTTTAGAGACTCTAGGGTTTTCATGTAACGCTTTGGAATATTCATAAGAATATTTTCAGAGCAGTGAGGTGAGACCACGCCTGATTCCAATGCCCGATTAGCCCAAAATTTATTTTATAAAAATATTAAATATATTTTTATTTCACATCCACAATTTTCATGAAAAATTGTAATATCTCATAAATGGTGTCTAATATCAGAAATCTAAGACCATGGTCGAATCCATAACATGGAGTTAATCATAGGGATGACCTAAAGTTAGTAAGTGCAGAATGTTTGAATGAAGGATCCGTTGGTGGGTGAAATGGATAAATTAATATATTTAATTTGTTATTTTTAATAACCCTATCCCAAATAACCCACAAAATCTGACTCAGATTAGATATTTGAGACCATAGTTGATTTTGGAATGTGGTGTCTAACATAATAATGACCTAAAGTTTGTTGGCATAGGAATTAGGGTAACTGTAGATTTTGGTGGGTGCATCTAATTAAAATAATTTATTTATTTAGTTATATTTTATTTAATTAACTAAACATATTTCCTCTATAAATAAGATGTCATGGAAAATCTTTATGGTAAGAAAAATATCTCCGGGATCGTTGAGAGGACCTTTCACACATTTTTTGTTTGCAGATTAAGACTGGATGATTATCAGTGATGTGATTATCTATTCAGGAGAGGGTTATGTTATGTGATCATCAATAAAGGTGAATGAAATATAATATTTCCATCGAATTGGTATGTCTATAATAAGGGAATAAATAATGTATGAGTAGCTCTATTTGATTTACATACACCATTTCCCATGGTTAGTTTATGTCTTGAAAAATTGGATCATATTAAAATGAATAATTTTATATAATAAATTAGGTGGAAAAAAGTTTAGAGTTACAGGTGCTTGATGGAGATAATAAAAAATTCATTTATATCTTTAGCAATAATAATTCTCTTCAAGATTCTAGTATTTAATTACATTTTTAAACTTAGGAAATAATATATTTTTTCACTTATAAAAAGGCTCATATACATGAATTAAGAATGGTTTTATTACATTGATAGTTTCTGGAAAATTGTTTAGATTTTATACGAAATGATTTTTTGTATGGGGTTTTGCATGGTATTTCATATGACTTGATATATAGATAAGTTGATGATAGATTTAAAATAGTGTTTTTGTAAACCTTAAAAAAATTGTTTTTGATATTTTTTAATAGATTATTTTTTATGATACAATCAAAGATGAAATGGCACAATGTCTTTAAATATTTAATTTAAGTGGGATATTGAAGGAGATATAATCTTAATCCATAAAACATATGATTTTTTAGTCTAGGTAATTTTTTATGCTAAGGGTATATCAAAAGACATATCATTTTTACTATCTTGGTTAATCATAATATATGATATGTGTATATCTTATTTCTTGTAATGATAATGTATGATTCGTGTTTCATGTTTATAATTGATTTTAATAGTGTAACCTTAACTATTAATTAAAAAACATCTTCCACTTGAGATATAATTTATTAAAAAATGTGTTTCGAAAGATAAAATTTTGGGAGAATGATTTATTAAAGGATACAACGAGTTGAAACTAAATGATTATAATCATAATGTAGAAGTAAATGCATGGGTACTCAAAGACCATCCTCGAGGGATGTAAAATGAGGCAGATAAATTGAGATGAGTGGCTCTTTCTTGTGATCCTTACCCAATCAGTCCCCTTTAGCCCTCCCCATGAAGCTCAATTCTTCTCATTCCTTTTCCATGTCATAGTGTAAAGAAGTATTCCACCTATGTGATGGACTATTTAGTTTTAACCGACGGATATACCATATAAGAGGGACTATTTCGACCACTTTTTAATGTTATTTATCAAACATATGGAAGAAATAAGTAGAAAGGCATCTTTGATGATAGTACACATGTGTTCTTAATTTTATATAAAAAAATACTTTTAGTTTCAGGTATAGTAGGTCTTGGTTTCTTAGGTTTCTATTTGTTTAAATTTTTGGGGTTATGTGTCGATCAATATCTAGAATCCCAAATGTCATTACCCACTAGGCATCCAAATAATATTCATACACCACTCTGAATGAATGTTATAACTCATACAATCTACCTGTTGATATTAGTCATGTAAATAAATTAGATGTCAAAAAATATTAAAATCAACCTATATGCCATCATAATATTTTATATCTAATAATTCACCCTAGATACACTATCCTTTGAGGATATAGGAATACCTATATAGCTATCTCATACCATAAGAAAATTTAATATCCAACCTATATCAAACCCAATAATAGGTGAGAAAAAAAATTAACATATTTTATACCTTTTCATAGATCAATGATAAAAAATAATATAATATTATACATCACTATCTCCCTCCATTCCAAATCCTGAGAGAGAAGAAATTTTAACACTTGGGTAAATCACCATTTATAATAATCCCTTATATCATAAATATCACCTAACATAAAATTATTGGCAAAGAGTAATAAAAATACATATGTATCATCAACTATATGTACATTGAATAGTGAGTGAGAATGATAAATACTCATATATCGCCATCTAACTCAAACCCTTATCAGTTGGTGAGTTTTGAGAGTTATCCATATAGATCACCACCACGTTAAATAATATCTAGAGATAAGACAATAATAAATTCCATGCAGATGTGTAAAAAATAAATCGTATCAGAAAAATTAATGATTTTATATATTATTCATATAAACCATCCATCAAAATGTTCTGTAATACTATCATACCCCTCACCATGAATTTCATTATCCTTATATCATCAAACTCCAATAATAACTCAATTTAGTTTTTGGAATTTTATAGTTCACTTTTTCCTAACATTTACAATATCAATTTAAGTATTAATATTAAAAAAATTATCTCACAATATAATCTAAATTATAAAAAATGATTGTAATCTTATCATAATATCCCCTACTAGTAAGATATTTTATTTGATATTTTATGAATGATCACATTACTTCATTAAGAAAGGACAAATTAATAATTCCTTATTATATTCATAAGAATCACAAATCCACTATTAAATACTTCTATTTGATGAAGGTAAAATTCATTTTTTATTAAGTTCATGTTTCTATTTAAATCATAGTAATAATTAAATACACCATCATCAACACGTTTTATCTTCATATATAATTCACACCACATGTTAGAAACACAACACAACCAATTATATTGAGTCCATTAAAATTCATCATCAAATAAATTATCATTAAATAAATAATTATTATTTTTATTCACAATAATTATTTACCAAAAATTGTTTTTAAAGTAAAAACCCATATATTTAATTATAGTACCTATGAATAAATCTATATCGTTATACTATCTTCCTTTAATGTTATTTCATAACATTCAATTACAAACCTTTTTATTTAACAAATTTAATAATATAGAATTATTATTAGTTTAAAAATCCTTTTAATAATTTATTTCATAAATATTCTAATAATATTCCATATAATATTATAAATAACCTATTTAATGTCAGTTTATTAATTATATCATCCCCATGCACCGATGAACAAAACATAAAAATCGTTAAATCAAAATATATACAATAATTACTTTAATTTCATATGATCATTATATATTATATTAAAATCATTACAATTTTAATGGTTCAACTGTTTAAATTAAATTTATATTTAGTCCTTAACATGATATTTATATTTGGAAACAAAATTAACTAAAATTTCTCTAATTTTAATCCATACTCAAATATTAAGTTCATTCCATTAAATTATAATCCAATACATCCATTTATAATTATTTCAATTTAATAGTATGATTATATCAACAAGTGGAATTATTATTAATTATTTAATAATTCAACTATGAACCATCCCCATATGGAACCCCTCTTGGGAGGGTAATAAATAAGGGAGTGACCCCTGATTTCTACCTTTAGTAGGCCATGATTTCTAAAGTTGAAATATGAGAGAAAAAGTTAAAAATGGGAGTCATTTCCCAGATAAAATAATTTGAATAAATATCGAAATTAATCCACCAATAAACTGCTAATAATTTCCATTAAAAAAATAAATTCCCAACACCTAAATGTCATCTATATGCCAAAGTATAAAATAATCATAAAAATTTTAAAAAAATATGTTAAGGCTCTAAATCATCCACCAACTCCATAAATTCTACATGAAAAACAACTCCCATATCCCTTGGACTCTCCTACCAAAATCATAGAAAACTATTGATGGGTGTGAACTTGGTAGTACTCAATAGGTCCATTCATAAAAATAAGTCAGAATCCACATGCAAAAAATATACAAGCATATAAATATATGATATAAATAATGAGAAACACAAACCATAAAATAATTTATATTAAAAAAAGGGAATAAATTATAGAACTCTTTATTACACCTCAAATTCCATAGTTTCCTCCATTTTCCACAATATCATCAACCATTTTCCTCAACCAATATTCTATATAGACTCCTAGTAAAACTAAGAAAATAAATACGAAAACATTTGAAAAACAATATAAATACCACCAACTATAAGAACAATCATCAAAATAAACCAGTGAAAAGTGTCTGAAAATATCATCAGCACTCATACCTATCATTATATCACCTTCTCCTCAAATCAGTAGGGAGATGGTAGGATTTCACCTCATTATAAGATATAGAAAATGATAATGAACATTAATAACTCCATATAGATACCATATATTCATGCCACAATCCAACTTACTCATCTCACATTCTCATAACATAAATTCCCAACCATTTTTATAATTCCCACTACCTCATTTCCACATCATACTACCACATATCCATTCTTATAACCCACACATTAGAAGGGTAAAAAAGTCATGAAGGAAATGAACCTCATTCACTCCTCTTATGATTTTCCCCACCCATATCCTCATAACCATATCCTCCTCATCACAATGGGGTATCACGAACATGTATGATATTTTTAGGGTTTGGGTTTTCCATGTAAGGAAATGAAATATTCATTGTAATATTTTCTGAGATAGGTGCTGAGACCATGTCTGATACCGAGGCCCAGTGATCTTGAAATTAATTTCATAAAAAAGTTAAATATATATTTTTACACATCCACCATTTTCCAAAAAAAGTGGAATATCTCATAAATTGAGTCTCGGATCAGAAATTTGAGACCATGGTGGAATACATGACAAGTAATTAATCCTTGGCATGACCTAAAGTTGGTCAGTGTAGAATTTTCAAATGAGGGATATGTTGGTTGGTGCATTGGATATATTAATTAATTTAATTTATTTTTTTAATAATCCTATCCCAAATAACCCACAAAATGAGGCTCAAATGAGAAATTTGAGACAACTGTTGTGTTTAGAATGTGATGTTTACCAACGGTATGACCTAATGTTGGTCAGTGCGGGACAAATGGTAAAGGTAGTTGTTGGTGGGTGAATCTAATTAAAATAATTTATTATTTATTTATATTTAATTTAAATACCTAAACAACTTTCCTATATAAATAAGATTTAATGAAGAATCTTTATGGTTAGATGAATAACTATGAGCCCATTGATAGGATATTTCACCCCTTATTTGTTAGGGGATTGATATCGATTGATGATTAGGGATGTTCTAATATATTCAAGATAGGGTTATGTTAAGTGATCATATATAAAGTCCAATGAAATGTAATATGTTCATTGAATTGGTAATTCTATAATCAGGGAATCAAGAATGTATGAGTATCTCTACTGGATTTACATACTCTATGTCCTGTGATATGTTTATGTCTTGAAAAAAGGTATCATATGAAAAATAATTCTTGTATATGATAAATTATGTGGAAAAAATTATAGAGTAACATGTGTTTTCTAGAGATAATTACAAATTATGTGTTATCTAGAGTAATAATAATTCTTTTTTGGAGTATAGTATTTAATTACATTATTGGATTTAGAAAATCATATTTGCCTTAAATGCTACAAAGATTCATAGGGATGAATTGGGATAGATTTTATTACAAATATTGTTTCATGATTTTTTTTAGATTTTATACGAAAGTATTTGTGGATGGGAGTTTCCATGGAATTATATATGACTTGATATATAGAGAAGTTGATGAGAGATTTACCAGAGTTTTTTTTGGAAACATTCAGAAATAGTCTTGGATATAGTTTAATAGATTATTTTATATGATACTATTGAAGATGAAATGGCACAATGAATTTTATGATTCAGTTCAAGTGGGATATTTAATGAGATATGCTCGTAATTCAAAAAACATATGATGTTTTAGTCTAGCTAATTTGTTATGATAAGGGTATATCATAAGACATATCATGTTACTATCTTTATTAATCATAATATAAGATACGTGTATATATTATTGCTTATAATAATAATGTATGATTCATGTGGCATGTTTATAATTGATTTTAAAAGTGGAATGTTATGTGTTAACAATCAAACATCTTCGAGTTGAGAAATAAATGATTAAAAAATACGTTTTAAAAGATAAAATTTTGGGAGAATGATTTACTAAAGGTTAAAAACATTTTTAACTAAATGATTATAATCATAAGGTAGAATTAAATGAATGGGTACTCAAATATCATCCTTGTGGGATGCAAAATGAGGTCGATACATTGAGATGAGTAGCTTATTCCTGTGTTCTTTACCAGATCACTCTCCTTTAACCCTCTAAATAAAGCTCTATTATTCTTATTCCTTTTCTATTTCATGGTGCATAGAAGTATTCCACCCATGGGATGGATGATTTAGTTTCATATGATGGATATACCATTGAGGAGGGACTCCTTTGACCACCTGTTAGTGTTTTTGTCAAACATATGGTGAAAATTAGTAAAATATCATATTTAATGATTGTATACTTGTGTTTTTCTTTTTATATAAAAAATAGTATTATTTTCAAGCATAATAGATCATAGTTTCTTGGGTTTTTATTTGTTTTAACTATTTTGGTTAAGTGTTAATCAATCTCTAGAATCCCAAAAGTCATTACCCACTAGGCATCCAAATAATCTTCATACACCACTTTCATTGAATGTTGGAACTCATCCACATTACTTGTGGATGTCATTCATGTAAAAAAATTAGATGTCTAAAAATAATAACGTCATACTATATCACATCCTAATATTTTATATCTGATGATTCACCAAAGATACACTATCTAATGATGATAATGAAATACTTTTATACCTATCTCATTCTATAGTCATAGTTTAATGTCTTTCCTATATCAATCCCAACAACGAGAGAGAAACAACACCTTAATATATGTTATACCTAATCTTATATCTATGATAGAAAATAATCTAATTCTATACATCACTACTTTCCTCCATCCCAAAACTCGAGTGAGAAGGAGTGTAAACACTTAGTTAAATCATAATTTATCATAATCCCTTATATATTCAATATCACCTAACAAATAAATATTGGTTAATAGGAATAAAAACACAGATGTATCATCTACTATATCTACATTTAATAGTGAGTGAGAATGATAAATACTCATATGTCAGTATCTAACTCAAATCCTTATCAATTGGTGAGTTTTTTGAGTTATCTATAGTGTACACCACCTCTTTAAATATTCTCTAGTGATAAGACAATAGTACATTCCAAGTACTTGTGTAAAAAATAAATCACATCACAAATATCAATGATTCCATAAATCAATTATACAAAACATTAATCATAATATTCCATAATAATATCATACCCCTCATCGTGAATTTATTTATCCTTATATGATCAAAATCCAATAATAACTAAAAGTAATTTTTTATATTTTTTTGGTTCACTTTTTCATAATAGTAAAAATGTCATTTTAAGTATGAATATTAAAAACAATTATCTCCCAATACAATCCAAATTATAATAAATCACTGAAATCTTATCATAATATCCCCCATTGGTATGATATTTTATTTGAAATTTTCCAAATGATATCATCACTTCATTAAGTAAATATAAATTAATAATTTTTATTATCTTCCTAATAATCACAAGTCCACTATTAAGTACTTTTGTTTTATAAAGGTAAAATTCATTTTTTATTAAGTTCACGCTTCTCTTTAAATAGTAGTAATTATTATATACACCATCTTAAACACTTTGTATATTTATATTTAACTCACAACACATGTTAGAAACTTGACAATACTAATTAATTACGTCAATTAAATGTCCTCAACAAACAAATTATCATTAAACATATATTAATTTTTTTATTCCCAAAAATTATTCATCAATTTTTTTAAAATTAAAAATAAATTATACATTTAGTTATAGTATCTATGAATAAAGCTACATCATTATAAACTCTTTCTTTAATGTTGATTCATTACATTCTAGTAAAACCCTTTTTATTTAAAAAAATATATTAATATAGAATTATTATTAGTTTGATAATCATTTACATAATTAATTTTATAAATATTTTAATAATATTCAATCAAATATTAGACAAAACCTTTTTTAATGTCGGTTCCTTAATTATATCATCCCCATGTTCTGATAACCAACACATAAAATTAATTAAATCTAAATAGATATAATAATTATTCAAAATTCATATGTTTTTTATATAAAATTATAAAATTATTAAAATTTTAATGATTTACCTTTTTAAATTAAATTTATATTTAGTATTTAAAGTGATATTTATATTTGATAACATATTTAACAAAAATTTATCTTATTTTAATCCACACTATAATATTAAGTTCATTCCCTTTAATGATAATCCACAATGTCCTGTTATAATTATTTTACTTCAACTATCTAATTATATAAACAAGTAGTGTTATTATTAATTTAACAATAATTCAATAATTACACACCCGAACAGCGAACCCCTCCTAGGTGGGTGATAAAGAAAGGAGTAACCCCTAAATCCTACCTCTATAAGGCCATGTTTTATAAAGTAGAACTATGAGAATAAAATTTAAAAATGGGAGGAATTTCCATCAAGAAATTCTTTGAATAATAATGAAATTAATATACTAATCAACTGCTAAGAATTTCCATTCAAAAAATAAATACTAAAAATGTAAATGTAATCTATATTCCAAAGTATACAATTATTATAAAAAATGGGAAAAATATTTTAAGACACTAAATCATGCAAAAAACTACATCCAATCGATACAAACAACAAAGACCTTCTCCCTAAGACTGTACTACAAAAATCCATAAAAACTATGTAGGGGTATGAACTTGGGAGTACTTAATAGGTCTATCCTTAAAAATAAATCAGTATCCACATGAAATAAATGTACAAGAAAAGAAAAATGTGATATAAATCATGAGAATGTTAAAAAAATAATTTGGATTAGAAAAGAAGCATAAATTATAGAACACTTTATTCCACATCCTCTTCCATAATTTCATCAATTTCCTAAAACATCATCAACCATTTCCCTCAACCAATATTCCAAATAAACTCCTAGCATAACTAATGAAATCAATAATAAAACAGTAGGGAAGAAAATATAAATACCACTAACTCTATGAAAAATCATCAAAATAAACCTATAAAAAGTGTCTGAAAATATCATCACCACTCATACCTTTCATTAGAGCTTCTTCTCCTCAAAGCAGTAGTGAGATGGTAGGATTTCATCTCATTATCAGATATGGATAATGATAATGAACATTAATAACACCATATAAATGTGATCTATTCATGCTACAATCCAACACTCTCATCTCACATTCTCATAACACAAATTCCCAACCATTTTCATAATTCCCACGACCACATATACATCACAATACCACATATCAATTTCTAAGAACAACATATTAGTAGGTTAAAAAAACATGAAGGACATGAACCTCATTCACTCCTATTATGCACATCCCCCACCCAGGTCCTCATAACCATATCCTTCTCATTATAATAGGGTATCATGAACTTGAATGAAATTTTTAAGGACTCTGGGTTTTCCATGTAAAGAAATGGAATATTATTATGAATATTTTTAGAGCCAGGCTCTGAGACCACAAATGATTCCGAGGCCTGGTTAGCCACAAAATTAATTTTATAAAAATGTTAAATATATTTTAATTACAAATCCATAGTTCTTCTTAAAAATGTGGAATATCTCATAAATGGAGTCTCATATCAGAAATTTGAGACGATGGTTGAATACATAACATGGAGTTAATACTAGGTATGACCTAAATTAGGTCAATGCAAGATGTTCGAATAAAGGATCTGTTGGTGGGTGCATTGATATATTAATTAATTTCATTTAATTTTTTAATAACTCTACACTAAATAACTCACATACTGAGACTCAGATGGGAAAATTGAGACCACAATTGTGTTCGGAATGTCGTGTCTACCATAGGTATGACCCCAAGTTGGTTGGTACATGACATATGGTAAAGGTAGCTCTTAGTGGGTCCATCTAACTAAAATAATTTATTTTATTATTTATATTGAATTTAATTACCTAAACTACTTTCCTCTATAAATAAGATGTTATGTAAAATCTTCATGGTTAGATGAATAACTCTATGATCATAGAGAGGATATTTCACCCCTTATTTTTTGGCTGATTGAGATCAGATGATGACCAGTGATGTTCTTAACTATTAACAAGAGGGGTATGTTATGTGATCATCTATTAAGGTGAATGAAATGTAATATGTTCTGAAAAATTTTTATGTCTGTAATCTAGGAATCAAGAATGTATGAGTATCTCCACTAGATTTACATGCTCCATGTCCCGTGGTTAGTTTATGTATTGAAAACAAAGATCACATGAAAAAATAATTATTTCATATGATACATCAGGTGGACCAGAATATAGAGTTACATTTTTTTCTAGAGATAATGACAATTTATTTTATATCTTGAGTAATAATAATTCTTTTATAGAGTCTAGTATTTAAATAGTTTTTTGGATTTAGGTAATCGTATTGGTTTTCAATGCTAAAAATTCCCAGAGAAATGAATTGGGATTGATTTTATTACAAATATAATTTCTTAAAAATTGTTTAGATTTTATAAAAAAGGAATTTTGTATGGGTTCTTACATAGAATTTCATTTGACTCGTTATATAGTGAAGTTGATGATAGATTAAAAAATCATTTTTGAAAAATTCTAAAATAATTTTGGATATTGTTTAATAGATTATTTTATATGATACAATCAAATTTTAAATGGAACAATATATTTGATGATTTATTTCAAGTGGGATATTGAAGGAGATGTTCTCATAATCCATAACACATATGTTGTTTTAGTATTGGCAATTTATTATGATAAGGGTATATCATAGAACATATCATGTTACTATCTTGGTTAATTATAATATATGATATCCGTCTATCTTATTTCTTATCATCATAATGTAAGATTCATGCTGAATTTTTTAAATTGATTTTAATAGAGGAAAATTAATTTCTGACAATCAAACATCATGAAGTTGAGATATAATTGATTAAAAAAAGATGTTTCAAAAGGTAAAATTTTGGGAGAATGATTTATTAAAGGATAAAAATCATTGTAACTAAATGATTATAATCAAAGTTTGGAAGTAAAAGCATGGGTACTGAATGATAATCCTCAAGGGATGTAAAATGAGGTTGATACATTGACATTAGTAGCACATTCTTGTGATCCTTACCCAATCTATCTGTTTTAACCCTCACCATGAAGATCTATTCTTCTTATTACTTTTCCATGACATGGTGTAAAGAAGTATTCCACCCATGCAATGAATGATTTAGAATCAACCCATGGATATACCATCGAGGAGGGACTCCTTCGATCACCTCTCAATGTTTTTTATCAAACATATGACATAAATTATTATAAAGGAATCTTCAATGATAGTACACATGTGTTCTTCATTTTATATAAAAAATAGTTTTAGTTTTAAGAATAGTAGATCCTAGTTCCTAGGGTTATTATTTGTTTTCATTGTTTTTGTTAAGTGTTAATCAATCTCTAGAACCCCAAAAGTCATTAACAATTAGTCATCTAAATAATCTTCATACACCACTATAATCAAATGCTTGAACTCATCCACTCTAGATGGGTATATTATTCAAGTAAATAAATTAGATTTATAAAAATAATATTATCATCTTATATCCCATCATAATATTTTACATCTAAAGATTCACCCTTGATACACTCTACTATGATGACAGAGAAATCCCTGTATACCCATCACATACAAGAGGAATAATTGAATATATATCCAATATAAATGCAAAAAATTAGTGAGAAACAACACCTTAATATCTAGTATACCAAAGCCTATATCTTAGATAGAAAAGAATCTAACACTACACATCACTATATCCCTCCATCCTAAATCTTGTTAGAGAAGGAGTGTAAACAATTAGGTAAATCACCATTTATTACAATCCCATATATCTTCAATATCACCTAACACAATAAAATTGGTGAATATGAATAAAAAACACATATGTATCATCAACTACATATATATATTTAATAGTGAGTGAGAATGGTAAACACTCATATATCATAATCTAACAGAAACCCTTATTAGTTGGTTAGTTTTGTGTGTTATCAATATAGTACACTACCTCCTTAAATATTCTATAGTGATAATACAACAGTACATTCCAAGTAAATGTGTAAAAAATAAATCACATCACAAATATTAATGATTTCATATATCAGTCATATAAACCATCCATCATAATATTCCATAATACTATCATACCGCTCACCATGAATTTATTTTCCATATATCGTCAAACTTCAATAATAATTCCAAGTTAGCTTTTGTATTTTTTAGTTAACTTTTTCATAATAGTTATAATATTTATTTTAAGTATTAATATTAAAAAAATTATCCCATAATACAATCAAAATTATAAATAATTATTGAAGTATTAACATAATATCCTCCATTAGTATGATATTTTATTTGAAATTTTCCAAATGATCTTATCACTTCATTAATTAAGGATAAATTAATAATTCTTTATTATCTTCATAAGAATCAAAAGTCCACTATTAAATACTTATTATTTGATTAAGGTAAAATTAATTTTTTTTCTACGTTCATGTTTCTCTTTAAATCGTATTAATCCTTAAATGCAATGTCTTCAACAACTTTTATCATTATATGTAATTCACATCACACGTTAAAAACAAAACACTTCTAATTATATTAGTTCAATTAAATGTCCTCAACCAATAAATTATTATTAAACATATAATAATTCTTTTTTTTTCAAATAATTATTCATAAAAAATTGTTATAAAATTAAAAATAAATTATATATTTATTTATAGTATCTATGAATAAATCTACATCATTATAGTGACTTGATTTAATTTTATTACATATCATTCTAGTACAATGTTTTTTATTTAAAAAATCACATAAAATAGAATTATTATTAGTTTAATAATCATTTACATAATTAATTTCATAAATCCATTAATAATATTCCATTGAATATTAGACACAACCAATTTAATGTCAGTTCCTTAATTATATCATCCCCATATACCGATAACCAACACATGAAATTATTTAAATTGAAATAGATATAATAGTTATTTTAAATTCAAATGTTTGTTATATATACTATTAAAATCATTAAAATTTTAATGATTTACCTTTTTAAGTTACATTTCTATTTAGTCCATAACATGATATTTATATTTAGTAAAATAATTAACTAAAATTTCTCTTATTTTAATCCACACTATAATATTAAGTTCATTCCCTTCAATGATAATCCACTACCTCCTGTTATAATTATTCTATATCAATTGTTCGGTTATATCAACAAGTATAATTACTATTAATTTAATAACAATTCAATCATTACCCACCCTCACTGGGAATTCCTTATGGGTGGGAAATAAAGGAGGGAGTGACACCATAATTCATCCTCTAGAAGGCCATGATTCAGCTATTAGAAATATGGAAATTAAATTAAAAAATGGGAGGAATTTCCCTCATAAAATACTTTGAATAATCAGGAAATGAATCCACCAATCAACTGATAAGAATTTCCATTCAAAAAATAAATTCCCAAAATGTAAATGTCATCTATATGCCAATGTCTACAATCATCATAAACAATCATGAATAAATATATTTTTAGACTCAAAATCATCCACCAACTCCTTTAATATACACAAATAACAACTACCATCTCCCGTAGGCTATCCTACAAAAATCAAATAAAACTATTGAGGGGTGTGAACTTTGGAGTACTTAATATGTCCATCTGTAAAAATAAATCAGCATCCACATGAAATAAATATAAAATCATAGGAAAATTTGGAATCAATAATGAAAAACAAAAACAAAAAAATAATAAGTATTAGGAAGAGGAATAAATTATTGAACTCTTTATTCCACCTAATCTTCAATAATTTTCTCCATTTTCCACTACATCATCAACCATTTTCCTCAACTAATATTCCAAATAAACTCCTAGTACAACTAAAGAAATCAATATGAAAACATTATCAAAAAATATAAATACCACTATCTCTATGAAAAATAATCAAAATAAACCAGTGAAAAGTGTCTGAAAATATCATCACCACTCATACCTGTCATTAGATCTCATTCTCCTCAAATCAGTAGTGGGATGGTTGGATTTCATCTCATTATCAGATATGGAAAATAATAATGAACATTCATAACACCATATAAATACCATCTATTTATGCTAAAATACATCATACTCATCTCACATTCTCATAACACAAATTCCCAACCATTGTCATAATTCCCACTAACTCATATCCACATCACAATACCACTTATCCACTTTTACAAACCACACATTAGTAGGGTAACAAAAACATGAATTACATGAACACCATTCTGTCATCTTATGCACATCCCCCACCCATAATTTTGTACCACTATCCACATCATTATAATAGGGTATCATGAACATGAATGATATTTTTAGGGACACTGGTTTTTTCAAGTAAGGCATTGGAATATTCCTAGGAATATTTTCAGAGCCAAGGTTGAGATCGTGCCTAATTTTGAGTCCTAGTGTGACTAAAATTGATTTGATAAAAATGTTAAATATATTTTTATTACTCATCCATTGTTTTCCTAGAAAAGTGGAATATATCATTAATGGAGTCTCAGATCAGAAATCTAAGACCCTGGTAGAATGCATAACATGGAGTTAATCCTAGGCATGACCTAATGTTGGTCGGTGCAGGATGTTCGAATGAGCGATCGGTTGGTGGGTGAGTCAGATATATTAATTAATTAAATTTATTTTTCTAATAACCCTAGCCTAAATAACTCACATACTGAGAATTAGATGAGAAATATGAGACCACCGTTGAGTTTGGAATGCAGTGTTAAACAAAGGTACAACCTAATGTTGGTTGGTGTAGGATGTATGGCAATGTTAGTTGTTGGTGGGTGAATCTAATTAAAATTATTTATTTATTTATTTATTTATATTGAATTTAATGAACAAAACATCTTACCTCTATAAATAAGATGTTTTGTAAAATCTTCATGTTTAGTTGAATAACTATGGGATCATTAATAAGATCATTATCACCCTATTTGTTTTAATATTGAGACCAGATGATTATTAGTGATGTTATTATCTATTCTGGAGAGGGGTATGTTTTGTGATCATTTATAAATGTGAATGAAATATAAAATTTTCATCGAATTAGTAAGTTTTAATTGGGGAATTGATAATTTATAAGTAACTCTATAGGATTTACATACTCTATGTCCCATGGTTAGTTTATGTCTTAAAAAGGGATCATATGAAAATAATTCTGTTATATGATACATTAGGTGGAAAAAATTATAGAGTTACATGCGTCTATTGGAGATAATTACAAATTCATTTATATCTTGTGTAATAATAATTATTTTCTAGAGTATAGTATTTAATTACATTTTTGCATTTATGAAATCATATTTTTTTCAGTTCTAAAAGGCCCATAGGGGTGAATTGGGATTGATTTTATTATATAGATATTTTCTTGAAAATTGTTTAGATTTTATACCAAACTTTTTTTAGATGGGTTTTTTCATGGAATTTCATATGAATCGATATAATCAATGTTGAACTGGCACAATGTCTATGAATATTTAGTTCAAGTGGGGATTGAAGGAGATATGCTCTTAATCCATAATGCATATGATGTTTTATTCTAGGTAATTTGTTATGATAAGGGTATATTATAAGACATCTCATGTTACTTTATTGGTAAATACTAATATATGATATGTGTATATCTTATTTCTTATAATCATAATGTATAATTCATGTGGAATTTTGATAATTTATTTTAATAGTGGAACATTATGTGTTAATAATGAAACATCTTGCACTTGAGATATAATTGATTAAAAACGATGTTTCAAAAGATAAAATTTTGGGAGAATGATTTATTGAAGGTTAAAAATAGTTGTAACTAAATTATTATAATCATAATTTATATGTAAATGCATGGGTACTCAAATATTATCCTCGAGGGATGTAAAATGAGGTTGATACTTTGAGACGAGTATCTCATTCCTGTTATACTTACCCAATATCTCTCTTTTAAGACTTCCCATGAAGATCTCTTATTCTTATTCCTTTTCCATGTCAAGGTATAAAGAAGTATTCCTCTCATGCAATGGACGATTTAGTTTCAACCCATGGACATACCATAAAGGAGGGACTCCTTCGACCACCTGTTAGTGTTGTTTGTCAAACATACGGTTGAAATAAGTAGAAATAGAATCATTGTTGAAAGTACACATGTGTTCTTCAATTTATATAAAAAATGGTTTTAGTTTAAAGCATAGTAGATCTTGGTTTATTCGGTTTATATTTGTTTTCATTGTTTTGGTTAGGTGTTAATCAATATCTATAATTCCAAAATTAATTACCCTCTAGGCATCTAAAAAATCAACATACACCACTCTGATCAAATGTTGGAACTCATCCCCTCTAATTTTGGATATTAGTCAAGTAAATAAATTAGATTTCTAATCATATTAATATCATCTTATATCCCATCATAAAATTTTACATTTGAAAATTCACCCTACATACACTATACCGTGATGATAGAGGAATACCTATATACCAATATCATACTAGAAGAATTATTGAATATCTAGCCTATATACAACCCAAAAATGAGTGATAAAATACACATTAATATTTAGTATATCTAAGACTAGATCTATGATAGAAACAAATATAATACTATACATCACTATCATTCTCCATCCCAAATATTGAGAGAGAAGGAGCGAAAACACTTAGGTAAATCACCATTTATCATAATCCCTTATATCTTCAATATCACCTAACCTAAAATTATTGATGAATAGGAATAATAACACATATGTATCATAAATATTTCTATATTAAATAGTTATTGAGACTGATAAAGACTCATATATCATCATCTAACTCAAAACCTTATCAGTAGGTGAGTTTTGAGAGTTATCTATATGGTACAACACCTCCTTAAATATTTTCCATTTATAAGACAATAGTACATTCAAAGTAGATGTTTAAAAAATAAATCATATCACAAAAAATTGTGACTCCATATATCAGTCATATAATCCATCCATCATAATGTTCCAATATACTATTATACCCCTCACCATGAATTTCTTTATCCTTATATCATCAAACTCCAATAACAACTCAAAGTCTATTTTTGGATTTTTTTAGTTCACTTTTATCGTTATAGTATTACTATAAATTGATATATTAATATTAAAAAAACTTATTTCACAATAAAATCAAAATTATAATAAATCATTGAAATCTTAACATAATATCCCCCATTAGTATCATATTTTATTTAAGTTTTTTCTAAATTGTCTCATCACTTTATTGAGTAAGGATAAATTTATCATTCTTTATTATCTTCCTAATAATCACAGGTCCACTATTAAGTACATCTATCAAATAAAGGTCAACTTATTTTTTTATTTAGTTCATGTTTCTCTTTAAATCATAGTAATCATTAAATACACTCTCTTTAATACTTCGTGTATTTATAAGTAATTAACACCACACATTAAAAACAAAACAATACCATTTATATTGATTTAATTAAATATCCTCATCAAATAAATTATCATTAAACATATAATAATTCATTTTATGTCAAAATATTATTCATCAATATTTTTTAAATAAATTAAAAATAAATTATATATTTAATTATAGTCTCAATGAATAAATCTCCATTATTATAACCTCTTCCTTTAATGTAATTTTATAAAATTAAAATCCAAACCTTTTTATTTCAAATATCCAATAATATAGAATTGTTATTAGTTTCATAATAATTTACACAATTAGTTTCATAAATAGTCTATTAATATTCAAAAAAATATTATACATAACCTATTTCATGTCAATTAATTAATTATATCATCCCCATGTTCCAATAACCAACACATTAAAATCATTAAATTGAAACAGATATAATAATTATATTAAATTCTTATGATTATTATATATAATATTATAATATTTAAATTTTTAATGATTCGACTTTTTAAATTCCATTTATATTTATTCCTTAACATGATATTTATATTTGATTACATTATTAACATAAAGTTCTCTTATTTTAATTCAGACAATAATATTAAATTTGTTCCCCTCAAGGATAATCCACTATGTATTGTTATTATTAGCTTATTTCCATTTTATGAATATATAAAAAAGTACAATTATTAATAATTTAATAATAATTCAATCACAACCCACCCCCACTAGGAACCCCCTTCTGGGATCTTATTAAATGAGGGAGTGACCCCTAAATCCTACCATTAGTAGAACATGACCGTGTGTCATTCTAAGGACTGGTGATCTAGGAATTAATCTTATAAAAATGTTAAATATATTTTTATTTCACATACATTGTTTTCCCAAAAGGTGGAAATCTTATAAATGGAGTCCCAAATGAAAAATCTCAGACCATAGTTGAATACCGAACATGGTGTTAATCATGGGTCTGACCTAAAGTTGTTCGGTGTTAGATATTCAAATGAGGAATCTGTTGGTGGGTGCATTGGAAAAATTAATTAATTAAATTTATTTTTTAATAACCCTAGACCAAATAAATCATAGACTAAGACTCATATAAAAAATATGATACCACCATTGAGTTTGAAATGTGTTGTTTATCATAGGTGTAACCTAATGTTGGTCCGTACGAGATATCTGGTAAATGCAGCTGTTGGTGGTGAATCTAATTAAGGTAATTTGTTTATTTATTTATATTGAATATAATGGCTTAAAATTATTTCCTCTATAAATAAGGTATTATGGAAATCTTTATGGTTAGCCGAATAACTCTCAGGTCGTTGAGAGGATCTTTCACCCCTTCTTTTTTGGAGGATTGAGACAAGATGATGATTGGTGATCTGGTCAAGTTGAATCGACAGACAACAGACACAAAAGATCACCTTCATCACAAGTGGATGCATTCTTCATAAAAAATCAATCCATAATTGAGGTAGGACTCATTATATGTTGTTTTTAACCATTATAACTAAAATATTGATCATTATGAATTCTTCATCTATGATCTGTGTTAATTTGTTCTTTTTTATGAGTTTATGCATCGAAATAAATTATTATATCTATTTATTTCTTATCAATGTCATGTTTCTCACTCCTTTTCCTTTCCATGAAATTTTAGAAAAATAATTCTGGTTTAACAATGTTTATCACCATTTTTATTAGTTATTTTCCCCCACTATTCTTTACATTCTTTATTTTTGGACCACGGGGTCATGATTTCACTTTTCCTAGTCAGGTTTGAGTGCGATCAAACCCCCCGATTTTTGGTGGTAGCTTAAACAAAACATGAATCAATAGTTTATGGATGGATTTATTAATGACAAATATTATGTTTTGTGAATGAAGTGGATCGAAACCTTGGGTTTGGGTTAGTGATTAGAGGTGGTTCAAGATCGGATCAGTGATTACTGTTTTCCAAGTTAATGAGCGGCAATGACGTGCAGTGCGGCATGATCGGTTCCAAGTAAAGGCCATGTTTGGGATTTCGAGGGGGAGGCTACTTGGTGTGGATGTGATGGTGGCTAAAATTTAATATCTTATGAGTTGGTCATACATGGTAAATGTACAGAGCAGTTAATATTATTATCATTAATAACAAGAATAGTGACATAAAAATATGTGTGAGTGGATAATAAAATTAAATGGGTTTAATTTAATGGGGGTTTTGTTATTATTAGTATTATTATTCATGTTAGTAATATGATGATTTAATGAATTTTATAATTAAATGAAAAAATCAATTGATTTTGAAATAAATATGATTAATGAAGAGGAGGTGTGTGTGGACATTGGGCATGAAGAGGTAGGGGTGGAGGCCTACTGCGTGCATGTCGATTCCCCCTGGGTGTGTGGAGAGTGAATGGGGGAGGTGTAGTTGAATGTTAAATGTTTTCATTAATTTATAATAAATAATAATAACATTTTTTATGGAATTAAATAAAAAATTTAAATCGATTTTACCCCTTTTTATAGTGCATGGTGCACATGGGAATTCCAAAATGGGTATCCCTTTGAGTTATTTTAAAATAATAATAATGATAAAATATTATTATTTATTTTTTTGGTTCTCAAACCTTAATTACATCATAATTCTCTCATATGATGTCAGATTGATGATCCATCAATAGTAGCATGAACCTAGAATTAAGACCGTTATTTTAAGACCGATGTTGGATACCTTTTTAAACTCATGCCTTAGGTCAACAAAATATACAATAATAATAAAATTATTATTATTGAAAAATCTTGTATCTGACATATCTTATTCATACGATGTTAGAATGATGAACTGTCTGTGAAGTTGTGATCTAGAAATTGAAGTAGATTTTTCATGAGCAATATCAGGTGTTTAATTTTGATTCGTGGCTTTAGTCCATGAAAAACCCTTCATGCATGATATGGTGAAATGATAATTTTTCACCAGGATTTTTATTTGGGAAAGTGAATTGCCTATCCCATGTTTTTTTCTATGATGATTACAACAGTATGATCCATTTTAAAAAACAAGGCTGTTTTCAAAGGCATATAAATGAAATTACAGTTTTTCTTTTATACTATCAATGAGCCTCATGTGTTCATCAGGATTTTGGTCAGGAGATGTCATGTAATACCCTTACACATCGTGTAGTACTACCTGGAAAAAAATCTATGTGATAGAAATGAAATGGCCCAGAAGCAGAGCAAGACCACACACTATGTGGGACCCTTAATTGATGTGTACTACTTTATGAATCTTCAGCCTTCCATATCTCCTTTGTTTGAACATGTATTTTCGACCACGATTAGCCTAACCATAGTGTTTTATTCTACATAGAATGTGATGGTGCCCTCAGTTGTGTATTTCATGTTATGAAATGAAATTCTCTTGGAATGGAACTTGACTAAGTGATTCTCGATGACAGAAGTGATCTTTTAGGATCCCCAAAGACCTTTCAGGGTGTTACCCTATAGAAGGGCTGGATGGTGGAGTTACTTAATGATCTTTTCGAGTTATCCTCTAAAAGGTTGGGCATGGGAGTTCCTCTATGTTCCCAGACATACCATCCAAAAGTAATGTGTAGTGGAGTTACCCCATGATATTTCCAAGTTACCCACTGGTTGGGATGGGTAATTGAGGTTTTCAATGTTCTGAGTGGTTTCCTCCAATAGTTCTAGGACGTGGAGTTCCCCGATGGCCTATCCCAAGTGGTACCCTCTACCAAGACTAGGAAGTGGAGTTCCTTGATGAGTATTTGAGTGGACCACTTGAAGTACTAGTTCACGAGTCCTTTATATCATATTTTTTCCCACATAGCCATATGACACAATGAAGAGGCATGGTTAGACTTTTATGGTTACATTTAGGTAGAAACGAAAGATATTGGGCAACAATGATAGAATTTTTGGAACTATTGGCTACTCTTATTCATTGCCTAAGCTGTGAGAATGATATCCCCTTACTCTCTCATTTTTTATTCTCTAACTGAGAATATATATATATATACCCTTCTTTATATGCACCATAGATTTGGTTACTCTCCTTCCAAGAGAGTCGAAGACACACAAGGTAAGCCCCATGCTTTCTATGTCTAGATTCTTATGTTAGGATTCATACACTCTACTGTTATAGGTGGAGAAGTATCAAAGGGTAGTTAATCTACTCACTGTGTTTAGACCCATATGTTTGGATGAGCTTACATTGAATCGTAGTTGGTTTGATCTAATCTCCTTGATGGTATCTTGCATCTACTATCTTTCTATTACTATTGTATATATTAATTTCCCCTAAACTCTCAAGGAATGTTACTGGGTGGGTATATACTCACTCTTTCATGGGATTTTCCCACATGTGTTGTATCTTATAATGATAACAAATAGGTTGGTAGTAACTTTAGAGGTGATTAGGGATGACTGGTTCTTTAGACCAAATACAGTGGTCGCATCTTGGAGACCAGGAGCTGGCCTCTCTTAGTGTTTTACATTTCTGTTTTTTTGGGATGGGACATATTTCTAGTTGGGCATGTATTTTTTCACTTTAATTTTCAGTTTTGCTTTCATACTATTCTACACCTGAGAGGTTATGCATGTTTGGTTTATTTTACAGTGGTTCAGAATATTTACCTCTTTTCCTCTACACATCTGCTTCTAGATGGCAGTATGTGTGCATATTTGTACTTAGAAAAAGTCCTACCTAATTTAGTAAGACCTTTGGCACTTGTCTCTACCCCTTGGCATATGGAGGAAGGATTTGGGTAGTAACATCTCTATCCTTATCTTGGGTCAGGTCATAATAGATTTATATTAGAGAAAGTTCATTACTCAGAGAATTATTCAGACTATTCTACTTAAGGCTATTTGGTTGGGTTTATGGAAATAATGTCAAAGTCCCTTGAGTGTGGCTCTCAAGCCAAGTAGTCTAGTGATAGTGTACGTAGAAAACATATCCATTCACCAGGATCTTGACTACCCACTTGTGGACTAAGAATACCGAGACATTTTTTTCTTGGAGTAATGGTACATTCATTATATATGATTGAGGATTTGATTTTCCTCCATGATTCCTCACCCATTTTTATTATATATATATATATTCTCATTCTACTATGGTACGTCTCAATAAATTTAGTGGTGCCTCTGTGAAAACAACTAGTCTGGTTATCAATTTTCATATCATGATGATTGGTTTAGGATAAAAAATGCCTTAGTTTAGGGTCCATCCCTTGATATATTATCCTCCATCCAAGAAGTTTGTATCAAACCCTAGCATCTAGTAGAACATAGTACCAACATAGTAGGAAGATTATGAATACATGTTTAATTCACTCCATGAGTTCCACCACTTGTGGGTGCTGGTGTTCTTTGATGATCCAAATCCTTAGGTAATAGATTATTGGCTTGAGTCGGTCATCTGTTTTATCAAAAATGTGTAGATCCTGACAGAGAGGATTATTTCACTCACAACCAATGCTCTTCGTAGATTATCATTTGGGTCTAGTGGTACTAGATGATGACAAACCTAGGATAAGTGTGCATTCTAGGTATTGAAAATAGAGATAACCCATGTATCATATTGTGCCAAGATCCCTTTTTGGATGGTTGAGGTCATTCTTGATCATGTGGTTTTGATATCTCTCTTGAATTATACCCCTTCCAATGGTGGTCCTCGCAGTAAGACATATTCAGAGAGACATATGGAATTAGAAGAGCCCTGTGTTTTTTATCTTTGATATGGATTTAGATATGCAAGAAAGAGGGAAACATCCCCCACTAAGATTAATTCTGGAGAACCGATCTAAAAAAATGCAGGCAAGTAAGTGCCTTCCCAAATTAGAGTGTATGAAGATATTATGAAGGATGTCCATTTACATGTGTGTTTTAGGCACTTTTAATGTGATAAGGTGTCATATCGAGCCTTAGTTGTGGTGAGAAAGTCGGGAAGAGAATGGATATCTTCAAGTGGTATAACTATGTGGTTCATCATTTTTGGGTGTGGTTTAGGGTATGAAATGGGTCTTGACTTCTCTAGATATAGTAATAACATAGATTCTATAGCCACATTGACATATACATATCCCCTATTTGAGACCTAGATATACCATATGAGGCCCCTTTTATCAACCCTTGTGTTGGAGACCCCTAAAAATAGGATCGATGGTCACATGTTTCCGTCGATGGGATGAACTTATAATATGAGGAGAGTGACCCTCATCCCAAATATTTCTGTAGTAGTATTGATACCGTAAAATGTTTTTCTGATAATGGAATGGTATTCTACCATACATGATCATACTATTGATACCGGTGATTATGGTAGTGCTTTCGGGATATGGGAAAGTGTTTTCATCCTTGATGAGAAGTGACCCCCGAATGAATTTGGATAATCTCATTTGTAGGAGCTTACAATTGAATCAAATGTTATCCTGTATTTACCTTGGAATGGTGCATGTTAGAAGCTCTTAAATCCCTCAAATGTTGGTGGGGGGGGGGGGTATGATGACATGTTGGGTTTACCTCCCCACTGTGATATGGACCTCTATTTAGTTTTTTTAACAGGGATAGTATGATGTTTGTGAAAACACATCAGATGACCTCGTAGGACAATGAGATCTGGAGGTGCAGTTAGGAATTTCTACCATGGTAGGTTATTGTAACATCTATTATGTTCACCAAGGTACCCCTGTGTTCTTTTCCTGGGAGAAAGATGAATGTTTGTGGTCATGTGTGGGTTGTACTTACCCGAGTTAGGTGATGTGAGGAAGGGTATGCACTCCCAATAATCATTAAGTTTCTTGACCTATGGTTTTGGATGATCTTGATATTAGAGGTTGACTTGAGGATGGGTTATCACCAACTCCTTATTTAATAGGTGGATGAATTTTTCATTTCTTCCTAGAGTCACTACAGCTTCTTTGAGTTCTTTGTGATACCATTTTCCATTTTTAAAGACATGTAATTGTTTATAAGAATTATGTGTCAGATCCTCAACCCTTATTGTATCAGTTCAGGGTATTCTTCTGCATTTGTACCATCATATCCCCATTATCAGAGTTTCTGCATGATATATAGAGGAGAATGATTCTAGACAAAATCCAGGAGTGTTAGTTATATTATAACTCCCATGGAGTCAGTTATAGATTCAAAGTTCCTTTTATTGGGATACTTCTTATCATACATAGGAGTGACAATGTAAAATAAAAAAGTTGAAGCAACATGAGACTGAGGGACACCCAAGGAATTATTGTGGTTTCATATGATCACAATTAGGTTTCATGTCTATTGTTTTCAAGAATGGGAAAAGAGTAATTGACATCTCTATTGTAGAACCTTATTGTTGAGGATGGGGAAGTATACATCCAATCGATGACTGTTACCCCTCCACTTCTTCACCAAGTTAGAGAGGCACAATTTGGGGATATCAACTGAGAGATCCCACTGGACCAAATATCCTTAGGAGTTTCTCCTGATGGATTATTTTGAATAAGGGAATAGTGTCAAAAAATTTAATGGATGTGAGGTGATTCCAGTCATGTTATTAGTAGAGGTTATGAGGGAGTTTCACTTTTTTCCTTGGGATGTACATCCATATGTAAAGAAGATGTATAGAAAAGACAGATGCAAGCTTAGTATCTCTACCTTTCAACTTATTTTAAGCTTATTAGGGACAAAAATATTTGAAGAAGTGAATAATGTAGAGACTCTAGTTTTTCTATGCAAGGATTTGTAGTATTCCTAGGAATATTTTTTGAGCAAGGTGCTGAGACGACACATGATTCCAAGTCTTACTGAGCCTAGAATTAATTCCAAAAAATTATTATATATATTTTTATTTCATGCACACAGTTATCCTAAAAAAGTGTAATATCTCATAAATAGAGTCTCATATCATAAATATCAGACTATTTTTGAATCTAGAACATGTAGTTAATGCTAGGGAAAATATAAACTTGGTCATCACAAGATGTTCAAATTGGGTGGTAGTTGGTTGGTACATTAGATAAATTAATTAAATTAATGAATTTATTTAACAACCCAAACCCTAAAAACCCACATGCTGTTACTCATATGAGAAATCTGAGACCACTGTTGAGTTTATAATTTTGTGTTTACCCTAGGTGTGACTTAAAGTTGGTCAGTGTGGGGTGTCTGGTAAAGACAACTGTTGGAGGGTGTGTCAAATTAAAATAAATTATATATTTATTAATTTTGATATTAATGTGAAAAACTACTTTCCTATATAGATAATATGATATGGAAAATTTTCAAGGATATCCATATAACCCTAGGATAATTTAGAAGATCTTTAAACCCTTATTCATTGGCCAATAGATACCAAATGATTATCAATGACTAGATTGAGGTGATTCGATAGACAACAGACATAGCTAAACACCTTCACTGCTAGTGGATGCATTCATCACCAACGATCAATCAATAATTTAGTTAGGACCCGTTATATTTAGTTTAACTCGCTTATAATTAAAATATTTATCACGATCAATTCCCTCTCTTTGATGTACATTAATTTGATCCTTTTCATGAGCCTGTGTTTTAAAATAAATTATTCTTTCAATTTATTTCTTTTACGTGGCATGTTTCCCACCCCCGTTTCCCCACTATAAAATCATTGTCCAAGAATGTTGGTCCAATGATGTTTATCTACTTTTCAACTAGTGATTACCCCCACCATTCTTCACATTATTTATCTATTTACAAAAATTTCATGATTCAACATTACCATGGTGGGTTCGAGTGCGATCAATCCCCCAGATTCATGGCAGTAGAACGAGCATTATGTGAATCGAGAGTTTGTGGACGAATTGATAAATGAGAGGGATAATGTTTTTTAAATGGATTGGATTGTAATTGAGGGTGTGAGTTAGTGATATGGTGTGGTTTAGGATCAGATCAGGGATCCTCATATTCCCGGTTGACGTGTGGTGATGATGTGTTGTCTGATAGTTTCAGTTTAGAGCGAAGTCCATGTGTGGGATTTCCTAGTGGAGGCTGCTCGGTGTGGATGTGATGGTCTCTAGACTCAGATCTCCAATGAGGTGGGCATACATGGTCAATGATATGGGCATACATGGTCAATGTGGTGAGTGTTAAATATTATTATCATTAATAATAATAATGGAAACATGAAAATTTAGGTGAGTGGATAATAAAATTAAACAAGATTAATTTAATAAGAGTTTTATTAAAATTAATATTATTAATAATATTAATAATATGCGGATTTAATGAAATTTTAAAATAAACAAATAAATAAATATGTTGTTAAAAAATATGATTGTTAAAGAGGAGGTGTTCATGGACATTGAGTGTGAGGAGGTGGGGGTGGCAGCCTGTTGCCTACATAAGGATTCCCCTAGATGCATGGAGAGAGAATGAGTGAGGTGAATTTGAATGTTAAATGTTGTCATTAATTTATTATAATTAATAATAATATTTTTTATTTAATTAAATGATGATTAAACTGGATTTTACCCTTCTGGGAAGAACATGGTCTGCATGGGAAAACAAAAATGGGTATCTCTTTGAGTGAGGTTTAAATAATAATAATATAGTATTATTATTTATTATTTTTGTTTGAACACCATAATTCCATCTAAAATATCCCATAAAATATTTGATTGGTGAGCCATTATTGGTTGTATAAACCTAGAATAGAGACATACATTTTAAGACCGATGTTGGATACCTTTTTTGGAATTGTGCCGCAGGTCAACCAAACACCCAGTAATAATAAATTTATTATTATTGTTGGATCTTGTATCTGATGTATCATCTTCATATAGTGTCATAATGAAGAACCATATACGGTGTTGTGACCCTGATATTAAGGTGGACATTACGAGATCAATACCATGTGTTTAATTTAGGTTTATGGCTCGGGCCCATGAAGTAATGTTCACACGTGATATGTTGAAACATGACTTTTTCAATAGATTTCTATTTTCGGAATGTGAATAGACTCTCTTGAGAGTTTTTCTATGAGGATCAAAATTTTGTGATCTGTTTTCACACCTGAGGCCATTTTCATAACCATATCAACAAAAATTAATTTCTTTCGTCCATGTTGATGATAAGCCTCATGCGTTCATTTGGATTTTGGCTAAGACACGTCATGTAGTATCTTTACATGATGTATAGTACTACATGGCTAGAATTATATGTGATAAAAAATACATGGACCTATAGTAGATTAGGAAAACACAAAATGTGGTTCCCTTCCTTACTAGGTACTCCTTTATAAATCTTCAACCTCTCGTATCTCCCCCTTTTGAATTCAGAATTTCACCCGCGAGTATCCAATAATGAGTTTTTTTCACATAGAATATGATAATTCCATTAGTTTTTTAATTCAAGGTACAATGTGAATTTTTTTAGGCATGACTCATAACTAGTAGGTGATGATTGAAGACATCAATGATCAGGCAGGATCACCAGAAACCTTTTCTGGTTGTACCCTCCATCAAGGCTGGGATGTGGAGTTCTACAGTGATCTTTATAAGTTTACCTCTAGTAGGGATGTGTAGAAAAGTCCCTAAATGTTCCCGGAGGCACCCTTTTGTAGGTTTGGGTAGTGGAGTTCTCTAATGATCTTTCTGATTCACCCTTCAATACAGATTGATGGTGGAGTTCCTCAATGTTCTGGGTGGTACCCTCTAGTAGGGATGGACAATAGAGTTCCCTAATGACCATTCTTGAGTGGTACCCTCTAGAAGGACTTAGAAGTGGTGTTTATTTGTGAATATTATATTGAAACCCCCACCCAATGTACCAATTCATGGGTCCTATACTTCGATTTTATACCCTCATAGCTAAAAGACACGGTGAAAAGATGTGGCTAGATCTGTATGGTTACTTTTGGGAACACGTGTGAGATACTAGGAATTAATGATAGAAATTTTGGGAACTATTTGCTAATATTCTTCATGGGATGAGCTATGAAATGGAGATCCCATTACTCTCTTTGATATTATTTGAATGAGAATATATATATATATATATATATATATATATATCCTTCTATGTGTACACCTTGGATTTAATTACTCTCATTTTAGGAGTGTAAAAAACACATGGGGTATGCCACATGATTTCCGTGTCTCACTTATCTTGGTTGGATGATTCTACTCTCCTATTATAGGTGGAGAAACATGATGGTAATCTCATCTACTCACCATGTTTATCCCCTTGTATTTGAATGGGCCTTTCACTCTTGGTTGGGTTGAGTTGTTCTCTATGACTGTATCTTGCATCTACTATCTTTATATTCATGTTGTAACTCTTACTACTCCCCCTTTAACTTTTTGGGAATCTTACTATGTATGTATATACTCACCCCCAAATGATATTATCTCATAAGTGTGTGTCTAGTGAATAAAAAAGATATATTTACAATGAATTCATAGGATCTTAGGGATACCTAGTACATTAGAAATAGTACGGTGGTCACAACATGGATACTAGAATATAGGATCTATGAGTATTTTACATTCCAGTTTTGTTAGGTTGGGACATAATTCTAGTTGGGTGTTATTTTATCGCTTTACTTTTCAGTTTGTACTGGGGTACTCTTGTACACCCAAAAGGTTATGCATGTTTAGTTTAATTTATAGTTGTGTTACATATTTTAGTATTCCCCTATGCACTTCCACATTGAGTGGGTTGTGAGAGTGCATACATGTACTTATGAAAAGGAATCCATGAGTTAGTTATTCCTTCGATGCCTTCTGTCACCCCTTGGCCTATGGTGGAAAGCTTGGGGTAGTTGCGGCTCGAGCCCTGACTTGATTCAGGCTGTGACAATATCAACCTTTTATCCTCCTCCATCCATGCATAACCCCCAAAATGTATCATAATTACAAATACAAGGCCATGTTTCTAGTATATTACATAAAGAATCTATAATCCATTAAAACACATATGTATAAAACATCCTTTATCCATAACAACCCATAAGGTTCTATCCATATCCCTTCATTCCCCAAATGGTTGAGGAAGCGGATAATGCTTTCCTAGCATCTATGCCTATTGACCATGAAATAAAAGAGATTGTTTTTATCATAAAACCTGACTGTGCCCCAGGTCCTCCTGGATTCAACAATGGTTTCATTCAGCATTACTAGGACATTATTCACACTGATGTCTGTAAACTTATTAAGACTTTTTTCTACACTGGACATCTCCCACGTGGCCTTAATGCTTAATTTATTTCTTTAATACCTAAAGTGGATAATGATTCTGAAATTAAACCTTTCTGGACCATTTCCCTTATCAAGACCTTATATAAAATCATTACTAAATTTATTTCTAATCGTCTTATTCTAATATGTGATAGTATTGTTATCCGGAATCAGTTTGGATTTATTAAAGGTAGACAAATACAATATTGCATTTGTCTTGCCTCAGAATGTAATAATATTTTAAACAAGACTAACATAGGTGGGAAAATTGCTATAAAGCTGGAAATTAGGAATTCTTTTGATACTATTGACTGTTGATTTATTTTAAAAGTTCTTCATAATTTTGGTTTCAATGACAATTTCATCAAGAAAATCAATATTTTATTTCACTCCGCCCACATCTCCATTCAGAAAAATGGTTCTCCCAAAGGCTAATTTAAGTGACCCAAAGGTGTTATATAGGGGAATCCTCTCTCTTCAATTCTATTTTCTATTGCTGAAGACTACCTCAACAGATTGATTCTACAACTTGTGGATCAGAACAAACTCAGACCTATTCAAGCCTCTAGGAATTGAATGTACCCACTCATCTTCTTTATGCCGATGATATTATCCAATTTCTTTGAGGTGACAAAAGAAATATGTAAGTGATCAAAACTGCACTTTCTCATTATGAAGATATCTCAGGACAAGATATCTATTGGAATATGTCATATTTTTTTTGAGAAAAGCTACCTTTCGATAAGAAAAACTTTAATTATCAATAGCCTCAGCATTACAGAGGGTTCTCTCCAATTCACCTATCTTGTGGTTCCATTATTTTGGGGAATACCCAAATCTAGTTACTTTTCCAACCTTGTTGATCAAATCACACATCATCTATCTACATGGAAAGGTAAATCATTGTTCATGGCTGGAAGAATATGCCTGGTTAAATCTACCATCGTCTCTAAAATGGTATACTCATTCATGATTTACAAATGGACAAACAGTAGCATTAAAAAAATAAATACTTTCATTAATTTTTTTTCTAGACCTGAAATATCCTTGAAATAAGTCTTGTAACAGTTCCTTGGAAGAAATTTTGTAAACCTTTAGAGAAAGTCAGTATTGGAAGTAAAAATCTTGAAATGTTTAATGATGGTTTGCAAGCCAGGATTTTCTGGAGAATGATTCATAATGCCAATAATGCAATTTATTTTCTCAAGAAAATATTTCTCAAAAAACTTCAAAAAGGAAACTTAAATTATTTTCAGTCCTCTATATGGCCCTCTATTAGAAATATTTATCATAAGATCATGAGAAATTCTAGATGGTTAGTCAATGATGATTCTTCTTTGAAATTCTAGACTGATAATTGGACGGGTTCTTCTTTATCTTCTTTGTTGACTCCCAAACATTCGGCTCAAAACATAAATATTTCCATTAAAGATTTTATTCACTCGAATAGACCTGATATTCCTGATAACATTAACTTTATAACTGAAAATTACCCCGTTTTGACTTATGAAGACTTCCCTATCTGGGAACCATCTCAAAATGGAATTCTTGCCTCTAAATTTTTTCACAATTGTAAATTTTTGAACTCCACTGATAGTTTTTGGTGGTTGAATGATTTTAATAAGCCGTAGATCAAACCTTCGAGACTCACTCTTATATGGATAATCTAACACAACATAATTCCTACTGAAGTGTGTCTCCAATCCTTCAATATTAATCTTTTCTCAATGTGTCATTTATGCAATCAACACAGGGAATACATTAATCATCTGTTTCTTTCATGTGCCAACAACTCTGCTCTTTGGAATTACATATCTGACATTTTTAATTGCATATGGACTTTTACAGACTCTATCATCTCTCATATTAAAAGTTGTGTTGATCATGATGACTCTCAACAAATTAAGAACATGTTATCTTCTGTAGTTGCATAATTGATGCAAGTGATCTAGTATGATAGAAATAATTTTATTCACAACAAAGCTCACTAACCCTCAATGCAGGTAAAGCTAGAATTCTAATTACGGTGCAAGAAGCAGCTTCAATCCAGAAAGTGCACTGCAACAACTCTGTTAATGACTTCATGATTTTTCTAAAACTTCAGATTGTTGGAAACTTCAAGAAACAAAAACGTACCTTTATGTTTTCTAGAAAGTATCACTCCCTGGATGGATTAAAGTAAACCTTTATGGCGCGTCAAAAGGAAATCCAGGCCCTACGGGTTGTGGTGCTATTTTTAGAGATTACCTGGATCAATTCCATGGATTCTTTTATGGTGCTTGTGGCATGACCTCCTCCCATGAAGCAGAAATGTTGGCTGGAATACATTCTATCACTTTTTCTATTAAACAAGGATGGAGGAAGATCTGGATTGAGAGTGATTCGACCACAATCGTCCAGGCTATCTGGAATGGGGTGATTCATCTCGCTTGGCCTCTTACAACCCTCTTGATGAGATGTCTTGATGTGCTTCAAGATATCAACTACATTGTCAAGCATGCGTATTGGGAGGTGAACATGATTTCAGATGCTCTTTCTAACAAAGGTATCAACCTAGAATTAACATGGTTTGATACCCAGCCTCATGAATTTCATCATTTTTATGAAAAATATTGTAAGAAACTCCCATCTTTCAGACTCATGTAACTCCTTTCTTTAATATTCAATAAATATTTCCTTGATCTTTTGACTAAGGCACCACCTTCTTCATAAAAAAAATACATTCATTACAACCATGATCACTTTACACCAGACATTTCTACTAATTATTTAATATTTAGTTTTCATAAGAAAATAATGGTTATATTAAGAAAAAATCATTTATTTTTAGATTACTTTTTATACCCCCATTTTTATATTATAAAAAAGTACATACCAAAAAAAAGTATGCAAAACCAAAAAATACCCTTTTTTTTACACTTATAGTCACAAAATTTCCCAAATCAACTATTCAAACAATATTGATGATGATAAATAGAAGACAGAACAAAAAATAACCCTAGTAAAACACTAAAATTATGAAGAAGACTAATAGAAAACCTTAATATCACCACTAACCCATATTGTGAATAAAACCATAAAAAAAGAAACCAACTACAAAAACCTTACCATGACTATGCTTTAAGATATATTTAATTTATCATATTTTTTACTACCCATACCAGACTCTAAATTTCGATTTCAATTCCCACTATCATATTAAACTAATAAATCAGTTTACCCTTGTTTAAGAGGGTACACAAAAATAAAATCCCATTAACAACCCTTTCCATCCATAAATAAAACATCCAACCAAGACCACCATAATCATCACACCATAAACAATGTATAAAAAAACTAATCCTAAACTCAATAACTAAAGACCCCCATATTTCCCTTTTAAAAAAATTACATCATCTTAATTAAACAACTCTTTCTATAAAAACATAAATTTATTTATAGATTTCACACAATTAGTTCATTAAAATCTAAAAGAGATTAACCTTTTATGAGATGTGATTTCAAAAATGAAATCCTAGATACTACACATATATCAAAATATTAAATATTATTCAATATGAATTAGAACACACCAATAACATGAAAATATATAAATCACACATGACTCTCCTTCCTCTAAAATATTTCACAGACCTACTTTATTGACTTCATTTAATCTAGTACACTGAAGTAATTACCCCAATTTTCCCCATTAATTATATTTAAGATCACACAAGAATAAATAACCAAATATACTTAAAAAATAATATAAGGATATTTTTGGGAAAAACTATGGAATTCTAGTCAATAATGTTATACTCGAATACAAATATAGAGTTCAAAAATCTATACATAAATATAGCCAAAGATGATCCCTAAAAATATAATAGATTATTCCTCATACCAATAATATGTAATATCATATCAGATAAATCAACCACTAATTATCCAGATTAACAAAATACATTCCCAAAACCTCCTTAATAAAGAACTGATAGTGGAAGAAGAAAGTGGAATAGAAGAAACCCCAAATTAGGGTAAAATCGACCACAAAAAGCCAAGGGATAATGACTAGTGTTAAGAATATAAAACCCCTAAGAATAGAACCCATGATCACATAGGGTCTAAGAGGATTTGATGGAATATAAGGGAACCCAATAGCTATCACAAATATATAATAAGTCTAGAAAAAAAATAATCACATTGTGACAAAATGAGTCAAGAAAAAATAGTACGGAGTCAAAGAAACACATGAAAATTATTTCATGATCTCACTCATATACCCCCAAGTATTATTACCTAACCATTTTAAAAAATGATTTATTAATGGTGTTCATATTTATACCAACATGTTCACATAACAAGGAATGACCTTCCAAAAGACACAACAAACTCTGAACCAATCTGTAATGTAATAATATTTCCACATTGTAATGATTCCCAAAGAGGTATAACCTCCAAATCATCACCCTAAGTCTGTAAACAATGGAATATATGACCACACAATGATAAAAACTCAAAAAAACTAAACACTCCTGAATATACTTCCACACCATGACTGAAGCCCTACACATTGTGAAAAAATAATATTTAAGGGTAACCAAAAATATTAGAACACCAGTAGTGATCACATAAAATTTAAATATAGTTTTTCAATTTGATAAAAGAATATTCAAAACAATTCATACCATGAAAAAAACTATCACACCTTGATATATCTTCCTCCTTGAAACAACATGGAACTTATTTATCATGTGTTGAGTCAAAGGTTGTGTCTCGGCCTTCCCTTTTCATTTATTTTTGTTTTAGAAATCACAAATTATGTTGCTTTTCATCGTAACCACATATATTGTTTTTCATCGTAACGACATATGTTGTCTTTCATCATAATAACATATGTTGTTTTTCATCATAACTGCATATGTTTTTTTTTTAATATAACTACATATTTTATATTTCATCATAACAACATATATTGTTTTTCATCATTACTGCATATGTTGTTTTTCATCATAAATACATGTATTGTTTTTCATCATAATAACATGTATTGATTTTAATCATAACTGTTGCAATGTTTCCTACCCATGTTATGTATCCTCCCCATGTTATGCATCGTAACCATGTTATGCATCGTAACCATGTTATTCATCATAACCATGTTATGCATCGTAACCATGTTATGCATCGTAACCAGGTTATGCATCCTAACCATGTTATGCATACTAACCATGTTATACATCATAACCATGTTATGCATCACAACCATGTTATTCATCGTAACCATATTATGCATCATAAAAAGGTTATGTGTCTTAATTATGTTATGAATCATATCCACATTATTAATCATACCCATTTTATTCACCATACTCATGTAATACATTATACTCATGCATTACTCTAATACCGCATACATATTTCACATTATCCTTTTACTCATGCTTTATATATTCATCATACTATTTCTTTCCTTTTCTTATACTTATTATTTTCTAACGAAAACGATGTTGTGGAGTTAGATATATACTAATAAAAATGAATTAATATATTCTCTTTGGTTTTGACCATTATAGATGCAAGTGTCAAAGTCCCTCTGAGCTTCCTAGCAAAATATTACTATTGAAATCAAATATGACTGTTGGATTGAAGGCCAACAAATAGGAGGTCATTTGATCCATATAATTGAAGGTTTTGGACCATTTAGAATATAAGAAACAATATTTTTAATTATGATCTAGAGAGAGATGGTGTAACCTCTTACTTACTTCATTAAAAAATCCTTGAAGATATAAAACATGAATGGTTTGTTCCTAGTTCTTGTATATTAATAAGTTCTTTGTATTATTTTGTGTGTCCGGTCATTGTGATAATGATCAAGGGATTCTAGGGATAGGAAGAGGGTATTGATTATCATTGTGTTGAGGGATTTAAAGCATTTAAAAGATAGAGGTGCATATTACCTTCCTAATAGAGGGATTCCATGGATAGAAAGTTATATTTACCAATCATTGTTTCGAGGGATTAACCAGGTGATGGTGAGACAAACATTTCATCCTAGGTGAAAGGATACTCTACTCTTTGGGATAAAATATTTATAATACCCTTTACATTTTAGTTGATATTTTTAATAGAAAGGGAATATTTTTATTTCCTATTTCTATTCATATTATTTTATATTGTAATTATTTTAATTACAATACATTCTTTCACATTAAATTTTATTAATAGATTCTATACACTATATTGTAGAATAATTCACATTTGTTATACTCGGATCATTGTATTCAATCCAAATACAATTTTTTTAATAACCAGTGGCATCATACTACATCCATCAGATCATGGATGAGTTCGATCATTTTTATTTTTTCATAAGAGGCTTTGTGAATTGTATTTGTTTGAGATATCTTAAACTAAGATTATTATTAAAAGTTTAAATACTATTTTTTAAACCAACAATTAACACCCTCTTGTATTGTGACATCTCATATACATTTACACATATATATTGATCTACAATTGGTATTATATCAGGTTTCCCCTAATTTTTTTACTTTATTTATTTATTTCTGGAAGGTAGTTACATAATCTTATAAATTCTTCATTTAGAATTACATACTACACTAATGTATGGAGTGGAAAGGTGTTGTTTTATAAGATGGTAGGAATAAATATAGGATCAATTAATAATATACACCCAATAATACCATCTATTTTTTTATGGGAATGATTATGAGTACTAGAGAGGTCAAATGAATACACTTTTTATTAATATTGGAGTAAATAATTGTGTGATGCTCACTAGAGATTACAAAATTCCAGAGAAGGAAGTCAGAACTTTCACCAACCAACACAAACAAAAATATTAACTAAATTACAAGGTACACAATACTTTTTTTTTATGACCAAGAATATATATAGTCAGATACCATCATGTAAAGAAGACAACTGTATCTAGAAGAAATTAGAAGTCACAAATTTTGGTACATCTAATGTTATTGAAACAATAAGATCCATGCTTTGAGATGAATATCATCGTTTTGTTTTCCCTTATGGATAACTGGTATTCAAGGTTCAACAAATATTTATGATAATCGTCAACAATATTCAATCTATGGGAGAAAAAATACTTGATGATGAGATAGGTTTTAAAAATATTATTGATATAATTCCCAACGAATGGGAATAGAAAAGGACAGCTATGGATGAGAACATGAAAGTTACTAAAATCTCTTTTGATGAATTATTTGGTACTATCTTACTACACGAAATAAGAATGAAAATAGATGCAGATACTAATAATAATAATAATGGTAAAAGAAGTCCAACTTTTAATACTACATATAAAGTCAAGAATCTAGAAAGGGTAACAAGATATAATGATAAGAGAGCTATTTATATATCCAAATTCAGTGAAATTGATAATTTAGAGAATGAACTAACCAATATTTCTTATAGAATGAACAAGAATGTGGTAAAGAAATATTTTCAGTATAGATTCAAAAATAAAGACAGGAAGGATAAGAAAGACTCAAAAGTAACTTGTCATGAATTTAAAAAATATGGTTATATAAGACCAGATTTTCTTTTTCTTAAAAGGAAATACAAAAAGGAAAAACATTCTCAAAGAAGCATGAAAAATTATTAAAAGTCTAAGACTAAGATTTCCTTGAATGAAAATGATACTTCAAGTGCCAGTGGTGGTGACTCTTCAGACGAATATTCTGAATATGAATCTTCTTTTCAGAAGAATATTAGACTTATAGGAAGAATACCTATTGAGAATCATTACCTCATGGCTAAGGCACACAATGAAAAATCTATTTCAAATATATATTTAAATTCCAACTACCCTGATGCTAAATATTATTACTCATTAGATTAATAATATTCCTCTATAGAGGAAAATTTACATTCTTTTGAATAAGTATTTAGATTTTCCAAACTACTTGAGAATGAGAATTTGAAACTCAATAAAAACCGCGATAAATATTATTCTAAAAGATCTAACATTGAAAATAAGTATCAGATATTTCAAAATTTCTTGATCATAAAACATTTCTTTTAGGTAATATTTCATAAAAACTTATGGAAGTAAATTCTGAGAAGGAAAAACTTTGTAAGGACTTTGAAATACTTTATCTAGAGAAAAATGATTTAAAAACAAAAACCAATTCCCAAAAACGTTATTGTGAGAATGAAAACTTAGTCATTAGACTAAAATTTAAATTTTTGTCTATTAAGAAACATTTATATAACTTTAATTCTGGTAATGAAAACATTTGAAAGATATTTTCTCAAATTCTTCCCATATGAAATAATTCTGGAATAGGTTATTCTTTCTCAAAACCGGTTTTTATACATAACTATTTTATTCCTAAAATTACCCCATTTTTTCACTAAATGTCAAATTTTTGAAGATTAGGAATGAAATTTTTACCCTAATAAATAATATCTTTAGGATTTCATAAATCTCACTTTGCAAAATAAATGCGGATTCCTAAACTTCTTTGATCTAACATTTCCAGATCCAAACAAGTTTGGGTTCCTAAAATCTAATTATTTCAACTTTGGGAAAACAAAAAGTTTACCATCAATAAGAATATTTGGTATATGGATAATGGATGTTCTCGATATATGACTAGGAATAATTATTTCTTGGAAAAGATCATTAGAATGAAAGTCGGATGAGTGACCTTTGGAGATAATGACGAAGGAAAGATCATTCGTATATGGGATATTGTTATTTTAGGAAAAGTTTTAATATCAAATATTCTGTTTGTTAATTGTCATAACCACAACCTTATAAGCATAAGTCAATTATGTGATGAAGGTCACCTTGTAAATTTCAAAATGAAAATATTTAGCTCACAATTCAATGGATGAGTTCATTATCTGTACCCATAAGCATGAGAATGAACACACACTTAACTTAAAAGAAAAATTAAAATCCAAGAATTACATTGATTAAGTGAAATGTAAGACCAGTATTAGTTATGTCATAGAAGTTTAGGACACTATAACTCTATAATCCTATGAAAAATCTTAAAGAAAAGACCTGTTAATGATCTACCAAATATTAGGTTTGATTCTTCAAAAGATTGTAACCCTTGTTAGTATGGTAAGAAAGAAAAATCGAGCTTTAAATCTATAATTAAAGTTTTAAATACTAATTCAATATCTTTAGTGCACATGGATCTTTTTGTTCCTACAAAAAATGGAATTATTGGTTGTAGATACTATGTACTTTTTTAGTTTATGACTGCACCCGATTTACATGGGTCTATTTTCTAGCAATGAAATCCAAGGCCTTTTCCAATTTTAGAACATTTTGAGCTAAGTAAAAAACTTATAAAAACCTACCACTTATAACTATTTTTTGTGAACATAGTGGAGAATTTCAAAATTCAGATTTTGAAACTTTCTGTAGTAAGAAATGTGTTACTCATAAGTTTTCTGCTCTAAGAACCCCTTAGAAAAATTGTGATGTTAAAAGAATAAATCTTATTCTTCAGGAAAGGACAAGAACCATGTTGAGTGAATACTCAATTGCTAAGAATTTCTGGGCTATAGCTATATGTACTGAATGTAATAATATAAATTTAGTTTTAATTAGACCTTTTCATAATAAAACACCTTATGAATTCTAGAATGGACAAAAATTTAATGTTTTTTACTTCAAAGTATTTGGATGCAATTATTTAATATTTAATACTAAAGATAAATCACATAGATTTATACCCAAATCTGATGAAGGAATCTTTTTAGGTAATTCCACTACTTTAAAGGCTTATAGATTTTTTTAACAAAAACTCTTGTACTATTGAGGAAACAATGCATGAAAAATTTGATGAAACTGATCCCTTTATTTTTAAACAACCTCTACCTATATCAATAGATGTGTTTTCACAAACTAATTATCAATCTTTGATTGAATATTCTTATGATAAGAGAAAAACTCAAGAAAATATTTCTAAAATATTTACCCCAAAATACTTTATACCTTATGTCAATGTAAAGGTCTTACAAAACCCAAAACAATTGTTTCTTATGAATAATCCTAGTGATAATTTCATTGGTGATGTAAATCAACCTAGGAGGACTAGAAATTCCTTGAGAAATGAAATTGAACATCTTGATTTTCTATCCCAATTTGATCCTAAAACATCGAAAGAAGACTTAGGTGTTGAGGATTGGATTAAAGAAATGCAAGATGAACTATATTAATTTGAAAGGAATAAATAATGGACCTTGGTAGAAAGACCTAAAGAAACAACTGTAATTAGAGTGAAATGGTTTTTTAGAAACAAATGTGATGAAAATGTAGTCATTATAAGAAATAAAGAAAGATTTTTTGCTAAAGGATATATCAAACAAGAGGGAATAAAATATGAATAAAACTATTCTATGGTATCTAGACATGAATTTATTCATATTCTATTAACCATTACAACATTTTTTAAATTCAATTTTTTTTTCAAATGGACTTGAAATGTGATTTCATTAATGGATATGTGCATGAAGAAGTTTTTATAGATAAACCACCTGGTTTTGTTGAATCAAAACATCCTGATCATGATTTTAGACATACCAAATAATTATATAGCCTTAAAAAATTTCCTAGAGCTTGGTATGATAATCTTACAAGATTTCTTTTACAAAAAAATGTATGCTATTGGAACTTCAGATCCAAATCTTTTTATAAAAATGGAAAAAAATTATTGATTATTCAAATCTTTGTTTTTGACATTAGATTCGGATCAAATAAGAAATCTCTAACTGATTCTTTTTTGAATCTCATGAAATAAAAGTTTGAAATGATTATTATGGGTGAGTTACCGTTCTTTTTATGTTTTCAAATATCTCAAAACCTATAAGGAACATATATATCCCAACATAATTATATCAATGATTTACTTAAAAGTATGGATATAAAAAAAGTATTTGTACTCCAATAAGAACCCCATGTACTCTTGATCATTATGAAATGGGAAACCAATTGATCAAAAAAATTTAGAGTAATGATATGAAGCTTACTATACTTAACTGCTAGTCATCCAGACATAATTTTTTCTGTATTCTTATGTGCCAGATACCAAGAAAATCTAAAATAATCCCATTTTAAAGTAGTAAAAAAGGATTTTTATCCTTTTTAAATGAACCATGTATTTGGGATTATTTTATTCTTATAGAAATGATTTTGTTTTTAAAAGTTTTTCAAATGATAACATTGGTGGTTATAGAGTGGATAAAAAAAGTAAATAAGGAACATGTCACTTATTAAGAGATTCATCAGATTCTTGGTCAAGAAAAAACAACATTCAATAGAACTTTCCACTATTGATGCTAAATATATAGTATCTGTAAGTTGTCATGCTCTAGTGTTGTGGAAGCAACACACACTCAATGACTATGGAATGAGTTTTTAAAAAACTAAAAAACTATGTGATAATACTAGTTCCATTTCTCTAAGTAAAAAACCATGCACATAACTCATATGAATAATACATAGATATTAGGAATCACATTCTTAGAGACCACACACTAAAAGTTGATATTATTTTACAATTCATCAGAACACAAGAAAAATATGCTGAAATTTTTAAAAAACCACTATCTTTCGATAAATTTGAATACATTAAACATAATCTAGGAATGATCACTTTAAATTAATCAATCATATCTACTTGATATTTAAATCATGCCCTTATATTAGGTTACTCTTTTTTAAAGGGGGAGTATACATGTTTTTATCGGTTTCATGTTTTTATCAGTTTCATGTTTAAAGGGGGAGTATAGAAAAATGATTCTATGCTATATATCATATCTAATAGTCATAATGAAAGGAAAAATTCTGTTAAGAATCTGATGAAAATGTTTTTGAAACTTGAAGCTAATTATAAAGTGTTCAAATAACATGCTTCTGAGAATTGCAAGGATTCTAACAAAGTTGTTAAGTGGTCATAAAATATTGACGAAAAAAAGTATCATGTGTACAAGATTGATGATTTGGTGAAGCGTGTAAATGATCTCAATTAAGTCTACCAAAAGGTGGTCACTAATTTGAATGAAAATGTAGAAGCATTTCAAAGACTGAGTACCTCACAAGGAATATCATATGAAGATCTTTAAAATCTAATGGAAAAATTGGAAAATAGATGTAATGATATTTTTTTCTCTCAAAGAGAGTTGTTATCTTTGAAAAATCCTACAGAGTCAAAATGGATTATTACAATTCCTAGTAAGTAAGGCTTAAGGCACCAGAAGCAATCAATTGACTTCATAAAGAAAGTCTCCATAAACAAGAAAGGATTATTACAGAATAGGATGAGAAGTAGAAGGCTCCGTAAGAAGATCTTGAATAGTTTATGGAGGATAGAAAATAGTTCATGAAGATGAATCTATCTATTTTCAACCCCTTGGAAAAAAATAGAGAAAGAATGAATTATGAACTCTTAATATAATAAGAACTTATTTAATTACATTTCAAGTAATACCTATTATTTTGTATACTTTGTTTCTCTAACTCCATGTTGGAAAAGAATGTATTCCCTTAATCTTTTTGAAAATCACAAAGGGGGTGAATAATTTGGAATAGAAAACATTCCTTTATATTGAATATTTTTTCTCCTATAAAAAGGAAAAATACAGAATACCTTATTAAGGGGGAGAACACATAAGAAAAGGATAACTAAAGAGAATACGATCCTCAAAGATAAGTTTTATTCTAAGGTTTTAGTAGTCATATTCACTATTACTTTTAGAAGAGTTACTAAAATTAGTGGAGATAAGCATTTATTTTTGTTTTGTTTTTGTGATTTCCAAAAAAAGGGAGATTGTTGAGTCAAAAGTTGTGTTTTGACTTTCCATTTTCATTTAAATCACATATGCTGTTTTTCATCGTAAACACCTATGTTATTTTTCATTGTAACAGTATATGTTGTTTTTCATCATAACCACATATGTTGTTTTTCATCATAATCACATATGTTGTTTTTCATCATAACTGCATATGTTGTTTTTTATCATAACCATGTATGATTTTTTAATCGTAACCACATGGATTATTTTGAATCATATCCACATGTATTGGTTTTCATTGTAACCACATGAATTGTATCATACCCATGTTATGTATCGTACTTATGTTATACATTGTAACCATGTTATGCATCATAACCATGTTATGCATCATAATGATGATATGCATCATAAATATGTTATGCATCTTAACCATGTTATGAATCGTAACCATGTTATGCATCGTAACCATGTTATGAATCATAACCATGTAATGCATCTTAATCATGTTATGCATCGTACCCATGTTATTCATGATATTAATGTAATACATTATACTCATGTCTTACTCTAATACTGAATACTTGTTTCACATTATCCTTTTACTCATGCTTTGTATATTCATCATTATCATTCTTTCATATTTCTATACTTATTATTTTCTAACCAAAACAATGTTGTAGAGTTAGTTATATACTAGTCAAAATGACGTCATGTATTCTATTTTGTTTTGACCGTTATAGTTCCAGGTGTCAATGTACCTCCTAGTTTTTTGGAGTAATGTGACTATTGAAATCAAATATGACCATTGGAAAAAAGGCCTATAAACAGGAGTTCATTTGAACCAGATAATTGAAGGTTTTTGACCATTTAAAATAAAATACACACTATTGCGAATTATGTTCTAGAGAGAGAAGGTGTAACCTCTCACTTGATTCATGTGAGAATCCTTGAAGATATAAGACGTGAACAAATTGTTCCTAATTCTTTTATTTCAATATGTTTTTTGTATATCTTTGTGCGTCTCATCATTGTGATAACGATCGAAGGATTCTAGTGATAGGAAGATGGTGCTGCTGATAATTATATCAAGGGATTTCGAATATTTGAAAGACAGAGGTGTCGATTACCTTCTTAATAGAGGGATTCCATGGATAGGAAGACTTATGTACTGATCATTATATCGAGGGATTAACTGGGTGGTGGTAAGACAAACATTTTATCCTTGGTGAAAGGATACTCTATTCTTTGGGATAAAGGAATTGTCATTCCCTTTACTTTTTTTTATAATATTTGAAATATAATGGGAATCATTTTATTTCCTCTTTATATTCATATTATTTTCTATAGTAATTGTGTTAATTATAATACATTCTTTCACATTACATTTTATTAGTAGATTCTATACGTTATATGGTATAATAATTCACATTGTTTATACTCTGATCATTGTATTCAATCTAAATAAAATTTTTTATAACCCTTGGTATCATAATATATCCATAAAATCCTAGACAAGTTCAAACATTTTTATTATATCATAAGAGGCTTTATGAATTGTATAAGTTTAAGATATCTTAAAATAATTTTATTCTTAAGAGTATAAATAATTTTTTTTAAAATCTTCTATTCACCCCCTCTTGTATTATTCCAACTCATCTACATTTATATATATATATATATCGATCCAACATCACGAATTGCACCCCATGTCATGAAATAAGAACCATGTCACCACTCAACCCCCCATAACATGATATACTAACATGTAGAACTTCCCTCACATCTATCCAACAACTAATGATGAAACACCCATGGATATGTTGTGAAAAATCCATTTTAGCTAAAATAAAAGATTTAATTACACCTCCCTTTCATTAACATTCTCATAAAATATATAATTCCTAATAAACACCATGTAATGATATGAGATGTTTCGGTCCATTACATGAGATACCACCCAAATGATTCTAATCCTCAAGAATAAAAACCCCATCCCAATAAGGATAATTAATAACATATCCACTAAAGGTTGAGGCTTTTGAAACATCATGAACAAAATACCATCACCATTAAAGAAAGGGATTTGGAATAACTTTAACTCTCCTCCAACAGGGACACCATCCATAAAATATCATAACCATTAAAGATACCCTTCAATTAAGAATGTCCCTTATAACAGAAACCAAAAATATCAAAAAACACATTGATCACTACCAAATCCTTACTACCTCCCCTTTAAACCTAACCATGATCCAAAATTTACACCCTTTTAAAAAACCTATCAAAAAATTTCAAACCATTTGAAACAAATATCAAGAAATTATCAAAGAAAAAAAAATAAATTTAACTTTTAAATTTAAGTATAAAATAATAAAAAGGGTTGAACATATTCTAAAAGGGCTTTAGTGAATAGAGAAAGATCATCCAAATAATTTTTACAACTAAAATTCCACCAAAGACTGAGAATCATGTTGAATATTGGGACAATCATACTAACTATTCCCCAGAAAAAAATTTCATAAGAAAATAAAGTCTCTTGACTCAAAGCACCTTGAGATACTCAAACCCATGGCTCAAATCCTCACTCAATATTTATAAAATTTACACACTCTCATATTACCTGAACCTCAAGACCTAAAACTCAGAGCATCCATCCCAACATCCACAAATACATGGGAGGGGCCTTTATCAAATTCCAATCATGACTAAACCTATCTGCAAGATCTTTTATCAATCCTTAACCTCAATATCAAGATTAAACTAAAAACACAAGAAATATTACAAAATCTTAGGACATAATCTTGTCTCAAAATGTTACACTCATTCTTCCGCATCTGAGAGAAAACATGAAAACTAACTAATCAGGTCCATCACTTGATTACTTTATCAATAATTTATCTTGAAACTTGGTAAATATATTTAATACTCTTAATATGATCAACCATATAAAATTACTAAATTAAATACTTCTCGAAAAGTTTAAGAAAATCTTCATATGATGCCGCTTCTTCATTTCCAAGCACTATCTTTGACCATATTTGAACTACATTCCAAAATTGGAAAACTAAGAAAAAAACATGGAATTCATCTAGAGCCTTTAATAACTCAAGTAAATATTCAATCTCCTAGAACTAGTCTATATCCCTTGGGATAGATTCCCCACCATGTATCATTAATACTTTCTGTTACTCAAACTTCAACAATGTGATATCTTAATATTTCACTTCCTCAATTCCATGTGAAGTGCCCAGATAAGTTTGAATCACAGAGGGAGGGAAGGGTTGAATCAGTGATCCTTTAAAACATTATACAAATTTATTCTTTTCAATTAAAACACTATGGATGGTTAAATCCTCAATGCACTCTTCTTGTGTCTCTTAGCCTGACCTCGAGTGATGCTGTAAATGTAAAGGCACTAAACACAAGGATTTACAATTTTGGTTCAAAGACCCACTACTTTCTGTGTTGGTTATTCTCCCCAACAAAAATTCTCCAATATAATTCGATTAGTAATTACAATGGTTGATACAGAGTCCCACTGTATCTATCCTAAGTCCCTCATGAGGGTATTTATACTACATTCAACAATGTTACTGGAGTCCACTGGCCTGCTTCAGAGTCCCACCGATGACTTCCCCTCCTCCATAAATCGCACCTGGTTCTTCTATATCTTGAGTCACACAAGAAGCTTATTTCATTTTTTATTTCTTGATTCACTGTAGATGATATTTTTCTCCCTTCAAATAGGCTAGTTGAATCAAACTTGCATGTGAATCGCTTCAAGAATATTCATAAGCATTTGGTAAGGTATGTTAGTCTTTCTTAAAAATTATGATCACTTCTCTAATCAGTCTTAGTTAAATAATTCTCAGGAAATTATTTCTTCTTCTGATGAAGTCCAGGCCTCACAAATATGTGTTCATGTGGTTCACACAACCTCTTCAAGAATACAAGAGCGATTCTTCATGATATCAGCTTAGTCTAACTTCTTGGATTCTCAAGAGCTGTAAACTCAGATGAAAGATCTTCTTTAAATCTGACTAGATTGAGTCTCAAATATTACTTACTTCATGGATGGATTTCAGGGGATCCAAACTTCTTATTTTGGATATCTCAATTCCTTTCACATGTGAATGTTTTCATGCATTATTGCATGCATGTGTCTCAAGATTTTTCACATACACTATCTTTATGGATTCTTCTTTCTCAATATGCACACACAAAATATCTTCTATTAAGTGACTTCACATGTGCATGTACTTGAATACGTGGAATATCCTTTTATTCTTTGTTTGAAACCCCCAATGGGTATACCCTTTTGATCACACGCACTTCTTATTTCTTTTTCTCACTTAATATCACACACACTTTTTGTCTTTATTTTTTTTTTCATACACACACTTATTTTTTAGTTTAGGTTCAATAGAATTCAATGTGTATTCAAACCCGAATGGGTTTAGTTCATGTGTGTGATCTTCCTCTTTCTTCCTCATTCTTCAAATGTGTGTGAAAACTAATTTCTTGATTTGTGATCCTTTTCAAATGTAAATGGGTGTTTTCAATTTATGTCTTGTTCTTTCACACATGGGTTTCTCAATTCATGTATATACATGAATGTGCATTGTTCATGCCTTCTACTCTCTCCTTTGTGAAATCATGAAGTCTCAGATTTCATTAAATGAAGCACATGAGTGCTTATGTTCAAAGCACACACACACAAGCTCCTTCCCTCATGAAATCTCATTTTCCTTCGAGAATGAACCCCTACAACCAAAAACATCACACACATATACCTATAAAAAGAATAGTGTTCTTCTTCTTCATGAAAATAAGAGGGCACAAGGGGTCTTGTTCTTTATGAAAGGAGTGCACGTGCTCTATCTTCACAAAACCATATATGGTTCTTGGTTATGTGTTCGCAAGGGTGCAACAAGGGTGACCAGCATTGGGTGTTTACCCATAGGATTACTTCCATAAAGACTCGGCGAGGGCTCAAAGAACCTATCACAATCTTGTGCGTAGCTTCACACAGTGGGGGAAGATCTCCTCTTTCGCGAACCAAGATGGTTCACAGTTCTCCTTCGAGTATGGGAAGTTCGAAACTTCTTTGCAAAGCTATGTTGTGCAGAAACACGTTATGAAGTGATCCACTTCTCTGGATCAAGATCTTCGTCAATGTTTTCATCAACTGAGTGTCAGTCGATGGCACTTTATTTATAGGCAAGAATCACCACATATCTAGGCATTCAAATCCATGGGGTTGAATGCTTTGAAATCCCATGATCTTCAGGTTTTAATTATTCAAACATGGGATCATGATATGGCACATATAATAGTTGTTTCCATTCAAAGAGGTCCTTTTTCTCCGCGGTTTTATCCTCACGTTTATGCATTTTCAAATTCACTCATTTCATCTTCACCATGAAATCTTGATCGAGGAACTTTCTTCCTAGCCTCGGCAGCTTCACGTTGCCTCGGCCTCATTCTAACTCTTCATCTCGATGAATGAATGAAACTTTTAACGCATACATGAGTTCAATTCTTTTAGATGGTCACAATGTACTAAATTTGAGATTCAACAGTGGAAAGAGTTCTATTAAGGAGGTGTGGGGGCTTCTATAGTGAAATGGTTCACGTTGAGTGGTCATGGGTGACCATAGGTTGAATAAAACCTATGTGCCTCTCCTCTTCCATTGGATCAAATCAGATCGATCATGGATGAAAGAGATTATATCATTGAGCACGAGATAGATTGTGCGATTGAGATCTAGTGCAAGGTCAAATGGACGACACAAATCACATCCGTGTATTTAAAATTCTATCCCACATCAAAACATGAAGTGGTTTGCAGCTTCTTTAAATAATAATCTATGACAAACAATGCTCATAATTCCCCTCCTCCGTTCGCACTACCATCCCATACCATGTTCACCCTGCAGGCGCAGTCTTAGCACCCACTCTTACTTTTCTGGGGATGCTCATAGCACCAACTATGCATGCTAGCCACACGGGTTCACCACCGTGTGTGTACTTGTGGGCTTATACATGGCCCACACTCTCCTACATCATGCAGGGATGGACTTGAGGGATTCCCTCTGGCATTGTTGACCGTCAGGTCCTGTATGTGCCTGAGGGTGAGCATCTCAGCTGACATCCTTGGTTGGACCATATTTTTGGAAAAGTCAGAGAAAAAATATACTTTGTTAAAAAAAGTATAGCCAAGATGATATTCCATATTTAAATGTTACAAGGCCTCTCCTTACTTTGTTTCTTCATCCCCCATAATTTATTCCATTATTTTTGGATCATGAATCCCAAAAATCTTCAATGCATTCTTTTAATCTAATCATGGATGATGCATGGATAATTTTTTAATTCCTTATGCATTAAATCATAACTCATGGACTTCTTTTTGTGAGGGATGTGTTCTTAATTTAAAAAAATATATTGGAACTTTGAAGAAAAACTATTCAATAGTCTTATTTTTTTACCAACATCATCCAATTAGAAGATATTTTATGGATCTTATAAAGTCATCATGTAATCAAGTATTTCATGGCCTTCTTGAAATAGTGTAACAATGTATCACTAGGATTCATGTCTTGGAACTTTGGATCAGTTCAACAATCGGCTAATGTATTTCTTCAATATTAATCCATACTCAATGTGGGATCTCTACTGAATTAATAACCTCACCACTTCAATCATTGTCACAAATTCCATTATAACCTTTGCAGGCAAATATTGAAAGCCTATTGACAATTGAATCCTTATCGAATCTTTATTGGAAAAAAATGCTACACCATGCTCTACAATCTCCCCCTTTGTATGCTATTGTCAATATCACTTAAAAAAACTTTGAATGGGTCAATATGTGTGAAAATATTTTATACCTCTTATTGGCAACCAAATGAGAAGGTTTAGTGGCGTCCTCTTCAAAAACATGTTCTCCTACCTTTGAATAATAATTTATTGAGTATTTCAGAGAGAGGTATTATGTCACATGGTTTACATAACAAAGATACTTTAGTAAATAACCTATAAGTCTACTTGGGATAAACTATTGTAGAAAACAAGAGATATATGACCATGGTTTTCAATTCTGTCCATAAACAATAATACATGTGAAATCATACTCAGAATGTGTCAAATCATATTCAAGGGGTTTTAAATAGTCATATTTATCAATGAAATCCTAAATCCTACACATAATTCACCAAACATATTAAAAAGTTCAAGTGAAAAGATAAATATCTGCCATTCATCCCATGTTATCATCAATCAAGCACACCCACCTAATTGACATGATAAATAAAATTAAGAACAAGGGTTGGAAGTGGGATTAGAATACCTCATGTTTCAACTTCTTGAGTTGATATGAATTTCAAGGTTTGTCATGACATAATCCTTGATTTCATATCCTTCATGTTTCCCCCCCCCCTCAAGGGGTGAACTCCCTTTTAATTACTATATGGAATAATATCATCAAATAATCTTGAAGATATGCATGTTCATAATCTTACACTATTAATCACTTCAAGTAATTATCAAATCATGAATAAGGAGTCCAAATTGTAGTTATCCACTTTTCTCATCCAATTGTCATCTTGAGGATTACCTTCCCATTTTATTACTTGAAATGTAATCACATGCATATAACAAAAATATAAGGGAATAATATGGAATACTTGTGAGTTTCTTAATAGAAGCACGAGAGTTGAGAATTTTCTCTTATCCCCGGAATTCCATTACTTGCAGCTCTAAAGTGTCTAGTACTATTCATACTGATTTCTCCTCTCCATTTAGAGTTTTTATTTTTCATTATCATCATGGATTCATTACACCCACTTACCTTTAAATTTTTTGGATTTTTTTCTTCACTTCTTTTAATAGTGAAGTAGCACTTACTGGTACATGCTTTCTCTATTTGTCATGCTAAAATAGTTAAACATTTGTTTTCAGGATTTCCAGCCTTCTTTCATCTTCCACAACGTACTTTTGAGACACTTGGGTTGTGATGTGCAGACAAAATCTCATGAAATTAGAATTCTCCTTCATGTGGAATAACATTTTTCCCTTTTTCCTTTGCCTTAGATAGTACTTCATCTTCAGTATATTGAAGTTCATTAGAAATATGAAATTGATTAGTCCATATTACTAAACACTCCTTGGTATTTTCTGGTTTAGAGATTCCACATGGCTTCTTCAATGGTTTCAAGTTACCCTTCTTAGGAAAATTAACAAAATTATCTTCAGGAATATATTTAATCAATATTGTCTTCTTCTGGATTTATTCTTAATTCAATTTGAGATTGATTCCATTAATTTTCAGGGATTGTTTGTAGGGATACATGGTAAGGAATTTTTTCCCACAGTAGAAGCATATTTTCTTTGTTGAGATGGCATTCTTGGAATCCAGCTTGAACTTCTTATTGGGAATAATTTCTTTCTCTATTTTCAGGACATCATCATATTTCTTATTCTCAATGAAAGACTTTTCAAATACTTTTGCTTTCTTCTTCCATTTATTGGTCTATGCTTCTTATAAACATATCTCTGAGGCATTGTAGAACTAAAACAGAACTCATCATAACTATGACCACTTCTATTCCAATTATCACAGAAGTCTTCAAGATAATGAAATCAATTCTTGATAGACAGATTCTTATATATCCATCTTTTCAATCATAACATTGCAGGTTTCTTCATTTATTCACATCTACTTTCCCTAAATGTAGGCCTTCCACAATTTTCATTTGTTGACATATTATGTCAGAAATCATTCGCATGATTCCCAAACTTCCAACAACACCAACAATAGCCAAAAAATCTCATTATTTTACTTGTTGTATTAGTATGAAAAGATTTAATGAATTTTTGTTTGGAGAATTTCCTTTATTTCTTTAGTGCATCCATTTGGGTGTTGTTCTTCTTAACCATCCCATTATCCATCCATGATGTTTTTATGGATGTATTAACATTTTTATCAATCCACATCTTCCCCAATTTTATCTATGAACATATACATATAGATGCAAATGAATTTTTAGAAAAAGAAATTACTGGGTTATGGGATACATTCTTCTTGGAGTATGTTTCAATTAGATTAGAGGATGATCTGATGTTCCTTTTGCAATCGTACTCCTCAATGAAAACTTGAGTGGCAACATCATTTCTTTTAACTATCTGGGTAGTTCATCTTGGAGTGATTGTTGATTCTTCAATTTCACCTCCAACTATAAAAAATTCATGTTGAGCGAGTTCTTATCATCCTCAAATGATCTCATCTTACTTACCCAATTCTCCTTCATCTTTTTCATTTTTTATTCATTCATAATTTTTAATTGTTTAAAAGAGATGTCATGCACCTTTACCTGTTAGTTATGTCTTCTAGTCAAGTATCTTTGAAAACCATAGAAACATTGTGAAACTTCTCAAATGCATGGAAATGTTCTACAAATACATCTGAAATAACTATTTCTCAAAAATACTTCTCTAAAATTCTTCAGTAACTTGGCCATGTCTTTCATTGCAAAGATAAATTGTTTGTTCCTTTTCCATCACTAGTTTTTTTGAGAGTATTGGATATTCCAACCCTTATAGCCAATGCTTCTTCTATGAAATTATCTAATTCTTCCAGCAGTAATTTTTCATCTTGAAGAGCAGTAATTCTTGTTTCAATGTGTCTTGCCACTTCTCTAGGGAATTTATACAGATGATCATTGAGTTCATTTTTAAGGTCACTAGTATTTATATCATCATCACAGCTTGAACGAGCTTCATCAGAATACTCATAATAATAAAAGGAATCATCACATGTTGTGACATTCATATTACCTTTAATAGAAGGTGTATCCCCATTAGTATTAAGCTTGTTCATCATCTTCCTTGCCTCTTTATTCTTTTTGTTCTTCTGAACCTTGGAAGATATCTCCATTTGAGGTTGTTCACTCATCTACTCAAATATGCACTTGAAAAAGACTCCCTTGGATCTTTCAGAGGGAACCTCTCTTTGAGACCAACTGAAGTGCCCAGATCAATGTGAATCACTAAGAGGTGGAGGGGGTTAATCAGTGATCCCTTTAAATTTTTTTCTAATTTATTATTTTCAATTAAACCTCTATGGATGGGTAAAACCTTGATCCACTCTTCATGTGTCTCTTAGCCTTAACTTAAGTGATTCAGTATATGTAAAGGCACTAATGACAAGGATTTATGAGGTTCGGTTCAAAGACCTACTTCTCGCTATGTTGTTAATTCTCCCCAACATAGACTCTCTACTCTAATTTGATTAGAAATAACATTTTTTGATACAGAGTCCCACTGCATCTCTCCTGATAACCACATGAGGGTCTTTATACTACATCCCACAGTGTTACTAGAGTCTACTGGCCCGCATTAGAGCCCCGTTGAAGAAATCTCCTCCCCCTTAAATATCACAGGGTACTTCTAACTCTCGATTCACACGTGAAACTTACTTCTTTGTTATTTAATGATTAACTATCAATGATCTTATAATATCTCCACATGAGCTTGATTAATCACAAATACATTTTTATATCATCAAGAATCTTCAACATACTTTGGTAAGGTATGTTGGTCTTGCTCAATAATTTTGATCAGTATTTGTTCAACAATACTCAGGAAATTATTTCTTCTTCTGATGAAGACCTAGCCTCACTAATATGTGTACAAGTGGTGCACAAATCCTATTAAAAAATTAAAGAGTTATTCTTCAAAATATTAGCTCAGTATGCCTTCTTGGATTCTCAAGCACTATAAACTCAGATGAAAGATCTTATTTTACTATATCTGTTTTCATTCTCAAATCTTATTTACTTCATGTATGGATTTAATGGGATCCAAACTTCTTAGTTTGGATATCTCAATTCATTTCCCATGTGCATGTGTTCATGCATGATTGAATGCATGCCTCTCAAGATTTTTTCACATACATTGTCTTCTTGGATTCTTCATTCTCAAAATGAACACACACAAAATTTATTCCTTTAAGTGTCTTCATGTGTACATGTGCATTCATGCATGCACTATCCTTTTTTTCTTTGTGGTAAAACCCCAATGGGTATAACATTTTGAGTACACACACTTCCTCATTCGTTTTCTCACTTAATATCACACACACTTTTTTTCTTTAGTTCTTTTCACACAGAAACGTATTATTTAGATTAGGTCCGATATAAGTGTGTGTTTATTTAACCCTAAATGGGTTTAGTTCATGTATGGATCTTCTAATTTCTTCCTCCTTATTCATATGTTCATGGAAAATCTTTTCTTGATTTGTTCTCTTTTTCAAATTTGAATTGGTGTGTTTAATGTATGGCTTGTTCTTGCACTCATGGGTGTATCAATTCATGCATATACATTCATGTGCATCATGAATGCATTCTCCTCTCTCCTTTGTGAATGAATGAGTTCTTAGATTTCTTAAAATGTAGCACATGGGTGCTTATGCCCAACGCATGTACACACAAGCTCCTTCCATCATGCAATATGTTTCTCCTTCAAGAAAAAACCCATGCTACCACCAACAATATATATATATATATATATATATATTAACAGAATGGTGTTATTCTTCTTTGTACAAATAGGAGGGCACATGAGGTCTTCTTCTTAGTGCAAGGAGTGCTTGTGGTCTGTCTTCACAGAACCAAATATGGTTCTTGGATCTGTCTTAGAAAGGGTGAAACATGGGTGACTGGCACCAGCTGTTTACCCATGCGATTACTTCCATGAAGATGTGATGAGGATTCAAAGAACCTATCATGCGCTTGTGGGTAGCTTCACACAGAGGGTGTAGATATCCCATTTTTTGAACCAATATGGTCCGCGGTTCTCCTTCCTACAAGGGAAGCGAAGAACTTCTTCGCATAGGTAGGCTGCATGGAAACACATTGTACAATGCTCTATTTCTCGGAAATGAGAGCATCGTCAATGTTTTCAACAATTGAGCCTTGATTGAGGGATCTTTATTTATAGGAAATAATCACCATGTATCTTCACATTCAAACCCACATGGTTGAATTCTTTGAAAACCTATGATCTTCCGGATTGAATTATTCTAACACGAGATCAAGATATGGTGCATATATCAGTTGTTTCCATTCAAGGGGGGAATTTTTCTTTTTTGTTTAATCTTCACGTGCATTAATTTTTCAATGCATGCATTTTATCTTCACCATGAATGCTTGATCGAGGAGTTTTCTTCCTAGCCTCGACAACTTTTCATTGCCTTATCATTGTTAGAACTCCTTATCTTAATGCATGCCAGAAACTTTTAATGCATGAATGAGTTCGATTCTTCTAGATGATCACCATGCACTAAATTTGAGTTTGAATGGTGTCCGGAGTTCGACGAAGGAGGTTTGGGGGCTTCTCCATTTCACTCCATCACGTCAGGTGGTTGTGGGTGTCTAGAGGTTGAAGTCAACCTCGGTGCCTCTCCTCAACCATTTGATCGACTCAGATTGATCACAGATGGTGAATATTATATCGCGGAGCACGAGATAGAGTGTGTGATTGAGATCGTACATATCACTTAAATGTTTTTAAAATGTCGTCCCACATCAAAACATGTTGTGGTTTGCTACTTCTTTAAATAAAAATCCATGACATCCAATGCACTGAATTCTCCTCCTCCCATCACGGAACCGCCACATGCCATGTTCACACTACGGGCAGACTATTATCACACTCTTTTCCTCATCCGCGTGCACTCCTACCACTCACTATGCATGTTGTCTGCATGGGTTCACCACCATGTGTGCACCAGTCGACTTATACATGGCCCACACTCTCCTACCTCATGCAGGGATGGCCTTGAGGGATTCCCTTAGGCATGGTTGACCCTCGGGTCCTGCATGTGCCGGAGGTTGAGGACCGCGGTTGGCCTCCTTTGTTGGCCCATATTTTTTTAAATGTCATAGAACAAATATACTTTGACTAAAACAATGTATAACCAAGCTCATATTCCATATTTATAATTTAAAAGGCCTCTCCCTCCTCATTTTCTTCAAACACCATTATTTATTCCTTTCATTTTGGATGATGAATCCCTAACATATTAAATACATTCCTTAAATCCAATTAAGGATGATGTATGGATAATTTCTTCATTCCTCATGCATTAAAGCATAATGCACGGCCTTCTAGTTGGGAGGGATGTGTTCTCCATTTAAACATATTTCTTGGAACTTTTAATAAATGCTCTTCAATAATCAAATTTGTTTACCAATTTTATCAAATTAGAATCTATTGGATGGATATTCCAAACTCATCATGCAATCAAGAATTGCATGGCCTTTTTCAAATGGTGAAGAAATGTTTCACCTTGATACATGTCTTAGAACTTAGGATCGCTTCAACAATCGTATGATGTGTACCTTCAATCTTAATCCATATTCAAAGTGGGATATTCACTGAAATAGTAACCTCCCTACTTCAATCATTAGCACAACTTTCATTATCACCATTGAATGCATATATTGACAACCTACTGACAATTGAATCCTTGTTGACAAAAAATTCCACACCATGCTCTACAACATGTATAATGTCATGATGGTGTTTCTATGATATATATTTCAATCAATCAATAAAAAATTTATCATAAAACTTATAATGCACATAAATATCAGAGAGGTTAGTAACATTTATTAGAAAAAAAAACCCATATACTACCCTTCCTAACTAGATATTCTAAAAAATATCCTTTCTAGAATAATCCTATAGTATACTTCATATATTATACATACACCATCCATATATTACAATAAACTTCTAGTAAACCACCAAGATCATGTATTTTAATAAAACGACATATAACAACCATGGATAAACTTTATTATAGAAAACATTATAATATCATATGTTTATATTGTCAATTAATGGTTTATAAAATAGGTTTTATACAAAAAATATACACACTTTTAGGTAAAATCATAAAACAAAACATCATATAAAGTATTCAAAATTAATTAAATTAAACTTTATAAAAACCCTTATACCTTGTACATTAATAATATTACATGAACTTAATTTTAGATTATAAAATAAAAAAATGCACTTGTTTTGTTCTCATGATGCATGGTTAGAAATGTCAAACAATGAATTATTTAATAATTTTATCTAAACTAATAACATTTAAATCATATTTATAATAAATTATAGTACATGTTTATTTTTAAGGTTCAAAATGAATTTGTTCTAAAAACCATTTTAAAATTCATAATGGTTCCCCACTATAATTAATTAAAATACTATCTAATGAAAAATTAGTTAAATGAATTTTTTAGATCATGTATCTATCTTTATTGATTTAAATTCATATAATTTTGATTATTATTTTTATAGTTAAAGTAAAATCATCTTTTCTTTGAAAATGTATTTTTTGAAAAACAGCTTCCCATCATGCTTACAGATTTCATTTTAAATTAAATTCTACCAAATATGAGAATTAATTATGGTAAAATGGATTCTATATTTTTATTAATATTAATTAATATCACTTAATAGGTTTTGTATAAGTTTTTGTCTATTTGAATAGTAACTATAGTAAATAATTACAATGATAGTAAATGGGGAAAAGGTTAATTAACGGTAAAAATAATTTAACAAGGTATAAGAACAACGTAAACCAAATAGTGTTAATATATATATATATATATATATATTGAATTGAATATAATAATTTATATATTACTCCTTGTTACATTATAAATTATAAAAAAAATTGATATAAATTATATTTTTGATACGTTATGACATAAATTATATTCTGGGTAAAATATAGTTTTCATGAAGAAACAATTTTTTCTGGATTAAATCAAGAATAGTTTAAACAAATTATATTTTGATAAAATAGTATTATGAAATATTATATATTAAATAAACCTTATAATATAATTTTTCAAAGTGAAAATGTAATTTTTATAAGGTTTGAAAAACTATTATTATCAACAAACCAGTATATTTCAATAAATAGATATTTTAATTCAATAGGATAATTTATCATATCTAGAAATTAAATTTTATAAAATAAATATCATTTTTTAGTCATCACATTAAAATTATCTAATAGTGATTGTTCCATAATTTTTGGAGATAGTCTAATATTTGAGATAAAATTAAATATGAAATAAGTATATAGTGTGTATTATGGCATCATAATGACCCAAAAGTGATATAATATATATCAACTAATGTTCAAATGACCAAATATACGTCTTACCTTTAAAATAATTTCTTATTTATGAAAATTTTTGAATGTTATGAATCCTTTATGAATCCTCCAATGCCTATATTATGTTTTAAATTTTTAAAAAATTCCTTTAAGTACATGACTCAATTCCAAATCCGAATGGGTAATATTTTAAAAACATTGGAACTTTTCCTTATAAAATAATTTAAAACACATTTATATAGAATAAAACATAGGCAAATACCATGAGATGGTTTTTGGTTATGATTATATTATTATATAATGTCCAAAACATATGTTTGGGAAATAATATATAACCCCACTTTATTTTCCTATATAAACTAAACCAAGTTCACCATACTCTTAACTAAAATACCACGGATCACTTCCTTACTCTGAAGTTCCCTATCTAGAGTAATACCAAGGTTTCCCCATGCTCTCAAGAAACTACTCCCTAGCTTTTTTAATGGCCCTCTCAATGTAAGGGATCTCACTCTAGGATTTTTATTCAAGCACCTCTTTTATGTTGTGCATATTAATATCCATTTGTTCTAGTTTTTGTATGTTTTCCTATATACATATTAATTTATTTTTTTTAAAAAAAAATTATTATTTAATCCTTTAATTATCATTAATTCCCCTCAATAACCTTTATGTACACCCGTTATGTGGTTGAAATGGTTCGGCGCTTTCCCATACCAAAAGTGAGGGACCAATCCCTCTTCTTTTCAATTCAAGAACCCTCATTTTATTTATACCTTTTAATCTAAATTGGTTATTTTTTCATATGTTTCTAATGTTCCATATACTATCCAATTATTTTTCTAAAAATGATAGATCATTTATCTACTCTAATTATATAATTTACCTAAGTCATTATTATGCCAAAGAAGTTTAATGGATCCTCTTAGTATCATCTTTATTCAAGTATATTATTCATTTTATATCTCTTATTCCCAATAAATAATGTTATTATATGTTTTTCGGCTACCAATTCACTATCTATTTATTTTATAAATGATTATAGACTCATTTATCTCTCATTAAACCGTTTTATTAATCTTTAGGTACCACCATTATGATGTTGATATTTCACGGTAATTTTTCAATACCAAACTTTTTAATTGGAAATACCATCACTATTTTTACTCATGGGTATACAACTAGACATAAATATACATATTTTATTAGCTAATTCCATTTATTTATCCCATAGTCCTTAATCATAGAATTAAATTTTAGGAAATAGGATCCTATGTTAAATTATTTATGTGGCACACTTATGCATGTGAATGATACAAATGAGATAGATGTGCCTGAAATTATATATCAGTATAATGGATTGGGTAATTTTTTAGTCTCATGGGATATCATTGAAGGGATTATGTATTGAACCTAATCCATCAAGTTACTTTTTCCACCATGTTATGATGTATTGGTTGTTATCCTTGACCTATGTTTATGATTTCGTGTTTAAAGTTGTTTCCACATTTCAATGTAGCATGTATGTTACTACGCAATATCATGAATTATTGTTCATGTTTATGATTATAACCCATTTTATATGCCATTTAAATACCCATTTTCTATCATTAATGCTATATTCATGTTATACAACTTTTATATTCTCTTACTTGGATTTATAACTCACCCCTTTCTTATTTACCTCCTCAAGTTATCTCATATAGTTTTAGAGGATTGATGACTTATAAGGGAATGTTATGGATGTTTTAAATAATGTTATTGTTTCCCATGTTCAAGATGTTATGATATGTTCCTTGTTCCAAAATAAACTAGTCCTCTCGATCTTCTAGTTTTTATTATGTGTATTATTATATAATAAATCATGAATTTATGCATAATAAATACATGAGTTTTAATAGTTTGTATGAAAAGAATGTTGAGTTATTATCACGAACCAAATCTGGTCACCATCAAAACCAGCACCAAAACAAACTTGTGGAAAGACATGAAGGGCGTTCTCGATCCCCACGGGCAAGCAAAAGTACCCGGGTATAAAAAAATTGAAATTTAGGAAGGAGTTACCAGATTTTATAAACATAAAACAACAAACTAATCCTTCAAACCAAATCTGTATTTTTCAAACCAAATCATATTTTAGAAAAATTTAGAATTTAATTACATAATTTAGAACAAAACCCAAAGACTATAACAAAGTAACAAAGCAAAAAAGGACAGCCCAAGAACCTCTTCATGGAAAGAGGCTCCAACCTCAAGCTATCCCTATGACACCACGCTAAGATGGACCACTAGAAACCCATACTATTGGAACTAAAAGCATTACCCAAAATTGTGACAAAATAACCAAGTCTTCTTACGCCTAAAGGTTTAAGTAGAGTGTGATCCAAATCTTAGTAGGATTACACCACTAAAAGATTCCATGAGATAATAATTATAAGAAAATAATCTTTCAAGTTTTGTAAATAAGAAATGATAATAATAATTTCTAAAAGATGCATCTTTAAATAAAAATAGATTTCAAGTGGGATACATTAAATGAATTCAACACTTTTAATTAGAATTCAAAAGCTACTGAATGTTTCCATCCAAACATACCATATACTGATGGTAGGTTTAAAATATACAATGAGCACTAAAAATGGGAAATAACCCCAATGATCTAGCTCACTAGGGTTCCTAGGTACCTCATATCTCAGTGAAAGTAACAATACAAATATCATTTGTCATGCACACGAGCCACTAGTTGGGAGCATAACCATAACCTAGTGGTTCCCCAACATCATCATCTTCATCATCATAATTTATTTAGTGTTTTCACGTCAAATATTCTATGTGAAACATGGTCCAAACCCCACAGGATCACCAGAAGACTAGTACACATCCACTCACAAAGAAACATGGGTTTTCCCTCTTGTGCTCAGAGAAGTTCCACATCATATAAAGTACCATTTCTATATAAAAAGTCTATTTACAAATCAGACACACACACCAAACACCCATATGAATATCAGAAAATTCACATAATCCCCTTTTTCATTCAAATTTATTTTTAAACAATATTTACACCAAAACAACCCACAACATGTTTCACACCTCCTTCACACTTCAATAGATACTTTAAACAAATTTATAAAAACATTACAAGATAGTATACATAACACAACAAGACATTCACTTTAAAATAAACCATTTCAAATGTACACTCCTACCAAAACAATTTGGCAACATAGTTTCACCTCTTACATAAACCAAGAACCCATTAAAAACCTTCTTAAAACAATTTCAAGGGCTGAAACCAAAATTTTATAATAAAACCCTTCAAAAACCATCTTTTGAGTCCAAAGGCATGAAAATATAACATAAAAACATAATATTCAATTTTAAATACTTTTAATAAAATCATTTTAGGAATCATAGGACAAGACCACTTGATACAAAATGAAATAAATATGAAAAACTCTCTTTTTTTCTCAAAGTTCCCACTTAAAAACCAACCGCTAAACAAATGATACCCAATATAATTTTCTCACCACAATAAATGGAGTAGAATCATGATAAATATATAAATCATTCAAAAATATCTCATAAAATAATTCTTACACATGGAATCACCTTCTAATTGTGTCAAAACCCTTAAATCTTGGTTCTAAACTTCAACCGTAGAACTACTGCACCACCAGGGAGTGAAAAAACCCCCTAAACCACAATATTTCACCAAAATACACAAGGTTAAACCTTAGGTACGAACCCTATCAGTTGGTCACATTATAACTTCATGAAGGGGTGGAAGAAACCCTAAGTAGGGGGAATAAATCAAATAGAGAAAGATTTAATTTCATGATTTTGATATTTCCCCCATCAAATCTCCCATAAAAGTTTAGTTCCAAGGGATGTTGGGAGATTTGGAGGCTTTCCATGGAGGTAGGGAATGAAATGGTTAAGAATGCAGTGGATTTGGTTTTTTTACAGAAGGGAAAAAGGGTCAAAACAAATAAAATTTTAATGCGTGGGACACCTTGCACAGTTTTTCTGCATGGTTCAGTAAACCGTGCATCCAAACCATGTGTTCTGTTCTAGCCACCCAAAACTATTCCATTATTCTCCATTTTCAGGGGGTTCTAAAGGAGAAATGCGATGCCCCATACTCTATTGGTCCTTCCCTTTGCCAAAATTCGGGTCCTAAGGGAGTGGCGTCTTGGTGAGACCGATCGGCATCACCCGGCCTTGTCGAGTGTGGCGCTCCTTTTGGGAAAATAGGGTTTTAAACCCTATTCTGAGTCGTTTAAGCGTGTTCTAAAGACCCGTAACATGCATAAGAGTTTTAATTAAATACTTAATCAATTCATGAGTAGGATTAAACCACCCGACCCCTTTTTGTGACGAGTGGAGCCGCATGGTCAACCCACGACCCCCCGCGCCTTACGCAGTTTCGCGTTTTCACCTCAACCGTCCTCATCTCTTATAAACTAAGGGTTAGCAGTGGTTTCTCTTCCCTCGATCGTGGCTTTTCACAAATAGCTTCTGGTGCATCGGGTGCATCTTTATCTGTAAAGTTCCGCGCCCCCCACCTAAACGTCGATCATCTGTCAACAAGTAGGGAATTTATCCTTGCCTCTCTCTATTGTGTATCATGCGGGGTGGGAATTCTTTTGATTCTGTAGGATTGGATAAACTAGAACTAATTAAAGATAATGAACGAATTCTATAAAGAAATAGGGGGCTGTGATCGTTGATGTTGTTTTATATTTTGATGATGTTTCTTCTATGTCCATCTTGTTGAGTTGTGTTGGCTTATGCCTTCTGAAAATCGAGGCCGTTGGTGGTCGTTGTTTGTGCACTAATGAACCCTTCTAATGTTTTAAATGGATTGTTGTGGTTGAAAACTCGTGATGTGAAAAGTAATTGGTTAATCACGTATATCCGACTGAATAAATTGAAAGCACCAGGATCAATCCCTTCTGTTATAACCCCGGTCGAAGTAGAATTGAAATCATGGAACGTGTAAAATCTTTTAAATCTGAAAATATCGGCATGGCCCTGACTTGTGTTGGTGGTGGTAGTTGGTTGTTTTATTTTTTAGGCCGATTACTGGAGATGTGGGAGGGGATGGTATCCCCTGTCTTTATACCCTCGGTGGTTGTGTGAAATTGGGGATGGGATCCCCTGTTGGTGTGGCTTCAGTTTTTATGAGTTTTTAAGACCCAGTGGTTACTTGTTTATATCAAGAATTGGGGTGGAATCCTTTGTTGTTGAGAACCGGGTGTGGACGTTTTGGTTGATGTATGACTGTTTAATTTCATGGATTTATGCCTATGCCTACTAGTTTCCCATTAGTGCTTAATTAAACATTATCACTGAACTTGTAACACGAATGGGACAAATGGGTTTGTTGGCGAGGGTCGTGACTCAGACTTGAGTGATGTTGTGATCGATAGGATGTTTGAAGAAAAACCTAGCTTTGTGTGAGTGCTTGTTACATATATATATATATATATACTTGTAGCTTTGTGTTTCTTATTCGTGCCCCACCCAAGTTGAGCACATTGTTCCGAACACCCCCATTTCATGGGGGAGGGTGTTTTTCTCAACACTATTCTTAGTGGCTGGTTATTAGCTCCTTTTTTGCTCCCTTTCCCGGATAGCCCAAGTATCTTCGAGCAGGCTATGATGGCCTGAGGTCCATTATTAGCCCAAGAACCTTCGGGCGGGGTAGTGTGGTGGTTGGCTAGGTTTGTGCGGCAGGTGGTTTCCCAAGTGTCTTCGGGATGAGGCCCAGGTGTCTTCGGGCGTAGCAGTGGATCCTTTAGCCCAGGTGTCATCGGGCGTGGTGGTGGTTGTTCTGGCCTAGGTGTTTGTAGGAGTGGTTACATGTGACAGTTGTGGACCAGGTGTGTGCGGGCGGGATTCAGCTGTGAGACTACGTGCGGTTGAGGCCCAGGTGTGTGCGAGCGGGATTTCGGCAATGGGACTGCGTGTGGTTGTGGCCCAGGTGTGTGCGGGCGGGTGTGGTAGTGGGACTGCGGTGAGAATGGAGAGATTGGTCCTATGTGTAGGATGTCTCAATAACCAGTGGGAAAGTGGCGTTGGGTACCCAAACATCGATGTGCTCTGATTATATATATTACTTGATTTGCGTTATTTGGGGGGTGTGCCTTGGTGAGGCCTGGGGTGGATAGTTTACCTTGATAGGTGTTTGGTTTACTCTTTTCTCATAGGACTTTAGTACGTTCCCCCACTTGTGCATGAGAGTCTTTGGTTTTCCCTACTGAGTATACTTGTATGCTAACCCTATGTATATAAAACTGCTTTCAGGTTTCCAGGAGGACTTCGAGGATCACGCAGGACCTTACTAGCTCGGACCTTTGGAGCAGCTGCAGTTGTTGTTTTTCTTTTCTTCTTTGGTACTTACCATTGCAGTCAACTTTTGTACCTTGTGGCTTTAATTTTGGAACATGCATGTGGGAATGGTTTATTTTTGGCTTTACTTTTCTTTTACCTAGGTGTTGTTGAGTTTCATCATCTCATCTCTCGATCTTATAAAACAAAAAGGGGTAATACCTTCCATTTGTGAGAAATTTCGTTTCCCTTGGTGCTAGTCGCCACTCCGGGACCTATTGAAGGTGGGTCTCGGGGGTCATTATCTCTCCTTCAACTTAAATAAGGAAGGGCCTGGCAACCTACTGACCCTTCCCTCCTTTTGGTGAAGGCGGGTCGTGACAGAATGGTATCAGAGGTGATGGTTGAGAGATAGGATGGAGTCTGGAGTTAGGAACAGTGAGGATTGCATGGGATGGTAAGGCAACAGTGTTGGGTGACCTTGGCCCATGAATTAGGATAGGGAAGACCGGCAAGGACAAGGGATTTTAGGGCCCCCCGTTGATCCGATGCAAGGACTCTGGACCTACCGAATGGCCAAGTGAGACCACACTGATTGCAGGGTAGAGACCCTAGGAAAGGTACATGCATCATAATGACTTGTGTTCTTGTGTTTTTTAGGATGTCTTGGGAATTAAGGATAAATTAAATTTTAATAATTCTTGAAGACGATATTCTGCACTACTTGGGCTTAGGCATTCCTTGTTTACCTTGCAGCTATGGCACCTGGAAGGTGACCACATGTGGTACAGGCAATCGAGGCCCCGAAGACTACATTGGCCGATCGGAAGAGAGCTGATCGAGAGGAAGAGGACGACCAGTGGAAGAAGACTCTTCGAACCTTCCAGCGACAAACCCTCGAGAAGTATGAGGGCAGCACCTCCGATATGAAGACGGAAGGCTGGATAGAGGAGCTAGTTATAGCCTTCGGCCTGATTCGGGCCTCGACTGAGTACTGGGTTCCTCTGGCCGTTAGCCAGATGTGGGGAGCGACACATCAGTGGTGGATGGTTCACCTAGGGGAGAGGAGAGAGTCTGAGGTGGCTTGGGCGGGTTTCGAGATGGAGTTCCGGGCGGAATTCATCTCCTCGACGATGAAGGAAGAAAATAGGCAGGAACTACTCTCCCTCCAGCAGGGGAGTATGTCCATGTGGGAGCTAGGGATCAAGTTCAAGGACCTACTACATTTTTCTCCGGACCTCTTTCCCGACAAGGAGTCAGTGTCCTGACCGAGTGTAGTACAACAGTGGCAGTCATCCCGAGCACCCGCCCCAGTAGCAGCTTCCAGCATGACCTTTCCAGCAGCAGTAGCAGGGGCAGCGAGCTCCCGCTCCTCCAAGGGAAGACGTAGGTGGAGGAGGCAGACCTCAGGGAACTCCACAGGGACCTCGACCAGGGCGTGGTCAGGGAGGTGGCTGATAGCCGAGGGGTAAGGGAGCTGGGCGTGGACAGTTACATGCCGCAGAGGCTGCAGTTCCAGCAGGGCCAGAGGTTATTCGAGGTACGATCAGTCTGTTTAGAACTCTTGCTTATGATTTGTTCGATACTGGAGCTTCGCACTCCTTTGTTGCACCCAGTCTAGCCCATGCCTTGGGTCTAGATGCCGAGAGACTTCCAGTGCCCCTGGTGTTGAGCACACCAGTCGGAGGTCAGACCGACTTGTTTTTCGTTTTTCGGGGATGTAGACTGAAGTTAGGGCCACATCAGTTAGTTAGGGATCTCCTTCTGCTATAGATTTAGCCATACGATGTCATCCTAGGCATCGACTGGCTATTTTCTGTGTGCGCCATCATCGACTGTTTTCGAAGAAGGGTGGTGTTCTCAGACATGTACATCTGGCGTGTTACCTTCACCAGCGAGCGGAGCGGTCCAAAGGGAAACAGGAGAGAGGAACGTCTCCTCTCCTTGTTGACCGAGGTGATAGTGGAATCAGTAGATGCTGAAATTGTGGAAGTGCCAGAGATCGTCCGTGAGTTTATGGACATCTTTCCTGAGGAGGTGACGACTCTACCCCCTCGACGTGATATCAAGTTCGAGATAGACCTGTAGCCCGACGCTCGTCCAATCTTGATGCCTCCTTACCGGATGGCACCTTCAGAGCTACGAGAGTTGCTGATACAGATTGACGATCTGATGAAGGGGGGTTATGTTCGACCGAGTGCGTCACCGTGGGGTGCTACGGTATTTTTTGCAAAGAAGACAGATGGTGGTCTTAGGTTGTGTATAGACTACAGGAGGCTGAATCAGGTAACGATCAAGAATCGCAACCCCCTTACGAGAATAGATGATCTTTTCGACCACCTGAAGGGGGCAGGATGGTTCTCGAAGATCGATCGGCAGTCTGGGTACCACCAGCTGAGGGTGAAAGAGAGCGACATCCCGAAGACAACGTTCAGGTGTAGGTATGGACACTTCGAGTTCGTAGTCATGCCCTTTGGTGTTACGAACGCCCCAGCTGTGTTCATGGGGCTTATGAACTTCATCTTCCAAGAGTACCTGGATCGGTTCGTAGTTGTGTTCATCGACGACATCCTGGTCTACTCTAGAGCAGAGTAGGACTATGCAGAGCACCTGAGGACAGTTTTGGAGGTCCTCTGACATCACCAGCTCTATGGGAAGCTGTCAAAATGCAAGTTCTAGACACGAGAAGTGCACTTCCACAGGCACGTAGTGTCTGAGCAGGGGGTAGCGGTCGACCCATCAAAGGTTGAGGCAGTTGTTTCTTGGGCAGCACCCAAGAATGTGGCGGAAGTCCGAAGTTTCCTTGGGCTAGAAGGTTACTACCGGAGATTCGTACCCAACTTCTTCCGAGTAGCAGCCCCTTTGACGGCTCTGACCAAGAAGGACCAGGCATTAGTATGGAGTGAGCAGTGCCAGTCAGCCTTTAGCTATCTGAAGGAGAAGTTGGTCAGTGCCCCTGTGCTGAAATTAACAGAAGAAGGGGCGGCTTATGAGGTGTTATGTGATGCTTCAGGACAGGTTCTGGGATGCGTGCTGATGTAGCGACAAGGGGTGATCTCTTATGGGTCCAGGCGGCTGCGTTCCCATGACCGTAATTACACCACCCACGACCTGGAGCTTGCAGCGGTCATTTTTGCGCTAAGGTTGTGGTGGCACTACCTCATCGGGGAACGCTTTATGGTCTTCACGGATCACAAAAACTTGAGGTATATCTTCTCCCAGCGGGACATAAACTTGCGACAACGGAGATGGGTGGAGTTCCTCCAGGATTACGACTTTGAGATCTCTTATACTGAGGGCAAGGGAAATGTGGTGGCCGATGCCTTGACCAGGAGGACGCAGAAGGATGTGGTCCGAGAGTCGGCGGATGCCTGGAAGGCGATGGAGGAGTTGGTTGCCTTACACCTGGACGCAAAGATGGATAGCGGCAGAGGCTGCCTATATCAGATGACAGTGCAGTCATCCCCTTTTCAGCAAGTGGAGGAGTCTCAGTGGGGAGACCCAGAGTGAGAAGTGATGTGTGACCAAGTTGACCAGGGCAATGCTCCGGAAGGATGGATATAGGATGGTTAGAACCAGATGCTTCTCCAAAAAAGGTTGTTTTTCCAAGAGGTGATGCGTGCCATGGTTCTTAGTGAGTTCCACAACTCACCCCTGGCGGTACACCCAGGAGTTTCCAAGATGTACCAGGGATTGAAGAGGTAGTTTTGGTGGCCCGGAGTTAAGCGGGCAGTGGTAGAGTTTGTGGCCAAGTGATTAGTGTGTCAGCAAGTGAAGGCTGAACACCGAGTTCCAGGTGGCCTACTGCAGCCTCTAGATGTCCCCGAGTGGAAGTGGGATGACATCTCGATGGATTTCGTTATGGGACTCCCCAAGGTCCAAGGAGGGTACGACGCCGTCTGGGTGGTAGTGGATAGGTTGACGAAATCGGCTCACTTTCTGGCAATCAGGGAGTTCAGTACTGTGGATGCTTTGGCACGAAAGTACATGGATGAGGTGGTGCGGTTGCATGGAGTTCTGAGGTCTATAGTCTCAGATAGGGATGCACGGTTTACCTCGTGAGTCTGGAGAGGATTGCAGCATGCGTTTGGAACCCAGTTATGCCTTATCACTGCTTTCCATCCCTAGATAGATGGAAAAATAGAGCGCACCATCCAGACCTTGGAGGATATGCTACGGGCATGTGTTCTAGACTCGGGAGGATCATGGGTGCGATACTTGCCTCTGGTAGAGTTTTCCTACAATAATAGCTACCACTCTACCATCAGTATGGCCCCGTTTGAAGGTAATATTTTTACGGGAGGCCATTCCGTTCACCTGTGTGTTGGACCGAAGTAGGAGAGGCAGGCATCCTTGGCCCGGAGGTGGTGCAGAACACGACAGAGAAGGTTCAGCTCATACGGGAAAGGATGAAGGCAGCCCAGGACTGACAGAAGTCGTATGAAGATACCAGGAGGAGGCCCTTGGAGTTTGGGGTTGGGGACCACGTGTTCTTGATGGTCTCCCCTCGGCGTGGGCAGTAGAGGTTCGGCAAAGGGAGTAAGATTTCTCCCAGATTCATCGGACCCTTCCAAGTGTTGCAGCGGGTCGGCGAAGTGGCTTACCAGCTAGCATTTCCACTGCCGCTACTAAGGATACATGATGTATTTCATGTGTCCTAGCTCCGTCGATATCTGCACGATGACTCACACGTCCTTGATTGGGGTGAGATGGACATCGGGGACGACGTGACCTTTGTGGAGAGACCAGTGGTGATTGAGGATCGCAAGGAGAAGGTGCTTCGCGGGTGAACCATACCCTTGGTTCATGTGTTTTGGAGACATGGTGGGCTTGAGGAGAGTACGTGGGAGAGGGAAGCACAGATCCATACCCAGTACCCAGAGTTGTTTTGAGTTTTGTTCCTTGTTGTACCTATTGTGGTAGAACGTTTTGTCTTTTGGCTATGAAATGTACTGGTTTTCTTTCCTCTGCTTGTGTGTGAAAAGCCCCGGCTATGGGGAAGGATAGAACCCGACCCCTAATCAAGACGCATTAAGGTGGATGCGATTAAACCCATGCGGGCGAGTCAGTGCCGCCCAAAGCGGATAATATATTGACATGTGGGAGGATACTCCCCAACCCACATGCTCGGGCGGTTTGTCATGGTATGTTGCTTGGTTCGTGACAGGAAGGTGTTCTTAGATAAAGATGAGGTTCACTCTTGAGAGGTATCTTTCGGGGTAGTTGTTCGGACCCGCCCTCCCCTTTTGGGTTGTTTGAATTCTTGAGGATGAGAATAGTTTGAGAGGTATCTAAGGGAGTGGCATCTCGGTGAGACCGATCGGCATGACCGATCGGTGAGACCGGTTGGTGAGACCGATCGGGGAGACCGATCGGTGAGACCGATCGGCGCGACCGAGCGGCGCGACCGATCGGTGAGACCGATCAGCGTCACCCGACCTTGTCGAGTGTGGCACTCCTTTTGCGCAAATAGGGTTTTAAACCCTATTGTGACTTGTTTAAGAGTCTTTTAAAGACCCTTAATGCACATAAGAGTTTTAATTAAATACTTAATCAATTCACGAGTCGACATAAACCACCCGACCCCTTTTTGTGATGAATGGAGCCGCGTGGTCATCCCACGACCCCCCGCGCCTTACGCGGTTTCGTGTTTTCACCTCAATAGTCCTCGACCCTTATAAACTAAGGGTTAGCCGTGGTTTCTCTTCCCACAATCGTGGATTTTCACAAATACCTTCTGGTGCATCGGGCGCATCGTTATCTATAAATTTCCGCGCCCCCGGCCTAAACATCGATCATTTATCAACAAGTTGGTAATTTCTCCTTGCCTCTCTCTTTTGTGTATCATGCGGGGTGGGCGTGCTTTTGGTTCTACAGGATTGGATAAACTAGACCTAATTAAAGATAATGAATGAATTCTATAAAGAAATAGGGGGCTGTGATCGTTGATGCTATTTGATATTTTGATGATGTTTCTTCTATGACCATCTTGTTGTGTTGTGCTGGATTATGCCTTTTGAAAATTGAGGCCGTTGGTGGTCCTTGTTTGTGAACTAATAAACCCTGATGATGTTTTAAATGTATTGTTGTGGTTGTAAACTCGTGCTGTGAAAAGTAATTGGTTAATCACGTATATACGGCTGAATAAATTGAAAGCACCAGGATCAATCCCTTCTGTGCTAACCCTGGTCGAAGTATAATCGAAATCATGGAACATGTAAAATCTTTTAAATCTGAAAATACCGGCCTGGCCCTGACTTGTGTTGGTGGTGGTAATTGGTTGTTTTCTTTTTCGGGCCGATTGCTGGAGATGTGGGAGGGGATGGGATCCCCTGTCTTTATACCCTTGGTGTTTGTGTGAAATTGGGGATGTGATCCCCTGTTGGTGTGACTTCAGTGTTTATGAGTGTTTAAGACCCAGTCGATACTTGTTTATATCACGAATTGGGGTGGAATCCTCTGTTGTTGAGAACCAGGTGTGGACATTTTGGTGGATGTTTGACTGTTTACTTTCCTGGACTTATGCTTATGACTACTAGTTGCCCATTAGTGCTTAATTAAACATTATCACTGAACTTGAAACACGAATAAGACAAATGGGTTTGTTGGCGAGAGTCGTGACTCGGACTTAAGTGCTGCTGTGATCTGTAGGCTGTCTGAAGAAAAAACTAGCTTTGGGTGAGTGCTTGTTACCTATATATATATACTTGTAGCTTTGTGTTTCTTATTCGCGCCCCACCCAAGTTGAGAACTTAGTGCCGAACACCCCCATTTCATGGGGGAGGGTGTTTTTCCAAACAATATTCTTAGTGGCTGGTTATTAGCTCTTTTTCTGCTTCCTTTCCCGGATACCCCAAGTATCTTCGGGTAACCTATGATGGCTTGAGGTCCATTATTAGCCCAAGAACCTTCGGGCAGGGTAGTGTGGTGGTCGGCCAGGTGTGTGCGGCAGGTGGTTTCCCAAGTGTCTTCGGGATGAGGCCCAGGTGTCTTCGGGCGTTGCAGTGGATCCTTTAGCCCATGTGTCTTTGGGAGTGGTGGTGTTTGTTCTGGATTTGGTGTTTTCAGGCGTGGTTACATGTGACAGTTGTGGCCCAGGTGTGTGCAGGCGAGATTCAGCAGTGGGACGACATGCGGTTGAGGCCCAGGTGTGTGCGGGCGGGCGTGGCAGTGGGACTTCGGTGAGAATGGCGGGATTGGTCCGATGCCTAGGATGTCTCAATAACCAGTGGGAAAGTGGCGCGGGGTAACCAAACATCGATGTTCTCTGATTATATATATTACTTGACTTGAAATATTTGGGGAGTGTGCCTTGGTGAGGCCTGGGGTGGATAGTTTACCTTGATAGGTGTTTGGTTTACTCTTTTCTCACGGGACGTTAGTACGTTCCCCCACTTGTGCACGAGAGTATTTGGTTTTCCCTACTGAGTATACTTGTATGCTCACCCTACGTATATAAAACTGCTTTCAGGTTTCTAGGAGGACTTCGGGGATCACGCATGACCTTACTAGCTCGGACCTTTGGAGCATTTGTAGTTGTTTTTTTTCTTTTCCTCTTTGGTACTTCCCTTTGTAGTCACCTTTTGTACCTTGTGGATTTACTTTGGGAACATGCATGTGGGAATGGTTTATTTTTTTCTTTACTTTTATTTTACCTGGGTGTTGTTGAGTTTCATCATCTCATCTCTCGATCTTATAAAACAAAAAGGGGTAATGCCTTCCATTTGTGAGAAATTTATTTACCCTTGGTGCTAGTCGCCACTTCGGGACCTATTAAAGGCTGGCCTCGAGGGTCATTGTCTCTCCTTTAACTTCAAGAAGGAAGGTCCTGGCAACCTGCTGACCCTTCCCTCTTTTTGGTGAGGGTGGGTCGTGACAAGAATCCTATGGGGTAATATATTCCAAGTATAAGGGATAAAAAATCAAAAAACAAAGCACTATTTTCACCCCCAAACTCATCCAACTCAAAGGTACAAACCACCACAACAACATACCACACAAGTGGTGTCACTAGGAGTGTCACAAATCCAACTCGAAACCACTTAAACCTCATACCCTACCTTTTAAAAAACTAGGAGGCCATGTACCATACAATAAACCCAAGACAAAGGTCATAGATCAATAACACAGGTGGATCCAAAATTTTAAACACGAACCACCCACAAACCAAGAGAAAGCTATGAACCAAAAGAGGACTTAAGAAAAGAATGGAATCGAAAATCCGGGTGTGAAAAATCCCCCTACCATAAAGTATTCCTCCCTAAAAAATCCAAAACAAGGTAAAATGCAAAAAACCAAACCCAACCGATAAACCAAGATGTAGTCCTTTTCCAAGTTTCACCCCCCAAATGTCAAAACACATCTAGTTACCAATTAAGAAAGGAATACTCTCACAAACCAAAACATACACCACTATCTTGAAATGATGAATCACATTCGGTCTTCTTACCAAAATGAAACACCTTAATCACTATCTAGTCAGGACTCAAGAAATTTTCCCAAACAGACAACAACATCGAAAAAGGTTACACTTACCTTAATTTAGCTAAACTATTGGACACTCTCCAATCCAAAAGTTTACCCAAGGAAGATGTTGGTAATTAGATAGACCCAAATGAGGCTACCTACCTTCAAGAAAAGACCAAGGACAAAACTACGTTTCTGATATGGGGAGACAAAAATGGGCTCCCCACCATAAGAGACTACTTAAATTTTCCTAATATTGAATCAAGACACTAATAGGGGAGGCCCGAACAGACTCCTCGGTACAAGGGTAGACTTCCATTATACTTATCTAAAAAAACATACATGAGAATCATAGTGGGCCTCCCTAGCATAAGAACCAACCATCTTAACCGATCAGCACAATCCAACACAAAAATACACCCAATTTAAAGTGTTGGGAGATCCGCATGGTTAGTCCGCACAGTTTGGAAAACCATGAACAAACCATGTGAATCCTTCAATCTTCTTGTTTTTCTAAGGCACAATTACTACTAACTATGTGAAAACCATGCACTCAACCTTTCCATAAAAATTTAAATCTTTTATCTAAAAAATCAATGGAAACTAAAGGGGGAAGGAATGACATTGGGTGATAACATGGACATGAGGTCCTCTCACCTCTTTCCACCGAACAAGAACAAAAAAAGAATGATGATGACAAAAAAGTTTTAAAATATTCCTATCTTTCATACTGAGGATATGAATTTGTATAAGGGTTTGAAAAAACCCTAGGATTTTCCCTTACTATGCGGAAGCATCACTCTAGGACCTAGGGCTAGAGCTCAAATGATTGAAGCATATTTGGCCTGATAGTTAGGCTTTGGAAACCCACTCGAACAGAACTTCTCTTTTCTATGCCATGAAAACTATACTGATACCATATGGGTTCACCAAGATATAACACATTCCAAACAAACTTTACCCTAACCTAACATTTCACTGAAACTAGTGTTTAAAATATGAACACACATCACCCCTCATTTCATCGAATGAGAAATAGAAAGAGGGAAGGATATATGGAAACAACTCTCCCTAAATAAAGAATATTGAGTTTTCCCAAAAGGAGACACACTTTTGAGAAAACAGAGACTCACATAACATTGTACAACATCACCATTATAGTCCAACAAGCACTTAAAAATACAAATCATCACCGAACATTGCCATTGTGGCTGATAAAAACAATACATTGAAAGGGGGATTTTGCCAAGTCCCCAAAAAACACACAATTCCATCAAGTGTCAGTAACAACCTCTCAAGAAAATATTTTCCACACGAGTGGCTTAACATTATCCCTCACTCCTATGAGACTGAACAAGGACCCATAGGTCCTCTTAAGTAACATCCACTCCAACAACCCAAATTACTTTCACCTTTGATGAATCGGGAAACTTAAGAAACTATGGTATCTTTCAACCTCCCCGACAACTCTCCTTCTACACGATGATCCAAAAAACCAACAAAATAAAATTGTGTAGAAATAATCTCCATTGCTCGAGGAAAATATTCCTTATATTGATCAACTATAGGATCTTCCAATGAAGAAACAATCTGGGTTGCACATCAGTTGTGCACTAACCATTAATGGGGGTGTGCCTTATCCAACAAGAAAACCCAATGACCCAACCAAGCTGGTCCATTAGTCAATAACAACAACAAAAATAATCCAAACACATGAAGGTAACAACCATAAAGGCATCCAAAAACATTTCTCATAAGGAGACCACTAACCAGCCCTTCAACCCAACATACTGACCAAACATTGACCCAAAATAATGTTCAAACAAGAGGGGGTTTTGGACTCAAAACATCCCACAACAACAACATTTGAAAAAAACAAAAAATACACACCATCCCAAACTTGTCATCATGACATCATGTTTCCTTTAAAATCATCTATTTGAAAACCAACAGTTCAACGGTTAGCGCATCCACCAATGCTATCCCATGGGCCTCACACATGCATGTTTACATGACACACCTGGAAACCACCTCATATCCATCCTAAAACTCATCCATTCATTCAATTAATCATCCTTAATTCTATATAACCCAATTAATGTGGTCTCTCATCGAAATAATAAATGTAAAATAAATTCCTTCAACTTTTCAAAACCAAAACATTCAACCAACACTTCCATTTTTTTAATACCCACTAACCACAAAATCAAACCCAATTTATAGCTTAAAAAACATTTTAGAAAGGAACAATCATTAAAATGAAAACTCACTTTCAATCTATTCTCATAAAGTTCAAAACATCTCATCCCCTTTTAAAACACTTCAAGTTTTATGGAAAACACTATTTGATCAACACCAATTCATTGAAAAGCTCATATTTATATATTTAAAACAATGTTCCAATGATTCGTAAACCGTTTCAAATTTTTACTAGTTACCAAATCAATATTTGTCTTAAAAACCTAGATATAAATTCCCAACACAATTCATTCAACTCAAAACACATGTGTATTATTCAGAAAAGTATATTTTGAATATATTATAAAAATTACGCTTTGAAATAATTTTTACTTTAAAAAGATTTTAAAAACACCATAAACTATTTCAAAACAATTCTTCAAATTTAGTTTCACCATTTCACAAATCAAACCATTCCTTCTTTATTAAATAATCATTTCAAAAAAACTTTATGCTTATTAAAACCATGTCATTATTTATTTCAAACCAAACTTCCAAGATTCCAAAACTAAAGGCCAGAAGACAATGTGATATGAAACTTGTTTTGGTGGGTGACATGGACATATGTTTGGTGGCCATATTCCAATAACTTCACCATATCAGAGAGTGTCCTAGGGAAAAATACTTGGATCCACATGGCTTTCCAGGCCCTACGACCTCACTGAGACCTTTATCCCAACTCACTTTTAATTTCCCCTAATTATCATCAATCTAAGAAAACCAAAGGACATAGACAAAATCCAAATTCTCCTTTAGACTTGAATTCTATCATGAGGGGTGCCACCCAGGATCCTACTCATAATAGGAATGTTATGTCCTGAAAATCCTAGCCCCAAACTATCCTGAATCTTCTCCAAATAACATGACCAAAGAGAGAAAACATCTTTTGATACCATTTTGTCATGAACCGAATCTAGTCACTATAAAAAGCGACACTAAACCCGACCCGTGGAAATACCCGAAGGGTGTTTCCGATCCCCATAAGCTAGAAAAAAACACCCGGGTACCAAACAAGTTAAGTCTGGGAATTATTTACTCGATTTTATAAACATAAAACAAAAAACAAATCTAATAAACAAAATGTGGATTTTTCAAACCAAAATACCTTTTATATAAATTCAGAAATGAATTACATAATTTAGAACAATAATGAAAGACTATAAAAAAGGAAAAAAGTCAAATAGGACATCCCAAGAACCCTTTCCTGGAAAAAAGCACCTCCCTCAAGCCATCCCCACGACACTGCACCAAGAAGGACCACTAGACACCCATACCACTTCAACTAAAAGTTTTACCAAAACCTGCGACAAAATAACAAATTCTGCTTACACCCAAATATGTATGTATGGTGTGATCCAAATCCCAGTAGGATGCCACCACTAAAATATTCCATGTGATAATAATTATTGGAAAAAAAGCTTGCAAGTTTTGTAAAGAATAAAGTATATTAAAAATTTCTAAAAGATGCAACATTAAATAAAAACAACTTTCAAGTGGGATACATTAAAAGAAATAAACACATTTGAAATAGAATAAAAAATCTACTAAATATTTATAGCTAAACATACCATATACTGAACGTAAGTTTAAAATATACAATGAGCACTAACAATGGGAGATAACCCCAAGGCACTAGTTCGCTGTGGGTCACAGGTACCTCATATCTCGGGGAAAGTAACCATACAAATATCTATTCTCGTGCACAAAAGACCCTAGTACGGAGCATAATCATAACCTAGTGGTTCCATAAAATCATAATCATAATCATCATAGTTTAGTTAGTTTTGTCACACCAAACATGACACACGAAAGAGGGGCCAAACCCCACCAGATCACTGGTATACTAGTACAAATCCACTCACCTAGATACTCAGGTTTTCCCTCTTGTTCTCAAACAAGTTCAACATCATATAAAGTACCATTTACACATAAAAAGAAAATTTCCAAATCACAAACACACCAAACAACCCATATGTGTATCAAACAAGTCAAATAATACTCTTTTTTATTCAAATTTATCTTGAAACCATACTCACCCCAAAACATCCCACAACACGTTTCTTACCTGCTTCACACTTCAATAAATACATTAATTTTTTTACAAAAACGTTACAAGATATTAAACATCACACAATATTCCTTTCAAATTAAAATCAACATTTAAAAAGTACACACCTACCAATATAGGTTGTCAATATAGTTTCATCAAATACATAAATCAATAACCCATTTAAAACCTTCTTAAGAAAATTACAAGGAGTGTAACCAATATTTTCCCATAAAACCCTTCTTAAAACCCTTTTTTGGGTACAAAGGCATGCCAATATAACATAAAAATAGAATTTTAATTCCTAAAACCTTTAATAAATCCAATTTTAAAATCATAGAACAACCCAACATGATACAATATGAAATACATATGAAAAACAATCATTTTTGTACAATGTTTCCACTGAAAAACCAACTTCTTAACAAATGAAACCCAATATAATTTTCACACCAAACATAATGGAATAGAATCATGATAAAAATATAAATCATGAAAAATCAACTCATTAAATAATTTTTAAACATATAATCACCTAACAGTTGGGTCAAAACCGATAAATCTTTGTATAAAACATCACCATTACCACCACCGCACCACAATAGAGTGAAAACAAACCCTAAACCACAATATTTCACCAAAATACACAAATTTAACCCTAGGTACGAACCCAAGCTACTGTAAAATTTATAAAATCATGAAATTTTGGAAGACACCATAAAGAGAAGGAATAAATCAAAGAGAGAAATACTTACTTGCATGATTTTGAAGTTTCCCTCATCAAATATCCCATCAATGTTGAGTTCTAAGGGAGGTTTAGAGAGATTGGAGGTTGTATATGGAGGTAGGGAACCAAATAGAGAATAAATGGGAGGATTTTTTTTATTTACAAAAGGGAAAAAGGGTCAAGACACAAAAAAATTAATTTGATGGACACCTTGCATGGTTTGGAAGCACAGTTTAGTAAAACGTGCATCCAATACAAGACATAAGAAAACATCCATAATTTTTTTAATTAATAGAGTAATCTATTTCCAATAAAATACATCCTTTCTTGAATACTATAATTACATGTAGCTTTGTCATGGATGTAATTTGGTGTATCACCCAAAAAACCATATTGAGCTAGACTACGTCGAGAACTAGTGCATGACAATGGGCCTTTCTACACACCTAGTTTGACATCTATGAGGATATAATTCGGTAAATTCCAATTCTCAATACAATCTATTATAAAGATAATAATAATATAAATAAGACTCTATGTTATGAAATAGATAATGGAAAACCTATATTGAAGCCTAGAAATTCATATGTCAAGAAATACATTCCATTTATAAGTTGTCCTTTTAATGTTATTGGATATCTGTTTTTCTTTCTAGTAGATTAAAATAATCATCCCCAGTTTTCCCTTTATTCTATTAAATGGATGGAAATTAGAGGAACCAAGTAAAAAACCAATGTGATGGGAAATGTGATAAATTACCAAATGAGATTCCAAACATGATAAGATATCAAGTTAAACATCTTTTTATTATACCAAACCAGCTATCATAAATCACAGTCAACACCTAAAAAATACTTGAATGTCAAAATATATCAATCAAGAGGAGGATGAAGTCTCAAGACTGTACAACTAATAAAGAACATAAAAGATATAATATTAAATTTCCATCATGGAAAAAATGTGGAAAATGGAACCAAGGGAAATTTCGCAATGGAACATGATGGTGTTTTATATAAACAAAAATAAGGCATAAAGTATCTAGTTTCCAAAAAATTAAGAGTATTGTATAAGTGATTAGATAATATCTTTTGAAACCCCTTTTTTTAATGTATTATGTGTTTATAATATGGGATTTGTCTAATTAAATTCCATAATCTAAGGGATAAATCCTTGGCTTAGGATGGACCTATGCTACGTAAATCATTGAAGTGTGAGGATTAAAGTGTTTATGTATTTGTATTTGAGAATTATATTGTAGAAGTAGTATTCAATGAAAGACTATATTTAAAAATCATGAAAAATTTAAAGATTGTTTGATAGTAGTTTTTCATTATGGATTTGAAACATATGCTGAATGGTATCGATAACCTATAAAAGTGATTTAGTGATAGGGTGATATTTTGGAAATCACGTGATTTAGAGATTTATAACCTAAATATGTGTTTTATTTTTGGATAAAACCATAGAGAATCAGAATTATATATCTAAATATACTTTTGTGATTAAAATCATTGATACCAATTTCATAGATTTATTTGATGGAAAGATAGTTTCGAAAAAATATTACAGGACAAAATATTTATTGATGTGATGAATGATATTTTTGAAAATGTTTTATTGGGTTGAAGTATATATTGTAATAGACCAGACCCTCCTGGCCAATTTCTTTTCCAAAATAAGGATCCACTGAAATAGTGGCACTGTGACGGTGGCACCGTGTCCTCACCCAGCCCTCTGTTTTCTTTTTCCAGTCCCTCTCCCACAACGTCATTTTTTTGACGTAAATTAATTCTTTTACCCTTTTAAATCCATTTAAATACCATAGTTAATTCCTAAAAATCCCGAGAAACCTCCCCGATGGAATATATTATAAAACACCTTAATGTCATCATGTTTAACTGCCCAACCACATGGGAAACCATGATACGGTTTTCCAGGCGTTCAAAATTTCCATATCCTGTAACAACGAGATATTATCTATATATCACATGGGAGTCCTTTTTTCTCTTCTTCCTTTGGCCAGCTTCATTCTTCCCCATGGTGTGCATGGATTTCCTTCTTACCATGGCTTGTGGTGTGCCTTTGTAGGATCCTTCTGCACATCTTGGAGTCCACAGATTTCCTCCCCCGCAAGTTGCGCATCCCCTATTCCAGGTGCGTGGAGAAAAACATTGATCTTTGATCTATCAAGTAGGGATTTTTCCTTCGCCACTCCTTTCTGTGTATCATGCGGGGTGGGTACACTTTTTCTTCCATGGGAATGGGCTAACCAAACATTAACTAAGATAATAAATGGTCTGGTAAAGGATGATGGGGTGCATTTGGTTTTCTGTTGTACTATTTTTAATTTCTATATGTTGATAATTGTACGAATTTATTCCTACATAAAATCATGGCCACTGGTGGTCTTTCTCTATGCACTAATAAACTCTTGTCTCCTCTGATGATTAAATGGCTGTAACATAGAAATTTATTAATCACGTGAACTCGGTGGATTAAATGGATTACCTGTAAACATATTCCCTTGTGTGGTCACCCCAGTAAACTAACAGAAAGAGGAAATAGATAAATGATGTGATTGAACCTAGAAGTTTCTCTACTCTGTTTTGGCAGTAGGTGAATTGTTCTGTTTTTTTGCTTATGGGGTGATGTGGGTGTGGATGGGATCCTCTGATGTGGCACAGTTGCTGGTTGTGAATCTGGGGTTGTGGTTGCTCTGCTTAGATCATGAATTTGGGGTGGAATCCTCTTCTATTGCCAAACCTTTTTATCCATAATTTTGGGGATGTATCTTGTAGCCTTCTTTGGTTCCAATACTTAGAGGGATCTCACATTGATGTGAATTTACAAGAGAACTAGGTATAAATGTTTAAATTGTTGTTGGCTGTAACTTTTTCCCCTAGGCTTGTGCTTGTGCCTGTTAATTGCCCAGTTGTGTAGAATTTACTTAAACGGGATCACTTGAACATGAAAAAAATAATGGGTTAATTGGGAAATTGATTCTGGGAATGAGTTGTGACTTGGTTGTGAGTAGTATGCTTTCTATGAGTAGTGACTAGGTTGTTCGTGCTTCGGTTAGGTCTGGAGCCCTAGGTTGGGTTGAGTTCTTGTTACCTATATATATATAATTGTAGTTCTTTTGTTTCATATTTTTGCCCCACCCAAGTTGAGAATTTAGTGCAGAACACCCCCATTTCATGGGGGAGGGTGTTTTTTCCAACACTCCCACGAGTGGCTGGTTATTAGCTCCTTTTATCGTCACTTTCCCAAAGAGCCCAAGACTCTTCGGGTAGGATGTGATGGCCTGAAGTCCACTATTAACCCAAGAATCTTTGGGTAGGGTAGCTGTGGTGTTTGTCATAGGAGTTTGTGGGCAGGTTGTTTCCCATGTGTCTTCGGGCGTGACGATAGCTTTCGGGCCAAGGTGTCTTCTGGCGTGGAAGTAGTTTTCTAGCCTAGGTGTTTGCGGGCATGGTTATGTGTGGTTGTTGTGGCCCAGGTGTCTGCTGGCGAGATGGTTATTGTGGCCCAGGTGTTTGGGGGCGGGATGCGTGGTTGTGGCCCAGGTGTGTCCGGGCAGGTGTGACAGTGGGACTGGAGTGAGAATGGTGGTATTGGTTTGATGTGTCGGATGTCTTCAATAACCAGTCTGAAAGTGGTGAAGGGTACCGAAACATCGATGTTCTATTACTATACCTTACATGACTTGCAATATTTGGGTAGTGTGCCTTGGTGAGGCATGGGTGGATAGTTTTTCCTTGATAGGTGCTTCGGTTATCTCCTTTCTCACAGGGCATTAGAATGCCTCCCCACTTGTTCATGAGAGTATTTGGTTTTTCCTACTGGTTATACATGTATACTCACCCTACGTATATAAAACTGCTTTCAGGTTTCCAGGAGGACTTCGGGGATCGTGCAGGGCCGTACTAGCTCGGGCATTGGGATCGTTACAGTTTTTGCTTCTCTGGCTTTTGGTACAATACCATTGTAGACACCTTGAACTTTCTTGATTTTACTTTTGCAACATGGATATAGGAGTGGTTTTCTTTGACTTTACTCTTACATCCAGTTTTGGCGATGTTGGGTTTCATCCTCTTATCTCCCAATATTATTAAAATAAAATGGTAATTCCTTCCTTTTTGTGAGATTTTATACCCTTGGTGTTGTTTGCCACATCGGGACCTACTGAAGGCGGGTTTCTGGGGTCATTATCAATCATTCAACTTAATGAAGGAAGGGCTTGGAAATCTGTTGTCCCTTCCCACCTTTTGGTGAAGGCGGGTCATGACAGAATGGTATTAGAGGAAGAGGTTGAGAGATAGGATGGAGTCTGGAGTTAGACACAGTGAGGATTTCATGGGATGGTAGGAAAACATTGTTGGGTGATCTTGGTGCGTGAAATGGGCTAGGGAAGATCGGCCAGGACACTAGATTTTAGGGCCCCCAATGATCCGACGTAAGGACTATGGACCTACCTAATGACCATGTGAGGCTGCATTGATTGTAGGGTAGAGGCCCCAGGAAAGGTGCATGAGTCATAAAGACTTGTGTTCTAGTGTTTCTGGGGTGTTTTGGGGATTTAAAATGAAAAAGAAGTCTAATAAAAATTTAAGAACAATATTCTATACCACTGAGGCTTAGGCATTCCTTCTTTACCCTGCTGCTATGGCACTGGGGAGGCCACCACAAGTAGTGTGGCTGATCAAAGCCCAAGAGGTTGAATTGGCCGATTGGAAGAGGACCGAACGAGAAGAGGAGGATGATTAGTGGCAGAAGATGCTTTGAGCCTTTCAGCGACAAACTCTCGAGAAGTACAAGGGAAGCACCTTAGATATGGAGACGAAGAGCTGTCTTGAGGAACTAGTTATAACTTTTAGCCTGATTTGGACTCCGACGGAGTACTGGGTTCCTCTGGCCCTCAGCTAGATGCATGGAGCAGCATGTCAGTGGTGGATAATTTATCTTTTAGAGAAGAGGGAAGCTGAGGTTTCTTGGACTGACTTTGAGAAGGAGTTCCGGGTGGAATTCTCTCTTCCACGAAGAAGGCTGAGAAGAGGCAGGATCTAATCTCCCTCTAGCAGGGGGCATGTCAGTGAGAGAGTTGGGATCATGTTCAAGGATCTTCTTCGGTTTTCTAAGGACCACTTTCTAGATGAGGAGTCTCGGGCGAGATGTTTAGAGGTGGCACTCCAACTTTCCCTCCAGTATGCCATTACTTCATTCACATTACCGACATACATTGAGGTACAGAAGAGGATGAAGTGGTGCAGAGGATTCACACACTGGGAGGTGGGTCACAAGAGGGGATCCAGTTGGGATCATTGAAGTGGAAGGCCATTAGCAGCATGCCTCCAACATTAGGTCCCTCTAGGTTTTAACCAGTAGGAAGTATGCCTCAGCAGTTCCAGTTCTGACCTTCTGGCCCTCACCCTTTTCTTTCGGGCCCAAGGCTGAGATGCTTCATCTGTGGAAGCCATGGGAAACTTCAAAATCAGTGCCCAAACAGAGTGCAGTATGGTGGGGGTGGGAGGGTCTAGCACTCACCTCAGCAGCATCAGTTCCCAGCTAGGCCCTTTCAGCAGTAGCAACAGTGGAAGCGAGCTACCACTCCACCGAGGGAAGATGTTGAAGGAGGAGGCCGACCTCAGTGCGCTCCTCAGGGACCTCGACCCGGGCGTGGTTGGAGAGGTGGCCGATAGCCGAGAGGCATAGGAGATGGGCGTGGACAGTTGCACGCCGCAGAGGCAGCAGTGGCAGCACGACCAGATGTCGTTCGAGGTACGATCAGCTTGTTTAGTACCCTTGCTTATGACTTGTTCGATACCAGAGCTTCACACTCCTTTTTTTCACCCATTCTAGAATGTGCTTTGGGTTTAGACGCTGAGAGACTTCCAGTGCCCCTAGTGCTAAGCACACCATTTAAAGGTCAAACCGACTTGTTATATGTTTTTCGAGGATACAGACTGATGATAGGGCCACATCAGTCAGTTAAGGATCTTCTACTATTGCAGATACAGCCATACGATGTCATCCTAGGCATGGACTGGCTATTCTATGGATGTGTCGTCATTGAATGCTTCCTAGGAAGGGTCGTGTTTTCAGACTTGAGTGGCCGATGTGTGACCTTCATCGACGAACAAGGTTGCCAAGGGTGCAGCAAGTGAGGGGAACCCCTCCTCTCCTTGTTAGCTGAGCTATCAGTGGAGTCGATGGATGAAAAAATGGTGGAAGTCCCAAGAATCGTCAGTGAGTTTATAGATATATTCCCTGAAGAGGTGGTAACTATTCCCCCTCGACGTGATGTTGATTTAGGGATAGAATTGCAACCTGGTGCCCGTATGATTTCAATGGCTCCCTATTGGATGACACATTCTTTGTTGCGGGAGTTGCAGATCCATATTGATGATCTGATGAAGAGGGGTTTTATTCAGCCAAGTGCGTCACTGTGGGGTGCTCTAATTTTTTTTTCAAAGAAGGCAGATGGTTGTCTAAGGCTGTGCATAGACTACATGAGACAGAATCAAGTAACAGTCAAGAATCGCTACCCTCTCCCGAGGATAGACGATCTCTTTGACCAGCTAAGTGGAGCAGGTTTGTTATCAAAGATCGATCTATGGTCTGGATATCACCAAGTGTGGGTGAAGGCGGGAGACATCTCAAAGACTTCCTTTAGGTGCAGATATGGGAACTTTGTGTTTGTAATCATGTTGTTCGGTGTTACGAACGCACTAGCTGTGTTCATGGGGCTCATGAACACCATATTACGAGAATATCTGGACCGGTTCGTAGTCGTGTTTATTAACGACATCCTGATCTACTCTTGATCAAAGGAGGATTAGACTGAGCATCTGAGAATGGTTTTAGAGGTCCTCTGACAGCACCATCTCTATGGGAAGTTGTACAAGTGAAAGTTCTGGTCGCGAGAAGTGCATTTCATGGGGCATGTGGTTTCTGAGAAGTGGATAATAGTGGAACCATTGTAGGTCGAGGAGGTTATTTCTTGGGAAGCACCCGAGAACGTGGTAGAGGTTTGTAGTTTCCTTGGTCTGGCAGGTTACTACGGGAGGTTCATGCCCAACTTCTCCCGAGTTGTGGCACCCTTGACAGCCTTGACCAAGAAAGACCAGGCTTACGTGTGGGACGAGAAGTGCGAGGAAGCCTTCAGCTATCTAAAGGAGAAGTTGGTTAGTGCCCCAATGCTGAGGTTTCTAGAAGAAGGGGTAGAATATGAGGTGTTCTATGATGCTTCAGGGGAAGGCCTTATATTTGTGTTAATGCAGCGACAAGGGGTCATCTCTTATGGGTCTAGGAAGTTATTCCCCCATGAGCGTAAATATGCCACCCATGATCTAGTGCTTTCGACGGTCGTGTTCTCACTAATGTTGTGTCGGTACTACCTCGTCAGAGAGCGCTTCGTGGTGTTCACCGATCACAAGATCATGAAGTATGTCTTCTCCCAGCGGGACATGAACTTATGGTATTGAGGGTGGATAGAGTTACATTGGGGTACGACTTCTAGATTTCATATACCTTAGAAAAAGGGAATGTGGTTGTCGATTCCATGATCAGGAAGCCGCAAAGGGATGCAGTTCGAAAGTCAGCAGATACTTGGAAGGCGATAGAGGAGTTGTTTGCCCTACACCTGGATTCTAGGATGGAAGGTGGTAGAGGTTTCCTGTATCAAATGACAGTGAAATATTCTCTGTTACAGCAAGTAGAGGAGTCCCAATGGAGAGACTCAGAAAGAGAAGTGATGCGTGACCAAGTTGACTGGGGCAATGCTCCGAAAGGGTGGATGGAGGATTGTCATAACTGGATGTTTTTCTGAGGAAAGATATTATTTCTAGAGGAGATGCACATAAAATTTATTATTGAGTTCCAAAACTCACCCCTAGCAGTGCACCCGGGAGTTTCCAAGATGTACCAGAGTCTGAGGAGACAGTTTTGGTGGCCCGGGATGAAACATGCAGCAGTAGAGTTCATAGCAAAGTGCCTCGTGTGTCAGCAGTTGAAGGCCAAACACCGTGTTCCAGGTGGTCTGCTACAATCTCTAGATGTCCCTGAGTGAAAGTGGGAGGACATCTTGATGGATTTCTGTTTCCGATGCTTTCGCCGGGGCGCGCGCATCCGTCTGTGGAGGACGCGCAGCTATTGCCCCGCATTCCCACTTTCCAAAGGCGGGCGACATTCACTACATGTTCAGGGATGTTTTCTCCTTGATCGAAATGGGATGATGGGATGCCAGTTCTTCCTTCTGTGGATTCCTCCTCAGAACTCATCACCTAGTCCGGGTCTCCCTCATAGATTTAATACATTGTTCGTGAATCTCATTCCCGATTCCATATCTTCATGGATGCCGGTTAATTACACTACTTCTTTCAAGACTTTCCATAGGGTCTTGACATGGTAGAGACCTTCGGTCAGAGTAGACGTCAACATCAGGCATGTCAGGGAATCTTTGGGTGCATGGACATTGGGGAACCTGTATTCTTCCTCATAAGAGGGTATCTCAAGGGTGCAGAACCCGAGGCATGTATCTGAGGTTTTCCTTAGCTTCCCGTGTTTAACACAGGGTATTCCGTGAGTTTAACGTCTCGTGGAGTCGGAATGAGGCTGATCAGAACGTCCCATAGAGACGGATCAGATTGGTACATCCCTAGGAGGGAACACCTGAATGTTTTTACAAGGGTATGAATCAGAACGCCCAATGAGGACGGATCTGAGGTGGTGCGCCCCATGGAGGTGAGATGTCACACCGTAATGGTTGATCTAAACACCACTAAGGGTGGACCAGGGTAAGTGCACCCAGATGGGATACACCATGGATTACCATTGGTTTGGATTGATCCTCTTGGAGGTCTCCTACGTACCCTGTGTAGAGAAAAGGGATCAAAAGCCATGTAGTTCGAAGGGGTGATGAATTGGAGTGTACGCATAGGACAACGACCTAGAGATATGATGGGGCTTACACGTGGAAAGTGGGCCATGCACCGCTAGGAGCAGCGAGGAGGTGGATGGCATGATCCCACCGGGATGTGGCGGCCCGGGTGAGAATCAGGATGGGTGATGGATGGATGAATGAAGTGGAGTGGGATGAAATGGGACCATCGCAGGGGTGACGGTGAAGTTGGGCTTGTTCCTCGAAGAGACCTCCTACGTATCCTCGTGGTAGGGATTCAAAGTCTGCATTGTTCGGGATGGTGCCGGTGGACCGACGTGAATGTAGACCTTGGTTCGATAGGTGTTGTCAGTGAACCTACGTGAAGGTGGAACGTGGTCCGATGGGCATCGTCAGCGAACAGGAGTGAAGGTGGACCTTTGTCTGATGGGCATCGTCAGTGAACCGACGTGAAGGTGGACCCTGGTCCGATGGGCATCGTCAGGGAACTGACGTGAAGGTGGACCTTGGTCCGATGGGCATCATTAGCGAATCGACGTGAAGGTGGACCTTAGCCCGATGGATGGTGGGCTTGAACCTCGGGGAGGCTTCCTACATACCATGCCATGACATTGATCAAAGACCTCGTAGTTCAAATGGGCTTCGTCGGCGAACTGATGTGAAGGTGGGCCTTGGTCCAATGAGAGATGGGCTTGAACCTCAGGGAGGCTTCTTACGTACCATGACTTGACATGGATCAAAGACGTCATAGTTCGGATGATGGAATTTGTCAGCGAACCGACGTGAAGGTGGACCTTGGTCCACTGAGTGATGGGCCTGAACCTCAGGGAGGCTTCCTACGTACCATGCCTTGACATGGATCAAAGACCTCGTAGTTCAAAGGGTTTCATCGGTGAACCGACGTGAAAGTAGACCCAGGGGTCCACTAGTGGTGGGCTTGAACCTTGGGAGGGTTTCCTATGTACCATGCCTTGACATGGATCAAAGTCCTCGTAGTTCAAAGGATTGATGGAATACAGTTTAACGTCATTCGGGATGGTAGTGAACCCTGACGTTAATAAACGAAGGGTGTTGGGTGTCGGCGAACCAATGTAAATGAGGGACCTTGGTCCAATGGGAGATGGGATTGAACCTCTTGGAGGCTTACTACATACCATGCCTTGACATAGATCAAAGTCCTCGTAGTTCGGGTTGTGACAACGGCTTGCCATCAAACTGGAATGCAGTTTAACGTCGTGCTGGATGCAGGTAGGACTCGACGTGAATTGGATGACGTATGGGCTTGAACCTCGTGGGGGCTTCCTACGTACCACGCCTTGACATGGATCAAAGACCTCGTAGTTCAAATGGGTGTGCAGTTTAATGTCATGCTGGATGAGGGAATATAGTTTAACGTCATGCTAGATGAGGGCATGCAGTTTAACGTCATGCTGGACAAGGTATTGTCATGGCCAATGACAATCTCTAATCCCACGTGAGTCATGCTCGATGTGAGAAACAAGAGACAGCAAGGGCCTGATGATCACGATGCGAAGGGTGCGTCCCTGTGAAGCGAAGAGGGGCTTACGCATTAGGCGGCCCATTGTGTTGGGACTTACTCGAGGATGGAGGCCCGAGGAAAAGGATGATGATAGTTTCGGTCTTGAGCCTTGAAGAGGCTTCCTACATACCATGCCTTGACATGGATCAAAGACCACATAGTTCTTCTGATGGCGGCTTACCGCCGATCAGGGGTTTCAACGGCTTACCGCTCGAATGGGTCATAATGGCTTACCGCTGGATAAGGATGTCAACGACTTGCCACTGAATAGGGTCGCAATGGCTTACCACTGGATTGGGTCACAACGGCTTACCGTTGGACAAGGATGTCAACAGCTTACCACTGCATAGGGTGGTCAACGGTATACCGCTGCAAAGGGATATCAACAACTTACCGCTGGATGAGATCACAACGGCTTACCGCTGGATAAGGATCAGAACAGTGGATGGGGCTTACGTGAGAAAGCTACCCGGGTGCCGCTATGGAGGGGCAATGGTGAATGGGGCTTACGCAGGGAAGCTGCCTGGGTGCCGCTATGGAGCGGAAATGGTGAATGGGGCTTACGTTTGGAAGCTGCCTGTAATGTCTTCCTCTTGTCTGGCCATGAGGGCATCCCAACTCACTGGTGGGTTGAGGAATTTACCTATGTGCTAGTGCACAAGCGGGATAATGCCAAGGGGTGTTGGAATCATGCCACTGTAATCATGGAATTAGGCATCTTATGCTTGGAGCATAAGGCATCTCTTGTCTAGATCAAGAGGCATCTTATGTTTGGAACATAGGGATTACTATAGTTTAAAGTCATGTAGAGAGGACTATTGGCATCTCATGCTAGGAGCATAAGGCATCTCTTATTTGGAGCAAGAGGCATCCTATGTTTGGAACATAGGGAAAATACTACAGTTTATAGTCTTGTAGGTAGGACTATTGGCATCTCATGTTAGGAGCATAAGGCATCTCTTATTTGGAGCAAGAGGCATCCTATAATTTGATAGATAGGGAGTACTACAGTTTAAAGTCATGTAGGTAGGACTGTTAGGCAGAAGGCGCCTAGAAATGGTTAGTGTTGGGACTTATGCAAGGGCGGCCCTTTCTGGTTCAACCTGGAATAGAAGCCAAGTGATAGGGTTTGGGGGAATTTCATGAGGAATAGTTCGACTCAAGATACTCGGGGAATTGATGATGAGAATCTCAACTCACGACATGGAATGAAACCAAGAGGAATTTGTCAACTCCAGGTTTTTTAATGGTGTGTGGAGGAGTATCTATAATCATGGTATTCCATAGGTGGAAGGTGGGAGCACATAAGTGCGCAATGGAAATTCCCGGAATCCCGGCCTGAAAAGTTCGTGTTGTGACTCTCCATTTTTCATGGGGGTCTGTGATGGTAGTGAAGCGACCGGCCCGGAGGGCCGGCACCGAAGCCCGGCAGTGACCCCGAGCGGGGGAGCGGGGGCGCAGCCCCCGCGGTATGGACCAGTGGGCATGAAGGTATGATCCTTTCGAAAGATAGGTCTTCGTGAAGTAGCTTCACGGAGCATGGCCTCACTGAGCAATGGTCTCTCGCGGAGCAAAGGGGTCTCGTGGAGCAAAGGGCTCTCGCGAAGCTTGGTCTCACGGAGCAGCATTGCAGAGCATAGGCTTGCGGAGCATGGACTCACGGAGCATCAGCTCGCGAAGCAGCAACGTGAAGGAAGCTGCTCGCATAGGATGGCCTTGTGGAGCCGCAATGCGGAGCTCCGCTCGTCTGCCCAAGGGGCGAAGTGGCCGTGGCCATCCCACTAGATAAGGGGGGTGAGCTGGGTATTTATAGGCAAGGGGCGACGCGAAGCAGACCTCCCACGCCACCTCAGGTGCTTCGTGGCGTGCTCGCGAACGTCAAATTCGTTTGCGGAGAGGTACTGCCTCAAGAGATTCGCGGCGGGCTCACGAACGTCAAATTCGTTCGCGGAGAGTTACCGCCTCCGGAGCTTTGCGGGACCGCGATGCTCGGGTGCTTTGCATCGGTGCTTCACGAGGGGTCTTCGCAAAAAATCGCAAACGTCAAATGGGTTCGCGGATCCTCTCGCCTCATTACTTCGCGGCGGTGCTCCGCGATCATGGAGGGGGCTTCACGAATGGGCTTCGCGAACCAGATTTCCAGCCCAACTTCAAATATCCATAACTCCTATTCCGTAGCTCCGTTCGGGCCCTGCGACCTACAAAATCGAAGCTTAAGAAAAATTCTACGATATTGGATCATGTATGGAAGCATTTGAAAAATTTAAGGAACGCGTTTTCCAGGGTCTACAATTTCGTCATGGGACTACCCAAGTTTCAAGGGGGCTGTGATGCTATCTGGGTAGTGGTGGACTGGGTGACTAAATCGGCTCACTTTCTGGTGATCAAGGAGTCAAGAGCAGTGGATTATTTAGCATGAAGGTATGTGGATGAGGTTGTGTGGTTGCATGGAGTTCTGAGATCCATAGTATAAGGTAGGGAAGCACAGATTACCTCACAAATCTAGAGAGTATTACAGCATGATTTGGCACCCAGTTACATCTTAGCACTACTTTCCATCCCCAGACAGATGGATAGACAGAGCGCACCATCTAGACCTTGGAGGATATGCTGCAGGGCTGTGTTATGGACTCAGAAGGATAATGGGTGTGACACTTACCTCTGGTAGAGTTCACCTATAATAATAGCTATCACTCAACCATTGGCATGGCTCCATTCAAAGCCTTGTACGAAAGGCCATGTCGCTCACCCGTGTACTGAACAAAGGTCAGGGAGGCTGGTGTTCTTGGCCCGGAGGTGGTTCAGAGCATGATAGAGAAGGTTCAACTTATATGAGAGAGGATGAAGGTGGATCAAGACCAGAAGAAGTCTTATGATGATGATAGGAGGCGACCCTTGAAGTTTGAGTTTGGGGACCACGTGTTCATGAAGGTCTCCCCTCGACGTGGGAAGAAAACGTTCTGAAGGGGGAGTAACCTTTCTGCCAGGTTTGTCGGACCATTCTAGCTGTTGCAGCAGATCAGCGAGGTGTTTTATTAGTCAACATGGACACCACCGCTGCAAGGGGTGCATGATTCCTACCATGTGTCCCAGATTCAACATTATATGCATGGCGATCCACACAACATTGACTGGGGAGAGCTAGATATAAGGACGATGCAACATTCGTAGAGCGACCAGTTATGATTGAGGGTCATGAAGAGAAGGTACTCTGTGGACCGACCATTCCTCTGGTTCGTGTGTTGTGGAGGCATGGTGGGCTCGAAGAAAGTACCTGGAAATGGGAAGCATAGATGCACGCCCAGTTCCCAGAGTTGTTTTGAGTTTTGTGTTGTTCTATTTTGTACTTGTTTGTGACGGAACACTTTACCTTGTTGGCTATGAAATATGTGGATTTCTATATTCTCTGAATGTGTGTAAGAAGTCCTAGCTATGGGGATGGGAGGACCCGATCCCAAATCCAGACGCATTAAGGTGGATGCGATTAAACCCGTGCGGGCAAGTCAGTGCCGGCCAAAGCAGATAGAATCATGATATAGAGGAAGAGACTCCCCAACCCATATGACTGGTAAGTTTGACCCTTGTATGTTGCCTGGTTTCTTGAGGGAGAGGTGTTTCTAGATAACGATGAGGTTCACTCTTGAGGGGTATCTTTTGAGGTGGTTGTTTGGACCATCTCTTATCTTCTAGTTTGTTTTTGATTCTCGAGGGTGAGAATAGTTTGAGAGGTATCTAATGTAATGGCCCATACCCTCTTGGCCCATTACTTTTCCAAAATAAGGCTCCACCAATACAGTGGCACCGTGACGATGGCACCGTTTCCTCACCCAGCCCTCCGTTTTCTTTTTCCATTCCTGCTCCCGTAACGTCTTTTTTTTGACGTAAATTAATTATTTTACCCTTTTAAAGACTTTTAAATCCCATAATTAATTCCTAAAAATCCCGAGAAACCTTCCTGATGGGGGATATTAAATAACAACTTAATGTCCTCATGTGTAACTGCCCAACCATGTGGGAAACCAAGATCCAACTTTCCAGGCATTCAAAATTCCTATATCCCGTAACAATGGGATCTTATCTCTATATTACAAGGGAAGTCCTTTTTCCTCTTCTTCATTTGGCCAGCTTCATTCTTCCCCCTGGTGCACCTGGAGTTCCTTCTTCCCATGGCTTGTGGTGCACCTCTTCTCGAGACTTCTGCACGTCTTGGAGTCCAAAGATTTCTCCCCTACAAGCCGCACATCCCCTATTCCTGGTGCGTGGAGAACAACATCGATCTTTGATCAATCAAGTAGGGATTTTTTCTTTTCCTCTCCTATCTGTGTATCATGCGGGGTGGGTAAGCTTTTGTTTCTATGGGAATGGGTTATCCACACCTTAACAAAGATAATAAATGGGCTGTTAAAGGATGATGGGGTGCGTTTGGTTTTTTGTTGTACTATTTTTAATTTCTATATGTTGAGAGCTATATGAATTTATGCCTACTAAAAATCATGGTCTTCGGCAGTATTTCTCTGTGCACTAATAAAATCTTTTCTCCTCTGATATTAAATGGCTATAACATAGAAATTTTTTAATCACGAGAACTCGGTGGTTTAAATGGATTCCCTGTAAACATATTCCCTTGTGTGGTCACCGTGGTTAACTAACAGAACGAGGAAATAGATAAATGATGTGCTTGAACCTAGAAGTTTCTCTACTCTGTTTTGGTAGTAGGTGAATTGTTCTATTTGTTTGCTTATGGGGTGATGTGGTTGAGGATGGGATCCTCTAATGTGGCACAGTTGCTGGTTGTGAATCTAGGGTTATGGTTTCTCTGCTTATATCATGAATTGGGGTGGAATCCTCTTCTGTTGTGAAACATTTTTATCCATAGTTCTGGGGATGTGGGGGCTGTATCTTGAAGCCTACTTTGGTTCCAATACTTGGAGGGATCTCACTATTATGTGAAGTTTCAAGAGAACTATGTGTGAATGTTTAAATTGCTGTTTGATGTAAATTTTTCTCCTAGGCATGTGATTGTGCCTGTTAGTTTCCCAATAGTCTAGAATTTACTTAAACGGGATCACTTGAACATGAAAACAGGAATGGGTTAACTGGGAAATTGATTCTGGGAATGAGTTGTGACTCGGTTGTGAGTAATATGCTTTCTATGAGTAGTGACTAGGCTATTTGTGTTTGGGTTAGGTGTGGAGCCCTAGGTTGGGTTGCGTTCTTGTTATATATATATATATATAATTGTAGATTTTGTGTTTCTTAGTCGCTCCCCACCCATGTTTAGAATTTTGAGCCGAAAACCCACGTTTCACGGGGGAGGGTGTTTTTCCTAACACTCCCACGAGCGGCTGGTTATTAGCTCCTTTTCTGCTCCCTTTACCGAATATCCCAAGACTCTTTGGGCCGGCTGTGATGGCCTGAAGTACATTATTGTCCCAAGAATCATCGGGCATGGTAGTTGTGGTGGTTGGCCCAGGTGTTTGCGGGAAGGTTGTTTCCCAAGTGTCTTTGGGATGAGGCCCAGGTGTCTTCTGATGTGACTGTAGCTTTCTGGCCCAGGTGTCTTTGGGTGTGGCAGTAGTTTTCTGGACGAGGTGTTTCCGGGCATTGTTATATGTGGTTGTTGTGGCCCAAGTGTCTGTGGGAGGGATGGTTGTTGTGTCCCAGGTGTTTGCGGGTGGGATGCGTGGTTGTGGCCCATGTGTGTGCAGGCGGGTGTGGCAGTGGGACTACGATGAGAATGTCGGGATTGGTTTGATGCGTAGTATTTCTTCAATAACCAGTGGGAATGTGGCGTGGGTTACCCAAACATTGATGTGCCATTACTATACCTTACATGACTTGCGTTATTTGGGGAGTGTGCCTTGGTGAGGCTTGGGTGGATAGTTTTTTCTTGCCAGGTGTTTAGTTATCTCTTTTCTCACAGGGCATTATAATTCCTCCCCACTTGTGCATGAGAGTCTTTGGTTTTCCTAAATGGGTATACTTGTATACTCACCCTACATATATAAAACTGCTTTCATGTTTCCAGGAGGACTTTGGGGATCATGCAGGGCCTTACTAGCTCGGGTGTTAGGACCGTTGCAGTTGTTTTTTTCTTGATTTTGGTACTTTACCTTAGTAAACACCTTGTACTTTCTGGATTTTACTTTTGCAGCATGCATATGTGAGTGGTTCTCTTTGTATTTACTCTTACTTCCAGTTTTGGCGTTTTTGGGTTTCATCGTCTTATCTCCCGATCCTATTAAAATAAAAGGGTAGTTCCTTCCTTTTGTGTGATATTTTATACCCTTGGTGCTACTCGCCACTCCGGGACCTATTGAAGGCGGGTTTCAGGGGTCATTATCTCTCCTTCAACTTAATTAAGGAAGGGCTTTGCAATCTACTATCCCTTCCCTCCTTTTGGTGAAGGTGGGTCATGACATATATACCCATTATGTTTAATATAAATGATTATTTGATAATAATGATATTATTTTTTTTAGTCTTATTATGAAGTGTATGAGAGAAAAAATGAGGATGAAAATATTCTTTAATGTTGTGGTTATTGGTGTTATTTTTGATATAATGGTTTTTATATTAGGAAAGATCTATGTTTAACCTTTTATATTTTTTTTAAATTTTGGATATTAACATATTAAGGGTTTTTTTAGTATTATATTAATTTATGGAATTATTATGGATATTATAAATAAATATTTATTCTTTTGAGTATTATGTGATTCTTTAGAAGTGTATTGTAGTTCTTTAAAAATTAAGAAAATATTCATCTTGGGTACTCATATTTTTGAGAACAGGATGATATTGTAGTGGAAAATGTTTTAAGGATGAAATTGAAATTTTCAAGGAATTATATTTCCTTATGTTCAGATTCTTGATAGTTAAAGAATTCCTAAAATCTAGTAAAATATTCTTCAAAACAAAAAGTTTTTTTATGATTATTTTTAATGAACTGATGGTCTTTTAACCAATCATAGATTTATGGTTTTTGTGGGAATTCTATTTCCACAAATAATTAAATATAAAACACTCTATTAGTTATTTAGTGTCATTTTTCTATTCCATGTCTATGTTTTCACTTCCAATTATCCTTTTAATGTGATGACCTTCGCACATCCCTTTCTCTATTTTCAAGTGGACGTTTTAAACCCTTTTTACGATATGGGTTTTCAATAAATATTTTTTCAAGTGTTAAAACTTTTCATTCTAATATCATTTTTTAATTGAGAGGATTAAATTTATTTATGCGGAATAATTTAGTTCCCCATGTTTTTAAAGGAGAAAACTATTTCGATAGTGTATTGGACCTGCAACACCCAAACTAAACTAACAATGATTAATTAAATATAACTATTTAAACCTAGCCATTAAATTTTTAGATATTAAAAGGATTAAAAAATTATCATATATATATAATTACTACTAAACATGAATCTATTGGTAAATTCTTATCAAATCTTCACTGAATTGTTTGTAATGTCTTTTTTTTGTTCTTCAAAATATACATTCTTCAACAATGTTTTTAATAATATTTCTAAAAAAATAAAATATAAAATTTATAGAACATTTATAAAATTTATATTCGATATAATAATATCAATATTAACTTTGTTTGAAATTTTTGTATTTTTGAAAATATAGATTTTTCAGTGAATAGTGAAAATACTGTTTTAATGTAAAATTGTCATTTTATGATAAAATAAGTTATATAAAAGAAAAAATATTATTTTATTATCATTTAAAGTTAAAATAAGTATTATTTAATTATATTTAATTAAATAAATTTCATTTAAATTTTCATTATACAATCTCTAAGTCTAAGTTTATTGTTAGGCTTAAAGAGGTATTTTTTTAAAAACTTTTTTAAAATACATAATGTTTCTACGTTATAATTTTTTTTATAACCCTTAATGAAAAACAATTTAAATTAATTATTTATAATATATATATATATATATAATTTTATTAATTTAAATTCATATAATGAATATTATTAGTTATAGAGATAATAGTAAAATAATATTTTCCATGAAAAATTCATTTTTTCAGAAAAATGCTATATATCCTACTTGAGAGTTTTATTTTAAATTAAATTATTCATGCATTTTGAATTAATTATTATAAAATGGATTTAATATTTTTAATAATCTTAATTAATATTATGTAGATAGTTTAAGATAATTTTTTGAAAATATGAATAGTTATAGTTTTAAATATTTATTAAATAGTAAGAGGAAAAGGTTAATTATGGGTAAAAATAATTTAACAAGGTCTAGGAAAAAATTAACCCTAATAGTATGAATATATATATTTTTATTTCAAATTAATATTTAGTATATTTTTTTGTTACATTATAACTGATTAAATATTTATTTTGATAAAATTTATATTTTTGAATTGTTAAAACATAAATTGCATTTGGAGTCAGATATAGTTTTGATGAAGAAACATATTTTTTTGAATAATTGAAGATTCTTTGAAAAAAATGATTTTTTAAAAAAATATTATTATTTAATAGTTAATATTAAATTTAAATGATAATATAATTTTACAAAATGAAAATTTAATTATTAAAAGGGCCAAGAAAATGTTATTGGAAAAAAACCTGTATTTTTCAATTAAATAACATTTTATTATAAAATGTTAATATATAATATTTATAGATTATTTTTGTAACATAAATATAATTTTTTTTATCATAACATCTAAATTATCCAATGGTTATTTTTTTCATAATTTTCTAAGACAATCGTGTTTTTTGTAAAAATTAAATACAATATAATTATATTTTGTGTATTATGAAATCATAGTGACCACAAAGTAGTTTACTATATATTATATAATTTATCCATGAAAAAATATATTTTTTCCCTTTAAAATAAAAATTTTAGGTTATTTTCTTAATTTTATAAAGCCTCTATGAATCCTCCAAAACATATATTATATTATATGGTTTTAAAATAATTTCTTTAAGACTATTACACACTTGAACATCACCAAGGGTAATATTTTAATAATTTAGGACCATTTACATATAAAATAATGAAAAAACTCATATTTTAATAAATTATGAGAAAAACCCATGGGAATGTTTGTGGTTTTGATTAATTTATTGTATAGAATCCAAAACCTATGTTTGGGAAATAATTAAGAACTCCCATATAGTTTTTATATATAAACCCACCAAATACCCAATTCATATTCACTAAAAAACATGGAAAACTTCCCTAATCTTCCATATAATATATATTTTTCTCCCAAGGTTCTTCTAAGTTCTGAAGAAGCTCCTCCCAATATTTTGGAATCACACTGTCAAGGTCAGGGATCTCCCTCTGTTATTTTTATTCAAGAACCTATTTTATGTTGGGCCTATTAATTTACATTTTTTTTCTTGTTTAGTTATGTTCTAATATATCCCTATCACATCCCTTTTTAATTACATGGGATAACATACCCATTTCACTCTCATTACTCCCCATGATGAACCTCTACATACACCCATTTTTCTGTCAAAAATTTTCCTATGATTTTTCGTACCAAAAGTGAATGATCTCTCCCTCTTCTCTTAAATTCAAGAATCATAATAATATTCATCCCTTTTAATATAAATGTTTAGGTTTTAATTTATTTATAAATATCGATATATGATCTAATTTAATTCCTAATTATGAGTGATCATTTATCCCCAATCATTATATTGTTTACCTAAGTCGTAACTCTGCAGAAATTTAGTAAGGGATCCTCTTTTCCCCTCTTTATTCAAGCATTTTCCTCATTTTAGGTCCTTTATTTTCAATACCTAATGTTGGGATATGTTTTTACATGTCCCTTTCAATATAAATTTGACATATAAATGTTTATATACCTATTATTTTCTCATTAAACCATTTTATGAATTTTTATGTACCACTATTATGATATTGAAAATTAACTATGATTTTTCAATGACAACCCTTTTTATTGGGAATATCATCATTATTTATACTAAAGGGTATTAACCAAGACCTAAATAAAATTATTTATTTGTGGACTTACATGTATGAATTTCTCACTCTTTTATCATGAAATTAAATTGGATGAAATATTATCCTATGTGAAATGGTCTTTATAGCATACTTACGCATGTACATGATATGAAAGTTATGGGTAAGCCTGGAATTATATAGTTCTCCAATACATTGGGAAAATTTTCAGTCTCATAAGATATTATGCAAGGTATTAAGAAGTGAACATAATCCATCAAAATAATTTCCACCATGTTATTATGCCTTTGTCGTTATACTTGACCTATATTTACAATTTCATGATTAATGTTGTTTCTAGATTTCTATATTTCATTTATGTTTCAATGATATATTATGATTTATTTTTCATTTTTATGATTCTGAAACCTTTTATGTTCCATTTAAATTACCATTTTCTAACATTTCATACTTTCATCATGTTATTATCCTTTTATATTCCTTATTGGGATTTATATCTCACCGATTTATTATTTTCATCCCCAAGTTATCCGGTGATATTTTAGGGGAACGCTGATTTTTAAAAGCATGTTAAGGATTATTTCAATGATATTGTTGTATCCCATGTTCAATATGTTATTTTATATACTTAATTCCCAAATAAACTATATTTATCAATATTATGGGTTGTATTATATGTATTATTAAGTAATAAATCATGAATTAATGTGTAATAAGGACACATGTTGTCATATTAATCATGATTGAAAAACAAAGGAATAAGTTCATAGGCATACAAGTTATCTAAATTTTATGGGTTTTCTCTGAGAATACAATCGATATTCTAATATCATAAAAAATACATTAAAAAATAAAACCATGAAAATTAAAAAAAATTAAAATAATATAAAATACGTTGAGGGTAACACATGAAATTTAAATTCATATTTGAATTAAATAACTAATAAATCGTGGTTCTATAAAATTTCTTTTATCTAAGCAACATGGAATTTAGTATAGGTAAAAATGATTTTAGAATAGTTCTTAAATATTTTATATTTTATAAAATTGAAATTATTTAATCATGATTTACAAGAAATTTTAAACCTTAGAGAAGAATACTAAAATACTGCATAGTTTAATGAAAAATAAATTCTAGGGAAAAAACATTATAGAAAGCCTGTGATCAACATATTTAAGAATCAAAGATGATTTATTTATACCATATATTCCATTTAATCACTATTTGAATTCTCCCACATATGATGTAATCAGTGAAACATGAAATCCATTAATTATCAAGGAATACAATATAGGAACATAATCATGTACATATATATAATATTTGTAAAAAAATTCAAATACAACTATTGATCGTGATGCACGTACATCCCTCTGATTTCTATACTAAAATGGTTACACTTTACATATATATTTTTAGTAGGTCATCAATGTACTTTCATTAAATCCTATAGGGAATAGAAAATATATGTCATTGCTGGTATCCTTGTTCTACATCACATGTTACAGTAATATTTTATCATTTCTCTATATATCCCATGCTATCCTCATCTATTCCTTACTCCGAACACCATTATAGTTTTTACACAACATTGTAATGACCTTCCTATAATGAAAAACCTACATGGTATAATAGTAAATGTGAGAGTGACTACAATATCCCACCATCAATAGGATATGGTTTGGTGAATAACACTGAAGGAAACACAATTTAGAAATGTGATTTATTACCCTCATAAGATCATAAGAATAATAATGAAATTAAACTACAAATTAATTCTAAATAATTTCTATTCAATAAATAATTTACTATGACGAAAATTTCATCTATATGAAATCATATACAATCATTATAAAAGAAAAATAAAAAGTTCTCTTAAGACTCTAAATCATCTATTAACTCTGTTTGAGATACATGAATAATTTCTACAATTTCTCACTAACTATGCCACAAAAAACGTAGAGAACTATAGAGGGGTGATCAATTGAGAGTATTCAATAGGATCATATTTAGAATAAAAATAGAAGTTATTTTAATAAATATATAATTGTATATAGTTATGATATCAAAAAAGATAAACATCATCAACCAATAGAAGTAACATAATAAAAAGAACAATAAATTACCAAACCCACTTTCCACCCATTTACAATAATTTCCTCCATTTTAACAATATCCTGAATTATTTTCCTCAACTAAGAGCCCAAAAATGTCCTATTAAAAATATGGGATTTAATTTTATTGAAATATCAATAAAATATAAATAACACCAATTCCATAAGAAATCATCAAAATCAACTAATGAAAAATGATTGTATTTATTACCCCCACTCTTACAAATTAATTGTGTCATTTTTCCTAAAAATCATAGAAATATTATAGGATGGCTTGTATTTATCTAATGAGGAACATGAGAATGAAAAATAATAACACCATATCAATACCATATATTCTTTCCAAAATCTTACCTCTACACCACACATTCAGATACTACAACTCTCAAACTACAGTTACAATTCCCACTGCCACATACCCCCATATCACTACCACATATTTATTTTTCACAACCATGTATTAGTAGGGTAATATAAAAATAATGGAAATTAACATCGTGCCATCATCCTTTCATGTATATCTGCAACCCATATCATCCTCTTCATAGTAGCATATCCTAAACATGAATGACATCAACCACATTCCCTATTACAACCATGCATGATCCCAACCACGAATATTTCTCACAACTATATAACGAAGACATAAACTATATTACATACTAAAAACATAAGCTATTATAGCTTGTATGAATATACCTAACATGATCTATCATATCTCATGAACCCCCCCTTCTTCCTCATTCAATACTTAACATATTTAAAACCAATTAAACCATATAAAAAGAACATCATAACAACCACACACTAAAGTAATACTTTTCACATTAAATAATTATTAATAGTATAACTAAAACCATGGAAATAAGTAGAAACAAAATTAATAATTTCACAATATCCCCATTATTTTTGACCTCTCTATTTACTATTTTCTAGATGTAATACCCTTGTGTTTTTAAGTTGGGGTTTGGTAAAGTTTTCCCTAATAATATTTATATTTTTTATTTTATGATATCTATAGAGTTGGGGAATATCATTAGTGAGTTTGAGAAGAAAATATTGGACCTTTCACTGATATATTTTTATAGGAAGACATTCATCACAGGAAGGAATTCCTCATGCCATCAATTATTCAACATAGAACCCATGGGGTTCTTTCTATAGTTGTTCACACTCTGATCACATATTTTTCACTGTGAACAAAAATCTGCAGCTTTTTCAAGTTCAGTGTTGTAATTTTAACTTAGACCCATATATACCTCCTTACACACCTCCCACAACCTTATCCCTATATTTTCTTTTGTCCAGGATTCTCATTGGAATTTTTGGCTCCCTCATCCTCATATATTGATGGATTGTTTTGTTGTTCATTATAGTGTTTATCTCACAGTGTGTCTAGAACTGTCTAATACACAAGTTCATTTGTACCTCTATTTCTTTTACCCATTATTTATAACACTAATATAAATATTTTAGGGTTTATTTTAGGGATTCAATGTGATTATCTTATTCTAGGTAGTAATTTTTAGAGATTGAGATTCAACATTTTTGAAGTATGAAGTCCTTATTATATTATGGGTTTTAAATAAAATTGCATGTCTTAATTTTCACATGTGTGGATGTGTAGGAATGTGATAACTCTTCCTATGGACTTAATGTGACTGAGTATGAATTTATAGACATTATTTACACTCTAGAGGGTTAGTGAAATAATGACATATGAATAAGTTATAGTGGAAATTCAACATTCATTCATTGATGATGTTGTCATTTTCTCTTTGGAAATCATTAACTTAGGGAGATTTTTCGGATTTATTGAGGCTATTATGGATTAGTTAAATGGTATAGGGATTCAATGTCGAATTCTGTTCCTTGTGCTGGATTTTTTTTCATTTTTTTTACTTTCTTATATCTAATTGATATTACCTCAATTGATTGATAAGTGATGGGTTTATGAAATTGATGTGATCTTTCTAAATTTTACAGGGTTCATTTGGTTTTCTTGATATAACCTCCCAAGAGTTTTCATGGATGGATTAGTATACTTTATGTTACCTCACCAGAGTATGAAAGGATCTATGATGGTGATTTATGTGACCTCCTTTAAGTTCATTGGGATGAGTTAGTGTTATTGTTTAGTCTATGTCCTAATAGATAAGGCGGATTCTATGTGTTGTAGGTGAAACTAAGGTTTTGATATATTTTTCTTCCAACATTCATCTAAATTAGGTATGACTGGTGACTCTTGGTGCCATGGTAAGTGAATGATGTATCAAAGGGTATTATTTATTTATTTATTTATTTAGTTATATATATCCATCCATATTTATAAACATTTTGATTTTATTGAAAGGTAATATTTGTGGTGTCCTACTAGGTTTATTCTCACACCCTTTATAATTATCACAATGCACATTAATAATTTATTAATAGGGATCTAGCCAAAGGTAATGCCTCTATTATAGAAAACAGAGTAGCTATCGATGGAAAAGTATTGAGGCAATAATAGGAAATACTTCGGGATATTTTATAGTGGTTCATATTTTATTATTTTGTTCTTTTTTATCATTGTTTATATACTGATATTCCATATCTTAGGATCTCTTTTTACACGATTCATTGAGTATTGTATTCGATTTTAATATCTCATGGGGTCATGTTATTATCACAACTATCTCTATGTTATTATTCATAATTTTCCTTATTTTATTGCTTGTATTGGAATATTTCTCTAATGACTATCCGATCCAAAGGGAATAGTAGCCCCACGACTATATTTAGGACCTTAGTTAAAGTATATAGAATCTTTTATAATGGTAGGTACACTTGAGGTCATGTGGCCCTCTGACCTGGTTTGGGTGACTCAGGTCTTGGTGTTAATAAATGGTAATAGAGTCACTTTTTTCCTTATGATATGTTTTTTTGGATTTTTATAATATATATAGGAAGAAGTATACTTGGATAGGGGAGATAGTCATATTCATAGAAAACATTTTTATAGTGTAACAAGGAGTTTCCAAGGTATATGTTTTGGTTTTAGTGGTTGTGATATCATAATTTTATTTTATTATTAGGTGTTGTTATGCTATTACGGTTTATGATATTTTATCTTAGCTCGATTAGAAAGAGTGGGTGAGTTCATTAATCATGGATAAATACATAGGTTGAAATTTCATATTCCATATTTCTTTTATTTATACAGTTTTAAATTATGATTATTCTAAAGGTAATATATTTGGTATTTTTCTAAATATAGCATTGGTGAAATTTAGTGAATTTTACTTGAGAATGAAAATTTTCATCTATTATGCATGTGATTAATGTTTAGGTACAGAAGATTTATTCTTAGGCAATTGTTAATTACTTGTAGTTTTATAAGCAGTAGTTGTGGGATGTCCTCTAGTGTGTTACTTAGGATCATTGTTATTGAGAGTGAAAATTTTAATTACTTTAAGTATTTAAACATTTTATGTTGTTAAGGATATATCTGAGTATCTATTTAAAAGTACAGATAATTTAGACCCATTGAAATCCCACATTTTTGCTAAGGGACCAGGGTGAGGATTATCCCAAATTATGGAATGATCCTATTGTACCTCTATTCATCTAGATTGATCAGGCTAAACTAGACCCAAACAACCCTATTATAGTATATGATGTTGAGACTCTTTAACAAGGTGTTTTCCTGTTGTGTTGGTGGGTGGAAGAGGATCCTATCTGGGAGGGTCAATGATGGTAAAAATTTCCTAATAATTTCAACCATAACACCTGATAGCCTACCAAGGAATGTGTGATCCTTAGGATATTGAGGAATGGATAAATAATATTGAGGGAATATTTGAGCTTATGGAGATTTCTGATGATCATTAGGTTAAGTAAGTGTAATTTATTCTATAGTGTCCACCCATAAGAAGGTGGAGATTTTGGAACCATGTTCAAATACATGAGTGTATGAAATGGGAAGCATTATAGGGCCTCATATTTAAGGAGTTATTTCTAGAGGCATTGTGGATGGATACAAATGAAGAGTGTATATAGCTCCTATAGGGGGAGATGTAAGTGTCCAAAAAATAACTCCCACTTTGGGGAGATGATTTTTTTTCTCTACCAATGATTGAAAATGAGGTCCATAATGATATATAATTTGATATCAGACATCATCCTATTGCGAGGTGAAAATTCTATAATTTTCACATGAGTTCATACTTTTATTTCATCCATAAGGCCCTCACCATTGAAAAGGAAATAGTAGAGGATTATATGGTATGGTTTTACTCCCATTTTGGTTTCATGGGTGGTGGAATTAAAAGTGGTATTGTGGGTTATTCTCACAATAGTATGAAAATGATATTTGAGGAGATGTGATAGGGTACTGATAAGTTGTTAGGCTAGGGATGGATTCTTTCTATTCTAGTTCTAGGAGGCACTTGAGTGTGTTTTCAATGTCATAAATATGGGAATTACCATTACACATTTATTAGTCATCCAAGAGAGTTTCATTCCTATGAAATAATAGGGAATATTCATTAGTTTCTATCGATAGTATACTAGTCATGTGTGGGAATAAGTTTTTGATAGACACATTCCCTGATATCATGTTTAGGTGGAACCGAGTTGGGTAGTAAGGATATATATGGTTCGTTAAAAAAGGGATATTGTTAAGGACTTCAATAGTTGAATCAGTAGATGCCTCTAGGTTTATTTCCATTAGTGAGTTAGGAAATCATAAGGGTGGGTTTTTGTTCTGAGGATGGTATGATTTATGCATTAGATCACATTTCTACAGATAATGGAGAGGGATTATCTTGGGTTATAGTTATGGTTTTGGTTATGACATCATTATATAATATAGTGTTTAAAATAATAATGGCTCACTTGTTTATTTATTATAATGATATTTTTGGTTTAGAGTTTCTAGTGACATTCTTCCCAAGTTTAATATCCCTTTATACAACCCTTGGGAAGAGGATAATTAATTTTTAGTGGTTTCTAGAGTGTCTTGTAGTGGTTGTGGTTTTTGATCATATTTGTGATTTTCTAATTTTATAGATGATGAGTCATTAGGTAATCTTTGACATTATTTGGTTGATGTTCTTTTAAAATTTCAATAACCTTTAACACATGGGAGTGACTTTTCCTCCCTTAAGGGAGATGTACACTTTCATACCAGGGAAGGAAATATCGAGGTAGGAAGATTAAGACCACACAATAGTCCACTTAGGGTAATCAAAAAATGGGTAGTGGGTGTGGTTCATTCAATAATCTAAATAATAGTTCCAACATTCTGTTCCTCCTATGGTGGATCATTAGAAATATTTTTATATAGATTTCATAGGAAACCCTTTTTATAGGGGGATTGAGTTTGAAATTGAAAAAACACCAGTTGAACAACCCATATTGGTTACCCCATATTAATTGGCACTAGATGAGTTGAGGGAGTTTAATGTACAACTGGATGTCTTGTAAGTGACAATATTTATTTTACAAGGAACTTTTTTCTGGTGATATAGTTTTATTTTATTCAAAGGTTGTTGAGATAATTAGATTTAATGTGTATTAATTAAATATGAATCCATTCATAGTGAGAAATAGATATTCACATCCCAAGATAGATGATTTTTTTGACCAGTTGAGGGGGGACCAATGGTTCTCCAATGTTGATTTGTATTCTATATGTAATTATCTATTGGCTAGTGCTACAGATATACTAAAGATGAAATTTAGGTGGAGGTACATGTTATGTGTGTACCTTGTGATACCATTTGGCCTAAACAATATACATGATATGTTCATGGCTCTCATTAATTGATTTTTCTATCATTATATAGAATCCTTCATCGTAGTATTCATTGATGACATTTTGGAATATTCATAGAGCATAGATCTACATACCATTCTTAATGAGATTGTTTTTAATACACTTTGAGTGAATCAAATTAAATATATGTTCTTCGAGAGTATCTTTTGGATCTGGGAGGTATGTATCCCTATGATCATGATTTTGGAGATGGAAATATTTATTAATCTGAAGAAGATGGAGATATTTATTCCTTTAGAGCTCAATATAAATATTTCAATGGTTTAAAATTTTAAAGGATTTTATTTCTATTATAGGTGGTTCATATAGTTCATCTCTCACATAAAATCACCTATTAATTGGTTTACTAGGAAGGGTTTGATGTTTATATGGATAGATTGTAGTGATGATGCCTTCTAAGAGTTAAAGTGTAGTTTCACATTCAATTTGTTGCTGATTCATAAAACCCTAACGACTGATTATAAAATTAAAAATTATGCTTCAATAGTTTTTCTGGGAAATTTCTTGATGTAGGGATATTGGGTAGTCACTTATGATTCTATTTATCTATGACCCCATGGGAAGAACTACCCCACTCTTGACATGGAGTTAGCTATTTTGGTCTATACTTTGATGTGTCAATTTCATTATCTATTTGGTGAGAAATTTTTCATATATATGGACCAAAAATTGTTATGATATATATTTTCCTTATGTGTACTAAAACTATTATAGTGATGTTGGGTCAAGTACCTGGAAAAATTAGATTTTGATATAACATTTTCCCTGAGAAAGAGTAATGTTGGTGAAGCTTCCCTCTATAGGAATTAAAAGTAAATGAAGACATAAACATCAATAAGGGGGGTAAAAACTTATGATCTTTATAAAATATTAGTAGGTGGGTTTATCTAAGGATCAAGGGGTGGTGAACTGTTCTCTTATAGTCATTATGTACTAATTAATGAATTTATTTTATGCCAACTAGGAGCCTAATTTTGAGTGTCTGGGGATGTGAGAGTGGTATATGTGAGATGATCATATTTAAGGATAGTCCTTGGATGCAAATGATGTTATTCAAGTCCATAAAAGGCTCATGGTTCCCACATTTATGATGGAGGAGTTTATAAGGGACTCTTATTCTTTGTAGTGGTAGGTACATCCAAGATCAATAAGTATTTTTCATGATATAAAATGTCCTTTTAGTGGAAAATGGATAATTATATTATAGAATTTGATAATAATTTTCATACCTATCAGAAATTAATTATCCAACCTAAGAAACCCAGTGGATTCTTTATAAATATTCTACATCCACTATGGAATTTGGATTTGGTGACTATGAATTTTTTATAGGGTTTCCAAGACATCAAGGAGTTGATATATAGATTAGGTGGCTATCGATCAGTTGAAAAAGGTTTCAAACTTCTTTCCAATTCAAGAGCCTCAAATTGAGGATGAGTTAAATATGATGTATGAGTGGGAAATAGTGTAACATAATGGTGTTATTATGAGTATCATGTCATATATGGATACATGTTCTAAATTGTGGTTTTGTAATGCTCTATCAAAGGTGATATGGTCACGACTGAAAAAAGTGTATCAATGAAACCATAGATTAATGGATGGACTACAAGGATAATCCAGATCCTATAGGATATTCCTTTAGAATTTTTCTAGGTTTCGATGGGTAATGAGATGACCATTCATCTTTGGAAGAGATTTTGTATAAAAATAAAATGTAATATTTTTTTTAAGATTGATTCTTTTATGGATATTAATAATAAACCATATAATTCACTGTTGTATTGGATTGAGGAGGGGAATTCCGATGTGATCGAACCATGATTGGTGTAGGAGGATTATTAGTGAGTTAATTTGATTAGGAAGTGGTTGGTTACTAATCAAAGTAGGTTGGGTTTATAAAACATCCATAGGTGATATCCCTATGACTTTTCCATGGGATATTGAGTATTTTTCTGAGTGTCTACTCGATTAGGGAATCGATAGTTGAGGAAGTATGGGATGTTATTTCTATGGTAAATCGGTATGTTCGATTTAATATAGTGGATTTGGATAGTGGATGTCAAGTTGTATATTTCTCCAGGATATTAAGGTATTTATGATGTATTTCATGTGTTGTATCTCCAAAAGTAATATACAGACCATGTACAGATAATTGATGAAGGAAATGATGAGTTGGAGGCTGATTCTTCATTCATAGAATGCCCAATTCAAATCATAAACTCAAGAGAGAGAGTTTTATGAAAGAATATAGAGCCTATTATTTGTGTTTTTTGGATGCATGGTCATATTCAAAAGGATACATGGGATAGAGAGTTAGACGTCCATTTTTAGTGGTGAAAATTGTTTAGAGGATATATCTAGAGACTGTTATCAAGGATGAAAAGTACCTAGATGGAGATTTTGTAATAAATATAGACGATTTACATTTATATTGGTTTAGATTTTTATAATAAAGTGTCTCTTGGTTGTTCTGACTATTTAGGGTTTAGAGGAAGTTTGATATAGAGTTTGGGAAGAATGAACCAGATCTACAGTTGAGAATTTACTATAAGAAAAAATTTATGTCCTGGAGGCATGCCTCACATTGTGAATAATTTTATATACAACACGTGGTTTTGTAATTTTATACACTCACATCATTACCACCTAGGTCATTCCAGGAATGACCACCTAGGTAGATTTCTTAGGGGAAATGTTGGAATTTTTACTTGGAATGCCAAAAAAGCTTCTTCCCTACCTCCCTATATCACCCAGGATTTTTGTGTGTAGATTATTTATATTTTAGAATTTGGACCCCTTCACCTCATCTTAGACTTATTAATGTTCAAATCATTATGGTTGTTCTCTCTCGGTGAGTTGGACACCGTCTAAGTAAAAAAGTTCCATTTTTTCCTCTATTTTCCCCCTTCTAGAACCATAATATCAGCTTGTTGGGGATTATTTTAGGGGTTTGATTAAACTGGAATATTCCAATTTATGAAACTCTATGATATAACATTATCATGCATGAGTTAAGTAGACTTTACAATTTTACAACTTTTACATAAAATTGTTTATCTCAGTTTTCATTTGGGTACATGTATATCCCAACGATAACTCTTCATATGGTATCAAGGTGCCCAAATAGGTATGTATATAGATTTATGAACAATTATAGGGAGAGTGATGAGTTTTGATTCATATAAATTTGTAAATACACATTGATTTTTTGGTGACATTGGTGATATCCACCTTGGAAATCTTGGCTTGAGGGAGACATTCAAGATAAGTTGATACTAATATGGATTGATTAAATGATATAACGAATAAATGAAAAATTCACTTTATTGAGTTGGATTTTTATTCATGTTATTTCTTGAATCTTTGTTGATTGATGGAACCTCCCTTTAGTGAGTAGTGATGGGTCAGTGTGCTTGATGTCATCTCTCTAGAGGATGTTAGGATTTTTTTGGCATTCTAGTTTTTACCTCTATAGAGTATGCTGGTATGGGTTGGTGTGTTCGATGTGACCTACTTAGATTATCTGTGGATGGGTCAATGTTTTATATATAACCTCTCATGAGTGTTAAGGTATGAGATAATGTACTTGATGAGGCCATGTGACAAGAGTTAAGGCATGAACCATGTGTTGCTAGTGATACTGGGGTTATGACAGACATTCCATTGGACATGGATCTAAAGAAATTATAGATGGGTAATCCTAATGGTCTAGTTAGCACATGATGATCCAATAATTATTTTTTATTTTTTATTTAGTTCTACCAAAATATACCAAACTATATAATTTCTAAATTTATGTTAATGTATCATTAGTAGTGTCCTACTAGGATTATTCTCCCAAACCTCATAAGCATCTCAATTATTCTAAAGACAATTTGATCTAGGATCAAAGTAATGGAAATGTCTTTATGATTAACTACTGATTATATGTCAATGTATGGAGATTGAGGTGATACCGGGGCATGCTCCAAGATATTTTGTAGTGATGACTCTTTTATTATTTTATTCTTTTTCTCAATGAATATATATTGATAAAATGAGTATGAGGATCTATTTTGATATGATATGTTGGGTATTGTGTGATATTTTTATATCTAATTGGTTAATGTAATTATAATTTCATAATCTATATGATATTTAACTATTTGTTTTATTACTATTTCTTCTGTTATTTCATTATTCTGATGATTATTTGATCCATAAGGCTTATACCCTATACCATGATAGAAGAAACACACAAAAACTCAGCCCTCCATGATGAAGCACAGTAGCCTATAGAACGCCCCTTACTTTTATCCAACCCTCCATGATGAAACAAAAATAAAGGAACCATAAAACCTACTATAAAACTGAATTTTCTAATTCAACATCACCACCCTTCCTCCAAAATTATTTCAACCCCTCCAAAACTCAAAATAATCCATGTAACTATTTGAGAAGTCCTAAGATGTTACAAATATATTTTTCATTGTCACTAATTAATAGGTCAATTAGAAAATATGTTTCAATATCACATTAATGTGTTATATTTGTTATTGTAATATGTATATGTCATTAATGGGGGTATTTCATTGCATATGAACATGACTAAAAGTCAATATTGATTTCCAATTATTTAGAATAAAAAAAAATCCTTTAAATAAACACAGATGGAATCTAAAATCTCTTAATAAAATGGTAAAATGATTAAAATATACAATATATTTTTCCAAAAAGAACACTGTTTGAAAATAATAAATTTAATCACATCCCAAATGGTGATATCGTAAGATCAGGATCCACAAAACCATTCAAAATCACCTATTTTATTTTTATCATCAATTATTAATCATAATTTAATGTCACCCATGTCATAGTTAGATCATAAATATTATGTAATGATAAGATGTTATTGAAAGAGGATTATAAAATTAGAATAATAAGTATATCAATTATTTATTAGTATAAATTATTATTAAGATAAATTCACCACTGTATCAAATTAGGAAAGGTCACTATCCCCATAATAGGCTAACCCACACCTTTTAAGAACTTTCTAGAGAACTATTGTAAAAAAATACACATTCCTAATCCCACGATTAGAGAATATTTATAATACACCACTGTAGTGACACATCTATAGTGTCTCACCGTAGTCTGAGGTACAGTGCACCTATCGTAGTGACTACTATAGTAACATTACAGTGATTTTCCAATTTTTTTACATTAGATATTTGAATCTTATATCTTAGGGATGCAAGAAAGAATTCATAAAATCTAATTTATTATTATTGTTATTATTATTATTATAAGAATTATAATAATAAGACTACTTAACATATAAATTTAATAATATATATATATAATTTTATTATATATTTTTTTTAAAATTAATATAATATTATTATGGAAATATAAAAATAATAATAATAATAATTTGGAAAGGTGAAAAATGAAAAAACTCCCATATTAATTTAATAAAAGAAAAAAAGGGTAAAAATTTTGATGATGGGAGTTTTTGATTTCTCTCTTTAAAGAATACCATGTGAGTACTCGGGTACAACATCCATCTCCACCGTTGAGTTACAAAGAAATCCTTTTTTTGGAAATGAGAGAATTTATAAAATTATTTTCATCGAATGTGTTTGTGATAACTATTTAATGGGAGTATATGTACCTTAATTATTTTTCCTATTATGGAATAAATTCCCTAGAAATATTGAGCTATTTTTTCTAAGTCTATTTCTAGAATAATTGTTGAGTCACATTCTAGTAATAAATTCATAAATTCATTCTATTTATCAATATTAATATCCTTGAAAACACCAATGATATTCTATTGAAGTGATATAATACTAATAAATTAATCATAAAAGTATCAAATCATATCCCCACAAATAATCCAAATGATACCTCTATAATTATCCTCTCTCAGATTCCATTATAAGGTAACAAAAGTGTTGTTCTTCACCCATCATGGTATTGGTTATTGCAACACAATATTGATAGTTATAATAATAATAACAAAGAAAACAACAAAAACAACAAACACAACAAAAACAACAAAGACAACAAAAAAACACTAACAAAAAAACAACAACAATAACAACAATAATTAGAAATTTCTTAACTATGCTTTAAATATCTCTAGTAAAAAATAGATTAAATATTATAATAGTTTACGAACTAAAAATATAAGATTCATCCAAAATATCTTTACACCAAATTTTTTATATTTTCTTATAACTTCTTGACACCCAATGTATATCCCACTACCCACTCCTAAATTTTCAAAAGAATATTCCATCTTTTTCCCCTAATTATGAATATGAGAGACCATATAATTGATGAGATTAAAAAAATCCACTTTCTTTACCCATTGTGCAACTATCACCCAAGGAATGTATTAGGAGTTAATTTTAATTCCATGCACGACCATTTTTTATTTTTATTCAATATAGTAATGCCAATAGATGATGTTCTTTACATACTTTACTACATGGATCAACATTTCATGTTCTACTTCAAAGTCATCGCCAAACTAGTATCCTTTTAGGATTTACTGATCACATGACCCCAACAGTTCTAGAAAATTCCCATACAACAACAATCTCCTAGGGTTCCATTTTTGGATACATCCATGTTAAATATAAACCACAAAACTAGTAATTATTTCCATCCCATGTTATTCAAAACAACATGTTCATTAAACTGTGATTTTATTCCAAAATTGTAAAATATATAAAATTTATGAAAATATATTACTCACAATAATATTATGTTTTACCTTGTAGACATTAAGTTTTTATTTATTTATATTAATGCAAATAATAAATAAGTTCCCCATAATTTCTTCAATCCAGATAGATTTCTATTTAGTGTAAGTAACAAAATAATTACATGATTAAACCACATTCAATATTGAGGCAGGGATAATGTTAAAGATTCCAAATAAGTCCCTAACACACCTCCAATTCACCTTTTCAAGAAAAAAATGATTTATACAATCCTAGTAAATATTTATTTTATTTAATATACATGACATGTAGAGAATAAATAAGCCAAAATATTGAAGACAAACACCATTTGAGATCCTCTTATACAAATGTTTTAACATATTCCAATACATGGTATTAATTACCACATTTATCCATGATTTATCAAGAAAGAAAATCATTAACAGATCTACCCAACATGAAATGATAATATTTTTTACAATAGGGAAAATCATTTTTCTATAATACAAAAATCACTTTTATTTCCTTTTCATTAATGTGAAAATTGAATAAGGGATAATATTTTACAATCATGATACTACACCCCTTCTAATTTAAGTGTATCTTCAATAAAAATGATATAATATTCTTCTCACACACCATATTTGTGAAATCTATGATCTAGATACTACTCATGTGATTTGAATTAGGTGAATTACTACTATAAGAGTACTTTACCACCCATAGGGGATAGTACCTAGTACTGTGTGTCTCAATATAAAATTTGGGGAATTATTCACCAAATATTATTATAAAATTAATTCATGTTTGGATTCTACTAAAAAATCCATAATTCCTCATCAAAAATATAGTTGTTTCATTATAATGAAAAAAACACCTATCCAAATTTCACATAAGGTATCAATAATAAATGAAAATTATTTAATAATATACAAGGGTTTATATAAAGCAACCCATATGCATAACCTCTCTAACAATCCATCTCGAGAAAACTCACAAGAGAAACATGGCATAAGACAATTTCCACCCAAGAGGGAGATATGTGATGAGAAGAACTACACCTTAAATAAACATATATAGCTCTAATATATGAAATAGAAACCCATATTGATCCCATGACCACAATGTATAATATGGTAGTGTAATATAATACCTATAAGTACCTTGACGGAAACAATAAATAGGATGTATGTCCACTAATGTTTCTATGGGGGTGTGAGCATAAAGTACTCAGTAGGGAACCACCAAAATTATCTCAACATAGAAATGAAAAATCCATGTATACGAGAACTTTTCTACTCATTTATAGACATATATAGTAAAATAAATTTAGTAATCAATAAATAATGAATATCAAAAAAATCTAAAATAAAAAATTAAAATAACATTATTAGATATAGATGATAATTCCTTATATTGGGAGGGGTTATACCTATACCACCTACTTCAAGCCTCAACTTAGGATATAAAATGATATTACCAAGAAGTACCCCTTTAGAGGAAGCAATAATACCTATGATATCTTACACATGTTCTAAAATGCACACACAAACACATAAGTAGATATGTAAAAAGAAGTCAGGGTCTTGGAGACTAGTCATAGGTTTATAAATGAGGCTTATTTAGTTGAGGATATCTTGTATATCACAATAGGGAATTCGGGAATTGGTATAAAAAGTTTGGGGAATCTTCTGGCCCATTCCAAGAATAGTTTAATGCATTTTGAGCCCATCCCAAACCACCAATCCTGTTAATTCTATGAAGATTAATTTTTGAAGATATTAATGGCACAATATTTAATATCTTGGATATTCCAACATGCTCATAATCAAGAACAACCATTTTTATAAAATAATAAATACAAATTATTAAATAAAATTCAGAAACAACAACAAACAACATTATTGTAACAACAAAGTAAAAATATGACTGATTCAAAGAAATAACAATACAAATAAACTTCATTGGAATGATCAACAGACCCATTTATTGAACCATATAACAAAAAATTTACCCAACATGGTGTATAATAATGGGAAAATTTATATAATATATATGGAATAAATATCATCATGAAATAGTCTAACATTCAAGAAACATTCCAATAGAACCCATTGGTTTTACCTACCTACACTACCAACACCCACTAGGGAGGGGGCCCATTAAAGAAACAAAAATTCATCAAATAAATTTTTTTCTAGTTTTCATAAACTAAAAATGGTTCTAGAATAAGCCTTATTTATATCATAGTTTAAGATAATAATATAAGTACATTACCTATAACAAGGATCATATTTTGGTGAAATTTAATCTACATCAATTGGATGGGTTTGAGATTTAAATTAATTAGAAACCCAAAATTTAAAATTAAAACCTAACACTTTATACAACTATGTTTTACTTATGTAAAGTGTTTTTAAATTTTTAATGGTGTATATCAAAGAAAAATGTGTTTTGGAAATATATTTATGGAAATGAGGAGAAAATACGTGAGAAGAATAAATTTTGAAAACATTTCCTATATCAAACACTTTATATGTCAATTATTTTTCTTAAAATAAAAACTCCTTAAATACTTTGAAACAGTACAGTTGTTTTCAAGTGTAAATGTTTTGTTATTACATAAAAAAAGTACATTTATTTTTAACCAAATATTATTTTATTTGAAACAAATTTTCCACATATCCATTGAAGAGTTGTCTTTATTATATGTAATGGGTTGTTATTAGGATTATATCTCATCCAAGTGTTGGTGAAATTAAGTAATACTCATTAAATATTATAAATGGGACTCATAAAGGAACTTTTGAGTAGATAATTTAAAATTTCAATGATATTTAGACTAATGGATAAATTTTAATACAAAACCAATCCATAAGATAATTTACAACCAAAAACATATGAATGCTTCAATTTTAGTCCAATATTAATGTCATATAAAAGACCCAACACATTTAGATGATTATGTTTATTAATATAATATATGAAATAATTACAAATTCACTTATCTTGGGAACTCATTTTCATGGTTTAAGACTCCCTAAGTATTCATAGTGTATAATTAGTTTGTTAATGTCCATAATATTATTAATATGGAAAATGTTTTATTGGATGGTTCTAATCAGATACCCTTAAAACATATTTAGTTAATTATAAAAACATATCATTGGTAAAACACACAATAAAATTTATGAAAATATCAGATGATATTTATAAATAATTTAGAGAAAATAGATGGTATCTAGGTTTTAGTTGTATCCTAAAATTTAATCATCAAGTTGAGATCACATTACAACAACTATAGAGAGATTTTAAAACACTAGAGGATCATCAGATAACATATAGAACCGTAAAGAAAATTTGAATCATCAAAGAGACCCAAATTCATAATCACCATAATCAAAGTATTACCTAAATCAAAATTAAACCACAAAAATCCACCACTAAAATTATCCCAACAATATGATAACCTAATGTACCTACTAAAACCAATAAAACATGTAAATAATTAAAAGGATAGAATCATACACCAATCACATCCCCTTGAAATGATGATGTATGAAAAGTAATCCACCAACATGAAACTCAATAAAATCAAAAAGGAGGAGGACCTAGGGAATACGATGTATTCCACCAAAATTAGTGGAAATCACTCTAGAATTCAATTAAATATAATAAAAAATAATAATAAAATAATGTAATGGGGAAGATAAGATGAAGAGGGATTTTCTCCTTGTTGTCATCCTAAAAAAATCTCATGATATCACATTTAATCATGTGGAAGGATGAGAGAAGTTGAAAGAAACAATAATATATTAAATGGGAGATATAATTTTATAGAGTGGAAGTATGTTAGAATAAGAAACAAGATATGGTTAAAAGGAATTTTAAAAATGAAAAAATCTTGAATTTTAAAAATAAAATTTTTCCAATCCATTGGGTATACATTCTATGGCCACTGAGTACTGAGGTGGAATTATAAGAATACATTGAGTTCTACCTTGGCTACTGGGTACTCAATACCACTTCCATTATATATACTGTAGGTCGTTCCACCCCTTCTACACTTTAAAATACAATAAACAAAATAAGACTCAAATCCATCCAAAAACACCCAAATTCATGCTCAATCAGCAAAATATCTATCAAAACCATCAAGCTAAAATTTACCCCTCAATATGAGTTTCAAACTCTAATTGAACCACACCAGAACCATACAAATTTCTTATAAAAAATCATGAATCGTTGTAGCTTCTATGCAGGTCATTAAATATTCTCTAGAATATATCTTATAATTCTTCAGAATACTCTCAATAGATTTATTGAATGTTAAATAATTGCTGGGTCTCTATTTTATACATAAATAACCCCATTAAATTTATAATTCATAACTTTAAGATCCATATAAAGTCCCTAATGACATCTGAATTATAGACTCTAATCCACAAATAATATTTATATTACTTATGCATGGACCGAAACTCACCCCGAATAAATCTAAAAACACCTAAGGAAATCCGAATCACTGATACATAACAATGATTCCAATACATAACATAAATTACACCATAAAAAAATATCAATTCCAATTTAATTTTTCAAATCTGATCCATATCACAAAAAAATTGAGATTTCCCATCAATAACAAAAACACTAATTCACAACCCAATTCCACAACATGATTGTGATGTATGAATCATAAAAAAAATCATGACATTAAAATAATATAAGTATTTAATACTAGTTGATGTACGATAACCATTTATATCCTCTATATTTAATCCGTTGTTTAGAAAAAAATCCAAGATACTCCCAACCACAGAATTACCAAAGGGATATCCATGCGAGGCATGGAATTTTGTTTCATTTTATTGAAAATGTTCACTTGTATAAGGCTTACATAGAGCTATAAATAATTTAAAAACAACATATAAACATTTTTTTGAAAACCCAATGTTTTATATAATAAAATTATTACAAAAAATTAATTTAAATAAACTCACCACCCAAACTTATTTTTAGAATAAATCTCCAGTACTTCTATAAAGGTATTTTATAAGTAAAAAACATATAAATTTTCTATTTTATTTTTAACCAAAATATAATTTAATTTCAAAAACATTAAAATGTGAAGAAATAATTTTAAACATTGTTAAGTGTAAATTAATTATTTAGTAATACCCATTCCATTTTTAGTATCCAAAGATGAAGTTCTATTTCAAAAACACCATGTTTTTTTAAATACCAACCCATAGGGAACAACACATTTTAAAGGAAATGTTGTTTTATTTTTTAAATACCACAATTTAAGGCACATTTATATTGAATCACCTTATCGATGATATAAAACATTATGTCATATTATATCTTCATTTACATGATCCCACAACTAGAATCATTTTAAATACTCTTTCTAGGTGACATAAGTTCCATTTTGGATTGACCAATGAGATATGTCTAGAATGTTTGATGAAATATTTTCAAAAAAAATCTAGAAAAATATCAATTAAAAATAAATAATAAACCTTATAACTAATAGTATATCACATGATCATATAATTATAGAAAACTAGAAATGAAATAACAGTCAGTTGTAGGATATCCATCACGAATGAAATCAGTAGTAATCTTATTGAAAGTATTTAGACAAAATAATTTTAATTATCAATAAATATCTATAAATAAGAAGTATGTATCATTTTAAGTAATAGAATAAAATAATATAACATGGATAATGATAAAAAAATATAGGGAATAAATAAAACATTATATGGTAAATGATTAAATAAACACGAGTCACTAACTATCAAATAAATAAGTATTCCTTTATTAATCAAAGGAACCAACTATCTATTGTTATTAGCCATATTTTCACCAACTTATACATACCAAAAAATGATATATATATATATATATATATATTAGTAATCTTTTTAATTAATGAAAAACATAGTTGATCGCCACTATTTTATTAAAACCACTTTAAGATAGACTACATGGAATGATTTCTTATGCATGATTACCTTTGAACTCATAACATGAGGTATTATCCAAAATAGGGAGATACACTAGATCAAATCAAAGATTCTAATATTCTATTTAATTCCATGTATATTAAGTTATGAAAATGAAAACCTCACTTAAGCTATAGTGGCTACTATGTACTCTGAAAACCCAAATACAACTTGAACTTTATCCATAAATAGGTTCTTGAAACCATTTTTTTAAGTTACTTGTTAGGTCCCAAAAATCTAGGATCCTATATAAAACTCAAAATGCCCAATCACAGTTAACCTAAAAACATCATTCTATTATAATTTTTTAAAATTTATAATTCAGGTACCCTAAACAACACTTAGATCTTCTGTGTTACAAACAAAAGAGATTCCTCCAATCCATAGGGACCAGTGACTCACATTGTGTGTCATATAATTTTTTTGAAATGTTTTACCTTCTTTTATTAAGAAATTAATCCATGGAAAAATTCAACAAAAAAATAGCCATGATTCTTGAGTAATCCCTAAATTCCAAAATAAACTATAAAAATAACCTAGAACCAAATATATCAAAAGAGATTATTTATAAATGAAAATATGGCATAAAAAATTATGTGTTAACATTAACCAAATCACATGAAAAACCTCTCTAGAAAATTAACTCAGTTAAATAAACAAACCAAATTTGTAATAATTCAACCTCCACCCAATATAGAGTTATGTGACGATCCTAAATAGACCATTTAAAACTCATAAAATTCCAATATGTAAAATTGAAACACACTTGACTCCCATGACCGTCATAAATGTTTTGATAAGGTAATCCAAAACCATATAGTTCTATAAAGAAATTTGGAAAATTGGATGCATGCCCAAAGAGGTGTCCATGAATGGTTTGGGCATAAAATACTTGCTGGGGAATCACCAATAGTTTCTAAACACAACTATGAAAAATGTGTGTATGTTAGTATATTTTAACTGATTTATATACAATTATAGTGAAATAGTTTTCGAAATAAACATATAGTTCATATTAAAAAAATCAACAACATAAAAATTAATATATAAATAAAATATATAGTTTATAATTAATTATAATTGGAGAGTTAATACATATATTACCTACCCGAATATTCAGCATGGGATCTAAGATCATAATCAAATGACATCCCCTATAGAAGGAAACATAAATTCTTATGATACCCTACACATATACTCATTTGTACCACACATATGGGTAAATGTTTATAAATAATACATGGTACTAGTGGCCCATCATAGGTGTATAAATGAGGGATATAAAATGAATGAAATATTATATCCTATATGGAAGAATAAAGTGAATCAGTGTAACATGTTAAGAAAATTTCTAATCCCATCAGATTAATGAGTTGGGGAATTTCTTTCCATTACCAATCCATTAGACCTATTTGTTATATAAATAGTATTTTCTTAATATACCAATGTAAGAATATATAATATCCTAGTAATCAACAAAATCCCATAATAATGTTTAGAAATATAATAAAAGATGTAGTATATATGGTTAAAGAAATTCCATGAACTATAGAAACCAAAAATGTAACGCCCCGACCCCAGTTACCCCAAGTCGTTGTATTATTACATAACATTGGTATGATCACCAGAAAGATCATGTATCGAAAGACTGATTAGTTTAGTATCCTTAGAAACACTCGATACATTCATAAAGTTTTAAATTACATTATAAAAATAAAAACTACAACAACATAGTCTCCATAGTCCACACTCTTATCCCCTTATTCTATCCCTGCAAGTCATTAAAAATTTACTTCTTCACATCCTGGGAAAAATATAACATAGAAAAGGGGTGAGGCCAAATGACCAATAAGGATAACAATATAGCAGAAACTTTCATAAATAAGAATAAACATTTAAGGCAATGTATAACTAAAACAAAATCCTATCAAACTTGAAATTCTACATAGTGTGGAAAAAATAAAATGAAATAACGCAATTTACTTATTCACATGGATATTTTACTAATCGAATAATCACATGCAATATCAATAACCACTTTCATAATGATGGAATGCATAATGCCAGACTATCATAACCAAATGGCCAAGGCCTCGTGCCAAGAATACAAATAAGATTTTGCCAAGGCCTTGTGCCAAGACACCAGTTTTTCTCATTAGACCTACCAATGCATCGAGGAGCTATAGCTGGCTCCACCCGTCACATATTAAGTCCAATGCATTCCTCATATGAACAGGTTTCAACATAACATAAACATTCGTATTAAAAATATCATACGAAAAGTCAATATTTTCTTCATAAACTATGAATGGTATAAAAATAACACATCCACAGTCAAAAAAATCCCAAAACCTTCAATACAATATGGAAGTTTTGTATCATAATAAATCAACTTTAAATAAGCTTAAAATCCATCAAAGGATGTTGACATATATGAAATCAAAACTCTTTTTTGAGAAATATATCTTCCTATTTTGAAATAATTTAAGAGTCACATAATTATAAAATAAAACATTTACTTTGAAAATTTTCCTAAAAGCTTGTAAGGTAAGCTTCGAAGATTTTATAACGGCAGAAAATAGCCGCAACCACCGTATAAGTTAAAAAAAACATTCTTACCTTAATTCTGTCGAAAAGGTTAAAAAGAACCTTATTTGGAAAATGACGAAAAGATTCCTTTATAAACCAATTATAAAAAGTCAAACAGGGGTATAAATTACATTAAAAAATATTTTATTAAATAGTAAAAATATTTTGAAATACGTTTTTTAGAAACATGGATTTGGATGATAAAGAAATCCCAGTAGATTATTATATATAAACAATCTCAGATAATGAGGAGATAGAAAAATAAACCCTTACCTTGTACTATTCTGTGGTTGGGGTAGGTTAACCTCTTGTATAGTGGTGAAATAATTGTCATTAAATTTTACAAGAATCATATACATTAATATGATATCATATATGATCTTTTAACATTGATTTGTTAATAATATCTTAGTATTATCGTTGTTTCGGGTGTTAACTTACTCGTTTTTTATATGTTTTGTTACATAAGCCGTGTTTGTCATGTATAGGTTGTATCTTAATCATATCCAGAATTATATCAAGTCCTTAGATACTATTATTAATCATAACATGAGAATTAGACTTGAATGGATACGACGAAGAATGAATCTCATTGCGTCCGTGGAGACGGTCGTCCGTAAGTACGCACGAGCGACAATATCAATTATTTCATATTAAAATAATATATAATTGGATGGAATATCATATATACAGAATAATTATCATGTTATATTTATTATTTACATGAATTACACATCATTATTATACCCATCCAAATAATAATTTATTGAATAACAATTACACCACGATGTGGAGACGGTAAGCCGTACGTACGCACCTATGGTGACATATCATTCAAAGGATAGATAGAATAGTGAAATATGGTTATAAAATGTTTATAATAAAATAAAATTATATATAATATACTGAAGTTATTATTTTTGAATGGTAATAACAATGATATAAGAAGTGGAAGAAGAAAAGAACATGAAAAGGGGTGGTGAAATCATTACCTCTTCTTCGGGTTCTTCCTTTTGATTTGATCAAAATGGCTCCATATGTTGGATTTATTATCAAACTAAGGCCTCTATATTGTATTGAGGGAAGTTGAGAGAGTATTTGGGCAGGTTTTTTCCGAACCAAAAGGCTTTGAAGGTGTGAATTAATGAGAAGGGTGAGTGCCCTTTTATAAGAGGGGCGAAGGGCACCTTTGGAAAATCTAGAAATATTATTTTATCATAAATTCATATTCGGTTTCTAAAGGCTCCAAAGTGGATTATTTTAAGTTTAAGGAGGGGATGGGTCGAAAACAACTCAAAAAATAGGATTTAGACAGGGTTTGGTCACTATATTAACCTTATCTTTATGTATTAACTCTTACTTAATTAGTTTCACTTTTACAATGTCTCTTTATATTTTTATATTATATGGTTAATAAAATTACTATATACATCCAAGAGACCCCCAAGTGATCCATTAATGATACACCTATCATGATATAAGTCTCTTGGCCGAACCTTAGATTTTTAGGAATATAATATCAATTAATAATATAATATTTGTTTTAAAAACTCTTTTATGTCAATTTTGACACTATTCAATAGTTGATTTTTGTAAAAATCATAACAGAATTATTACTTCAAAAAAAGTTAATTAAATAATTCCTAACATGTCATATGAACCTATAAAATTATTGTAATTCATAAAAAGTCTCAAATTATGTTTATTTTGGTATTTATTATATCAATTATTTTAATTTTTCACTATTATGGTAATTACTACATCATCATTGTGTCATAAATAAATTAAATTATTAACTGTCTAAAAATTAGAAATAAAATATCATTATTTGGGAAATCTTTTTATATTTCTAATGAATGTTTATAATCTAAAATCCAACATATATAACCCTATGTAAAAATTTGTTTTATAAAAGATATATGCTTATGTCATTTTTGTATTTATTTTAACATAATTAATATAAAGTGTCATTATCACTTACAAGTGGCTCCATGGGGTCCAAAAATAGACCCAAAGATGCCCATGGTCGGAAATGTATCAACCAATAAGGTTAGGACACATTTTAGGGTAATTTATTATTATTATAATATTATTTTTTAACCCTCATTTACCGGATTTATCCTTTAACCATGGTAAATAAAATATTTACCGAAGTAATTATTCAAAATGTCTAAAAATAAAAGTTACCTATTTACACAATTTGAACATCCTGATTCCAAATATGGAATACAATTTTCCAAATTCAAAACACATAAGTGGAATAAATTAATTTAAAATTAATTCCCTCTTTCAAAACAAAAAACGTGTTTTTACGATATAATAACTATCAAAAGATTGATACTTGTTTATGTCCGGTTTAATTGTGAAATTATGTCCAATGACCAAAATTTTATTAAATGGTAAAAATATATTCTAAATATCATTTAAAACCACTCATATTCATAATTTATCACTATTAATTATTTTAATTAAAAAAGTTGTTTTTAAATAAAATTTAGTAATTTTCACTATTCATCAAAATATTAAAGTTATCCGAAAAGTACCAAAATTTCACCTTAGGCTAAATTCGATACTAAGAATCCAAAATTGAAGTCTATTTTGAGAGATAAAATTTATAAAATTTTAAAAATTAGGTATTACTAATCATAACGGCTAGTTTGATTGATTGTGGTGTGTGTTAGAACTCGATGTTGCGTACAACACACGCTATTGCATTATTTAAAGAGAAGCGTACCGTAGAAGCTTGGGGTGTTACATTATCTCCTCCTTCAAATAATTTCAACCTCGAAATTTCTAGAATACTACCACATGAAAAGACTCAGGTAGTTCTTCATCATAAGTTCCTTGGGTTCCCCCTTTGCCTCTTCCATCTTATGGTTACTCCACAAGACTTTTACCAGACGAGTCGTCCGGTTTCTCAGTACTTGTTCTCTCATATCAAGAATCCAGACGGGATCATCACAATAAGACAGATTGGGTTCAAGTTCTAATTCCTGATAGGTGAGTATATGCGTTGGGTCAGGCATGTATTTCCTCAATAGAGATATGTAGAACACATCGTGAACTTTGGAGAGACTTGGCGGCATTTCCAATCCGTTAGTTACAGCCACAATTCGTTCTAGAATTTCGAAAGGTCCTATGTACCTGGGACTCAATTTACCATTCTTACCAAAACGTATGACTCCCTTCAATGGAGATACCTTCAGGAAAACATGATCACCAACTTGAAATTCCAAATCCTTCCTTCGATTATCGGCATAGATCTTATGCCTACTTTGAGCTGCTTTGATATGGTTTTGGATTAACTTATCCTTTTCCACTGTTTCCTCCACCAGTTCTGGACATACATGTTTTCTTTCACCAACGTCATCCCAACAGGTTGGTGTGCAACATCTCTTTCCGTATAATGCTTCATATGGTGCCATCTGAATACTCGAATGGAAGCTATTATTATAGGAAAATTCTACCAGAGGTAAATAGTGATCCCACAGACCCTGAAAGTCAAGTGAGTAGGATCTCAACATGTCTTCTAAGGTTTTAATAGTTCATTATAATTGTCCATCTGTTTGGGGGTGGTAGGCAGTGCTCAAATGAAGTTCAGTATCCAAGGATTTCTGAAGGATTTTCCAGAATCTTGAAGTAAAACGGAGATCATGATCAGAAAAAATCGATAGGGGTACTCCATGAAGTCTCACAACTTCATCAATATATAGTCTTGCTAAACATTCCAGTGGTAGATCTTCTCTTATAGAAAGAAAATGTGATAACTTGCTAAGACGATCAATAATAACCCATATGGAATCATTCCTTCTAGGAGTCTTTGGTAGTCCCATGACAAAGTCCATCATGATATTATCCCATTTCCACTCAGGTATGGGAAGAGGTTGCAATACTCCACCAGGCTATTGCCTTCTAGTTTTCACTTGTTGACAAACCATACATCTTGACACAAAATCAGAAATCTCCCTCTTCATGTTGTCCCACAAAAAATGTTCCTTCAAATCTCTATACATTTTGGTTCTCCCAGGGTGTACAGAGAAATTGGAACTATGAGAATCATCCAGCAATTCCGTTTTTAGATCAGGTATATCGGGAACACAAAGTCTCTTCCCAAAATTCAAAACTCTATCTTTATACACAAAGTCTCTCAATCTCCCATCATTCACAGCTTCAATCTTCTTTTGAAATTCTTCATCATCGGTCTGAGAACTCTTAATCCTTTCTAGTAAGGATGGTTTGGCAACGATTTGAAAAATCATTGACGTTTCACCTTCCCTGGTTATTCCCATGTCCATCGTCACTAGATCCAAGAAAATTGGATCCCTTTAAATTCTCATATTGTTCAAAACTCCATGGTCTTTTCTACTCAAAGCATCTTCCACCTTGATTCCATTCCTAGGGTGGTAGTCTATCGTACAATCATAATCCTTGAGTAATTCAAGACATCTCCTTTGCCTCATGTTGAGTTCTATTTGTGAGAAAATATACTTCAAACTCTTATGATCAGTATAAATCTCACATTTTTTACCACAGAGGTAGTGCCTCCATATCTTCAAAGAAAAGATCACAACTGCTTACTCAAGATCATGAGCAGGATAGTTTTGTTCATGAATTTTCAACTGTCGTGATGCATAGGCAATAACCCAATCATTCTGCATAAGGACACAACCCAGTCATTTCTTCGATGCGTCACTATAAATAACAAACCCATCATTACCCAATGGTAGATTAAATATAGGAGAATTTAATAATCTTCACTTTGGTTCTTCGAAACATTCTTCACATACTTTTTTCCAAACAAATTTAACCCCTTTACATGTGAGCTTCGTTAAAGGGTTTTCCAATCGGGCAAAATTCTGGACGAAACGTCGATAATAACCTGCCAAACCAATAAAACTGCGTTCCTTAGTTATACTCGTAGGTGTTGGCCATTCTTGGATTGCCTTGGTCTTAGAAGGATCAACAAAGAGTCCATGTTTAGAGACAATATGGCCAAGAAAATAAATCTCCTGGAGCTAGAATTCGCACATGCTAAACTTCCCATATAATTAATGTCATCTTAGAGTTTTCAGGATAATTCTCAAGTGATTTTCATGATCTTTGAAGATTTTAGAGTATACAAAGATATCATTAATAAATAACACCAAAAATTCATCGAGATATTCCTTGAAAACTCTATTCATCTGATCCATGAATACAGAGGGTGCATTAGTCAATCCAAAAGGCATTACTGTAAACTCGTAATGCCCGTACCTGGTTTGAAATGATGTCTTCGGAATGTCTTCCTTCTTCACACACAACTGATGGTATCCAGATCGAAGGTTAATATTTAAAAAGTATTGATCTCTATGCAGTTTGTTAAATAAATCATCAATGCGAGATAGGGGATACTTGTTATTTATTGTTATAGCATTGATCTCCATGTAGTCGATACATAACCTCATAGATCCATCTTTCTTTTTAATAAAAAGAATAGGGGCTCCCCATGGAGAAACACTAGGGCGAATAAACCCTTTTTACTCAATTCCTCTAGTTGTTTCTTTAGTTCAACTAATTCTACAGTGGCCATTCTATATGGGGTCTTTGATATAATCCTTGATCCAGGAATTAAATAAATGGAAAACTCAACTTCTCATTCTGGAGTATGTCCAGGTAAATCTTCCGGAAATACATCTACATATTTTTTCACAATAGGTACATCCCCTATTTGAAAATTCCTTTCCTCACCCACAGTCATTTAATTCTCTTCCTTCCCAATAATTGAATTTAGTTGAGCTACTGGGGGCAGATCTAGATAAGAATTAGGTGGTGACGATTATGCTCTAAATATAAGGTGTTCCTTATCATCATCATCAAAAATTGTAACCTCGTTCTTCTTACAATAAATTTTTGCATCATGGTCCGAAATCTAATTTATACCAAGGATTATATCAAACTCAATCATAGGTATGATGATGAGATTAGCGGATAAAGAACATTTATGTTCTCTAATGGGGACTGATTCACAAAACATTGTAGCAATGATACTTCCATTAAAAGTTTTAACTGAAAACTACCTTGTTAAATCAAATTGGAAGTATCTAAATTTCATAGAAAACTTGGAAGATATGAAACAATGTGATGATCCAGAATCAAATAATGCATTTTCTAAACTTGAGGAAACCATTAAATTACCTACCACCACGTCTTTCTGAGCTTCTACATCAGAAGTAGTGATAGCATAAGCTTGGCCTTGATCCTTTGGCCATTTCTGAGGTATGTTCCCCTGATTCTTAGGACATTCATTTTCATAATGTTCCATCTCCCTACAATTGTGGCACTAAACATTTGTAGCTTCCTTCTTCCCCTTGCAATCACGAGCTTGGTGGCCTTTTTCACCACACTTGTAACATACTCCCGTTCCTTTTAAGCAAGTACCAGGGTGCTTCTTCCCACATTTATTGCAGGATGGATATTCAACTTTTCCCTTCTTCCCTTTATTACCATTTCCAGATTGATCAAAAGATCTCTTCTTCTCTTGCTTTTCTTTAATGTCATATGACTTAGAGAATTCTTTCTCTGTCTTGATAGGACATGAAACAATGTCTTCGTATGACGAGAAGGATTGTAAGACTAATGATCGATGAAGAAATGGTTTTAACCCATCAATGAAACATTAAATCTTACTTCTTGGTTACGTATATAATCTTCAGCATACCTTTATAACATTGTAAAGTTAGCCTCATACTTTGTGATATTCTCATCCTCCTTTTGTCTCAGACTCAGAAATTGTCTTTCCATATCTGCTCGATGGTCACGATGAAAGTATTTTTTTAAAAATAGATATTTGAACTCCTTCCATTCCATATTTGATACTTCATCATCTTCCTTCATGTTTTGAATCAATGACCACCATTGATCAACATCTCCAGTGAGGTGGTAAACTGCCATGATAACATTTTCCCTTTCACTACTCCCCAAAGCCCGAAATATTTTCTCTAGGGAATTTATCCATTGCTCAGCTACTAAGGGATTTTACTCCCATTGAACGTTGGTGGTTGTTTCCTTAGGAATCGATCTAACATTGATCCTCCACGCTGTGGATCAGGGTGCTCTATATGGGTAAGGTTATTATTCATAACCTGAGTGTGTTGTTCCAATATGGTGATTAGCTGATCGGAACCAATTGCATCACTAGATACACTATAATTATCTTGAGCAGGAGGGAAATCCCTACATGGAGTGCGTTCATTGATATGGTTTCCATTTCAACCACTAGGCACCATTTCTAAACAATGGCATAAACTAGATCAGTTTATGAATCAGAACACATTATTCCATACTTATAAAACAGTTAACAAAAATTGAACTATTTATGGATATAACCCATAATCATAAGAAAAAAATTCTTTCAGGATGTATATACTCATAAACCCTTCATAATGATTAGTAAAGAAAATAAGAGTTATCCTAAGCATATCCCCCGGGAGTGTTATAACCAAGAGTGCAGCAAGGCCCGTTGTCATGCACCAGTTCCCGTTTGAGTCTACCTCAATGCAGTGTTTTCGGGTTTTACCCCTAGGTACTTATGTTCCATAGCCGCCTCTACCTGCTCGTATCTAGATAGGGATGTATTGCTCGGAAAAATTACAAAATCTCTAAAATACCAAAATTCTAGGATGTTCTTCTATACCAATCCTCAATGTCCATCTTAGGTCTATGAGCTCTAATCAGAGTTTATCTAAATCTAGCTTTCAAGGTTTGTACTAAACTTACTCTGATACCAACTATAACGCCCCAACCTCAGTTACCCAGAGTCGGTGCATTATTACATAACATTGGCATGATCACATGAAAGATCAAGTATCGAATGACCGATTAGTTTAGTAGCCTTGGAAACTCTAGATATATTCATAAAGTTTTACATTACATCATAAAAATAAAAACTACAACAACATAGTCTCCATAGTCCACACTCTTATGCCCTTATACTATCCCAACAGGTCATTCATAATTTACTTTTTCACATCCTGGGAAAAATAAAACATAGAAAAGGGGTGAGCTCAAATGCCCAGTAAGGATAACAATATAGCGGAAACTTTCATAAATAAGAATAAACATTTAAGGCAATGTATAACTAAAACAAAAGCCTTTAAGACGTGAACTTCAACATAGTATGGAAAAAATAAAATGAAATAATTCCATTTACTTATTGACATGTATATTCTACTAATAGAATAATCAAATGCAATATCAATAACCACTATCATAATGATGGAATGCATAATTCCAGACTATCATAACCACATAGCCAAGGCCTCATGCCAAGACGAAAAATAAGATTTTGCCAAGGCCTTGTGCCAAGACACTAGTTTGTCTCATGAGATCTACCGATGCATTGAGGAGCTATAGCGGGCTCCCCCCATCACATATGAAGTCCAATGCATTACTCATATGAACATGTTTAAACATAACATAAACATTCATACTAAAACTAGCATACAAAATGTCAACACTTTCTCCATAAACTATGAATGGTATAAAAATAACACATCCACAGTCAAACAAATCACAAAACCTTCAATACAATATGGATGCTTTGTATCATAATAAATCAACATTAAATAAGCTTCAAATCCATCAAAGGATGTTGACATAGAAGAAATCAAAACACTTTTTAGAGAAATATCTCTTCCTATTTAGAAATCATTTAAGAGTCACAAAATTATAAAATAAAACATTTACTTTGAAAATTTACTTATAAGCTTGTAAGGGAAGCTTAGATGATTTTATAAAGGTAGAAAATAGACGCACCTGCCGTATAAGTTAAAAAAACATTCTTACCTTTATTGTGTAGAAAAGGTTAAAAAGCACCTTGTTTGGAAAATGATGAAAAGATTCCTTTATAAACCTCTTAGAAAAAGTCAAACAGGGGTATAAATGACTTTAATCCATATTTTTGTAAATAGAAAAAATGTTTTGAAATACATTTTTAAGAAGCATGTATGTGGATGATAAAGAAATCCAAGTAGATTATTACGTATAAACAACCTTGGATAATGAAGAGATTGCGAAATAAACCCTTACCTTGTACTTTTCCTTGGTTAGGGTAGGTTAACCTCCTGTATAGTGGTGAAATAATTGTTATTAAATTATAAAAGAATCATATACATTAATAAGATATCATATATGATCTTTTAACATTGATTTGTTAATAATATCTTAGTATTATCGTTGTTTTGGGTGTTAACTTACTCGTTTTCTTTTATTTGTTTTGTTACGTAAGCTATGTTTATTAGGGATAAGTTGTATATTAATCATATCCATAATTATATCAAGTCCTTAGATACTATTATTAATCATAACATGAGAATTATACTTGAATGGATAAGATGGAGAATGAATCTCATCGCGTCCGTGGAGACGGTAGTCTGTACTTATGCACGAGCGACAATATCATTTTTTTGATATTAAAATAATATATAATTGGATAGTATATCATATAGAAAGAATAATTATCATGTTATATTTATTATTTAAAAGAATTACACATCATTATTATACCCATCCAAATAATAATTTATTGAATAACAATTACACCACGACGTGGAGACGGTAAGCCATACGTACGCACGTATGGTGACATGTCATTCAAAGGATGGATAGAATAGTGAAATATAGTTATAAAATGTTTATAATAACATAAAAGTATATATAAAATACTGGAGTTATTATTTTATAATGGTAATAACAAATATAGAAGAAGTGGAAGAAGAAACGAACTTGAAAAGGGCTGGTGAAATCATTACTTCTTCTTCGGGTTCTTCCTTTTGATTTGATCAAAAGGGCTCCTTAGGCTGGATTTCTGATCAAAATAAGGCCTATAGGTTGTATTTAGGGATGTTGAGAGAGTATTTGGGCAGGGTTTGGCAGAACCAAAAGGCATTGAAGGTGTGAATTAATGAGAAGGCAGAGTGCCCTTTTATATGAGGGGTGAGGGGAACCTTTGGAAAAGCTAGAAATATTATTTTATAATAAATTCATATTCAGTTTCTAAAGGATCAAAAGTGGATTATTTAAAGTTTAAAGAGGTTATGGGTCTAAAAAAACTAAACCAATAGGATTTAGACAGGTTTGGGTCACTATATTAACCTTATCATTATGTATTAAACTTAGTTAATTAGTTTCACTTTTACAATGTCTCTTTATATTTTTATATTATATGGTTAATAAAATTACTATATACATCCAAGAGACCCTCAATTGGTCCATTAATGATTCAAATATGATGATATAAGTCTCTTGTCCGAACCTTAGATGTTTAGGAATTTAATATGAATTAATAATATAATATTTGTTTCAAAAACTCTTTTATGTCAATTTTGACACTATTCAATAGTTGATTTTTGTAAAAATCCTAACAGAATGATTACTTCAAGAAAAGTTAATTAAATAGTTCCTAACATGTAATATTTACCTAGAAAATCATTTTAATTCATAAAAAGTCTCAAATTATATTTATTTGGGTATTTATAATATCAATTATTTTAATTTTCACTATTATGGTAATTACTAGATTATCATTGTGTCATAAATAAATTAGATTATTTATTGTCTAAAATTTATAAATAAAATATAATTATGTAGGAAATATTTTTATGTTTCTAATTAATATTTATAGTCTAAAATCCAACATATATAACCCTATGTAATTTTTATTTCTAAAAGATATATGCTTATGTCATTTTTGTATTTATTTTAACTTAATTAATATAAAGTGTCATTATCACTTACAAGTGGCTCCATGGGGTCCACAAATAGACCCAAAGATTCCCATGGTCGGACATGTATCAACCAATAAGTTTAAGACATGTTTTAGTGTAATTTTTTATTATTATAATATTATTTTTTAACCCTCATTTATCGGATTTACCCATTAACCATGGTAAATAAAATATTTACCGAAATAATTATTCAAAATGTTTAGAAATAAAATTTACCTATTTACAAAATTTGAACATCCTAATTCCAAATATGGAATCCATTTTTCCATATTTCAAACACATAAGTGGCATAAATTAATTTAAAATTAATTCCTGCTGTCAAAACAAAAAGTGTGTTTTTTACGATATAATAACTATCAAAAGATTAATACTTGTTTATTTACGGTTTAATTGTAAAATTATTTCCAATGACCAACATTGTATTAAATGGAAAAAATATATTCTAAATATATTTTACAACCACTCAAAATCATAATTTATCACTATTAATTATTTTAATTAAAAATGTTGTTTTTAATTAAAATTTAGTAATTTTCACTATTCATCAAAATATTAAAGTTATCCAAAAAGTACCAGAATTTCCCCTTAGGCTAAATTAGATACTTTGAATCCAAAAATGAAGTCCATTTTGAGAGATAAAATTTCTAAAATTTTAAAAATTAGGTATTACTATTCATAACTGCTAGTTTGATCAATTGTGGTGTGTGTTAGAACTCGATGTTGCGTACAACACACGCTATTGAATTATTTAAAGAGAAGTGTACCGTAGAAGATTGGTGTGTTATAAACAATGTAATTATAATGAAGAAATAACATACTCAACAAAAATAAGTAACAATTTTGATATGCATCAGATCCATGCTCAACACACCCAATCATTAAAACAAATTTGAATAAAAGTGACCATCATGGTTTACAAGAATTGATCATGTAATATCCTAGTTGAGTAAATAATAACCAAAATTATATAACCAGAAAAGTTTTATATGTCCCAATGGATCCATCAACGATTGACCAACCTGGACCCAATTGATATACTAGGGAGGTACCCATTAAAGAATTTTATAATTCATCACATTAATTCCAATAATGTGTTCAGAAAACAAACATAGATCTAGAATAAGGATTACATATCATAAGTCATGGAATTAAAATAGTAATAAATCTATTCTAAATATGGGAATTTATTATTGACTATCTATCTACTTAAATTGGATGGGGTTGAGAATAAAATTAAATCCAATCTGTTACATAAAAAATTCAAACCTGAACATTGATATACTAGGTTTAACTTAATTAACAATGTTTTATAAGATGAAATTTTCATTTCATTAGTGAATATTTTTCGGTAAAATAATAATGAGAAGAAGTAAAAAATTGAATAGATGAGACTCAATTTAGATAAAATTTGCTAAAATATTTCAATTCCATGAGATGATTTTTTATTATAGATAAAAATTCCTTAAATCAAAATAAATACCATATTAGTAATCAAGGACTAAGTTAAGGTACTTACTAAATAAATAATTCCTTTAATGTTGAACAATATTTTCTCAACTTACAAACCTAGCCACCACATAACCACAAAATAACTATCTTAATTGTAGGTTATGGGTGGTTCTTTAGATTATAGAACAGTCATGTTTTGGTGGAAATTTGTGATCCAAATTCTAGATTATAAATAGGTCTCATGATGGTATAATTTTGTTAAATATTTAAAAATATTATAAGATTTAGATAAAGGGGTGATTTTTAAAATGTACATTTTCATCTTGATATTTTTCCACCAAAAACACCTCATAATTTCTATTTCTGTTGAAGAATAATGTCAATGGAAAAAACAACTCTTTCAAAAAATTCAATTTTGTACTATATATATTCATGGGTTATTGATTAACTTATTAGTGTAACTAATTAACATGGTTCAAGACTCAATGGAGGTGTTCAAATTATTGCTGTTTTATTAGAGTTCATAAGAGAATTAAGAGGGAAATGGACTGATTGAATAGTGTGAATCAGATCCCATTAATGTTTTTATTATTTATACAAAATATCATTTATAAAAAAACCCCTTTTATAGTGATGAAAATATTATATGGTATTTATTAATAATTTGTTAAAAAATTAAGGATAGAATATTGCAAACATAGCTTGGGAATCATTGTCTGAGTCGAGAGCATCAACCAAAAACCATGGTTAGATTTAAAAACTCCAATATATCATTAGTTAACCCAAAGAACCATTAATCCACATTTCCTTTATCAAATAGAACAAACTATATAATCAAATTATCAATGGATAATCCAAATCCAAAGTAAACCTAAGAAATCAACAACCAAAATTACCAAAAAATATAAAAACATAAATCATTTTCCAATACCAAGACAATATCTTCAAAAAATCAATATAAAAATTTTAAATTAGTAAAAATATAACACGTTAACAACTTTTCATTGAATCATAGATGTAGGAAAATAAATAAACCCACACAAACTTTCAAAAAACAACATAGGAGGAATCCGTATGGTCTTGGATGAATTCCACAATGCTTTGGTGGAACTCACTCTAATACTAAGGCATATAAAATGAAATCGGAATAAGAGAAATGAAGTGGGAGGGTTATAGGAGGATGTATGATTACATTCAATTTCAATAAGTTAACATTGAGGGTGCTTAGAAGCAAAGTTTCATATAATCTCCTAGTTTAAGCTTGTTTCATGGAATATTGGAGACTCACTCACAAATAGCATCCAACAGTATTCCTTATTGTTATTTCTTTACATCATTAATCCAAGTCCCACTTTGTATTTATATTGCCGAAAAATTTCTTCAACTACTGATTTAGTGAATACATCTATACAATTTTGGATTCCCTCTATCTAATGTATATCCATCTCCATTTCAAATGAAAAATTTCTAATTAAATTATATTTCAAGTCGATATGATTCAACCGCGCATGAAGCACTAGATTTTTATTTAATTGAATTTTAATTTGGATGCAATTGTAAATCACTGATCTTATCCGACTCCTTTATCAATTTCTTGAATAAAATATGATTTCTTTCCCATCTTCCATTATAGACACATAATCTACTTTTGTTAAACGTAATGTAACAAGTTTTTTCAATGTTTATGACGATACAAAAACAATTCCTATAATATTTGTGACACCCTGACTCTTGAATCCCAGAGTTGGTGCAATATTTTAATACATTTTCATGATTACAAGGAATAATGTCCCGAAAGACTGATCAGTTTAGCAGTCTTGGAAAATCAATTACATACATGAATGTTACATTACACATTAGAAAATAAAACACAACATAAATGATCCTTTGATAATGCCATTAATCTCCCAACATAACCATGCTTATCAACCATAATACACTTCTTTGAATCCTAGGAAAAGAAAACATAAGAAAGGGGTGAGCTCATATGCTCATTAAGGATAAAAATATAGCAGAAACTTTCATAAATGAACATAAACATTTAAAGAAATGTATAAGACTAAAACAAAAGCTTTTTAAACAAAAAATTCATAATAATATGGAAAAGATAAATCAAATAATTCCATTTATATATTCACATGGATATTCTACTAGTGGAATAATCACATGTAATATCAATAGCCAATTTAATATTGATGGAATGCATAATGCCAAACATCATAACCACATAGTCAAGGCCTGAGGACAAGACTACAAATAAAAGTTTGTCAAGGCCTTGTTCCACGACACTATTTTGTCTTATGATACCTATTGATGCATCGAGGATCTATCAAGATATCCACATATCACTTACTAAGTCAAATGCATTCCTCATATGAAAAGGTTTAATAATAACGTAAACATTAAAATTAAAACTAGCATATTAAATTTTAATAATTTTTCCATAAACCATGAATGGCATAAAAATAAAACATCCACATTCAAACATATCACAAAACAATCAATACAACATGGAATATTTGAATCATAATAAATCAACTTCAAACGAGTTTAAAATCCATCAATGGATATTGACATAGATGAAAATGATTTGTAAAAATCATTGAGAGAGATATCCCTTTTTCAAAAATACATTTAAAAGTCACACAATTTAGAAAGGAAGATATTTATTGAAATTTTTGAATCAAAGTGTCCCATACCACTTTGAAACTTTTGAAAGTAATTAACATTTTAAAAAAATTAATGTCCCTATAAATAAATCCCGAAAAACCATTTTAAAAACATTGACATTAATGATTATGATTTATAAAAATAAATATTTAAACCATTTAAAATGATGATCTAGTTAAATACTGCCTTCCAAAAAAAATTAAAATATTTCTTTTGAAAATATTTGTATGAAACATGGATGCGGATGATAAAGTGGTCCCAGTAGACAATCACCTAAAAACAACCCCGGATAATGAAGAGATTGTTTAATTAACCCTTACCTTGTAATTTTCCCTAGTAGATGGTATGTTAAAATACAATATAATTGTTAAATAGATGTTATTAAATTATAAAAGATCCACATACATAAATATGATATCATATATGATCTAAAATATTTCTTTGTTAATAATATTTTAGTAGTATCATCACTTCGGGTGTTAACATATCAGTTTTACATTATATGATTTGTTATGTAAGCTATGTTTGTTATGAATAATATGTATTTTTTTCATATAAATAATGACATTAAATTCTTAAACATTATTTTTAATCATAAAAAAATATTGTTGAATGATTATGATAGGGAATGGATCTCATCGCGTTCGTGGATACGGTAATCCATACGTCCGCAAGGGTGAAAATATCATTATATTGATGGTGACATTTTATGTAATTGGATGGTATATCATATATAAAGAATATTTAAAATTATATATTTGTTATTTACATCATTTATACTCAAGATTATACCCTTCCAAATAATTAAGTTTTTGAATAAAAAACTACACCACAATGTGGAGACGGTAAGCCGTACGTACACACGTATGGCGACTTTATAATTTATAGGATGGATTCAACAACTAATATGGATGTAACATATTTATAATAACAAAAAAATATGTAGGAGGTACTGGAGTTATTATTTTGTTATGGAAACAACAATTAAAGAGGAAGTGGAATAAGAAAAGAACATGAAAGTGGGTGGTGACATTATTACATCTTCTTCAGGTGTTTCCTTTTGAGTTCATCGAAAGTGCTCCTTTGGTTGGCATTATGACCAATGTAAGGACTCTAAGTTGATTTGAGGGATATTGGGTGGTTATTTGGGTAGGGGTTGGATGAGAAAAGTGACTTTGTAGGTGTGATCAATCAATATATTTTAGATAGGTTTAGGTCACCATATTAACCTTATCTTTTAGATTTAACTCTTATTTAAATATTTTATCTTTTACTGTGTCTTCTTGTATTCTTACACTACATGGTTAATAAAAATACTCTAAACTTCCAAGATAACCTAAAGTGTTTAAATAATGACATATATAATATTATTTAAGACCTTTTTCCAAACATTATATTTTTAGGAATATTATATCCACCAATAATATAGTATTTGTTTTAAAAATTAATTTATGTCAATTTTGAAACAATTTGGTATTTTGTTTTTGTGAAAGTCATAACAACATTATCAATTTGAAAAAAAAATTATCTAACAAATTCTAACATGTCATATTAAGCAAAAAAAATCATGGAAGGCCTCAAAACGATTAAATTATATTTATTTTAATATTTATAGTATAAAATATTTTAATATTTCATTAAGAAGGTAATTACTACATCATCATTGTGACATAAATAAATTTAATTATTTAATGTCTCAAAATTGTAAATAAAATACCATTATGTAGGAAATATTTTTATCTTTATAATAAATATTTATAGTCGAATTTATCTTATATATAAACTTATATTAAAAATGGTTTATTTAATAAACATTGAATTTAATACTTTTAAATCTTCTTTAAATAAAATAATAATAAATGTCCTAATATAATCCAAGTGTACAGGAAGAGTCGTATTTTATTTATAAGTTTTTTTTGGTCTAATTAAACTTATCCAATAGAATTAGGACATGTGTTAGGGTAATTATAATATCAATTTTACCCTTAATTACCCTATTAACTTTTTATCATGGTAAATAAAAGTAATAAGTTATTATTCACCAAAAATTATATTCATCTTATTGAACCAAAATTACTTACTGATTTCAACAGTGTATCTAGAATTTTTTTAATTCAACTGAAAAAAGTGGCTAAATTTAGTTTTATGCTAATTTTTAAATGCTCATAGAAGGTGGGTAAAAGATGGTTAAAAGTTCAACAAAAATTTATACATCTAATTTTATTATAAAATGTCTCAAATAAATTAAATTGAACATATATAGGTATTATATATCTATTTTTACATAAAATAAATTTAAATAAAATAAATACTTATTCAAATAAAAATTCTTTTCTAAACAATAACGCAGTGTTTTTCACTATTCAGCAAAAAATGAATGTTTTTAGAAAAATAAAAAAAATTTACCCCAAGATAATTTTGATATTTTGAATTAAAAAATTAATTTTATTTTACCAAATTCAAAACATATAACTTTCATTAATTAATTTAAAATTAATTCCCATTTTCACAAATAAAAAGTGGGTTTTTAAAAAGTAAAAACCACCAAAAGATTGACATGTGTTTATGTCAAATTTAAATGCAAAATTACCTATAATGACCTAAATTTTATTAAATAAAAAAAATATATTATAAATATTATTCCAAACCATTAAAACGTATAATTTAACATTATAAATTATTTAAATTAAAAATTTGTTTTCAATTAAAATTTAGTATTTTCACTATTCATCAAAATATGAAAGTTATCATAAGAGTACCAAAAATTTATTGAAACTAAATTTTTATATTCCAATAATATAGAAGAACTTAATTTCATTAAATTGAATATATATTAGTGTAAAATATATGTATTAAAAAATATTCTTCATTAAAAAGGTGGTAAAATTGTATTTTTGAAAAATACTTCTTTTATCTGAAAAATTGAATTTTTCCTTATGTTAGGTCTAAGAAACACAAAATATGAATGTTAAAATTACATAGGATATATATAAAATTAATAATGTAGTTAATACTATTCATAATAGATTTTTTAATGGCTAGTTTGGAAAGTCGTGGGGCGCTCGAACTCGTTGTTGCGTGTAGCGCAATTTATTGAATTATTTTGAAGAAATAATGTACTAAGAAATCTTGGGGTGTTATAATAGTAAACACAAATTTGATTTTACTTTTTCAAGTATCCCTTTAAGCCCCAATGTATAGGTCCACAAAACATTTTAATAGTTTAAATATTTCATATCTAAGGTATTAAGTTTTTGAACCTTTAAGATAATAAAAAATTCACATTACATTTTCGTAGTTTAATTTCCTCAGATTCTCCCTATACAGAATAAACTCTCCCACTATAAGGGAAATCTATGGATGATTAAAAGGCATTTAATATATAAATATTATGGAAATTTATGTATATGGAACTTTCTCCATGCACTTTCACTTAAAATCCATTGTTCTCATATGTAACTTGGATATATTGAAGTGGGGAGCATTTGGGGTTGCGACTAGATTAATTAAATCCACCAGAAACCATTCAATGATTGTCTAGATATAACCCCTCTAAGAGTACACAAATGTACTAAATTTCTCATATACCTCAGTATTCATCCCAAAATTAGTTATTTCCTATCAAATATCATTTATGTTAAATATTTTCAACAAATCAAACTTCATGTTATATATTTTCTAAGAATCTGTTCTAGAAATCAATTTGTAATAAATATATAAAACAAATATGATGAATATCACATCTTAAAATTTATTCAAATAACAAAAATTTCATTCATTATACCCATTGAAACCTTCTTCATAAATAAATTAACTGAATTTCATATTTTATTCATGATGTTATTATTTCAAGATATAAAATATTTTCTTCATCTTAAATACCAAATTACGGTTTCTTATTTCCAGAAACACTATTAATTTTTCCATATAGTTATAATCCTTTAACACACCATTAAGGAAGGAAATATTGAAATCCATTATCTCTAAATACAGATCATCTAATGAAACAATGCTTAAAAATATTTTAAGGAAAATATTTAACAACTAGAGATAAGATTTTGGAGAAATCCACTTTTTATTTCTACTGAAACCATTTCACTACCAATCATGATCTGTATCACTTCTTTCCATCATAGTTTTACTTAATTTGGTAAAAACACATATTCCCAAGTTTTCCTTTCCCCTTTATAATTTTATCTATACCCCATCTTCTATTTAACATTAGTGCATATATATCCTCAATAATTTAAGCATCTAACTATGTAGAGTTAATAATTAAGGATATTCCAATATATTTTTAGTTACTACAACACTCATCAGGAGTAAAAAATTTATATCAACAACATACCTATAAAATATTTTAATGATTATGATTACTCTCCTTAATTGAATTAGTTTCTTTGGGTTACATATCTTAACCCTCCATAAAAGTACCGAAATATTTGCTTACTAAGCTTTTAGGACTCGTAATTTTAGTTCTCCCATTCATGATTTAGATTTACTTGATTTTTTTTTAGATGGTCTTACTACTATAAATTCAGATATTTCCATACTATCATATTATTTACTTGGTATTTGTAAATTAACAATACTTTGATAAGTTGAGACTTCAATATTTTATATGTCATTAATCTTATTCCCCACTTTGTTCTAATCCTTCCATATAATTTTTATATTGAGAACAATGTCCCTTATATTGATTATTTTTTTTCATTCAACATCATTCAATAAATATCAAAAAAATTCATCTTGGTAACCCTGAAAAAAAAAATTATGGATTTTGATTCAACATTGTCATAACCCTTAGAATTTACAATTATATATTTTAAACTACCAAAAACATTAAGATGTTGAAATAGAAATAATTTTACATGCCATTTCTACTCTAGAATTGTTTGACCAACTAAAAATGATATAATGATATTGATGATATATTATGTCATGTTGGGTGCCTCTTCTAAAATCAACTCTGTTATTCCAGAGTGAAACTACATATTTATATCCCCTTCTATAAGAGTACGATTCATTCTTTCAGCAATTATAATCTCCTATGAAGATCCAAAAACCTTGTTTTCATGTGTTATTCATTTATTCTTACAAATTTTTTGGAAGGTTTCTCAAGTGTACTCACAACTATTATTCATTCAGATACACTTCAAGTTCCTCATACATTGACTTTTTCTTAATATATTTCATCTAAATTAAAACCTGAAATGCATCAGATATATAATTTAAGAAGTAAATAAATACGTTTAGTGTAGAATCATTAATGAAAGTATGAAGGTAATGGATTATATTATAGGATTTAAGATTAGTTTTTTTCTAGACATATGAGTGTACAAAATCAATCATCAGGTCCACTAGATTTTGATCATTTATGTTAAAAGTTACTCTTTTTTACTTACCCAGTGCACAAATTTTAAAATTTCCAATTTCTATATAATTAAGATTTTGTATGATATTTTCCTTAAGAACCATAATTTTCTTCTCACTAAGGTGACTTAACCTATAACTCCATATTCCTATATCATCAGATGTTAAACATTAGACCATTTTAATTCCATTTAATTTTAAGTTAATTAAAGTGTCCATCATTAATACCCTTCATTACCACCATACATCCCTATGTAAATTTCCATAAACCATTTTTAATGGTCATTACATAAACTAAAATATCTAATTTTGAAATGGAAATATGAATTTATCATAAACTATGAATGTGGAAAAATTATAATATCTTTTGGAATCTTTTATTATTCATTTAAATGTTGAAATTTATTTTTCTAACAAACTCCATGGATTAACTATCCACTAGATAGAATTTTACCTAATTTCCTAGTAAATTGAATATTATATATATTATAAGATGATTTGTGTGAATATATTCTCTAAATTCATTCACCATGCTTCTAATAGAGTGTTCACACGTAAAAAATAATTACTACCTTTAAAAAAACCAATGAAATTCAAAATCCAATAATTTAACTCCTTTATACTGTTATCATTGTGAATTTTTATATACATAATTATTATTTTACACAATTAAAATAGTTTTTACTAATACCAATTTATTTTCAATGTCTCTAATCATGTTGTTTTTCTTTTTTTAGACATGCCTCCAATGGGGAAACCATCATCATCTATTTGTATTGAACGAATTACCAAATACTTCTTATACTTCCCCTTTTCAAAGTTTATTATTGAGTAATTTTTTTTCATATCCTCAAATACCAAGTTTTTTTTATTATAGTTACTAACTATACAACCATTTCATCCTTGCTCTCCAGAAGTGATGATATTAGTAAAAATTCCCATAAATCATCCAAAAATGTCACCTTTACGGATTGGATATTCACACAGATCTTGTTGAAGTGATTAAAATGATATATTTTTTATCTTCCTTTCAATCACCCTAATCCAAATGACCATCGCTACATGAAAAATTTGTGAACAACCATTAATTTCTCAAATATATCAGAAAATTCCTTCATAACAACCACTTGTGTATTCTTCACCGAAATATAGAAAACAATATTCTTTTTAAGAGACCTTATTACTAGTCTAGATTATTTTCTATAAAATAATTCCCATTTATATTTCTATATCAACACTAGCTTCTGAATAGAAAAATGAACATAAAGTTCATTTAGAATTAGATAATACTTAATCTAAAATCTATAAAATACCCAATTCAACCCATTAAATTTAACGAACTGAATCTTCCCTTAATCTGATTCCATGCCTGAGATGATACAATTATGCCAAACCTTAATGCTATAATACCAACTGTTAGGGACGATCCTATGAGAAATAAATTTATTTTTCAGGTAAGAACCCCAGATTCATGCACACTAGTGCATTGGAAGGTCGCATGAAAGAGACTCTATATAATGGAAAATGATATTTAGAATTTCTCTAACCCATGAAATAGTGTACTTCAAGAAGGAATATCACTATATCCAATCTGCCATTTAAATATTTAATTTCACACTTGTCGAAAAAAATAATGTACTTGAAAAACATTCAATGGTATAATGTTTAACAAAAATATAGAAAGAAAAAATAATATAGAGTTTACAATGATCCAAACTAAATCCTATTTGAATTGAGAGAACAAAATAGTAGTTTCTTTTATTGTTACCATAAATTATGTGTTATATAATCAGATTACAAAAACATGTAATCCTCACCAACTTTGCAACCCTCTAATAAATTCTCATTCAAACAACACACTGAAATGAATAAACCATGTACTTAAACTAATTTCAAGTGGATTGAACTTTATTTGAAGAGGGTTCCTTATATAAAGTATCTAAGGATTACTCATTGAAAATAAAGGAGATTACAAGATACAAAATAAGGGATTTTACAAGAATATTTTTCCTAAAGTTAAAGTAAATCCTAAGGGAAGTAATCTAACCAAGTTAGGTCATTGTTGATTCCTCTATTGGATATACCATCATACATATAATTTGCCTCATAATAGACATGAGTTATAACAAAGTTGAGGTTTGATATAAATCCAAATCACTCCATCCATCATGTGGAGAGACTCCAATTGAGGTATATGGAACCATTTCTAATAGATTGAACAATGGATATAGAGTAACTTTCCAGGAATAAAATTTTGTAAACATTAATCCTAAAAAATGGGACCACATTGATGATTCCAAGAATTTCATCATTGACAGAGTGTGTAAGACCACAAGGTTCAATAAATCATACAAAAAAATTCCTATTATAATCTTAAAATAAATCACCACATCTCAAGGGACTAGGTTTTTTCTTTGAGTCACCATATGAGTTTCTTTTTGTTTAATTCTAAAAATAATACTGGATAAATACTTCAACAGTTTCATTGGGTGGTTTAAAGTTACCCATAATTACAAATATTACCAAGAAAGTGGAATCATGAAACCTATTTTCACAGTGTCCAACATTAAGAGATTTTATCTCCCAAGAAGTAAAAATTATCCTCACAAGGGAAGTTCGAATATTTAAGGTTGTGTGATTATGTATTATGTTATTGAGTACATATTAGACTAAGGGATGTAGTTGAACCACCATTGCACGGAACATGCTTTATTGTGAGGGAGATAATGTGATGCCTATATAGTATTGAAGAATAATTAGGGGAGAGTCCACATCAATAAAATGTATTTCAAATAAATTGAACATAGACTTCCACAAGTGTGAACTGTAGAAAAATTAAGGAAATGTGTTTTGACATCCTCTCTATGATGGCTGTAGACATGGAACATGGAATAAATTGAGACCCAAATTATTACTATCATAAATCAATTGGAATTATGTGATAGTCTAGCCTCCAAATATAAGTAAGACTTTAATTCATGATCCAGGGATTATTGAATCTAATAATACATGTTTAATTATGATTAAAATATATGGTGATAAATTAATAGTATATGAGATAGTTCAAAATCCCATACCATGAAGGTTCTTATAGAAGAATATCCTCAGAGGGTGAAAAATAGTAGTTTTCTATGAAATTACTGACATCCTCCAACAAGTCAATATGGGGTGTATAAAGAAAGTATTTAATGAAGGAATTGTGGTTTCAGAATGAGGGTATGTGAAGTAGTGCACAGATGAGTGGAGCTCTATTCTATTTACCTAAACAAAAAAGGACGAATGAATCTTTATTGGTGCCCCTTATTGAGTGGGTCATGATGCAGGGAAAAAGTTGTCTTAGTATATATCTAGATAGATAAATCCATTTAATGAGTGTTTACCAGATTACGTTTCACTAATTATCTATCACTAATAAATTCTATAGCCATTGAGTTACTACTAGTGAGATTCAAAGTGAACCAGTCCTAGAGATAATTATTAATGATCTTGATGTTCTTAATTCCTATACAAATATTATAAAGAGTATTTCAATAGTTTCTCTAGAAAATACTAAAAATATTATAATCCAATACACAATCAATCTAAAAAAATATCTAATACAAACATTGAGGTTTTTAATCAACTCAATGTCCAATTTGAAATCATAAAAAAGTGAACCAGTTTAGAGACAATGTTTTCATTGAATAGTATAATATGACTATCCATGGAGAGAACTTATCATTTCTAAGCTAATATTTTATTTTTAACATGTAATGTAATGAAATAAAACTAACTAACATTAGGCCTACCCAAAAATAAGGGAAAACTAAGGTAGTTGAAAGGAACATGATCCTCTCTAATACTCGTCTCTATCAGGATACTAACATTCCTAGTAGGGGGGATCCTCTTCTAAAAAATGAAAAATTAAATGTCCCAACTCATAGTCTATCATGAAATTATTTCATATTATGAGATAGTTTCCTTAAGAACATTAATGTTTTTTTGGTTCCTTGATGGAATCGAATTATTCCATTTATATTGAGGATATGGGTAGGAGTATAAAAAACTCTAGAATCTTTGATGGTTTTGAACTTCCCATGATCCACTATGTGAGTAAGGTTCTTATTGAGATAATATTCCATAGTGGAAACTAAGATTGCATTGAGTTGTTCACCCTATTATACCCCTTGGACCATTAAAGGCATCCCTTTGGAGACCCATTGATGAGCACCAAGATGTGGCTAGAATAAAAGAGAGATTTTATCCATTTGATAAATGTTCTATTGTTACCAAAATTGTGTAATAACTTTTACATAAAGTAATTATTTATAGTATTAAAAGACATCCTGATTTGAATATTACTATTAAATTTTCCACCTCTATTTGAATATCTAAGAATAATAACACATTATAAAACTATTTTAATACAATATTGAATGTCACTTTCATTAAAAGAACCAAACTGGTTCCAAGAGATTATCTTTTATAGGTGGGGGAAATCACATTATCAAGGAGATTTTTGATAATTTTTTTATATCATGTAAAAAAGGGAAATATGTTTGAAGAGATTAATTTAAATATAATTCTCAATTCTAGGAATGAGGCAGAGAAATTGAGCATTAAGATGATCTCGAAGGATTCCATTATTGAATAAGGATGTAACCAACCTATAGAAACCAGATTATACCACATCCCAGAATTTAGGAAAGATGAAATTGGAAAAGAAATCTAGACCTAGAGATCTACTAGGTTAAGACTTAAGATAGGGTCTTTAATATAATTCTAAATGGGAATTATAGTGAGAATAATGTTAATCACAACTGTAATAAGATATGGAAATATTCCATTAGTCAATAATTCATTGATGAAATGGACATTAATGATATTGGAGAAATAGGAGATAATATGGTCAGTAATGTTCTTCTTAAAATCAATTAAACGATCTCCCACTTTTAGTATGGAGATAGGTTTATAAGTTTTCCAAAACATTTCAAGAGAGTATAATAATTTGAGTTTCAACCTCTATAATTGATCCATTTAACCCTGCATGTTTTCTTAGAGTCATTTTCCTTCATTGTGAGGAGACAGTTAAGCTTATAGGTGACTTTAGTCCCTTGATAGAGATTAAGAGTGAAGTTAGTTTTTGTGGATTCATCCTGTAATTATTAGTGGGAATATAACTATAAATCAAGTTGAAATAATTACTACACCAACTCATCTTTTTATTATTGAAAATTTCAACATCATGTTACAAGAAGAATCACGATTTTCAATGTACCAATAATTCCAAAATACCCAAATCAGATTATCAAAGACTAAGAGGGAGACCAAAACATCGAAAAACATAACGGGTAGTGGTGGAATCAAGTCCCTAGTCATAATTATTTCAATAATGTGATAAAGATTGTAATTGGTTATAGGATGTGTTATACTACAGATAGAGTCTCATTTATCTAAATCCAGATAAGTGGGGATGGCTCATAGAAACTTTCTAGCCACTACTTTATTGAGATATTTCATGTACCAAGTGTATTTAGAACCAACTAAATTGATTTCCACAAGACCCAACCAATCAATATTTTATACTCACTCTCTTGAAATCATTGATCACTAAAAATTAACACATGATCTTGACTATAAAAACAAATCTAACTTCATTATTACAAAACATTCATACCCTAAATACATCACCATAGAACCATTGATCAATATAAACTTCCAGTGGACCTACTATCATAACAGAAGTTATGCTATCACTACCTATAAGGCCCAGACATTAATCATTACTTAATCTTGATATATTTCAAGAATACACATTAAGGATATTTTTAGGTTTAGAGTTTTAGAGAATTATATCATAAAACGTGCATTACATCCCATATTTAAACAATGTGGTTACAATAAAAGATAGTATTCATTTTTCCCATCAACAAAAACATATTTAAAATAAAACATGGATTCTTTCTTGACACTTCTTTGACACTATCATCATATCATGTACCTTTCGCGTGACCTGTGAAAAACATTTCAAAAACGTGGGATGGGCATAAAAAGCTTAGTAAGGGATATAAAAATATAGAAAGGAAACATGAGTACATGTATATATAAGAATCAAGGAAATCATACTTTACTCATAAAACATAAGCACGTTAACATACCTCATCAAATCATGAATAAATCATAAAAATCATAAGACACAATGGTATCTTGAGGCATTCATAACATTATTATGTAGGGAGTAACCCTCTTGGTTACGTTTGGAATACCCATCACATTATATTCCTTAAATCTCTTCGGAGAAACCTTAACGTTTAACTCCATCACGTTACCCAATGAATTGGAGAGCTATATCGGGCTGAACTGCCCTTAGTTTATCATTGAACCACCCGTCTTCATAAACAATTTCCAAGAACCATAACATAATTGTATCACATAAAACATGCATAAAGGAAACATAACATTTTCATATTTCAATCACAAGATATCAGTACCACACATTGATATAATAAAAAAATTGTGAAAACCATTTTCAATACCAAAATAAAAGAAAAGTAAAACATGGTATTTATTTTTTTTCATTTAAAAAAAGTTATGGCCTTTAGAGGAAGCGGAAACTCAAATAATGGTCATGGCGGCAGAGAAGTCATTGTCGCTGCATACATATGACAAAAAAACATTCCCTATTTTCTTTTAGTAAATTCATCGTATAAAAAATATTACTTTTGAATAAATGTAAATGTCAAAGGGGTTTATACACCGTATTAAAGAAATTTGTGTATAAAACAAAATATGCCTCAATGAAAGGAGATTGAGATGATGTCCCATACCTCGGGTCTGACTTGACTCGATCATTCTTTAACCACCTAAATAATAAATTTATGTTAATTTATACTTTATTAAGTACCTTTTAATGTTAATTATTCCTTTTATATCACTTATTACCATGTTATGAACAATATGTAATTATTTAAGTCAATAATGGTCGTTTTGTCGATCATTGCTACTTGAGTCAAAAATAAACTCTTTATAATTACAAGTTTGTTCATGGTGTAAAATATCAATTATATCTATAATTATATTCATTATGTAGATATCATATATATCATATATATCAATTATATACATGAATTTATAATATTACATAACATTTAATGGTAAGAAATTAAATGCACTGTTCATGGAGACGGTAAGCCGTACGTATGCATAAACGGTACTTCCATTTCTATTTAATATTTAATGGAATTAAAACATAATGATAAATAATATTATTATAATTCCAGTATGGTATCATATATAATATCATTAAATCTAATCTTTATGCGTACCACATATGGTATTAACGAATCAAATCACTTTGAGGGGGCTGTAGTCCGCACTTTCTAAAATGAAGATATCACGTTTACCCATAATGGACACCATAAATGTATGATATAAATGAAAAATACAGAAGATTAAGGAAAAAATAAACATATCATATATCATATATAAATATAGTTACATCTTAATGTCCACTTTTGAAGGTGTTAAAAGAATATCAAACAATCATCGTTTCCTGAGGCAGAAATTCACCATCCACAGAAACAGTATGTTATTTAACCATTTGATACAGGTGTGTGTATGTGTAGATTGAATCCTTCTTATAAAAACAAACTAGTATATTTATGATACTGGAGTTGTTACAAAATAAATGAATAAAAAGAGTTTAGGGTGTTGGAGAAGAAAAATAAAACAAAAGAACACAAGTGAAGACATTACCTTTAAATCGGGTAACTCCCTTTGGTTTGAACCAAAAGGGTTTCTTAAAGAGCTTCCTGCCTATGGTAAGGATTATAGGATTAGTAGAGGGATGTGGAGAGACAAAATTATTAGAGCTTGTCTGAGCCAAAGGCTTGAGAGGTATGGGAAATGAGGTACAGGTGGGGTCGTTTTATAAGAGGAGGGGAGGGTCACTCTTGGAAAGGTATAAAATGTTACTTTATTTTCAAATGATTTTTGGATTTTAAAGGTTCCAAATTGATATATTTCTAGTATAAGACGATAAGGTTTCGAAATATACTCATCCAATAGGTTTTTGAAAAGTTTAAGTCTTAGATTTTACATTATCTTTTCACTTTATTTAAATCGTTTATTAATGAGATAATCGTTGCATCATCAAGATGTCATAAATAAATTAATTTATTTAATTTCTAAAAACTAAAAAAAATTACCATGACGTAGGAAATATTTTTATATTTCCAATGAATATTTATAGTAAAAAATATGACTTGTATAACCCCATGTAAAAATTGTTTTAGTAAAACAATACAAGTTTGTGTCATTTTTTACTTTTACTTTAAATAAAAGGCATTAATGTCATTATCTTATCCAAGTGGCTCCATGGGGTCCCAAAAATTGATCCATGGGTTTTCTTGGTCGTCCATGACTCATCCAAGAGGGTTATGATGAGTGTAAATTTATTTTCATTTTATTATAATAACATTTTTACCTTAAATCACACTAATTACCTTTAATCACGATTAATAAAACATAAAAGTTACTTTTCATCAAAAATTATTTTCTTACCATTGAACAAAATTTTACTTAATAATGAAAATAATTTATATTTTATTTTTAAAATTCAAATCACAGAAGTGGTAAAGTTCCATTTAAAAGAAAAATCAGTTTTTGTAACTACCACGTGTGGTTTCACTATTCATCAAAAATTAAGGTTTTCAGAAAAATACCAAAAATTCACCCTAAGATATATTTGATATTCCGAATTAAAAAATGATGTCTATTTTACCATATTTATAACATAGAAGTTGCGTTAATTAATTTTATAATTAAATCCTGCTGTCAAAATGAATAGCGTGTTTTTAAGAAACAATATCTATCAAAAGATTGACACTCGTTTATGTCCAATCTCAAAGTGATATTAATTCCACAGACCACCATTGGATTAAATGGTAAAAATATCTTCTAATTTCAATTTAAAAAAAATTAAAAAGATAATATAACTAAATAAATAAATTAGATTAAAAAGAGGTTTTGAATTAAAATACAACACTTTTCACTATTCATTAAAAAATGAACATTATCAGAAAAATACCATAAATTTATCCTAAGTAAATTTCAATGTACCAATAATAAATAATAAGTTTATTTTGACAAATATATATTATAAAATTGTCAAAAGTAATATTTAAAAATGGTTCGCCATCAAAAGGCGGTAAAACAATCTTTTAAAAATATTAGAGTATTCCATGCATAAGATTGGATTTATTCTCATTTTAATCCTATAAACACTATATAATTCATAAATAGACGTAGATAAGAATATATATTATTAATTACTTACTTTGGATGTTACATCCTTCCCCCCTTTTGGGAATTGCATCCTCATAATTTTATTCACTTATCAAAATATGTGCGGGTATTTATCCCTCATAGCATTTTCAGATTCCCATGTTGCCTCTTCACTCTTGTGGTTCTTCCACAAAACCTTTTCTTGATGAATCACCTTATTCCACAATACTTTCTCTCTATGATCAATAATTTGAACTGGTTGTTCCTCATAATATGGATTCTCTTCCAACTGAACTACCTCTGGACTCAAAACATGAGATGGATCTGGCATGTACTTCCTTAACATTGAAACATGAAAAACATTGTGTACCTGAGATAAACTCTAAGGTAATGCCACTCGGTATGCAACTGATCCAACTCTATCAAGAATTTCATGTGGTCCAATGAACCTTGGACTCAGCTTTCCTTTCTTTCCAAAACACATCACACGTTTCCATGGTGATATTTTGAGAAAAACATGATCACCTACCTCAAAAGAGAGATCCTTCCTCCTGTTGTCCACATAACTCTTTTGCCTGCTCTGAGCCGTTATCATGTGTCTCTGTATCAGCTGAACTTTTTCTGCCAACTCTTCTACCAATTCCAGTCCCATAAACTTATTTTCCCCTACTTCATCCCAAAAAGCTGGAGTTCGACACCGCTTCCCATATAATGCCTCAAATGGTGCCATCTGTATACTAGAATGAAAAATGTTATTATAAGAAAACACAACCAAAGAATGATGTTGGTCCCAACATCAATGATAATCCATCGAAAAAGCACGTAGCATATCCTCTAATGTCGGAATTGTTCGTTCTGAGTACCCATCTGATTGAGGATGAAAAGCTATACTAAAATTAAATTCAGTACCCAACGACTTCTGAAGGCCTTTCCAAAAGTTAGAAGTAAACTTGGGATCACAATCGGATGCAATGGAGAGGGGAACTCCATGTAATGTGACTATCTTTTTAAGATACAAAAGAGAAAGTTGATCTGGGGAAAAAGTATCTCATATAGCAAGGAAATGAGCAGATTTAGTCAAGCAATCAACAATAACCCAGATTGCATTATTACCTCGAGGTGTCTTCGGGAATCCCACAATGAAGTCCGTGGATATATTTTCTCATTTCCACTCTGGTACTGGTAAAGGCTGTAGCATCCCTTTCGGTAACTGCCGCTCTGCTTTAACCTGTTGAAAAGTCAAACACTTCATAGTAAAATCAGTAATATCTCTTTTCATTCTGTCCCACCTGTAATACTCCCAAAGATCTCTATACATCTTAGTACTTCCTCGATGAACTGAAAACGGTGAACTATGAGCATCACATAACTACTCTCTCTTAAACTGTGAATCACAAGGCACACACAATCTCTTCCCAAATCTCAAAACACAATCATTATCAATGTTTAATTCAGGCAACTTACCCTTCTGAACCAGCTCTACCTTTTTCTGCAACTCGCTGTCTTGCTTCTGTGCTTGCTTAATTATCTCTGATAGAGAAGATTTCACTGATACATGAAACAAAATAGACGTAAATCCTGCACCAAAAACTTCTATGCCAAAGTTCATCAAATCCTTAACCAAAGGATCACGTTCCTAACGCAACATTGTTAATGAAGCATTACTTTTTCGACTCAATGCTTCTGCCACTTTATTTGCTTTTCCTGGATGGTAATGAATTGTACAATCATAATCGTTGATTAATTATAGCCATCTCCTCTGTCTCATTTTCAATTATTTCTGAGTGAATATATAATTTAAACTTTTGTGATTGGTATATATTTCACACTTTACTCCATACAAATGATGCCTCCAAATTTTTAAAGGGAAAACAACAGCAGCTAATTCCAAATCATGTGTAGGGTAATTTACCTCATGAGTTTTCAACTTTCGTGAAGCATAAGAAATTACCGGATCATTCTGCATTAGGACGCAACCACATCCTTTAAATGAAGTATCACTATAGATAACAAACTCACCATTCCTAGAAGGTAGTTCTAAAACGGGAGAACTCACCAATCTTCTTTTTAATTCCTGAAAACAATCATCACATTCTTTTTTCCAGATAAACCTAACACCCTTCTGAGTTAGCATAGTCATTGGACAGGATAACCATGAAAAATTTCTAAAAAACCTTTGGTAATAGCCTGCCAAACAAAGGAATCTACGAATCTCAGTTACATTTGTGGGTATTTTCCATTATTCAACAACTTTTGTTTTAGCGGGATCAACTGTTATGCCATTTTTTGAAACAATATGACCATGGAAAGAAATTTTTTGTAACCAAAAATCACACTTGCTTAATTTTACATATAGTTTATTTTCTTTTAAGGTTTTCAAGATCACCCTTAAATGACTTTCATGCAACTATTTACCTTTATAAAACACCAAAATATCATCAATAACACAACCACCATTTATCACTTGATTCAACTGAGCCATCACTACAGTAAACTGCTCAATTATGCTTCTGAACATCTCAGTATACTGATTTGGAAGGTCATTTCCCTCAGTATGCCTTCCCAAAAAAGCTTCTCTGTTTCCTCTATGAAAAACCATTCTTATCACTGAAATACCTTTGGTGACGCAACATGATAATCTGTAAATGCTATATCATTTCAATTTGACCATAAAAAAATATTTTTGGATAGTCATTTAATATAATTATAACTCCTAAAGTTATCTAAACCAACCTTTGATACCAACTATATGGCCCCAGCCTTAAACATTACTTAATCTTGAGATATTTCAAGAATACACATTGAGGATCTTTTCAGGTTTAGAGTTATAGAGAATTTGATCATAAAACATGCATTACATCCCACATTTAAACAATGTGGTTACAATAATAGATAGTATTCATTTTTTCCATCAACGGAAACATATTTAAAATAAAACATGGATTCTTTCTTGACACTTCCTTGATGCTATCATCATATCATTTTCCATTCCCTAGATCTGTGAAAAACATTTAAAAAACTTGGGATGAGCATAAAAAGCATAGTAAGGGATATAAAAATATGGAAATGAAACATGAGTACATGTATACATAAGAATGAAAGAAATCACACTTTACTCATAAAACATATGCACGTTAACATACCTCATCAAATCTTGAATAAATAATAGGAATCATAAGACATAAAGGTAACTTGAGGCATTCATAACATTCTTACGTAGGGAGTAACCCTCTTGGTTACATTTGGAATACATATCACATTATATTCCCAAAATCTCTTCAGAGAAACCTTAAAGTTTAACTCCATCGTGTTACCCAAGGCATTAGAGAGCTATATCGGGCTCACCCTCCCTTAGTTTATCACAGAACCACCCATCTTCATAAACAATGCCCAAGAACCATAACATAATCGTATCACATAAAACATGCATAAAGGAAACATAACATTTCCATATTTAAATCAAAAGTTATCAATACCACACATTGATATAATAAAAAAATTGTGAAAAACATTTTCAATACCAAAATAAAATAAAATTAAAACATGGTATTTATTTTTTTTCATTTTAAAAAAAAGTTATGGCTTGTAGAGGACGCTGAAACTCAAATAATGATCATGGTGGTGGAGAAGTCATTGTCGATGCATATGTACGACAAAAAAAACATTCCCTTTTGTTTTTTAGGAAATGATTCATTTAAAAAATATTCCTTTTGAATAAATGTAAAATTCAAAGGGGTTTATACACCGTATAAAAGAATGTTTTGTATAAAACAAAATATGCCTCAATGAAAGGAGATTGAGACGATGCCCCATACCTCGGGTCCGACTTGACTCGATCGTTCTTTAAACTCCTAAATAATAAACTTGAGTTAATTTCTACTTGATTAAGAACCTTTTTCAAGTTCATTATTCCTTTTATATAACTTATTACCATGTTATGAACACTATGTAATTATTTAAGTTAATAATGGTCGTTTTGTCGATCATTACTACTTGAGTCAAAAATAAACTCTTTATAATTACAAGTTTGTTCATGGGGTAAAATATCCATTATATCCAGAATTATATTCATTATGTAGATATCATATATATCATATATATATCCACTATATACATGCATTTATAATATTACATAGCATTTAGAGGTAAGAAAAGAAATGCACCGTTCATGGAGACGGTAAGCCGTACGTATGCATGAACGCTACTTCCATTTTTATTTCATATTTAATGGACTTAAAACATAATGATACATAATATTATTATAATTCTAGTATTGTATCATATATAATATCATTAAATATATCTTTTATACATACCACATATGGTATTAACGAATCAATTCACTTTGTGGGGGCGGTAGTCCGCACTTTCTAAAATAAAGATATCACGTTTACCCATAATGGAAACCATAAAGGTATGCCACAAATGATAAATACACAAGATTAAAGAAAACATAAACATATTATATATCATATATAAAGGTAGTGGCATCTTAATGGCCACCTTTTAAGGTGTTAAAATAATATTGAACAATCATCGATTCGTGAGGCAGAAATTCACCATCCATAGAAACAGTATGTTCTTTAACAATTAGATGTAGGTGTGTGTAAGTGTAGCTTGAATCCTTCTTATAAAAACATCCTAGTATATTTAGGATACTGTATTTGTTACAAAATAAATGAATAAAAAGATTTCAGGGGGCTGGAGGAGCAAAATAAAACAAAAGAACACAAGTGAAGACATTACCTTAAAATCAGGTAACTCCATTTGGTTTGAACCAAAAGGGTTTCTTGAAGAGCTTCCTGCCTAAGATAAGGCTTCTAAGATGAGGAGAGGGATGTGGAGAGACAAAATTATCTGATCTTGGCCAAACAAAATGCTTGAGAGGTGTGGGTAAGGAGGTAGAGGTGGGGGCCTTTTATAAGAGGAGAGGAGGGGCACTCTTGGAAAGGTATAAAATGTTACTTTATTTTCAAATGCGTTTTGGATTTTAAAGGTCCTAAATTGATATATTTAGAGGATAAAATGATAAGGGTTCGAAATATACTCATCCAATATGTTTTTTACAAGTTTAAGTCTTAGATTTTACATTATCTTTTCACTTTATTTAAATCGTTTATTAATGAGATAATCATTGCATCATCATGATGTCATAAATAAATTAAATTATTTAATGTCTCAAAAATATTAAAAAATACCACGATGTTGAAAATATTTTTATATTTCCAATGAATATTTATAGTAAAAAATATGACTTGTATATCCCAATGTAAAAAGTGTTTTAGTAAAACAATACATGTTTGGGTCATTTTTGCTTTTACTTTAAATAAAAGGAAATAATGTCATTATCTTATCCAAGTGGCTCCATGGGGTCCCAAAAATCTACCCATGGGTTTTCTTGGTTGGAAATGACTCATAAAATAGGGTTAGGACAAGTGTCAAGATATTTTCATCTTATTATAATATCATTTTTACCTTAAATCACACTAATTACCTTTAATTGCGATTAATAAAACTTAAAAGATACTTTTCATCAAAAATTATTTTCATACCATTGAACCACATTTTACTTAATAATGAAAATCATTTATATTGGATTTTTGAAATTCAAATCACAAATGTGGTAAAGTTCCATTTAAACGAAAAATCAGTTTTTGTGACTACCATTTGTGGTTTCACTATTCATATAAAATTAAGGTTTTTCAGAAAAATACCAAAAATTCACTCTAAGATATATTTGATATTCCGAATTCAAAAATGACTACCATTTTACCAAATTAATAAAATATAAGTTTCATTAATTAATTTTATAATTAAATCCTATTGTCAAAATAAATAGCATGTTTTTAAGAAACAATATCTATCAAAAGATTGACACTCATTTTTGTCCAATCTCAAAGTGATATTAATTAAAATGACCACCATTGGATTAAATGGTATAAATATATTCTAATTTAACTTTAAAACCAATTAATAAGATAATCTAACTATATAAATGAATTACATTAAAAAGAAGTTTTGAATTAAAATACAACACTTTTCACTATTCATTAAAAAATGAAGATTATCAGAAAAATACTAGAAATTTAACCAAAGTAAATTTCAATGTAACAATAATAATTAATAAGTTTATTTTGACAAATATAGCTTATAAAATTGTCAAAAGTTAGATTTAAAAATGGTTCGCCATCAAAAGGCGGTAAAACAATCTTTTAAAAATATTAAAGTATTACATGCTTAAGATTGGATTTATTCTCATTTTAAGCCTCTAAAACACTATCTAATTCATAAATAGACATAGATAAGAATATATATTATTCATTACTTACATGGGATGTTACATCCTTCCCCCCTTTTGGGAATTGCATCCTCACATTTTTATTCACTTATCAAAATAAGTGGGGGTATTTATCCCTCATAGCATTTTCAGATTCCCATGTAGCTTCTTCACTCTTGTGGTTATTCCACAAAACATTCACTTGAAGAATCACCTTATTTGACAACACTTGCTCCATGTGATCATGAATTTGAACCGGTTGTTCCTCATAAGATAGATTCTCTTCCAACTGGACTACCATTGGACTCAAAACATGAGATGGATCTGGCATGTACTTCCTTAACATTGAAACATGAAAAACATTGTGTACCTGAGATAAACTCAGATGTAAAGCCACTCGGTATGCAACTGATCTAAGTAAATCAAAAAATTTATATGGTCCAATGAACCTTTGACTCATATTTCCTTTCTTACCAAATCGCATCACACTTTTCCATGGTGATACTTTGTGAAAAACATGATCACCTGCCTCAAAAGAGAGATCCTTCCTCATGTTGTCCACATAACTCTTCTTCCTTCTCTGAGCTGTTCTCATGTATCTTTGTATCAGCTGAACTTTTTCTACCAACTCTTATACCAATTCCATTCCCATCAACATCCTTTCCCCTTCTTAATCCCAAAAGGCTGGAGTTCGACACCGCTTCCCATATAATGCCTCAAATGGTTTCATCTGTATACTAGAATGAAAACTGTTATTATAAGAAAGCTCAACCAAAGAAAGTTGTTGGTCCCAACTTCCCTGATAATCCATTGAACAAACACATATCATATCCTACAAAGTCTGAATTGTTCGTTCTAACTCCCCTTCTGACTGAGGATTAAAAGCTCTACTAAAATTTCATTCAGTACCCAACGACTTCTGAAGGCCTTTCCAAAAGTTAGAAGTAAACCTGGGATCACGATCGGATCCAATGGGGAGGGGAACTCCATGTAACCTAAAAATCACTTTATGATACAAAAGAGAAAGTTAGTCTTGGGAAAACGTATCTCGTATAGCAAGGAAATGAGCAGATTTAGTCAAGCGATCAACAATAACCCAGATTGCATTATTACCTCGAGGTGTCTTCGACAATCCCACAACGAAGTCCATGGATATATTTTTCAATTTCCACTCTAGTACTGGTAAAGGCTGAAGCATCTCATTTGGTAACTACCACTCTGATTTAACCTTTTGACAAGTCAAACAATTCACAATAAAATCAGCAATATCTCTTTTCATTCTGTCCGACCAGTAATACTCCCAAAGATCTCTATACATCTTAGTACTTCCTGGATGAACTGAAAACAGAGAACTATGAGTTTCACATAATAACTCTCTCCTAAACTGTGGATCACAAGGCACACACAATATCTTCCCAAATCTCAAAACACAATCATTATCAATGTTGAATTCAGGAAAATTACCCTTCTAAACCCACTCTACCTTTTCTACAACTCGCTGTTTTGCTTCTGTGCTTGCCTAATTCTATCTGATAGAGAATATTTCACTAATACCTGAAACAAAACAGAAGGAAATACTGCACCAACAACTTCTATTCCAAAGTTCATCAAATCCTTAACCAAAGGATCACATTTCAAACGCAACATTGTTAATAAAGCGTTACTTTTTCGACGCAAAGCATAATCCACTTTATTTGCCTTTCCTCGATGGTAATGAATTATACAATCAAAATCATTTATTAATTGTAGCCATCTCCTCTGTCTCATTTTCAATTCTTTCTGAGTGAATATATACTTTAAACATTTGTGATCGATATATATTTCACTCTTTACTCCATACAAATGATGCCCCAAAATTTTTAAAGTGAAAACAACAGCAGGTAATTCCAAATCATGTGTAGGGTAATTTACCTCATGAGTTTTCATCATTCATGAAGCACAAACAATTACCAGATCATTCTACATTAGGACACAACCAAGTACTTTCAATAAAGCATCACTGTAGATAACAAAATCACCATTCCTGGAAGGTAGTGCCAAAACTGGAGCATTCACCAATCTTATTTTCAATTCTTGAAAACAATCATCACATACTTTTGTCCAGATAAACTTAACACCCTTCCGAGTAAGCTTAGTCATTGGACTAGATAATCGTGAAAAATTTCTAACAAAACTTCGGTAATATCCTACCAAACCAAGGAAGCTACGAATCTCAGTTACATTTGTGGGACTTGGCCATTCTTCAACAACTTTTGTTTTAGTAGGATCATCTGTTATTCCAATTTTTTAAACAATGTGAACAAGGAAAGAAATTTATTGTAACCAAAACTCACACTTGCTGAATTTTCCAAACAGTTTCTTTTCTTTTAAGGTTTGCAAGATCACCCTTAAATGACTTTCATTCTCCTATTTACTATTAGAAAACACCAAAATATCATCAATAACACAACAACCATTTATCACTTGATTCAACTGAGCCATCACTGTAGTAAACTGCTCAATTATGATTCTTACCATCTCAGTATGCTGATTTGGAAGGTCAGTTCCCTCAGTATGCCTTCCTAAAAAAGCTTCTCTGTTTCCTATATGAAAAACCATTCTTAAAACTAAAATACCTTAGTTGAAGCAACATGATAATCTGTAAATGCAATATCATTTCAATTTGACCATAAAAAAGTATTTTTGGATAATCATTTAAGAGAATTCTAACTCCCAAAGTTATATAAACTTACCTTTGACACCAACTATAAGACCTTGGCCTTAAACATTACTTAATATTGAGATATTTCAAGAATACACATTGAGGATATTATCAGGTTTAGAGTTTTAGAGAATTAGATCATAAAACATGCATTACATCCCACATTTAAACAATAAGGTAACAATAAAAGATAGTATTCATTTTTCCCATCAACGGAACCATATTTAAAATAAAACATGGTTTCTTTATTGACACTTCCTTGACAATATCATCATATCATATACCTTTCCCTTGACCTGTGAAAAACATTTCAAAAACTTGGGATGAGCATAAAAAAGCTTAGTAAGGGATATTAAAATATGGAAAGGAAACATGAGTACATGCATAAAGAAGAATCAATGAAATCATACTTTACTCATAAAACATTAGCACGTTAACATAACTCATCATAAAATGAATAAATCATACAAATCATAAGACATAAAGGTAACCTGAGGCATTCATAACATTCTTACGTAGGGACTAACCCTCTTGGTTACGTTTGGAATAACCATTACAGTATATTCTCTAAATCTCATCGGAGAAACCTTAACGTTTAACTCCTTCGCATTAGCCAATGCATTGGAGAGCTATAGCGGGCTCACCCCCCCTTAGTTTATCGTGGAACCACCCGTCTTCATAAACAATTCCCAAGAACCATAACATAATCATATCACATAAAACATGCATAAAGGAAACATACTATTTCCATATTTTAATCACAAGATATCAATAACACACATTGATATAATAAAAACATTGTGAAAACCATTTTCAATACCAAAAAAAAACATGGTATTTATTTTTTTTCATTTTAAAAAAATGTTATGGCTTGTAGAGGAAGCTGAAACTCATATAATGGTCATGGCGGTGGAGAGGTCATTGTCGTCGCATATGTACGACAAAAAAACATTCCCATTTCTCATTTAGTAAATGATTCGTATAAAAAACATTCCTTTTTATTAAAAGTAAAAGTCAAAGGGGTTTATACACCATATAAAAAAAGTTGTGTATAAAACAAAATATGCCTCAATGAAAGGAGATTGAGATGAAGTCCCATACCTCGGGTCTGACTTGACTCGATCGTTCTTTAACCTCATGAATAATAAACTTGAGTTAATTTCTACTTTCTTAAGAACATTTTTCAAGTTCATTAATCCTTTTATATCACTTATAACCTTGTTATGAACACTATGTAATTATTTAAGTTAATAATGGTCGTTTTGTTGATCATTTCTACTTGAGTAAATAATAAACTCGTCATAACTACAAGTTTGTTCATGGGGTAAAATATCCATTATATCCAGAATTATATTAATTATGTAGATATCATATATATCATATATATCCATTATATACATGAATTTATAATATAACATAACATTTAGAGGTAAGAAATGAAATGCACCGTTCTTGGAGACGGTAAACTGTACGTACGCATAAATGCCACTTCCATTTTTATTTCATATTTAATGGAATTAAAACCTAATGATACATAATAGTATTATAATTACATTATGGTATCATATATAATATCATTAAATCTATCCTTTATATGTACCACATAAGGTATTAATGAATCAAATCACTTTGAGGGGGTGGAAGTCCGCACTTCCTAAAATGATGATATCGCGTTTTCCCATAATGAAAACCATAAAGGTATGACATAAATAAAAATACAGAAGATTAAGGAAACCATAAACATATTATATATCATATATAAATATAGTGTCATATTAATGGCCACCATTGAAGGTGTTAAAAGAATATTGATCAATCATCATTTCGTGAGGCAGAAATTCACCATCCACAGAAACAGTATGTTCTCTAACCATTAGATGTAGGTGTGTGTAAGTGTAGCTTGAATAATTCTTTTAACAACATCCTAGTATATTGAAGATACTGGAGTTGTTACAGAATAAATGAATAAAAAGAGTTTAGGGGGTTGGAGAAGCAAAATAAAACAAAAGAACAGAAGTGAAGACATTTCCTTAAAATCGGGTAACTCCCTTTGGTTTGAACCAAAAGTGTTTCTTGAAGAGCTTTCTGCATAAGTTAAGGATTTTAGGATGAGGATAGGGATGTTTAGAGACAAAATGATCAGATATTGGCCGATACAAAGGCTTGAGAGGTGTGGGTAAGAAGGTAGAGGTGGAGAACTTTTATAAGAGGAGAGGTGGGGCACTCTTGGAAAGGTATAAAATGTTAAATTATTTCCAAATGAGTTTCGGATTTTAAAGGTCCAAAATTGAAACATTTCGAGGATACGATGATAAGGGTTCTAAAAATACTCATCTAATAGGTTTTTGAAAAGTTTATGTCTTAGATTTTACATTATCGTTTCACCTTATCTAAATCGTTTATTAATGAGATAATCATTTCATCATCATGATGTCATAAATAAATTAATTTATTTAATGTATAAAAATTATAAGAAAAATACCATGATGTAGGAACTCTTTTCAGATTTCCAATGAATATTTATAGTAAAAATTATGACTTGTATAATCCCATATAAAAATTGTTTTAGAAAAACAATACATGTTTGTGTCATTTTTACTTTTACTTTAAATAAAAGGCATTAATGTCATTATTTTACCCAAGTGGCTCCATGGGGTCCCAAAAATCGACCAATGGGTTTTCGTGGTTGTCCTTGACTCATCCAATAGGGTTAGGACAAGTTTCATGATATTTTCAATTTATTATAATATCATTTTTACCTTAAATCACACTAATTACCTTTAATCGCGATTAATAAAACATAAAAGTGACTTTTCATCAAAAAATAGTTTCATCCCATTGAACCAAATTTTTCTTAATAATGATAATCATTTATATTAGATTTTTTGAAATTCAAATCACATAAGGGGTAAAGTTCCATTTAAACAAAAAATCAGTTTCTGTAACTACCACTTGTGGTTTCACTATTAATCAAAAAATTAAGGTTTTTCAGAAAAATACCAAAAATTCACCCTAAGATATATTTGATATTCAGAATTCAAAAATGATGTCTATTTTACCAAATTCAAAACATATATGTTGCATTAATTAATTTTATAATAAAATCCTACTGTCAAAAAAATAGCATGGTTTTAAAAAACAATATCTATCAAAAGATTGACACTCGTTTATGTCCAATCTCAAAGTGATATTAATTCCAATGACCAACATTAGATTAAATGGTAAAAATATATTCTAATTTCACTTTAAAACCAATTAAAATGATAATATCACTATATAAATAAATTAGATTAAAAAGTGGTTTTGAATTAAAATACAACACTTTTCACTATTCATTAAAAAAGAACATTATCAGAAAAATACCAGAAATTTATCCAAAGTAAGTTTCAATGTCCCAATAATAAAGAATATGTTTATTTTGACAAATATATCTTATAAAATTGTCAACAGTTATATTTAAAAATGGTTCTCCATCAAAAGGTGGTAAAAAAATCTTTTAAAAATATTAGATTATTCCATGCTTAAGATTGGATCTATTCTCATGTTAAGCCTCTAAAACACTATCTAATTCATAAATAGACATAGATAAGAATATATGTTATTAATTACTTACTTGGTATGTTACACTACCTATACATCATGATCAAACCATCATCCTTCATACAAAAATTATGTTGAATGTAATTATGATGGATATAATTAAAGTGAATTAAATCAATATTAACCATCAAATAGAGGTAAGAGAAAAGGAGGTTGGGTTCTTACCTTTTTTCCATTATCAGAAAATATGATTATATCACAATGAATCATGTGAAAATAAGAGGGAGGATCAAGTGACTAAGAAGAGAATGAAAACGATCTCTATTTGGACAGGAGGGAAGTGAATTCAAAGGATACCCAAGAAGGGTTTTAAAGGGAGGGATAAAAGGACAAAATTTCCATATTTTAAGAAGGAAATCTTTTCTAGGTGATGGTGTAGAAATTCAAGGTCTATCGGGTACCCAATTGTAATGCCTTTAATACATGGGGTTTTCACAATCCACAGAGTACCAGGTATCCTCTACCGGGTACCCTGACCACCATAAATCCATAGAATACTTTTTTTACTATTTAGTTAAAAGACTAATTTTATTGGTTTATTTTTAAAATTACAATGTACTTATTTGAGATTGTTTTAGCATAATTAAATATGATTAAGTTTCATGTTTCTTATAATATTACTTTCAATTCACAAAAGATTCAGTGAACTAATATGAAACACCTTATGTTTATGAATAAATGAAGTCTCCCAGAAAAATCTAATGGAAGATAGTTACACTTATGATGTTGTGGTAATTAAACCCACGTATCTCATATTTTTATTTGTAAATTTGTTACAATGTTCAATAAATCAAAGAATTATTTACTGAAATGTAGATTTTAGATTAAAAATTTAATTTAACCCTGAATTTGTACGTCATCTCGCTGACTGGAGTGTTTATGACTGTTTAATTTTTAGTGTAATTTACTAAGATATTCTATGTGTGTGGATTTGTTATAAAATATTTTTTTTTTCTATTTATAATCATTCCACTAATAATCTTATTAATCAATGATATTCTAAGTTAGGAACATACAAATTCTGATTTTTATGAATGAGGAGGCTTTGGGGATACAAACATGTTTTTTTTGAACATTTTTTTAATGATGTACTAGTTTGATGTTCTGTCAGTACTATTGATTTTAGAAAATCTTGGAAATTTAGTTGTCTATTGTCAACATTTAGTCAATGAAGTTCTTAGTTCAGGACATGTACCTTCCAAGGTGTTTAATAGAAGAAGTTAAAAAATTAACAACTTGAATACCTTGGTTCCTATTATTGAACCTCTCACCTACTTGTGTAAAATTGAATAATTCCATTGATATTTAATATTTTATAAATAGATTACCTTTGTAGGACTATTTAGGCTTTTAATGAATACTACATGATTTTTTATTACATTTCTATTATTTTTTATTCTATCAATTTTATATCAAGAATTAATTTTAAGTTCCTGTAATTAATTTTTTGGGAATTTTTACTTTTTTATTCAATACTTTAATTTTTTCCAATGGTGTAGTTTCTAGAAAACATAATTTTAGAGTATGATTTTATTAATTTATATTTTCAACTTCAATTATTTCCCCCACTTGAATTTTCTAAACTTTTACTATTTGGGAAAATTTCTTCCACCCATTGGATATCAAAAATTCTAAAAATAAAGTTAAACCTCAAAACACATCTAAAACAACCCAAATTAATATTTAAATAGTTAAATCCCAATATAAATCATCCAATGAAAATAAATCCCTCAACTAGAAAAAAAATTTGAAATGTACCCACACCTTAAACATATAAAATTCATACCTTAGATCTTAAATCACTATAGATATGACATAGGTCATTTCAATATATATCAATGATTTTAAATACAAACTATTTCTCTTTCAAAAATACAGGAATAGAATTTTTTTCATTGGATTCATATAGGATTATTCATGATACTAGTGAATACCTTTGTATAGTAATGCTAAATAGAGGAATCTATATAATAATAATATATTTATTTAAATTATCCAACATTATAAAAAATATGGAACATTATCTAAGAATTTTATAAATAATCAATATCTATATAAATTGATCATAATGTATAAATATTTTCACATTGATGATTTTCCCCAAGACCACCGTAGTCCATTAGTCCATTAAAAATTTTCTATTACAATTATATAATATTAATTTTAAAAATATTAATAGACCAATTAATTAGTTTAAATTTATTTTTAATAGTATATTATGTAATTGATATATTAGACAAAAATAAATAATCATTGATGTGACGATAGAATTAATATGATAAAACCTGTCTAGAAAAGAAATATTTTTTCCTTTCTATCCTGTCAATTGATTATTAATCTTACCATAAATATAAGTAAGGTAATTTAATTTATTTTTTCCCATAAATAGAGGAACACCCAAACAAAAAAAAAGGAAAATCAATGTTTTTTACCTCCATGCGTACTGATAATAATGTTCTTTCTAATAGTAGAGAAATCCTTACCAAAGAGAACATTGCAATTATCTCACCTAATCTTATAACCACCCATAAGCTCATAATGTTAAATAATAATGGATAAGTCATCAATTGATGAACACCAACCATTATAAAATATGAATATATCATCTTTATAAAGTAAATTATATGAGGGACACCAATTTATTTTTGAATTTATCTTATAATGTTACCATCTTCAAACCTATAGATAATAATTATATTGTGACAATATTCTATAATAATGAATACAATGTATAGTAGTGAATAACCTTTCCCAAATCCTATGTAGAATGAAAATAACCCACAAGGAGATCCATTTATCACAAAACATATTCTCATCGAAGAAAATTAATCATGTAACCTATTAATATAGACATGAGAGATGCCAAAATTTATAAAACATTGAAAATGAAACTCCAAATCATGTAATCAAAATTCTTCATGAAATTAAATTTTATAGGCAAATTACTTCCACTTTAATTTCCACTGAGAATAAAAACACATTCCAATAGAGTCTTTAGATAATTTAATATATTTCTCCCCTTAATGATTCCATATCGATTCCAAGTGACAAAATTTTCATTACAATCCCTATGATTGAAGATATATTTTACTAAAAACCACAATATAATGTTAGTAAGAGAAACAAGACTAAATTTTCAAATTTGATCAGTGATATAAATTATATTTTCATTAATTTTCATTTTTATTTCATTTATATAGTCCCCAAAAATTTATCAAGCTGAGTAAAAATAAATCATTATTAATGTTTTGGGGAATTTGGAGCTTAGATGTGAACATTTCTTAATTCTAGAATTCTAACTATTTTTATCTCTTTGATGTTTTTCTTGTACGAATTTTAGATTAAAATAGTGAAATTAGTTTTTCTTTTTAATGATTCCATTTTTCTCAAGTTTCATTTATTTTAACCGGGAGAAGTTCTGAACTAGACTCTAGAAGGCCAAAATTAATCATACAAGTGGAAAAATGTTTGGGGAATGTTAAACCATTAATAAATGAAGAATAAAATGATATATAGAAATCAAAATGATCTAATTCCAATTTTAATGTAAATAGGAATCAATTTTTCAACCATTCATAAAATACAGATTTCATATTAACTCATTATTGTGGTCAATAAGTATACGAAGAAGGATGAAACTAAATAGTCTATTAATCCAGATAAAGGGAGCTTCAATAATTCAAGAATATGTTTTTATATTGGTTTTGTAAAAGAATGGCATTTTTATATAGGAATGAAAAATTAAATAAATTTTATGTAGAAATCTATTAGATATTCATTAATTTTTTTAGAAGAAATTGTGAAAACATTCAAAGGAGAGAATCTAGAAGGGAAACATTACATAAAAATTCTCATTTTCATTTTTTGTTTTCACAGTTTTGTAATTCCCTTTTCATTAAATTTCTTCTATGTTACAGTTAAAATGAAATAGTAAAATTTTGAATGACTGGTGAATGATATGATTTCCTTTTGTTATTCTTGATTCATTTAACCTTAATTATTATCATTATAGTTCTTTTGTTAACAAGTTACAATACTTTGTATCATTTATTATTATCAGATTTCATTGTATTCAGTTTTTATTTTTTCTATAATTTATGTTTTTGGTTGATGTTCCATCATATCACTTAACTAGGTTCTAGTTCGTATAGGATGAAATAGACATGGGATTAGTGGTGAAGTACATAGAGGTTTTTTGTATATCTATAAAAGGTAGTGTACAATCTAGATTGTTTAGACATAAAATGAAAAAATAGTATTTTCTAAGACAATTGGGTGTATTTAGTAAAACTCTCTCCCACATAATATAGAGCGTAAAAAATATTATATTTTAGTAATGAATAACTTCACCCACAAAAAAATTAATGGTGAGAGGGGAAGTGATCATATATCCTCTCACATATCAGTTAATAAGAGAAAGTGTAGAATAAATAGAGACTAAAATTGCACTGTAATGGGAAACCAACCTTGAACTAATCACCTATACCATATAACTATTTTCAATTTATTAATTCATTAATTTGATTTTTTTTTAAAATAAAATTTTTCAAAATAACCCACTTCAATTAATTAAAGTGGAACATATGATTGCTAAAAATTATTCTCCATCGACAACATAAAAAATTACTATAATATATTATAAAATATGTGATAATTTATTTTGGAACAACCTATGAAAGACTTGTGTCTATCAATATTTTTTGTTTTAGGGAATAAAATATAAAACTGAGAATTAATTCTAGATAGAATAATTCTATTAATGAAAAAGTATATCACTATTATCATTATATATTTCATCATAATATATACTAAATTTTGTAAAAAATAATATTTAAATCCATCTTGGTTAAGATGGAATTTTTTAATTGAGATACATAATGGTTTGTTTCACCTTAATATCATGAGGTTGATTATCCCTAATAAAGATGTCATTTTCTTCAACACATTGTGGAAGAATATAAATTATCACAAAATTGATATACTCTTTGTTTAATTTTTTTACAACACTAAAACACTATATTCCTTATTAGTTATAATATTGAATGAAATTATCCACATATCTATAGTGGTATAATGGATTATTAATTTTTATCCATCCCCTAAGATTAGGAAATAAATATGTATTATAATCCCCATTATCCAACCACAAAATTTTTAATTTAATCTTATTAATTTAATCCTTCTGTTTGATTCGGACATTTATATTTTCATTTAACATGATCTCTTACTTGAAATTAAATTCAAAAGAACCCTTGGAATCTATACAACATTTGAATCATGATTATTTATTTCTCAATGGTATAGGAATCCAAATCAATGATTAAAAATACCTCCTTACACCAAATATTGGGACACATTTTAAAAAAAGTTTAGTTTGAATGCATAAGTAGACATTTCATATATACAATCATGTTTCAAATAGATTTCCTTAACTTACTCCTTACAAATGATACATTTAGGTGAAAAAATTATTTAATCTAAAATAAAATTATACACCTTGTAATATTTTTATATCAACCATATAAATGGATGATGATTGTAAATAAACTTCTGAGGATATGTGTTGTCAATGAAGTTCTATAGGTCTATTATGGTTAGATTCAGACAATATCAATCAATTTTACTATTAGTAAAAAATTTAAAGGATCCTATAGGCCATGTATATTTGTCGGTTTTAATATTGATCTATGAATGTTCCATGTTTTAAATAAAAAATATAATCCATCTGTTAAAATACCCATTTATTGCATACTTACATTTTCATGAGAAACCATTATATAGTTAAAATAACAATCAAGAATACATGGATCAATTGATTTCATATCTTCTTCAAGAATAAAATTCAATATTTCCCCTATCGAAACATATGAATTTATAGAAAAGATTATTGAGCGTCTTAAGAAGAAGTGATTCTATTTAAATATATAAGAACCCATATTATAACACCACTTTGTCATAGAAAAAATTGAGAATTCATCAGTAATAAGGAACTATAATGTTTCAAAAATATATGAGGTAACATTCATGGTAGTAAAATGATATCAGAATATTTGAATGTCAACCCCTATGGAATTAGAAAACAAAAACCTGTGTTTTAAAATTCCAATGTTAATATGTTTATAACACTAAATTTATTTCTTATAGAAACTAACCATGCTGCTATTATATATCCCTTGATAATTTTAGAAGAGTGTATTTATTCAGAATATCGATATCATACCCTTCCTTTCCCAGTGAAATACTTTTTCATAGATGGACATATTATACATATTCCACTATTTTTTTGACTTTACTTTTCTAAAATATGAAAACACCATGACTCCATCTTCTTTATTTGAATCATCATGATTTTCCTTGTTTTTTTATTATGAGCCCTCTAGTAATCCTCTAAAACTATATTTTTTTAAAAATCATATAATTTACATTGTAACATTTTTTTCCATTGTACTATTCGTATGAATATATTAATTTATCAAACTTCTTAGTTTCTAATGCATGATTACATGAATATTAACACCCATTATTTTAAAATTAGGTATCGATTACCCATCTTTGATTCCATCTCTAATAATTTTATTCCATTATTATAGTAATCCAAAATTAACATAATCATTTTCAAATAATAAATTACTTACACCAACAATTGTAACATTGATAGATTATATTATATACATATTTTATTGCATGACAACTTTGACCATATATTTTTAATACATAAGGATGATTCATCATCACTACCCTCCATAATTCCCCATTTCTTTTTAATGGTGTTATTATAAATCTAGGGAATTATCCTTTCCGTTTGTTCTATATTCTAAATACTTGTTCTTTTCTTTTGTTATTATGAATTACATTCTTCCCCTTTATACCGGAGTCAACAAATTGTCGAAAAAGATGAGTGATATTTCCCATATAATATTTTGTGTGTGTGTTTGGTGGTGGTTTTAACATCCCCATATTTTTTGAGATATAGTGTTTTTTAATTTCTTTTATGTCTTGTGTTGTACGCTACACCATGATAAGATTTTTCAATACACAGCACTGTCTTAGCTTGCGATATACGCAATGATAAGATTGGATTGTGTTACACACAATTTCAATTAATTTTTATATAATTAATTTCATGTAAGACCATGTATAATAGAACAACTAAATATTATTATGCCATTTTATAACCTTGTCCTTATAATGGCGGTTATGAACCATATTAACATCCTTTTGAAAAAACTATTAAATTAAAATAAATGAGTTTATAAAATAATAAAATCACTCTTGACAGATTATATTAATTAAATATATGTTTAATATATTTATTATAATTTTTAAAATTAATTTTATATGTTTTATAGACACGATATTAGAATAAATCCAATTATTTGTATAAAAGATGTATTTTTTTTAAAAAAATTCCATCTTTTGATTGTGCACACATTTTAAATCTAGTTTTTAACACATTTTTATATTAAATGTGACAAAATAATCTTATTATTTAAATTTGTAATAAAAAATTACTTTGGTTTAATTTTCATTATTTTTTTGATATGTTTTTTCGTAATAAATAGTGAAAATACTGATATTTATTTAAAAACATTCTTTTTTAAGTCATTACATAGTAAAATTTTGATTTAAATTAGTTTTAAATTATAATTAGTTAATTTGTATCCAATTATGTTTTTGAAAATTATTTTATACATTAATTTCTTATAAAAATATGTTCCATTTAAAATGATGCATTTTTCAAAAAACGTTTTTCGTGACATTTTACCTGTTTGATTTTAAATTTAATTTTCAAACTTATGGGTTTTGAATTTTGAAAAATGGATTTAAATTTGGATTCAGGAGGTCCAAATTTGGAAATAATTCCCTTTTTTTGACATATATGAATAGTAACCATGGAAAATTTTGTTACCGTGGTAAAGGGTAAATTTGGTAATTTAGGTTAAAAATAAAATCATAATGACTATAAAATTACAAATACAAATAAGGAAATTTTATTAGATTAATGTAATTCGAACCTTAACACTTAAGAATCATAATTATATTATTTAATTAACACTTTTTCTAGAAAATGACTTAAATAATATTTAAATTAAATAAAGACACAAAGTGTCATTTTCGTTGTTTTTAAAATCTATTATTTGTCCACATATGGAAAATTGGGTGGTATCAATGAATAAAATTAGTTTTTAATAAATTAATAAACATATTTACCTAATATAATTTTTTTCAGGTTTTGGGGCCATTAAAGAGATATTATGGTGTTTATAATATTTTATTTAATGAAAATTTAATGATGTCACATTTATGTTTTAAATATTATACCATTTTTAAAATAAGTATATATAGAAGATAAATTCAACAATAAAAGATCATATAAAGTATAAAATATTATTATTTATCATGTTAATTTATTTTTAATATCTCTGAAAGAAATAATTACCTTAAATGTTTATATATTGATGATGCAAAATTATTTAATTGATGAAAAATCAAAACAATAATTTTTTATTAAAATGATAATAACCATTAAATGACAAAAACACTTTTCAAAATCCTACTATCTATTTATAATTATAACATTATCTTCCAAGGGTCCATTTATGGACCATTTTGATCCTTATATAAGATATTATGGCACTTATATTATTTTTTTAATTGATGTTAAAATCGTCACATTTCTATTTTAATAAGTATAACATTTTTAATGATTGATTTTACAGAAGTTATATTAGAATAAAAGTATTATAATGGACTATAGTAGATTTATATTTATCATAGTATTTTATTTTTAAATTTTACCCAATAAATACTTTTCTTAAATAATTACACAAAACTAATGTAGTGATTATTTTATTAACAGTAATATCAAAAAAATGTTATTAAAAATATTGAAATAAATATAATTTGGGATAATTAATATAAAAAATTTAAATTTATAGAATTATTTTATCTCATAGGGATAAAAAAGAATATTTATTTTCAGGTTTAAATCTTATGTTGATATTTTAAAAAATCCATGAATTAAATATTGTCAAAGTTTATACTATTGGTTTATTATAAATATATTATTTTAGTTAATTATTTAAAAATAATAAAACAGTTTTAAAAATATATAATAAGTATTATATGATTTAAAATTTCCTGTTTTATACATTTATGGTCTAATTGACCTCAAATAAGAAGAAATTACACTATTTTAAAACTGAACAATTTTCTACCTTAGTTAAAATTAAAATTGAATAACTGAGGGTTAATTGAAATGATAAGGTTTAAATTGACATAAAAAGTTTAATAATAATCACTGGTTGATGAGATTATAATATTATCTCATATAATAATCTAAAAAAACATTTTTTTGGATTTCGGTTGGGTTATTATTTTATTATAAATTAATGTTTTTGGATATTATAAATGTGCCCCTCACCTCTATTATAAAAGGGCACCTCTTCCCTAATTTTTTTCGTAACTCATTAAGCCTTAAAGTTTGTCCATTAATTGAAAATTTGAACACTAAACATCCTTAGTCAGATTACATAGGTTCTTTTCTTCTTAAAATACCAACTCTAGTTCCCATAAGAGGAGATCTAAAGAGATCTTGCCGAAGAAGAGGTAATCTTATTTTCTGATTCTTTCAAGATCATTTATTTTTTAACTTCCTATATCTAGGTTGTTTAAATTATGAAGAAATAAATAAACTATAATGTATACTAGGTTGTTATTATGGTAATGGGAAAACCATATTACACCTTCTATCAATCCTATGAACAATGAATTCACCACACGTGTGAACGTACGACTTACTATCTCTATGTCGGGGTTTAATATGTGTTTCACCCCCATCTAACTTAGATAGGTATAATTATGGAAATAATAACTATATATAATTATTATAAAATTATATTTATTATGTAACAGTATATATACTATCCACTTAGATACAATTTCATACTTAAAGAAATGGTATCATCGCTCGTATATACGTACGACCTATCGTCTCAATGTTGCGATGTGATTCATTCTACATGATATCCATTAAATCATGATTATATATATGTAAAGAATAAATACATATGATATATATATATATATTATGTTAATATCATTTTTTAATGATATATCTATTGCCTAATAAGGATAACCAGCACTTATTCGACAAAACATGCATGGGAAAATAAAGCAGTTAATACCCAAAAATGTAAAATAATGAAATATTATTTCCCAAAAGATGATAATATGATCATATATGATATCATAAAGATAACTATGATACTTTAATAAGTAAATTACATCATTTAAATAATTTTATAAGAGGTTCTAATACACATAAATGAAATTAGATCTATTTTAAGAGACAATTTTTCAATCTCATTTTTTTGAGATTTTTTATATTTAAGTATTTACTGGGGTATATTTTTCATCCATGTATATTTTTCCTAGTTATTCATTATATAATATTATTTATATTCTTCTAATATTTTTATAAAGTCAATTTTACCCATTGGTGAATTTTTATAAAGCATTATGAAAGGAATATTGTTTTTGTATTTGATTTGAGGAACTTTTTTATTTTTTGACAAATATATGAGAAGAATGTTTTATTTTATCTTATATGGAATGAATATATTTTTATGATTATTAATTTCTTTTTTACATGAATCTTACTTTATAATATTTCATGTTTATTTTTGAATAAATTATTTCCTCTTAAAATTTCATTTCATTTTGAGAAAAGAAAGCCTTTTTGAAGAAGAAATGATATTTTCCTAAAGAATTAATTTCAAGTGTTTTACCAAAATAATTTTCCATCCAAGATTAAATTCCTTAATTTGGGGTATGATTCTATCCATATTATCACAATGATTTTAGTTTTGTTTATTATATAATTGTATTTATTAAATCCATTTTTTACATGGATTATGTTATGATGGAATGATGTTTAAGAAACCAATTTTATTCCTTAGGTTATGTTATGATAAATGATTTGTGTTTTTTTTGTAACACATGTGTATGGTTTTAATTATATGATGGGTGTGACCAATATCTCCCTCTAATTAATTGTGTAAAAATTATATCTCATGAGATAGACATGACTTCAATGACAAGTAAATCTGATTTAGTAATACAGGGATGAAACTGAAAGTAAATCAGTTTTAGTAATTAAGGGACGAAACGAAAATTAAATCTCGTTCATTAATTCATGGCTAGAATGAGGAGTGAACTCGGGTTAGTAATGAACATTTTACACTATGATGATTTGGGAAACAAGCCCATGTTAATATGGAAATTATTTTCTACGTATATGCATTTTCTATGATTCCATGTTTTATTCCAATGCTATTTTATCAGGGTTCATGTTCCTTTATGATTAATGCCTTATGTACTACCAATATTTGTTTGATGACTAAATATTTTGATATAAAAAAGTTATTCTCATGTTTTTAGATTATTATGTTTATGTTTTGTGTGATATATTTTCCATGATTATCCTTATTGTGCATCTAAACTCACCCTTTTTATATGTTTTATTTTCCCAAGGATATAAAGAATGGTTTTAGGTAGGAAAACGAAATAGTAATATATTAATGGGAGATGTTGAAGATATTTCACCAAGTTAGTATAATGTGTTCCCAGTTTCTAAATAAACTAAACTAATATGTTCTTTAGGTGTCTTTTTTGGTAATGTATTATGCATTTAGAAAAATTAGTTTAATATCTATATATGTTAATCATGTGTCATTTGAGTTGGTATCAAAGTGATAGTTTAGTCAGCCTATGGAAAATGGGATCAAAAATAATTATTGAGATCCCTAGAGATATATATATGGTATGCCTAGGGATTACCTAAGGATAATTCTAATTAAAGGTTACAGTTCTATAATTATAGCAACAATCATAAATAACCGTGGATTAAACGTATGATATTATAGTTTGAAATTACTTTCCATTGAATAGGGGGTTCTTCCAATATGATTATTGTTACAGATACTTCTCTTTTATGGTTCTTGAAAATAGATTGAAATAACAGGACTCATGTTAATGGAAAAAATGATGGACAATGTGTTGATTTTTCTCATGAGAGAGCACATAAAATGGGGGATGGAAGGTGAATTGTCATTATTATTCCTTATAATAATTCTCATAGTATGATAAATAAAATCAACTTTGGTGAGTTTACTGACCAATATAATAAGAGAAAGATTGAGTTTCATAGTGACCAAGGAGGAAACAATGTTCCATTTTACTCATGTAAATCATGTAGGAATAGGGATTAAGGAGAATGTTTCAAAGGAATAGAAAGATGCTTTTTGTGTGAAGAAGAAGGACACAATTCTAGTAATTTCAATGGAAAATGTTGCGTTTACACAATGGAAAAAGGATAATAGTATTGTTAAGGAATAAATAATGGTTAACTTTTTTTAATGTGGAATGTATAGGCATTATGCAGATCGATTCCCTAAGGAAAAATCTCATGAAGAGAATTAGCATGGTCGAATGGGTACTATTTATGTTCATGACTATAAAGATACTATAAATGAAATAAGAGATGAAGGAAGTGTTAAGGAATAAAATGATGAAGCTCGGTCAATGTTTTAGGAAGATAGTTGAATGATTTATTGTTTATCAAGAATAATTTTTTATAAATAATATTTTTATATTTGGAATAAATATTCATTTAAGGATTGGTACACTATCTTTTCCCACTTGTATTTGGTATTATATGTCGAACGGTACTAGTAACGATGAAATGTTATTCAGATATTCTTTGAAAACACATTATATTTACATAATGATGGGTTAATAAGTTAATTATATTTTTTATATTATTCATGGCCTAATGAATGATAGAAGAAAAAAGTTATATCTTGGTTTTATTATATATAATTTTTGGTATTTTTGGTAAGAGTTAATTTTTGACAGCATGCATGTTTTCACTAAGGTTCTACAGTAATTCATGTTATTACCATGTTTCAAGAGAATAAATAATTAAGGTATTCACATGTTTGGAATGTGACCAACAAGAAATTTTTATGAGATATGGGAGATAAATGTTAAGACGATTTATTTTACCCATAACAAATTTTTGAGATGTTCATCTCTTACAAGGATTGTAAGGTTATAAATTTATGGAATGTTTATGTTAGAATTCATATTACGTTTGATTGAATAAAGTCTTTTCTGAAAGTAGGTGGAATTATGAATATTTGATAACTTGTACAATAATTTTTTCAATAATGGTAGATGGAATGACCAATCATTCAATTTATGGATCATTTGTTCAGCTAACACTTCAGGAACGAAAAGTTGAACTTCATTTCATTTAATAAGAGATGATGTGGAAATTGTTCAAGGCACGAACAATGGTGATATTGTGCTAAAAACAGGTAATTATTTTGTTTGATATTCTTTAACTTTAGGAAAAGGATCTTGAAATCCGAAAATGTTATACTAGTACCCTTTTATCAGATGAATTAGATAGTCACTTAGATCATCACAGATTCAAGGCTTTATGGTAGTTAACTTTTTCTTAACGATGCTCGCTATCACTCTCCATCAAAACATGATAGTTATATTTCCCTTCCATATCCAAGTTTTCACTTCTTACCTACTTTCTCATATATGGAAACCCATTGGTAATTTACTTTGGTTAACTATTCTGCTTCTAACATTTCTTTTTAAAATGATGTCTTAGTATTCCTTTTTACGATGTCGGTTTCTATGAAAAAAATATTTTAAGTAGTAACCCTTTTATAAAACAGAAGAATTTAAATTGTGATATTCTTTTTTAAGTAGTTTTAATGTAATATCATGATATTTTTATAAGATATTGTTTTTTTTAATTTTTTCGATGTCTTATGTTTCATGCTACACCAAGACATGCTTGTGTAATACACAACACCGGCTTAGCTTGCGGTATAAGAAACAATGTTCTTGGATTGTGTTATACAAAATTTCAAGTACATTTGATATAATTCTTTTCATACAATTCCATGAACAAGAGAAAAACTAAATATTATCATGTTACCTTATAACTTAGTCATTATAATGGTGGGTTTGAACAATATTAACTCTCTTCTGAAAAAAAATATTTAAATGAAAATATGCGAGTTTATAAAATATTAAAACCACTTTTTATGGATTTTATTCAGTAAATACATGTTTAATTAAATTAATGTAATGTTTAAAATTAATCTTATAGGTTTTATATACATGATATAAGAATAAATTTACCTTTTCTGATAAAAGAATTATTTTTCAAAACAATATATTTTTATGCCTTTTCATGGCACACCCATTTTAAATATAGTTTTGACACATTTTTATATTAAATTAGATAATATAACCTTTTTTATTTTATTTTGGAATATAAAAAATTACTTTGGTTGAATGTTCTGTATTTTTTTTGATAAGTTTAATTTTTTAATACATAGTCAAAATATAGATTTTTATTGAAATAAATATTTTCTTTTTAATTCATTATATAAAAAATTATTATTTGAATTAGTTTTAAATATAAATTAGTTAATTTTTATCCAATTATTGTTTTTGAAAATTAATTTACAGAATATTTTTTTATAAAATCATTTTCCATCTAAAAAAAAGAATTTTTCCAAAAAAAACTATTTTTCATGACATTTTACCTGTTTTATTTTAAATTTAATTCTGTAAATTTTTTGTTTTAATTTTTGAAAAATGGACTTCATATTTTTATTCATGAGGTACAAATTTGGTAATTTATTCACTTTTATTTTTGACCAATATGAATAGTAATCATGGTAAATTTAGTTACTACGATAAAGGGTAAAATTAGGTAATTTAGGTTAAAAATAAAATATTACTGAATATAAAATGTCCAAAATAATGAAGAAAAATTATTTTATTGTTGGAGTTCGACCATTAATACTTAAGGATATAAATTATGTCATTTAATAGACACTTTTCCATAAAAGGACTTAAATAAAATTTAAATATAAGAATGACAGAAGGTGACATTTTCTTTTTCTATAATATATATTATTTATCTACACATGGACAAATTAGTGGTATCAATGAATCTAAATAATAATTATTTTAATTAATAAACATATTTACCCAATAATATTTTTTTTATGTTTTTTATATATTTGAGAGATATTATGGTATTTATAATATATTATTTATTGAAAATTTAAAGATGTCACATTCATGTTTTAAAAAACACATATTTTTTATAATAAGGTTATATAGAATAAAAATTCGAATATAAATACTCATTATAAATATAATATATTTTTATTTATCATGGTAATTTGTATTTAATTTTTATGAATGAAAACATTATATTAAGGGTTTTTATATTGATAATATCGAAATTATTTAATTGATGAAAAATCAACAAAATAATTTATATTAAAATGTTAATGACCATTATAAGATAAAAACACATGAAAATTATTATTTATTGAGTATATATTGACTACTATCATCTATGTGTCTAGATATGGACCATTTAGAGACTTATATCATAGATTATGACTCTTATATTATTTTATTTCAAGTGATGGTAGACTTGTCACATTCAAATTTTAATAAGTATAACATTTATAATGATTTATTTTCATGAATATATATTAGACTAAAACCATTCTACAGAAATATAGTTGATTTATCTATATTATAGTATTTAAATTTTAATTTTTTTCCCAAAAATAAGTATCTGAAATAATTACCCAAAACTTATGTAGTAATTATTTTATTAACAGAAATATCTAAAAAATGTTATTAAAAATATTAAAATAAATATAATTTTGAATAATTAATGTTTTTATTGAATTTTATATAATTCCTTGAACACATATAAATTTAATATAATATCTTGTTCATGTATAAAATCTTATCGTTATATTTTAAAAAATCTACGAATTAAATAGTGTCAAAATTGACACTATTAATTGTTTGTCAAAATATTTTTTTATTAAATTATTTAAAAATAATATAAAATTTTAAAAAGTATAAAATAATTATTAAATGATTTGAAATATTATATGGTAATAATTTATAGTCTATTTGACATCAAATAATTATAAATTACACTATTTTAATATTGAACAATTTATTACCTCAGTTAAAATCAAAATCGAATAACTGAGTGTAAATTAAAATTAAAAGTTTGAGATTTATATAAAAACAAGTATAAAAATAACTGGTTGATGAAATTACAACCTTATACCGTATTATATTATAAAATAAGAAATTTTGCAGGTTTTTTATTTGTTTTTTTATTAGAAATTAATATTTTTGGAGATAACAAATGTGCACCTCATCTTAATTATAAATGGTCACATCCTCCCTCATTTCATAAATAATCATTAAGCCTTAAAGTTAATCCATACCCTGCCCATTTCCCTTATCATCTTCTTTAGTTACATTATAGTGGTTCTGATCTTCTCAAAAGACCTAATCTAGTTCCATTAATTGGATATCTAAGGGGAGCTCGCTGAAGAAGAGGTAATCTCTATTAGAAAATAATATTTTTGGAGATAAAAAATGTGCACCTCATCTCAATTATAAAAGGCCACATCCTCCCTCATTTCATCAATAATATTTAAGCATTAAAGTTTATCCATACACTGCCCATTTCCCTGATCATCTTCTTTAGTTACATTCTAGAGGTCCTAATCTTCTCGAAAGACTAACTATAGTACCATTAATTGGAGATCTAAGGGGAGCTCACTGAAGAAGAGGTAATCTCTATTACTGACTCTCTCAAGATCATTTCTTTTTTTACTTCAACTACCATAATTATTTACATTATAAAGTAATAAATATTGTATAAACTAATGGTTATGGAGCAACCATATTCCACCTTCAACACATCCTATAAAAAATGAAATTACCAAGTGTGTGTACATATGGCTTACCGTCTCTATGCCATGGTGTGATCTGTTTTTCTACACCATCTTACTTAAATGAGTATAATTATGGAAATAATTACTATATTTTATTATTATAAGAAGGTATTTATTCTAGAATAATATATATACAATCCTCTTCATACCATTTCATACGTAAAGAAATCATATCATCACTCATGCGTGCATATGACCTACCATCCCTAAATGTGATGTGATTCATTCTACATGATATCAATTAAATCATGATTACATATATCCATAGAATAAATAAATATAATATATGTTATTTTAATTCCATTTTTGATTGATATAACTATGATATGAGCAGGATAACTAAAACTTGTTCGACAAAACATGCATGGGAAAATAAAGTAGTAAATACGCGAATAACTAGTATTAATGAAATATTATTACCAAATGGATGATAATTTGATCATATATGATATCATAAAAATAACTATGATTTTTTAATAATTCAAAAAAATCATTTAAATAATTATACAAGAGTTTTGGATACATTCAATGGATACCAAACCTATAGTATGGGATAATTTTGCAATCTCATTTTTTAGAGATTTTTTATACATAAGTATTTATTAGGGTATATTCTTCATCCCCAAGAATGTTTCCAAAATATTAATTCTATAATAGTCTTTGTATTATTATAAAGTTTTTTATAGTCAATTTTACCCATTGTTGAATTTTTATTAAGTGGTAGGGACAGAATATTTTCTCATTCTCGATATAAGGTACTTTTTGACTTTCAGAAAAATGTACATGAATAATGTTTTCTTTTAACTTATATGAAATGAATGGATTTTTATACTTTATTAATACCTTATTTCCATGAATCATCTTTTCTAATATTTTGAGTTTATTTTCAATAAATTGTTTTCTTTTAAAATTGCATGGAATTTTGAGAAAAGAAATCTTTTTTGAAGAAGAAATGATATTTTCTAGACTAATTAACTTCAAGTGTTTTATAAAAAAAATTTCATCTAATTAAGATATATTAATTGAAATAGTGATATAATTCTATAGGAAACAATAATTAAAACATTTAACCTTCTAGAGGTTATACTCTTATACCTATATTTGATCTAATTCTAGCAAATATAGTTTGGAACAAATTTTTATGTCAATTATATTATCTTATATAAAATAGACTCCTATATAGAACTAAACAAAACATATCTCTCTTATTTATGTATTAAAAAAATATAAATTATGTAATACATAAACTGTGACTCAAGAATAAAAAAATATAATACTACCACTAGAGTTTATAAATAACACAAAATAATTAAAACATGATGTAAATTATAGCTTATAAAAGTTATTTTATATTAAACTAAATTAAAAATGTAACTTCAGTTAGATTAATTTATGATAAAAATAATAATAAATTTGATAAATTATATTCAATGAACATTTATTTTATGTAATGTTTTGACATGAAAATGTTAGTACAATTATAAAACAAATAATACCCTCCTTCTTTATTGAAGAGTTTTTTGAGGTTATGAGAAAATTGAAATGATAACAAAAAATAATAATCACATTGCATTAATAATAACTAAATCATGTTTAATGAGTCCAAATTTGTTCTAATTTAATGGTTCAGTGAAAATTTCAGTAAGCACATTTTCAGTTCTCACAAACTTGATAATAATATTTTCTTTTTTTTGTGTAGTCCCAAAGTATGTGGTTTCTTATATCAATGTGAATCACATGTAAATAGTGTTTTGGGTTTATAGATAAAGCAATTACAATTGTATTTTAAAAAAAATCAAAATTTGAGTAATATGTAAATGAAAATTTATTAGTGTGTGATTCATCCACAAAAAAAATTATGGAAAAACTTCTCAGTGCCATGTGTTTTGATTGAGTGGTGGAAACTAAAAATGTGTAATTTTTTTTTCAAGACCATGAATTTAGATACTCAATTAATAAATAGAATTTTCAAGAACTTGTTTTTCTATACATATTTCAAACTCCGAATTCAAATTCAAAAATACTCTTATGACAACGATTAGTCCCACATGAAGTAAACAAACTATGTTTGGGGGTTACTTTAAGGTAGGGTAAAACATGATTGAATCAATCAAGATGGAATTTTTTAATATTTTATTATAATATTTACTATAATAATATACAGTAAATAACTTCCCAATGACTATACATTAAGTAGAGTAATATTTCATTTGTCTATTTGGATAAATTTTGAATATTTAGTTAACTAGATCCATCAAGATCCAATTTATAGGAGGTAACTATTGGTGATGAATTGGTTGTTTTTATTCCTCATGTATCTTGAGGAGTTAACCATCTCATGGGAGATGTTATGAGACCAATTTCAAAACAATTTTCTTTAATTTATGATGAAGGTGGAAAATATCCAAGAACTGTTTACCCTTCGATAAGGTAATTCCAACATGCAATATTTTGAGATCCACTTCCAGAACCATCACCATTATATTGGTGTTTTATTTTTAGATGATAAGGTTATGGAAAATTATTTTTATAAGGCTTTTTCATCCATTATTCCAACACTAGGTCACCCTATTTATGATTTAAACATATCCCAAGGTGTTGGTGATATTTGAGGTCATTCAGAGGTTGATTCCCAGGACTAGATAGTCACGAGTGGGGATCCCTTAAAATTAATTATGTAGTACAAATATTTTATGAGGTACCTAGTTTTTTGAATATAAGATATTTTATATATTAATGGGTAGTTCATATCCCTAATTATCTTTTTTATCCATGGGTGGTGAATCTGTTTCACCTTACAAGGGATCAGACACATTTTTTTCATGTGGAGGATGTGGTCATCAACAACAAGAGTTCCCAAATATTCAGAGTCGGTAACATGCAGCAGCTATTTCACTTTAGGATCTTCCATTAAGAATATTTCATTCGATATAGTAGTATTAGGGTGCTGGAGCTTTTTATCATCATAGAGTAAATAGGATTGGAAAAGGTTATCCGAGAGACACCCAATCCTTAGAGAGAAGAGTGTGATATTTAAGTGTTCATCATGAGGGATACATGGTTTATTATGTAGGTTGTGGTACGTTGCATGCTCTAGAGTTTCAATAATTTGGAGAGAAATATGTCATTCATGGTACCATTTTTTATTTTATACTTCGGTGCATTTTTTTTAATTTAAGTGTTATAAACATCTTCATATCAGCTACACTATATTATTCATAGGGAATTGAGGTAGATAGAATTCCAGTCCCTTGGAATTGACTATGACAGTTGGAGATGGATTTTATCTATATGAAGTATATAAGGACCATGATCTAGTGATGAGGTTCTAGAACTATTGGGGAGACCTCCTATATTTACATATAAAACTACAAGTAATCGTTTTCATCATTTACTATCCATATTTAGTGTATAATAATAGGGAATGATTATAGAGGTAGATTCTATTCTATGATGATGATAGAGATATTTTAGTGTTCATTTGAATGTAATAACCTCATATGCATCAAAGAAAGGATCCATACTTTTCATAATTGATGGTCAAGTTGATGATGAGTTTTTCATATAATTAGTAGGTGATGTTTCCAAGGGTTGTGGAAGTGTACCCTAATGTCGTTCTTGAGTAGGTTGTGGCATTACCCCTATATGGGAGACTGAGTTTATGATAGAGATATAGAAAGGATAATCTTCTCCCTTGATTTCTTCATATAAGATGGTACCTTTTATGTTGTGAGATATGTGGGTATAGATCAATGATACATTGAATAGAGGCTATTTTTGACTAATACTACCACCTTGGTGTGCCCCAATTTAGTTTCTAAAAAAGGCGGATGGATGTTTTCTTCTCTTTATTGTCTATCACCACTAGAACATGGTGAAAATGAACAATATATATCATCATCCACATATTAATGACTTATTAAATCAGTTTAGGAGAGATAGTCAACTCTTTAAGATCAAAACATGGTATGGATGTCATCAACTATGGATAAAATATGAACATATAACAAAGACCAATTTATGATGTTGTTATTAGCATTACAAGTTCATTATGATGTCATTCAATGTGAAAAACACTCAAATCATGTTCATGGGTTTGACGAATTAATTATTTTTAGGGTTCATATATTATTTTATAGTGATTTTTATTAATGACAATCTTGTTTAATCTATGTCCAAGGAGGATCATACCAAGCATCTACATGATACTTTGGGAGTTCTCTTTAGTTAGATGATATTTGGGAAGCTGTGAAAGTGTGATTTCTTGGCTCATGAAGTTAGTTTATTAGGTAATTACATGTCATAACATGTTGTATCTATGAATCCTTCTATTATCAAGGTAGTTTTTTCTTAAGTATCCTCAATGATAATTGCAAAGCTGAAAAACTTCCTTAGAACTTAAGGCTATTATAAGAGTTATATAAGAATTTTTTCTCAGGTTATAACTCCCACAAAAGACCTTTAATAGAAGGGTTCAAGTGTTCATTTAGAAAATTCAGTGTCAATTATCATTAATTTATGTAAAGGATATGTTTTTCAGATCTCTAGTTCACTATTTTCAATAACATGGAGTTCTCTTTGAGGTTTTTTATGATACTCCATATCTTGGATTGGGTTGTGTTCTAATGTAGAAGAGATTTTTTTATGGGTATCAGAAATTTAATTATCATGAGAGTAACTATACCATATATAATCATTCATTGAAATAATTCATGTTTCCTTGCATTTGTGGCCATATTACCTAATTGGGGAGTGTTTTATAGTTTTTACAGATGATAATATCCCATGGTATGCCTTCACCCAATGTGACCTAAACTTGAAAAAATAATGGTGGATGGAATTACTAGAGCATTAATTAATCAGGATATCATATACACTAAGAAGTTGTAATTTGAGAGCTGATGCACAATGTTGGAAGTCACAAAGTGATTCCATGCTCGAGTTTTGTGATTCATGGTGAGTAATGTAAGATCTCTCAGTGATGCAAATTGATATGGGTGTGTCTAGTGGAAGGGGAATCATTTTTCATTAGATAGTGAATTCTAATTTGGTGTATTAGGTTGAGTAATCTAATCTAAGTTATTCTACGGTGGAGTTCTAAATAGATCGGGTTGTCTATGGAGATACCTCTGGTGGTTGTTTTGAAGACGAACAACACCAGTTGTTATTATAGGTAAGCTTTTTTCCATTTGGATATGCGTAAATATCCTCTCTATGAGTTCCATATCTCACCATTTGAGTCACATATTAGAATAAAAAAGATGTATGAAGGTCTAATAGGTCATTTGTTTGTGGCCTTAGTTGAATCATTCAGATGAAGAGTTTCTCTCTCGATGTTAGGTTTTCTATAAGGTAAAGGCTGATCACCACATACATAGTGATTTTCTCCTGCAATTGGATGTTTCCTAGTGTAATTTTGAGGACATATAGATAGAATTAATCACTAACATGCCTCTAAATTTGGGAGAAAATGATTCTATATGGGTGATAATAATCCATTTTAATAAGTTATTCCACTATATAGTGATCAAGGATTCGAGCTCCGTGGAGGTTTTGTTGAGTCATTATGATAAGAAGGTGGTTAGACTCCATAGAGTCTTAAAGATGATAATTATTGACCATGATCCTTAATTTACATCTAGGGTGTAGAGAGGTCCCCATTATGATTTCTTATATATATTATTCTTTATAAAATCTTCTCATTCTCATTAGGATGGTCAAACAGAGAGGACCCATCTGAATCTCAAGAACATTATGTGAATGTGTGTCCTAGATTTTGGAGATTTGTGGATAGGGAACCTATATTTGGTTCAGTCTTCTTTTGAAAATAGTTTTCAATCCACCATTTATATATAACCACTTGAATAATTATATGGATGACGCATTTATTCTCCGTTATGCGGAACTGGGGTCACAATGTCAGATATTCTCAGGCCAAAGCTAGTGTAGAGATCGATTGAGGCCATTCAAGTAATCCACGAGAGGATAGCGGTAGTATAGGGGAATCATAAGTCTTATATAGAAAATAGTAGGAGACTAATAGAGTTCTATTTTAGGGATCATGGTTTCCTAAATAGGACACCCCATTGTGTTCAATGAAGATATACACACATGAATAAGCATTATACCATTTTTTGAGGCCTTTTAAGGTGTATGATCATGTTGGTGTCATTTTATATTGGAAAACACTTCCCCTAAAGATTATTCAGATATAATATGTCTTTTTATATTTCATATATTTTATATTATCTTCAAGAAAACATTCTCATCACTTATTAGGGTGAAATTGAGATTGATAATAATGTGACCTTTGAGAAAAAGAATTTAGAGATATTGAACCTCTAGGAGAAGGTGTTTTAAGGGTGTCATAATACCTTGGTCGGTGTCTTATGGTGACACTATGTCATGGGGGAGATCACCTAGGAACATCATTCACGTATACACACTTATTGTCTAGATCTATTTGATGTTTGGATCTTCTCTTGTAGTGATTCTTGTTTTTTGTTGTTGACCATTATTAGGATTATGAGATAATTTTATCTTCATTAAAGATAAGGATATAGGCTATATCCAATTTTAGAGGTATCCTTACCATGATAGTTTTTAGGATCTATTTTTTTTTCTGTTGTGTGGTTTTGTCCTTTATTCCACCGAGTGAGGTGGTTGATCTCTTGTGCTTGAAAGATTCTTGAGAGGTATCATATGGGGTGTATTTTTAGATGACCCCTTATTTTTTTTATTTTCTATAAGGTTTGTTTTAATTTCTTACGGATTATAATTTTTGGAGATTTATTTTATGTGATGTCTTGATTCCTTTTATCCCATACATTTTCAGGTTTTCAAATCATTTGGTGCAAGTAGTAATCCTAGAGTAGGTTCACTAGAGTTTTGGAGATGAGTGGAATCTGTTCCCAAATATTGTTTTGGAGCTAGTTGTTTAAGGCTTCTAGTTTTGTGATTTATTCCTCATAGTGAGGTGGCTGATCTCCTTTGATGGAGAGATTATTGAGAGGTATCATGTGCACTGGCTTTTGGGATTCCCCCTTTTATTTTCCTTTTCTATAGGGTAGGTTTTAATTTCTTGAGGATGAGAATTATTTAATGGGTACATTATATAAGGTCTTCAATTATTATATACCATATATTTTCATGTTTTCAATGGTATTTGTGCTTTGAGGAAGCATAATGTATGTTAGGTAGTTCTTGGAAGATGAAATTCAGAAGAATAGGAAGTTCATTGTGTGATCTACAGTTCATGATGAGAGAGTTCAACTCATATATTAAAAAGGAATTATCGACATGAGAATAGAAGTTCATAGAGTTTGATTCATGATGTGTATGGTATAATCATGATTTTAATGTATGAGGTGTTATATTATAGTGACACAATCCCTTAAACCATATTATTACATGATTTTAATAATAGTTGTCAACGAATTTGAAACAAAGGATAAAAAATTATAGTTTCGTTGGAAGACTGGGTACATAAAGGGAGAACATGAATCTAGAATAAAAGTATTTTTATTATTATCTATAATAAGATCCTAACTCCCTTTGAGGTCATAAAAATGCATAGGATAACCCATGTAATACATAGACAAAAGGGATGATATAAAAATCCCAATAAGGGAATAAAAATGGAAAATAAGCATGACACATGAGTCCGAAGGCATAACAATATTAAATAAAAGTAATTGATCAAGAATAAACATATAAGGTCATAATATATAGGGCATGGAATCATATTATCATTGAAATAGAGGAATTTGGAAGAAATATATATCATGACATAAACATTATTTAGGGATAACTACCAAGACGATTTCACATGGTGGAAAGAGTCCCATAATGGATTTGGTTTACTCCCTAATACTAGACATAACATCTCATGAGAAAAAACCTTACCCAATACATTAGATGACCATCTGGGTAAACCCATCATAACATGTACATTCATATGTGTTCCATATAAATAAATCAAACATAAGGTATAATAATAAGGGTTACCGGTCAAATGAAATGGGTTCTGTGATCAAGTCACAAGGCAAAGCCAAAGGAGGTATCATAATGGTTTCCATAAAACAAGTGATTATAATTATTATTGGAAATTGATAAAGTAAATATTGGAACAAATCATGAATAATAAAATCCAACATAAGTGAAACCTTTTAAAAGAGTGTCAAGGTAACTTTAGGAATGTGTCACTGAAGAATAGTTTTAGAGAAAATAATGAATGGTCACTTGAGAGGATAAAAGAATAATTATTTAAATAAAACCAAAAATGAACTAAAATTGTTTTTAATGATAAAATGAATGATTATATAATTTTTTTTGGATTAAGAAAATTTATGTAGTGTACTTTAAAATTGGCATTAAACAAATACGTTCACATTAATCGTGTTTGCTTCTCAAGAGGAACTAAGAAGGGAACCATTTACAAATTTATTTCCCTAAAAAGGAAAAATGAATTGATGTAGATATATATTTTTTGAAACTTTATATAAAATATGTGATATTTATATAAGAATAATGAAGAGATAAATTGAGGCAAATAGAGATAAAAAATTACCCAAAGGAAATATAATGGTTTGTAGAGATCCCTTGCCTTATGTTTGAATGAGTTTAACACCTGCACTTAATGTTATGGATAATAAAATTAGATTCATTAATTAATTAACTCATAAGATCCTCCACATATTTGTTCATTATTTTAATTTCACTATTTTTTGTATGTCCATTTCAAAGAGTTATAAAGTTCAATTTCATTGTTCTGGGGCGTTCATTTCATGGATTCATGATCGATTCACTTGTGTATAATTTAGGAAGTTATTTTAAAATGGAAGGAAAATAATAAAAGTGAATTGAATCAATATTAATGTAATTCCAAAAGATTATATGGTCCCATAAATCAATTTTTTGACATGTGACTGATTCATTCAATAAAATGTTAATGATAGATGGTTAGTTTATTTTGGAGCGTTTTCCTACTTTCTCAAACCTATTCCATTATATTTAATACTATGTTTATATATTAGTTACATAAAACTAAATAAGTTATAAAATTATTATGAAAATATTATATAATAATAATAATAATAGTTTTATGATCCGCGTTGAAGGTGGTAATGGAAATGAAAACTTAGTATCCATAGAGACAATTAAACACCACAATTTGGACAATAGTTTTGTTTCTTTGAATTAGGGGATATGAGGAAATGGATGGATAAAATATATAATATTAGAAATATAAAATTCATTATTATAAATTATACATGATTTATTATGCTATGATCGGTGAATTAGGTGACAATAATGTAGAAGATGAAGATAAATTAAAAAGGTAGTTTGAGAATGTTACCTATTAAATATCACCTCCTTGAAGGAACGCTTAAAGAACATGGAATTGGTATTTTTGTGAGACCATAATCAATTGTATGTGGGGAGAGTGGGGAGGAGGGGTTAGGTATATATTTGGAAATCATCAAGGATTATAAGATGTTAGGATTAGTTGTGGTGAGGTGTGGCATTTATAAGGAGAGTAGAGTAGTGTTTTTGATTATTATATTCATTAGTTTATTATTTTGTCTTAGTACTGTTAATTTTATTTATTTTTGCTAATATATATAGAAATAATTCATTATAGTTTGAACGATTTGTTTCTTACATCATCCATGACTCAAAAAATCATGTATTTTTTCTTTAATGTTAAATATCACAAATTACCTTATTTCACTATTCACCCAAAAGTATACTATCTTAGAGAAATAGAAAAATTCACCATAACCATTTTTGGACATGTATATTTCAAAATTTTAATCCATTTTTTTAAAATATTTTTCTAAATATGAGAAATTTATGTTTTAAATCAAATCATCATTTATTTGAAAAATACCAATTTAAATAATAAAATCGATTTTATGGCCCTTTGAAAAATTACTTATGGTCTCATAAAATTATCTAATAATTATAATGTAGCATAATATTAATTTATGAATCTATTTTATAAAAAACTATTTCTTTTAAATCATAATATTAATTATAAATTTTCAAATAAAACAGTTACTTTTTACCAAGATAATAACACTTAATTATTCATTTTTAAACATTTTTTTACTTGTATAATGATATAAATATTTCATATTTTCATTTTATAAGATACCTAAATATTATTTTACATTTCCATATGTTATTTTACTATAAAACTACAAAAACACTATTCTAAATTGTCATATTACACTTCTAATGATCAGGTTAATATTCTTACAGTAATATTACAATTCCAACAACCCAATTTATAATGTTAATATGGGTTCACTACTTTATATAAATACCTATTATTACATTAATTCTTCATGAAATTATTTTTAATCTTATTTATATTTATACCTTTATCTTAAAATAAATATTTAATTATCAATATTATGTTTTATTTCTATAGCTTTATTCGCATGTGCAATCATTCTGGTGAATTGACCTGATCAAAATTATCTTATTCTTATTCTATTTTTTCTATTTTTATCTAACATTAATATTTTGAATAGTTATTTGATTATTTCATGACTAAATCATCATTCATCAATTCTTTGAATAATGTAATATTGGTTTCTCTATGTGATTTATGTGCTTTATACTACATGACATAATCATAAGAAGATGAATGTCATCTATAGAATTATAGTTCATTACAGTCTTCACCACTTATAAAACTCTAACATTGAAATTTAATTTTTCATGCTAATTTTAAAATAGGTGAGGGTACTTTTCCTTCATCACTTCCTCTAGTTACCATGTCTCCTCTTCATATTTATGGTTCCTACTTAGTACTTATACAAGGTGAGTAGTCCTATTGTGAAGAATATTATCTCTACTGTCCAAGATATTCGCCAAGAGCCTCATAATAGAGGTCATTTTTAAACTATATTACATATTAAATCAGAAAATTTCAGGGATATGATAAGAACATATTCCGAAGTGATACATGGAAAACATCATGATCATGAGACATGGTTGGTGGAAGTGATAGTATATATGAAACAACTTCGATGCAATCAAGAATCTCAGAGGGGAAAATTTACTTGGGACATACATTTCCATTCATCCCAAATCTCATGACTATATTCCCTGGAGATATGATGAGGAATACGTTATCACTAACCTCAAGATCTAGGTTCCTTTAATGATTGCCTGCATAACTCTTTTGTCAACATTGGGAAGACTTGATGTACTGTTAAATGGTCTACACCTATTCTACCATTTCCTCGACCACTTCAGATCACATAAGCTTATGATCACCTACTTCATCCCATTATGTTTTCATTTTCAATATTTTCCCATAAAGGTCTTCATATAGAGGAATTTTGATATTTAATTGGAAACTATTATTTTAAGATAATTAAAATATAAGAAAATGATTTTCCCATACTCCTTTGGTGTCTATCGAGAATTCTCTCAGCATATATTCTAATGTATGAATAGTTAAATCAGACTAGCCATGAATCTGGGGGTGATAAGCTAAATTGATTTTTAGGGACAATTAATATCATTATGTTTCCAATGTCCATATAGGTTTGGGTAATGGTTTCATAATCACTTGATAAAGTTTCCATTCATCCTTCACTTTTGGACATGCCAGGCACTTTGAAGATTAATTAGTGTCGTCCTTCTTCATATTGTCCCACCAATAGTGGTCTTGAAGCTCTTGATTCATATTTTTGATCCCAATGTGGATGGATAATGTAAAGTTACATAAATATTTAAAAATATCACCTTTTATCTCAAGATTTAATGGTACAAATAGGCATGACACAAATCTTATGACTCCATCTTCATTAATTTTAAACAATGATGATTTCCCATTCTTGATAGATTGCACTTTTTTTTGAATTTCCATATTATATCATTGAGCATACTTTATCTTTTATAAAAGGTATGTTTGAGAAATAATTTTAGAAAGGAATCATTATTTCCCTCCATTTATATTCCCATGTCCATCCCATTATGTATAAGAATATTGGTACCTTATCAATTCACATCATTGATAATGTTATGAGATCCTTTCTACCTAGAGAATCTTCAACTTTATTTTATTTACCATGTTGGTAGTGGTTTGAAAAGTAATAATCCTTATTGTTCACTAACCATATTCATTAGAAAATATTAAGATAATTCTATGTTAATATATATTTTATGCTATTGTGATTAGTATATATCTCACACTTCTCACCATAGAGATAATTCCACCATATTTTTAACATGAAGATTACAACCGCTAAATCCAGATCAGGCATGGGTTAGTTCATCTCATGAAATTTCAGCTTCCTTGTAGTGTAGGATATCACTTTATCATTTTTCATAACTAGACAGCCTAATCCCTTATTTGATACATCACTGCATACCATAAATATTTCTGCACTTATGGGTAGTGTATGTACTCGTCCAATGATTGGAGCCTTTTTGAATTCAATGAAGCAATATTCACCTTAAATATTCTAGAAAAAATTTACTCCCTTTAGAGATAGCCTTATTAATAGGCTTAACAATCATTATAATTTCCTCACAAATCATCAGTAATATGCAACTAGACAAAGTAAACTATGGATATCCCTTAAAAATGCTGGTTTGGGCGACTCTTAAATTGCCTTTGTCTTAGAAGGCCCCACATATATCATTTTTCTTGTGAGAACATGTCCCGATAAAGATACTTACCCAATATATAACTCACATTTACAATAATTTCCATATATTTTCACCCTTTTAAAATCATTTTTAAAAATAATCAAATGTTTCTCATTGTCCTCCTTTCTCTAGGAGTATATCATAATATCATCCATAAAGACTACAATTTTTCTGAGGTAATATATAATTATTGTCTCCATTAAGTAAATTATAATTGATGGATAATAAGTGAGTCAAAAGTGATTAACTGTGAACACATAGTGTTTATACATCTTTTGAAAGGCAGTATTGGGAATATATATCTTATTCACATTTAATTGGCGATTTCCCGACCGAAGGTCCACCTTAGAGAAATATATGGCTCGACTTAGTTGATTGAGAAATTCATCTATATGTGTAAGTACATAATTGTTATTTATCATTATTTTTTTGAGCATGGGATAATCAATCCCGAAGTGAGTTGATCCATATCTCTTACCAATGAAGAGGACCAAGACACCCCGTGGTGAAGCACGTACATATATAAAACTCATGTCGATTTTCACTTATAACTTTTTATTTATTTATTATAAATAAATGGTGGTATCCTATAGGTATTATTTTATAAGGATATAGATCTAGGTATAATTTTAATGGAAAAATAAACCTCTATGTTTTGAGTAAGAATTATTAGTTTTTGATGGAATACATCAGTATAGTCCCTTAGAGTGGGTATTTATTCAAGCATGATCCTTTCCTTTGTCTTAATATTTTTATCTAGATATGATTACTCAGAAATAATTAGTATCCATGATTGAGAAGGATATTTATTTTCCTCCATACAATTTTATAAAATTGGAGGATGTCATGGGATGTGAAGAGTGATCTCCCTCTCCTGACAGTTGAGGTTGGCTTTATATAATGATCACCAATCAATGTGTATATAATAGAAAACTCCACCAATGGAATTAATATGATACTTTATATAAGGTTTAATCCAAAAAAACTAATTAGGGTGGGGTTATATACTCTAGATGAAATAACATCCCCATTCTCTGTTCTCATGGATAACCCGACCTTCATATTTTGAGGTGGATTTTAAATAGTACAACTAAAATTGAAAGATATGAAGGAATGTGTAGAACCCAAATAAATTGTTATATTTTCTATTCTTAAATGAATTAGTTGTATACCTATCACTTCGTCATTGTGGGTATCAACTTTAGTTGTAGTGATATAATATTCCCTTTCTTGCTTCCTTGGTGTATTTTTTTATTTATTTTCTATGAAAACCCTTAGATTAGAGAGTTGGAAAGAATAATTCCCAAGTTACTTATAGTTGAAATAATGTACTTCAAGATGAGTGTTGATATAAACTGGAAATTTTTATTCCAAATTTTTGGGATTATTCATATGAATTAATCAATTATTGGCCTAATCAACATCTTTTCTAAAATTATCTCATCTTCTGTTTCCTTTCAGAAATTTATAAGGATGCTTATTCCCACACTTTTGAAATGTGGGGTTTTGAGGTTTATTTTATGGATTGTATTTATGTTTTGGTCCTCCCATACTAAACTAAATTTTTTATTTTTGTCTCTAAGCCCACAAGGCCACTGTGAATCTACTATGCTCATTTCATCTTTAAGGTCATAAGAAACAATCTACTTATAGCCTCTAAAGTATCAAATTTTGATAGAATTTCATAGACATGATTTTAATCAACTAATGCAGTGATCCACCTTTATTTTAGTGTTAATTTAAAAACAATAGTGTTTCATGAAATTCTAGTAATGTTTCATCATACGACCCTATGGACTTATCTTCCTTTTTATTCGGTCTAAGGAACTACCTCTCTATACTAATATGGAGAGTTGAAAAAAAATATTTTTTTGAATAATATTATATTGAATCCCACATATTTCATTAAATAGAATTCATATTTAGAATTTATGTTCCTGATCAGTTCTCAGTACTGATCAGCTTCCCCATTAAAATGATAGACCGCCAATATGACTTTATATTCTTTTGAGAACCAGAGTACATAAAATATCTTCTGAATAGAGTTAATCCATTATTACATGATAATGGGTTCATAAGATCCAGTATGGATTGGGGGTATTTTTATAATAAAATATTTTACCACAACTCACACTTTATTTAGGGAAGGAGGGTGTTCCAACAAAATGATTTTAGCATTCATAACATTATATATTTGATCAAATACTATCAAGATTTTTGGAGCTCCTATTCCCATCAGGTATGACATCTCATTGGGGAAATCACTACATTTCCCAACACAATTGTTGTTAGAATGAGTTATCTAATTATAGCTATTAATTATAAAAAGGTCAAAAATTAGGGGGGTTAAAGACATAGCTAATCGGAATTTAAAAAAACTATGAAAATAGAAGTATAAACTTATATATGAAAATTATATCTTATCTTATGATTTCCTAAGTTTCAATATATGTTATCCATGGTGATAGAATTATCCCTAGGGTACTTACTAATTTTTTCTAGTACTAATACCTAGAAATAACTAGACCATCCAATGATACCGAATATAAAAATCATATCATTTTAAACATATTTTAACAGAATTTTATTCTTAATTATCTATGAAATAAATACCATGTATAAAAAATTCTAGTGTCTTTGTAAGACTAGGTACATAATTATAAAACATGAATACATTATAATAAATATTTTAATTTATATTCCTAATGATATTTTAAAACCCTTTTAGCTAATATAACATCATTGGATAACCTAAGTAATACATTGACAAAAGGGATGATCTAAAAAACCCTGTAAGGGAATAATCATGGAATAGAAGAATAACACATGAGTCAGAATGAATAACATGATAACATTAAAGGTATGTATCAGGTATAAAAATGTATCAGGATGATATATAGAACATGTAATCTTATGATCATGGAAATATAGGAATGTGAAATAAACATATATCATGACATATACATCAGTCATCGCTAACTGGAAAGATGATAACACATGGTGGGAAAAGTCCCATAATGGGTTAGGTTTAATCACTACTAAAATATATAATGTCTAATGAGAGAAAACATTACTCAATTAAATAGAGAGATATCTAGGAACACTGATCATTAAATTTAAAGGAAAATGTGTTCCACATAAAAAATCAAACATGATGTATAATCATAAGGGTTATCCACGGAAGGAAATGGGTTTTGTAATCATGTAATATACAAAAAAGGGTGTATCACAATGATTTTCATGACACAATGGATTTAAACAAATATTGGACATTTATAAAGAAAATATAATAACTGATCATTAATAATTTAATCCATTAGAAGTGAAAATATGAAAAACAGTGGTAAGGTGTCTTTATAAATGTGCCACTCATGAAATGTTTTAGTTAAAAGAATGAAGGGTCTTCAGAGATGATAAGGTAATTATTATTCCATAAACCCATAAATAAACTAAAATGGATTTTTAAGGATAATATTAGTAAATATGGAAAAATATTTGTGGCCTAAAATAGGGTTTGGAGAGTACTCTAAAATGGTTGTGGAATAGAGAAGTCCTCGTTAATTGGGTTTGGTTGTCGAGAGGAATTGAGAATTGAAGATTTTAATAATATATATTCACCATAAAATAATGATGAATTGAGATATATATATATATATATATATAATATTTTTGGAAAACTTATTCAGAATATTATATATGTATATAAAAACAATTAAGTGATAAATTGAGGAAAGAGAGATAAAGTGTTACCTAAAAGAAATGTGGAGGTTCAGATATATCCCTAAAATTAATTACAAATGTGTTTAAAACTCACACTAAATGTCCTAGACAATCAAATTAGATTTTTTCCTCTTCCTCATATATTATATTTATGAAGATTTTATTATGTTCATTTATTATTTTTTGATTAGTTTTAGGGTTCAGTATTGATGTTTAGGAAGAATTTGTTTCATGGTATTTTGATTGATTCAATTGGGTATAAGTATGGAATTTATTCTCAAATTAAAATAAGACACCAAAAGTGAAACTAAATGACAATAATGTACATCCATAAGTATAAATGGTACCACATATAATTATTTTTCTAACATGTATATGATTTAATTAATAAAATGTTAATTATAAATGGTTAGTTTATTTTGGCAGGTTTTCCAACCATCTCAAAATAGTTTAGTTTTACTTAATATTATGTATATATTTTAGTTACGTTACATAAATAAGTTATATTAAGATTAATAAAATCATATTTAACTACAGTAACTATAGCATCCCCTAATCTTTCACTTTCTCATGTGGCTGAAACAGGTTGGTTACAAGATCTCAAGCTTGCCTCCCCATATGCCAGAGCCTGCTGAATAGCTCTGATGTTATGGTAAGCATAGTGGGGAGACTATAATACCTATTTATATAGGTATAACACACTGGAATAATCATATAACAATAATAGATAAATATTGAAGAGCTGAAATAAAGGAACAAATTAATACAGTGTAAATCCAAAAAATTGAGAACTGAATAATCAAATAAATAAAAAAGGAATAATGTAATTTCTTGATGGAATATTACTAAATGAAAATATGGAGTTAATAAAGAAAAAAAGACTATAAGACTCAACAAAGATTAAAAATTAATATTTATGGAACCCCATGTCGGTCTGTCCCCAAACTCTATCCTATTCAGTATGAAACCAATCTAAAATAAGCTGCCTTTCCATATTCTAATCCCACATCCACGTAATATGATTGGGTAAATAATGGAGGCCTAAGTAGGTTTACATTATAAAACATTAGGTCTACACCACCATATATAAACATAACATGACTAATAATAATTTCTTGTAATAATTAAATAAACAAGTGTATTAATTAATTAAAGAATTAAATTAATATCACATAAACCTGCTTCGGCTCCATGCTAGAATGTGTAAGAACATTTATCACATCGATTACAACCATATACATATAACGATGGGAAAAAATAAACTACCATGACAATATAACATAATGTCTCTGATCATGTCTCACAACCATTCCAACAATTACCTTTAAAACAAGTTATAAATTGCACACATCAAGATCAAATCCTTTTATATATGAATTTATGTAACCAATAATGGTTGAGGATGCTATATAATCATTAAGTATGTTCTAGGGATGGGCCCTACATATGAGCATTTTAACATGTCTTAGAGTGAATCCTGGTATATAATCACTATATCATGTGACAGTATGTGTAACCTAGTAGATATGTATTTCAGCATGTGACATCAGGAATAAGCTACTATATGAAAATTACTATTTATCATTCAATTACACATTTCATCTATCAATTCTATCATAACCAATAACATTGCAGACCTCTCAATAAAAAATCCATGACATGGTGAATTTATATCAAGTAATCACACCAAAATCAATGTTATAATCAACACACTTTAAGACATTAAATAATTAATTTATAATCAACAGTTCTCTCACCTGAATTGTATCCATTTCTATGTCAATAACAAACTTAATACAAAGGGATTACATAGTTTAATCCAATTCATTATTTAATTTATTTGGCTCACAATGGAATAATTTCAATATTTCAAATACATAAAAAATCAGCCAATAAGGTTAAGATTTAGACCCCCTACCTTTAAATGATGAAACAATTACTATTCAAATTAGATTCTCCAAAATAACGAAGAATAAGATGATCACAAGAAGGTTCATAGTTTACAACTAATCATTATCAAAAATAAAAATGATCACAGTCATGATATTACACTACAACGGGTGGTGAGAAATGGGTGATAAGAAAACATCTAACAAAACTCACTTAATAGGGATCATATGAGTGATTAGGACATCCTAAATCAATATAGGAACTCAACAATTTCATGGATTCTTCCCTAGGGTCAAGAAGAGAATGTATCATGTGTGAGAATGAGATCAATATAACACATGACACTAATTAAAATTGTACAAATAAAATTACAGGGCATGTAACTCAGTTACACATTATGTATTTCCTTTTTGATGGATACACTAAAAACGTGTCATCTTGGGTTTTCTTAACATAGCCCGAACATTGCTTGAAATGTAACTACTTCACAATATGTTTTCATTTTCCACCATGATCTAGGATCATATATTGTTCCTAGAAACAGTTACACATCATGAAACAAGATATGCACAACACTGTATCATTATGGAAGGGCTAATTGGTATACTGCTGGATTGACCCTTTCCACTATATGAATCATCTGAAAAAACCCAAGAATATAACTGCCCCTATTTTTTATTATGGTGTTTACACATCCTAGGAGACACTTGAAGTAAAACATGATGACTAAATGAAAATTACATAGGTCATCTCTAGTGATCAACATAAAATTTCCACCTACTCCATGCAACCACTAGCTAATGTCTACTAAAATGAACTTGCTCAGAAGACTCATGCACAAGACTAGTCCCAACAATCACTAACTCACCTACATATAATAGAAAAGGGGGAAAATAATGGACTTCTATACAAGGAATCAAAAGGTTCTATTTGGATAGATTCCTAAAAGATGTTTTATATTCAAACTCTATTATTACCATATACTACTCTCACAAACCACCAAAACCCAAAACACATGCTTCTAACTTATCTGAGGGAATATTAATAGTCCTATCAGATTGACCGTATTTCAAAGGATGATAGTACGTAGTCAAAATAACATTTTATTTCAAAACCTTTTGAAGAACCTTCAAAAACATGATGTTAAATTAGAATCTCTATATAAAACAATAATCTTTGGAACATCATACCCCCAATAAAACTCACACAAGTAAAGACTACCCAGATCATCAACAATGGTAGTCTTCTGATAAGAAATAAGTTGGAAACCTTCATCTTTTGATCCATAATCATCAATAAAACATTATTTATATGGTTTATCATAGGTAATACAATCTGAAAATCCATAGTTACACCATACCATTTCCATTTATGAATTTATAATGGCTACAAAATCCAAGTTAGCCTCTGATGCTTGGATTTCACCTACTAATAAGTGAAACATCTTTCCAAAAAGCATGAAACCTCCTTATTCATTCATGAAAACTAGTACTAATTAAGGATATCATGATACATCTTTTTAAATATAGGATACAAAACCATCTAAAAGAAAGAAAATATATCATCATCCCTAAATGCAAACCCATTGGAACTAATACTTGGCCCTTGAAAAAAAAGATAATTTCCCCTTCCAAGAGGACATAATGATGGTGTATCCCCAACATATAAGATGTATATTAGAACCAATCCCTCTAGATCTGATAACCTCTCGGTCTTGATCTGATCCAAAATCATATGTATAATAGATTTCAAAGTCAGAGCTACTCATCCCCGTGACTCTTGAACATCTGGATGCATACATGAAAAGAGGCTCATCACCCACGACTAATTTCAATACTCCCATAATACCTCTTCCTACATCATTCATATCAATGCATTATAACAATGTTTCCCTTCCATGGTGTATATGAAAACCTGATGTCAAAATATTGCAGATACTAAACCCACATTCTCTACCAAAGGTTCATGAATAACTATGAAAAGATAAACTTAAGGAAATCATGGTATTTTTATCCTACAGACCTCTCACCCATGAGATAATTCCTCTATCACCTCATGTAATTTACCACTATTAGTCACTCCAAATCATGATTAGGGTAATTCCTCTCATACAGTCTCACATGTTTGGATCCATAAGCAACCACTTGATCCTCCTACATTAGAATTTATCCATTTCTATCTCTGGATGCATCACATTACATGGTGTATTATTTATCTAGAACTATTAAAGTTAGGATAAGTGTTGAGGTCATCCTTCATTTCATTTTCTTAAAATAAATCTCTCTAACATATTACAAAACAACCTTCACCCCTTTCTTAGTCTGCCCATAAATCAGTTCTACCAAATGGTATAATTCTTCTATAAAGCACCAATAATAATATTCTAAACCCATAAATCTCTAAATCTAAAAGTAATTCCTGGGATATATAAATTATATCATAGCTGCAACTTTATTTGGGTTTAATGACAATCTGACCTTTAAGAAGACATGTACCAAGATGTTAACTATATAAAACCAAAAACTTCATTTTGTTATCTCAGTGAAAAGGTAATTCTCTTTCAATGTACCCAGGATGATGTCAATATGTTTGGAATTATCATATACTAACTGATAGTATGCTAAGATTTAACAAAAAACCCACCAAAATTTGGTCTAGGAGTGGATGAAATATTATATTCATCAAGGTCATGAATACCACCGGTGGATTGGTCAAAACAAAGAGAATCACTATAGTCTCATACAAGCCATAACTGCTATTAAAAGCTATATGGGGGACTTATGATGGTCTCACCATAAACTAATGGTATTCTGATCTAAAATATATATTTCCTAGTATCTTAGAAACTATCATCTAATTGAATATATCATCAATGCAAGGAAGAGGATACTAGTTCTTGACTAAGATCTTTTTCAATCTCCGATAATCGACTAACAAGAACAAATTCCCATCATCCTTCTTGTAGAAGGGAAATGAAGAACCCCAAGGAGATGTACTAGTTTGTATGAAACATTTAGTGTCTAGATCTTCAAAATTAACTTTCAACTCCTAAATCTCTACTTGTTCCGTTATATAAGGTAGGATAAAAACTAGTAATACTCCAGAAATGAACTCAATTGTAAATTGGGTCACTTTATCTGGCTGTAAGAAGTAAGAATCATTAGGAAAGAAATCCAGAAAATAGTCTACCACTAGAGGAAAATAATCATTCTAAATTCCACCATCATCTAGAAAAATCCCATCTATTTGAACTTTGAGACAATCTAGTTAACACTAAATTTTTCCTACATGATCTGCCTAAAGATCCAACTATCTATGGTGAGAGTAGATGATTCCTTCTAGAGATAAAAATGTAAAGCTCCTCTATCAATATTAAGCATGATCCTGTTATATTACTACTAAATCCATACTAATAATGAAATCAATTACTATCATTTCTAGGATGAAAATTTTCAAAAAGAAATAGTAAACAACAATCTCTAGAGAACACCTATTGCAATAATAGACATTCTTTCAACGCACTCCCAACACTATGTTGATGGCCATAACACTATCCACGATTTCAAAATTCAAGCCCAATATGTTTTAAAAAAGAGTGGATAAAAAGTAATGTGATGAAACTATATCAAAAAACTTGTAAGAAATGGTAGATGATACAAAAATCAATCCTATGATAATAGAAATTCCTACATCCACACTAGATGGAGTAGTCTATATAACATGCAGATGGACATCCACTATACACTGGAATGAATCATGAATCTCTTAATATATAACCAGGTCTTAGTACATCTAATCCTCCATTTGGGTACAACAACCCCTTCCCTGACCTGAACGTCCAACGGAACTCTAGCTACCTACCTATCAAGGAGTAGACAAGTCCTTCTTAGTCTTCCGAACTTATCATGTTCCCCTTATATTTATATGCTACTTGATTTCCCTAAAAAAACCTCTTTAGTTGGACAAATATTTAATAGGAATGAAACACCAATGTGGTTTTTCGATACTAAGGATTTTTTGGGTCCATAATTCCACACAAATAGCTCTATAATGGAACAGGATCCTGAGATGGCTTCCCCCCACCATGATGGATCTGACCACTAATTCCTTGGAGAAAAGTGTCATAGTAACACTTATTTACACTAGAATAAGAGTTCATAGTATTCCCTACTTAAAAATCCTATACATTGTTCGAGACATCTATTTGATTCCCTTCTATAATGAGTGCATGATTTATCACTTATATAAAAATTATCTTATGGAGCACATTCACCAGTGACTTGATCTCATAGAAAAGAACATACTAAAAAAATATCACCCTCTAGATCTCATTATCTTCCAAATATGGTTAAATACACTCTATGCCAATGGGATGTTCATATTAGTCCAATACTGAAATTCCCACCTATTTCTAGTGCATGTACTCACAAGCATTCACATCCCTCAATGTATTGAGATATAAATGGATTCATATCTTCATTATGAAGTCCTTCTGAGACCACTCTTTCTAATACCTTTCCTGCTCTAGAATATACCACCAATGTATGCCTTTCCCACAAAGAATATATGTAGCATGTTTCACTATCCTATCTACGGGGTGCCTCAAGTTTTGTATAAATTTGTTGGACATAATCAATCTATAACTTCTATTATTGGGAGCCTCTCACCCTAGTGAATGCAGGAGGATGTTGTAGCTGAATCTCTCTGGTCAAATTGGACATAAATGGAATGGTGAGAATAGTATCTCTTTACATGGATCACATAACCCTCATGAAGCTATCACAATGTTGAAAATCCATCTGATCTTCAATGGATATAGGATGCTCTAGATCAGTAGCAATAAGAGCATACTATTTTCCACTGTCTTGATTTTAAAATCAATGATGACTAGGATTAATTTTATCTACAATACAAACACACCCCTTATAACAATTGTTATAATAAATAAAAACTCAATAGAAAAAAAAATAACCACTAACAATTGATATCTCTAACAAGGATTAAAAGTGTTTTACAATGAAAAAAAGGTTCATTGACATCATTTACTACATTATATATAACATGTATCAGATATCAAAGTTCAATGAGGCCAGTATATATCACGTGGAATAAAATTTTTCCCTATCATGAGCATTGCATGTCAATATATATATCTATGCACCTATCATGATGCATGAATAACCCTCTTATTCCATATCGTGTCGTGCCTATAAGTCTCAAGAACCAATAAAATCATGAATTAATAACCTCACACAACATGTGAATTACTTTGGGTGAAATGACATCAACTATAAGAGGAAAACAATATAAACTACAATCCACCTTGAGGATCTCTGACTTTCCCCCATCATGTGTCAACTACTCCCATGAATAAGTTCACTACCATGTCCTGACACATCCAAGAAACCCTTATAAATTTCCCAAATGTTAGTGAAATCTGAAAAACTTTATTCTTTGATACCTCTTTGTTATGTCCCCCCAATCTGGAACTCTCTCATGTAGCCAAAAAATGTTGCATGTGAGACCTCAAGTGTGCCTCCCAATATGCTAGATGATACCAAATAGAACTGGGGTTTGATATGTATAGTTTTTAGACTATAAACTTTGGTTTGAGGGTTAAAACGAAACATAATAATCATATAACCATAGTAGATTATTACTCGCATGTAGAAATAATGGGAAAAAATACAATAGAAAAACAAATAGTAAAATCCAACTGAATAATCCAATAAATAATAATAGAATAATTGATTTTCTTGTAGGAATGTAACAAAATGTAATGATATATGTTATTTAAAATAAAATACTAGAATAATCCATAAAGACTAAAATGTTCCCAGTCTCAAATCCCTTCTATGCCAATCTGCAAACTCTATTTCATCCAACAATCAAACAATAAACATAAAGGTCCATTTCCATGGTCTAATATTGTATCCATGTAATCTACATGGGTATCAAATGAAGACCCAAATAGGGTGTGAGTATAACTCATTTGGTTGAGACCACCACCTATAAGCATAACCAAGATGATAAAAAGTTTATGAAATAATGTCTTAAACAATTGTACTAATTAATTTAACAACTAAATTAATATATTATACACTTAGTTCGGATCCATGAGGAAATATATTTCCGCATCTATGAAAAACATGCCAAAAATAACCAAATAACCATAGAATAACATAACCTACCTCAATACCATATAGAAATTTCTCTGAACATGTCTCACAGCCATTCCAACCAAAATATTATAACCAAGGTATAAATTAAACAAATCGTGGTCAATACCAATTATATAATAATTTCAACAATAAATCACGGTCGATCCAAGTATATATGAATTTTATCATGCATCAGGGATGAGCCAAGTATATAAACATTTCAGCATGTCTCATGGAAAAGCTTGGTACGTAACCACATCATCATGTGACACTAGTCATAGATAGGCATATAAGAATTTCAACATCTAACACTGGCAATATCCGAATATATAATCATTCTTAAAAGTATCCAAGAATATCTAGGTTTATAAGAATATTAGCATGTAAACTAGGTTACCTCCCTATATAAACATTACAATAATCAAACTAGGAAAACTTCTTTTACATGTATTACATTATATGAATCAAAACATCGAATACAACAATTACAATATCAAAATATCAAAACATAGGGATTAATCGTTAATTATGAAAATTTCTATTTATCTTTCAATTAAAAATTTCATATATCAATTTGTTCATAAATAATATCATGCCAGTTATCTCAATAAAAAATAAAATCCTAGGTGAATATATATCATGTAATCACCCCAAAATCATGTCATGATGAAAAACTGTAATACATTAAAAAATTAATTTATAATCAATGTTTTGGTCACTCGACAGATAGCCATAGCGTCGTTAATAACCTATAGTATCCATAGTTATTCCAAGGAATAATGAAATTCATAATTTAATTTATTTAGTGTATGATGTGCTGGAACAATTGTAATATTTCACAAAATTGAAAAAAAAATCAATCCATGGGGTTAAGGATGAAACCATCTTCCTTTAATTGATGAAATAACTCTTCTAGGAGTATTCTCCTGAATAATGAAGGTGAATATTATCATAATAAGGTTCCTTGATTATAAATAGTCCACATCAAAACAAAAAATTATCAAAGTAAAAATATTACACTACAATGGTAAGAGAAAAAGGTGGGACCTATACAAAACCAATTACCAGGGATCAGATGCATGATCAGGATGTTTTTAATCAGTAGATAGGATCCAAAAATGATTGGATGTCACCCTATGGTCTAGATGAGGTTTCTAAATTTGAGGGAATGAGATAAATATCATGCACCATAGCTTTTAAAATTATTCTCAGGAAATTACAAGGTGTGTAATTTAGTTACATGTCATGTATTTCTTTTTAGATGGATAAGAAAAAAGAACATCACCACAGGTGAATTTTAACATAGACCTAAATTACATGATGTGTAATTTATTCAATGAGAATATTTATTTCATTTCAGGACCCAGGATCACAACTTGTGTTTGGAAATAGTTACACATCATGTGAATCCATTACACAGTATGTAATTGGTATGTAGACAACCTTTTTCCTATTTAACATAGATGAGCCCAAACAACCTACAAATCAATCCAATTCATGGAAGCTCTTGTAAACTCATTAAACAAATTTATACACAGACTCTATTATTTAAAAAAAACATATACACCAATACATTAATTCATTAACCACCCAGAAAAGTCTCTCTAACTCAAAAAAAGACTCGACCACTATAGATCAAAAAAATGAAAACAGGGACATAACTAGAAAATATAAGATCTTACAATAATATTTGTATGACCTTACTTCAATGAGTAATAGAAAATGAAATTTCATTATCCAAAGTGATTTTTAACCACTATAATTGGAAAAATGGTATTTTATTAAATATCAATATGAGAAAATATATTTATAGAAGATATTGAATTATCAATATAAAATCAATCATATGGATGATATTGGAGTTATTATGATTTTATGGATGAATTATGTGAGTATAAGTTAGAAGTAGAAAAGAAATTAAAATAGGTAGTTTGAGAATGTAACTTCTTGCATATCACCTTCTTAAAGCTCCAATAAAAGAACATGAAATTGGTATTTTAGTGAGATGATAAGCACTTGGACGTGGTGTGAGTGGGGAGTAGGGGTTTTGGAAAATGTTTGCCATGCTTCAAGGCTTATAAGTTGTTAGGAGAAGAGGTGGTGAGAAGTGGTATTTATAAGGGGAGGAGATGGGCGTCCTTGATTATTATATCCATTATATTATTATTTTGGATCAAAACTATCAATAAAATTTACTATTATGACTATATCCATTAAATGGTTCATGTGAATTTGAAATAATGGGTTATTACATTATCCATGACACGAAAATCCATGTATTTGTCTTATAATGTCAAATACCATAAATTATCGTATTTCCCAACTAAAAAAACAACTATTTTAGAAAAATCTAAACAATTCACAACAAACATTTTTTTAAATTTAGATTAAAAAAATTGAGTCAATTTAATTATAATAATTTCAAAATATGTGAAATCTTATTTTAAGATAAAATCATCATTCATTCTAAAAAGCCGATTTTAATATTACAATCTATTTTATGACTCTTTTAAAAATTAATTTTAGTATATCAGAGTCATATTATTATTATAATTGAACATAATATTAATTTACGAATATATTTAATGTAAAAAAATCTTTTAAATCATTATATTCATTATAAAATTTCTAATAAAACATGTATATTTTCAACAAAATACTAACACATAATTTTTCATTTTAAAAGAATTATTTAATTGTAACATGATATAAATATATAATATTTTTATTTAATAAGATACCTAAGTATTATTTTACATTTTAATAGGATAGGTTACTATTCTAATTGTTATATAAGTATTCCTAACATTCATATTAATATTCATACAGCATAGTTCCTATTCAAACATTCAGATTTAATATTCCAATAGTCAGATTTATAATGGTCATATGAGTTCACTACTTTCTATAAATTCATATTATTATATTAATTATTCATTCACTTATATTTTTTTCTCATTTATAAATATACCAACATATTTAAAATTAATATTGTATTATAAACATTATGTTTTATTTCTACCGATTTTTTTGTTAGCCCAGTCAGTCTGGTGGATCGAGCATATCATGATTATCCAATTATTATTATATTATTTTATATTTATTATCCCATGGTAATATTATGCATACCTATTGGTTTATTTTATAACTATTGTGTCATTATTCATTTAAGAGAATAATGTTTTTTTGGTTTCTATAATTGATGTATGTGGTTTATACTGTGAGACATAATTAAAAGTAGGGAAATTTTATCTGTAAAATTATGGGTCATTATAAATATTTAGAGAATATTTCTATAAAAACTCATGTTGTGAACATGAATTTTATAATGTTAATTAGTCCCATGTTTATTTAACTTCGACAACACATTTTTCCTATGGTTATAAAACTCAGGACACTCACAAAATGAATTACCCATTCACACTATGACATACTGTTAGAAAAACTTCCAATAAACCATTTTTCATCCCCAAATGTTCTCATAAACTATGAGATTTATTGAAATATAGTTGGTCATAAGGAAACTATCAAGGAGTTTCCTAGCCCTTTTGAAAAAGATATACCAATGGCTTACCCTGTTTAATCCATAGCAATCATAGGTGAGATACATTCACATTTTCTTGTGTTTTATTATCATATTAGTATTAGTCTTTATATTCAAATATTCCATGTTATGAATTTTGATCTCAGTTTTTATGCAGTCATTTTAAAATTTTTTGTTCAGTTTTGGTATTGTATCCTTTGAGGGATGTAGTTTCCTTATGATATACAAGATCACCTATCCTCTTATTTTTTTCATTCCTATTCAAGAATATAGAATGCCTTGAGGTAGGTGAATAATTGATTCTCCTATAATTATTATGATCAATAATAATGTTCTCATAAATTTTATCTTTAGGTGATGGTTGAATTATCTTTCCTAAATAATAAAAAAGAATTATGAAAATAAGTCGTTTATGGTTGTAGCAATTGCATTGTTCTCCCAATATCATAATTAGTTTCCTCTTCATTTTCTAGATAGTGTGTTATCTACATTTATTCATTGATATAATATTAGTTATGTTCTCCTTAGCATGTTAATTTGATGAAATGGTTAAATTACCTAAAGTAAGTAATGTCGGTTGTTGGATCGAATAGTTAGATATATGTCTATTAGAAGTAACAATACAAGAGGGGGGGTGAATTTTAGGTTTAAAAACCTTTGAGTTTTAGTAACAAAGAGATTAGTTTAAATGATCTTAAACTAATACAGATACAAACACCCACAATTTGTATTGAATGTAAAAGGTATGATGTATTTTAATACTAATGTAATGTAAAACAATTGTATTCAAGATGAACACAATAATCAGAGTAATACAGATATGAATGATTCTACCTTAAAGCGTATAGAACCAATCAATACAATATGTAATAGAATGATTGTAATTGAAACAATTACAATTGAATATGTAAAGAAGAAAGGAAACAATACAAATCCCTTTCTAATACAAGTAACAACAGAAATGTAAAAGTAATACAATTCTTTTAACCCAAAGAGAAGGGTTATCCTTTTCACCTAGGATAAAAGGTCTGTCTCACCAACACCTTGGTGAGCCCTCGATACGATGATCGGCACGTCTGTCTGCCTATCCCCGGCAGCCCTCGATACGATGATCGGCACGTCTGTCTGCCTATCCCCGGCAGCCCTCGATATGATGATCGGCACGTCTGTCTGCCTATCCCCGGCAGCCCTCGATTTTGCAGGTAATCGGAACCTCTGTCTTTCAATTACTTGAAAGCCCTCGATACGATGATCAGACGCACAAGGATGATGAGAGAAGTCACAGTGTCTCTCTCTAGAATCTTCGTAGTTCACAGAGTCTCTTCATTCGTTCTCTTCGTTCATCATCGTTGTCTCAGCTTCAAATGACCTCCTATTTATAGGCCTCGGGTTCCAACAGTCATATTGCCTCCAACGGTCATATTGAAACAGAAAGCACGACATCGTTTTGATTAGTTTGTAACTAACTCAACGACATCGTTTTGTTAGGACAAGAGATATATAGAAATGAAAAACATGAGTACGATTCTAATGCAGAGATTGTTTTTGACAAAGTACCAAAACAAATAATGATCATCAGAGTCAGTACGATACGATTGACAGAGTCAGTACGATACGATAGATAGAGTCAATACGATACGATTGACAGAGTCAGTATGGTACGATTGACATAGTCAGTACGATACGATATAGTCAGTACGATCCACATCGTACGATACGATAAACATGATAAAAGTAATTTAAAAACATATGATAGAATACATTTGTGATTTCCAAAACATAATATAGAAGTCAAAAGAGGACTTTTGACTTAACAATCTCCCCCTTTTTGGAAAGCACAACACACAAAGTAAATGTAACAAGAAATACTTATCTCCCCCTGAGTTATTGAAAACTCTTCTGAATAAGAAATTGAATACAACTAACTCCCCCTTAGGTATGGATTTTCCTAAGGATTGTATTCGTAGATTTTCCTTAAGAGCATTGTAAAGCATTCTCCCCCTTTATAAAACATTCTCCCCTTTGTAACCATTCTCCCCCTTTGTGATTTACAAAAAGAGAGTAATCTTGAATTGACTGAAAGAGTTAGTGAAGCAATACAAGACAAAATATAAAAGAAAAGAACATAAGAGTTATTACAAACCAAAGACAAGTTCGAAAAGAAACAAATACAACAATCATTTGTTTTCTCTTTCCTTCTCCTTCTTTATAAGCTCATGAAGCACAACTTTCATCTTCTTGATCTCCTTCTTGTCTTCAGAAATTGATTCACCCTGAGTTTTGAGAAGTTCTTGTTGATCCGCAAAAATCTGATCTTGATTCCTGATAGTCTCCTCCTGGACTCTGATTACCTCTTCAAGGGTATCAATTTTGTTTTGCAGAGTCTTGTTATCCTTGGACAACACAGAATTTTGATTCTTCAGTAAAACCATTTCTTCTTTGAAGGATGAAACCTTCGAGAATTCAGATTGGAAAACATTCATTCTTTCTTGCAAGTCTTTCACTGAGGGAACATCGGCTCTTTGAGAAGACAAAAGATTCATCCTTTCAATCGTTTCTCTATCAAGCTTGTTGAAAGCAATTGCAAGCTCATTTGATAACCTCCTTATATCTTCAATAGCTACTTCATGATCATTGATTGAGCTTTCTGTTTTGTACGACCACTTGGTCATCTTATTGCAAGCCTTCATATGAGCAACCGAGCTTTCTGAAAGAACTTTCAGATCGGATTCTACAGACAAAACTTTCTTCCTCAACTCTTTTACAGAGCCAAACTTCTTCCTTTGATTTTCAGTAATAAAATCAATCTTCCCTTCCAGCCTCGGGAAATAAGGAATGGTTTTCTCCATCCTTCTCAAAACATGAACAATGTAATCACCTTTCTTGAGAGAGATTGTATGCTCTGAATCAGTATCCTCATCATACGATGGTAGTTCATACGATTTGCTTGAGTCAACAACTGGCTGTTTCCCTTTCGCTTTTTCTTTCTGTTTTCTTTCTTCTTCCACTTTGTCACTAATGACAACAACTTTATCAGAATGAGAAGATTGATCACCTTGCCTTTCTTGAAAAGACATTCTGTCCGGAGATTGTGCTTGATCGGCATGAAGGATTTGTTGAACACCTTCACTTGGCTTTTGAACCGATTCTTCTCTACTCTTCTTTGACCTTTGAAGAAATTCTAAAAGAAAGTCTCCTTCTTCTTCTTCCACTTCTTCTATCACTCGTTTTCCTTTTTCTTTCTCAGGAAAACTCTGTACGATGGGCTCTTGGTGCACTTATTCAATTAATTGAGCACTAGCATCTTCAACTGCTTTCAAGACTTTAGAGACATCAAAGTCCTGAACCTTCCTTTTCAAAAGAACCTTCTTTTTCTTTTCGGCCTGAAGGGTTTCTTCTACCCTTATTCTTTCTACAAAGGCCTCAGCAGGGTCAAGACCGAACTTCGGATCACCCTATTTTCTCTGTTCCTTATCCTTTCTCCATTTTGCTACAACTTCCTTACTGTACTTTGGCTTTTTCTTTGGCTTCGAACTGGTTTGCGGATCAGACTTCTGAGTAACACCGGTAGACTGAATGTCCTTGGCTGGAATTGGTGCCGATTGATTCTGAGCCAATTCAGCTTCCACATCTCTGATAAAAAGTTTTGAATTTGAATCAAAACAAACATTCAGCTTTTTCATCGTACTCTTATTAATCCATGATGGCCTCAAATCCATGGGTTTTCCTTTCAAAGGAATGTTACAAAACTTCATACTCTCAAAAATGAACTTCGTAAGGATGGCTGGATACATTATCATCTGGGACTTAATCCCTCCTGTCTTGACATTCTTGATGGTTTCAAAAATATATCCCATGAGATTCACTTTTCTCATATTCACAAGATAATCGAGCATAAAGATATCAGAAACTTTCAGAGTTTCTCTATCCCCTTTCCTTGGGATAAGAAAACCTTGCATCCATAAGGTTACAAAACGATTGTCCGGTGAAAGATAAGACACTTTCCTCTTTTCCTCATTAATAAGAAACAAAGACTTTTCAGCATTTTCTCTATTGAACGTACCAACCTCTTCTGGTAGTTTGTGAGATGGACAAAAAGAATCTCCTTCTACAGAAACATTCAGGAAATGTGCCGCTTGTTTCAAAGACATAGAAAATTTTCTATCGTACACAGCGAAGTTTATAGTCATATCTTTGTCGAAAGAAACGGTTTTGTAAAACTGACAAACTTCATCAAAAAGAACTGGATCTTGAATATCAGGTTTTTCCACACAGAGATGTTCCCATCCTTGAAACAAAATGATCCTCCTGATTGTAGAATCGTACGTATTGAAAAAGTCTCGGGATACTAACCTTTCTCTGTTAAAGTCTTTCTCTGTAAAAGTCTTTGAAGACATTTCAGCGGGAGTGTTGGCAGAGGATTGAGACATAAAGGTGATGCCGATTGAGAAGATCGTACGATGGTTTATAGATGGTGGAGCAGAGCTTCGCCTCAAATGCTGAAAAAACAATGTGGGTTTGGGGAGGGGAGGGGGGGGTATTTATAGGCGATAGAGAGATGACCGTTGATCTTCTACGGTCGAAAAAGGGTGACCGTTGATATTCAACGGTCAGGATTAGAAACAAAACAGATCAATGGTTAGGATTAAAATAAAGGAAGAATATAAAAAAAATGAAAAAGATACCTGTCGGAGAACATAAGGTGATTGTTGGTTTTGGTAAGAATCAAAAGAAAATACAATCGTAAGAAGAAGAAAAAAAATGATGCCGATGGAAAACAAAGTCATTACTATGTTCGGACCGTACGATAGAAAACAATCTTGTTATCATATACTGACAGTACGAAGGAAAACAATTTCAATACTATCATCGGTCGATACAAAATTATCGAATGATACGATTGAAAAAAATTTCAATACTATCATCGGTCGATTCAAAAAAAATTGAATGATACGATGGAAAAGAATTTCAATACTATCATCGGTCGATAAAAAAATGAATGATACGATGGAAAAGAATTTCAATACTATCATCGGTCGATTCAAAAAAAAATTGAATGATACGATGGAAAAGAATTTCAATACTATCATCGGTCGATAAAAAAAATGAATGATACGATGGAAAAGAATTTCAATACTATTATCGGTCGATAAGAAAAAAAATGAATGATACGATGGAAAAGAATTTCAATACTATTATCGGTCGATAAGAAAAAAATTCTATAAAACTGTCAATACAATAAACAGAAAACTAAAATTGTCAATACGATAAACAGAAAACTAAAAATTGTCAATACGATAAACAGAAAACTAAAATTGTCAATACGATAAACAGAAAACTAAAATTGTCAATACGATAAACAGAAAACTAAAATTGTCAATACGATAAACAGAAAACTAAAATGAAAACGTAAAGAGTTAAAGAACATAAAATAAAATAAACATAAAGACAGAAAGAAATGTCCTCCCCCTTTCTACGAGGAGTTTCTTACTATTAGGAGATATGTAAAACAGGAAGTATATATGAATGATTATTTTAATGTAATCATTCCTAGCTTCTGTTTTATAAATTCAAATCTATCGGAAGGTAAAGGTTTTGTAAAAATGTCAGCAAGTTGTTCTTGCGTTCCGATGAATTGCAAAACAATATCTCCTTTCTGTGTGTGATCCCTAAGAAAGTGATGCCTAACATCTATGTGTTTTGCACGAGAGTGATGTGCTGGGTTTTTACTAAGAGCTATGGAACTTGTATTATCACAAAGAATTTGAGTTTTGGAGAAACTCAAACCATAGTCAGTGAGTGTGTGCTGCATCCACAATACTTGAGCACAGCAACTTCCAGCTGCTACATATTCAGCTTCAGCAGTGGAGAGTGCTACTGAGTGTTGTTTCTTTCAGGACCAAGAAACCAAAGAGTCTCCTAAGAAATGACATGTTCCAGATGTACTTTTTCTATCCATTCTACAACCACCAAAGTCAGCATCTGAAAAGCTCTTTAAAACAAAATCATTTCCAGAAGAGTAGAACAGGCCTAAATCCATAGTGTCTTTTAAATACCGAAAGATTCTCTTTACGGCTTTTAAGTGAGACTCTTTTGGATTATATTGATATCTTGCACATAAGCATACAGAAAACATCAAGTCAGGTCGACTAGCTGTCAAGTATAGCAAACTCCCTATCATACCTCTAAAAATTGTTTGATCTACTGGTTTACCAGTTTCATCAAGATCAAGAGTATTTGAGGTACCAATTGGAGTGCTAATACTTTTAGTTTTATCAAATCCATACTTTTTGAGTAAGTCTTTAATATACTTATTTTGAGATATATAAGTTCCTTCTGGTTTTTGAGAAACTTTAAAACCTAGAAAGAATGTTAACTCACCCATCATACTCATTTCAAACTCAGATTTCATTAAGTTTTCAAAAGAATCGGTTAAAGATTTCTGAGTTGATCCAAATATGATGTCATCAACATAGATTTGGACAATCAAAACATTTTTGTTTTCCATTTTGATAAAAAGAGTTGGGTCTGTTGTACCTTTTGTATAATTTTTTTGTAAAAGAAATCCTGTGAGTCTATCATACCATGCTCTAGGGGCTTGTTTAAGACCATATAGAGCCTTGGTAAGTTTAAAAACATGATCAGGATGTTTTGGGTCTTGAAAACCAGGAGGTTGTTCGACAAAAACTTCTTCTTGAACAAAACCATTTAGAAAAGCACATTTGACATCCATTTGAAATAGTTTGAAATTGAAATATGCTGCGAAGGCTAATAGAATACGAATAGATTCAAGTCTAGCTATGGGAGCATATGTTTCTTCATAGTCTATTCCCTCTTGTTGATTATAGCCTTTAGCAACAAGTCTTGCTTTATTTCTTACAATGATTCCATTTTCATCACACTTGTTTCTGAAAACCCATTTTACACCAATCACAGTTGTTTCTTTAGGTCTTTCAACTAATGTCCAGACTTGATTCCTTTCAAATTCATTTAGTTCATCCTGCATTGCTTTGATCCAATCATCATCACCTAAGGCCTCACTTGGACTTTTAGGTTCAAATTGGGAAAGAAAAGCAAGATGTTCTATTTCATTTCTTAAGGAATTTCTGGTCCTTACAGGTTGATTTATATCACCAATGATGTTATCACTGGGATGATTCCTAAGAAACAATTGATTTGGGTTTTGTAAAACCTGTTCATCAACATATGGTAGAAAATATTCTGTGGTAAATGTCTCAGGAATACTTTCTTGAACATTTTCCTTATCAGAATGTTCTTCTAGTGAAGGTTGATAAACATTTTTGGAAAACACATCTGAGGATGGAGGATTGGGTTGGTTGAAAACAAAAGGGTTAGTTTCATCAAATTTTACATGTACTGTTTCTTCAACAGTACAAGTGTTTTTATTGAAAACTCTATAAGCCTTAGAGGTTGTAGAATAGCCTAGAAAGATTCCTTCATCAGATTTTGGTGCAAATTTGTGTAGATTGTCTTTTGTATTCAGAATGAATACTTTGCATCGAAAAACTTTGAAGTATGAAACTTTAGGTTTTCGGCCAGTCCATAACTCATAAGGGGTTTTATTAAGAAATGGTCTAGTTAAAACACGATTTATAGTATAACAGGCAGTACTAACAGCTTCAGCCCAAAAATGCTTAGCAATTGAGTATTCACTCAACATGGTTCGAGTCATTTCCTGAAGAATACGATTTCTTCTTTCAACAACCCCATTTTGCTGAGGAGTTCTTGGAGCTGAGAAATTGTGAGTAATACCTTTCTTACTACAAAAAGTTTCAAAATCTGAGTTTTGAAATTCACCACCATGATCACTATGGATAGTTATCAATGGTAGGTTTTTCTCATTTTTAACTTGGGCTCTAAAGGTTTTGAAATAGAAAAAGGCTTCAGATTTCTTTGTGAGAAAGTAGACCCATGTAAATCTAGTAAAGTCATCAACTAAAACAAATACATAGTATTTGCCTCCAATGCTTCCGGATTGTGAAGGACCAAACAGATCCATATGCACAAGCTGTAATGCATTAGAAGTTGAAACTTCATTAATTGGGTTAAAGCTAGTTTTATGTTGCTTGCCAAATTGACAAGGATCACAGACTTTTGAAGAATCATATCTAAGGTCTGGTATCCCTTTTATAAGTCCTTTCTTTGAGAGTTTTCTTAGGTTTCTCAAATTACAGTGTCCTAGTCTCCTATGCCATAGCCACGATTGGTCTTCTATTACACTTAAACAAGGTATGTTTTGGTTCCTAAGGTCTTCTAAGTTAATAGTGTAAACATTCTCTTGCCTATGGGAAGATAGAATGAATTCATCCTTGGAATTGTGAACTAGACACTTATCATTTCTAAAATTCACAAGGTAACCTTCATCACATAATTGACTTATGCTGATGAGATTTTGCCTAAGACCTTTAACAAACAAAACATTTGAAATAAGAACTTTTCCAAGAAAAACGATATTACCTATACCAACAATCTTTCCTTGAGCATTATCTCCGAAGGTAACTTTTCCACCTTTTGTTTTGATAACCTTTTCAAAGAAATCTTTGTTTCCAGTCCTATGTCGAGAACACCCACTATCCATGTACCAAATGTTCTTATTGATACACTTCTCGTTTTCCTGAAAAAGAAACAATTAGATTTTTGGAATCCAAACTTGTTTGGATCCAGAAGGGTTAGATAAAAGAATTTTAGGAATCCACATTTGTTTTGCAAAATGAGCTTTATGAAATCCTAAGGATTGAGTTTTGTTAAGAGAACAATCTCTTCTCCAATGTCCACCACATTGACACTTAGAACAGAAAGTGGTTTTTTGAGGAACAAAATAGTTATTACTAAAAACAGGTTTGGAATAAGTATAACCAAGACCAGAACAATTTCTCAAAGGTTTAATTTGAGAATACATCCTATCAAAGTTTTCTTTTCCATGAGTAAAGTTTGACAAACACTTTTTCAAAGATATAATCTCTGACTTTAGTTTTAAAACCAAATTCTTATTTTCTAAAACATTTGAATTTGAACTAGAGTTAGTCTCTAAAATGTTTTTCTTTGAAATTACAGTTTCAAGATCCTTAGAAAGTTTATCCTTATCAGATTTAACTTTCTCAAGGGGTTTTAAAATACTTTCAAAATCAGAAGTTTTCACATCAAGATCTTTAGAAAGATCTGATACTTCTTTACTCAAAATAGAAATTCTAGAATTTGCTTTTTCAAATCTATTTTTGAGTTTAGAATTTTCATTTTCAAGTAACTTAGAAAATCTAGAGACTTCTTCAAAAGAAGGTAATGTATCATCTTCTGATGATGAGGGTTCATCATTTGAAGATTAATAATATCTATTATCAACATAATTTGCATTCAAAGAGACATTTGTAACGGCTTCAGCATTATGTACCTTAGCCATGAGACAATGATCTTCGATTGGTAATCTGGCTAAGAGTCCAATATTCCTTTGTCCTGATGTCTCATATTCTGAAGAATCATCTGAGGAATCACTGCCACTTGCACTCCATGTATCATTTGCTTTCAAGACTTTCTTTGTCTTATAAAACCTTTTCTTGTTTCTTTCAGAGTGTTTCTCTTTTCTATCTTTCCTCTTCAGTAAAGGACAATCAGGTCTAATATGTCCTGCTTTCTTGCATTCATAACAAGTTACCTCTGAATCTTTCCTATCTTTCCTGTCTTTCTTTTTGAATCTATATTGAGAATCTTTCTTTCCCACAATCTTGTTCATCCTCCGAGCAATATTGGCTAACTCATTATCCGAAAGATTACAATCACTTGAATCAGATATAACAACTTTCTTGGATTTAGACCTTGTAAGCCTTTCTGGTGTTTTGGCTTTAGATGCAAAAGCTACACTTCCATTCCCATTCTTCTTCTTATTAAAATCAGCATCTCTCTTCATTCTTGTCTCATGCTGTAGAAGAGTTCCAAAGAGTTCATCAAGTGTAATCTGGGAAACTTTTCTATTTTCATCAATAGCTGTCCTTTTCGACTCCCATTCATTTGGCATAATATCTATAATCTTATCAACAAGAGCTTCATCATCAAGTCCTTTTTCTCCCATAGATTGTAAGCTGTTGACAATTGTCATAAACCTTTGTTGCACTTTACATACAGGTTCTCCATAAGGAAAAACAAATCCATGATACTCTGCTCGAAGCATTGCTCTCCTTGTTTCTATAACCTTGGATGTACCAAAATGAGTGACTTCTAATTTCTTCCAAATACAGTTGGCTACTTCACATGAAGATATCTGACTATATATATTCCTGGTCATAGAGCATAATAAAGTATTGCGTACCTTGTAATTCAGTTGATATTCTTGCTTCTCTTGGTTGGTAAAAGTACTAACTTCTTTGTCAGGAATTTTTTAACTCCCAGTAAGCATAATAAAATTGTCTACACCAGTATTGATGACGAAAGTCTTCATACGATCTCTCCAATACTCATAATCATTCCCATCAAAGATTGGTGGTCTAGAAGGATTCAGATTATCTATTGATCCGATATTCATTCCTGCCATCTAATACAACAAAAACAACTTTTCCACTCCACACGTTAGTGTAGTAAGTATTCAAGATAGTAATAAGAAATAAAGCTAGTAATACAAATCAGTGGAAAACCCTCCTCTGATACCAATTGTTGGATCGAATAGTTAGATATATGTCTATTAGATGGAACAATACAAGAGGGGGGGTGAATTGTAGGTTTAAAAACCTTTTAGTTTTAGTAACAAAGAGATTAGTTTAAATGATCTTAAACTAATACAGATACAAACACCCACAATTTGTATTGAATGTAAAAGGTATGATGTATTGTAATACTAATGTAATGTAAAACAATTGTATTCAAGATGAACACAATAATCAGAGTAATACAGATATGAATGATTCTACCTTAAAGCGTATAGAACCAATCAATACAATATGTAATAGAATGATTGTAATTGAAACAATTACAATTGAATATGTAAAGAAGAATGGAAACAATTCAAATCCCTTTCTAATACAAGTAACAGCGGAAATGTAAAAGTAATACAATTCTTTTAACCCAAAGAGAAGGGTTATCCTTTTCACCTAGGATAAAAGGTCTGTCTCACCAACACCTTGGTGAGCCCTCGATACGATGATCGGCACGTCTGTCTGCCTATCCCCGACATCCCTCGATACGATGATCGGCACGTCTGTCTGCCTATCCCCGGCAGCCCTCGATACGATGATCGGCACGTCTGTCTGCCTATCCCCGGCAGACCTCGATTTTGCAGGTAATCGGAACCTCTGTCTTTCAATTACTTGAAAGCCCTCGATAAGATGATCGGACGCACAAGGCTGATGAGAGAAGTCACAGTGTCTCTCTCTAGAATCTTCGTAGTTCAAATAGTCTCTTCATTCGTTCTCTTCGTTCATCATCGTTGTCTCAGCTTCGAATGACCTCCTATTTATAGGCCTCGGGTTCCAACGGTCATATTGCCTCCAACGGTCATATTGAAACAGAAAGCACGACATCGTTTTGATTAGTTTGTAACTAACTCAACAACATCGTTTTGTTAGGACAAGAAATATATAGAAATGAAAAACATGAGTACGATTCTAATGCAGAGATTGTTTTTGACAAAGTACCAAAACAAATAATGATCATCAGAGTCAGTACGATACGATTGACAGAGTCAGTACGATACGATTGACAGAGTCAATACGATACGATTGACAAAGTCAGTATGGTACGATTGACAGAGTCAGTACGATACGATATAGTCAGTATGATCCACATCGTACGATACGATAAACATGATAAAAGTAATTTACAAACATATGATAGAATACATTTGTGATTTCCAAAACATAATATAGAAGTCAAAAGAGGACTTTTGACTTAACATCGGTAAGGTAAATAATTAAAGAGGCATCTTTACTAAATATGTTGATTATTATAAATTTATGGAAATAAAATGATGATTAATGAATGTTTAATTAGAATTTTTATTTTATATTTTAATAAAACTGTTATAGAAAATGATGCAATAAATTTATATTATTTATTATAATAAAGTGGTATGTCAATATAATTTAAATTCCATAATGTTTTTTGAAAAAATAAGTTATGATTTATAGTTTTTTAAATAATTTATAGCTTTTATAGTTGATGAATAAGGTTACCCAAAGTTGTAACATGTGATAAATGAAACAGTTAACCTAAGAAGGTAATAAAACCGATTATTTTGTTAAAGATAGATGATTGGTGTTGGGTGAGAATATTTTTATTTGAAGTTCTAATTCCTTTTTAGGTCCTAGATTCTTCATTGCCTCTAATTTTGTTTTCTAAATTCTATGTTTATCTAGATGTGATATTTTTTATATGACATGATGTGATCATGTGTTGGATGATTATTTAATTAGATATGGACATGTGGTCTTTTTATTGAGAAACAACTAGAACATAATATAGCATATATATAATGATATACTTGAAAATTTAAAGGATGGAACTACGATTGTTTCAATGGGTTGAATTTGGGATTTTCTATTATTATATTGAAATCATGGAAGATTTATTTTTTAAAAATCCCTTTAATAGTTAAATGGCTTGCTTTCTTGTTCATGTATTCCTTACACCACTACTTTATGCAGTTGGTCTATATTATTTATTCATATCATTTTCTTGTAGATTAGGATATTTCCTAGTGTATTTGAAATTATGGAATGATAATAACTAATAACTGTTTTAACTGATGGGGTTGGTTATTGAGTGGAACACATTGTTGAAATCCCGTGGAAGTAGGAAATTAGCAAGATTAGGCCAAGAGGGTATGTAATTCAATTTTATTTAATGAAATTTGAATACAATAATAAAAATTAATTTCCAATGAATTAGTTAACATAAAATGAAATTTTAAAAGGAAATAATTAATTAAATAAACAACCTTAAATAATTATGTTTTTATTTGATATTTGGTTAGTAGTGGTGGTAGTCTGGTGTCTAATAGATTATATTTATAGTTATTACTAAAAAGGTCAATGAATATAATGTTATTTTGATCAATATTATATCCATTATGTTTTGTGATTTCATATTCTACCCTATCCATGTAGATATGGGGATTGAAAACTTGTGGACTCTAGGAGGGTGCTTTCCCCAATATCCTAGTTGGTGAGTAAGATGTGGCTAACTACCCTCTATAATCTTCTATTCTCCTCATCTTATTATGAGGTGGTATCCACAATGGTTATATTCCCCCATATATGCAAGTATAGAGATGTAATGGAGTTTGGATATTTCACACACATGCATCTCTAAATATAGTATCCTATTGATTTTTATAACAATGACATGTATGGTTTGTGACGACTTGATATATAATACATGCATACCAATTGTATTATCTACCAAAAACTAAGCAATTACTATATTGATATGTGTAATTAGATTATGAAACTATGTGATGTACAAGGTTTATATTATGTGATGGGATTATGTGATGCATGTTATGATAATTTATCCTAGGTTTCGTTGGGATGGATTATTTTTGAAAGAGATGGCCTAGGATGTTTGATATTGGGATGAAGTGGGAATCCATTAGGGAAGTGGTAGCTTGGTACATTATTTTGATATTATGTTATATTATCTTTTATATGAGATACTTGATGAGAGATAACTATTGTGAGGATGGGAACTTAGTATAGAAGTTTAGGGGATGAGTCAACATCACTTATTGTACACCAGGATTTACCATGCTTTCATAATCATTTTCACAAGATTCTTTAGGGAGGATCCTATAGATTATAAATATTATTCTCCCCATTAATTTATATAAAATATTATCAGGTCATTAAGAGTAGGTTGGTGATTTGGATGAACTTAACTAGCTTGTGGGTTGTTTATGATATATTTGGGATTTCATGATCACCCCCAATTATTATCTGTTTGTAGGGGTAGATTCCGTTATATCTATTCAAATGTATTTATTAAATTCATGAATTTTGGATCTTTCTTTACTTTCCTCTTAATAAATCATTATATGTAATTTCTATCTTATCACTATCGTTTCACATATCTTATAGGGAAATTCATCCCACCTGTGTGTATGATACACCCTCAGTGGTTTTTACAAACTGATTACTTGTTGGAGGTTGGATTTATAAGTCATTATCTCCTTTATCAAATTTTCAGACCAATATGGGAACCATTTTAGTGAGGGGGACATGAAAAAGTATACAGAATTTTCCAAGAATTAATGGGTGGAAGTGTAACATTTTATAAGCAAAGAAAAGAGAAATTTTTTGAACACCACTTTACATTTAAATGATACCACTACACTATTCAAGAATCAATATAAATAAAATATTGTGGAGTGATCATGGGTTAATAAGTCATGAACCAAGTGTTTTGACACATGTTTTAATCTTTTTGGATGTAGCTTTTTCATTGATTTTTTACTTTAAACTTTTTTTATCTTTGTAACTAGCTTTTCAATATACATTTTAAGTTTTAAAAAATAAATAAAATAAATACTCCTATAAAATTTGGATGTGTTGATCCCAAATTAAATTTCTATTCAATTCAATTTAATTTCTATCTAATATAAATTTAACTCGTCAATTAAGACATTTTATATATAGAAATGATATTTGTTTTTGATAATTGTCTTTTAAGAATTATGTGTTATTAATATTATTTAGAAGTGGTTACCAATTAATTTTGTGTTAATATAATATATATATATGTGTGTGTGTGTGTGTGTGTGTTTAAAAATCATATTTCATTCAACAATTAAAATATATTTATTTGATTTATTATATAAAAATTAATCAATATTAATAAAATAATTATTTGAAAGTAACTATTTTACCAATATCATAGTCATTAACATAAATTTTTTTTAATAATAATTTCATGGTAAAATTGGAAATTTATGTTAATATATACTAATAAATTATTTAAATTTTGTTTAATTTAAATCATGATTTTTATAAATTTATATCTTTAAATGAAAATATAAAATATAATGAAAACAGTTTTATTGACAAAATTAAACATTTTTCATTCTCACAAAAAAATTTATTAAAATAATTCTAATATATTATATCATATTATAAAATATTATTTTTAATTATATAAATTTTATTAATTTAGTTATTTTAAAAAAAATTAATGTACATTTAAATGTCATTTGAGAAAGAACAATTCATTTTAATATAAAATCTCATTTATTCATTACTCACTAAATGTAATAATTATTGGATTATTTAAATAATTTAATTTTATGGAGGCCTTTATTATTCTTTTATTAATATAAATTACTTTCATCTAATATGACATAGATCATTTTTGGGTGTTTCATGTAGAGAAATATGTCCAACACATTTAGATTATTTGAAATATGCGATATATTAAAATCATTGGGTGTTACAATCTCCCACAAGTTTATTATCTAATAATAACTTTCATAGATATTTTTTTCTTAAAAATGTTCATTTTAACCTATGTAAGAAATAAATATAACAAAGTAATAGATCAAATTCTTAGTAAAGGAAAAAAAATATTATATATCAATCAACGATCATAATTGAGCAAAATATAATCATAATAGTTTGAGAAAATGATCATAACATACAATAATAATACCCATAAAGTAAAATAAAATTAATAATAAATCATAGAATAAGTATTTTCAATAACAAATGGAATAATTCATAAGTGCGAGGAACCCTTAATAATCAACCATATGCCATGATATCATATGATAAGCCTAATGCATAAGTTTTTGGAGTACACATAAGCCTTGAAAATCATTTCCTTAGTAAAGGATCACTTCCAAGACTATTATAGATTTTTTAGTTCACTACCGATCATTTCATTAGTCATGGTTCACTCTATTATCTATCATAATGAACATAGTTCTTTACTGAACTAGGTCTACTCTCCATTTAATTCCTTATTATCTTTTGTGATATACATCATTACCCAATGAAATTGGAGGTTTTATAATTCCAGGACCACCCATAAAATAATCAAAATCATATATATGCGTTTCAAAAGATCATAAAAAATTCATCCTATTATCATATAAAAACCCATGGAAATGAAATGGGGTTCACAAACAGTTCATTATAGCGTAACCATTGGAAATAAAATGGGTATTATAAAGGTTTCATCATTACACAATTATCTCTTGGAGAAAGAAATTTTTTTCATGGAATCATCCTTATATCATCATCATCATAATATATATAGTGAAATAAAGTGTTTGGTATCATAAGATCATGTCCCAAAGTAATCGAAAAAATCCTTAAAGATTGTTGTTAATGATAAAAAATACTTCTCAATGAATAATCTAAACATTCTTTGAAAACATTATAAGAATATCATTTTCTTTTCATAAAATTTTATATAAAAAACCCATAATATTGATAAAATGATTTTTTTTTAAAATAAAAATAGTAAATTGTAATAAAATAATCTAATAAAATAACAATAATGATGGTGGTAATATTCTTTAATTCTATATATGATAAATGAAAACATTTTATTCACGATTTTGCGTAAATCCAAAAATGAATTCGTCTAAAAACTATTACTAAAAAATATTCATTTTAAAACATTTCAAATAGAGTAATAGGTAATAAAAGTGAAATTATTAAAAAATTATGAATAGTTAAAAACTTCTATAATTTTTTTAGGAACATGGATATGGAAAATAAAAATTAATAACTTAAAGGAAAATAAGGGAACTTTTTCTTTAAAAATAATTTTTTTGACCAATTTGAATTCAAAAGAGAGGAAAATAGTACTAATACATAAATATTTTAGTAAATAAATAATATAGTAAAACATTTGGGTGTTAAAATATAATATACATATAATTCCTTGTAATAATATTTAGCATAGAAAATCCCACAAAATGAGATTGTAATGTAAACCCGAAGCTCATGTCCTCTCTTACTTCATACATGTTAAAATATACTATATAACAAATATTTTTTAATGATAAATATATTATTGAAAAATATTTATACATAACATAATAATTATCATTCCTTTATAATTTAAAATATTATTTTTATTAATAATTTCTTCATCAAAATGAACATTAAGGTGAACATTATTCCATTTTCTATGCATGTTTTAGTTTGATAGTTTTCATACATAGACCTTGGTAATGGTTTCATGATCTCAAAAGTATATATAAAGACACATTTTTCCCATTTAATCATCTTATAATATTTTATAGTTATTCATATGATGTTTTGAGAAAAAAATCACATTGCTTCGTGGAGGTTTAGTCCACACGTACACAGGGGTGACATTATTATTTTACATCAGATGGAAAATTAAGAAGGTGGATAAAATATTATATCTATAGAAGAATAATTATATAATAATTAACATATATAAATATTATTTCAATCATAATAATCCATCATGAATTATGGTGATTGATAATTAATTATATTGTTATGTGGCGGCAGCACGTGTATACAAGAGCGATACTTTCATTTCCCATTTGATCGAAAGAAGGCGGAATTTTTTTTTCCCGTAATCATAAAAACAAAATATAATATTTATGACACTAGATTCTTTATTTATATATATATATTTTGTATTTATAAGAATTAAAATAATAATGAAACTTGAAAAAAATTGATAATAATATTTTTTCTATTTTTTGGGAAATGACCTATGAATAACTTTTTAAGGAACAGTGGGTTGGAAATTTAAATAGATAAGAATGTATATGAATTGGAAAAGAAATTTTATAAGATATTTTTGTAGGGTTTGGTTGATATAAAGGGATCATGTCTCATAGAGAACATTGGAGAGGTTTTTTCCTTTTATAAGTGAGGGGAGTGACACACCTGTAATAATTCAGAATATTAAAATATAACCAAGTCACAGTCATGGGAATGGAAATCCAAATTGAATAAAGATAAAATATATAGTGATATATAATGGAAATATACTCAAATAATTTTATTTAGATAAGTTTTTATTTCATTATAACCAGTATCTCTTTAGTTTAACCCCTCGTTAACCATTTTACCATTTTCCATAGTAATGAAATTTTACCTCAGTTACTATTAATAAAGAGAAATTTTTTTTAAACTTATTAAATAATATTAATTATTTAGAATCAAAATATATAATCCATTTTTTTATTGAAATTATAAAAGCAGAAAAACTAATATTATAACAAGATAACAAAACACAAAAATTATTTTTAGTAAAATGAATTATTAAATAAAAAACTAAGTTAATCTTTATTCCTTCCAATTTTAAAACCACTAAAAGAATGTTAAAAACATTGATTTAATATGTTATCTATATATTTAATTAAAATAATTCGTAAATAAATATTAATTTAATTTATTAATAAAAAAACATTTTTTTCATCAAAACATAATTTTAGAAAAACATCTCTTTTTACCATCAAATTATATTATTTCAATTTATAACCAACACGACACAAATGAATTAATTTTATTCATCTATAAATAACAATTTTCTATAATTAATTTAGCCCTATTAAAACCCACCAATCCGAAAACTAAGTGATAACTATTATATTAAATAATAATAATTCAATAGTATATCACGAATAAAAATCACACCTTTAATAGTGCAAGAATCTACCTTTTTCAGGGTTAGAAAAGTGTTGACTACCTCAGTGCGATTAAAAGTCTATGGATTTTTTCAATTCAAAAAAATCACCGATAAAGGGTATATTTATTAGCGCAAATAAAATAACTGGTAAAAGAATTGATTTATCATTGATTTTATTTGACAATGATAAATAGACCCTTTATCAGTGCTTTTAAAAGCACTGATAAATGGGGTATTTTATTAGCACTTTTAAATGTCTTGATAAAAGTGTGATTTATTAGAACTTTTATTTACACTGATAACAGAATTATTTATTAGTGCATTTAAAAGCACTAATAATTATATACTTTATCAGTTCCTGAATAAGCATATATAAAGTGTAGATTTATAAGTTTTTTTAAAATCATTTATAAATCATAATTTTATTAGTGCATTTACTTGAACTAATAAAAGTTAAAGCTATACTGTGATGTTGCAGCGCACTAAATCACTAGAAACAGGTGCAGTGTGCAGTAACAACACACTGCATCCCCATAAACAACAAAAAAATACCAAATTAAGATAAAATAAAGAGTTTAAATGAAATAAAATTTCCAACACAAATACAAGAATTAGAAAACACTATTATAGTGTATGTTATTTTTTTTACAAATATTATTGAAAATTTTGAATAAAATGGTCCACTTGGAGTCATTCTAGTCATACCGTGCATCATCTTAAAGTACAGATGATCCATACATGTTTTAAATGATGTATTTATCATTTTCATAATGTAACAAAACAATCTGAATGTTTTTTGTTTGTTTTGAGTATGTCAGTTGTTTTTAACACTAAAATTAATGTCAATTTTATATAAAATGATATTTTTAGAGTTATATTGATGACACTGTGCATCATATTGAGGTGTCAACGATCCATACACCTCCCAAAGGACTCAGGGAACATTGTCCAAATTTATGAAAACAATATGAATGCATTTGATTGGTTTTAAGTACACCACATGTGTTTTTTACTAAATTGTCATTTTAAACTAGAGACAAACACATTGAGCCTTAAAGGTGGAATCATGTGTGGGTTTTACCTGATACTGATTCATACAGGACAAAAATGAATTATGAATCATTTTACACAAATTATTAATACAATCTAAGCATTTTTTCATTGTTTTCATTGAGTGGGTCTTTTTTTGTATTAAAATGTCAATTTTAAACTGATAATAGTTACTTGGGGTCATATCAGACGCACCGTGCATTATATTTAGGTGAGGATGATTCCTACACATCACAAATTATGTAATAATCATTGTTTAAAAGTACCAAAACTATCCACATATGTTTTCTCAATTTTTGGTATGTTACTTGTTTTTTTCTAACAAATTATTGTCAATTTTGAATTGAAAGATACACATTCAGTCATAATGGTCACATCATGAACTGGATTGATGTGCATATGATCCCTACATATCCCGAATTATGTATAGATAATTTTTCTTATGTAACAAAATATTCCAAATAAGTTTAGTTGGTATTGAGTAGGACATTTGTTTTTTTCACTGAAATTAATGTCAATTTTGATTGAAAATCCACCCTTGGAGTCATAATGGTCACACCATGCATTTGATTGAGACATGGATGGTCCTTATATGTCTATAATATCTCATTGATCATTTTACTAATGTATCAAAAAAAATCAGAATACATTTCCTCGATTTTGAGTACGCCACGTGTTCTTTTACTAAAATGTCATTTTAAAATGGAAACACACACATTGAGCAATATAGGTTGAATCGGGTGTGGATTTCACATTGGACTGATTCATACATGTCATTAATTAATTATTAATATTTTCCCTAATCTATCAAGATAATTCGATTTCATTTTCTCAACTATCAGTGAGTGATAGTTTTTTGTATTAAAATGTCAATTTTAAACTGATAACGGGCACTTGGAGTCATACTCATCACATAGTGTGTCATATTAAGGTAGAAATGATCCCTAAATGTCAAAATTCTTGTATGCACTTTTTTCCTAAAGTACCTCAAAATCCAAATGCATTTGCTCTATTTTGAGTATATGAGTAGTCATATTCACTAAATTTAATGTCAATTTTGAATAAAAAATACATACATGGAGCCATACCAATCACATTGTGAGTCATATTGAGGCAAGTATGATTCTTATATATCCCAAATGACTCATGTGTCATTTTCCTAATGTAATAAAAAAATATGAATGTGTTTTCTTAATATTGAGTACACCACGTTGGATTTTTTTACTAAAAATTCATTTTAAACTAGAGACACGCACAATGTATATTAACATAAGTGAAATGTTTTGTGTGCATTTTTAAACAATTATTCTAAAACACTATCTTTATATGATCCTTATTCTACTTTATTTTCGAATAGTTTAATTTTTTGCAAGCCATCACTTCTTATCCTCCTCCGCCTTGGTCTCCACCTCGGTCTTTGCCACTACCTCCTCCCCCACATCTGTCTTCAGCTCTGATTAAACCTCCTCCTTCAACTTCACATCTAAGTATGCCTTCACCTACACATCCACCTTTACCTCTGCCTTTACATTTTCTCAACAATTTTATTGTTTATAGGTCATCAGTTCTAAATAAATAGATTTTATTTATTATTCTTCTCTTTGAAAAAGAGATAAACAATACTATATGAGCATTCTAAAACTAATGCATCAGACCCAAAATAACTTTCTAAGGTCATAAATCACACTAGATTAGAAACATTGTAGGTAATCACCTATATTTTCTATCAATATAAATTCTGACAAAAAGTATTTTGCCCATAAGTCTCTAATAAAATTTATTTCTTCTTTTGAATAACTCCATTGTCTGCAGCCTTGAAGGAACTAATATAATATATAAAAACAAATTATTATGAAATAGATATAATGGAATCCTAATTACCATCAGAAATTACTTGGTGGGGGATGCTGGTATTTTTATGATTTATGATTTCTCTCATAAATGTGCAAACTAATATCCACAATTGATGTCATTATCTTGTTTCGAATACTGCATAATCATTGACTAAAATAAGTTAATTGTTTTGAAATATTTTAATAGGTAAATATTACAATATATACTTTAATTTCATTCCATTTATAGTATTAAAAAAGCAATATCTTTTCAGACATAGACTTTAGGCCATGATCTAGCATGTGTTGCGTGACCTCCGAATCATAACAAAATTTCAATTAAAACATAGACTGAACATATAATTTGATGTTTATATATAAAATGTTAATTTTAGTGTATTAAATATTCAATATACACATCATGTTTGGTCTTTCAGTTTCATATCCTTGCATTGAATCCAAAAAATAAATATTTAGGGTGTCTATATTTACTACTATCAACATCCAGTTCCTCATAATAATAAAAAGTAATGAAAGAATTAGAAATGTATTGTATGTGATTAGATCGTATAGTTTTACCCATACATTTTAGTCATTAAAATGTGTATGTTTTACGATGCTTTTATTAAAATATTTGAGTAACTCAACTATTTTCTAGTTAATTGCATCCTGATTTAAATTAAGTTCTAGCATTGAAATGATATAGGGATTAATGAATCCAAATGGTTCTTTGTATGATATTCCATTTATATAGTTTTAATATTAATTCTTATAAAAAATATTAATATTTATTAACATTAATAAAAATATTTATCTCACTGTTTGGATAGAGGTATTATGAAAATGTACCTTATGTATCTATTTAAAACCACGACACCCAGCCATTCCTGTTGGGGAATCTCTATTACTGCCTCGATACCAATTACATATGTGAAGGAATTTATATATATGTTTTACTCATATTCAATGTAATACATAGTTTTATCTTTGTATGTGGTCTCTGAATGATGTTTTAATGATGACAAATGTTTCTATGGAACTACTGGGGATATGTTTCTATCAGAATATCATTTTGTTTTCTTGGTTGATTCACTACATTTTCTTGATTTCAACATTTCGTTTCTCTTCCAATTTATACATCTTTAATATCATACCTCACTTAAAACCTTTTATCATAAACTGTTTCATATTTTTCATATGATTTTGTTAAAGACATACCTCATGTATCTTTATAAAATTATATTTCCATGCAATTAAAGATCTGTTATCACCTTTGACTGTTGTAATATTCGAGTCATCAAGTGGAAAAAGAAACTCAACAGTTCGTTAATATACTACCTTAATCCCCACTGTCATGTGATTTTCTGGGAGGGTTTTATTGTGTAGATGGTCTCCCGAGATATTATACACTGTCCCCATCAAAACAAGGAAATATGTGGGTGTTGACAGATAAAGACCACATACAATTATACCCTATAGAATTTCTGTAAGATAAAGTTAACAGAAGTTGTTTGATTTGCATTTAGGAGAAATATTAATGAAAAAATTGATTACCCTGGGTAAGTAATGAAGTTGGGGGAATGACTAGCCTCAAATATAGTGGTATCACGTGGTTCATGTGTATATATTTTCTCCACCACCAGTTCACTATGTTTCTTTCTTATACATTGTTCTACCAAATCAAACCACAAAATAATATCTTGCATTGAGTCTATTTGTGTTTTCAATAATCTCATCATATAATATGTATCTTCATGTGGTTTTACCTTATCAAAATATGTTCAAAGAGATACTCCAAAACCAAATCCTCTAACCCAACCAAATTTTTTTGGTCACTTCAAATCTACTAAAAGTCAATTTTCTTGTAGTATGACCATTGAAGATTCTTGTGTCTAAACCATATATAAAAATATGAACACATTTAGTTGTATTTTAAATTTTTTAAATCATAAATAATTACAATTATTTCATACTTAAACATGCTTCCCATACTGATTTTGTTCTTTCCTCAACTAATATACCATTCTTATTTACAGATGAATCCTTTCATAGCACATGATGTTGGATGGAAGTGGCTTCATATTTTGATTCATCAATATGTATATAAATAAATGAATATATTTTTTTTCATATAACAAAATTAAAGATTTATTATTTATTTAATATACATACCAATTTCTATTCTAATGAAGCATACCTCATCCTTCCTTTACGATAGGGTTATGTTGGTTTTGATGCACATTCTTTATTTTTAGAAATGTTTGGTTGTTTCATTAATTAATAATTTTGAATCAATTTGGATGAAATACAAAATGTAAAATAATATATTATCAACCAATATTTAATTGAAATGATTTATAATTTTTAGGATTGCAGAACACATGACACATTTCCTGCTTTATAATTTGCGCATAACTAACTTGTGGGTGGGGATTTATTTTCCCCTGAGTATCCTTAAGATGTAACTTCCTTAGGAGAGCCCGAAAGACACTATGGGATTTTATAGTGTCCATTAAAACATATTTCTTATAGAAATATTCTAAAATAAAAAAATTCTATAAATAATAACAAAATATAAAAAAACATCTCATTTTATAATTTTTAAGTAAAATAGAGAATGTATATTGTGAGATTTCCATTATATCTTTCCAAAAGGGTTTCCTTCATTACAGGTTGGATGCGATGCCACGATTAAATAACAATCAACAAATTCATCCTCACTATGACCGCAAGATAAATAATGAACTTTGATTTGTTGGGGTCAATAGGTTGGCCACATTGATTCCAACCATCCTCAAATTTTATACACCTGCTTATTGCCTTGATAATTTTATTCAAAACTATGATGCCACATCATTGTTGTTTTTTTCCTCAACATTTTGTTGATCCCATAATAATTTTATAGTTTCTTCACTAGAAGTATGTTTTTCTTCGAGATTGGTAACATCATCGTAGTGAGAATAATTGTTCTTCATGAGTAGGTAGACATTTAATTTTTTTTGAATAACAATGAAATAATACACTCCATGCATAAAATTCCACAATTGGATGCATATTTAATGAAAATTGTTACTGTATTCAATAGATATAAAATTAATTAATAATAGAGTACAACTAATATTCACTACTATCATTTAATTTGTTATCAGATGCTTCATTTCATTTCATCTTATGATGATGGATTTGAGGCAACTCATTCCCTCTTTTAGACTAGCCTCCCTCTCATCACTATTCAGGAGATATGTCATTAATGAACTTTAGAAACCTAAGGATGAGAGGAAGGATAGTTTAAAAGAGGGATTTCAACCCATAATCAAGAGATGCAATACAATCATGAATATAAGGATTAACGTGTCATTAGACCCTACACTAATGAAATCACTAAAAAATTCTACTCAATTGAAAGGGAATTGGAATACCTCCACTCTAATGGTCTTGAATAAATGAATCTCACACCACCTATATTGTACATTACTTGTTTCTACTCAAGTATTCCTCATATTCAAATTTTATATTTTTTTAACCCACCATAAGACCCCTCCAGTAACAAACATCCCTTTAAAGGGTGAATTTTTCAACTTATACTCAGTATTAATCTGGTTTTTTTTACAGTTATCAATGAAATTAATCCATTCAATGAAATCCGAAATTTATTATTATGATATATTACCATAAAATCATAGAGGAACCATCGATACTTCCTATAATTAAAAATTATACCACATATAAGTCTTTTAATACTTTATATACAATTTAAAAAATGTTAAAAGCATTATTTTAAATATATGAATGAAACAACATACTAATATTATCGATAAAGGGGGTTACTAAATAAAATCAATCAATTAATAAGTTATATAAACCTAATAATCACTAATAAGTAAATAAAAATGCACTATTTATTTATTATTCATGTTTCTATTAATATAAATTTAAAATTGATTCTAGAAAAGAAAATATTGAAACCTATGAACATAAAATTTCTTATATTATTACTAAATCCTACCTATAAATTCCGAAATAAGAGGCCTGATACTCGATAAGATAGGTCGAATATAAATAAAACAATATAAACAACCTTGATAAGGATAAACCACCAGTCCACAGGAAGAAATCAGAAATACCAAAAATTATTGGTCCCTTTCAAAAATTGAATCATGACCGTCCATAAAAACAAAAATTTAAACAAGGGTATATCCAAACAATGAGGCTCATCATGAACTAAAAAAACAATAAAAATTTAGATAAGAACCATCCACTAGATTAAAATTCTCAATAGACTCTACATAAACTATATAAATATCCTAAGATGGGATATTAGAGAATGAAGGATACATGTTCCCCACTCGATATAGTGTCTGGGTAGAGATTGATACAAAATGAGTATCCTCTATATGAAGGGGGAAATAACTAAGAGTGTTGTCCTAGGAGACAAAAACTCTACAATTTTATTTGAAAATTTTAGGAGGAAGAATTTAAATTACACAATACATGAACTCAACTAGTTAATCTCCATAACATCAAACTAAATAGTCCATCTAAGACCACATCAAAAAACCAAACGCATAAACACCAAAAAATCTCAACATCAAAAAATAATAAAACTTATTTTTCTTGAGAATAAATAACCTTAAATAAAGTGTCTTTAAATAATACCATAGATTAAAAAAACATTTTAAAGTTCATTAATAGTTAAATACATTTTTACATTATTCTGGTTATTTTTAAATCATTTCCATAAAAATATACATTTTTTACAAAGATTTTTTCGGAAAACCTATAACAAAATAAAACAGTTTTTTAAATCCCTTTTATAATATAATAATTCCAATTTAATATAACCATTAAAAAGATATAAGATCCTAACATTTGTTTATAAATTAATAAACCCCCATTTTATCCTAAAAAAGAATTAAAATTTCCAAAACACTACCCAATAATAGATAAAATTCAGTTCAATGATGTCAAACAGCACCAACCCCTCTTTAATTAACCTACCACTTATGAGAATTCAATTTAAGGGTATTTTAACAATTATTAGTTGTAGAAATACGTCTAAAATGAAACGAAGAACTTCTTTCGAGTATAGGTGAGTCATTAGAACTATCCACCTATGAAATACATTGCTGGATAAACCATAGAGACTAGACATGTAAATCCATATCTTTATCCACCATCACCCCAAGATCAACCTAATCCAAAAATCACTTAAAACTAATTGGGACTTCAAATATATATTATCATATCATACACATCAAAATAATGAAAATATCAATCAAATTACATGAATCAAGCCCAATGTTCCCTGGAAAAAATTTTCTCTAAATAGAAGAGAGTTCATGACACTCTCCCCTGCATTTACCTCTTGAGTTTCGAAAACCTAACTCCATACTACCATTACTATTAAAATAAAATGGATCACATTGAAACTTAGAAACTCTGATGAACATATGATCAAATTACATTTTTTAAAAAGTATCCAAAGTCATGTGTCAATGCTAAGGGATATAGATAACCTTTTTGAGTAACAGGTTATCAACTTTAGTTTTTAACTAAATTCAATTTAATCATATTATCAATATAGTATTACCATTGAAACATCATGTGGTGTATAATATTTTTTATTTATCCACACAGGCCTATACACATATGTTGACTAATCTTACAATATGAAAAAATCCTTTTATTTCTTCGAAACCATTTTATATGGTGGAAAGCGATGAAATATAACAAACTGTTGTATTTTAGTAGTGAGGAGAAGAGATGTTGGGTTGTTCATGGTTATGAACAGCCCAAAAATGAAAAATGTAAAACCCAAAACATCAAAAAAGAATATAGTAAAAGTAGAAAACAACATATATTCGATTGTATCCTTCAATAATTTGAGGGAACGTAGAGGAGTCATGTCAGTAGAAGAGGAGTTCCTTAAGAGCTTGAGAATCATGAGTGACTGAGCTATGGTTAAGTTTTATTAAAATAGATCTAAGAGTTGTTTAAGAAATTTTTAAGAAAAGTGCTGATAATGATCCCTTTTATCAATACTAAATTTATAAGCGTTGATAAATTGAATATTTATCAACATTTTTTAGCGCCGATAAATAACTATTTTAACAGTTCTTTTTAGTGCTAATAAAGCTCGAGATTTATCACCACTAAAAAAGTATTGATAAAAAAATTTCCATTATAATAATTTTAAAAAGTTTAATATAATTTCATAATTATTTAAATAAATTTATTATAATTTTATAATTATATAAATACTTATTTAAAAAATAATAATTATTTATTTATAATAATTATAAATATAGTAAATTTAAATTTATAGAAATATTTATTTATAAATATTTATTAAAAAATATTTTTTTGACATTAGTAATGGATATATAATCTTAAATACATGGATTTAAAAAATGAGAGAAATTGAATAATTAAAAATAAATAAACATTAAAATACTGAAAAAATGGATAAAAATTATTAAATAAAATATAAGTTGTAAAAAATATGGTTATATTTATATATATTGAAGAGTATTAATATATATTCAGAATACTAAATCATAGTGTATATATATATATAATAAATTATAGAAAATGATCAAATTCAAAAATAAAATAAAAAATAAAAAATATTAAAAATGAATGCCCACACTGTAGTAATAAGAAACGACCAATTAGAAAAATAATATATATTGAATGTAAAATGTTGTAATGAAATTCTAAAATATACTAAAATTTGAATAAATTACATAAATTATTGGTGTATTTGTTTCTATATAATGCGTAAATATATTCGTGTGTGCGTTTGTGTATACAAATGCATTAACACAAAGACACACAAATATGTGTGTGTGTGTGTGTGTGTGTGAAATAAATACAACACAAGACTTTTGATATAGTAAATTTGAAAATTCAAACAACATTAAAAATGAATAATACATTATTATTATTATTTTAATTAACATTTTATATATATTACACTTGTTAATTTTATATATCTATATTTAATATATGCTATTTTTTTAATATTTATAATATATATATATATATATGTATATTAAATTTATTCATTTTTATCAATAACTATTTGAATAATAAAATCATTCATATTTGTCTTAATTTACTCAATTTATTTTTATTTTTTTAATTTCTCATTTTAGTATGCACCTTTATGAGTGCTAAAAAAGTGATAATAAAATGAAATTTTTATCAATGATAAAAACATGCTGATAAAGGGTACCTTTTATTACCACTAAAAATAATGCACTGATAAATGATAAATTTTATCAACGTTAAAAAATGCACGGAAAAAGTGTGCCCTTCATCAGTATTTTTTTAGCACTGATAAAGGGCTGCCTTTATGAGTTCTTCTGTTAGCACTGATAAAAAAATAATTTATCAGCAACATTTTCTAGTACTCATAAAAATCCAGTGCTATTATAAGAATGTTTTATAGTAGAGTATCTCTGAATGTTTAATGAATACATTTTGGGTAATGTATGTTATCAATGAAATACAATTTATTTAAAGATAAATATCTCATAAAATATTTATTTTTCACATTATAACCCACTTATATTAATTATTTTCTCAAAATTACACCACTCGTATACAAAAAACTTGTGATACTTTTTCCTCACAACACCTTTCGATTCCCATATTGCATACTCAAATTTATGGTTTCCCCAGAAAACATTGACCACGTGAGTGGTCTTATTTCAAAGGAATTTATTACTTCAATACAAAATTTCCATCTGTTATTCCTTATATAAATAATAATTTTTTAGTGGTACGACCAATGTGTTCAATACATGTGAAATATCATGCACATAATTTTTCATGAGAGAAACATGTAACACACAATGAACATAAGATAGATTTGGTAGAAGTACAAATATATAAGAAACCATTCTGATATGATCAATAATTTTTAAGGGAATGATATTTCAAGAGATTAAATTTCCCTTCATTTAAAAACCCATAACATCATTCCCAGGATATATTTATAGGAATACCTTTTAACTAACATCAAACTCTAGATTTAATTGATTTTTTTGAAACATTTCTATCGAGTTATAGAGGTATTAATATAATTCTGAATGGATAAAAACATTTATACCATTTTTTTACTAGCCCAAGTTCTAATACATTTCTGTCTATAAATTCATCACAATATGTTGGCTTTCCTTACTTCCTATAGTAGAGGAATTCATTAGGACCCTACTAAATTTTCATGTAAAATATATTTTGTAAGAATATTTAAAAAAGGGAGGGTTTCAATCTAAACTAAATTTGTAATTCATATAAAAAGATATCAAAATATCTTTTAATGTTTGAATGGTCATCTTAGGATGACCACCTTTTCAGGGATGATATATAGTGCTCCATTTCAAATCTATATTTAGAGCATGCTGAAAATTCTCTAGAAGTTTTTTGTGAACCTCAGTTCCTGATCATATTAAAAAAAAGTACTCAATGAAAACATTCCATTTCCTTAATATATATCTAGAAAAAATTATTAAGAGAGAAATATTCTATTATTTTAACAAAAAATGATTATTTCCTAAGGTGATTGACTACAGCCCAAAAAACATTGTTCCATTTAGATATTTTGGGATGTCTGATAATGAAATTCATTGTAATGTTTTCCCATTTACATTATGGTATGAATATTTTTGGTATCACCCCCATACAATTTTATTACTTATCAGTAACTTTTTAATATAGCAGGAATCAAGATACATACTTTGAAACATCCCTTTTCATGTTATCCCACATAAAACCTATATTAGATCTATATGCAACATTATACTTCTAGTATGAATAGAGAATGATAAAGTACGATATTTTTCCAAAAAATTCCTCTTAAAGTATGGTATTTATGGGATATATACATAGTTCTTGAAAATTATTATTCCATCACAATCATGGTAGAATATAGGATCATTTCTCAGGGTATTTTTTCGTTTCACATCTTCCTAATATGCCACTGTAATCCTAACATGGATGTATGGTTGAACATTAAACAGAGAAAGATGTGATACATCCCATTTTCTCATGATTTCATGGTCCACATTTTTAAAATAATCAATTATTTGATCACTTTGAATCCTTATAATGTATAAAGTATCATAGTCCTTCCAACTCAGAGCATCATCCACCTTATTTTCTTTCCTAGGGTTGTATTGTATTGATTATTCATAACCTTTAACCAATTTTTACCATAATCTTTTATGAAATTAAAATATATCTATATAAATATAAAATTAATGGTTTTTTATTGTTCTATATATATCAATAAATTCACTATTGAGATAATTCCTTTTTATTTTCAAGGAAAAAATTACTACTACGAAGTATAATTCAGGATTCAGGTAAACATTCTCATCAATTTTCAATTGGAGTGAGGCAAAACCGATTTTTATATCATTCTACCCAAGGATGAAGGAGAGTCCATTCTTCAATGCATCACAAAAGATCACAATCCCTTCTCGGTTTTAGTGTAGTGTTAGCATAGGTGTGATGACTAGCCTTCTATTCAACTCATTGAAATTTTCATCACATTTTTTTTTTCAAAAGGAACATGGAACCTTTACAGGTTACCTTGGTTATTTGGTTATATATTGATGATAAATAACTAAAAGAGCCTTGGTAGTATCTATCAATCCCACTAAAACTATGGAACATAGTCACTGTATTGGTCTAGGACATTTTTCAATAACTTTTGGCTTTTAAGGATCCACCGATATACCCTTTATTGAGATTATATGACTCAAGAATGAATTTTTTATAGCAATAAATTACACTTACTGAATTGGAATAAACCTCCTACTTCTACAAGGTTAATAATACAATTCATAAATGATCTTTATACTCTTCCTTTCCCATATAATATAAAAGAATATTGTCTATAAATACAATAAAAAGTAGATATATGTAAACACTGAAGTCTCTATTCATTAAATCCATGAAGTTAGTAGGGGGGATTGGTAAGTCCAAATGTAATCACTATAAATTCATAATGACTAAACCCCATACAAAAGGTTGTCTTGGATATAACCACCTCTTTAACCTTTAATTGATCATATCTAGAATGAATGTAAATTTTGGAAAAGTATTAAGCTTCACATGTTTAATCAAATAATTCATCAATATAGGGTTACTTGTTCTTAATTGTTATCTTCTTAAGTTATAGATAATCAATACAAACCATCCTTATTACTAAAAAATAATAGGTTCACCCCACTGGGATTCACTAGGTCATATGAATATTTTATAAATATTCTCTATGTTTTTCTTCATCAATTCAAGGAAATAAATCGGGATGATTCCAAATAGATTCTTTGAAATATTTTTTGGCACCATGTATGAGTTATATTAAGAACTCAACTTCATGATTTTGAGGAATACTAGGAAAGTATTAAAAAAATACATTAGCATAATCGTAACCAATCGATATATATCTGATTTTTATTTACTCTTAATCCGTTTCTTATAAATATTACTCATGAGTAGGAAGAAATACCCATATGATATAAGTAACTTCCATTGTAGGTTCATATTCATCATCACACCCAATGATGATCATCTGTTGACTCAGAATATCTAGTCATACTTCCATTACTAAAAAATTTATGTTGTATCTACATAGAGAGATCTAATCCATTCGATAAATCAGGTCAAATTAAACTATAAGGAGGATAATAATATTTGTAATAATCACATTCCCAAAAACAATTATCTTTGATGATTTTTATCCTTGATTTACAATTAGGGTATCATTAGATGTTTTTTCTATTAACTCAACATCTAATCATTTAGGTTGTGATGTGATACCCTTAGATAATTATTCAAATATAAACAGTGGTTAGATCTATAATCAAATAAATCATTTATAGTTTTAGAGTGGATAGTTAGTGAACCTTTCACATATTCATTCTTGTGACCCACTGTAACGATTTTGATCACATGATCTTTCCATTTATCTATTGTCTTAAGAGGTTAATAATGTTGATTATCACCATCAAACCTTTTGTTTGTGAACTTATTGATAACATTTCCATACTATTAAAAATTATAGTATTAGATTGTGGGTGGTACGTTCAATTGATCTTTTTAACTATTCCTTTCATTGAGAAATATATTTATATACAAGTATGAATATTTTACCTGATGGACTTCTTTTATAAACATAAAACATTTACCAAACCCCATAATTAGATTTAATGTATGATTACTTCTTCACTTATAACACGATGGAAGATTATTTTTATTTCCATAATGTGTTTTATTGTTTTAATTTCTTTGAGATAACATATTTCTGATTTTAAACCCAAAACAATTAGAACACTAAGAGTCTCAAATGTCTATTTCTAGCTGAGAGAATATCAAATGATTTATTTATAGATATTAAAGACTCTAAAATAAAATTCTATTAAAATACTTTGTCTCAAGACACTAAAGAATAACTCCACTTTTCTTCCATGATCAATGAGGAAGCATGGGTCATACCTTGAAATTCATGTGAAATTTTTTACATAAGTACTAATGGATTCAATATTATTCTATTTTAGTTGTATTAATTCCATTTAATTTTTTGTTAAATATGTTGGGGAAAATAATTATTAAAAAATACATTCTTAAACTCTTTATATTTCATGGAGTCAATTTCATCCTCTTACCTCATATTGTTGATAAGAGTACACCATTGATCCGATTCAACATCCAAATGATATAATAATAAAATCACCTTATCATGTTCCAAGAAATGGGTAAAAAAGATTTTTTTCAATATAATCGGTCCATTTTTCATCATTATGTTTATCAGGGGAACCGCTGAAGGAAGGTGGATGTTTCCACATATTAGATCCAATATTGAGTTGTTCCTTCAATTTTCAATTTGAAAGTTCAACATGACCCATGTTAATATTCATATATTGAGAGAGTAGGTTGAGTATAGCAACAAGATTTCACATAATATCTCCTATTACATTTAGCTACACATGAGTATGGTCACTACATTTCTCATCATATTTTGTATTAACATGATTCCTCTTGGGTTAATTAATTGAATAAGATCAAAAAAAATTGTGAGAAATAGTTATCAAAGTGGGTAATCACGTAATAATGAAATATCATTCATATAATGTATAAATCATGGAACCTAAATTTCAATATATGACACCTTAGGTTTATAATAGGTTATTCATGGATATCATCTATTCAAATTCTTTATAACATTTCATTAAGAAAATTTGAGAACCCCATAAATATAAACAAGGTGTGTCTAGTTAGATGTGTAGTAATAGGACAAATCATCATGAATTGGTGAAAATTGAATAAATATCTAATTCAACCATTTAAATTTGTTACCACTAGTTTCATCTGTAGCATAAAGACATCCACTATCTAGTAACTAGACAATGTTTTATTTTCTAGGAAAACAACCCAATATCTACTTTATCAATGAAATAGGATTTTATACTATACTTAAACATAAACCTACCATTTTCAATAATGATATGTAATCCTAATGTAAATAAATAAAAAAACCATGATCTGATACCAACTAAGACGATCTTATCATTTCGTATGTAAATATCATGTCATTTTAGATGAATATTCAAAACAACTCAAAATAATACATAATCAAGGGTTGTAATAGTTCAGTTCCTTTGAATACAAGATATAAGTAAATATGTTTTTTAAAATACCTTCAAAATATCCCATAAGGTTCTTCCCTCATAGTACCACTCTTTAATCGTTCTTATTTAATACCTTTCTTCATAAACTAGGGATGAAGGAAATGTAAGACAGGTTGAGATTAGATTCTAATTAAGGGGAAACATAATAGATATCAATAAATGATCACAAGTTCCCATAGGATTTTTAGAATGGCCTGATAACATAATCACAACATATAATAATCATACCAATATTTTAAAATATCATAAATCATAAATCATGGCATTAGTATTTTTCATAATAAAAGACATGAGTAATAAGTGTGCAGAATCATGAATAATTAACCATGAGCATTGGGAAAAGATCATAAACATATGGAATCAGTTTTTGGCATGACAATAAGTATAAAAAATTATTTCTTTAATCATGTATAACTTCCAATACAATCATTGTTGAATAATTTCACACCCCATTCAATAATTTCCTTAGTCAAGGTTCACATCCAAGAAAATCATAGTTGATAGAGTTTTTTAATGATCGTGATTCACTCCCCAATCTAGTCTTTATTATCTCATGTGATATCTATATTTACCCAATTAATAATATATCTATATATGTAATGACCAAGACTTTTTGAATGATATTTTTTTCATAAAAACACAGGTTCTATTATATTGTACAGAATAAAACCATATCTCTTTATTAATGAAGTGCGTATAAAGGGAAATGTGACTATCAAGATTTGACCATTATATGACCATTGGTCAAATTGAACTGTTGGAATATATTACCATTGGAAACTCTACTCTTGATAATAATTTTAATATTATAATAATTGTTTATAAGTATAAATGAAAAAAGGATAATTAAAATAGAAAGGAGAAGCAATGACATCAAATAGTTGAGTCATGTGATACAAATCCTATTTGTTAGAACATGAGAGGGATGTAACATCCCCAGGGTTTACCCTATTCTTATAAAAATACAAGATTCAATAAGTGAACCTTTAATATAATTACTTATGGGAGAAGATAAAGTTAGTTCAAAATACCACTCAGTTGATATTAGCTAAGTCACCGCATGAATCTATAACCATCACACACCTTACCCATAATTCATAAATGGGTGTTATAAGGGGTTACATGTTGTGAAGATTGTTATTAAATTAATTTTTATAAATAAATCCCATCATTTTTGTGTTATGAATTGTTTTTCTTAACGAAATTTATTTTAAATTGAGATAGAATTTGATAAATTTACATTTTTGACACAAATTAAATTTTTTAGAAAAAATATAAATTTTTATATTAAACTAAGTTATTATGAATTATACATATTTTAATTAAATATTATGATAAAAACACTTTCAATTAAATTTAAATGATAAAATAATTTAATTATTTCCTTAAATATTATTAAAAGTAAAAAATTTACAACGTATTTTCAACCCTATATTTTTTTTATAATTAAATATTTTTATATTTAAATGATTATGTTCTAATATTTAAATAGTAATATTGATAAAATAAACATAATTCTTGAAATAATCATCTTGAATTTTGGTTAGGGTTAATTTATGATAATTTTCTAAAATATTTTGTTTTACCATTAATAGTAAAAAAACATTTTTGAGTTTCATGTACGTTTAAAGACTTCATAATATTTTCTTTATGATGTAATAATTAGTTAAACACAATACAAGAATAAAAATACTTTATTTTATTAATATAAAGTATTTTAAAAGATTTTAGTTACTTTTTAAACCTATTTGTTACTTTCAAAAGGCTAAAATTGAACTCTATCATTAAAAAAAATTTGTTGTGAAAAAATTTATCTTCCTTTCCAAAATAAGTAATACAATATGATGTTTAGTTATCATGGGTAAAAATAACATAAAATATTTACCAAATTTCCAGAAACATGGGAAAAACCGTGGTTAGTACCATGGTTTTCTGTTTTCTACGTCCTAGATTTCCAAGACCTATACATGGAAATTATTAAACAAATCCTAGCATTTTTCTATAAATACCCACCCATTTATCCATTTAAATTCACTGAAATACATATTCTATTAACCTATAGTATTTTTACATCCCATGTATTCCTCCATTATTTTTTTTAATCCCCCAAGGTATCATTCTTCATGATCTAGGAGTAACTCATCAAAGTATGGTAGTTTTGTTTCTTTTTTTATTTGATTTATGAACTTCTTTTTGTATATGTCTTTAAAATGTTATGGTTACTCTCTTATAATACCATTTTCATGATACCATTTATTTGAAATTATGTTTTATTAATAATTGAATCTTATTCCCTCTCATTTTATACTTTTCTAAAACCATTTGTTATACCCTTTATGGTGTAAGATTTAGGTCTCAAAATTTATCTCTTATCTTTAAGTTTTTATATTTTATTTTATTCTTGTGAATGCCCAAATAACTATATATTCTAGGGTTATTTGCATATATGTAAATATCATTTATTTTATTTTTTTATTAACACACATGAAACTCATATTCCCATTATGTGGGATGCAAATGACATAATGATCATGTTTTTTTACACTTTTGGAATGCCATGATATTTATATAAAACAATTTTTTTTTATTTTCCAGGGGTTTTTTATGAAATTTTTGATATTGATCTATTTGTATTACATTAAATAAGTCATTTTAATAATAACTATAATAGTTATTGAATTCTTTGGGTAAAAAATATAATCTATTGAGATAAAATGTTTTATGACACCTTGGTGAATAATCCTGGTAATTTTCATTTATGAAATCGTGGTGATTAAAATTTGTGATATGATTATTAATGTATAAAATAATTGGTTTAGCCACATTTATATTTTATAAACCATTTAATTTTTTTATAATACACAACATTTCAATATCTCATTCCACAATGATATTTCTCTTGTTCTTATTGATATTCCTCACGAATATATGTAAACTATTTCCCTTACTAGGCCCTTTTCCCACCCCTTTAATTTTATATATTTCCCCATGATATGAGATATAGTAAATGTAATTAGGATGAACCCAAAAATATGCCTTTCAAGTATAGTAGAAGAATTTTTATCTGCCTGTTTTCCATGAAACTGAACTTTAAAATATCATCTATTTGTACCATGTAAATGAAATGTTAATGTAAAAAAGGTGGGATGAAATAGCTTTTATAAAACTGTGGATAAATTATTTTTTAAAATTAGGATTTTAAAAATTTATGAATAACCCTAGGGGTGTAAATATAGGAAACATCTTGTCATTTTAGTTAATTATTACGTATGTTTTTTTTATAAAAGAAATACATGTCTAGATATAAACAAGGTGATGCAGCTTAGGAACAGATGTATCTAGGAATAACACCTGAAAACACAACTTTAAGATAAAATATAATAGGAACTATTTCACAATAATTGGCCTCCCAACACTTCCAATTTGAAACTCCTAGGTGATATGTTTGGTTAGTCACTAGATTTTGATGAACCATTATGAAAGATTTATAGAAATTTATTTTTTGTCAAGGAATAAATTGTTGATGATTGTTTTTTAAGATATAATATAACATTATAGTTATAATATTATTAATAGAAACTTGTTTCTAACTTAGTTTTTCTTGTTTTATAAATTTGTGAGAAGTTAGGGGAACCATGTAACTGATGAGTGAAATGAACCATGTGCTGACGACCATCAGATTAATATTTGGAATGGAAAACATCATGAGAATGATGAATTAACTAACTCATGATATGAATAAAAACTTCAATCAAATTGAGAGACCAGATTCCCCTTGAAGGTAAAAAAATTCCTTTGAGTCCTTAATACCTCAACAACCACCTTATTTTAGTGGATCTACCAACCCATTTATTGATGTTCAATGAATAATATCTTAGAAACTATCTTTTTTTACATTGTTTTTTAGAGTAAGTGAAACTATTTATGGATTTATACCTCTTAGAGGGAGAAAATGATAAATGGTGCACACTAATTAATAACATGAATCCATGAAGGGAGATTAATGATATAGAGTGGGGAGATTTTAGGGAATCAATTTTCAATAAATATTTTTCCAATTAGTTGCAAAATAATGAATGGGGAATTCCTAGAGTTGAAGGAGAATAAAAATGGGTTCTCAGTAAGATATGAGTTCAAAATTAAAAGGATTTCCCATTATACTTATATATATTTTTGTATCCTTATAGGAATGTTGATAGATTCATTGGTGTACTAAGACCCCGTCTATAGAAGAATCTGGACAATTGAGACTATAACAGCTGTGAATACATAGTGCAGAGTATTATGAAGGATGAACTGGAGTTTATATAGACAAATTGGACAAAAAATCAAATGAAAAGAAGATATATTTAAATAAAATACTATGGAGGAAATATGATCATGGAAGAACAAGAAAGAATGTGAAACATACTAAATAAAACAAATGTGGGAAGAAGTATTTGGGGAACTACTCGGTCGAGAGAGTAGATTTAATGAGTGTCAAAGAGATGAACATATATCTTGGAACTATCATGGTTAAGTGAATACTCAAATTTTTAACATTAACACCAAAGGGAAAATGGTGTGGTCCCAACCTAATGTCCAGTGCTATAAGTGTGGATGGCTTAGAATCTTTACCAATCACTGTTTGAATCAAAAGGTAATGGAGGGGAATCACAATCAACATCAGCATAGGCCAAGGGAGAAAGGATGGGAATTTTCTATGATAATTGGCAAATTAGAGGATCCAAATGATTTGGGGGTAGTTACTCTCTTTGTTCTATGAATCGACCAGGCAATTTGTTAGATTATGGTTCTAAAAATTCCTTTAATTATTCCATGTTTGAAAAGAATATCGAATCAATACATGAACATATAGAAGTAGATTTAGTATTAGAGACTCTTGGAGGTATTATCCATGAATCAATAATTTATATGAACTGTAGCATTTAATTTGTAAAAAAAATTATCACCAAAATTCATGTAGTCTTTTCCGTGGTGAAATAAATCAATACATGAGGGATGGACTGGATTTCAAATTATAATGCTAAGATTAACTAAAAAAAGAAATGATATCTTAGTGGTCATTAATGGAAAACCTATTTTTATTTTCATTGGAGATATATCATGACCTAATCTTTGTCTAGAATAACCTCTCGTACCCTTCTTTATGAATATGATCAATGAGGTGAAAGAAGAAAATGGAAGAATAAGAATAAAATATGATCCCATCATTTAATAATACCATGACATATTTCTTGAAAAAATAACTAGACCTACCCCTGAAAGAGAGGTAGAGTTCTCCATTGAACCCATTCCAAGATCCATGCTGATATCAATGATCCCATATAGAATAAAAAATATGGAGATGAAGGAATTAAAGAAACAACCTCAAGATCTTTTGGAGAAGTGTTTTTTTTTTGACCATGTGTGTCTCATTGGGGAGCACCAGATCAATTCGTGAATAAGGTCATATCAATGAAGATATGAATTAATAAAAAATATCTTCAAAGGATCATAGTTAATAAAAAGTAACTGTTCTAAAGGATTTATGATATATTTGACTAGATTCATGGGGCTCAATTCGTCTCAAAGATTGATCTTCGATCTAGTTTTCCAAAATTGAGTATAAAGGAAGAATATATTCCAAAGGCTATCTTTGTGTAAGGATATTTCCATTATGAGTTTGTTTTTATGCCCATCGGGTTGACTAATTCTCCACCTATATTTATATATTGTATTAATACAGTATTTAAGGACTAGCATGAAATTTTTTGGTAGTTTTTATTGTTCATATTCTGATACATTTAAAATATCATGGGGAGAATATAGATCACAGAAGGGTTATATGTTAAAAAATTAAGAAGGGGAGGCTATTTAGAATGTTCATAAAATGTTAATTTTAGTTAAATAATTTTTTTTTGTTGGGGTAAATTTTAACCAATGATGGAATCTTAGTTGTCCCTACAATAGCAAAGGTTGTGGAGGAGTGGAATCACCCTCATTAGTAATTTGAGATTTGTAGATTCCTTGGTTTAGTAGGATATTATAAGATGTTTTGGAAAAAAATCACGACATTCTAGTCCACCAGCCAACATAACATAAAATGGGGTATGTTCAACAGAAAAAATGGACTTGAAAAAAGTTATCAAGATCTAAATAATCTATTTTTTACCACACCTATGTTATGTCTACCCTCTATCAAGGAATGATTATTTAATTTTAGCGATGAATCTATGAAAAATCTTGGGTGTTATCACATGAAAAAATAAAAGGTAATTTATTATTCACCATGATAGTTAAATCCTCGTTAGAAGAATTATCTTACACATGACCTAGAGCTAGTTGTGGTCATTTTTTCTCTAGAGGTATGTATGCACTATTTTTACGGTGAAAAAAATGTAATATATACACATACCATAAAAGTTTTAAGTATATATTAATAAAAAAGAAATTTAAAATGAGATAAAGATTTTTTTTGGAGATTCTTAAATTCTCTGACCGGTAAATTCATTATCACCCCAAAAGAGTAAAAAAATTTACTAATGCATTATGTAGGAAAGATCCTATCATGTTAGAAATAATGATGATTCAATGATATCCTTTTATCAATGACATAGTAAAAATTGAAATGTGAATCATAAGGGAATAGACATCATCAACATATCCTAAATTATTTCTCATCCATAAATAGTAGAAAAGATCAAGAAATATCAAATAATTTCTTTTTCCCATGATAAAAAGAAAATTTAAATTAGAAGATCCCTTGTTACAAAAGAAGGTAGTTATTGTGAAGAATGGTAAGTTTTCTAAAATCAATATTAATCAAGAAGGTGAACTAAAGTTTTTTAAAATGGTATGTGGTCTATCTATTCTGGAGATAAATAAAGAACCAATGGATGAATCTCATCAATCTATATTATCTATAAATCCTTGAAGAACTATAATATATAGGGACCTACATGATAATTTTGGGTGGGATAACATGAAAATGGTGATTTATGATTACACTGCAGGGTGATTAGTGTTTCAAAAAGTGATGGAGGAGAAAATAAATCTTAAATGGGTATTAAAACCACTACACATACCAATATGGAAGTGAAAAAATATCACTACAAACATTATCACTAGTCTCTCAGGAATATCCAAAGGAAATAATGTGATGTGGGTTATAGTGGGATGACTCTTGAATACTAGCCATTTCATCATTATTCAGTAAGATTTCTCTGTTAACTAACATTCCATGATTTACATAAAGGATGTGGTCAGGTTTCATGAAGTAAAACTTTCTATAATTTATGATCTTGATCCAAGATTCACATCAAAATTCTAGATAATCCTTCAACATGCATCGAGTATTAAATTGAATTCCAGTAAGGCCTATCACCCATGAATTAATGGAAAATTTTAAAGTGTTATTAAGACACTCAAGGACATGATGAGAACATGCTCAATGGAAGATAAAGGTGTATGGTTTTAATACCTCCCATTAGTTGAGATCATAAACAATAATAACATTCAATAATGTATTCAAATTTTACCCTATGAAGTTATATATAGTAATTGATGTAGAAATTATACTTGTTGGGATGTAGTCAGTGAGAAACAAGAAAATTGGTCATTATTTTATGTTAGAGATGACAGAAAGATTTCATGCCATCCAAAAACACATAAAGGAATCTCAGAGTTGGAAGGATAACTATGGTGACAATTGTTGAAGGGAATTGTAGTTTGTTATCGGTGAAAATGTTTTCCTTATAATATCACCATGTTAGAGAGTCATGTTGTTTGGGATGAAAGGGTATATTAGCTTTAGGTACATTATCCCATATGTAATCCTTGATTGTATAAGAGAAGTGGCCTAACGACATGTATATCCACCCAATCAAGCTCAAGATCATGATATATTTCATTCATCTATCTTAAAGATGTACATACCTGATCCCTCACATGTAACAAATCCAGAGGTCATACAACTAGAACATGGATTCTCTTATTAGGATAAAATGTTGGAGATCTTGGACTATAGAGACAAGGTAAAATGCAATAAGACTACCCACCTCATCAGAGTGTTACGAAGAAAACATAATTATAAAGAAGAGATGTGAGAACTAGAGAAGACATAGAGAGTGTAGTACACATAGATTTTCTCAAATGAGAGAATGATTTTCATGTTTAGGGAAGAAATTCATTAATGGGGTAGGAAGTTAATAACCAAGAATTTTGGAATGATATTTGTTTTTAGAAAATGTGTGTTTTATTATATCGCACAAAAAAACCATAAATCTTTATTAATGAAGTTAGTATAAAGGGTAATGTGACCATCAATATTCTAACGTTATATTTCCATTGTTAAAATATGATTATTGGTAAATATTACAATTGGAAACTATAATCCTGAAAACAATTTTAAAATTATAATTAGTGTTTACAAGTATAAATTATAGAGGATAATTAAAACTGAAAGGAGAAGTGATGGCCCTAACCAGTATATTCATTTCGTATGAAGCTCCTTTATTATAACATAGGATGGAGGAAGAATAACTAGGGTTCACCCTTTTCCAAGTATAACATGAGATTAAATAAGTGAATCTTCAAATAAATCTTTTATGGGAAAAGTTCAAGTTAGTAGAAATTACCACTCGATCAATGTTAGTCGAGCTGCTCCATGACTCTATCACCATCTCACACCGTACACTTAGGCCCTATATGGGTGTTATAAGGGGTAATGTGTCCAAGCCTTGGTTATTTAAAGAACAATTCGTTTTTGTAATTAAAATTTTATTCCACAATGTCTATTTTAAAAATAGTTTTTCTTAATAAAATACAGGTTTAATTGAGTTAGAATTTGATAAATTGACTTTTTGGACCAAAATTGAACTTTATAGAAAATATATAAATTTTAATAATAAACTCTGGTATTATGAAAAATAATTATTTTTATTAAATAGATTGATAAAACAATTTTATTTTAATATAAATTATAACATTATTTTATTATGTCCTTAAATATTTTTACGTGTCAGAAAGTTTATATTGCATTTTCGACCCGCTATTTTTTTATAAATAATGATTTTTGTATTTTAATTGTAAATTTATCATATTTAGATAATTATTTTGGAAAATTAAACATCTAATTTTAAATCATGACATCATATTTTGGTTAGGTAGAGTTTAGGATAAGTTTCTAACATATTTTGTTTTCCCATGAATAGTAAAAATATTGTTTCAGTTTTTCAATATGTTTAATGACTTCATAATTATGTCATAATGATGAAATAATTCATAAAACTAAATATATGAATAAAAATAAGATATTTTATTTGTATATTTAATTTTAAAATATTTTAATTAATTTCCAAAACTATAAGTTACTTTCTAAATTCTAAAATAGAAACATTGTATTTTAAAAAATTATTTTGTGAATACTTTATTTTATTGGAAAAAAGTAGTAATATAATATTATTATCATCTATTATAGGTTAAAATAACATAACATCAGTCCCAAATTTCCAAAAAAAAAGGAAAAACAATGGGAAAGCCTGTGGTTTTTTATTTTCAAGAACCTTGATTTTTAAGGCCGGTATTTAGAAATTATTAAACAAATCCTCCACTTTTTCTATAAATAACCACCCATTTCTCATTTTACATTAACTCAGAATCCATACCTCCTAAATATCATGTAGTTCTACCTCCAATGTATTCCTTCCAATGTGTCCTAAATCCCCCGAGGTTCCATTCCTCAAGATTTAGGAGTAACTCATCAATGTATGGAAATTATCCTTATTTTTTCATCAAATCAAGAACCTCTTTTCATATATGTCTTCTTAATATTATGGTTACTCTCTTATATTTCCATTTTTTATCATACCACTAAAGGAAAATTATTTTTTATAAATTTCATACCCTTTTCTCCTCTGATTTTACCATTTTCAATAACCACATTTTATACATGTTATAATGCCAAATGTACTTCTCAAAATTTCTCTCTTCTCGTTAAAAAAATTGTCTTTTTTAATTTTTTTTAATATCATAGAATATTTATGTTCTCAGGTTTTCAAATATATTTAAATAATATGTATTTTATTATTATATTGACATATAAGAAACCCACATTCCCTTACCATGGGACAAAAATTAGATAATGATGACGTTTAAGGTACCTTTGAAACACAATGATTTTGATATGAAACTCATTTTTTTATTCTCCATAGATTATTTTTGAAATGATTTAATATGGTATATCTATATAACATTAAATAACAAATATGATAGGTGCACCCTAATATCACTCCAATTCCTTGGGTAAAGAATGTAATCTCTAGACATGACATGTTTTATGATACCTAGGTGAATAACCTTGGTAATTTTCATTTACAACACCTAGGTTATTAATCTTGATTATATGATTATGAATGTATAAAAAAATTTGTTTTAATATTTTCATGTTATGAATCATGTTATTTTTATTTTTATTTCACTATTTTCCTTTTCTCATTGCGCAATGATATTGAAGATGTCGAAATCAGCCAAAGGGATCAGACCAAAATTAGGGGAAAATAGATGGTGAATTTTGACCAAAGGCATAGGTCTAGGACTACCCGAAAGGTAGTGTGAAATATCCCACAATCTCATGAAAAATCATCTACAATGCGTAAAGTCATTTGATAAAGAAAATCTTTGCGTGTTGCGCAGAAAATGAAACCCCGCATGGAAAACTATGTGCAACTGACTGAAGAAAAGGGTTTGTCATGCCAGTCGAGTTCTGCACACCCTTTGTGGCTCATGCTCTCATATAAATAGAAGACCACCCCTCTGCTTCTGGGATAAAGAATACAAATAGTCTCCCCTGCACAGAATTCACCTCTTCCTCGTGCAAAATATTCCTTTCATGTACGAGATTTTCCACGATAGGTCTCCCAGGGGTCTACCTTTGCGTGGGATCACTAGGGATTGAACCTCACCCATGTCCTTAACTATTGGTCCACTTTCTTTCAAACCCTTGGAATTGCGTGAAAGCCCTTCCACTTGCACGCAATCCCTTCCACTTGCGTTCAACCCCTTCCACTTGCGCTCAAAACTTCTTCACCTCTTTGCACACAAATCTCTTCCATTTTCTCGCAATAGTCCCCTTTTTGCATGACTATTGCACTCAAACCTCTCCATTTGTGCACAATCCCTTCCTCTTGTGTGATCCTTTTAGAATTTGTTCGATGTCGGTCTCTCGAACACCATCTTCAGGTACTTCTTACACACAAAACACCTATGTTACACACCCTTATCCCATACTACCTTCCAGGCTTTTACGAAGTGATTTCAAGGTACCTTTGGAGGTTCATCCATGCTAACATGGGCCCCTCAATGAATCACTCCACGAAACCCCATCTCTATGATATTTTTGATTCCTTCCCATCCCCAACGGCAGGTAGGAATTAGTTATGTAAGTCATAGGGGGTGTCGAGTGAACCTGCTTCATCCAAGTTGGAGGACATTAAAATACCAAGCACCACCGTCCATAGCACATGATGCTAGACTTTGAACTCACCCTGTGCACTCTACGCGGGGTACCCCATCTTGGACATTCTTTACGCCCACTCGTCTCCATGGGAGTGAGCTCTTCATCACATGGAATGTGATCCTCTCTACTGGAGCAACGTCTGTCCACGGGGGAAGTGCAACCACCTAGGTGTAATACACAAGCCTTTCTTGTAGGAGATTGCACTCCTGATCCCACTATATTTTTCTTGCCCAAGGACCAAAGGGGGGAAGGATGAGCACCATAAATCTCATCTCTTCTATGCCAAATCCCCCTCCTATATGGCTTTTTTGCCACTCGGGCCTCCATTCTAGAGTAATTCCCAATCTCCATCTCCCTGGGCTGCGAACCGTGTGTAAGCCCCTGTTTCCTCTTTGGGTTGTGAACCACGCATAAGCACCTATTTCTTCTTGCGGCTGTGAACCACGAGTAATCCCCTGTTTCCATTTTGTGATGCGAACCACATGTAAGCCCCATTCCACCTCCCACAGATTCACCTTTCATGACGTGATCGTTAGTTATTTCCTACCTATTGTATCTCACGCCGACCATGAGTCACGTGGGCCTAGAGTAAGCACTGACCGTGACATCATTCTTAGGCCAACATAGAGTGTAAGCCCCACACCATTCCAAACTATGTGTACTTTGATTCCTGTCTCTTAGACAAGGTACGTAGGAATCATCCATGAAGTTCAAGCCCAACACTTATTGATCCTAACCCCCTTCAGAAATTTTTAAAAAACATTCCAAACTATGTGGACTTTGACTCCTATCTCCTAGACAGGGTACGTAGGAAGCCACCATGAGGTTCGAGCCCAACACTTATTGGTCCTGACCCCCTTCAGGTCAGTTCAGAAAAAATTTCGAACTAGATGGAAATTGATTCTTATCTCCTAGACATGGTACTTAGGAAGCCTAAATGAGGTTCAAGCCCAACAATTATTTGTCCCAACCCCCTTCACGTTGGTTCACCAAACATTCCAAACTAAATGGATTTTGATTCCTATCTCCTAGTCAGGGTACATAGGAAGCCTCCATTTGGTTCAATACCAACACTTATTGGTCTCAACCCCCTCCATGATAGTTCACCAAACATTCTGAACTATGTAGACTTTGATTCCTATCTCCTAGATAGGGTGGGTAGGAAGTCTCCATGAGGTTCATGCCCAACAATCATTGGTCCTGGCCCCCCTTCACTCCATTTCACCAAACACCCAGAACTACGCAAGTTTTGATCTTTGTCTCCTAGAAAAGGTACGTAGAAAGCCTCCATAAGGTCTAACCCCAATCTATGATAATACATTGTGTTTCTAATTGACCGTAAGCCATTGCAGTCCCCTTTATTGGGAACCATTCCTCTGGTCCACCCCTCTAGTGTCAGACAAGCCTCGGGGTTCTAAACATGCGTAAGCCCCAGTATATCATCAGGTCGTTTTCCTCTACACACACCCCGATTCTATGCCACATTTTCAACTATGTGGACTTTGATCCTTGCCATGGCAAGGAATGTAGGAAGACCCCCTGGGGATCAAGCCCATCAGCCATGTCTCATCTGGGTATTTCTCTCAAACCTATGTGTTTCGGGAAGGTCATGCCCCAACCCAGAGTATCCACTTCCTTCAGGTCCCCTTTATACGGGTCGCCTCCTTAGGTATCTGATCGCCTCCCCAAACTACAAAAATTTTGATTCCCTACCATGGGGATACATAGGATGTTTTTTCGAGGCTCAAGCCCAATACTACCATCACCTTCATAACAGTTCTGTCTCTTTCCACCCACCACTTAATTCAACTCTCCATTATCTCTCTTTATTCTTATCTATGCCACCACATCCTGGTGAGATTATGCCATACAGGGGTTACACCCATCTGATTCACTCCACTCAGTGTTCTGGTCAGTTCAATCCATCTACGCTAGACTTCAAACTCATGGCATACCCTGTGTTAAAATTTGGAAACTGAGGAAAACCCTAGAGACATGCCTGTGGCTTATAATTCCCCACATTTGACATGGGATTCCTCAGTCTTCTATGACATCGAGAATCCCTATCAAAAGTGGTAGAAACCCAGATTCACTAGTGTTCCAGTATCCAGACATGCCAGTGAGGTCCAACATGACTACTTCCCTGACCGAAAGTTTCTTCCCTGACCAGACCCCATGGAATATACTGTCATAAGTAGTGTAATTAACCGGCATCCATGAAGACATTGAAATAAGAAGAGTATCGTGAAAAACTTCTTAATCTATGAAGGTGACTCGGTCTAGGTAATTAGTTATGAGGAGGAATCCATGGAAGGAGGAACCAAAATCCCAACATCCCGTTTCGATCAAGGAGAAAATATCCCCTGAATGGGTGACAGATGCTTCCTACCTTTGGAAAGATGGAATACAGGGCCAAAATCTGGTCATCCTCATCCTCCGAAACAAAAAAAAATTCTGCACCCTGTAAAAAGTGTCTGAAACAAAAATGGTGAACCCGATGTGACGTTCTTCTCCTCAATGTGGAGATTAGTAGCATTCGATACATCAATAGACTACCATGTCACCAGATCTAGTTATCCAGCACTAGGTCCCTCCATGAAAATAGTGAGCCTGGCCTGAAACTAACCAGAAGTTATGGAAGTTAAAACATTATACATCTCAATATGTGACATTGTCATCACGGATCCTTATTACCATCCATGGAAGAAGGAATGACGTTGGAACACTGGACATCGATTTCCATTTTTTTCACTATTGGTTTAATATCACTGGCTTTTAGGACCCAGGATACCACAACAAGAAACTGTCCACCACCGATCCACTGACGCAGGGGCAAGGGAAATGTCAATGGGGTAGTCCTACGTGGCTCAACCTCTTCTACGATGGCCTCCACATCCACAATTTTTGGGCCCCCATGCCCCATCTCCCCATCTTAATTCATTCAGCGAATGGGGATAAATGACCTCGTTTGATGATACGATGAGGAGGGGATTATCCCAACTCAAGATATGGAACACCATGATTTTGAGGCATATGTACCTCATCACCACCACTGCCCCTAGGGGCCGCACTGGGAGACACTACTCCCCACTCCGACGCACAACTATTTTTGGAGCTTCTCTCTGGAATGATTCAATGACTCCCTCCACTACACTGATGAGGTGGGGGATGTCTGGGACAACCTGGTTAAGATCCCATTCCAGGGGCTCCCAAGGAGGGACCCTACTCGATTGCGCCAGTGTCACCACCTAGCCCCATGAGTCAAGGAGCAGGTAAGCTATGCACCTGCACCTCCAACCCCAGTCCGGTTGACCCGATGCTATTATCCGGCATAGCCTAAGGAGGATTCCCTCTGGGGGGCATCAGCCTCAGCAAATACCGTGGATCGTGTTACTGTTGGCATATACCATTTTCCCTCTGTGTATGTTGAGTAGGGGACCTCATACACCCGACCCGAATCAAGGCCCCAACCACCCCACGGGAAGGTGGGTCGACTGTCCTGGTCACTGGCATAGGGAGCACCTGACATGGACCAACCTGTGATAATGACACCCAGTACAAAGGTCCTCCACGTACTGCTACCTTTGAGAATGTGGGTCCTCCATGCTTCCAAGATTGACATGGAGGTCCTCCCCAAGCTACATTCAATCCGAATGACGGTCATCCCCATAATAGTAACACTCAGTATGGAAGCCTCTTCTATTCTCATGACGTCGGGTATGAAGTCATTCATCCTTCCATAGACCGCTGGTGTGGAGATGACACACACCCATTCAATATCCATCATGGGGTCCTTGTCATTGTCCTTATTATGGCTGATGAAGTTCCTCCTCACCCCAACAATCAGAGGATTTAAGGTCAACCTCGCTTCATTGGAACCCAACACAGAGGTCCGACCTGTGTTCGGCATGGCTAATACGAGGACCTTCTTCACACTGGTACTGCTAGGGAAAATAATCATGAAGGTCCTACCCACGCTTCTACCTCCTCCAGCACTTACCGCGGAGATCCTCTTAGCATGTCATCCAGTGGACATGGAGATCCTCCCCATGTTTCTTTTGACATCTATCTAGGTGCTTCTCATACCCCGGCTCATTAACATGGATTTCCTCTCCACCCCAGCACCAACCCGGCTGAAGAAACTCCTCAAGCCATTAATATACGGTGTCTTAAATAACCATCCTGATGTAGGAAGGAAGGTCATCGCCGCCATAAGAAGAATGTCAAGAAGGTTCAAAATGAAATTGAACTTTTCTACTTCTCATATTCTGAGGCGGAATATGAATCAGAAAGGGAACCCTCACCTCGATCCTCTATGTCAAGGGCTAAGGCAAGAACGAGGCACACCAGCCCCATCCTTCTTGAGTGCGAGGTCCACTATATCCCTACCTCCCTCCACAGATACATCCAAGAGGATGATGATTTTGTTTCTCCCTAGGTTTCGACCATGCAATCTCCACCATCAACGCTATGAGAAATGTCTCCCTCGACCAGAGATAACAGAGAGTTATTATGGGGACTGATGAAGAACGATCAATTTTCATGGTCCGCCGCTATTAGCTGTAGTCCCTATGGTAGAAACTGTGGTCACCAACCCATATTATAAGGATGTGGTGGCCAATTCACTACACTCATTAGAGAATAGCATGTGATGCTGCATCTTGTCAGCCCACTCAACGTATTCTCCACCAGCCAGCCTACCATCTCAATGGTCTGCTTCAGTACTGCTACAGGTTCTCAATCCTCCTTCAGTTGATGAGTGGGGAAATTAAGGGCCAAACCTCGAGTCTGAATAGAGGATCTTGTGGGACATTCTTGTAGTAGACCATTTTCCAGAGATGTTTTGGCCAGTTGAAGAAACGAATTTCAGTGTGCGAGAATCACTCACCCATGAGGAAGTTGAATTCTTTCACCATACCCTCTGGGAGACAAACTTCCGTCTTCATCATCGGCGAGTGGATTACCCCAAAATACAATCACATTTCGTAAATATTGGCCACCAATGTTGCCTGGTTTATTTGGATGCACTCCCCAGGGCCCAATGTGTTGATTAACCAGGTCTCTATAAGACCCTCCACCAAAGATGCATTTAAAGATATAAAGTGATACATAAGATTATCAAGGAGGCTTCCCCGAACATTCAGATCTGTCATTGGGGATAGTATGATACCCTACAGATTAGTTCTATTGGGCGCCAGTCTAACATGCTAGGAGATATAGAGGATATGCCACCAGGTAGGGTCACGGTTAACATGGCCGACCTACTAGGGGAAGAGACCAAGAAAGAGCTTCTTGGAGAAGACCTACCCTCTGAGGGATTCTCACACCAATATGATCTGTTGGGAAGGAATACTCGCCAGCAAAGGAATTTACTAGCTCGTCTTGTACCTACCAAGTCATTAACCCTCAGTTGGAATCCCAATAGGGGAAAGGAGAACATCGAAGCTGTCAAACCCTCTGACCCTTCAGTCTTAGTTCAAAAGATGAAGAATGGTCTGGAAAAAGCCACATTGTGCCAATAGCTCTCAGAGCAAAGTAATATAGTCAGCCACCTTCTTGCCGAGCGTTCCACAAAGCAATGGCCAGATTATGATAATCCTTGGTCAGGGAAGTAGGGGAAGGAACAATTTCCCCATGACAAATTGCCTCCAGGTGACCCTGACTATCCTACTGACGCAGAGTGGTGAGATAATCCCTGGGATCCATCTCAGATTCCATCAGCTCTTCTTCAAGTCATCCCACCAGATGCTCCACGAGCTGCTAGGCCTACTTATCTTGGTGAATAAACTGCCAACACACTAGTGGTTAGGGATCCCCATCATGACAGGAACCCCCGGAATGATAATCCCTTAGTAGCGCTCGTTGCTCATCTCGAGGCATTGGAAGCATGATAGGTGGGAATACTGACTGATGGAAATTCATATCCGGCATGGTTTGATGATATTCCTTCACTCATTAGTTTCATAAATACCACCTTCTCCTCCTTTAATGGAACAAGAGACCCACTACAACATCTGGCCCACTTAATTTCAAGGTGCAGACCCATTTGGGAACCCTAACGCATTAGGAGGCTACCAATCTCTGATGCTTCATACATACATTTGAAGGGAATGTGTTTTTCTGGTATAGCCTGTTACCCATTGGATTAATATCAGGCTGGGAAGATCTTCATAGGAAATTTCTTTACCAATTCTGTTCCACCACTTAGAATACAAGTATCGTAGACCTCTTCAAGTGAAAACAAAGGACAGATGAGCGTGTGAGGAATGTCAATACAGAACTAGAAACCTCTCTGATCACCCAAAACTACCTCGAGGGATTTTGAAACATCTCTAATAAGGCACAGTGCCTAGAGGATGCCTTAAAGCAGGCCAAGAAGGCATATCCTTTGCCTCCCGAAATTATCACAAGAAGGGCCACTAAGGCTAATCCCACCATGGTTTCATAGATAAGGGCCCCCAGGCAACTAGAGTTGTTACCAGGGGAGATACCTCTACATCCTCATAGAGGCCCTCCACATCAGACAGAACCTCTATCCTAGCTGCATCCACCTCTGAACTAGAAGGTGCCCCTGCATAACACGTTGACACCGTCCAAGCGAGATAACCTGGCTTCGCTTCCTTGACAAGATCCTCCATCCCATCTTTAGGGTCACGATCCTTGAGCCACCATCACAGACATAAGAAACTAGACCTACTAATTTAGTGAGGCAAAGTTCCCTAGCTATTTTCGCACTACCCTGGAACATGGAATTTTACGTTTTACTAAATACAAGCGACTAGAAGATGCAGATCTCACTGATCACCCAAACTACAACCCCTATCACCAGATCCAGGGGAATTTCCTTGAACAATGTTATGTACTTAAGAAATGGATTCAAGACCAGGTTGATGAAAACATAGTCAGGTTGGGCCCAACTCTGGCACAAGTGGCATGTGTATTCGTGAATCCCAATAGTATCAATGATAGTGAAGGTGGGTGGAATAAAGTTGCTAACTGTGAATCCTAGAAGTATGATGACTAGATGACTCTTAAAACAGTCACATGTCCCCAATGTATTATCTGTGAATGTCTAAATTGACCAGTTCCTTCTGAAGTTGCAGTTAATACTTCTCCATCATCGCCTTAGTTGTCCCCTTCTATGAAGAGCAAGCATCAGTGGTTCAATGGAAAACAAAGTCCAATGACAATGCCATATTCATCCCATAATCTCATATATTTCATTCCCTCAGAGATGGATATTACTTCCATAATTAATATAGTCATGGATAAATCTTCAAGTGACAATCAAGGGTACACCTTGGTTAACATCGTAGATCTGGTAAACCACTACATTATTTTTGATTGCGATGAGTGCCAGACGGATCCTTCCAATGTTCCCAGTCATCACCAGTGTTGATAGATCCATAGAAATATGGGTCATCAGAGTGGATCAGTTAGTATTGATAGCCAGGATATTCATGATACCGAAACCAGGTAGTAGGCACAATGTAGAGATCAGCATGTGCATCCTTCTTATCTGGTGTCATCAGATCCGCCTTCGTCTCCGTTTGTGCTTTTTGCTCAGGCGAAGCCACCTTGACTGCACCACAATCAGCCTTGCTCTGCTACAAACTGGTCTTAATCATCTGGATCTCATGTAGTGGTCAATCCATAGGCTTCGACTAGTGAGTAGTGGGATATTCCCAACATGAGTCAGCCACCAGTCCATCCAGCAGGGCCCACCATACCTCCTATAATAGATCGCCCTCATATATGTATAAGCTCACACCTGACACAGAAGTATGATGTCCTCAAACATCTTTCTAGAATTACAGAAAGTATATCCATACTTGATTAGCTTCTCTTATTAGTAGATATGCATGAGGACCTTTCCGAGGCTTTAATAATCCTCCTCCAAGATGAGACGGAGGTAGCAGCTGCATAAGCCTTCCATGATGAGGAGATCGAGCATGCTGAATGCCATGAAATCATCTCATTATATGGAGTAGATGAAGGCGCCCCCATACATGGAAAAATTCCCCCACTATACTTCACCGTCCAGTTTAATGGAATGAAATCTCGTAGTTATCTTGTTGACACAGGATCCGGGATCAACCTAATCCTGACTCGGACACTGTAAAAACTGGGTTGTCTGAGAATGATCTGAGTCCCTCTAACCTGAAAATTCAAGGTTATGATTGGACAAAACAGACATCGGTCTCCATGATCTCCCTGAAGACCCCATTCGGTGGCCTAGTTTCCAGCACTAAGTTCATTGTCATTTACACTGCTTACAACACATTATTGGGTAGGTTGCGGCTCCACATGCATGCATTGGTCCCTTCATCGTATCATCAGTGCCTCAAGTATTAATAGTCAAGTGGGTGTACTTCAAGGTGACATGTCTCCCATTTCCTCTTGTGAAGCTCACTATATAGATGCTTTCTATTACTAGGAAAAGGACAAGAAGATTCAATCCAATAAGGTTGAGCATGATACGGCTGTGACCGACCCGTTGACAGATATGGATGATTCTTACATATTTCTAATCCACTGATTGGAGGATACAATCCCGAACATGGGATATTGATTTTTTGTTTCTGGAATGAGAGGAAGCGCATTCCCATGTCCAAGCGATGTCTAAAGATCATCTCATACTCCTATACTAATTAGAATCGGGTGATCTTGGAGATCCCTACCTCATAAGGTATCGGGATGTCCCCCCCATGGTGACGACAATACATCATACATTCTTCATTAGCTTGGCTAGGATAAACCAGATAAATCTGACGCACCATTATTTCTTCGATATCACCAAATGTGGCCCCTTGGTCTGAATACCAAATGGAATCAGATCGACAACCATCACCTCTATGGTTTTGGCAGCACCAGAGTTCCCCTATGTAGTGTCCACTGCCGTTTAGACTGGTACCCACCTCCTATTGGGATCTGTCGACTAAGAAGAAACTCCTCCTACCGTGGATCCCTCATCTATAAGTAAAGAAGAGAATTTCGAGAATTCTCCCCCACCTTTTAAGATGGAATCTCTACCACAGTCGATGAATTGGTACTGGTGAACCTCTGTTGCAAGGTGGACCTAAAACCCACATTGATATGTGTTGTTATGCCCCTCGAGGGGAAAAAACATTATGTGGACTTTCTCAAACAACATCGTGATGTATTTTCCTGGAGTTACGATGAGATTCCAGGACTAGATCCTTAGGTAGCCATCCACCTCCTCAATCTCCCAGCAAATCACCATGGGTTTAAGAAGCCTCCCAGAAAGATGCACCCTTCTCATGGTGCCATGGTCAAGGCCAAAGTCAATAATCTCATCAAAGAAAGTTTTTTCAAAGTGGTCTAGTACCACAGATTTCTTGCCAACATTGTGCCAGTTAGGAAGAAGAATGGAAAAATCAAAGTCTGCATCTACTTTCGGGACATCAACCTTCATTCTCTAAAGGATAATTTTCCCCTTCTAGTGATGGAATTGTTGATTGATTCTACCATGGGGTTCCATGCCCTCTCTTTCATGGATAAGTACTCCGAATATAACCAAATCTGAATGGATCCATATGATGAGGAGTCTATGGTCTCCAGGGAACCACAAGGTACTTTCTGTTACAATTTCATGCCCTTCGGTCTAAAGATTGAAGGTTCCACCTATCAGTGGGATATGCATCACATATTTATGCCGATCATCGGGACATTGGTGGAATTATACATGGACGATCTACTGGTCAAATATCGCCAGTGTTAGGACCATATCAAAGGCCTCGAGAAAGTGTTCGGCTTCCTGCGTTCTCTCCACTTTAATGTGAATCCATTGAAGAGTGTCTTCGGGGTCACCTCTAGAAATTTTCTCAACTTTGTTGTCAGATACTGGGGCATTGAAATCAACTTGGAGAAGTTCAATTCCATCATCTAGATGTCTCCACCAAGAATCCTTTCTGAGATTCAAGGTTTCTAAGGACACTTTGCCTACATATCCCGATTCATTTAGAATCTTGCCTGCTAGTGTAATCCCATTTCCCAGCTCATGAAGAATAGAACTGTCTACAAGTGGGACGAAGAATGTCAGACTTATTTCGTGGAAATCAAGCAGTATCTGCTCCATACTCTGGTCTTAATGCCACCAATTTTCTGTAATCCGATGGTCCTTTATGTGACCACCTTGGAACGATCTCTCACTTCCCTTCATGCCTATAAGAACAATGTGGGAACAAATAATAGTCTCCACTATCTCAACCTCTTGCTCCTCGATACAAAGACTAGATACTCCCATATCGAGAAGAGCCATCTCACGCTGGTATTCAATGTACAGAAATTGTGACCTTACTTACAGCACCATGAAGTACAGCTGGTGTCCCAAGTGGATCTACTGATGTACATCCTAAACCCCCCCCCCCATGTTAACAGGTCATCTTTCTCTATGGGAAGTAATCCTTCAGCAGTTTGAAATTAGTTTTTCCCCTCAGATGGATATTAAGGGGCAAGCATTGGTATATTTTCTCACCTCTCATCCATCTCCTGCAGACTAGTCTCTAGAAATTTAATTTCCTGATGAGTCATTCCTCCTAGTAGGTCAAGACATTCCATTCTTGAAAATTCACTTTGATGGTGCCTCCCGGATCCCCATTAGTATAAGGTTCAATGACCATAGGCTCAATAGAGTAGGGCGGGGTTTTGTCCTCATCAAGCCAGCTCAAGTCGTTCTACCATATTCATTCCTTCTATTAGAACGATGCACCAACAATGAGGAGAAATACTAGGAACTCATTATTGGCCTCGACCTATCCCTCAAGATTGACATTCCCCACTGGCATCTGAAAGGGGACTCCGAACTAGTCATCATGAAGATCAACACGGACTATGTTTTCAGAAATCCAGATCTCCTACCACTATTGGAACGCCCCCTCTAACTGATGGCCCACTTCCCATCTCAGCCAGAAGTTACTCATGTCCCTCAATCCTAGAACGATCAAGATGACACCTTGTCCAGCCTAGTTTCATCACTTTCAGAGCCTTAATAGGATGATTTTATTATCCATGTGGCTCAACAGAGAGTCATCACTCACATCACTCTAAATGACAATGAAATCCAGTAGGTGAGCCACCTTACCACTTAGTCCTCTATGTTAGGACCTCCAGGTCCCTCAGATGAAGTGATTGAGGTTAATCCCGACTGGATAATCCCCTTTCCGAGTACCTCTATAATGGTAATCTTCTAGTAGATTGGGCCGAGCATGAGTGAATTTGATGGTTTGAACTGTAGTTTACCCTCTAGAGTGGTCTTGGACCTGATCGAATCCTCTATAGGCGCAGGTTTGATGGGGTTTTCCTACATTGAATTTAGGGAGTTGAGATTTCTCATGTCATGTAGCTGGTACATGTTAGTTCTTTGTTGTCTCATCAAACTGGGTTGAAACTATCTCACCAGATCCAATGACTAAGGTATTTTTGGCCCTCCATGATCTACGAATGCATCGAGCTTTCCAAAAGGTGCCATGTGTGCCAAATTCATTCCAGCTTTATGCATCGACCGTGAGAGCCTCTCCACACTACCATGTAATCTTGGACCATTGTGGTATGGTTACTCGATGTCATGGGACCATATCCACTAGAAACAGCTCGCCAGTGTAGGTTCATCCTGACCGCTATGGATTTCTTCTCCATGTGGGAAGATGTCATTCCTCTCAAGGAGCTAAAGGCCCATTCTATTTTTGACTCTGTGAGCTCCAATATCTTCTAATAGTTTAGAGTCTCTCGAGGCTTCATCTCCAATAATGTCACCCACTTCCAGGTAGTAGAGTTGAAGAAATTTTACGCCAAGTACAACTTCCATTCTAACCATACCACCTGTTACCAGACAAAATCAAATGGCTAGATCGAGGCATTCAATAAAACCCTCTGTAAAATTCTGCAGAAAATGGTTGGTCATAACCAAAAGAGTTGGTTGGACAGGCTCCCCAACACCCTCTGGGATTATTGGAAAAAGACTTTTAATTCCACATAGGTGACCCCCTAATATTTGGTGTACAGAATAGAGGCTATCCTGCCCATAGAGATTCAGTTTCCTTCATTACGCATTATTGTCTATGATCGGATAGCACCAAATAAAGTAGCTGAAATTTGTCTGGCTGAATTGGAAGCACTTGACGAGAATTGGCTGCATGCACTGCGAAATATGGAAATGCATCAGAACAATATAGCTAGAGCTTTCAACAAGAAAGTTCACCTCTGCTCTTTCTTGCAAGGTAACTTGGTGTTGGCCTTGAGAACACCAATTATACCTGGGAAAAAACCACCCAAATTGAATCCCAAGTGGGAAGGATCCTAAATTATTCACAAGGTTTATCCCAATGGTTCATACTCCCCAGTTACCATGGATTTTGAGCATATAACGCCTCTCATGAATGCCAAGTTCTTGAAGCATTACATTGCTTGAGGAAAAATGGACATACATGACCTTAAACTGTAGAGGGTCTTACATGAATTTAAAATATCCAGTTCTACATGACCTTAAACTGTTATGCCCCGCATGACCTTGAACTATATGTCATCTTGTAGGATGTTAAATTGTATCCAATCCAGTTTGACCTTAAACTGTTATATCCTGCATGACGTTAAACAGTATTTCATCCTACAAGATGTTAAACTGCAAGAACTATGTATGGATTGATTCCCATCGTCATGGGATACACAGGAATGCTCATACACTTCATCTTGAGTCCATCCCCAGTTTCCTCTTTAACTACCACTTGGGTGTAGTTCTCATAGAGGACCCTACATGGTGTAGTGTAGGCTTCTTTGGACCCACTCATGTCTGGATTATGATGATCACACCATGTGATACCCTCCTCATTCTTATATTCTCCCATGTCCTAACTACATGACGCTAAACAACATGGCCTTCAAGAACTTTGTATGGATTGATTCCCTTCCTCATGGGATATATAAGTACGCCATGACATTTTGTCTATTAGCCAAGCCCCCAACTTCAAAATCTTCCTTCAGGTCAGAAATCACGGTTTAGTGTAGTATTTTTCCTCCTTTATGCAATTTCATCATGACGACACCATATCTCTCCTTCCCTAGAGATCTCCACCACTTCCACTGTCCTTCTAGACGTTAAATTTCACTGGCGCATTTATAATCCACATGATCCCTGTACATGGGAATCTTCCATCTTTCACATCCAAAAGGGCCCCCAAATGGTAGAGATACTTTGCCTAAGGTCTCTCTAATCATTTTGGCTGACACCCTCGAGGACCTTGAACGACAATTTTATACATGTCCTGCATTGCGAATATGGTCAGTGGTCGATTCTCATTTATTGTTCGCATTTTAGGTCACACGATATGGATGATGTGTTTCAAACATGGTCAATAACTATCCTTTTTCATTGTCACAACTCCCACATGTCCCAAATATTGAGTGTAGTGGTTCATTCTACCCCGCTGTCTCTTCAATATTCAGTCTGCCTCAGGCAAGGGTGCGAGTCCATCTGTCGTACGGGAGAGCCCGGTCCTGATCCTTATATCCCAAGTGTTGAAAATACCTCTTCCACCATTTTCTCCTAAACTGAGTTTGACTCACGTGGGTTTGGGATCCGATCAAGGTTTGCACTCGCTTGGAAGAGTTTTTCTTCTCCATGGTTCGATCTCTAAGTCATTTAAATAAGATCTCTGTATATGTCCTCTCCTTATAACTGTAAGGGATGGTGTCCTCAGAACCAACTGTTTTGTACTTGGATTACATAAATGTTCACTTATTATATATTGTTCATTGTTCTGCATGACTATAATATAAAAATGTCATGAAATATTTGTTGCATTAATAAGGTCATAGCAGATCCCCACTATGATGAGAACCTTGAAATGCTATAACAATATTCTTAAATAATGTTCTGCGGTTGGATGACATACTATGATAGGACACATAGTATACAGACCGTCATGTGCGAGTACTCATAAGAAGACGAGACTCTCTCTCATGGAGTTCGCACTTGGTAATCTCCAAGATGGGATATTATGAGAACAGACCTGACAGTAGTAATTCTGCTTGTCTTGGTGTCATCGGATATAGCTATCTACGAGCGTGTGTAATGATCCTTAGACTGGAAGATTATCATTAACTCATGTCATGACTCGCGCACTTAGATTTACTGACGAAAACTGTCACGCAGATAGTTGGCCGGAAGTAGGGTACATTGGGTGCGTCACGAGTGACATGTTGTTAATGGATAAGTTGAGGAAGGATTTGTCCCTTCCATTTATGGAAGTTGATATCTCGGCCCTTTGATTGAAATAGAACTGTCGCATTAAATTCCATGGCCATGGTGTAAACGATGAGTTTATTTTAGGTAGTCAAAGAACGACATATCAAGCATATAGGTTTATGACACTTCCATGAAACCTTCTTGATGAGATATTGAGACAAAGGGATTAAATTACACAGTAAGCGTTCGTATGAGGTGATACGTCAATGCGGCGTCAACTTCTTTCTCTTGGGTGCCTTGACCCGTTGCTAGACAGTAATCTTGGACTTTAGGCAAGCCCGCCTAATGCCAACGAGAAAGAGGCCTAGAGGGTCACACACTAAGTGTATCCAAGTATATCAAGTTGAATAAAGGTTATTCTCATATGTGGTTTAATAATTATTCATGGAAGCCTAAGTTTTTTTAAATGATGGAGGAAAAAGAAAATAAAACAAGTACATTCCATGTATTATTATTACATGCTGTGTAGTTTTATTTTGGAAAGGAAATGAATAAATGAAAACAAGATATACACGCCGTGTAGTTTTCAATGAAAAAAAAGTACACGCCGTGTATTTATTAATACACGCCGTGTTGTTTTTTTTCAGTTGGGATTTTGAGGATATAATATTGTTTTAAATGATATTTATTATAATCAGCGTGGGCGCATGTCAAGGAATTATTTATTCGACATGGGGTTTTAAATATAGAGTCAATGAAATAAATAAAACGTGTAACGTGTTTATTTATTGTCATAACTCTATAACCCCACATACCCGATTATAAATATCCTCACAACCCCAACTCTTTTCTGACACATAAGAGAATCGTTGTTCACAACATCTCTGGAGAATTCTTTCAAGGCCGAAAGAACCTCTTCCTCCAAGAACGCTCTCAAGACCAAGAGAGATCCTCTTCCATCGGATCAAGACAATCTAAGGCGGGCAACGCAAGCAAAGGCTTCTCCATGCTAGCACCCGGAGAATCCTTTGGCGACGTCCAGAGATACGAGGTACACGTGTGGATCACCGCTAGAGGGAGTCTACACTTGGCTTCTGCGACGCAACGACGGATCACATCGACAACGTGATTGAGAATATCAACGAAGAAAGAACACCCAAAAGGTATTTCTTTATAATTAATTAAATTAATTATAATCAGCCTGTAACGATCCTTGTTTGTGGTTCCGGGACAAACCATATTCTTTTTCTTTTTCTGTGATTCGATCCGTGGAGACTGGCGTTTATCGTCGTATTGATCCCGGATTGATCATTGCTAATGACAAAAAGCCAAGTGGGCACATCCACCCACACACTTCCGCTGTGCCCGGAACCTTCAAATGGTATTAGAGTGAGGTTACAACGTTGATTATAGTTATTTAATTTTCGTTTATAATTTACGCATTCATATTTGATTCAATTCGAAATAAATCGTTCTATAAATCTGAATTAACGAGATCTATTCTTCCTCCTTCGTTTCTCGATTCGTATCACAAAAACGACCTTTTAATTTTAATTTTGATTAAAATAAAAATGAGGAACTCATCCGGAGGAGCCTCTCTTTCTGTCTGTACAACACGGGATTACACGGCGTGTAATTAAAACTAAACACCGTGTACTTAGGTTCAACGAACCGGCACTGGTCCGCCAAACCATGCCGTGTGAATTGATTATGCCTAAGTTTTAATCACGCCGTGTTGACCAGAATAGAATGGCGCGTGGAAACCGGAATACAAGATGTGTATGTTGGAACAACACACCGTGTAGTCCGTTCCGACCCAGGTGAAACCGTGTACAAAGATAAGTCGCGTACCGCATATACGGGATCGCCAGGCCGGTTACGGCGTAACGAGGAAGTACACGCCATGTATGATTCATCTACATGCCATGTACTCTAAAATTTCCAAAGTACAGAAAACACGCCAAAGCCCCGGCGTGTACTTTGGACAAAGGGTGAAAAGAAAAATACATGCCGTGTAATTATAAACTACACGCCGTGTACTTTCCAAAAATGGAATTTCACCAGGTTTCCTCCAATGTACAAAGACTCGTACAAAGAATATGGATGAGAAGAATCTCAAGGAAATTCAGAAAGGAATTTAAGATAAAGAATTGATTAATTATAAGATCATAATTAATTGAATTCGAGCGCGTCTTATCTTAAATAAAAGAACGATTAAACGAATTTGAATTCTAAATATGCGTAAATGTCGTTGCATACTATGGATGATCATGAGCTAGACCAAAGACCCTTTGTATGTGTATGGTTTCATTTAAATTTATTTAATTTAAATTTATTGGCCTACGAGCCTTCTTCCAATAAAATGTAGGGCCTGCGTGCCCATGGTTTCTTTAATGTAAACCCATGTAATTAATGATCTCCCAAGCCGGAGGAGACGGTTCAAATCCCGAAGCTGAGGCGAAACCGACACAAGAAGATACAAAGGTGGACAGGTGGGAGCTGCAAAACACGAACCATCAGGTTCAAGGTGTTTTCCCTAGGTCAGGGTTAGCTTATCAAAACCACTAGATAAGCTAACCAAATAGAAGCTCATGATCATGCCATCTTATTTTATTTCTGTCTGATTGCATGGTTTATTTATTATGCATGTGTTGTCGCGATCACATAATTAATAAAAAGGCCAAGCATGCAAAGATGGAATAAAATAAAAAAAACCGGTCTATGCGTATACATTATCGGAACATGGTTAATCACTTAAGCAAGAATCACTTAATATTAACATGCATGTGATAATGCAAAGATACACATAAAGAATAAAATCCCTCAAATACCATATTATGTCAGACCAAGCCTTCCGTTACTTGATTAAGGGCAAGACTCAATAAAACTATGTGTTTGACCAACCCTTTTTGGGACACTTACTTTTATAAAGGAATCCCTTATGAAAGGTTTCGGGTTGACTTAACCATATTACATCAAGAGAAGTAGCCCTTGCTAGACTTGATGTAATATTGGAGGCAAGAGTTGAGGAAATCCAAGTTAGGATTTCAGGATTGGGGAGTCCGCTCAATAGATCAAGGAACTGTAAGCTCGCAGTTGGCAAAGACCCGCCTACCTAAATACCTTCAAATAGCTTGACCAACCCTTGTTGGGGTTATGCGAAGGGAAATATGGATCCTTGCCAGTAGAATGTCAAAGCAACTGGACATTCCGAGTTCAATGGTGAGGGCCATTGGGACTTGATAAAATAGTGGGAGACTTAATAAAATTTATTATTTCTCATAAAATGTAATCAAGAAAGTACTGATGAATCTGCTCTTTTAAATTGTAGAATCAAAATGACAAACACATCAACCACATTTTCTCTGCAATCAATTCAGGATAAAGACAACATCCTCACCGGCAGTATCTTTCAGGAATGGTTTAGGCGCCTTGGGGTTATCCTACGCCATGAACGAAAGTTTTATGTGCAAGAGTCCTCACTTCCTGATTCTCCTGCCCCAGGGGCAAGTGATGAAGATTTCCTAGTCTATGATCAACATTTGAACGATGTTCTCGACGTTCAATGTTTGATGCTGTCATCTATGCCTAGTGAGCTCATGAAGTCTCATGAAGACATGGATTCCTACAGCATGCTCGAGACCCTCCGTGGTTTATACCAGGAGAGAGCAAGACAGGAAAGGTTTGAGATCTCCAAGGCTATGTTTCAGAGCAAGCTTGGAGAGGGTGCCCCAGCTGGGCCTCATGTAGTCAAGCTCATTGGCTACATTGAGCGCTTGGAGGTTCTAGGGTTTAAACTCCCTGAAGAACTGGGTACCGATCTCATTCTCGCATCACTCCCCCAGAGCTTCTCAAACTTTGTTGTTAATTTCAACATGAACAATATTGAGAAGTCTCTATCTAATCTTCTTATCCTTATTCGCCAAGTGGACAATGACATGAAGCGTGAAAAGCCTTCTATCCTTATGGTGAATAAAAGGAAAGGGAAGGCGAAGAGCTTTAAGCCCAAAGCTTCTTCAAGGCCTTCCAAGAAAAGGAAGATCAAAGGGGAGGCAAAGGAACAGGATGTTGTTTGTTTCGCATGTGGCAAGAAGGGCCACTGGAAGAAAAATTGCACCCATCCAAGGAAGCAAGGGGAATCTTCAGGTGCGTTTGTTATCGAATGCAATCTATCTCTTTCTACTAATTGGGTATTAGATACTGCTTGTGGTGCTCACATCTATATCCAAATACAGGAACCAAGTAGATTCAGGAAGATTGATCGAGTGGAGATAGATCTACGAGCAGCCAACAGAGCCAGACTTGCTGCTGTAGTTGTCGGGGACTACCACCTCACATTGCCTACCGGGATGGTCTTGGTTTTGAAAGGATGTTATTATGTACCCTCTGTAACCAAAAACATTATTTCAGTATCCAGATTAGATACTGATGGATTCATATTCAAGTTTAGAAATGAATGTTGCTACTTTTATAAAGATATCATTTGTTTTGGTAGGGCACATTTATACAACGACCTTTATGTGTTAGACTACACAAACCAAGTAATGGCAATCGATAACAATGTTAATTCACATGAATCATAACACACCCAACTTTGGCATCACCAGATAGGTCATGTCAATGAGAAACATTTGACAAAATTACATCAAGATGGTTATTTAGATTCTTTCGAACTAAAACCACTTGGTGTATGTCATGCGTGTCTACAAGGCAAAATGACCAAAGCCCCATTTAGTGGGAAAGGTGAAAGAGCTAAAGAGCTTCTAGAATTTGTTCACAAAGATGTGTGTGGACCATTTCCAGTTGAAGCAAGGGGTGGGTTCTCGTAACTTCATAACTTTTACTGATGATTTTAGTAGATATGGATATATATATTTAATGAGGTATAAGTTAGATTCTTTTGATCGGTTCAAAGAATACAAGAATGAAGTTGAGAACCATCTTGGTAAGAAGATTATGAAACTCCGCTCAGACAGAGGAGGATAATATCTTAATCAAGACTTCATTGATTTCTTACGGGATTTTGGGATTCTATCTCAAATCACTCCTCCTTACACGCCGCAGTGGAATGGTGTAAGTGAAAGGAGGAACCACACCCTGTTGGACATGGTGAGATCAATGATGAGTCATGCGAGTCTTCCATTATCCTTTTGGGGATATGCATTACAAATAGAAGCACACATACTAAACCAAGTACCAACTAAATCGATAAATGGTATTCCATACGAGTTATGGAGTGGATGCAAATCCATGTTATCGAATTTACACGTGCGGGGTAGCGAAGCATTTGTTAAGGCCTCTTCAGGTAACAAACTTGCACCCCGAGGCACAAAGTGTATCTTTATAGGATATCCCAAGGAAACAAGGGGATATTACCTATACAACCCCTCAGACAAAAAGGTTACAGTGGCAAGACACGCCATATTCCTTGAGAGGGAGCACATCTCCATAAGAGATAGTGGGAGCGAGATAGACTTCGATGAAGTTGAGGCTCAAGATACACATGAGTTGGTACAAGAACAGATTCCACAAAGCCCCGTGGAAGAACAATCTGTTCCAGAGACACAAGAATTACGTAAGAGCACGAGAGAGGTGAGAGAACCAGAACGATATGGTTTTCTTGTCACTGAGGATGGTTACTCATTATTGGTTGACAATGATGATCCTCTTACCTACAAGGAAGTAGTTGAAGTCACAGACGTTGCCAAGTGGCAAGAAGCCATGAATTCTGAAATGGATTCCATGTACCAAAACCAAGTCTGGATTTTGGTAGATCCTCCAGTTGATGTAAAGCCTATTGGTAATAAATGGGTATTCAAGAAGAAACTGGACATGGAGGGGCAAGTCAGCACCTACAAGGCACGACTGTTTGCAAAAGGTTTTAGACAGCGTCAAGGAATTGAATATGATGAAACCTTTTCACCGGTTGCAATGCTGAAGTCTCTCAGAATCCTATTGGCCATTACTGCTTACCATGACTATGAAATTTGGAAAATGGATGTCAAAACATCTTTCCATAACGGGAACCTCCAGGAAGATGTCTACATGACACAACCTGAAGGGTTTGTGACTTCAAAGGATGCCAACAAGGTATGCAAGTTGCAAAAATCCATTTATGGATTAATTCAAGCATCAAGGTCATGGAACATTCCTTTTGATGAAGCTGTTATAGAATTTGGCTTTGTTAAGAACGAATGTGAGCCTTGTGTCTACAAAAGGTTTAGTGGAAGTGCAGTCATTTTCCAAATAGTATATGTCGATGACATATTGCTAATTGGAAACGAAGTACCTGTCTTACAGTCAGTTAAGGCATGGTTGAATAAATGCTTCTCCATGAAAGACTTGGGCGAGGCGGCATATATTCTTGGGATCAAGATCCATCGTGATAGATCCAATAAAATGCTCTGCCTAAGTCAAAGTACATACATTGTGAAGATACTGAAGAGATTCAGTATGGAACAATCCAAGAGGGGATTGTTTCCAGTGTCACATGGCATTCATCTTTCCAAGAAAATGTGTCCTCAAACACATGAGGAAAGAAAGAGAATGGCAAGGATCCCTTACGCATCCGCGATTGGGTCAGTAATGTATGCTATGCTATGTACGAGGCTAGATGTTTCTTATACATTAAGTGCGGTAGGCAGATATCAATCTGATCCAGGAGACCACCATTGGATGGAAGTCAAGACTATCCTTAAGTATCTGAGGCGTACTAAGGATATGTACTTGGTTTAGAGAGGAGATGAAGAACTAGTCATCAGAGGACATGTAGATGCTAGTTTCCAGACTGATCAAGATGACATGAAGTCGCATACTGGATACATCTTCAGTTTGAATGGAGGTACAGTGAGCTGGAAGAGCTCAAAACAAAGTGTGGTAGCAGATTCTACAGCGGAGTCCGAGTATATCGCAGCTTCTGAGGCAGCTAATGAAGCAGTATGGATGTGAAGCTTCGTCCAAGAGCTGGATGTTGTACCGAGCAGTAAAGATCCTATCACACTCTATTGTGATAATACTGCAGCGCTGGCACTTGCAAAAGAGCCAAGGTCACATCAGCGGACAAAGCACATACTTCGGAAGTATCATCTCTTGAAAGATTTTTCTCAGAGAGGTGAAGTTGCAGTGAGCAGTATTTCCACGGAAGACAACGTGGCAGACCCATTGACTAAAGCCTTGACTCAGCAGAAACATGATCATCATGTGAGGTCTAGAGGACTAAAAGTCGTAGGCAGTTGGCTCTAGTCCAAGTGGGAATTTGTAAGGGTTGGTGTCCTCAGAACCAACAGTTTTGTACTTTGATTACATAAATGTTCACTTATTATATATTGTTCATTGTTCTGTATGACTATAATATAATAATGTCCTAAAATATTTGTTGCATTAATAAGGTCATAGCAGATCCCCGCTATGATGAGAACCTTGAAATGCTATAACAATATTCTTAAATAAAGTTCTGCGGTTAGATGACATACTATGATAGGACACATAGTATACAGACCGTCATGTGTGAGTACTCATAAGAAGACGAGACTCTCTCTCATGGAGTTCGCACTTGGTAATCTTCAATATGGGAGATTATGAGAACAGACCCGCCAGTAGTAATTCTGCATGTCTTGGTGTCATCGGATATTGCTATCTACGAGCGTGTGTAATGATCCTTAGACTGGAAGATTATCATTAACTCATGTCATGACTCGCGCACTTAGATTTAGTGATGAAAACCGTCACGCAGACAGTTGGTGGGAAGTAGGGTACGTTGGGTGCATCACAAGTGACATGTTGTTAAAGGATAAGTCGAGGAAGGATTTGTCCCTTCCATTTATGGAAGTTGATACATCGGCCCTTTGATTGAAATAGAACTGTCGCATTAAATTCCATGTCCATGGTGTAAACGATGAGTTTATTTCAGGTAGTCAAAGAACGACATATCAAGCATATAGGTTTATGAAACTTCCATGAAACCTGCTTGATGAGATATTGGGACAAAGGGATTAAATTACACAGTAAGCGTTCGTATGAGGTGATACGTCAATGCGGCGTCAACTTCTTTCTCTTGGGTGCATTGACCCGTTGCTAGACAGTAATCTTGGACTTTAGTCAAGCCCGCCTAATGCCAACGAGAAAGAGGCCTAGAGGGTCACACACTAAGTGTATCCAAGTATCTCAAGTTGAATAAAGGTTATTCTAATATGTGGTTTAATAATTATTCAAGGAAGCCTAAGTTGTTTTAAATGATGGAGGAAAAAGAAAATAAAACAAGTACATGCTGTGTATTATTATTACATGTCGTGTAGTTTTATTTTGGAAAGGAAATGAATAAATGAAAACAAGATATACACGCCGTGTACATTTCATGTACACGCTGTGTAGTTTTCAATGAAAAACAAGTACAGGCCGTGTATTTATTAATACACGCCGTTTAGTTTTTTTTCAGTTGGGATTTTGAGGATATAATATTGTTTTAAATGATATTTATTATAATCAGTGTGGGCACATGTCAAGGAATTATTTATTCGACATGGGGTTTTAAATAAAGAGTCAATGAAATAAATAAAACGCGTAACGTGTTTATTTATTGTCATAACTCTATAACCCCATACACCGATTATAAATATCCTCACAACCCCAACTCTTTTCTGACACACAAGAGAATCGTTGTGCACAACATCTCTGGAGAATTCTTTCATGGCCGAAAGAACCTCTTCCTCCAAGAACGCTCTCAAGACCGAGAGAGATCCTCTTCCATCGGATCAAGACAATCTAAGGCGGGCAACGCAAGCAAAGGCTTCTCCACGCTAGCACCTGGAGAATCCTTTGGCGACGTCCAGAGATACGAGGTACACGTGTGGATCACCGCTAGAGGGAGTCTACACTTGGCTTCTGCGACGCAACGATGGATCACATCGACAACTTGATTGAGAATATCAACGAAGAAAGAACACCCAAAAGGTATTTCTTTATAATTAATTAAATTAATTATAATCAGCCTGTAACGATCCTTGTTTGTGGTTCCAGGCAAACCATCTTCTTTGTCTTTTTTTTTGTGATTCGATCCATGGAGACTGGCGTTTATCGTCATATTGATCCTGGATTGATCATTGCTAATGACAAAAATCCAAGTGGGCACATCCACCCACGCGCTTCCGCTGTGCCCGGAACCTTCAATAACGATGTATGGATTGATTCCCATCCTCATGGTATACATGAGAATACCTAGACATTCTTTCTTCAGGTCCAACTCATGTTCCTCTAATTATATCATTTGTTCAGCAGTTTATGCCCCGACCTTTATAGGATTTCAGGGTGTGGTATGTGTTGGAGTATTTCATCATTCACATTGGTTTTTAAATAGTCGCACCACATACTCTCCTTTTAAGAGCTAGTCCCTCCTACCTCCTGTCCCACATGACATTAAACTATATATGGTCCTATAATACCTTAAACTATGACGTCCTGCATGATGTTAAATTTCACTCTCATAACTACATGTGTCTTGATTCCCATCCTTATGGGATACATAGTAACACCTGGACATTTCATCCACAGGTCGAGCCCCATATCTTCTGACCTCCGTTGGCCCCTTGGCGCAAGGTTTCTTCTTTGGAATCACACATGGTGTGATGTTGAACTCATCCTCATTCATGTTAGGTATTATTTACCACATTATGCTCATTCCCCCTATGGTCCCACATAACTGAAACCTATTGGGTGTTTGTTACACGACGTTAAAATGCATGGTTGGTCCTATCACATGACCATAAAATAAGACATTACTGTCCTAGCCGCACGAAAAAAAACGGAACTACATCATGATGTACTCACTCAAGGGGACATAATGATGGGTACTGTTCATCCACCATATTATTCTTCAATTCATTAATGTGGCTTGATTCCTATTGAGATACTAGGATTCTCTATCATAGGATTATCACTTCACCAAAAAAACAAACATCTATCCTAAAGGACAAAAAAGATCTATCAAATACAGTTTCTTTTAGAGCGAGGGCCAGACCCACATGAACTATCCCTAGCACTGGTACCTTACCATTATATATCTAAAACTACATATGGCTTGATTCCCATTCTCAAAGGGTACATAGGAATGCACGAGCACATTGCCTTAGGCCTAAAAAAATATTCACTTTTGGTCCCTCGACCAAAATGTGTCTTGGAGAGCACATTGGGGTGATATGGACTCACGTTTTCCTCATTCACGTCAGGTTTAATAATTACCTCACCGCATGTCTCCCTCCCTCAGTTCCATTTACGATCCAAGCTCTATGACCATAAACTAAAACCACTCTGCGTCCTTGCTGTAGGACGTTAAAGTGGACGACATTTTCCAGAACTTCATACAGCTTGATTCCTTCTCTGATGAGATATGTAGGAACGCCCATGCATCTTATCTTCAGGTCCATCCCCAAGAATCTTAAATCCTTCCCCCTATTCTTCATCACCTTGTCCATAACTCTTTTAGGGAACATATGTTGTGGTGAGTACCTCTTATGTCCCCATTCACCTTGGGTGTTTCAATAGTCGCACCATGGGAATCTATTGTCTTTTTCCAATATGGTTCGAATTATATAACCCTAAACTAAGATCTCCCTATGGGAAATATGCATTGGGTTTTTCTACTTTTCCACCCAATGCAAAATCCATTAAATCAAGTACACCCTTAATGGTCCACCCTAGGACCTTAAGCTGGAAGCGTGGGACTCTAGGACCCTTGTCCTTGGAAAGGGACTTGACTCCCTCTATCTGATACATAATATTGTCATAAATAGATGCATTTTGACAAAGACCATAAAGTGTGTAATCTTCATAGGGAAATTCCCACATTTCATGTTCAAGCTTTGTGAACCCGTTATTTGGATCCTCATCATCTTCCACATCTGATGGGACCCCCTATCTCGCCTGGTATCATGCTATATTTTCTTACCTACTGTCTTGGTCCAAATTCACTGAGGACCTCAGACGAAATATGTGATAGGTCTTGTGTTTTGAATATGGTCAGTGGTGGACCCTCCTTTGTATGTTACCCTTCCAGGCTAACACAAAACAGATACCGTGTTTCAATCATGGTCAGTAGTTATCCTCTATCCTCACATCACTATCATTGTGGTCCAAATCTTCAGCATCATGATTCACATTTTACCACTCCCTTATGTTCAAGTGGAATTACAACAAACTCTTTTTTACACCTCTGCACATCTATGATCATTAAGAAGGTGGGTCAGTACTATTGGGACATCATTCACATAGCATCCCATTTCCCATAATGTGTGCCTCCCTGTGACAGGAAAGTCCCATCGCTACACATTGTTTCCCACAACGATCTTGACTCAAATGGGCTTAGCAGTTTTCATAGGACGTGTACTGGAGGAGCCATGCCTCACATTCCTTTTTTCCTCTATGACGCTAAACTGCACACCTAGAACTATTTTTGGCTTGATTCCCATCTTCGTGGGATACGTAGGAACGCCCAAACAACCTGTATTTGGACCAGCCCAGTTTCCACCTTCTGTCCCTTAACATAAAAATTCTCCTGAGAGTGTGTGGTGTGGCATGGACTCTTATGGTCCTAATTCATGTCGAGGAATTTACCACACCACACATTTACTTTCTGGGTATCCATGTCCTTGACTCATGACTTTACATTGTAGCCCCTACCCTGAACAAGTTCAGGATACCCCATGATAATTATGGGACACGTCAACTTCCTTACTAGAGAGGATTCGCCAAACCAGCATTAGTCTCTAACCACACTATTCCCAAAATTACGTTTGGCTTGATTCCCATCCTCTTGGGATACGTAGAGACGACCAAGAAATTGTCCCTAGGCCTAGCCTCAGTGTCATTAACCCTTTTGGCCCCTTGGCCTCGATATTGGTCGAGGTAATATGACCTTTAAACTATCTATGATGTCCTCATCGTGTAGAATTTAAACTACATTCTTATTATAATCAATATTATGACATAAAACTAAAAGGCATTCCAGGTCCTTATAATAGAGGTCATGTTCAGATGTAGGAATGATCTCTGATCAGAGAGATGCACTCACCTAACATGTATTCACCATGGCAGTGTAATTTCAAGAGTGTTGGACTCCATTCGAACAACACAACACACCACCCTCCACAATTTTCATGCCCCTTATTTGGAACATCATCCTCTTTCATGTCTAAAGGAACCCCTTAAATGTATAGATGCTCATCCTATGGCTAGCCTACTATCCTGGGCTAATGTTTCGAAAGACTAATGGATAAATTTTTTGATTCAAGCCCTGTGTTTTGAACATGGTCAGCGGGTGTCCCTCATTTGATATCCCCATTTCAGGATAACATAATAAGGATACTATGTTTTGAATACATTCAATGGTTATTCTTCATTCTCTTTCCATCCCTATAGTGTCATTAATTTTGGATATCATGATTCACACTTTCCACTCCCCTATGTTCAGATTAAGTCCAACTCCCTTGGCGTTACCCTAATCGAGCACTAGAGCGCATTGGGAAAATGGAAATTCGACTGATCTAAGAGCTTCATTCTCCAGTAAGGCCTCCCCCTTTTTTCCCGGAAGCCCAAATGGGTCATTTATACCTTGAATTCCTGAAACATGGTTGGCATTCCCACAATCAAATTAAGTGACTATGGGACTATCCCTTGTTTTTCACATTGGGCACGACCCACATGAGTATAGGGTTAGATTGCTAATTATTTAATGATTGTGGTTAGAATTCATCACAATGAATAAACTGTGGAATAATTTATTCATGTACAAAGTTTAGAACAAGTAACAGAAAAGAAGAATGGGTTTATAACTTTTTCCAAAATAGGGCCCTTAAGGAATGACATTCTTGATGGATTATTCCAATGTTGGTGCCTTCCAATATGCAGCCTCTAGCATTGCTTCCCTCCCCCTAAGATCATCCTCTTCATCAGTAGTTGTAGAGCGTAAATCATTAGTCCTAGCCTATGCATGTGATCATTTAGTTTAGATCAAAATGATTTGGTGATTCTCAAGTGATATTTTCTCTTGAACACCCTCCAATTGGGCCCTCAATTCCTCGATGAGTTTGGAGTGGTTTTCAATTATTGTCTCCCTTTCTCTTGCTTGCTCTTCCAGGTGTCAGACCTCCTCTTCCACCTTCAAGAATGCCTGAGTATTCTATGACTCTTTCTGGCACTGGTAAATATCAGGACGTTGGCTATTCTACCATATCTTTTCCTCCATGTAATCATGTATTATTACATGAAGACAGGGAGAATCTACCCCTCCAGTGCAGAGAAAGTGTTGCCAGGTGTGGAGTGATCCCATTCGATTTATCCACTTAGCCTGTGGATGGGTGAGGAAGCGCTTGATACACTTAAATCCCTTAGGACATATCATGAGGCTCTCATCAGCTTCTTCCGAATCAGATTCCTTATTCTCCTTAGGGTCTTCATGCCGATATCTAGGGAAAGAAGCCAAGAGATTAGAAGCAGGGTCTTCTTCTTGTACTTCTCCCAAGGGATTAGGCTCTTCAGTATGTGGGAGGAATTCTTCTCTCACCTTTGTCTCAGCAACTTATACCCCACCGATTTCAAACCCCACCCTAGCCTTAATATCACCGGCATCCACACCCACTTTCTCACCTAATGTCAGGGCCGACTCGGATCGAGAAATATGTCCTGACATGGTTAGTGTGTTCACCATTGGAACATTTGTTGATGGCATGGATTGACCGACCCTTCAAGCCTCCAGCTCTGTGATTACTGTACAAATAATGAATTCTCTGATCAAATAATCTCTCAAATGATAGATACAAGTGTCTGAGTAATAAAACATACTAGATCTCAGCACATGAGCCTCCTACATTTCCATTTCCGTAGGAGCTGTCACTATAGGAGATCCTTCAGTGCTTGTCAGTTCAATAAGGGGTGTCGGCTCCCCACTTTGATCTATCAGCGCATCCCCCCCTCTGGTTTGAGCTTTTTGACAAGAACCGATATGCGTCTGAATAAGATAAAAAATCTGATTGAAGATTATGAATGATGAAATGAGGAAAAACTACGATAAGGATTGAGGCATACCTCAAGTACCTCAGTTATTTATCGGTCAGATCCAACAATCCTTCCACTCTCTTGAAGAATCCCTTGGTGGGTTGTCCCCTATTACCCTCTACCTCCAAGATCATCATCTGCTTCCCCTACTTCTTCTCACTGTCCTTATCCATATCCTTCTCCCTCTCATTCTCCCTCCACTTTTTCTGACTCATTTCCCTCAGACTCCTCATCGCCGTCATCATATTCAGATGACATTCTTTCTAAATCATGCTCCTGGATGAGCATTACCTTCCCCATGAGAGGTGGTTCCTCATGACAACCTCGATGGTGTATATATGCATCCATTGCCGTCAAATATTCATGTCGGCGATGAAAGATTACCCCATAATCAATCCGGATGAGTCCATCTTCTGAAAACTAGATTCCATATCGTACTATTTTTTTCAAAAGGTATTAGGTTACCATTGACTGACACAAGGTCAACCAGGATGACCATAGCACAGGGATGATTTCATCCGCATAATGTTAAAGAAAATACCTTATTTACTTACTAGGAATCTCCCTAGCTTATCCTCAAGGATTCTCACAATCTCTTATACCATCGGATGATGAGGGAATGACCGAACCATGTAATGTTCCCGCAACTGATGTCCTGGCCTGTACCAGCCTAGCTTCCCGACTTGTCGCCAACCATTCCTCATGGGTGGCACTTTGTCTTCTCTCTCGCTGCCCAGGATCCACACTGGCCACCTGGAGCTACCCAAATTTCTCCATTGAAGCCCTTCGGGATACGCCTCCACTCGATGTTCGACATATTTTGTTGAGAGGCTAGCATCAACTCTAGTAGGGGGAAGGGTAATTACCTCACCAAATCCATAGGATTTGAACATCAGCCAAATTTAATGGAGAACAAAAGGAATCTTATCCACCTGAAAAACTGTATACACCCTCTTCGGTATCCGTTGGAGGCATACAAACCGCTTGGAAAATCTTGAAGGCACATAAGGCTCGCAAAAAAATCTTCCCATTGACCCAACCCATAAGCACCCCGCCTCTGAGGATCTGCATGTTTTCTCATCACACTAATGAACATTGTCTATCATCTATCATATATCCATCTAGGGTGGGGAACAAAATACAGATAAAATTGGTGTGTTTTTAAATCGGATCCTTATCCTCTCTTTATTAAGTGTAAATGACATGACCACGACAATGTTTGACAAGGGAGGTCGCAAGCTGTAACCTAGGTGACGCATGGCTTTTGGGAAGGTGTACCAGCCATAGTGAGTCGCGATCCAACCTTAAAGTATTTGGAAAGTTCCATAGATCCTTATCTATGATCCCCCTATCCAAATACGCTCTAGGTTGGCATACAATCGAGGTAGTATTGGGACCCCAAATTGAACCTCTGGTTGGTTGTTATAATGCTATCCACCACCAATGTTACGAGATGCACTCCCATCCTTATGTCCATTACCATAAATAGCCTCCATCATAGAAAGGTTGTGAGAAATCATGTGTGTCTGATTTTTGGGTCTTGGCTCACATCCACACTGAATCCCCATGATTGATATTCCCCCGCCTCCCAAATCCTCCAGTATGATCCACATTTTCTCTTCTGTGCTGCAGTCGGACACCGTCTTCCTCACCCCAACATCTTGATATTCAGGTCTTTCCTCAGAAATTGGCTGAACCACATTGAGTAGGTAATGTCCTTTAGAAATTCCTTAACCCCCATCCTCTCCTTGGATAGCTCCAATTGGTTCCATGTTTGGATGGGAATCTGCGACCCGTCTCCCCAGATGTTACCAGTTGGAAGAAACTCATCATACCAGTGCTCATCCAAAGGGATTCCCCCAATTCACTGAACGTCACAAATGAAGATACCGACCTTTCTATGTTGGAGATGGAAGGTGTTGGAATCATTGGACCACTGGGTAAACAAATCTTGTCTATGTTCTTGCTAGTGGTGGAAATGGAACTACGATGTCTATGCCACCATTAATAAACCAATGTGCTGCAGTTCTTCCCCAAAATGATCACATGATTGGTATACCCGATATTCCCAGGCATAATAACTTGTGAAATTTCCTTCAAAACTTAGGTCCTAGTCCTATAGACTGCCCTTAGTCTCATCAGTGATGCTCTGTCAGAAGGTATATTCATAATGGGCTAGAGAGTCCTTGGTGACTGGTTCGCCTCACGAAATGGTTCAGGTCCTTGTATTCAGAACATAGATGGCCATGTGCCTAGTTTCTCTAGACTGAGTTCCATTATTTTTGATGTTTTATAAGGGAAGATCATCCTCACGATTCACCCATGCCCGTGGTGTGTCGACTTCGAATCCCAACCCTTGGACCTCTTCCAAAATAACGAAATCCCATGTCGACAGTTTTTCAGATAGCACATAATCCTTCTAGGCTTGGGTCATCATGTTGAAGAGAGATTGATTTCCAGATAAAACTTTCTAGGCACCATAGAATTTAGGTTTCACCACCATCTCTGCCCTCTGAGAAGCATACACAACTTCTCTTTCATCATCACGTTGATTAGTGACCATCTTCTTTTTCTAATATATGAAAAAGGACCACGTGAAAAAATCTGTTACGGTGCATGAAAAATCCGAAGTTGGAGAAAAAAATCAAGAAAATGGCTCAAGAAATATATGTGGTGCGAGGAATCATGACTATAGTCGAGGGATACCGCATAATAGAGGTTGGATTATGCACAAAGTCAGGTGATATTTTCCGTGGATGAGAGCACCAGAGCTTATCGCACAGGAAAATAGGTATGGACCATGGGACCCTTAGAGGAATTTTATAGTCATGGGGCGGGTTTTCCATGCATGTGGAAAAACATTTAAGTGCACCGTATGGGTTTTATGTGCATGGCCACAAGAAAGGGAATTTTTTTGGCGCCTCCCTCAGAATCCGACCTTTGTGCCCCTCACAGCTCCGATTCAGAGGGGGGGAATATGTAGATGCTGAAATCTGCCAAAGGCATCAGGCCAAAATTTGGGGAAAACCGAAGGAAAATTTCTACGGATGGCATGAGTCCAAGTCTGTCCAAATGGATGTGTGAAATATCCCAGAAGCGTCTGTAAAACCATCTGTAGTGTGTAAAATCCCATCCATAAAAAAATACTTTGTGTGCCATGCGGAAAACAGCATGCCACATGGAAAACTGCGCACAACCGAATGATGAAAAGGGTTTTCCACGACGGTCAAATTTTTCATGCCCTTTATGTCTCCCTCTCGCCAATAAATATAAGAGCATCCTCGTCTTATTCTAGGTTCAAGAATAAAAACTATCTCCCCTTCACGGAATTCACATCTTCTGTGCGAAAAATATGCCTTTCACGTATTGGTTTTTTTGTGATAGGTCTCCCAAGGGGTCTTCCATTGCATGGGATCACTAGGGCATGACCCTCTCCCAAGATCTTAACTATTGGGCCACTTACATTAAATCCCATGGAAATGTGTATAATCTCTTCCACTTGCGCACAAGCCCATCCACTTGCACACAACCCCTTCCACTTGTGCGCAAAACCTCTTCCCCTCTTTGTGTGCTAACCTCTTCCATTTGTGTGAAACAACCCCCTTTTTACACACCTATTGTGTGAAAACATCTCCTTTTGTGCACAATCCCTTCCTCTTGTGTGTGCCTTTTAGCATGTGCTCGATGTCACTCTCCCAGACACCATCTTTAGGCACTTCTTACACACAAAAAACCTATTTTACACACCCTTCCGCCGTACGGACCTCCAGGATTGTATGAAGTGATTTCAAGGTCCCTTGGGTGGTACTTTACATGGAATTTCTTAGTATTATACATATTCTCATTCGTAGGCTAACGAATATTGCTTCTTCGCATAGCAACACTAACATGGTCCCCTTAATGGATCATTCCATGACACCACATCACCACGGCATTGCTGATACCTTCACTTCCCCAAGGGCAGACAGGTATTAGTTATATAAGTCCTAGGGGTGTTGGGTGAACTCGCCTCATCTGAGATGAACGATGTTAAACTGCCAAGCACCATCATCCTTAGCACATGAAATTAAACTGTGACCTCACCCCATGCACTCTACGAGTGGGACCCCGTCTCAGACATTCTCTATGCCCGTTCGTCTCCACCAGAGTGAGCTCTTCCTCGCCTAGAATGAGATCCTCTCTACTGGGGCAGCGTCTATTGTAGGGGGAAGGGAAACCACATTAGTGTAATCCCCTAGAATTTTATGCAGGAGGTAACACCCCTGCCTCTCCTATCTTCTTCCCGGACAAGGGCCAGAGGGGGGAAGGTCCCAAGAATTCTCCTTTATTCTGTTCCAAATCCATCTCTTTTGGGGATTTATCACCACTCGGGCCTCCATCCTAGAGTAAGTCCCAATATCCATCTCCCTGGGCTTTTAACCATGCATAATCCATGGTTTCATCTTTGGGATGTTAACAACACATAATCCCCTATTTCATTTTTGGGCCGCTAACCACGTGTACAACCCATTACACCTCCCACGGACGCACCTTTCGTGACATGTTCGTCAGGTCTTTTCTGTCTCCTGTTTCTCACACCGATCATCACTCACATGGGATTAGAGTAAGCACCGACCGTGACATCCTTCTTGGGCCTCCTTATAGTATAAGACCCACACGATTCCGAACTTCGTGAATTTCGATTCCAATCTCCTAGACAGGGTACGTAGGAAGCCTCAATGAGGTTCAAGCCCAACACATATTGGTCTCAACCCCTTCACACCAGTTCACCAAACATTTCAAACTACATGGACTTTAATTGCACTATCCTAGACAGGGGACATAAGAAGCCACCATGAGGTTCAAGCCCAACACTTATTGGTCCCGACCCCCTTCAAGTTGGTTCACCAAACATTCCAAACTTAGTGGAATTTGATTCCTGTCTCCTAGAAAGGGTATGTAGGAAGCCTCCCTGAGATTCAATCACAACAATTATTGGTCCTGACCCCCTTCACATCAGTTCACCAAACATTTTGAACTACGTGGAATTTGATTCTTGTCTCCAAGATTGGGTATGTAGGAAGCCTCCTGGCGGTTCAAGCTGAACACTTATTGGTCCCGACCCCCTTCACGTTGGTTCAACAAACATTCCAAACTACCTAGAATTTGATTCCTACCTCTTAGACATGGTACTTAGGATGCCTCCATGAGGATCAATCCCAACAACCATTGGTCCCGACCCCCATTCACGTTGGTTCACCAAACATCCTAAACTATATGGGTTTTGATCCTTGTCTCCTAGACATGGTACGTAGGAAGCCTCCCTGAGGTCCAACCCTAATTTATGGTAAGCCTTTGTGTTTCCAATTGAAGGTAATATATTGTAGTCCCCTTTGTTGGTACCAATACCTCTGGTCCACCCCTTAATCATTTGACCAACCTCGGGATGTTAACCACACGTAAGCCCCCGTATATCATTGGGCTGTTGTCTTCGGTGCACACCCTGATTCTATGCCCCATTTTGAACTATGTCGACATTGATCCAATCCAAGGAAAGGCACGCAGGAAGCCTCAATGAGGTTAAATCCCATCACCCAGGTCTCATCCAAGTCTTTCCCTCTAGCCAATGTGTTTCTAGAAGGCAATTCCCTAACCTGGAGGTTTCACTTCCTCTATGTCCCCTTCATACGGGTCGCCTATCACCTAACCAAACTACGTAGAATTTGATTTCATACCATGAGGATATGTAGGAAGTATCTTCAAGGCTCAACCAAAATACTACTGTCACCTTCATGACAGTTCTATCTCATTCCCACACCCCTTTATTCCACTATATATCACTTATCCTAATTCTTACAAGGGCTACCAGATCAGGGTGAGATCATACCATCTAGAGGTTACACCCATCTAATCCACTCCAGTCAGTGTTCTAATTCGTCATATATATCTCCTCTAGACATTAAACATGTGGCATAGCCTGTTTTAAACATGGGAAGCTAAGGAAAACCATAGAGAAATTCCTATGACATATAATTCCCCGCATTCGATGAGGGATGCCTCGAGATTCTATGCCTTAGAGAAGCCCTATCATCAACAGAAGAAACCTAGACACACCAATGTTCCAGCATATAGACAAGACAGTGATGTTCAATGTGACTACTCCCCTGACTGAAGGTTGCTACCCAAATCGGACCCCTTGCAATGTCCTGACAGAAGCAGTGTAACTAACCAGCGTCTATGAAGACATGAACTGGGAAGAGTTTCACGAACAAAGTCATAATCTATGAGGAATACGTGGACTAGGTAACATGTTCCGAGGAGGAATCCACGGAAGGAGGAACCGACATCCCATCACCCAGTTTCGATCATGGAGAAAATGTCCCATGAATGGGTGATGGATGACACCCTCCTTTGGAAACCGGGAATGTGGGGAAACAGTCAGTAAGTCCTCATCCTCAAGAACAGAATAATGTGTGTGCCCCAAAAATTGGGTCAAAAAGAGATATTTCTATTGTTCTAATTGATATTAATCACGAATATATGTAAACTATTTACCTTATTGGGGCTTATGCTCACCCCTTTCCTTTGATTTATCCCCAAGATATGATATGTAGCAAATGTACATAGTATAATTCCAGGAATAATCCTTTAAAGTGTATTAGAATAAGGTTTTATGTTTCCATTTTTTATATTCCTATTTTATAAGAAACTAATCTTTAAAAATGATCTATTTTTACCATGTAAATGAAAAGTAAATATAATAAAAGATGTGATTCCATAATATAATTTTAGGACCACCCATAATATTATCCAAACCATAAATATGTGTTCCAACAGATCATAAAACATTCATCATATCATCATATTGATATAATGTAAATGAGTTTCATAAATATTTTATCATTTCATCATAGCATAACATATAAAAAAGAAAGAGGTTTCTTAAAGGTTTTGTTATAACTTAACTACAATAAGGGAAAGAAATGTGATTTATAGAATCACCCCAAAATCATCATATTCATAAGAAATATAGATAATGAAATTAGATCTTATCATAATATCACATTCCCGGTGAAGCATAAAAACATTTAATGTATGTTTACAAAGATGAAAAAATATATTTATCATAACATTTGATCATTTCTTTAAAAACCTGTGAAAAATATCCTTTTCTTTTGATAATACTTTTTCTGAAAATTCATAAAATACAAATATATTTTTTGGAAAACTATCATGGATTATTTTTAAGGAATATTAAAATAATGAATGGTCATAGTGTAGTGAAAATATTTTCAAAATTTATAATTTCAAAGAAAATATTATTTTCACACATTTTCAAAAAGTAAAAAAATGAATTCTTTAGTAAAAAAATTATTTAAAAAGATTTCTATGAAACTATTTTAAGTAATGTAACGGGTAATAAAAATGATCTTTTTAAAACACTTCATTAATAAGAAAAAACTTCTAAATTTTTTTTATAAACATGAATAAAGATGAAAAAGTTTGGCGACAAAATAAGAAATAAGGTTAAATTTTCTTTAAAAATGAATCTTGATGAAATAAAGTACAAAATAATTGAAAATAATAATATTGCATAAAAATTATTGGAATATCCATATGAGAGGAAAAAAATATTTGTTTTAAATTATAATATCTATATAATTTCTATCATAATAAATTTAGCATAGAGAACCCTAATAAGTAATTAGATTTTAATATAAACTACTACCCTAAGTCTTATATTTCTTCATACCCATTCATATATCATATATAATTGATAAATATTTTTTATAAATATATTCCCAAAAAAGTTCTTTCATAAATTACTTTGTATCATTCATTTATAATTTCCCATTTTCCTTTAATTAACAATTTTTTCATCAAAAATGACATTCAGGTGAAAAATTGTTTGTTTTCTTTGCATGTTTTGGTTTGATGGTTCATGTACTTGAAACATGGTCATTGCTCATAAATAAATTATTTAACAGGAAATAAGTATCATATTTATTAATTATTTAAAAATTTATAATTATTCATATAAAGTGGTGATGAAGAATGAATCAGATCGCTTCATAGAGGTGGTAATCCACACATATGCAAGAGTGACGCTATCATTTTCCAATAGAAAAAAAGGTATGAAGGTAGATAATATCATGTAATCATTGAAGAATATTTTTTTAATTAATATAACATGTAAACATTAAATACATCATAATAATGAACTATGAATTATGGTGATGAAAAGTGATTCATATCACTATTTGTAGATGGTAGCCCACACATGCACATATGTGATACTTTGATTTAAAATTTCATGGAAATTACGTGGAAAATGGTTGTAACATTATAATTATGACAAAAAATATATATTTATCACCTTGGATTAATTATTTTAGTCTAGATACAATATATTTAGCGGAGGTACAAGAAGAATGAAACATGGAAAATATCAGTAATAACATCTACTTATTTCCTTGAAAACCCACGTTCGAATATATTATTAAGCACCCTTGGGTTATTCTTTTTAGAATATAATAATCTTTATAAAATAGATATACAAATTTATAAAATATTTGGTAAGGTTTTCATTGAGTTAAATAGCTTACGTGGTGTGGTTAAGAGATTATAGGGGGGGTTCCCTTTTATATGTGATGGTAGTGGAACACTTGTAATTAATAATAATTTTAAAATATAGTAAAGTCACCCTCATGGTAATGTGGATTCAAATTGGATAAAGATCAAATATAAGATGATATGTAGTAAAAAATATACTCATATTATTGGATTTACAAAATTATTAGGTCATCCTATTTAGTTTAGCCTTGAATTATCCCCTTTTAACCTTTATGGTGACAATGGGGTTTTACCTCATTTACAATTCATATCGAGCGAAATTAATTTCAAATTATTAAATAATATTAGTTATATTGATTCCAAATAGTTGATCCAGTTTAATGTTTTTCATTTCAATAATTGATATATATTCATTTAAAAATAAGTGTGCAAAATGCAACAAAATAGTTTTTAGAATAATGTATTTTTAAGTATAAAAATTGGTTTACCTTCATTAATTTCTATATAAAAACTATTATATGAAGGTTAAAATATTTTATTGAATATATTATCTACACATTTAATTAATATCATTCATCAGTGGACATTAATTTAATTTATTAATAAAAAAACACAGTTCTCAAATAAAAAATTATTTTTTAGAAAAACACCTCTTTTAACCTTTAAATGATTTATTTATAACCAGTTAATACCTAATGAATTAAATTTATAAATTTTTTAAAAATCAATTTATTCTTAATTTATTTATTTTTATTAATACCATCCAATCAAATGACTATTTATGAATTTTTTACATTAAATAATAAAAATTCAATTATAAATATTGGTTCATTTATAAATGGGGTTACATGTAAATAAATATATCAAATAAATAAAATTTCATTAAATAAAAATATATCATAAAATATTGGATTTTTACAAACTAAATAATATTACATCACTATATATTATTGATATAAACAATAAATATTGTAACATATCTTATATAGTGTCCCCTCATTTTTAATCTAAGAAAAAAACACACTAATTCCCATTAAAAAAAGTTCACATGCCTCTTAACAATGTGTAATGCCCTAAAGAAAATAATTTTTTCAAGATGTAAATTTCATCATAAGAAAAGTGTATAGTTTAAATTTATGAAATATATATTTTCCAAAAATTATAATATAATTAAACAAACTTCTACTATGCCACCACACTCAAAATATTTTTAATTTCATAATTGACTATAGGTGACACTCTAATTGATTCAAACTCAGTTTTTCAATTTCTTAACACCACAACAAAGTCTATATAATTTTAAATAATTACATAAGAAAAGAAATCAAAAATTTAAATCAAATATAATAATTTAAAATATTATTTCTAAATATCAGTAATCCATTCTAAATTTCTACTTCATAACTATAAATTTCCAAGCTCATAAAATATAATATTGATACCAATAGATTATTCTAATATTTTGGTGGTGAAAACTAAATATAAATTAAATTATGTAATGAAAACATAGAATCACAGATGCATGGAAAAATCTATATGATTTATCATTAACTTTTATATAGACAGAGTTCTTATATACTAAGGAATACTAGTTATTAATTATTAATAAATGTATTTGGTAGGAATACTTTAGTTTCTTGTAACTTGTTATTTGTCATCCATTAAGAATAAAATTACTAACAATAATTTCTAATTAAATTATATACTTTCCCAAAAATACCTCACATATGAATAAATCACTACTACCCTATTTTATGAAACCAATATTCCATATCCCAACAGACCAATAAGTGAACACCCTAGAACTTCCATCAATAGGTTATGATCTAGTGACCGGTATTGATGTATACACTGAAATTATTAGATAAATTACCTCTAATTTCATATTAGAACATACTATAATAAAATATAATTCATTATAATGTAAACAATTAATAAACTAAGAAATATATCTCATGTATATATAACATATTTATCCATAATGAAATGCATGATAATTAAATGAATCATAAGGGAAAAAATTATATATTCTAAATATATGTAACCCTAAATATGAATAACAAGATGGTAACCATTTGAAAGAAAAATATACTCTACTGGTTACCAAATCCACTATCTATCAGTGGTCGTTATCATCCATCATCAATATCTAATAACATTTAGGGATAAAAGAGTGAACATAAAATGTGTGTGAATGTAGGATTAAATAGTAATACATAGTATAGCAATACCAAATAATTAATCGAACCTATGGAAAACTAGGTTCCATGTGTATTATTAATCAATAGATTATAGACAAAAAATAAAATGTATCATTGTCAATGATAAACATATTTATGATTAATTATTTTTAATCTACCAATATCATACTATCTTCTATATCATGAAATGCCAATGTGCTCATATATATGTATATATATTATACATTATCACAAATATCATAATAATAATGGTCCCCATAAACTATATTGTTTCTAAGGCCACTAGAAACACATACTCCAAGACCATCCCTGGTATAATTCAAACATTGGTCTCCTAAAGAGGATAAATAATACATATCTGTATGATAATAAATGATGTTGGTAACTACACAATCTCCATTAAACTGTATAATGTAATGAAACACATTAATTTGAGTCCCCAATATGATATAAACAAGGATTTTAAGTTCAAGTCATTAATTAATTATATTGGTGTGATATTTTGTAGAAAATTATATTTGTGTGTGTGTGTGTAAATTATTTCTTGAATAAAATTTCCAATAGAAATGAGAGGTGGACTAATAATAGGGATATGATAACATGAGAAATTTATTTAATGTTTTAGTAATAAAATGAGATAAAAGTGGTGATGTTGTGACTAGTTTCCTCACTTTATATCTTTTTCTTGAATTTATGTATTCTTTTTTAACATGCTCAGACATCATTTCCAAGTGTTGTCTCATGTAAAAATTTATCTTATGAGGAAAATTACACATCCCCATATGATTTCATTTAAAAACTACTCTATGTGAATTAATCTATATATATGTGATAGTTTATTCCTTAATATATTAGGGAACTCACTTGAATTTGAGATCAATGTTCATACTTCATGCACATTAAATTGGATATTAACTATTAATTAATCACCCTTTATCCTAAAATAATCCAACTGTTGATATTTTTAAAAATGAAAAATTACAAAATAAGAATATAGAAATAATTTATTTCATTCCATCCTTTAATAAAAATCCACAACTACACATTTTACTCCACTAAAAGGTGTTTAGAAACATATAATCATCTGATAAAATCAATAAAATTGGGAAAAATAAGATTATCTAATGATGATTGTGGATGAAACATACTTCAATGGAATAATATATTATATATATAATTTTCTTCTCTATCCAGGAGATCCTTCTAGAATCCCTAATCAAACTAGCTATATATAACTGAACCCAATCATAAACTCTCATCTTTATGAATATTACATCTTTATATTCTTCTGATTCTTATGATCATTCCACTTAGATTATAAAGTCATAATATTTATCCACGTAACATGAGATCTTGATTTTTTTTCTAATAATCACCCCTAAATTTCCCCGTATATATTTATTTTCTCTCACTTAGATTATTTTTTGTCTGTCAAAATTGTAATTACATTATTTTATTTTTCTAGAACATTTTATACAATAATTCACTTAGCCTTCACAAAATATGAATGTTCTCTATATGGAATATTAATTGATCAAAAACCTATAATTATTGATCTCTATTATTTCTGATATAATCTTTTAAATTAGATTTATAGTGATTTGAGGATGGATGAACACTTATGATACACAACTAATAATTCACTAGTTAAATCAAAAACAATTTTGAAATTAAATATCAAAGAATAATTTGGATTCCTTGTATACTACATTGAGGATGAAAAATACATTGGATCTCTAACGTAGTTTAACATTTGTCTTATTGGGTATTCATTAAAGTGCTATAATATCTTTCATTACTATAAGATATTTTTTTTAGTGTCAACACACAATCAGGGAATGAAGTTAGTAATTTTTTTGGGTCTATTCTTTGGATGTGATGCTTGTATGATTCAATTAGAAATATAAATTCAGTATCTCAACCTTTTAAATTCATTGAAATAGATAATCCTGAAACATACAGATTTTACTTGAGTTTATATCCTATATTTGATACCCATTTTATGTTTATTTATCAACATATCTTTTCATGGATTCCCTAATGAAATATTAGTGTTGATGATATCTCAATTGTTTTCCCCACGTGACATTATAGCTAGCATAGACTTAGTAATTTGACATACAGTCCATCTATGAGTTGATGATTCTTCATGGTGAAGAACATGATATCACATTAAATTACTAGTATAATCTCCAGTTCTAAAATTGGACTCTACTATTCTTTAAACACTCATAAGATCCTTTACATTATATGAAATTATCCTTGATGTATTCTCGCAATTATATGTAGCACTATATTAGTTTATTTACACCTTTTAAGATGTTGAGTTAAGGCTATGTTAGAATTAATGGTTCCTCATATCGAAATTGTTACTCTTAAATATATCATTCCCTCTATCTTTTACACATACAAAACATGTTTCCATGAATCAAAAAACTTCTAAAAAACAATGATTCATTAAACTTGAAAAATTTTCATATGTGTTCAATGATTTTTTTATAATATTTTATAATATGATATTAGTTTTTATATTTTTTAAATAATGGTTCTTAGAAGATCTATTTGATCTATTGATGAAATTTTAATGAGATTAAAACTCTTCACAACTAGATAGGGTTATTCACAACTTGATGATGTTGATGAAAAATTGAAAATTGTGGAATCCTGAAGGAAGTGATCAGTGAATTGATGCTATATGTTGTGTGAGATCTATTTTAAAGTAATCATTATAGAGTTGAGAATTTTTTCATGCCAAAACACTAGAATTTTGGTGTGTCCTTATACTATGAAAATTTAAAATTCTCTATTATAAGATCAATGAATAATAATGAAGAATTAATTAAGCATAAAATTTTAAAAATAACTCACAATGCACTTCTAGATATATGTAAGAGTCTTTCTATTGGAGGTGAAGTGTAAATAATATTAATCATAGAATAATATTTTATACTTAGTTTTGAAATTTAATATGTTGATTTATATTAATTGTTCACATTGGGTATAATGAATTCTTGTTGAAATTTGCTCATATCATTGTATGTATAAAACTCATCCCAAAATCCTAGGAGATATGTGGGTGTTATTTGTTATGTGGATACTGATGTCATGAAATGACCTCAAAATAAAAGGGTCTTTAGGAAAAATCATTAGGAAGAAGGTTATAAAAATCCACACTGTCACTAGGGTAATCAATCTATGATATGATGAGTCATATTTGATCTTCCATGTTTTTAAAACTTTTCTATAATATCATTTTGAGCTTAGGAGTTGCAACTTTAAATTGATTAATTCAATCCATTATTTTGTCATTTCTATTTTTATTAAATTTATGTCATTGAAGTGTGTTATTTTTATTGATGAAGGTAAATTTGGGTACAAGTAGGATAACAACAACTTATTTTTTGAGTGTGGAATCTCCAGATCCACTTGAGTATAGTTGGAAGATTAAACATTACCCCCTTCTATATTGATTTTTTTCTTTGGTAGAGCACCAAGACCCCCCAATACCTAAAAGTTATCCGAATTTATTTTGAAAAATGAAGATATAAAATGATGCATAACTAGTGAAATGGGTGAAAACCATCAAATAATATTGTCTTCCATACATTGATGGAGATTTCCTAACCATTTATCGACCTACTACCATGGTGTAAAAATTTCAAGTTATAACCCAACCTTAATTAAATGATCTAGAATATGGGCCAGTATAGTGGCCTGAAATTTGAATACCTACATAGCCTCCATTACTATTTCTACGAGATATATGAAACATTTATTAAAATTTGTGTATCTAAAAAAGTCATCTGGATAAGAGTATTTTTATTTTCTCAATAATATCAGGGAAATAACTGGTCGAAGAGACAACAGACAGAGTCTGTTACCACAAGGGATGATATAGATAAGTGGTTTCATGATAAGTAATTTTTACCCATTAGAATATGGAATCTAAGTAGAGAAATTAATAATTTCACTTGTTTATATGGGTTGTTTTCTTTTTGATATTGAATAATTTTAGGATCTACATTAGAAACACCCATTTCAAGAGAATAATGTTTGTAATAAAAGTCTAAATTCTACAAGGAGTTATAAACCCTAACATGAGGTGTGGTTGATTATTTATCACATAGGAGACTAATGATAAATACTAACAAGGTCATCAAATAAATTGTTGATGAAATATATCATAATTTGAGTCTATAAAAGTGATATTAGTTCACTAATATAGGGAATTAATTAGCGATTGAGACTATTCATTTGGCCACTTGAGTTGTAGAACCCACAAATAAGTTGAAATACTTACAAATTCTTGTGTAACATATTCCACCCTTGTGTCCATAATCACCAGCTCAAATATTAGATGTTTTGTATTTTGAGATGTGTGATTTTCCCCATGCAAATTAAGATTTCTTTAGGTAGATAAGAAATTAATATTTTTTCCCTAATTTTAATTATTTTATCAACAATACATTCCCCCAATTATGTAATAATTAATATAATAATGGGTGAATAATGTAGCCCCAACCTCAATCAAATTATTGGTGGAAACAATTAGAAGTAGGGAAGAACTATATTCAGAACTAAGAAACACCTACCGAATACCATTTAAACCACTCCCACCCCTTTAACCTCAACAAATGGAGTCCCCAAAAAAATTCATCCAAGAAAACAACAACATACCCAACACCTAAAGAACATTTTTGAGGATATAATTGAATAACTTATACATATATCATATTATATGTTTAATGGTAATGAATGTAACATAATGAATCAATAGTATCCTCTTTGAAACATCAAGCATCATATAGGGAATATTCTTCAATCTATATCATGGTGATTACATGTAAAATTCTTGCGCAACATTGATATGAGTATAATGGAAGATGTAATTGATATGAAACTACACTAACATGATCATATTATTTTTTGAAACCATTTCCAGTAACATATATCTTAAATTCAATGAACACTAATGAATGTTTGAATGATTTCAGTGTAATGGTGGAATATTTCAAGGTTATGAACTATACATGAAAAATAATTGAAACACTTTATTGGGTATGTTTAGGGACTTTGGACTATTTAATTATAAATTAACATTTATGGGTTTGATGAATTGAGTGTCTTCCATATTGAGGTATGGTACTCATTGTTTATATTTTTTATTTTTCTTGAGGAAAACAAAACATTTAAGTGTTGGGAAGTCTGATAATTTTATATTAAGTATATATTTTCATTATATTTTAGTTGTCAATATATTTATATATATATATTGATTAATTTTAGTGTTTTATGTGCTATATTTCAAAAAAATTCTTATATTTGGAGTTTGAATAATTTCCATATAATATAGTTATTTTTTTGAAAGAATCTTGTTGAAAATGTAGTATAGGAAAGAAAATATTTCCATATGTCTTTTATACCTAATTCATACATTTTTATATTGAGGATGGAAAGGGAAAAAACTGCAAGGTATAATTATACATAATAGATTCCTCTCAAGTAGACGGAAAAATATTACAATTAATAAATTAGTTATCACATCATTATTTTAGTGATCCAAAATATTTTTTCTCATGCTTCTAATAAATTTCATGTTTTAAGGTAGTCAATTATATTTTTATGGTGAAAATAAAAACATGGCCAAATAGGTGACCATGACAAACTATTTTGTGAATATGTTTAACATATTTTGAAGGTCATGTGACCATGTAGAAGTGAAAAAAAAGTTCAACCTAATACAAGAAGAGATGAAGAAACCATAAGATTAAATTAAGTGATCATGCAATATAATTAGCATACTACATGATGAACAGAACCTACCTCATAAAAAGTGAAGTGATAATAAGAATAAGTGTAGTTACTAGGAGAAAAAATTAATTTACCACATTTAGAAGAAAAAAGACAATGCCAAGTGGTCCTAGCCAAGTGACCACAGAAAGTATCTATGATACTGACTGTGGTATGTAACCATGCTAACTGACCGTGAGTGAATGTAAATATACATAAAAAACCACGTTAACATGTGAATCTTATGTAGGGAGGTTTGTTTTCAAATGTCCAATGACTATATTTTATTTTATTTATTAAAAATTCAGTGAATTTATGATTTAAACAAGTACAAGAACTAAATTACAAATATTCGATAACATATAATTAGGGATGTTAAGTATTTAATAGGGTTAGGCTCTCATAGATATGATGATGATTAAAAAAAATGGGTAGTTGGAAAAAGAGTTAATTTGTGGACTGACTACTATGATTGAACTGCACTCCGTTTTCTGAACTCTTAGTGAAATGTTCATTGACTTTTTTTGAAGAAAAATTTATAGACAATAGATCTGAATTTTTTTATCATATTGAGTTGAATTAAACATTCCCACATTCTATCCCTTACTCTCTATATTTTAGCTTACGCTTGGAGTTGTGTTTGCAATACTCTGTTTATTCTTAAACACCTAATTCTATTTTGTATTGAAGAGTGCTAAACACTCTTTGTTTCATTATTTTTCTAATATTATACCATATAGAACTATGGAATATGAATTGTTTATACTAAAATAACTTTGTGATGTTTTTTAAAAAAATATCTAGGTTATGGAAAATTATATGAATTAATAATCTACTTGGTAGTGGGTGATTTCCCATTTGAGATGACTATGTATTAGCTTGAGATTGAACTTATTGTATTTATTCCGTTGTGTGTTTTCTTGTATTGTTTATCTTTAAAAAAAATACTTTTTTAGTTCTCAAAACTATATGTCATATAAATTATTTTACAGTTAACTAAATAAACTTTTATATATACGATTATTGACACCATCAAATTTGTTTTTTATGTTAAAGAGTTTGAATACACTTTAACCATGTTTGGATGAAATATTTCAGAAGATTTTTGAATGATAAAATTTTATAACTATATAATTGTAGTTAATTTAAATGTTTTTATAAATTGGGGGAATTTAATTTAAGTCATTTGGAATAGAAATTTTAATTAGATACTAAATTGAACCCTTCTAGAGTAGTCCACTTCAACCAACATTTAATATATGAGGTTTCTATTTATTTTTATTTCATTTTTAAATATGATCAATTAATTAAAAAAGATCAAAATTAATATTATATCAAAATTTATATATTTATTGATTAAAAGTTTCCTAAAGGAATTTATCTGAACATTACTTATTATTTTAATGGAACCAATTATGATCACTAAAAGAATAAAACAAAAAATTATATGGAGAACATGAGATTTGATATTTGGACTATAATAAAGGACTAACATAAAAACACTAATGCTGATAGAGCTAATTGTAGTGATTCCACTATGTTGTATTATGACTTTATATTCAATATCTAAATTTATTATATTTGAATTCACATAATACGAGTTTAATCGAATTGCCTCATATTTTACTACTAATTAAATATGGGATACACTTTCTTTGTCTCATGAATAAGCATAAAATATTAAATAAATTCCCCTGAATATCTATAATATTAAATATAATACTTTTAATTCCATAGATAATGAAATACTTTATGATATGTATCTTAAAAAAACTGATTCTTTCAATATGATGCATGCTCTTGGGAAGAAAACTGAAGATGCAGATAAAGAAATGAGACTCATATAGTGCTTACCAGATCAATAGAGAGGAACCTCTATCAGCATAAAAATATTCATGTGATATATCAAAATTCTCAATAAAGGAGTTGATTGGGAAAATCATGAAGTATGAGTAATAAATGAAAGTAAACAAAGAATACCATGTAACAAATATAAATCATTTTTTTTAATATTTTTGAGTCAATGAAGAATAAGATACTCAAAGAAAAGGGTTCAAGTAAAGAAGAGTTAGCCTTTGATAGTAATGAGGAGAGTGATGAGAAAACCAAAAAAATTAAAATGTTTTACTGGATGAATAAATTCGTCATGAAATTAAAATATCGGGGAAATTATGGTAGAAATTGAAACTAAAAAAATAAAAATAAAACAATATAAGTGACCTATTATAAAGGTAAGAAAATATGAAATATCAAAGGTGAATGTAAAAAAATAAAATACAATATAACTTTTTGGAGAAGGGAAAAATACCAAGTAAATATATAAAATATACCTAATGCACCTATGAGGATAATTATCATGATTATGGCTCCAATATAGAAGAAACCACTGATGTAGAAAACATTGTTTTATAGAAAACATATATGAAGTAATTAATACTTTCCCTACATCTCTTAATAATATTTCTAATCTCTCATAAAATGAAAATAATTATGAAAATATAATCATTAAATATTTATACAAATATATTAATATTCAAGAATATATTTTCATTGAACATAAATGTAGGTATAAAATTTTAATGGAACAATATGAGTTATATATTCTTGTTAAAAATTATCTTGTAGTAGAGAGAAAAAATAATTATTAGTTATTAATAGAAAATAGTTATCATAAAATTTCAATTGAGAAACTTTGAAAGGATTATAAATGACTTAAAAATGGTAGGAATACCTTAACCGTGATTCTTGGTAAATAGAACACACCCAAGTACATAAATGTTATTGAATACATGGCAAACCAAAGTAGAATTTATAATAATAAATTTATTCCTAGCTCATGATCATACATGTATATAAATAGTTCTTATTCATTTTTACCTAATAATTTTTTTATTTGTAAATTTCTTATGTCTGTTTAAATTAGACCTATTAAAGAGATTTAATACCTAAATCTCTTATTACTAACTACACTATACCAAATAATGTGTGTGTTCCAGAATCATTTCTTAATTAAAAGTGTCTAGAAAACTATCTGTAAGAGTAATAGTAAAAATTTATGGAAACAAGATAGTGGACATTGGAGAAACATGACTAGAGAATATGCATTCATTGAAATTCTTATAGAGGTGGATGGTTGAAATTCCACTTTTAGTGAATATTCTAATGAAAAATAATAATAAGAAATATTCAAATAGGAAACATTAATGTTATTTTAATTCATAAAGACTTATTTATTGATTGGATAAAGTATAATCTTCTTATATTCTCATAGTCATGTGATGATAGTCACTATGTGAAATTTTAAATTAATTCTTGAAAAATATATTATTCTAGGAATGGTTTATTCTTTACTTATTTAAATAATGATAAATTTTTTGCTTTTTTATTTAGATTCTTCTGTTTTAACAAAATATTATAATGATTAAAAAATTGTTAGTAATGGACCTTATAAAACTATAATTCCTAAAAAAAATTGGTAACCCCTATCTAAAATGGAAACGAGATACGATTTATTCTAAACCAAAGAATAAAGTTTCAAATTCTCAGCCCCTTGAGTTGGTTCATGTGGACTTGTTTGGGTCTTATATATTTTCAATATTAAATGGGAATCTTTATGACTATGTTATTATAGATCACTTTTTTAGATAATATTGGGTATAATCTCTATATAAAAAATGTGAATCGTATTCTTATTTTAAAAAATATTCCAAATCTATTGAAAATCATAATATACCTTACTACTGATACCATAATGAATGATCATGGAAGGGTGTTTAAAAATAAAGACTTCAAAACTTTATGCTGATAACATAGTCATGGTAAAAACATTTCAGCTCCTAGGAATCTTGATCAGAGCCATTCTATAAAAAGAAGAAATATAAATCCTCAAGAGATTTGTCAAACTATGCTCCATGGTTTGGAAGTACCTGTTTATTTTAGGAATGTGCTATCAATACAGATTTCAATATTACCAAAAGGGTTCTTTTTAAAACAATATTAAAGAAGAATCCATAAGAGTTGTGGAATGGAAGAAAATAAAAGGTTAAATAATTTATATTTTTTTTGCATAATGTCTTTATTCTCAATGAAAAGGAGATTTAAGTAAAATTGAAAACCAAATGTGATGAAGGAATATATCTTTGTTATTCATCCACAAGTAAATCAAATTGTTTGGTCAGTAAAGTAATTGATATTATGGAAGAATATAAAAAAGAATTTTTTCTGAAATAGATCCACATTATCCTAAAACACCTTTATAAAACCTTACAGATGATACAAATGCCTCAACAAAACCTAGTGATTGTTCGGTAAAACCTACAGTAGAAAAATCATGCAGCTCTATGAAATTGTTTGATCCAATTTATGATGAAGAAAATGCAGTTCCATGTACTTTTATCCCCATATCTATTATAACGCATAAAGCCCCATTTATATGTGTTAGTTGGAGAACTAACTAGTGGTAATCAAACAAGATCCTCTCTTAGACACCTAGTTTATCATCAATCCTGGTTGTAAGATTTTAAACCTAGAAACATCATTTAGGTTATAGATGAAAAAATTTAGATAATGAAATGAAGGAATAATTGAATAAGTTGGAAGGAAATAATGTATAATAACTACTTGAAATACTTATATACGTCCAGAACATTAACCCTAAATGGGTGTTTGGAACAAGTTTGATGAGTCTGATATATTAACAAGTAATAAAGATAGACTATTTTCATAAGGATAGATTCAAGAGGACTGAATTTTATATGATGAAACCATTTATCCAATAAAGACACTAGAATTTATTTGAATAATACTGTCATATAAAATAAATTTTAATTTCAAAATATATCAAATGGATATAAAGTGTTTCTTTGTTAGTGTTTATATTGTTAAGGTTGTTTTTTGTTGAAAAACACACTAAATTTCAAAAACCTCGTTTTTATATATTGTATTCAAATTTAAAAAAAGAACATTTTTGTAGTTTAAAACAATATCATTGAGATTGGTATCATATTCTAATCTCTTTTATAATATATAATGCTTTTTCAAAATGTATAGAAGATCCTACTATATTTATTAAAATAATTCCCCAATATGTTTTAGTTCCACAAATTTATATTGATGATATTTCTTAGATCATCCAAAAACTATTTATCATTATATTATCTTAAAATGATCCCAAATTAATTTGAAATGTGTTTATTAGGTGAGGTAAAGTTATTCATTGGGTTTTTATTTTTTCAATTTAAGGAAAGAACCATTCAAAATCAATCAAAATATATTAGATATACTCTAAAATGATTTATTTTAAATAATGAAAATGGTAGTCATACACCCATTAGTATAGGTTGTATGTTTGATCAAGATGAAACTAAAAATGTTATTAGACCAAAAAATGTATAGAGGTATGATTTTAAGTTACTATAATTAACTTATAGCTTACCATATATTATGTTTAGTGTATTTATGAGTGCTTATTCTCAATAAAATCCAAAAAATTAACATTTATAATTTGTCAAAAGAATATTCAAATGACTAAAAAGTATAACCAATTTAATATTTTTTTATTCTATTAGAAAAGCATTTGACTTAGTTATTTAGACAAAAATTACGGTGGATTTAATAATGATAGGAAAAGAACCTATAGAACATGTGAATTATTTAGAAAGTAGCTTGTTTCATGGTGTAGTACGAAATTAATATATTTTTCATTTTATATTGTAGAAAATAATTACATAGATGTAGTTTGTGGTTGTTCCCATATTCTATTGATGAAAAACACATTACTAGACCATGGTTATCAGTTTATATGTATCCCAATAAACTATGATAATACATTTTCTATATATATTTTTGAAAATATATTGTTTGATTCAAGGAAAAACATATTGATATAAGACTTCAGCCTTGGAGAGAACACTTTCAAATGGGTTATATTACACTGGAATTCATTTAACATTATCTTTTTTGAATATGTTTAATTCCATTGAGTCATGAGAAATTAATTATATGAAACATGAATTAAGAATGATCAATTGTTTCCAAATTAGTCAGCATAGTTATAAATATTTAATATATCTAAATTACTTTTATTAGTGCTTAAATTATATATGTATAATTATTTTTCTTATATAACTATTAATTTGGATCATATGGATAGTAAAATGACTGAGTGGTTTTGGCCATGTGGTCAATTAAGTGAACATGACCACATTTTCATATAATTAGTTAAGTGAACATGACATATTGTTCATGTAGTCACTATACCTACAATTATTATTTCTATCGTGTGGTTAGTATAGATACAGTGATATTTTACTCTTGCAGTTTCATTACCTACAGTGAACTTATGGTCATTATACATACTATTATGGATTTTGGTTTAATTTTTTTTTAACTTAAGTTGTTTTTGTAGGTTTTAAAAGTAATATTATTATTTTATAACCGGATTATTTTTAAAAAATATAGAATTATAATAAATATAAATGCACTTATATTCCAAATAAACATTCTCTTTTTTCAAAGACTTACATAATCTCTCAAAACCCTGTTTTGTAAAACAATCTTTTGAACTCTAATCTTGCCTCTAAAGCATAAATAACAGTGGAAGATTATTAGGATAAAAGAATATCATGATGTCACACCTCATGTGACATATTTAAATTTAAGTAAATCAAAAAAGGATTGAGTTATCTTGAGTAATAATGTTATGCTATAAAATCCAAATTTTTTTCGACCATCCATTATGTGTGGAAAAGGAAGGTGATGTTAAATGTCGTAATTCTGAAAAATATTTATTGTGGAAGTATATTCAAAAGAAAATATGGTGTGAATTATTAATAGAAAAAAGTATGACATTTTATCTTATATTAGTTAAATAATTTTCTATGCATATGGAATTTATTCCCAGAAATAAAACAGATACCATTATAATAATGGTAAAATGAGATGTTTTGTGTCTAATTAAAAGTTATGGGACAAGAGATTAATTGTGACTCATAAAGTAGAATAAATTTATTATCATTGTTCATATCCTCTGAGTTATTACTATTTTGAAATTTAAATTGTTCTTAAGGAATTTAATTATAAAATGACTCATAGGAGGTCTAATGTTGTAGTGTTTAGTGGTGAATGTAGGTTGTTAGTTATGTTTAATATTCTACTCTTTTCCACCAAGAAATGGGAAATTAGTATCATGAGACACAAAAATTTATTTTATATATTTTTAAGTAATAATGATATTAAAATTAGTTTATCATGGTATTTGATGATCCGTATTCCAATGTTGTGCAAGGCCTCTTCAAGGTTTAATTCCAAACCATATCCAAAGTTAATACCATTTTTATTATCTTATAAGGTACGAGTTCCTTAGGGAGAGTAAAATGTTATTTCCATTGATAATTTATGATTAAAATAGAATATTTATTGAAAAAATAAACTAGAATAGAATATTTTGAGAAAATAATGTGTAGTTGATAGTGATAAATTGTCTGAAAAGTTCAATCATGTTATGGATTCTATTAGGCTAAGGGATCAAGAGAGTCCAGGATTAGATCATGATGATGTTGTTTAATATACAATTTTTTAGGATTATATTAATTTATAAGTAAAATAAGTTTATACTAAGGTGCCTAATCTTAGTTAATAAATTGGGAAATCATATGAGGATTTTAAGGAATCGTCTCATGCGGTGTATTTTTGACCTCATGACTCTCATTTTCTGTACTCTTGCAATGTCTATGAATTTCAAGATAAATATAATCAAAATACTGATGTATTAGTATGTATGTTTATATATGAAAATGAATGGGAAATATAAAAATAGTCTAAGTATAATTAATAAATTTATATGAATTTTTACACTCTAAGTCTTGTAATTAGATACATTCCAAGAAATAGGTCAACACATGCACCTTCAATGTGGGATAAGTCCCAAAGATTACCAGTGCATAGTCTGGCTTACACTGAATCTGATTATGATGATAATGGAGGAATCCCACCTTAAGATGGTGCTACTTATATCCCTTCTTTTCAGGGACCCCTTGAAGGTTCTTTGATAACTGAGATTGATTCTCAAAATGTACTTCAATTATTTAATTCTAAAATATCTATTGAATATTTTATTGATGATATGCTTAGTATAACTACAAAAATATATTTATGAAGTAATGGGTAATAATATAGAAAATTATATTATATCTATACATACAAATTCAATTTATTTTGAAGCAGAATATGATTCTGATGGTGAACTCCAATCTTAAAGAACTAAGTCTATGTAGTTTGAGTATAAGTTAAATATCATGAAATAATAATTAGGATAATATAATCCTACAACTAATTCTACCCCTTACATATCCATTGTGACCAAGGATGATTTGAATGTATTCTGATATGATCTAATTGGTTTTTAAATGGAACTCTTTTTTGGTTTTTGGAATTTAATAGAACCAGTTTGAGAAGAAGATATAATAAGGACAACAACTTTTGTAATTTATAATCTTCAAACAAGATTTCATCACAAATAAAAAAATTATGAAAAATAAGATTGATGTTTTGAAGGCTCAAGTGGGTTCTTTTCATGTTTATACTCAAGATAAATGTCGAATCATGATAAGAAATTTATAAATATATATTTTTTCTGTCTTTATCCAATCTCTCTTCATTTTCCTCATTACATCATCCTTATCCTATGCCATATTTTTGTAATTAATATAGAATCAGATGGCCCATTATAGATTTTTAAAAGTTATTTTTAATGATTTTAATCAGATAATATTATTTGGGATTGAATGTTTTCAGACCCATGAATATGAAAACCTCGAATTTATAATAAATGATATCAAATAGGATGGTATACAGAAATACACTATCAGAAGAGCTTTGAACTTCTATCTCAGTAGGATCATCCCTAATTAAAACATCAAGACCATGTTCAGGTCATTGTAAAGTGGTCTTAGGATTCTCCCCTTGACCAATGAATCCAAATATGAATTTTAAAATATCAATGATCTAACTTTGGTCCTTAAATATTTTAATAAAAATAATGGAAATTACTTTCAAGCTATAGAGAAAGGAGCTGGAGTAGTAAAATATTTTACTGGGTTGTTGGATCCTTAAATATAAACTATAAAAACTACCATTTGGGCTCCACCAGCAATAACCATTACTTAAACCCCTCGTTCTACTAGAACCTTCTTTTTATCACTTTTTTCATTAATACTAGGCATGAATTTCTACATATTCATCCAATTCCTTTGTGTGTATTTATCCAAGAACCTTCTTCTAACTTTCTATCACAACCTACCTCAACCTCTTCCTGAAAGGAAATGATTATATCCTTCCATCTCATGTCCTAGATTTTCATGATTCTAAATAATATTATAATTCATTACTAGTAAAATATTTTTAATATTTTTTTTAATACTTTTTACATTAATTAAATTCCATTTTTATTATTTATTTAATTATATTATTTAATTATATTCCATTAATAAATTCTTAATACAAATATTTTATCTAACATATTTTTTTATAATAAAAAAGGATTAAAAATAGAGAAGAAATTTTAGGATGCTTCAATATTAATTTATATTTACTCTGATGAAAATATAATGTATTCAATTCATTTTATTTACAATTCATTATTTTTGATCTTCAAAAAAGGGGAGATTTTTAGTTTTGTTAGGTGCATATTTAGTTTAATGAACCAAAATCATGGTTCTTATTTTTTAATTAAATTCATGTTACAAAATAGTAAATTATTTTTCAATCCAAAATGATAAATATGATAAATATTTAACTAATTGTGAAAAACTTACATGTGAATAATTTCAACTAACCATAAATGTTATGTGACGTGTGGGAGTGACTGCATGAAGGATTCAACTGACTAAAATAAGAAATTATTCTACTATAAGATGAAAATATGTTACATGAAAAGTAATAAAACCTACCACAAACAGAAGGGAAGTTATTGTGTAAAGGAGTAATGTTTTTGTAAGAAGAAGTGATGTGCCGATGTGAAAAAATAAAAGTACCACATGAAGAATCAAATTGATTATTTGAAGTGACTATTACCAAGATATAATGACAAATTACCATTTAATTACTCTATATAATTTACCATGAAAAGTAACATTTCCAATAGACCATGAGATAATGTAACCAAGGATAATGAATAAATTTCTATGAATTTTTTCACTTTTAGAATAGTAATTATATGATCTCACATAAATAGTTCAGCATGTATTTATTATATGTGGGATAACTCTCTTGGACTACCAGTACTAGGTCTGGTATACTCTAAAAATTATTATGATGATAATGGGGGAATCCCACCGTAAGATGGTGGTACTTATATCCCTTATTTTTAGGGACCCCTTGAAGGATCTTTGACAGCTGTGATTGATTTTCAAAATTCACTTGAAGTATTTATTTCTAATATATCTATAAATTATTTTATTGAATATATGGTTACTATAACTTCCAAAAAATATTTATAAAGTAATGTGTAATTATATTGAAGCTTTTATTATATATATACATACATATTCACTTGGAGTTGATGATGAATTTGATGCTGAAGATAAAGTCCAATCTTTGAAAACTAAGTCTATAGAGATTGAGTATAAGTTAAATATTGGGAAATCTTATTTTGGCCAATATAATCCTATACCTAATTCTACCACTTCTATATCCTTTGTGACGAATTATTATTAGAATGAATTATAATAAAATATAATGTATGTTTTAAGGGAACTCTTTTTGGGTTTTGGAATTCAATATAACCAGTTAGAGAAGAAGATATAGCAAGGACAATGACGTTTGTAATTTATAATCTTCAAATCAGATTCTATTTGATATTGAAACTTATGAGAAATGAGATTGATGTTTTGAAGGATCAAGTGGGTTATTTTCAAGTTTATATTGAATATTAGATGTTGAATCATGATATGAAATTTATAAATATAATTTTTTATTCTTCAGCCATTCTTCCTTCATTTTCCTCATTAACTTATCCTTCTCATATTCAATATTTTTTTTATTAATATGAAATTATATTTCCCATTATATATTTATTGAACGTTTTTTATGATGATTTTTATAAGATAATAGAATTTTTATTGAATTTTTTTGAACCCATGAATCTAAGAACCAGGAATTCAAAAAAACTGATGTCAAACTGGATGGTACAGATTAATACACAATCAGAAGAGTTTCGAACTTCTATCTCAGTAGGATCCTCACCAATTAAAACATGAAGAACATGTTCAGATCATTGGAAACTGATATTAGGATTCTCCCCTGGACCAATGAATCAAAATATAAAGTTTAAAAGATAAAAGATCTAACTCGGATATATAAACATATTAAGGAAAATAAAGAAGATTACTTTCAAGCTACACATCCAGAAGAAATATTAGTGAAGGATTTTACAAGGTTGGTAGTTCCTTAAATCTATATAATAAATGCTACTATTTTGGCTCTTCCAGCCTTAACTAATTCATAAACCACTCATTCTACTAAAGCATCCTTTGTTAACTCCTTTGGCATGAATACTAGGCATTAATTTCTACATTATCATCTAGTTTCTAGGTGTGTATTAATCCTAGAACCTTCTTCCACCTCTGTACCACAACCTACACGACCTGCCTTAACCTCTAGCCTAATGGAAATGATTATATACTTCCTTCTCTTGCTAAGTATTTTCATGATTCTAATTAATATAATAATTAATTATTAGGAAACTATTTTAATATTTTTTTCATACTCTTTACATTAATTTCATTCCCTTTTTATTATTTATTTTATTATATTATTCAATTATTTTTCAATAATCAATTCCTAATCCCTTTATTTAATCTATAATATTTCTTTTTGATATTCAAAAAAGGAAGAGAAATAATGAATAAATTTTACAATGCTTCAATTTTCATTTCCATTTACTCTGATGATAAATGATGTATTCAATTCATTTTATTTACATTTCATGATTTGTGAGCATTTAAAAGGGGGAGATTTTTTGTTTAGTCTTGTACCTCCTTATTATAATGAACAAAAACCAAAGTTATTATTTTTTAAATTACATTAATGTTTTATAATAGTAATTTATTTTTCTATCCAAAATGATAAAAAGGATAATTATTGAAGTTATTGTGAAAAACTACCATGTGAATAATTTCAACTAACCATAAAGGTTATTTGACCTATGGGAGTGACCGCATGTAGGATTAAACCTACAAAAATACCAAATTAAGCTACTATAAGATGAAAAGTATTACCATAAAATTTAATAAAACCTACCACATGAAGAAGATAACATATCACATAAAAATTGATGTTATAGTTAGAAGAAGTAAAGTGACCATGAGAAAAAATGAAGTTATCGCATGAAGAATCAAAGTGATTTTTCCAAGTGACCGTGAAAAGTACCAAGTAAAGTCTATGAAATTGACCAAGAATAGTAACAACGCCAATTAACCATGATCTAATGTAACCAATACGGTGTAAAAAACTTGTAACCATTAATTACTTTAGAAGTGAAGTTTATTTTCAATTATCTAAGAACTATATTTTAGATAATTTATTCTAGAGTCACTACAGTTTTTATTATAATGAGTATGAGAATTAAATTATTATTGTTATCTAATAAATAATTATAGGATTTTTATCTTTAATAATGTATGACACTCATGGACATGATATCTAATCCCCCTAAAAATATGTCTTGTGAGAAGAGGAGATACATTATTGACAGACTACTATGCTTTCATGACTCATTGTTTTCTAAACTCATAGTTAAAAAAGAAGTTTATGGGTTCAATGAAAAATTTAAATACAATTGATCAGCCAAGGATAATTACGTTTAGTTGCATCAAAATTTCTCACTTTCTATCACTTGTTCTGTCTATTTTATATTACACATTGAGTTGTGTGGTAAACAAACTATTTCTTCATTAATACCAACTCCTGTTTTTATTAAAGAGTTATATTTACTCTTTCATTAATTATTTTAAAATATTTACCCAATATATAACTGTTGGAGAGGCCATGTGTGTCCTAGAATAGTTATGGGAATTTGTTTTATGTAAAACCTGATCCTAGTTTGGGATTAGTTTATTCATTATTAAACTACTTAGTTGTTGGTGATTTCAAAGTGAATAGGACAACGTCTCTCCCTGATAATGAACATATTTTATGTATTACATTGTAGGTTTTCTTATTTTTTACTCTATTTAAAAAATAAAAAATTTAGTTGTGAAAAAATTAAAAAAAATATAATTTGATAGTTATGTTAATAAGTGTCTTATTTATGGTGCTTGATACTACTAAAATTATTTCAAAAGGTAATGAGTTTTAAAACATGTTTTAATGGAGTTTTATTTGAACTTTTTATAGTATTTTTTAAATAAAAAATTATATACGTCTAATATTTTAGTTTACCATACTTTTTATAAATTTATGGATTTGATTTTGAATATGTTTAAATAAAAATATTAATTTATACTAAATCCCCCCTCTTGAGTTGTCCACTATGACAAACATCAAGTCTCCATAAAATGGTGATGATACCTAAGAATTTTATTTATATGGGAAAGGTGGAATTCCTTTATCCATGTAACTATAAGAGGCATTACTTGCGTAGTTAGAGAAGAGAAAACCCAAGCATGAGCCAGTGGTTGGTGAGAGATTAGTAGAGGGATATAGTATGTGATCACACCATGGGATCAACATAAATAAATAAAACCAAATCCAAGATTTTCAATAAGGTAATTGACTAGATATAATAATTATGTGGGATTATAGAATGTGGGAATAATTCAAGTATGGAATTCCAAAAGTGATTTAATTTTAATGAATATATTCCTTGTGAGATAGGATTTTCACTCCATGACAGATTTAGTGGATAACCCCATGAAAATTTACTAGGATGTTCTTATATCACCATGCTATCATGATTTCCCCCATGGTGTTCCCATTCCAACATCCTGAACCTAAATTTTTTAGTGAGTTCATAAATTGTTCATGGAGTGAGGAAGGGAATCATTCCATAATGAAATCATATTTTATAAAAAAGTTGATGCTAAACCTAAACATATGTTAGGACCATTTACTTTCCCCTCGACCAAGGTTCCTATAAATAGTGACAATATGCATTTATTTATCACATTACCTTTCCCACACACCTAAGTTCTTATTAAAAACCTCTTTCATGCACTTTTGACATCCTACCCACTTTTCTAACACACTACCTATTCAACCATCGTAGATATTTTCTCAAAATCAAACCAAAAGGTTTGTTCATCCAAACCCATTAAAACCCTTAAAACCTTTATTAAAATTTTTCTCTCTTTAAATAATCTAGTCTATTTCTAATTTCACTTATCAATACTATTAGAACAAAATCCAAAGATAAATTCCACTAGCATAACAACCAACAATGTTACCCACGTAAAAGATTAAATTAAGAAGGAACAAGGACCCTAAACCTTTTCCCAACACTGATATCTAATCTTCACCCTCAATTTATGAATATCATTCATCACAAGGGGGTATTTTGAATACCAACATATCTATCCATGATTTTAGTACACTGAGAAGAAGAACCTTGAGAGGTTCTCTAAAATGTAGATTTAGGTAATTTTATCAAATAAAACACTGACTATACACATTGTTGAGGAAATTAATATATTAGAAGATGTGTTAGAAGCTATAAGGGTTTAAAACCTTAAGAGTAGACTATCGGTCTAAGAGGAGTCACATATGGAGATAATTCTTTTATTCATTTCTACACTTGAGTTATCATTTGTCAAAGTTCACTTCTATGTAAGCCATAAAAAATTATCATTGGTAGAATTTAGAGTGTGGTCAGGTATTTATACATTTAGGTATTTAAAGAATAAATAATATAAATATATCCTTATAGAGACACATAATGGAATATATGAAATGATATGGGGTGAAATAATGGTTGGCCCATAGAAAAAAAATTCCACTAAAACAATAAAAAGTACCAAGATAAGAGCTATACTCTTGTAAATTATGTATAGGTCCCTTCTACATGATTTAATGATAATATGGGAATCAAAAGGGTGGTTAAACTATTTTACATGCTTATCATTTCAATCATTTCATGGTAGAAAATTTTTATCTAGTCCCAAAAGTTCACCATCTAAATTCAATGACATTTTATAAACACTATGAGCACACTCCTAGGGTAATTTTAATACATGTAATAATGTAATTATGATGTTATTGATACCTTCTTACCCTTGTCTTGTTTCCAGAGGACACAATATATTATTATACCATTTCTCATTAATAATTTAATTTAGAATAAATAAATAAAAAGGAATGAGTGGAATATTAAAAATTACTACTATTTAGATGTTGATAATGAAACTAAGGGTCTATATCACGTTGATTTGACCCTAATTTTAGCCACTACACCACCAAGTATAAAAGGAAATACTATAACATATCAACCAAATTGACTCTCCAAAACACAGTAGGACTGGAAAAACTATTTTAGATCTTCCCACAGTTTATCATTCAGACTCATCAGACTCTCTTTCAGTCCATGGAGATGAAATTTCTATTATTGTTTAGATACTGGGAGTTCTGGATAGGTTTATTATTTTGATAAATTGAAAACCACCTGGAGATCATCAGTATTAATACACTTGGAGTTTTATTAACTTAAACATTACTATATGGATACATTTAAAACATCCTTTAATTTTATTATCAAATTTCTATTTGACTATAATTTAATATTATCATAGTATTAAAATTAAAAAAATATTAATTTAAATATCCATATATGTATATGAATCATTATAATTTTTATATATTTGAATAAATTTTTTTGACTAATTTAATTTTTTTTAAATTGAATCATTGATATAAAATTGATTATATTATATTTAATTTTTTTATAAAATATAATATTTAAATGTTTACATATTTTTATGTGTGATAAATATTTTATTTCTTAACATGGATTATTATTTTTTAATATTTTTTTGATTTAATAATTTATTAATTTTCAATATTTATTTTAATTATTCTTAATATTTTGTTTTTTTATTTTTGTTTAAATTCTAGGATAACTAATTTTATAATAATTTTATTTAATCTTATGTATCCATTTTAATTTATATTTTACCCTTATGTATATTATTCCTAACCCTTACATGATCTTTACATGATTTAAGTTACCCTTAATTGTCTTTTTCCCTATGCGTGAGTTCCTACTTACCTTTATATATATCATCACATTCACTCATTACATTTACATAATCTTGTATTTACCCTTGTATAAGGTTTATTAATTATATTCTACCTTTATTTTTATATTTTAATATTCCATATACCCTTATATAACCATTTTCACTCTTACATAACTATATTTTACCCTAATGAACATTTTATAAATAAGGTTCAACCATTATGTTTTTTTATATTCAACCCTAAAACAGTGTATGTTACCTTTACGTAGTGCTTATAGTATAATTTTTACCATTCAACATAATATTTCTCATAATTCTAGGAAATAAGAACAAGAGTTAATTATGGATATATTGTGTGTGATACTTCAAATAAAATTGCATCATTTTTTCATTTATTCTCTAAGAATTTATTTTTAAATGTATGAGGAAGAGTTAGGAAACACCTACAGAGATAAAATTTAGAGGATTAATTCCAAAGAACAGTTTCTATTGGGATTTTCTCTATAAAAAATGGGTCAAGGAAAATAATTTATGTATTGAAAAAAGATACTGAGAATTATATTGATTCTCTACTAATAATTTATTCAGGCATTATTTATTTCCTATGATTTATAAATTTCATAAGGGCCCAAGATCTCTATCCCCTATAACATTACTCATTTTTATCTTATGAAAGTCATGTTAGTATTTATTATTTTTCATTAGTTTATATAATTAATATTTAATGCATGTTTATGCCTCAATTACAAATGTTATTGTTTGTTTATGAATAACTAATCGAAAGGTAGTCACATAGGGTTTCTCTTTCATAGAGTAGACTGGATTATTCATGTTACTAAAAAAGTAGGATACACTTGGGCTAATCATTGGAAAATACTAGGTTCCTCCCATTACAAAAAAATGGTAAGATAGTTTTGTTTTAATCGTTTAAAAATATTACATTATTCATGTTCTATGAAAAGTTAGGAATGGTTTGGTTGTCCTTTATTTTATACTAGGATGAGTCTACACCTAAAGAATTAGTATTATTTTATTATTTTCTTCAGTACCAAACATTAGACATAGATATAGGGGATTAAATAGTATAGTAGGTACATGTTGAACCAAACTACTATAAAAATTTGAGTGTTCAAGATCATTATATTTTATTCCACAATGAATCTATCTGAACACACCAATCCTATGAATCAATTATTGTTTTATTTGAAAAATTATACTTCAAAATTTTTGATTATGTCTAAACCATTTAAGAGGATTAGCTACCCCCACTAGTGTATCTTTCGATAAATAACTCTATCCAAAAATTGGTATCAGAGGGTGTTCCCAAAAAGAATATTTATAATTAGTTTAAATTAGGATTCTTTTATTTTTATTTTTTAACACTGTCCTAGACATAAATGTTTAAGGAAATATTATTTATGTTTTCCATAAAATTTTAGGAAACTAAATTCATACATCCTCCTCGGATAGAAAAATTCAATGTAAGTGATTATGTATATTGGATTTTTCATAAGGAGGTATTTTTAAATAACAAATTTGTTGAATATTGGACTATAATGATTAATGTAAAAAAACATTCTGAAGTATATTTGAATACACTAGAGGGATATGATTCCATCAAATATATGTCAAATTTTCAATCCATTCATTTTATTTATTTTGATTTAAGAAAAACCATTTTTAGTCATATTTCATCATGATATTCTTATTATGACATTTTGGGTTCTTTAAAAGTCACTCACCATGACATTGATATGTTACAAAGCACAAAAATAGTAATACATCATGAATAACTTTTGGAATTTTTTATGTATGATAATGGGAACATCCATTATATATACAAAAAATTTAATGAGATTGTGAATAGAATGATATTTATCAGGAATACTATGAAAAATAATGTATTTATTGACATAATACTTCAATAATTACCTATAAAGTGATATTGAAATAATGTTTCAATCAATGAAATTAAATAATTTTTTCAAATATACCATGGATGAATTGATTGGATAACTTCTTCAATATTACATGGAATTAATGAGTAATGATAGGTAATATTTTGACTAAAGGTAAAGAATTTAAATATAATATTATTGTTTCCTATAACAATTATAATATAGAATCCCGAAAAAGTGAGGAGGAACAAGTTGAAAACATAAGGAAAGTTTTTTAAAAGTTAAGGAAATGTGAAGATGGTTTCAGGAGATGATCTAAAAAGGGCCATATGAAATATGAAATAAAGGGAAATAATGATAACATTAGGAAGTATAAATTTTTTTGATAACAAAAATTATATGAATTTAGAAAATATTGTCACATCAAATCCTATTTTCCAAAATTGAAACAATACAGAATAGAAAAGAAACACAAAAAGGAAATAAAGCTAATATATCATGATGGATAAGGGTTTATTGAAAATTCATGATCAATAAGTGAATTCTAAAGTGAGGAAAAAAATTAAAAAAACATATTTTTCGTGGTTACTTAAGAAAATGAGTTACGCACTAAACCTGATTATTGTTTTTGTTGTGTGATAGATTATAATTATTCTGATTATGATGAAATGAATAAAGAAAATTAAAGGTTAATAAATTATGTTTTAAATTATTTGGAACCATATGTGAATTAAAATAAATATATAAGAATCTAAAAAAGGAAAATGAGATACTTATTAATCGAAATAAAATGGTTAAGAATGAAATCACATTTTGAATGATAATCATAGTAAATAATATGAAATAATTAGAGGGAGAATATGAAAGAAAAAAATCTTATATATTTTTTAAATAATTAGGATTAACAAATAAGAGTTAAACAAATAATATTTTAATTTAATGTTGTACAAATTTAGTGTAAAAATATCGGTCTAGAGAATACTAAACTAAGAAATTCACAATCGCTCTTAAATAGTAAAATCTAGATAGATATATAAAATTATAAAAAATAATAAAAAGAATAAAAATAATGATTCTAATTTAGAATAAATTATTTCATCCTTTTTAAAAGGTAATGAAAATATTTAAAATATGATGTGTATGAATAAAAAAAGGAAACATTTGTTTTCAGTTATAATAATTAGATTCCAAAGATGTGTACTAATTTTTTTTTACTAAAAGTTCCAGTGGTATGACATATATTGGCCCCTTTTTTAAGTGTTTTATAAAGGGGAATTAAGAAAATGAGTGTTTCATTAGATTTACAAAATCTTTGGATTTCACAGAAATTATTATTTCAAAAATATTTTTCTTTTTGATTACCATATAATAAATGTATTAAATTTTTATGGGTTCCAAAAGGATCAAATTAAAATACAATAGTAACTATGTTTTTATAATTTCCAAGGTAAGTATGTTTCTTTTATATCATACACATATTCTCTACTATTTTATAAATTGGTTTAACGATATGTATCTAAATGTTTATTTGATATAGAATGAAATATTATTTCTATAGTTTTATTTTTTTTCCACAAAACATAGAATTTATATTCATTAATTTTTTAGGAATCCTTATAAATTATTTGAATATTTTTTTGAGTAGATTCATTGATTTATGCAGAGTAGGTATTTTAATAATGATAAAACATGATGTAATTTCCTTAAATATTTAATATCTATTTTAGTTTTAAATTGATCTGTTATATGTAATCATACTATATAAAATTATTTTATATGATGTAGTTTAAAATATGTTGTCCACTTCTCTGTTAATATTGTCCCTAGGGAGGGTAAAAATTTATTCAAGTACATAAGAGTTAGTTTTTCAAAAAAAACATTTGCATGATAATGGTTTCATCCTTGAATATCATTGCTATATTGATACTAAATATATTTAGCATGATATGTAATTATATGTTAATAATGTGTTTTAAAATTTCCTATTTATGAATTCATATATGATTTTAAATGTATAATTTAAAAATATTTCAAAATAAAAAAATATGGTATTATGTGTGGAATAGAAATTATTTTTAATCTACTATGGATTAATCAGTTTTTTTATTTTTTGCGGGTAAGAATTTTCAACATAATTATTTTTAGGTTACAAGAATATGCTCAATTTTTTTTAATCATTAAAAATATATTTCAAATTACATTAATATTGGTAAAATATTCATCAATTGATTTTAATTATATTTTATTAGTGTGTTTTTATTTTTATATTATTTTAATGGGATAGGGAGTCCCTTAAGTATTAAATTTTGCAACACGTTGATTTTTTTGAAAAATATAATTTCAATGTAGTTACAATTTTACTTTTGAATTATCTTCCAAAATCATTATGTTTTGAATTTATATTGTTACTACTCGATTTTTTTCCATGTTTTCCATAATCATTTTTATTTCAATTAATTAGATGATGTGATCTGTAAATTTGAGTATATCTTACTACAATCTATTTTTTTTTAATTTTGAAATTTCCACTTTTTGGTTAAGTGTAAACCAATAAAAATACATCCAACCATGCATTAAACCAGAAAATCCAAATTCAAAAATCTAGCATCATATTTTAAAATTCAAATTGCATCATCGTCCAAGGCCACGTCTAGTTTCCTGTTGCGTACCCTAATAAAAAGAGAAACCAGCATCACACCATATCACTGGTGATGAAACCACACTAATTCAATGTTGTCATTAGAAAATCACCATCATAGTCAAAAAAACACACTAATATAAAAACCACGTAGTGAAGACACTCTAAAATCCATGACGTAGAATAGTTGGAAACATCGATATCATGGAAGAACGCCAAAAATAACCATCCAAACCAAGAAAAAGAAAATGAAACATCATCGACATCATCAACCATCGAGATAAACCTTTCACCAAAGCAGTTACTAGTAGTAGAACATTTATTCAAACATAAAAATGAAATACACCAATAATAGAACATCAAAGCACCACTATAAATGAATAGGAACACCACCGTCTGAAAATGAAACTCCATTGTAGGTAATCGCTCCTAGACCATCCTCATATGCTTTGTAAGCACATCCTAATCCACAATGAGATCTCCACAACATACCCATATTGGTTCCTAAATGATGGGTATGACAGAAATAGTAGATAAGAAGTGACCTAATGTCTTGAAATAGTAATGACAATATGAATAGAACCAGAGAAAAATCATAAGGGATTGAAGGGGGATAAGGGAAAAAGACATAGATCCATAAGGTAATATTGAGGGAGAAGAAAATGTCAGAGGAGGATGGTTCTGAAATATCAAATGAGAACAACACGTGAGAATAAAAGGAGGAATCATGATCGAATAAGGAAATAGCGAAAACCATATAAATTTCCAAGAGAGTAGGGACTGCTAGTCTCGAAGGGGGAGGCACTGATGGAGATAAATAATTTTTGTATCACCTTGATTGGGGAGAGATCGAGGAGGGGTGAGGGACGGAATAATCCAAAGGAAAATAATGGGGATATGGAGATGATTTCAAAATGGTAATGGTCAAGCCTTCCTCTCCAATTTTCCACTGATAGGAAACCCTTTCCGAGCGAGAGAGGGGCCAAGGGAAGGATCCCAATTTGAGTATATCTTGGGGTTTAATGTTTTCAATATAATTCTTGTGAATAACGTTAATTCTTATTCAATATTGAATTGTTTTTTTTTGATTTATTATAAGAGTTTTTTATCTCAAAAGGGGGGATAATATTCAAAAAAAATTTACTTTTGATAAATATATAAAATGGGGATAATTTTTTGGTATTTATAAATTACATGTGTGGTTTCTCAATTTAAAAAAAGAGGAGATTATTAGTGTTGAAACACTTAGTGTTTTGGAAAATTGTGATTTATTGCATTGATAAATAAAAAAATCCTTTCTTTTTAATATTCTATATATACTTGAATACATGTTAGTTATATAATGGGAATTAAAATAAAAAATTAATTGAAAAATAATAATTTTTATATCCTTATCTTTTCTGGTTCAATTTAAACTATATATTTTATTATATTTTTACATTTGAATGAATTTTTTGGAACAATTAATTTTTTTCATTGTATCATTGATATTAGATTGAATTCATTTTATTTAATGATTTAATTACATATATTATTCAAATATGTAAATCTTGTTACATGTGTTAATCATTTTTTAAACATGGTTTAATTTTTTAATATTAATTGTATTGAATTAATTTTTTTATTTTTTATAAAATTATTCTTACTATTATTATCATATAGACTTTTTTTAATTTTTTAAAAATAAATTTTGAATAATTTTATTTACTCATAAAAATCCTTTTTTTGTTTTACCCATATGTATATTAATAATTACCCTTACATGATCTTTCCAATATGTGATTTTACCTTAAATGAATTTTTTTTAATATTACACGAGTTCCTATGTACATATACTTACCTTTTTGTATTTATTTTTTACTTTTATTTAAGCTTGTATGTACCCTCACACAAGGTGTATTAATTCAATTCCACCCATATGAAAGTATTTTATTATTTTTTGGATGCTTATGTAACTATTTCGTACCATTAAATACCTATATTGTAACCTTATATATGTTTTAGTGATCAAGTTCTACCTTTATGTAGCTTTATATTCTACCCTTATATAGTGTATGTTACCCTTATGCAGTTCTTATCATCTTCTGTATAACATTACAGAACTTATTTTTCTCCCTTTTTTTAGATAATTTATGTTGGTGCATACCCTTACACAACTGATGTGGTTGCCTTTATGCAGTGCTAATAATTTTATCTTACTCTTATGTGGAATATTTGTTACCTTTAAACTTTCTTATATAGAATTAGATTACCCTTACTTATACATATATGTACCTTTATAAAAGATGCTAAGTTACCTTAACAAAATACAATGAAAATAATATATTACCGAGACCAAATATATTGAAAATTAAAATTTACCTTGACACAATATATTGAAAATGAATGTTTGTTTTTAAGAAATATATTGAAAATAAATGATTTTCTTTTATTAATAATATTTGAAATGAACGTTACCTTTTAGAAATATATAGAATTTTAATTTTTCCATTGCACAATATGACCTTTTCAGAGTTCTAAAAATTACTATTACATGTCTCACTTCTTACACTTAACCCCTCTGCTTCAAAATATCACCTATAGATTTCTCATAGTGCCAAGAATGAAGGGAAAATATTTAGTGTGTATTAATTTAGTGTGATACTTAAAATTAAAATGGTAATATGTTTCCATTTAGTTTCATACCATTTAATTTAAATATAAGATGAAGTATTAGGAAACCCCCCAAAAGAGAAGATTCATGGGATTTATATTGAAGAACAGTAGTCGTTGGGGTTTCTTTTATAAATAAATGTATCATGGAAAGGTAGTGGAAAATAAAATCAATATGTTGAGAACTAAATTAATTCATTGCTACTAATTTGTTGATGAATTGTTTGTTAGTTAATATTTAATTTTTTCTAAATCAATTCTAGATGTGATTAAAGTCATTATCCACTCCATATTTATTCATTAACATATTATAATAGTGCGGTTTGTTTTTATATTTTACATAGGTATATGTATTTTAAATTTTACACGTAGTTATACATCCATTAAAAAAGTTATTGTGTCATTATGCTTACGAAATAAAAATGGAAATCACATAGGTTTGGTCATTAAAGTAGAATATACACGGTCGAATTGATAACCATAAAATATTGGATAGGATTGGGATATTCTATAGAAAATATTGTTTTTTTCTTCAGATATGGTAGGTTTTGACTAATCTATAAAAAATCTAGGGTTATTCCTATTCATAGAAAATGAAATAATGGTCTAGTCTATCTTATAATATAATTTTTTGAGTCTACATCTATAAAATACACATTGTCTCTTGGTTTTAGTGGCTACCAATACTCTTATTGAGTTATATGGTACTGAAGAGTAGAGTTAGTTCATTATGAATAGAACTACATAAAAATGTGGGTGTAATTTTTTTTATACTTTTTATTAAAATACTCACTTGTTTGAACATGTTAATCACATTAATATATTATTTATTTATTTTAAAAAATTATACTCTTAATATTTCGATTATGTCTAAGAATTTTGAAATGGAATATTCACCCCAACTTTATCTTGTCATCGAATATTCATTAACAAAATTCATGAACCATCAGTAAACCCTTATTCTCAGACACTATAACCGTCTTCATTATAATATCTATCTGGGTATATTTTCCATGTTTCAGCCTTCCCCATAGATCCAATGGCCCAAAATTCATTTTAGATGGGGGTCCAGAGGGAGCGTAAGAAAAAAATATATAAATATTACATAAATTTAGATGAATGTTCAATACATCTCATAATAATACAGGCTAATGGGCATGTAGGTTTGGAATCTAGAAGACTATATATATACTCATCCCATTTCATAAATTATCATCAACATCTACAAAAAAATTCTTATCACATAGTATATTTTATAAACATACCCTACTTAAAACCATTCTTCATATCACGAGGAATAAAAAACATAAGAAAGAGTGAGCTTAGATGATCAGTAAGGATAATCGTGGGTGATTTTTGTCAATGAGATTATATAAGAATGACATGATCATAATGGTAAGAGAAAATGAGTATATAAATAAAAAATCATATAAAACAATTCACAAATTTTAATAATAAATCATGTATTAAATCTTAATAGTTTTAATGAAATAAATTATAAGATAATAAAAATTCATGGTCTATGATAACATACTATAAACATATGATTATGTCATAGAATAGTAGAGTAATGTTTGGAATAATCATAATCACAGTAATACATTTTATGATAACTTCAAGGAAAATCATTATAGAGTTGATATAAACTAAATATGTAAAATCCTTCCTGGTCAATTCTAATATTTTATTTGAAGTAACTCCCACCAAATTAACACTATCATAATTAAAAATGCATTTTAGGTTTATATAATTTTGGTAATACACATACAATAGTCAAAAAACATTCATATGAATCTCACAACATCAAAAAATTCATCATATCATCTTATCATAACATGTGGAAAATAAATTGGTTTCACAAAAATATCACAATCATATTCATAAAATAATTTATCATGGCTTAATGGACATGTAGAAAAAATCGGTTTCATTTCAATTTTCACACCATTATAAAACATTTAGAGAAATGTTATATTTAGTATCATAATAACATATCCATTTTATATCATAAGAACTATCAAATAGTGTTGACTTATATAAGAAATTATTTTAAAATAACATTAAAAACATTTCATTGAAGACATTGAAAATATTTTCTTCCTCAAATATATATATAAAACTTCCAAAAATATTGGAAAAATAATTTTCATCAAAAAAAAACATATTCAATTGTAAATGAATAATTAAAAGAAAATAATGTTTAGTATTTTTGAATAATATTCTCATACTATTTATGTTAAAAAAATACTTTCAGACTTTTAAAAAAAATTGAAACGTTCCTCATTTAGAAAATAACAACATGATTCCATTAAAACATTTTTAAAAAAGAAAAAAATAGATAAAAATATCTTCAAATAATATTTGGACCATAGAAAATATATTTCAATTAAATATTTTATAATATATTGACATATAAGAGAAATATTATCAACTATATGGAGAAATATTTACAATTTCCCAAAAGAAAATTATTTTGATTCTCTTTGAGTAGAAAATAGTAGAAAATGACAAGAAAACATGAAAGCATAAGAATTAATCATAATTTAATAAAAGAAATGTACTTTTAGAGGAGTGAAATAATATAATTGCCCTAAATAAAATTAAAATATAATGGATCCAAATTAAAAGTGAGACTTAATAATTAACCATTACAACTTTGGAAACATTTAAATCATAAGCCCCATGAAATATAAAATTAAAATGTTACAATAAATTTCATGTATATAAGGATATTAATGATATAAAATTTCAATCAAATAGTATTTACACCTCATAAAATATGATATGTGGATAATATAACATATGCCCCAAAAAAGATAATTTAATATAATAAATCATTACCAATGTAGTTATTTTTAAATGAAAACCCCTTAAATAAAATAATATTAATTATAACATAAACTACCTCGAGTAAATTTATAATCATTATAAAAAATTAAATTGTGAGATTATATACAAATCTTAAACTTAAATAGGTTCATAACATCAAACATGTCTCAATGGAAAAATTATGGAGATGAAGAACTGTTAAAACTTTGGTAATATATAAGTCAATATGACATGAAAGTGGGAAACCTATATAGATATGTAAATCCTGATATTTTTTGTTCAATTAATAATAAAAATACATTCACTAGATATACATACACCACAAAAAAGAAATACGTGGTGAATATGTCATATGTCACACATAAATAAAAGTGAGATGATAATCCCCTACCTCACATTAAACATTCATCATAAGTGATCCAAAATCTTGTATAATAAAATTAAATTTATTATACCTCAATAATAGAACCATATAAATTCTTAAATGTCTATATGATCCATTTATGACATTTCAAAATCCATTTATTAATAACTCTTTAGTAAAATGATCATTTTTTGGGTGTTAGTTGTTTCAATTGTCATGTATGTCTTAGTTCGTAAGTTCATTTTTTTATACATTGATATTGATTCCATAACACCTAGAATATTTTTCATTCATTATTTTTATATGTAGTCACTATCAAAATTTTTATAACTATTCAACTAAAATGGTGTCAAAAATTATTTACATCACTTCGTGGTCACCATAGTCAATGCATATGAACGGGTGATTTTTTCTTTCTTGATGGATGAAATAAATAAATGTAAATAGTGATTAAACTTTATTAAACTAAAATAATATCATAATTATCATATATATTTATTAAATCTATCTCTACAAACATCCATGTAATGTGGTCATCGAAAATGAATCATATATCTTCTTGGAGGTGTTGGTCCACATGTACACATGAGAAATACATTCACTTCCCATTGGATGGAAAATTGAGATTAATAAGGTTATTGGATTAATATAATAAAATATCTATATATGATAGATATTGATATATTTATATTGGAATGATCCAATGCTGTAAATATTTTTCATGCTATTTTTTTTAAAATTTTCAAAAATAATTTTAATGTATTTAATCATTTATACCATGTAATTAACTGTTTTATTAAAATTTGTTTGATTTAACTATCAAAAATTAATTTGTAGAGAATTGGAAATTTAGAATTTTAATATTTGATTTTGATTGTGAAATTTTAGTTTAATTTTTTCTATGTTTTTTATATGATTTTAGGATAAAAATGGTCAAACATTCTAGCCATCAACCCACGGGGTGAAAGACACTTAGCCAACCAAAGAGGGTCATATATCCAAGAACATAAAATAACAAATACTACAAGGGAGACATAAGGAATCAATCGTCCCATATATTTTATGTAGTGGATATGAAAAATCCCACTATGCCTATGCATATTAGAATGATCCCATGATAATGAAGGATTTGTGAGTGTTTACAGGATCCCATCCCGATAATATGCTTCTATATCGGGGAACAAAATGGATATATTGTATGTATGTTCCCCCATGAAAACATGTCTATTATTGGGAATCATCATCCATAATTACTATTACTCATTAACAAATATGACTCTATCTCATCTCAAAGTCATATTGAACCACTCATATATTTTCCTCAACACCAATGCCCTAGCTTGACACCCTCAACATCACTATAATGTCACTACAACTTATCAAAGAATGTTGTTATTGCCACTATGAGAGCTATTTCTGAAGATGAAGAGCCACTGAAGAATATTCGAAACTTACATGAATGACATATTGAGGTTTAAAGAGATTCTATAATCCTTGAATGAATATTATAATGTAATTCATGATAATGAAGAGTATGATCCTTCCCATTTGAATGCTGGAAAATGATAAAGGAAATCTTGAATTAAATATTTTCGACATCTTTTTTTATGATACTATGCTCAAGGATTTCTATGGAGTCCATATGGAGAGCTCAATTCCACTTTATAATTCAAACCCACTATTCTATAGACTTCACTATTACATCATAGAAATTCTAGAGCCTGAATAGAGGGAGGAGGGTGCACTGTGGAAGCATCCAACTACACCATCGCTAGATGTGGAACATGTTTGAATGTATGAGCTATACTGTCTATTTAAGGATTTGATGTGGAGGTTCTAAATATGGTAGTTGTATTGATTTTATAAAGAAATGGAGGTTTCACAATTATCAGATTGCTACACCATAACCATGAAGATAATAAAATTAAATGAAACTCCTACACCATAACTAATATTTATAACATATGGTACATATAATGTACAAAAAATATGGTTTAGAGCCAAGAAAACATAGTGAAAAAATGATTCAATTTATTCAAAGAGGAATTGTCCATGAGGATAAATTTATTGATCTAATGTAGATTTATGTATGAAATATTTATATTCATGTCATATGGAAAGGGGAAGAATTTTATGAGAGAATTAAATATTTGTTTTGATTTAAAAATATATAAAAATTTACTAAAGATAAGTAAAGATAAAGGAATTTGAATAAATATTGAATGGATTTTTTCTAAATAGAGTTGTTTTACCCTACAAATATAAATATATACTATAAGAGTAGGATATTACTATTTAATTTCTTTACTATTATAATTTTAGATTTAATTTTCAGGTTACACATATAAATATTTATTTATTTATGTGTTTCATATATTATATATGTATCTTTCCATCAACTGAATTCTCCATAATGAACTCTTTTACTCATTATTATGATTAACATACTCAAGGATTATCAATGGAGAGTAATCCAGAATTGAACACAAATATATTATTTATATTTTCTTAGGTTAATTTTGTGATGATTTGTAGTGGGTGTAATCCTCAATATTGTTATATAAGGACTAAATTATTATACCATTACCATCGTCCCTGGATTGAGGAGGTGGATGTGTGGTGTTCTCATAAATCTTTTATTACACTGTATATTAAAAAATGGTGTAGATGAAGGTTTTCAAACATACTATGTATTTTTTTCAATGTGTAGATAAAGAACAATTTGATAAAGGTTCTATGTAGTTAAATCTAGAAAGAGAATTTCTTTCATTATTATAATTGAGGTCATTAAATTTTAAATTTAATCCACATGTATAGAATTATTTAATCATTGGATTTACATTCTCGCAAAATCATATTGGTTTTCCTAAAATAAGAACATCCCAAAATAATTAAATTAGTGAATTATGATTAGTATGTGATCAACGTTAATGCTCCTCAAAATGAGATGTTCTTGTTTAGTAACAATTATACTTGATAAATATTGCCTTTCAATTCCATATTACAGTTGTTTCATTAATAAAATGTTGACAGATGTGTAAGAAGAAGTAAAATCAAAATTCTTGGTAAACATGATTAAATCTCATTTGAAGAACCTCTTTTGGAACACTTCTTAACAACCCTAGGATTGGTATATTAAGAGTAAAAGTAACCTTAAAATGAATCAAAGCATGTTTAAAAGATTTTTTTAGGGTTTTTTCGAGATAATTGTCCCAATAAGTTTGATGATGTAAGTATAGGTGATGTTTGTGAATAAAAGAGGGGAGGGGTACCCTAGTGATTACATAAAAAATTATATTATTTTAAATTAATTATCATGTTGAACTGGATTGAAATATATATATTTTGAATATAGGAGGAGGATTGGTCAAAATACTCTCATATAATAATATTAATACTTTTTAGGTAATTTTTATACCCTTATCTCATTGTGTTAACCAGCATTAACCATTTTGATGCTAACCACAATAGTAAAGTTGTTTACACTTTTCAGGTGAGTAATATTATATTATTAATAAAAGTTACCCATATGTGGAAAATGTTGATATGATCAACCATACCCCATTCACCTGGATGAGGATAAGAAATTTATTAATTAAATTAATTTAATAAAATATTATTTAACATAATAGACCCTTAAAATAATTTTTTTAACTATTCACATAATAGAATTTAATAAAATAAAGATAGTAATTTAAATTTAATATTAAATTTTTACAAATCCATAATACATTATATTTATCTAATTTTTTTTGGAACACCATTGCTCATCCAAAATAGTTTCCTTTAAATTTTTTTAAAATAATTTAATTTCTTTTTATGCAACATTCACAAGAACATTATCTACATTGCATAACCATTTATGGTTACAATTACATCAGTCAAAATTATAAATAAATTAAAATGTTGAAAAAGCTAATTTATATTTTAATTAACCATTTATAATCGAATATAAAATCTTTTTATCCTTATTAAAAATATTAGTTATATTAAAACAAATAGAATGGCATTTTATAATTTTTTTTCTTTAGTTAAAATACTATTATCAGATTTATCTAAGAAAAATGCCTCCAATTTTTTATATAATCGGTAATTGGATGAGGAGAGTCTAAATAAATTAATTAAATACCAATAAGGTAGGTTTTAGATATATTTTTAATGCCTTAACATGCTATTTTTTAGCTTGATTTACCAATTTACCATTACCAAGGTGACAAATATTTACCAAGGTTATTATCCATTATGTGAAAAAATATTCTTAATATATTTATCAATATTTGGAAATTAAGATTCAAAATTTTTATTCAATTTTATAAAATTAAATACTTATAATTGGATGAAATTAATTTTATAATAAACCCAAAAAATGAAATGGAAATAGTTTTCTGAAAAAATGAATATTTAGGTAAAAATGATTTTATATAAAAATTAGCCCTAATGTTGATTAAAATGAAATTGATTAAATATTTTTTAATAAAAAATTATTATTTAAAATTTAAAACTAATGAAAAAATGGGACACTCTAAATTCATGAAAAGGAGGTAATATTTTCACTATTTTTAATTATTCATGGAAAAATATTTTTTCTTGGGGAAATCCCAAAATTACACTATAAGATAATATTCGTATACTGATTGAAAAAATTAATTCATTTTATAAATGATAATTTATTAAATGTTTTAAAAAATAATTATAACACTCAATCACAAAAATCTATAAGAACCATTTCTGAAAAAAAACATATTTTTTAAGCATAAAATTTCTACTAAACATTGAGTGTTTATTTCATAAGTATTTAAAAGAAATTTCTTGAGAAATAAAATGTAATAAATATTATATATTATTTTTACTACTATTATTACCCACCAATTAACTGGATAAGTTATAAATATCATATTTGTATGATAAAAATTTTAAAATTCTATCCCAATTCACTTAAAATTCGATGTTCGGTGCTAAGAAAACTAGTGAAAATATTATTATTTTAAACAATTTTTTGTGGAGTGAAATTTTCCCCCACTAAATAAATTTAATCCAAATAATTTTATCTCTATAATAAAATGTTCATTATTTAAGAATATCATTGTTAAGAACCCACATCCTATAAATTTATAACAAAAATTCTTTTAAAAACGGGAGAAGGGAATCATAATGGTTAGAATGACCCAAGATTATCGTACATAGATATTAATTATTTTTTAGATGAATATTCATTACATTACCCAAACACATGCCCAATGACTATAATATTTTAGTGAATTTGGTAACATGGAACAGAAAATTTTGTTCTTGGGAAAGATCATCAATGTTTCGCTCAAAGATCTTCCCCTTTAGTGCCCCAACATAAAACCTTTCTTCGCAACTTGTGGAAAGAAACCAAAAGAAAATGGTGAAATAATATGCTCAGAAAAGGTAAGCATGGAATATATAAATATATTATCTTATGAAATCATAATATAAGAAATATGGGTATGTGATCATGAGAAAAGATTATACCCATCCAATCATAGATCATAAACAAGAGTCATTACGTAAAAAATTAACTTGAATCATAAGAATGAAACTTCATCAAAACTCATTCTTGAACCATATGTTCAATTAATAAATGTTTGCCAAATAATAAAAAGTTTATAAAACCATTTCATATGTCAAGGATAACTACCAAGGCTCTCTAATCAAGAACATAGACTTGTATCCCATCACAGATCAGCCACATGGACTTTTTCGCTGATCAAATCAGACACATCGACTATTTCCCACCACGGATCAAGCACATCGACATTTTTACCATAAATATAACATGAGATATAATAAATTAACAAATTTATTTGGGGGAGATATATTAACCACCATAAAATTAATGGAAACTATACATATGTGTTCCACCAGACCATAAATAATTCATCACTTCTAAACCATTGAAATGAAATTAGTTTCATAATCACTTCATAATAACAAAACTAATGAAAGAAACATGTTTCATAAATAGCATGACATCAAAAAAATTGAATATTTATATAAATAAAAATCATTGTTTCCTTATGTTATATCCCCTATGGATCATAATTAACACACAAAAAAAGTCATCTTAGATGGAAAATGATTTTTGGAAGATAAATTCAAATAATTCTGGATAAAAATATCAATTCTTTTATGAAATAAATATTCAAAGAGAAACACCTTTTTAAAAGAAAAATATTATATTTTAAAGTAACCTTTATATATTTTAAAGGAATCTTCCAATAATTAAGGAATCATTAATGCATGAAAATCCACTCATGCTATATAAGTTAAAAGATCGTTCCATTAGTGTATTTTTTTTTTGAAAAGTTTGAAAGAGCCTTGTTTAGAAAACAACAAAAAAATTCTTCTCAAACATTTTGTAAAAAGTGAAACATCGGAAAAATTAATTTTTAAATAAATATTTGAATATTAAAATAACTTTTTTAAAAACATTCTTATAAAACATGGACATGGAAGAGATATATTCCCCAATAGATACATAAAATGAAATAACCCCAAATATTGATGAGATTGTGAAATAAACACTTACCAATTTGTAATTAGTAGAAAATCAAGACACGTAAAAGAAATAAAATTATGTGGATATGAAAATAAAATAATATTCCTTATATTAATCATAAAATACATTCATGGGTAGTATATAAACCATACAGAAAAACATGTTGTGTATAATTAATATGGCCTATATAAAAAATTGAGATAAAAATCCTTTACCTCAAGTCATTCCTTTTCTTATTCATATTAAAAAATCATGTATAAAAAATATATATTTATTATATATTTTTTCGATAAAAATATTTCAATAATTCCATTTTTTATTGGTGTATGAAATCTTATCACATATTTATTAATAATTAGTATCATTGTTCTTGGTGATATCTCGTTCGTTTTCTGATCATGTTTCGGTTCAGTAGTTGTGGTCCTTATACGTTTATAATGGTCCAAAAATTTCTATAATAATTATTATGTTATTTATATAAAATATATTGATAAAATTAATCCATATTACACCCACTTGGAATATATATGAAAAAATAATCACATTGAATCATGGGGTGATATGTCATATATATGCATGAGTGGCATTATAATTTATCAAAAGATTAGGTGGTAAAAAGGTAGACATGATATTATCATACCAAAATTACAATTATTTTTTAAATATCATATATAAAATTTAAATACATCTTAATTTCCACTAAAAAATTAGGGTTATGAAAAATTAATTATAACTCTATGTGGAGATGGTTTGTCATACGTACACACGAGCGATACATTCACTTCTTGTTTGATGGGAATGGGGATGTATAATTGTGTATTAATAATAATAATAAATTTTCATAATATATATGATTATGAATTTATTATTTTATGATATATATAATATATTTATACAAGGTATAGAAGTGTAGAAAAATAGATTGATCAGTTAGAGTGATTACCTCTTCTTGGAGATGGCTTATTTAGATTTCCTCTAAAGGACTCTAGAGTTAGTCCTTTGGGGATAAAAGAACCTCTAAACTGTGAATAGGTAATTAGAGAGGATAATTTGGTAATTATTAGTATATATATTAGAATAAATCTGTAGAAATGGGATGAGGGTGGATTTGTTCTTTTATAATGAATGTGAGAGGCACTTTTGATTTTTTTTAAAAGATGAATTTATCAAAACTTATATATCAATCCATGTATCTCCAAATGTATATGAATTATAAAAAAATGTAATATATGGTGGTAATCCCATAAAATAATATATTTTCGACAATTATTTATTTATTTATAAACCTTAACTTTTTTATTAACCATTTGATAAACTATTTAAATTTTATCTATAGTAATAACATTTTCAATATTAAAAGCGGGATATTTTTTATAAGGTGTAAATTGAACCATAAAGGGTAAGTTAATTGCATTTTAGACTATTATTTCTCTCCATTATAAGTTTTTGTATATTTATTATTTTTAAGTAATATAATAAAATATTATTTTAATAAAATATCATTGGTTTCAATTTGGACACTATTTATTACATTTATTTTAAGAAATTCAATACAGTAAAAAAAAATCAAACAAATTCATTTAATATACCCCTCATATTTCATATTATATAATTAAATTCATGGAAAACCTAATGTAATTCAAATTATATTTATTTTAAAAAAATTTATTTCACGTAATATTGTTTTTCATGAATTGAATGATTACTGCATCATCATTCTTAAATTATATATAATAATTATTTTTTTTGGTAAGAATTAAAAATAAATTTCCATGATGTAGATAAACCTTGTATATTACATAATAATATATAAATTAATGAATATATAGAACTACCCAGCCTTAAAACTTAAATAATCTTGATTTAAGTTATGATTTTACATTTATTCACATCGAGTATCTTTTTGGTTTAGAGTTTTTGAGAATTAGGCCATTAGAATTACATAACAACTCAATAATTCCAAAATAGAGAAGTCTACTAACTATTAATTTTTTTTATAATCTAAATAAATTTAAAATAAAATATGAATTCTTTTTCATGATAATAAAATTCAAAACATTCGTTATGTCTTATTCCTTTATTTTAAAAAACCTTATACGTTGAGGAAAACATTTCAGAAACTCGGTATGAGCACAATAATCTCAGTAAGGGATATAAAATAAGGAATGAAACCATTGTTCCATGAATATTTTAAACTCTTGAAAACATTTTCACGAAATCATAATTCTCACCCATAAAACATAAACCCTTTATCATACCTCATGAAATATTAATATTCCTATAAAACTCATAGAAATTGAAATTCATAAAGGTAACTTGTGGCATAAATATAATTCTTACATTTTAGCCTTAATAGATACATAGGGAGTAACCTCTATGGTTATGATTGGAATACCCACCATAATATCTTCCCAAAATCTCTTAGAAGAAACCCAACCACTTAACTCTGTCTCATTACCCAATGCATTGGAGATCTATCATTGGCTCCCCCACCCTCATTTTATCACATAACCACCCATATCAATAAGAAATTCTCAACAACCATAACCAAAAAATAAAAAATAAAACATGCATAGAGGAATAATAACATTTCCAATTTGAAATCACATTTCTTTTTTACAAATTCATGCACTTATAAATAAATATGGATTAATTGAAAATATGTGTGTAAACTTGTAAGGTAAACATAAACAAAATAAAGTTACATAAAAGTGATAAATGTGTTTTAAGATGTAAAATTTAAAAAAAATCAATGTTATTAAAATAATTAATAAATTTTTAAAACCCAATTGAAACATATAAAAAGGACTTTTCAATCAAAGTGACCCATATAAATTTGAATCTTTTAAAATGAGTCACCATTTTAAAAAACAAATTTCAATATAAATAAATATTTAAAACCATTTTGAAAACATGATCATTAATGATAATTATTTACTATAATAAATCTTCAAAAATTCTAAAACGATTTTTAGTAAAAGATCCCATTACAACTTTAGAAACACATGAATAAAAATAATTAAATAATATCATTAATTAAAAAATTAAATGTCATGATATTACATTAATACATTATATAATGCGTCAAAATGGTTTTATATAGACCTTATACAATAATAACGGTTCATAAAATCAATATATGCCTCAATTAAAAGAGATTGAGATGAAGTTCTATATCCCATGTTTGAATCATCTTGTAAATTATTTATCTTCCTGAATAATAAAATTAGGTTCATTTGTAATTTTTGGATATATTTTTTCAATTTTATTATATCATTATATCACTTATTTCTATTTTTTAACAGTTACATAATTATTTAAGTTCATATCGGACAATTTTCTCGATATTCTGTACTTGATTCAAAAATGAACTTTGTATGATTTCGATAGTCTATCTGGCCATAATTCCATCATATCTAGAATAAAATTCATGAAATATTAATCAATTTTACATATAAATTTTTCATTTAAATCCATTCATTAAATATTTATATTAAAAATGAATAATGTTACAATCATGGAGACAATAAGTCGTACATACGAATGAGAAACCGTTTTATTTTTCAATAATCATTATGGAATGAAGGTAAATACTGTTTTATATTTCTAGAATGATTATTATATGATTCATATGACATTATTAATTAAAATATATATATATATATAATACATGTGATGTAGTGATTAAGAATAGATCACATTGCTTCAGGGAGGTGATAGTTCACACGTACGCACGAACAACATTATCATTATTATGTGAATGGAAATTAAGAACATAATTGATATATTATTATCTTATAATGATTAATATGTCATTAATATAACATATTAATGTTAATTATGTTATTATAACCATTCTTGAATGATAGTTATGGAACATAAATTATATAGGTTTGTGGAGGTGATAGTTCATATGTACGCACAAATGATTAATTATTTTCCCATTTAATCGAAGTTAAGATGGATTTAGATGATTATATTAATATAATAAAATTTAATTATATTTATAATGTTATAATTTTTATATAATCATGTATTAAGAATATTTTAAATATGTGAAGGATGAAAAAAATAGAAACTCTTAAATAAAAAAATTACCTTTCATTCGAATAATAACCTTTATTAATACCTTAACAAATATAAGTATGGTTTTTTAAATAAAATTATACTTAAATAATTTGGGTAGGTATTCTAGGAAGGGTTTTGGTAGATATTGGTCTAACAAATTTGGTTTTTATGTGAGAGAAATAGAGAGGATTTGGTTCCCTTTTATAAGAGAGGGGAGGGGCACTCTTGGAATTATTAAAAGTATTAAATTAATATAAATTAATTTTCTATTCAAAATGGGTTGAAATTGATTTAATAAGAATTTATAATTCTTAAAATATGAAATCTAATTATTAAATGAAAATTATTCATGTTTTAATATTTTTAATTTTTATCATTTTATTTTAACCCCTTTTAACTCGTACAAATTTTTCATGTAATTTACAATTTGAGGGTTAAATTATTTACCATAACATGCCCAATGACTAGTGAACGAGTCATTAATGAAATTTTTAGACATACATAAATTATTTTTCCAAATAATTAATTTTTAGAAAATTTATATCATTTAATTAAATATTATATATTTTAAAATATGAATTATGTCAATTTCCACACTATTCGTTACTTGACCTTTTAAAAAAACATATAAATTTTATTCCTTTGAAAAAAATAATTTAACAAATCTATAACAATCCAAATTAATATATACAATACGTTGATGTAATTAAATATTTGAAAATATATTTATTTTAATATTATTAATATCATTTATTTGATTTTACCTCAAATAAATATTTTTCTTCATCATCATTGTGTAATAATTAATTTTAATTATATAGTTTCTAAAAATTATAAATAAATTATCATGATGTAGATAAATAGTATATATTTTAAATAAATTTTTATATTATAATTTATATTTTATATAAACTTATGTTAAAAATGATTTACTCGTTAAAAATATGAGTATGACATTTTAAATTATCAGCAAATAAAATACAGTAAATGGAATATTCTTACCCAAGTATAATAAAAAGGTTATATTTTCAATATAAGATTGATTTAGTTCTAAAAATACTCATCCAATTAAATTATGACCAGTGTTAGGGTAATATTTTAATATTTTAATATTATTTTAACCGTTAGTTACCCGATTTACCCTTAATAGTGGTAAATAAAATACAATTGAAACTATTCACCAAAAATTAAGTTGATCCTATTAGATCAAATTTTCTATATTTATTATAACGGTGTATGTATTTTATTAAAAATTAAATTAAAAATGTTGTTAAATTAGGTTTAACACTATTCCCACAGATGTGACAAGAATGTGGGTAAAAATGGCGTTCAAAATTATAATAAGTTTTTATATCTAATTTAAATATAAAAATTACTCCAAAATACTAAATTCAGATAAATGATAAAAATATTATTTAATTATACGTTAATTCAAATTAATTTATAATCTAACTATATAACTAATTTTGATGAAAAATAAGTTTAGGATTAAAATGCAGTATTTTTCCTATTTATAAAAAATAAATATTGTCATGAAAATACCAAAAATTCAACCAAAGTAAAATGTGATTCGCCAATTATAAAGAAAAAGTTTATTTTGTCAAATAGAACTTATAAATGTTTCAAGAAATATATTTAAATAGGGTTCTCCATCAATAGGTAGTAAAACCAACATTTAAAAATATCAAAGATTCTTGTGCTTAAAATTGGTTTTATTCTTATTTTGTGCCCATAAAATTTACTGGACAAATGTAAAAAAAATTCCTAAAAATGACTTATCATAATATTTTTAGTTTTATTAATCCCATCTAATAAAACATATTGGTCATAATTACCTCTTAAAATATTAAAATAAACAATATATTATTTTTTATTATAACTCAGTCTCGCGTGCAACATATTATTTTAGAGAAACAAATTGTTGAGTGTTGAGTACGCTATCAGACATAGCATCCCCATTAAGGTAAAATTAATATATAATTCATAAATATTTATAAATATTTCATATTATTATTCTATAAGTACCTGGGATGTTACAATAAATTCTACTTTCCCCCATAATAATAATATTATAATTATTAAAAGTAAGAGTGTGACATTTTCTCATTCTCTTTGATTTTAATAATATCCCAATTATTTTATTGTAAAAGTTCACAGTAAATTATTCAATTTTGAAACAAAATTGTTAAGTATTGAATTAAACACATTCAATAACATTTTTGAAAGTGTTAGTGACACTTTATATCCCTTATCTCTTTATTTTTAACCTAAATTATCCAACAATACTGTTTATTATGGTAAAAAAATATCGATGTTACTAATAAGTTATAAAAAACTAAAAGGGGACCATTTACTTAATTTTGAAATTAGGATTCTAATTATCAAATCTATTTCTCAAAATTCAAAACACATAAATGAATAAAATTAATGAAAAATTATTTCTATAGATTAAGTGAGAAAATATGTTTTTAAAGTGAAAATTTTCGAATGATTCAAATATTTTCATATTCAAATTCATTGTGAAATTTATTCCAATTACCTAAAATGTATTAAATGATATAAAATTAATCTTATTATACTTTCAAATTAATCAAAAATATATTTTATCTCTATAAATGTTTTAGATAAAAATTTATTTTTCAATTATAATGTTGTATTTTTTTCTATTCATAAGAAATGAAACGTATCAGAAAAATAATATAAATTAATAAATTAAAATTTATATACCTTTAATCTAAATAATAATTTTATTTTTCCAAATATAATTTATTAAAGTTTCAAAAAAAATTAAAAAACAAGTGTACCATTGAAAGGTGATAAAAATTCTTTTAGAAAAAATATAGTTTTAAGTAGAAATCTGGACATGTTATGTTTAGAAAACACATAGGATGAATTTTTTAAATTATACTGTATTATATATATATATATTAATATAATTAAAAATTATTAATTTTTTATTTATTAGTATAAAAAAATTGGGCAAAATTAAATTGTTTTTCTAGAAAAAATATTCCCTTTTATATTAAAAAGGGGTTTTATTTTCATTTATAATTAATTTGTCACCAAAGAATTAATTATATATACATTTGTAAACCATATTTTTATAATTCAGTTAATAATATTCATAACCAAAATTCTAAGAGTTAGGTATAATTGTATTATTTAAATAATTTCCATAATCAAATTCTGATACGTAGAAACTCAATGTTTCATGTAACACACGATAATACAATATTGCATATAATGTATGATTTAATTTTTCTAGACTTAAATTCATGGTATCATGTAAATTTGATTTCTTAAAAAATAAATTTCATAAAAATATAAGGGCGTTACATTCTACCCACCTTAAAATGAATTTCTCTATTCATATTTATGAGGGTCATCAATGTTTTAATAAATTAATGTTACTTTTATAGAAACCCACATTATAAAAATTAATTCTAAAACAAAATTAAAAGAAATAAATTTGGGAACTTAATAATTACCCAATTATAGAGATAATGAGGTCTCCAAATAGGAGAAAATATGTTCTAATTTAAAAAAGGTAATATAATAGAAAACTAACTATCAATTTTTGACTAAATGTGTTAGAGAACATGTTCAAGAAAAGGTTAATTACCTCTAAACCATAGTGAAAATATTTCTAGAAAATTTAAATGATATCATAAAAATTATTATAATAGTAAAATTTTATATTTCAATACCATTTTCCATAATGATGAAAATATTTTATGAGTAGATATACCTACATGATTTTAGGAAAACCTCACCCTTTGTTGTGCCTTGATCAATTTCTACTTCATCTCTTATCCTATGAAAAGATGAAGATGAAATTGCAATTCCTGAAGAAGATTTTAATCATATGATCCATAATGGGATGAAAGTACTTTCCCTATTATTCTAGTTATAATCCCAATAAAATGGTTATAAAATATTATCCAATATGTATAAATAATTATATTATGAAACATTTAGCTCTAAAACACCACTCAAAGTTAAACTTAAACAATTTCTTAAATGGTTACCCATATGAAAATTCTGAAATATTAATATCCAAAACTATCCATATAAGGTTACTAAATTTCAGAAATCAATTTATAAATATTCCCCCAAACAATATAATGTTTTTCTTATATGTCACATAGAAAAAATGTTAACACCATTATCAGGTGTTCTCTTAAAACATGGTAATAAAATAAATTACTATAAAACCATAGTGAAATCATGCATGATTACAAAAATTAACTCTTTACTCATACCAAATTGCATAAAAATTCTATAAAACTAATCTATGATATCATGACCACTTTTTCAAAATATCAGTCCCATGGTCATCAATAACAATAAAATTATATTATAAAAATCAAATATCTCAATATTTCATTATCCAAAAATGATTAACATATTATGAGTTATCCTGCTCTCCCTTAATCACGTGTTTCCAAAAAATATCACCTTACAACCAAAATCACTATTCAAAGATACCATTACCATTCATCATATGATCTTAAATCCTTAAGGAAAAACTTCATCAGACAAATACATAGATGTTTTATTAGTCCATAATACCATAAAAGTAATTCTAAAACATTATTCACTAATTCTATTAGAAAAAACTCAATCATTCCATCAATTTGTCTTCATAACCTACATCACTAATAGGGATTTCATGATATTTCACTTTGTCTCTGTCTTTATGAGTTTGATAACATCAATCATTTTCATTAACCATAAGATTTGGGAACTAGTTATCATAATTCCCATTTTTTACACTGAAATCAGTGAAGTATTGGTGTAGCATTAGTTGAAATACTCATCAACTATATTTCATTATCCATCATATTTAACCATTTTAAAAATTCTTGAGATTTATGTCCTACCTTTTCACATGTAAAGAATCTCATAGTTCCATTCAAACACTTCAATTAAGGTTTCTCCTCATAGTTCTTTAATGTATATGATTTTAATTTCATTCCACTATGTCATTTATTCTAGTTTGAATGAGATTTGATATTTTTTATTATCAAAACAATGTTAATGGTGGATATCTCTAATTTACATTTCTACATTGAGTTCATATCAAAATATTAATTCATAGATACTTAAGTATCTTATGTATAATTTTCTTTTGAGACCTGGTTCTTAAACACTTATTAATCAGTCAACTATACATTCAAGTTGGATGATAATGAAAATATAATACTTTTTAGGTCTTGTAAAATATTTTTCATAGGTTCAAATAGTTTCGTAACAATTTTGATTTAACTCAAGGAATGCCTTTTCCACTTTTTTACAAAGAATATAAGGAAAATACTTATTTGAAAATATGTTTGTGAGCTCATCCCATTCTATGTAGTCAATTTAATACAATTTCCTTGTATTTTAGACGATATTACACCATTGATTTGCTTCACTTTCCCGATGAAGGCTAACCAAAATGGATTTCGAATGTTATAAACATTAGAGAACCAAAAATAAATTTTCATTGGTACTGAACCATAACTCATCGACTAGTGGATCAGAGGAAACACTGAATAAAAATGGATTCTACCTTATGAAGGAATCAATATAGTGTTTTTATCTGTTTTTCTCATATGGTAGAACACCACAATTCATATCTGGAAAATGTTATGCGAGCATTGAACCAATATTTTTCATTCATTCTCCCATAACATTCGGTTGTTTAGGAGGACCATCATTCCATTGAACATCACATTCATCATTAATATTATTCATTTGGGTTCCATCCATTTACTAAAACTATAAACCATTGTGTGGGAACACTAATAATAGTGGGAACACTAATAACTATTAAAAATAAATTATTGGATGTATAAATTTTCAGTCATTATTTAATATATGACACCATTGTATTATCTGTAGTGACATCCCTAGATATAACATTATAAGTACCCAAATTAATATCAATAAATTCTTCTCATTATTGAATTGAAAGGTTGGTCAAACAATTTATTTTATACCAACTACAACGAACCAATATTTTCATACATAGATATTACATATTTTTTAGATGAATATATCTTACATTACCCAAACACATTAATGGGGACCATAATTTATTAGTTTATTTGGAAACATTGAAAAATAACATCTATTTTGGTGAAATATCATTCGTTTTTTCTAAGAAGATCATCCCCATTAGTACCCATACATAAAAACATTATTCACAACTAGTGGAATGGAAACAAAAGAAAAGAGTGAGCACAGATGCATACTAAGGGTAAAAATAGGAGATATTAATTTATTATCTTATAAAATCCTAATATAGAAAATATGGGTATGTGATCATGATAAAAGTTCTTACCCAACCTGTCAGGAAATATAAACCCGATTCATAGCAGAAAAAATTAACAAGAATTAGAGAAATTAATCTTCATTATTTGTCATTCTTGAACCATGTGTTCAATTTATAAATGTGTGTTACATAATAACATTTATAAAAAAACATTTCATATTATAATTATAACTACCAAAACAGTTGAATCAAGCACATAGACTTGTTTCCCATCACATATCAATCATATCGACTTATTTCACCTAATGGATCAAGCACATTAACATGTTTCCCATCACATATCTTGCACAATGACTTTTTTTTAGTAAATATCTCAGGAGATATAATTCATTAATAAATTAATTAAATAGAGATAGAGTAACCACACATCACTTTATTAAAAATATACATATGTATTACAAAGGACCATAAATCATTCATCGCAACAGAACCTATGTAAAGAAATGAAATTCATAAATACTTCATCACAACATAACTCAAGGAAGAGAAATAGATTTGATAAATATAATTCCATCATTAACATAAACAATTTATATAAATAATAATAACATCATCCTTGGGTCATATCCATTGTAAATCAGTAATAACACAGAAAAAGTCATGCTATATGGGAAAATGTTTTTTCAAAGATCACCAGAAAAAATTGTTGAGGATAATATCATTTTATTAATCAATTCATTTTTTTAAAGAGACAAACAATTATAAAGGAAAAATGATTTTATTTACATATATCCTTAAAACAGTTTAGAGGAAAATTAAAACAATTAAGGAATCATGAAAGTGATAAAATCCACTCATTTTATATAATTTAAAAATCATTCATTATGTATATTGTTTTCAGAAAGGTCACAATCATCCTTATTCAAAAAATGAAAAATATTATTCTTTTAAATAATTTTTTTTGAAATTAACACTTTCGTAAAATGATTTAAAACAGTCATAGGATATTACTAATTTTCTTGAAATATTATTTAGAAAAAGTGAACATGGAATATAAATATTCCCTAATAAAGACTTAAAACAAAATAATCATTAATATTGATTAGATTGTGAAATATTCCCTCAAGAATTAATAATATTTAGAATCACATGTACTATGGAAGAATGAAAATAATATGGATATGGAAATACCATAATATTTCGGATAGTACTCGTAAAATACATTCATGGGTAGTATATACACCATGTAGAATAAATATGTAGTGTATGTGGCATGTGTCCCACATAAATAAAACTGAGACAACAATTCATTATATCAAGTATTTACTTTCCTTGTTTATGTTCAAAACTACAATATAGTAAATATGGATTTATTATAAATTTATTAAATAAAAATATATCAATATTACCAAGTATTTTTTGTTTATTACATATTATCACCTACTTATTAATAATTAAAATTACTGTTCTATGTGATATCTAATTCATTTTACAATTATGTTTCACTTCAACAGTCCTGATAATTATACAATAATCGTGATAAAATCATTTAAAGAATAATTTTTATTTTATTTATATCATATATATTATAAAATTTAATATTTTTACCACCCACATAAAATATCTATGAAAAAGAAATCACATTACATTGTGGATATGGTAACCCATACGTACGCATGAGCGACATTATCATTTCCCAAAAATATTAGGCAGTAAAAATATAGAAATGATATTATAATTAAATAAGTATAATTATTTCATAAATATAATTTATTAACATTCAACCCATCATAATTCCCACACATAAAATATGGCGGTGAAAATTAAATTGTATCTCCGCGTGGAGACGGTAAGTCGTAGGTATGAAGAAGCGATACTTTCAATTCTTGTTAGACAGGAAAGGGGGTATATAATGGCTTGTTAATAATCATAATAAAGTTTAATATTATTTAGTATTTTTAATTTATTATTTTATGATATATGTACTATATTTATAGGTGTTATATAAGAGTATAAAAAGGGAGTGATCTGTTAGAGAGACTACCACTTCTTCAAGATGGCTCATTTATATCTCCTCCGGAAGACCCTAGATATAGTAATTTTGGAAGAAAATACCATATAGAAAATGAATATAGAATTTTTTAATATAATGTTTCATATTTTTATATATCTATAAGAATCAATGTAGTGAAAAGGGATGAGGGAGGAGGGGTCCATTTATAATGAAGCTAAGAGGTACTTCTGAAATTTCCCAAAAGGCTAATTTATAATAAATTAAATGTCAATAAAAGTACCTAAATATGTTATTTAATTTGATGATATTATGCGATAGAGTGTTAATACAATATAAATATATTTTAGATAAGATATTATGTAATTTTATAACTTATCCTCTTTATTAACCCTTAGTTAGCCTATATTAATTTTAACTACACTAACAAAACATTCAATATTTAAAGGTAAATATTTTTACTTATAAGGTATCAATTGAACCATAAATGGTAAATTTATGATATTTTAAAACATATTTTATACCTATTGTAAATTTTTAGGATTTTTAGGATTTTTAAATAATTTAATAAAATATTATTTTCATAAAATATCATTAGTGTCAAATTTTACACTGTTTATTACATTGACTTTAATGAAATAAAAAATGAAGGATAACATCAAAAATATTATATTAATACAACCTTAATATGTCATATTAACCTTTAAAATTATTATATAACCTTATTTAATTCAAATTTTATTCATTTTTATATTTTTAATATCACTTAATTTTTTGTTTTCAAATAATTGAATAACCACTCGATCATTATTATATAATTATTAATGATAATTATATCTTCACTAAAAATTAATAAAAATATATGATGTATATAAAACTTTTATATATCTTAATAATATAAATAGTTAATCATATTTTCTATTTATCCCCATAACTAAAAATTCTATACTTATTAATAGTATGAGTGTAACATTTTGTCATTCTCTTTTATTTTAATGATATCCTAGTAATTTTCCTGAACAAGTGTCCATTATATTATTTTCTTATGAATCATATGTGTTTAAGGTAGAACATACTTCATCAAATAAATTTTTTTCATGTGTTAGGGTCATTTTATAATCAGTATCACTTTATATTTAAAGTAAATTATAGAAGTTACCATTTACCATGGTAACAAAAATTACTAATGTGACTATTAACATTGTCCAAATATAAAAGGGAACCATTTACTAAATTTTTAAATTAGGATTTCACAAATGGAATAAATTTTAAAAAATTCAAAATAAATAAATGGATAAAATTAACTTTAAAATAATCCTATATATGGGGTCAGAAAACATGTTTTTAAAGTGAAAATGTTCGTAGGATTGAAATGTTTTTATATCCATATTAAATTTTAAATTTATTCCAATCCAAAAAATTTGATTAAATGATATAAAATGTACCTAAATATATTTTAATATCAATAAAAAATATAATTTTACACTTTAAATTATTTATATTAAAAATAAATTTTAAATTAAAATTCATTATTTTTCACTTTTAATCTGAACAATAAACATATCAAAAAAATAAAAAATATTACAAAAATTAAACTTTGATATCATTATTTAATATAAAATTTTTTTTAAATATAATTGATTGATGTCTCAAAATTTAGTTTTAAAACAAGTTTGTTAGTGAAAGGTGATACAACTGCTTTTATAAAAATTAATTTTTGTAGGATAAAACTGGATTATTTATATTTAGAAAGCCCATAAGATGAATATGAGAAATTAGGATCATAATTATATATATATATATTGATATAATTAAAAAATACTGGTTATTTATTTATTAATAAAAATATACATTTGAAAATTTAAATAGTTTTTTGGAAAAAATATTTCATTTTATATTAAAAAAGGTTTTTATTATCATTTTTAATTAATTAGTAACCAATTAATTAATAACTAGTATATGAATAAACCATATTTTCATTATTTTGTAAATTTTAATTATACCCTCCATTCTAATGACAATGTTAGAATTGTATTATTTAAATAATTATTACAATAAAATGATATTTCATAAAAACTTAGTATTTCTTGTGATTCATGTTAAGATAGTGTTTCATGTGGCACAATCATAACATGTGGTACAGTGAAATGTAAGTTATCAAACAAATATAATTATTTAAAAAATATATATTTCATAAAAATATCAACGTGTTACAAAAGTTATTTGAAATAAAACACAATCTATTTCATAAACAAGAAAAACAATACGGAGTAGTTAAAATATGTACATCTAGTAAAAAATAACATCCAAGAACTAAAATAGTGTGATTTATACCATGATCATGAAAAAGCTAAAAACCATTTAACCATAAGCCATTTAGGTTTGAAAACTACCATAAACCTTTCAAAAAAATTGTATAAAGTAAAAACATTCATTTTAAAGATACATTTCCCAAGTACATGAATTATTTTAATATAGAATATGAGAAAATATAATTAGTTTTTTTATATAATAAATTTTTACAATTTCATCCTTTAGTTTTCTGATTCAATTTTTCCCATATATTTTCATCCTATATTCTAATAACCAATAAAAAATATACATTTTTCATGCCTAAAACCCCAAAATTGACTTCCATTAGATCTTATGATCTATAAAAGTATGACATGATATTTCTCCATTCACTATTTAGTTATTGGAGTAAGAATTGGTTAATATATCATAAAATAACTAATAGGAGTAAACTATTATTGGAAGTTTATTCTCAAATATTTCAATAATAATACACAATCATCTTCAAAATTCTATCCAAAAATACATAAATTCAAAAAGTTCTCAAAGAACTCCTAACCAATATTTCAGATATAAATAAGTAAAAAACTTATATATCAACATAACTTTAATTAAAAAACATATTTTATCCCTTAATGTCACATCCAATCACATGTATACCTTGACCATATATTTTCTCAAAAAATGACCTTGATCTAAATCACCATAAAACATCAATTAAAACATATATTCTTCAAAAAAATTACTCTATCCTTATTCCTCATATTAAATCATAGAACATATAATATATTACATAAATCAACAATTTCAATAAACTTCATCAAAGATAACATAAATAAAATTTTCATAATATAAATAATCATTTTCAATTAAAAAATAGTAACCAATTTACTTCATCAATTCCAATAACATCATTTTACAAATTAAAAATTATTATTTCAGTATCATGAACATATTGAGGGTTATCTATCCCACAATCATGTATCTTAAAAAAATATATCCTTAACACTAAATCACATTTGTAGTTTATTGGTACTATTCAACATATGATTACAAACCCTTAAGAAAAATTACTACAAAACAATCCTAATTTGTTTCATTACTTTTATATTGATAATATCATTGACAACACACTTATATAATATAATTATATTATCTTAGTACATAAAAATATTACTCATTGAACATGAATGAATAGTATAGTATATACACTTCTTGATTCTAGAAGTTAACCCTTATATTTGGGCACTAACTTAAATAATTCCAAATTTACCCTAACAGAAGACATTAAAATATAAATCGTAACATAATTTGTACTTTATTTTCCATTATTTATCTCTTTATTTTACTTGGAAATTTCTTTTTATGCCCACATTATTCACAAATGAAACATCTTCTTATTAATTTGAGACATTCCCTTAAGTGATTCTTACCATATTATTAATGTCTAAGAAGATAAATTTTCTTTCCTCCATCATCTGTATAATTTCAAATCCCATTAATGTCTTTTTTTAATTTTTTATGTATCTTAGTAAACTCACACATGTGGTGGTTTTTAATCAATTAATGATATAGATGATTGGGAAAAGTCATATGGTTTCACATTCCAACTACCATTAAATTTCGATTCTCATTACCAAAATAATTTTTTTCCACCACCTTTAGTGTTAAAAAAACTCCTCTTGGTTTTACCATTTATTAAAACTAAAGAACATAGTTTGAGTACCAATAATCATTTTAATTAATCACATATCCATAAAAAACAATTATAATATTTTAAAATCATGAAATATTGTTTTCATTATATTAATTATTTGGATTAACCTTTTCCATCCATGGTATTAATTTATTAAAATCTTTTATAATGGTTCATAAATAAAATGTAAAAGAATACCACAATATCTCATATGAGTTTCTTTCAATGTGCAAATTCTCAGGCTCACTCATCTTGAACCAATATTGAACAAATTAAAACCCAATTCACCCATTTTAGATTTTTTACACATCAGTGATTCATTTCTATAATTTCATCCAATTCCCAGTATCCATACATGGATGAAATTTATAGTAAACCACAACATTTCTAATTTACTTAAATTTAGGATATTGTTTTATACATAAACATATCCCTAGGTATTTCTATAAATTTTTATAATTATAATCTCCAAAAATTACTAGACCCGCCTCCAATACAAATTAATGAAACCCGATCATAACATACAATAATTTTAAATCATTTTATATGTATATTCAATACATCTCATAAAAATGAAGGCCCAAGGACCATAAATGATTAGTGTTTTGGATACTAAAAACATAGTCATCATATTTCAAAAAAATATCCTCAACGTTTAAAAAACATTACTCTCATATAGTACACTTCTTAGACATACCATATTTGATACATTTATCCCTTTCATGGGGAATAGAAAACCTAATAAGGTGTTAGAACAATGATCATTAAGGATAACCATGATATATATTAGTGAATGATCCTTAGTAATAGAAACTAAAGAATAAGGGTATGATATTATGTGTATGAAAACTAAAAATCATGCCCAAAAATTCATATATCATAATCGTTATTAATGGAATAATTCATGGGAGATCATATGACTTAAATTTTTTGAGAATAAAAAATTAAAAGCCATGAAAACATATCAAAAGCATAAGATCATGTCATAAAATAGTTCCATAAGGTGTGGAAAAATCACAATCATAGTAATCATATATCAAGGATCACAGTGAACACTTTCATTTCTTAGTGAGAAAAAATTAATTATGGAAGATTATACCCATTCTATTCCAACACTCTCTCAAGAGTAAATTCCACCCAGTTAACTCCATCATCCTTACACAATCCATTATAGAGAAATAATATTCTAATCTGACCAATCACAAAATAAAAAACCATTTATATGAATTCCAATGGATCATAACACATTAATTATATCATCATATCATAACCTTGAGAAAATAAATGGTTATCATAATCAACACATCATCAAAATCATAAAATCATTCATCACAGTTAAATGACCCATAGAATGAAAACTAGTTTCATGTCAATTACCACATTATCATAAACCATACATATAAATAATATATATGGTATCATAATAACATATACTTAGTGAAACATAAGAAACATAAGAAAATATGGATGTAGAGGGAAAAATACATTAAAATAAAATTTAAAAAATTAATTAAAAGACATAGAAAATATCATTTTATTTAAATATATTTAAAATAAAACATTCCCACAATATTGATAAAATTTGTTTCTTTGAAAATAATCACATAATATTTTAATTGAATATTTATATATGGATATATTTCTTAGTGGGAATATCTTCTCATGTCATGTACATTAAAAAATATTATTTTCACACTTTATAAAAAAGTAAAAAGTGCCCCATTCAGAAAACTAGAAGAAGAATCACTTTATAAGTTTTTTAAATATAAAACAGATTTAAAATAAAATTAAACAAAAAATTATTCAGGAATAATAAATCATTTAAAATATTTTTTAAAATATTGATATTCAATAAAATGATTCCTAGCCATAATGAAAAATTAGTTCAATTTTCCATAAATAAATTATTTATATTTTATTTGACTACCAATGAGTGTAAAATGAGAAAAAATGAGAATTTAATATTTAACCACATTAAAAAAAATACGTTGTATTTTAGTCGAATTAAAAAGTTCAATTCTGCCAAAGTAAATTTATACATAAACAGTCCAAATTAAAAGTGAGTTCAATGAATTAACACTTTCCACTTTGGAAACCATTGAATCATAATCCACATGAAATAATTACATAAAAAACCCATAAATTTCATGAAAATAATTATTTTCATGATATAAAATTTCAGTGGGTTATTATTTAGACTTCATAAAATCATATATGAGGGTAAAATAACATATGTCACAAAGAAGAAGATTTGAGATGATAAATCCATACCACTTTGGTATCATCTAGAATAAATCCCCTAGGATAAAATAATATCATTTTTAACTTTAAATATGAAGAATTAATATGGATGCAAGATATAACATATAAAATGGGAATAATATAAACATCTTAAACATAAATATGTTCATAACATCTAACATATCTCAATAAAACAATATTGAGAAGATTGACGCTTTCGAATTGGTTAACGCTGCATCAGAACTTCATAAAAAAGATAACCATATATAAAAATTTAAATAATATTAATTTTCATGAAAGTAATCAAAAAATAAATGCATTTATATTATATATTCCACATAAATGAAACAAGTGGTAAATATGGAATTTATTTGATAGAAATAATAGTGAGAGGAGAAAACCCCACTTCATGTCCAACATGATTTATAAGAACTCTAAATTCATGTATAATTTTTTTAAATTTATTATAATAATATAATATGAAAATATATGAAAATATAATATCATATATGATTCAATTATAATAATTCAACAATAATTTATTTCTAATTATTCATTGAAATCATCATTTCTAGGGGTAACTTATTTTGTTTTTCATGTTAGTATTAGCTCGTCCATTCTGGTACTTCTTCATTGATCGGGTTTACATAATTTCTATAATTTATATAATTTTATGAGTATCTTATTTAATAATTATATACAATTTTATAACTATCCAATTAATGTGGTGATGAAAAATGAATTACAACACATTATAGGTAGGTAGTCTGTACGTAACTATGATTTATGTATCAATTTTTCGATAGATGGAAAGAAATTAATTTAAATAATAATTCAATTTTCTTGAAGCGTAAAAACATCATGAATATAATACAAATTTATTACATCTATCATTATAAAAAACAATGTGGGGTGGTGATGGAAAATTAATTGTATCATATCTTCTAGGTGGTGGTCTACACGTATGAATGATAGATACATTAATTTCACATATGATGGAAAAAAAGATGATTAATGTTAGGACAGTAAGATAATAACATTGTAGTATATAGGAGATAATTATGTAATTATATTGGAATGGTTTGGAGAAATGTTTTGTAGGTAAAAGAAGATGTAAAAGGAAAACTCATGGTTAATACAATTGTTGGATCGTAATATAGATGTATTTTTATAAAATATGGAACAATACAAGAGCGAGGGGATAATTGTTGGTTTAAAAAATATGTATGTAAAAACTTATTTTATGATATCTTAAACCAATATAATTTACAACCGATATAATTGATCATATAGGACTTGTATTTGATAGATAAGATGTGATGTAATACTATAAGTAATGTAAAAACAATTGTATTTCAAATGAATACAGTGATCATAGTAATACAAATGTAAATGATTCTACCATATAGCATATAGAATCGACTAATATAATATGCAATGAATGAATCGTAATTGAAATAATTACAATTGAAATGAATATGAAAAGAAAGAGGAATCAATATAATTCCCTTTCTAATAAAAATAGTAGCAAAAATGTAAAAGTATTACATTTCTTTTAACCTAAAGAGTAGGGTATCCTTTCTCCTAGGATAAATTTCTTTCTTACCACCACCTTGGTAATACCTTGATACGATGATCCACATGACATTCATCATATCCCCAGAAGTCCTCGATTAATATTGTAATCAAAACCTCTATCCTTCAAGCAATTGAATTCCCTTGACATGATGATCAACATCATGTCTTCCTATCCCTTTAATCCCTCAATCATTATCTCAATGATCATTCAAACAAATCAGAAACAATGAACTAATAGAAATACAAGAACATTGGACAAGTTGTTCACTTATTGCATCTTCAAGGCTATCAAACGAAGAAAAAGATAAATCATATAAAATCTCTCTAGAAATTGATTGACAAAAAAGTTATTTATTTTGGATTGAATGACCTCCTATTTATAGTCATCAACTTCCAATGGTCATATTTTCTCCAATGATCATATTTATCAGAAAAACTCATAGGGACATGGACACCTAGCATTACAATGGTCAAAACAAAACAAAATACATGACATCATTTTGATTGGTAAATAACCAACTCAATGACATCGTTTTAGTTAAAAATAAGTAAGTTCAAAAGTGTAAAACAATGAGTATGAGATACATGAAATCGATATTAATGTGATGATAAGAGTGTAATGCATTTCATAATTTCAATATGAAACTTGTTTGCTAGGTTTATCCCAATAACAATTAATATAGATTACAAATTATAACCTGGTTGTGATTCTTAACTTGGTTACAATCCAAAATATTTAATGTAGTTATGATTCATGGATATAAAACATAATAAGAGTATTTTTCATAACCTTGTTATGATATCGTGATTATGGTAGACAATTACTATTCGGTACTTAACCTGGTTATGATGTATAAATACGATGTGGTGCTTAACATGGTTATGATGCATGATAGATAAGATTGCGATACTGTAATTATATGGACTACGATACTTGATTACTGCACGGTACTTATCCTGGTTATGATGCATATTTAGGATGTAGTACTTAACCTAGTTACGATTTTTGATTATAATGAAATATACAATCATGTTACGATTACTAACTACAATGTAGTGCATACAATGGTTACAATTCTGAAACATCATATAAAATAATGTGTATAAACAGAAAACATGAATTTCTTAAGGATACATCAATCTTGAAAAACAATGTCTGTGATTACAATTGTTAAAATAGAAAACATGATAAGAAGTGTATGTGATTACGATATGTGTGATTTGTGATTACCTAAACAAATGATTGATGGAAATGTCGAAAACTATTTTGAATTAACAATCTACCACTTTTCTGACAGCACAAAACATAACAAAAAACAAACAGGATAGAAAACAATAAAGGCTTATCTCCCCATGTGTTTAATTACACTAATGAATATTGCTAATTCCACCCTTGCCTTAAACAACCCACACGGTATCCTATTCTCATTACTTTTTTTGTTATATCTCCCCCTCAATTAGACATTCACAAAAAACATTCTTCTCAAAGACATTCTCCCACTTTGTGATTTTCAAAAAGAAAAAGGTAACGAATTTATTTCCTATAAAAATTTAGAGAAAGAGAGTATGAAACAATAAATGTTACTTGAAACAAAATTATATTGCAATAAGAGTTCAACAATCATTCTTTTCCCTTTTTTTCCAAAATATTAAAAAATTGTAGTTTCATATTCTTGAACTCTTTTTTATCCTCCATGATCATGTCAAGAGCTTCTTGCTGAGCCTTCAACTTCTCATCCTACTCAGCAATAATATTTTCTTACTTCTGGAGCTGATCTTTATGAAGATAATTAGTAGCTTCTTGAGCTTTATGTCATTCTTCCTGGTTATTGAAATCATCTATCTAGAGTTGATGTGCCTTTTTTAAGACGTAAACACTATTCTAGAGTAAAAAAACTCATTAATATTGTCTTTGAACTTTTCTATCGAACTCTCAAGATATTTTTAGGCTACTTATTTTGAGGTACTGTGTCTTTGAAATTCTTGAAATGATTCATTTAAATCATCAATCAGATTTATATAGAGAGACTTTATCATGTTTACCCGATGTACCAATTAATTATTCTTATTTAGATGATTATTTAGACTTTAATAATTGTTATAATACCACTTCAGAACTTTATTGGAAGCCTTTCTATGCTGAGTAAAACATTCCCAGAAAATATTTTAATTGGCTTCAAGACATAGAAATTTATCCATTAAAACTTTAACAGAATCCATTATATCATTATGGTCATTTAAAAGAATTTCTAGTATGGATTCAACTTTTGGAATAAAAGGTGACAACTTCTCCTATATATTCAAGGCATGTTCAATGTATTGAACCCCTTTCACAATAATTGTCCTTTCAGAATCTGTGTCCTCAATAAATTGTGGGATATCACCAAAATGAGTCACAATATCGAATAATTTACATGGATGATTCTACTTCTTATCAGATTCTTCCTCTTCCTCCTCCTCCTCTTCTTCTTATCTATTAGAAATCTGAATTAATCTCTTAATGGATACCTATTGAGATACTCTCTTGGAGGTTTGAGGATCTGAAGATGGATAAACAAAATATAGTGCTTCTGATGACTCTGCGGTATGACTTTTCTTATTTGTATCTTCTTTTTATTCTAATTATATTTCCTCTTATACCTATTATTCTTGATCATGGTTCTCTTGGAGTTATTCTTCTAGTTTTTCTTCCCCTTCTTCATATTCTTTAGAAAGATAATGTGTATCTAATTGATCAAAAACTTGTTTGTCCTTATTTTTCCCTACTGGAACCTATTTAGTTTTACCAGATTTCCCCCTTATTTTAATTATTGAAATTACTTATTGATATATTATTAGAAGACTATAAATTTCAATAGCATCGGCTTTTTATTTTCATAAAACTCTTCTTTCTCTCTTCTTCTTTCAAAGTATCTTCAGACCATAATTTTTAAGCCAAATAATTAGATGGATCCAATCCAAACTGAGGATCCCGTTATTTTATTTCTTTCTTTTTCTTCCGTCATTTAGAAGAAACCTCATCAAATATAGCCTTTTGTTTCTCTGGGGGTTTTTGAGTTGTAGCCATAACTGCCTTACTTTTGTTCGAAGATGACTTGGATAGATTAATAGGTTTCTCACTGCCTTTAGTAACTTCTTTTATTTCTCATCATCCTGATAATTCTCAAGCATTTTCAATTCATAATTGAAACGTAATTTGATCTTTTTTATTTTATCCTTGATAATTAGGGGATCATTGAAGAAAGTCGGATATGACTTAATTACAAGATTAAGAAAACCCAATAACTCTTTCAAAAACATAAAAATAATGGTGGGAAACATGATCAAATGATATTTTATACCACCACATTTGAGCTTCATTATTTTTTTGGAAAATAAACCCCATAAGTTTAAACTTATTCTGGGTCACTAAATAGTCATGCACATAAACATCTAAAACATACAAATTTTCCTTATCCCCTTTTCTCATTACCAAAATGTCTTGAATCCAAAGGTCCATGAGTTTATTATCTCTTGATAGATGACTCACTTTTCTTTTGTCTTTATGAATTTCAAAAAAGGGGTTGTCCAGCTTTAGACCTATATGTTGTTCCAGTAGCTTTCAGTAACTTTGAAGAAGGACATAATGCATATCCCTCAAACAGAACATCTAGAAATGTAGCTTATTTTTTTTAAGATGTTGTATAAGTATTTTCATACATCATAAAATAAATATTAAGATCATTTTCTATCTCTACTGATTAATAAAATTGTAACACCTCATCATTATTGATATGATCCTGATCAGAACCTGGTCCTTCCACAGAAATTGATTTCTGGCCTTGGAAAGTTATAATTCTTTTCAAAGAAGAAACAAAAGGCTAATAAAAATATCGAGTGACAAAACTTTCACTACAGAATGTCAAGGAAGAGAAATCCATTGGAGACCTTTCTTTCAGAGATGAAGCAGTAGAATCATCCATGAAAGAATAACTCGCACCCTAAAGAACCCGCTGATTATGAAAGCTGAGAAGATATCTGATTACCAAAACTTTTGTACGACCCAAAATAACTTCACATGCTATTTATAGAGTAATTGATCTTGGGAGAAGACATAGATGAATTTTATATGGGATAAATTATTTTAAAAGGGAATTGATGGTCAGGATTAGATCTATGTGATTCAATAGTCAAAGATGATTTCAGAATTTTGAGGTTTTATTTAAAATAAAATTGTATTCAGTGTGAAACTGAATGAGAAATAACTATTAAAAAAATCAATTTACGATTTTAGAATGTGTACATGTCAGATTAATAGGATAGATATTATTATTTCATTATATTATTCTTATGAAAACAAAACAAAAAAATCCTATAAAGAATCTAAAATAAATAAATTCAAATAGTCTGGTACGGAATATGTAGAACCAATAGAATAATCTACAATTATAGTCCAATACTGATAATGATATTTCAGTACCGCTAAGGTAATCCAATATTGATTGTTCAATACAGATTTGATAATTCAATGTTGATTTTTTAAATCTAGTACTGAATTTTTTTTGAAACCAAATCATGAAACTCATATAAACATAAAATAGTTAAAATTCAGAAACCTATAAAAGAAAACAAATTAAAAAACCAATTAACTGTAAAACAAAAAGTGAGACCAAAAAACTGTAAAATAAAAAGTCAAACCATTAAACTATAAAACAAAAAGTGAAACTGATAAACTATAAAACAAAAAGTGTAATGAAATGTATACTCCCCCTTTGAAAATGAGTAACCCAATGTAATCATATGGAGTAAAAAAGAAATAGATGTGAATGGTTACTTTATAGTGATCATTCCTAGTTTCTGTTTAATATATTCAAATATTTCAGAAGATAATGGTTTTGTGAAAATGTCAGCAACTTATTCTAGAATTCTAATGAATTGTAAAAAAATATCTCTTTTTTATGTGTGATCCCTAAGAAAGTGATGCCTAATATCTATGTGTTTTTCAGGTGAGTGATGAAAGGTTTTTACTAAGAGAAATGGAACTAGTATTGTCACATAGTATTTGAGTTTTTGAGAATCCCATGACATAGTCAGTGAGTGTGTGTTGCATCCACAACACCTAAGCAAAACTACTTCTAGATGCTATATATTCTTCTTTTCTGTGGATAGTGATGCCAAATGTTGTTTCATGGATGACCAAAAATCTAATGAATCTCTAAAAAATGACACGTTTTGGATGTACTCTTTCTATCCATTCTACATCCACAAAATTCATCATGTGAAAAACATTTCAAAAAAAAATCATTTATAGAAGAATATAATATTCATAAATCCATAGTTCACTTTATGTAGCGAAAAATTATTTTCACTATTTTATATGAGATTATTTGGGATTAGATTGGTATCTTTCACATAAGTATACTGAAAACATTTACTCTGGATGACTAGCTGTTAAGTATAAAAAATATCCAATAATACCTATAAAAGTAGTTTAATCCACTAGTTTCCCAACATCATCAAGATCAAGTATATTTGAGGTACTGATTGGAGTGACAATACATTTAGTATTTTTAAGAACACGAATCTACTTTTCAGGGATGTCTTTATTTTCTTGTTGATTTTGTGAAAACTAGGTTTTTTGGGAAGTTTCAGGAGTACACGTTGTGTTCTTATAAGTACACACCATCTAACCTGTTGTCGTAGTTATCTGTGTGCTATCCATGTAACGATCGAGCACATGGTCATGTGTAGGCGACCTGGGGACCACCTAATGTAGAGGCTGGTTAAGACGAGTACAAGCCATGTACTTATAAAGAACACGCCATGTACTTTTTTTAATTGTTAAATCAGATTGGGGTCATGTCTCATTCACAAAAAGGTCTTCTTCTAGGTTTGTCTCATCTAGGAGAAAATGAGACGACCGATTCTTCCCCAATCCCCCGATTCTCTATCTATTCCTCAAATCAGTCGCCATCAATTGCGTTGTAATCACCACACAATCTCCTTCTTCTTATAGAGCCTCTTTTCCCAATTCCTCCTCCTTCGTGAGATATTTATGATTGAATGTTTTTATCATTTTTATATATCTACACTGTTATAGGGAGATTCAAGGTCTGAGGTTCTTGCATATTGATCGTACAATGCCAAGGTAGGTGGTTTGTGCCTTTCTGTAGTTAGTCCTTGAGTTATATGTGCAAAAGTTCCCAATACCCTTTTTGAGGTATTTCGTGTTTATGGTTTTTAGCCCTGCTAATGCCAACTTTGCCTTGTGTTCTTGAGTACAGGATATATGATTTTAAATAGGTTTATTTACCTTGTTATGGATTTCTTTCCAATGTTTTTTTGACATTAACCATTTGTTCTAGCTTTTCCTATTATGCTGCTTTTTCCACGCCTAGTATTGTTAGGATTTAGTGATTTTATCTGATGTGATGTGAGATGATATAGACTATTTAGCCAAGTAGTTAATGGGGTTAACTTAGGCTACCATATATTTCTTGTGCACGATTGATTTACACAGGGCTGTGGGAACCTAGTGTAGTAGACAATAGGGAGAATGGACGTTGAGGGCTTCTCCAGAGTGTCTGTCAGCTTTTACATTGTGAGACCATAGGGGGATGGACTTTGTGCTCCCTCATAGTGTCTATATTTCCATGTTGTATGACCACAAGGGAATTGGACATTGATTTCTTCCTTAGAGTGTCTATAGTTCTGATACAAGACCACAAGGGAGAAATGATGGTGAGTGCTTCCTCAGAGAGTCTGTGCTAAATCTAAACCAGATGGGTTAGAATATGACTACTTTCTAGGGGTTGTTTTTGTTTGAAAGGTAGAACCACAGGGGTTACATTTTGAGTAATTCCCATAGGGTTACCTATTTTGATTATGTACTTACTTGATATATGAAAATGAAGCCAATTGAAACTGTAGGATTGTTTACTTTTGAGTACTTCCTTGTTTATTTCTTCTTTATTTATTGCCTTCCATATATAATCATTAACTGTTGGGCATAGATTTTTGAATGGTTTCCTACTGGTATTAGTCTCACACCATGTTTGGGTCATGCTTTTGGCCCCAAAAAGTTTATATTGCTATAGGTAGAGATAAGTTCAAGTGTCCTTATACTTCATTTACTTGATTGTTGTGGAGCTGGAGACCATAGGTCAAAGCTGAGGCATGCGATGCTACTAGAGTTTTTTTTCTCCGATCTTTGGTTTAGTACTATATTCCAGCATTGTGACTTGTTTGGCTACTCTCATAGACAAATGTACCATACAACATTTATATATATGTTCTCCAGTGGATTATTTCTTCCTGTCTTCCGCTATTTAAATATGGCAAGCTATTATTGCTTCAACTATTGTTATCTATTTATTTACATTGCATTAATCAACCAATGATGGAATAGTTTCCCCACTATCACACCCCATGACCTCACTACTAGTCGGCAGCCTCTGGTGTTTGTGGAAATGCGTTTGAGGCCATGTGACCAACGAGGTACGGGGAACCTCTGGTTGGCTCCTGAAACCGAGACGTTACAATGTAGTATCAAAGGAATTATCTTCTTCTTGACCTTCTGTTTAGAGCCTATAGTCAGGGATAGGATGGAATAAGTACATGTTAATAAGTTCTTCCTGAATGTATCAAACCCGTGTATAGGGAAAAGCCAATTTACCTCAATTATTGAAATTTTTTCTAGTTTTTCTATTATTACAGTTGATTTGATTTCACCATTGGGTTATTCACATGTTTTGTTCTATTATCATTGATATTATTAAGGTTCTATTTCTATTGCAACAAGATGAGATGATCATATGCTATCTCATGCATCGTATAGGTACCTTCTAGAGAACACATGTCATGCATTCTTGCCTTGAAATTTAGGGTGAATTACTTATTTTATGTTGATGTGATAGGTTTTGTGCTAGATATGCATGTTGTTATGATAGATTCCTTGATTGAATACCTGATTATTGATGGGATATTTAATTTTGTAAGGTTTAGCTTGAATGTATGCAGAACATTGGTTCTTGAGGTGTTATGGGATCTCATGGATTGGAATTTGGTGGATCATGTCATTTTTATTCTTTTATATGACATGTATAAGATTACAAGATTTGATGCATGGGGAGTGTGGGCCCTCATGGATCAGAATTTGGTTCATTAATGTTCGTTCTGGTGTTTTCTGGGTTTCAGAGTAGTTTCTGAGGTTTACTATTTCAAAAAACCCACAATACACAGCATGTAATGATAAATACAATCCATGTATCCTTCTTCGAAAGAAAGAGATATTTTCTTAAGTACATGTCGTGTACTCAATGTACACGCAATTTAGTCCCGATCCATGTTAATGATTGTGTGGGCTGAGAGATGGGGTTGGGAAATCTTTGGTCAAACACTCCATGTGTGTATACCATGTGTCCAGTCATTTGACCAACAACACAGGTGGATTATGGGAAGTAAATACACGCTGTGTCTAGAGAAAAAACATTGCGTAGATTCAGGTATGTAATCAGACGTGAAACTAATAACACGGGTTGGTGATGTTACTTCTAATACATGCCTTGTCTTGTAAAAACATGTCCTGAAGTATTATTTTAGGAGAACCGTGTGGGTTAGTCATGTAGAAGAACTCAGGCAGGGGAAGAGGATTCAAGTACACACCGTGTGTTACAAAAACACATCGTGTGTATGGGGTGTTACCCGACCAAGGTGGGCATGAGTACACACCCATGTGAAGGCTTAAAGGAACACACCATATATCCATGTTTTCAATAGATTGAATGATTTATTTCTCCTATTCACTTTTTACGCTTCTATGTTTCAGTCCTTGATAATCTTGATCTTAGGTTAGCGCTTGACCTTATAGAGTCTTTCCACCACGAAATCCTATGGTTGTATGCTAGTTACAGGGTAGTGACCAGACACCGAACATGGAAGATCAAGAACTATTAGAAAATCCTCCAGTCATGCCCATCTTGGAATCAGTTGTTATCCCAAATGTAGGTTTCGATGCACAGTTCTGAGAGGGATTTATGTGGTTCATACAGATCTTCTGAGGAGTACCACCTCTTGTCCCTTCTATGGTAGAGCTGACAGGGGTCTTTCGGTAGTATCATCCTCCTAACTTCATAGGGGATAGAGGACCTCAGGCTGGAGACTCATGGTTAAATGTCATGAAATCTATCTTTGTTGTTTTGGAGATTCTTCCAGAGAGAAGAGTGGAGATCTGTATGTATATGCTTCGGGATTCCACAAATATATAGTGGGATGTGATCTCACAGGTGGAATGCTATTAGGATATGGATCGGGATGAGTTATTGTGTACCTCCTATGATTACTTCTACCTAGAGAATTTGAGGGCCGATCAAGCCTGAGAGTTCATGAGTCTGGAGTAGGGTACTCATTTGGTTATGGAATATTCTTCGCGCTTCACAGAGTTGCATCACATTATTCCAATTCCAGGACGTGATGAGTTATTTCAAGAAAGGATGTTTGAGGATGGTCTCAGGCACGACATCAGATCTCAGGTGACCATCTTCTAGTTTACATCCATCACCTTTATAGTTAACCATGTTCTGATGACGGAATGCAATCTGAGGGGATTCTTGAGCTGAGAGTTAGGGTGTTTCGACATATGGAGTTCGTACCCCTCAGACTAGCAGTAGGAAGCACCAGAGGGAGTCCACATGTGGCGATCATAGTAGGCAGGATACTCCTTCGAGTAGCTTGGTTGTGTGCTACCAGTGATGGTAGAGAGGGCATACAAGGCCACATTTCCCGAGACACCCAGTGGAGTTCCTTGGGCTCTATATCTTTTAATCTGATGATTTATCTATATTGTACAATCGGTTGGGTACAAGAACGGCTAGCATATTATAGTTCAAGGAGTTCCATCTAGAGGTTGGTGGGTGTCAGTTTTTATGGGAACACTATGTATTAGAGATGACGGTCTATGATGTAATTTGTGGAATGGATAGGTTAGTTCCCTTCCAAGATGTTGTAGACTTCTATTGTTGTGGGATGAGTTTCACATCACCATAGGGTACATAGTTTCATATCTATTTCTATTGTAGAGTTCTTTAGGCTCTATATCTTTTCTTCTGATGATTTCTCGATATTGTACACTCTGTTGGGTACAAGAATGGATAACATATGACAGTTCAAGGAGTTCCCTCTAGAGGTTGGTGGGTGTCAGTTCTTATGGGAACACTATGTATTATAGATGACGGTCTATGATGTAATTCGTGGAATGGATAGGTTAGTTCCCTTCCAAGATGTTGTCGGCTTCTATTTTTGTGGGATGATTTTCACATCACCAGAGGGTACATAGTTTCTTTATAAGGGTGAATGGGATGTCTGGGAGAGCAGAGTGGGACCCAAGAATCATGGGTTGGTAAGGGTTACAACCTAGATTGATAGTCTATATGTGAATGACCAAGGGACTTCGCAGTTGGACTTTCCTCCAGGGGTCGATTGTTTCAGGTATGTCTTTTACAGATGGATTTTTTGGTTTGCCTCCAAAGCGAGAGGTGGTATTTTCTATTATTCTTGTTCTAGGAGTAGCACCAGTTTCCATTCCTTATTATAGGATGGCTACATCATAGTTATAGGAGCTCAAGAAGTAATTGCAGGAGTTGAATTAAAAAGGATTCATCCGGAAAAGTACTTATCCATGGGGTTCGCCAGTCATGTTTTCAAATGAAGAAAACGATACCCTCTGAATTTCAATGGATTATCAGAAGTAGAACTAGTTGATGGTCAAGAACCATTATCCCCTACCAATGATTATTTATCTCTTTGACCAGCTTCAAGGAGATCGGGTGTTCTCTATGATTGACTTGAGATTAAGATATCATCAGTTGTCCATTAGACCTTTCGATATACCTCTTATAGGATTTCAGAGCAGATATGGTCTGTACGAGTATGTAGTTATGCAGTTTGGTCTCACGAACATGCCTAATGTTTTCTTGTCATTTATGAACCAAGTGTTTCATCCTTACTTGGATTATTTTGTGGTAGTCTTCATGGATGATATCTTGGTGTACTCTCACACTCGACACAACCACGATTCCCATTTTGAGTTCATTTTGAGTACACTAAGAGAGCATTTGTTATATGATAATCTCTCAAAATGATACTTTTGGATACACAAAATTAAATTCATGGGTCATTTTTTATTAGAGACATAAGTATCCTTAGACCCAAACAAAGTGAGGGCAGTAGTTTCCTAGGAGTAGTGAAAGAATTTCTTTGAGTCAAAGAGTTTTCTAGGGATATTTGGTTACTACAGACGTTTCATAAACGAATTTTTACATATAGAAGTGCCACTTACGGGCCTGACTAAGAAGCGTGCAATTCACTTGTGATTAGATTCTAGTGAGTCAGCTTTTTAGGAGTTGATATGGAGGATGAATTCATCATCGATACTAGTTTTTTTAGAGCCAGGAAGGAGTTATATAGTTTACAGTGATGCATGAGGTATCAGGATGGGGGAAATGCTTATGAAGGGTGAAGGAGTCGTTGTATATGTGTCACGAAAATTGAAGCCACATGGGAGGAACTACTTGATTCATGATCTTGAGTTAGTTGTAGTTTTTCATGCTTTACGTTGTTGGAGACATTGTCTTTTGGGAGAGAATTTTGGGGTTTTCACCAACCACAAAATTCTCAAGTATATCTTCACTCAACACGATCTGAATCTGAGAAAACGAAGGTGGGTTGAGTACCTTTATTATTTTGACATTGAGCCTTCCTTCACAGTTGAAAAAGGTAATGTAGTGTCTGATGGGTTGAGAAAAAAGAAGTAGATACATGTAGTTCAGGAGGCCAGCAGGGAGTGGTAGCTTGTGTCTCTATTTTCTGAGATGCATTTGGAGGTGCATGATAGATAGGGTCAGAAGTTTCATTCTTCTTTGGTGGTTAACTCTACTCTATATGATCGGATCTGAATGAGGTAGCTATCAAATTCAGAAGGCCTAGTCCTATAGGAGAGTGTGTCAGGGGAAGACCCTATTCTTTGATAGACCATTGTAAAGGATGAGATCTGGCATTTTCATGGATGTGTGTGGGTGTCAGCAAACATACGAGAGGAGATAATGCGGGTTTTACCTTCCTCAGTTTCGGTAGTTCACCCTGGTTTCACCAAGATATATCGAGATCTACACCATCAGTATTGGTGGCCATGTATGAAGAGAGATGTTGTTGGGTTTTTCATGAGGTGTTCCACCTATTAGTAGGTGAAGGTGGAGCATCCGATACCAATAAGGCTTGTGCAGTAGTTACTGATTCTTGAGTAGAAGTGGAATGATGTCACGATGGACATCGTGATTGGCTTACTGAGGTCGCCTTGAAGGAATGATGCAGTTTGGTATGTTATTGAAAAACTCATTAAGTTTTCTCACTTCTTACAGATCAAGGAGACCTTCAGTGTTGATGAGTTGGGAAGGTTGTACATCTAAGATATTTTATGTTTACATGGAGTTCCATAGTCCATAATTTCAGATAGGGATGCATGTTTTACTTCTTGGGTCTTGAAATGACTTCAGAGGGATTTGGGTACACATGTACATCTTGAGTACAGCTTACCATTCTCAGACAGATGGCCAATCCGCGTGTACGATTCAGGTTTTGGAGGTCATGTCGAGAGAATGCGTTCTTGATTTTGGTGTTTCTTGGGAGAAGCACATAACTCTTGTGTAGTTTTCCTACAATAATAGTTTTCATGCAACTATTCAGATGGAACCTTATGAGGCATTTTACGGTAGGCCATGCCGATCACCCCTATGATGGCTGGAAGTAGGAGAGGCAGCTATGTTGGTACCTTGTATTATCCAGAAGTCCATAGAACAGCTAGAGTTGGTTCAGAAGAGGATGGCTACTGTCTAGTCATGGTAGAAGTCTTATGCTGATCGATAGATGTTAACTTTGGAGTTTGTGGTTGGAGATTAGGTATTCCTTCATGTCACACCGAGGATGGGACACATGGGGATTAGGAGATAGGGTAATCTTTCGTCGATGTATGTCAGGCCGTTTGAGGTTTTGGAAAAGGTCAGACCGGTTGCCTATTGATTTCAGTTACCTCAGAGGTATCGGTCTATGCACGACATCTTCCACATTTCTCAGCTTCGACATTACTTCATAGACTCATCTCATGTCTTTCAACCTGATAAAGTTAAGATTGAGGTGGATGCATCATTCAAGGAGCATCCTATCCAGATTTTTTATCATAGTACAAAGGTTTCTGTGGCCTATCTGTTCCTCTAGTATGAGTGAGATGGAAACACGGGTGGGTACATGATGAGACTTGGGAGAGGGATGTCGAAGTATGATCATAGTGGCTAGAGCAGTTCGAGGATTCTTCTTTTACTCCACATTGATAGGGATATTCAGGGATGAATTTCTTTATGGGGGTACATTATAAAAACTTGGATCATCTTTTCAGATATGTCTTTCTTTTTTGGTTGTTTATAAGAAAAATATGAGTTTCTGGAAATTTCAGGAGTACGCACCATGTACTTATAAGTACACTTCGTGTACCCTATTACCATAGGTAGCCATGTGTTTTCCATGTAATGGTAGAGCACATGGATGTGTATAGGTGACCTGGAGACCGCCTAATGTGGAGGATGGTTAAGGAGAGCACACACTGTGTACTTTTAAAGAACACTCCATGTACTTTTCTTTTTAATTGTTAAATCAGACCGGGGTCACGTCTCGTTCAGAAGAATATCTTCTTCTAGGTCCGCCTTGTCTAGGAGAGAACAAGACCAATAATTATTCTCCAAGCTCACGATATTCCATCAATTCTCTGAATCAAACGTTGTTAATTGTGTTGGAAACGCTACAGTAAACGCTTCCTTCTTCTAGAGAATCTTTTCCAGATTCCTCTTCTTTTGTGAGATATCTGTGGTTGAATGTTTTTTATAATTTCTGTAGATATATGGTATAATATAATTATTCAAGGCCTAAGGTTCACATATATCAATTTTATAACACCGAGGTAGGGGGTTTAGGCCTTTCCTTCGTTAGTTATTGAGATATATGTGAAAAAGTGCTCAATACCTTTGTTTGGGGTATTGTGTGTTTATGGTTTTTAGCTATGTTAATGCCTTCTATGCTTTGTGTGCCTAAGTAGAGGATTTATGATTTTAAATAGGTTTATTTAACTTTCTATGGATGTGTTTCCCATGTTTACTTGATATTGACCGTTTGGTTTAGCTTTGACTGTTAGGCTACTTTGTTATCCATCCCTAATATTGTTAGGATGGAGTAATTTTATCTGAAATGATGTGAGATTCTGTAGACTGTTTATCCAAGTAGTTCTTGAGGTTTAATTTCATTTCCATTTATCATTTTTATAATATTGATTTACAAAGGTCTGCAAGAGCATGGTGTAGTAGACCATAGGTAAAATGGATGCTTTGGGCTTCTCTAGAGTGTCTGTTTACTTTTACATTACGAGACCATTGGGGGGATGGACTTTGTGCTCCCTCTGAGTGTCTGTAGTTCCATATTGTGAGACCACAGTGGGAATAGGATGTTGAGTGATTCTATAGATTGTCAATATTTCTTGATACATGACCACAAGGGGTAATTGACGGTGAGTTCTTCCTTAGAGAGTCTATGCTAAAGTTGAACAAGAGGGGTTAGACTGTGAGTACATTATAGAGGGTTTATTGGGTTTGATTGGTTAAGCTAGAGTGGTTAGGATAAGAGTACTTCCTAGTGGGTTACTTGTTTAGATTATATTCCAACTTTATATATGAAAAATATTACAGTTGAAACTGTGGGATTGTTTACTTTTGAGTACTTCCTTGTTTACTTCTTCTTCTTTTTCCTACCATAAAAATTAACTAACTATTAGGCATAGATCTTTGGGTGTTTTCCTACTGGGATTCATCTCACTCCCTATTTGGGTCATTCTTTTGGGCCCAGATAGATTATATTACAGCATGTATATATAAGGGAAAGTGCCCTTCTACATTCGGTACTTGATTGTTGTAGAGTTGGAGAGCGTGGGACCAAGTTGAGGCTTGCGATGCTATTGGAGTTTATTTTTTTTCTTTTTTCTTTGGTTTAGTATTGTATTTCCACATTGTGAATTGTTTGGATACTCTCCAAGATATATATACCATGAAACATTTTTATATATGTTCTCTAGTTTATTATTACTTTCAGTCTTCCGCAATTTACTTATTGCATGTTATTACAACTTACACTATTGTTATCTATTTATTTCCATAGCATTACTCTGCCAATAAAGGAATAGTTTCCCCACTATCACTCCCAATTCCCTCTCTGCTAGTTGGTAGCCTCCGGTGTTTGGGGAATGTCACTTGAGGCCATGTGATCAACTAGGTATGGGGCACCCCCGGGTGGCTACCAGAACCTGTACGTTACAGTATTGTCATATCCATACATTTTGAGTAGGTATCTGATATACTAATTTTGGAATACATAGGTTCCTTTTGGTTTTTGAGATATTTGGAAACCTAAAAATAATTTTAACACACCCATCATAACCATTTCAAACTCAAATTTAATTAGATTCAAAAAATAATTAGTTAAGGATTGTTGAGTTGAGCCGAATAAAATGTCATAAACATAAATTTAAAATTCCAAACAATTTTTTTTTTCATTTTTATAAAAATATTTGGCCATATGGTACCTTTTTTCTAATTGTATTTTAAAACAAATGATGTGATTCTATCATACCATGCTCTTTGGTATTGTTTAAGTCCATATAGATCATTGGTAAATTTAAAAACATTATTAGGATGTTTGGGATCTACAAAACCAGTGGGTTGGTCAACAAAAAAATATTGTTGAAAAAAACCATAGTGAAAAGAAAATTTTAAAAACATTTGATAATGTTTGAAATTGAAGTATGCTACAAAGACTAATAGAATTTGAATAGATTCAAGTCTAGCTACTGGAGCATAGGTTTCCTCATAGTCTATTCCCTCTTGTTGATTATATCCTTTAACAACAATTCCTTCATTACTTCTTACTATAACTCAATTTTCAACATATTTGTTTCTTAAAACCCATGTCACACTAATTATAGTTATTTATTTAGGTCTTTTAACCATGTCCCAGACATGATTCCTCTCAAATTTATTTAGTTCTTTTTGTATTGCTTTAATCCAATCTTTATCACATAAGGCATCATTCAATGTTTTAGGTTCTAATTGTAAAACAAAGGAATGACATTATATTTCATTTTTCAAGGAATTTAGGGTCTTTATAGGCTGATTTAAATCTTCAATGATATTATCACTGGGCTGATCCTTAAGAAACAAATAATTTTGGTTTTGTAAAACCTGTTCATCAACATATGATAGAATATCTTCTACGGTAAATGATTCAGAACCATTTTCTTGAGAATTTCCTTTTTCAAAAGATGTTTTAATCAAAGATTGATAATCAGTTTTGTGAAAATACACCAGTTGATGTAGGTAGGGATTATTTAAAAGCAAAGGGGTTAGTTTCAACTAATTTAACATGCATTGTTTCTTTAACAGTGCTAGAGATTTCATTAAAATCCTTTTAATCCATAGATGTTGCGGAAAAACCTAGAAATATTCCTTTATCAGATTTGGATGAAAACTTATGTAAATTTTATTTTGTATTCAATATGAATACTTTTCATTCAAACACTCCAAATTATGAAACTTTTTCTTTTCGGCCAATCCACAATTCATAAGGCATTTTGTTAAAAAAATGTATAATTAAAACACGATTTATAGTATAACATGCAGTACTATCTTCTTCAACCAAGAAATTATTAGTAATTGAGTATTCACACAACATAGTTCTTGTCATTTCTTGAAGAATATGATTCCTTCTCTAAACAACACCATTTTTCTGAGGGGTTCTTGGAGCTAAAAAGTTGTGAGTAATATGTTTCTTACTACAAAAGGTTTCAAAATCCTAATTTTGAAATTCTACACCATTATCACTACATATAGTTATCAATGGTAGGTTTTTATCATTTTTAACTTGTGATCTAAATGTTTTGAAATATAAAAAGGCTTTAGATTTATTTTCTAGAAAATTAACCCATGTAAATCTAGTATAGTCATCATCTAAAAAAATACATAGTACTTTCTTCTGATGCTTCTAATTTTTATACTACAGAAGAGATCCATGTGAACTAGCTGTAATGCAATAGAAATTGAAACTTCATTGATTTATTTAAGGCTTGTTTAATGTTTCCTTCCATATCGTCAAGGGTCACAAACCTTGGAAGAATCAAACCTAAGATCCACAAGATCGCTAAAAATTATTTTCTTGGAATTTTTACAAAGGTTTATTAGGTCGCATTGTCTAAACTTCTATGCCATAACTAGGATTGGTCTTACATTGCAATTAAGCAAGGTAAGTCTTGGCTCCTAAGGTCTTCTATATTGATTGTGTATACATTCTTGTTCCTATGGGAAGAAAGAATGAATTCATCCTTGGAATTTACTAAACATTTATCATTCCTAAAATTCACAAGTTATCCCTAGTCACATAATTGACTTATGTTTATAAGGTTGTTCTTAAGACCTTTTACCAAAAAAACATTTGAAATTAAAACTTTTCATAAAGAACAACATTAACTATATGAATGATCTTTCCCTGAGCATTATTGATAAAGGTCAATCTTCCACCTTTCATTTCAATAATATTTTCAAAGAAATATTTTTTACCTATCATGTGTCGAGAACAACCACTATCCATGATCCTAATGTTATTGTTGTTGGTACACTTATTATTTTCCTAAAAAAGACACAATTAGTTTTTCGGAACCCAATCTTTTTTTGGATCTGGAAATTATAGATAACAGAATTTTGGGAATCATCATTTGTTTTTCAAAATGGTATTTTTGAAATATTAAAGAGTGAATTTTATTACAATAAAAAAATCTTTCCCAATGTCCACCACATTGACATTTTGTACAAAATGGATCACTTTGGGGAATAAAATAGTTATTACAAAAAATTGATTTTGAGTGAGTGTATCCAAATACATAAGTATTCCTTAATGGAATAATTTGAGAATACATATTATCATTGTTTTCATTACCACATGTAATGTTTCATAAATTTTTATTAAGAAATTTCAGACTTTAATCTAATGACTAAATTACCATTATCACAAGAAATTTTTTTGGAATTTTTTTTTCAAAAACATTTTTCTTTAAAACAAGTAGTTCAATGTCTTTAGAAAGTTTATCCTTCTCAGAACTAACTTTATTTAAATAATTTGAAATATTTTCATGATCAATAGTTTTATGATCATGATATTTTTACAGATCTGATACATCTTTTGTAAGAATTTATATTATTGAATTTTCCTTATCATGTTTTTTTTGAGTTTTGAATTTTCATTCTCAGGTAATTTTGAAAATCTTGATACTTCTTCAAATGAAGTAAAATTGTCCTCTATTGAGGAAGATTCTTCATTAATGGAGTAAGAATGTGCCTCATTAGATTAATTTTGATTTAATAATATATTTTATGGGATTCAGCATTGAGTACATAGCCATGTAGTAATAATATTCAATTGGTAGTCTGGCTATGAGTCATATGTTTCTCTGACCATAAGATTCGTAATATGAGGATTCTTCTAACGAATCACCCCCACTTTCACTCCATGTATCATTTTCCATCAAAAAATTATTTTTCTTTTACATGAAATACCGTTTCTTTTTTCTTTTGGAATGTTTATCTTTTAAGTCATTTCATTTTAGAAAAGAAAAATATGGGCTAACATGACTTGCTCTTTTGAATTCATAACAAGCGACCTCGTAATATTTATTTTATTTTATATCTTTATTTTTGAATATGTATTGAATATATTTATTTTCAACAACAATGTTCATCCCTCGAGTAAGATCAGATAACTCATTATCTGAGAGATCACTATCACTTGATTCTGATATAACAACAGCTTTATTAGATTTGGATATTATTATCATTTATATTGTCTTAGCTTTAGTAGTAGTAAAATATACACTCCCATTTACATTCATCTTCTTACTGAAATAACCATCTCTTTTCATTGTAGTCTCATGTTGATGTAGAATTCCCAATAACTCATCAAAAGTTATTTGAGTAACATTCCTATTTTCATCAATAGCTGTTCTTTTTTATTCCCACTCGTTAGGAATAAAATCAATAATATTATCCACAAGTTCTTCATCATCAAGACCCATTTCACCCATAGATTGTAGATTGTCAATGATTCTCATAAACCTTTGTTTCTCCTTGCATAGTGGTTCTCCAAAAATAAAAATAATCCCATGATATTTTTCTTGATGCATTACTCTTTTTGTTTCTATGACTCTGGTTGTAACAACATGCATGACCTCCATTTTCATCTAGATACTATTGGCTACTTCACAAGATGATATCTAAATATATATATTCCTAGTCATGGAACACAACAAAAAATTAAGTACCTTTTAATTCAGTTTATATTATTGTTTGTCTTGATTGGTGAAGGTATTGACATCCTTGTTTGGGATTTTATAACCTCCAATAAGAATGATAATGTTGTCCACTCCAGTATTAATAACAAAGGTCTGCATTTGATATTTCTAGTACTTATAATCATTTAAATCGAATATAAGTGGTTTATTTGGATTTATATATTCAATAGATCCAATACTCATTCCTTCCATCATCAAAAATAATAAATTTCTACTCCACGCGTTAGTGTAGAAAGTAGCTATAAGAAAATGATTTGTAGAAGAAATACAATTGTGTTTTAAGAAGAAATAAAGCATGTAATACAAAACAGTGTAAACCTCCTATAATACCAATTATTGGATTATAATATAGATGCATATGTCTAATAGATATCACAATACAAGAATGGGTGAATTTTAGGTTAAAACAATTTGTATATAAACACTTAGTTTAAGAGATCTTAAACCAATACAATTTAAAACTAGTATAATTAATCATACAAGACTTGGATCTGATAGATAAGATTTGAAGTAATGCTATAAGTATTGTAAAAACAATTGAATTTGAGATGAATAAAATGATCAAGGTAATAAAAAACTAAATTATTATACCATACATCTTATAGAATCGACTAATACAATAGGTAATGAAAGAATCATGATTGAATAAATTACAATTGAAATGAATATGAAAAATAGCGGAATTAATACAGTTCCTTTTCTAATACAAATAGCAGTGAAATTGTAAAAGTATTAAAATTATTTTAACCAAAAGAGTAGGGTATCTTTTCTCCAAGGATAAAGGTATGTCTTACCACCACCTTGGTAATCCCATGATACGATGACAAGAACGATTGTCTTCTTATCCCCAGAAGTCCTTGATTAATAAGGTAATCGCCACCTTTATCCTTCAAGAAATTGAAGGCCCTCGATACGATGATCGGTAGCATGTCTTCCTAGCCTCGTAATCCCTGGATCATTATCAAAAATATAGGCCACATAAAGTATAAAAAAAATAAATTATAGAAATACAAAAACATGGAACATGTTGTTCACTTCTTGTGTCATCAAGGCTTTCACAAGAAGTAAGTGAAAAGTCACAAAATCTCTCTCTAGAACTTCATAGATGAAAAAGTTATCTATTCTGGTTTGAATGGCCTCATATTTATATGATTTAGGTTCCAACAGTCATATTTTCTCCAAGTTTTATATTTCTCAGAAAAAACAGAGGGACTTGGACACCTAACATTACAACGTTAAAAAAGAGAATACATGACAACGTCTTGATTGTTAAAAAACAAACTCAATGACATCATTTTAGTTAGAAATATGTAAGTAAAATGTGTAAAACAATTAGTATGAGATACATGAAATCAATATTGAAATGATGATAAGAGTGTAATGGATTTAATAAGTGCAATACATAACATGTTTTCTAGGATTATAATGATAATAATACATATCAGTTAAAAATTATAACCTAGTTATGATTATTAAATTGGTTATGATGCATGATATTTCATCTGGTTATGATTCTTAGATACAAAATATAATAAGATAATAATGCAAAACTTGGTCATGCTATCTTGATTACAATAAAAAATTATGATTTAGTAATTAACTTGGTTATGATGTATAAATACAATGCGATACTTAACCTAGACATGATGTATAATACATGAGATTGTGATACTATTCTTATCTGGATTATGATACACTTTTACGAGGCAGTACTTAACCTGGTTATGATGAATATTTATGATTCATTACTTAACCAGGTTATGATTTATTATCATAATGTAATATAAATCCATGTTATAATTCTTGACTATGATGCTGTGCATAAACTAGTTACAATTCAGAAACAACATATAAAACAATGTGTATGAACAAAAAACACGACTTTCATAAGGATGCATTAAAGATGAAAAACAAAGTGAGTGATTATGATTTTTAAAACAACATACATGATAAAAAATATATGTGATTACAATATGGGTGCTTTTTTATTTCCAGAAAAAAATGATTGATGGAAAAGTCGAAACATGTTTTGACTCATCAACAATTACCTCCTCTTTGAAGAACCACAATTGGATATCTCTATAAAGAACAAATAAATATCCTTTTAAGAAGAAAATAGCCTTTATAATGTATATAAAAAAGTTAATACGTGATTTGGAAGGGTTTTGTGATGAAAAGTGTCTCATTAAGTGTCATTAATTGTTGAGATGTGGTGTCTATATATAAGTGAGTAGAGAGGTACGCTGAGAATTACTGAAGGCATTAAATGAATATAAATTAATTTTTATTTTCAAGTCGATCTAGATTTTTATATTTATAATATAGGATAAAAATAAGAAAAAATCCTCTCATAAAATAATATATATATAAAATTATGTGATGTTTTAACTATTATTTATTAGTTTTAAACCTCATTAACCCTTTTGAAAAATACTATAATATCAAAGTTGATTACTCTTTAGGGGTAAAGAGTGTTATTATGAAAGGAAATGTTACAAATAAGTGGACTATGGATGAAATGATCGACCATATCCCATTAACTAGGGCAGGATAAGATTTTTGGGAAAATTAATTCGTTTAAAAATATATTATTTAATATATGATGAAATAAAAATCATTTTGAGACTATTCAAAAATGTGAATTTAAAAAAATAAAGGTGCTAATATAATTAAAATATAAAATACTAACACATCCCCAATAGATTATATTTATCCAAAAAATATTTTAACACCATAATTCATTAAAAAAATATTACATTTTAAATTTTCTAAAATCATTTACATTATTTTTCTACAATTTTAAAATGCCTTGTGTCAGCATGGAATAAATATTTAAGGATATTATTCAATAATGGAAAATAAAAAATAAATTAGCATGAAAAAAAATTAATCCATATTTCAAAGCACCATTTATAATTGAACTACCCTTTATAGAACCCATAAGATCTCATATACACTTTAATTTAAGATTATTTTTCCTTGAAAGACATTCTAGAGGTTTTGAGGGAATGCGGTTCTAAAATGGTGACTTTTGGATAAGAGAGACCATTAATAGTGAGTATTTGTCATTATTACAAGACATGAAAAAACCGTGTGGTAAGGTTTTTTATTTTAACAATGAGTTTCTCATGGTTTAACTCTATTAAAGAAAATGTGAGGCTCTCTGGGGAAAACAATGTGGGGTGTGGGTGTTTTTCTAAAGGTGTTTCACAATTTGATAAATAGTGAGACTTTTCCAAGTAGACCATGTGACTTATCTTTTTTAAATAGATACTAGAAACACAATGTTAGGGATTAGTTTTTCTAACCATGTGGGATAACTATGAAAGACACTCCAAACCTTTAAGAATAATTTTTTTACTCTTTCCACCTTGGTCATTTTTATGCCCATTGAAACCTAATATCATTTAGTATCACCTAATATATCCCTATGAATCTAGATACTTCTCCCTTATGATTAACAGTGATTCCCCTTCAATATTTGATGGATATATAAGGGTTTATTTGGATTTTTAACTAGTTTTTTATTCATTTATTATATACTTTCAAGATATCTCTTCCCCTTGTGTCATTGGATCCCATTTGGGTTGTGAATGTTAAATATAAGGGGTTTTGTGGAGTCTTTTTTTGTGTTTTTATGCATCTATGATCATGAGGACCCAATATACTCTCCCATGATATATTTAAATGATGGGTTTATGTTCTACAACTTTATTAAGTTAAGTGTCCCTATAATAAAGGTTAACTATATTAATTGATTATTATCATTGTAAATTTATTCTAGTTGTTAATTTAATTTAATTTCATTGGGATTAAAATTTTTTTGGAAGTAATTAATTTTTAAAGGGATTTTTATTTTAAATCATATTGTGCACACCAACAATTTGATAAAATTATTTAATGGTGGTTTTGGATTTAAAATGAGATTTATATAATTTAATTGGATATAATTTTCTTTGAAAATGTTTTATAAATTGTTAGAATGGAATTTTAAATGGTTTAAAACCAATATAGAACATTGGGTATCCTTGGGTGAGTTTGGTGGAGACATGTCACTCGTTGTTTGTGTAATGTCACTATAGGTTATACCATCTAAATCCACAATAGTTCTTGATTGGAGATTTATTTTTATGTATAGTACATATGCCTATATGTCATATCCTAAATGGTGTGCTATTTATTTATCAATGTATTATCACATGATGGATTATTTCCTGGTTATTCTCTCACATTCTATCACATAATCTATTGTCTCATGGTTATATTGCTTATAATATTATCTTATAGTGTACCTGGAGATTTTATAGATTATGATTTCTTAATCATCACATTTAATTTTTATATTCAATTTCTTCGGAATATTATAGGATTTTATAAAAAAATTATTTACAATTGGTTTTGACTTATGAAAATGGTTTGTAAAATTATATTATCCTTAAATCTAGAACTGTTGAATCCTTAATATTATACATTGTATAGATTCTCTGGTGGAATCCTATTGTTCTTATTTCTAAAGAACTAATTATTTACTTTGGGTGGTTGTAGATATTTCATTACATGACCTAGGTAAATGTAAAGGCATTATGCAATATACTAACTTATCATTTCATAGTAGCCTTCACAGAAAAATGGTTTTGAGGGGATGGTTGGCCACTTGGAGACCGTATGGTCTTATCTTATCATACTTTATAGTTTACATAGTTTGTATTGGGTTTTATAGAACTTGTATGTATCATTCCCTTACACTTTTTTCTCTAGTTTTATGTATCATTTTGTTGTATATGAGACTTGTTACTATTTTTTTATTCCGACTAACTACCAGGATGGGTCGGATTAGGTGACATGTCTTCTTAACCTATGATGGTTCATTACAGAATGATATAAAAGAAAAATACCTTGCTTGAGGTGTGATAGCATTTCATGGGTTTTGTTTTATCTCTTGGGTAGATAATATTTATGACCATCAGGATTCAATAGTGATTGATGGATGGTACATAGCTAGCTTACTTCTATATATGAAGTCGAGTTATCATGGTTGGTCATAATTTTTTTACCATGTTTTAGTCTTGGAGTTTGAGTTCATTGGAATAAAATATATGGGAATTTTATTAAAATGGAAATTCTAGTTTTTATGGTGTTTTGTTTCCTCAGTAGAAATCATATTGCTTTATATTGCATTAATTTTCATCCATTGACATGAATTCTTTGAATTTTGACTGATATTTTATTTATTTTTTATTAACAAGTTGATTGTTAATGTATAGTTTTTATTGGATTATGCCTCTTATAATTGATTTTCTGAATTCAGATGGGGATGCTATGGGATAGGTTTTGTAGGTGAATCCTTTGGTGGACCCTTCTTTGTTCGATGCTATAATCTGACCTATCAAAACTTTGTGTTAAGTAGTTGTCGGGAACCTAGGATGTATAGTGTAACATGGATCAAAATTTACTAAGAAACATACAACCATATTCCATAATGAAAAAGGATTCTAGTAATATAAGGATTGACTTGATCGATTTGATATGATCGTCATCTTCTTTAAAAAACCAGATGATTTTAAGGTGGGCTATTCCATGCACATGCTCATGGGATCGAAAAGGGTATGGTGGGGATCTATTGAGTAGGATATGATATACGAGGATATTACATATAATTCTTTGAGGAAAATAGTTATTCAACAATTTTACTATAGTATGTTATGTGAAACAAATACCTTTGATTTTTTGACCATGAAGAAAGTGGATCATATCATTCTAGAGTCTTCCACCAGCTTTTATAAGTTGATTTATTTAGAACTAGACTTAGTCGACAATTTATACCTGAAGCCTTAAAAGTTTAAGTTGGGATTGAAAATTGTTTTGGGTTGATGTTGATTCTCAAGTGATTTCCATCCATCATAAAGGTAGTTTACAAAGAATTATTTAGATATGGTTAACATAGCTAGAAATATTGGTCTTGGTGAAGATTCAGTTGGTGCGGTTGTTAAAAAGGGTGTGTCTTTTGGACAGAATAGGAAGTGCATGGTTGTTTTGTTTTCTTTAGGACCAATTTTTGGTGCTTTGTCAGGGAAGCAACCATTTTTCAGCTACCACTGTGAAATGTGCGATCATACTAATCCTAACAATATTGAGAATCATTAGAATTGTTTTTTTCATATAATAAGATCAAATGAGGCATTTTTTGAAAGGACATCCCATGGAATTATGATTAGATCTACTCTCACCAAGGGTTTGTTGGTTCGTAACATTTCTTACAAGGGTGGTAGGTCTAATCATCATACCAAGGGGGATGCCCATTAGTCTAATACATGATGACATTTTTCTGTAGAGTGTGCGCCAATGGAATATGATGAATTTAAAACTAATATTAGATGTAAGATGATTATTTATTCTATTATGGTGCTAAACATACATGATACAGGTTTCAATCATTCTTATATTTCTTCAGAGTTTTTTATGTTATAGGATTATGTTTAAACATATTCCATTCCTATTGGATATTTTACTTCCTTTGGGGAAGAGGTCCAAATAAGGGTTCAAATTTATCATGTGTCGGGTAATGATATCTTAATTCGATGTGGTGTGGAACTTTTTAGTTTTTGATATTGACATATTCAAACTAATACATCGCATGGATTAGCTGACAAGAGTTAAGGACAAGATAGACATTTATCTTTTTCAGGTTCAATTTTTTATCTTCCAAAGGGGTTAAACATTTTTTATAGTGAGTGGGACTCTAGATCATGAATTACAGGTCATGTTTCTCCTTATTCAAGGATAATATTATGATAATTGTTAGAGATTATTATTAACGTTGTTGACCCCTATATAGGATTTCTACTTCATGTAGTGGGGTGTTCTCACCCCGTGGTTTGTTTGGATTTTTTGGGTAACCACCACAAAGATAAGATCAATTTTTTATTTAACTTATTCCTAGAATGATACCAATTTTTAATCCATCTTATGGAATGGAACCTACTGAGTTAGTGTAACGTAATGTCCAACTTGAGAACCTTGAGTCTAAGTGATTTATTTATCCTAGTGTTTCACCATGGAATTCTCTTGTCATCTTTCCTAAAAAGTTATATGGAAGTATTTGACTTTTACTAGATTATGGAAAGTTAAATTAGGTGACTATTAAGAATAAATAACATGTTCCTAGTATTTATGTCCTTTTTTACGATCTTATACCAAGTAAAAATATTAGAAGTCAGTATTGAACTTTTTAGTTTTTGGATATTCCATTCAGTGTCACTAAATATCCTATGGTATTTAAAGATTTGATGAATCAAATACTTTAGCAATTATTGTAATATTTTTTAATTGTGTTTGATGATTGAATTTTGGTGTACTCCAAGTTAGAGGGGGAGTATCATGACCATTTGGTTTTCATTATTTTAATATTGAATGGACATGGTCTATAAAGTATAATTTCAAAATGTTAATTTTGGATTTGGGATGTGACATTTCTAGGGGATAACATATCTGAGCGGGTTATCTTAATGGATCCTAAGAAAATATTGGCAGTTATGTCTTATAAGAAACCTAAAAATGTTATTGAGATCTAGATATTCTTAGTAATGGATGGTTAATTTAGATGGCTAATTCAGGATTCGTCCATGATCACATCTTTAATGATAGATTTGCCATATAAAGGTGTAAATTTGGAATGGAATAATAAAATTTTATATAACTTTTGAGGAGATAATGGTGAGGCTTAATTCATCCCTAGATTTGATTCTTAATAAATTGGGTCTGTGTTAGGATTATTTATTTGATGATTTTTGTAAGGGTTTGAGATGTGTCTTAATTCGAGTGGAATAATTGGTGGTATATAGATCTCACTAGATATTATATAATGGGGGAACTTCCCTACCCATGATTTTTATTTGGTAAAAATAATGAATGCACTCAAAGTATTGAGTCAATATCAAATTGGGGAGTGGTTTATATTTTATTCTAATAATTAGAGCTTGAAATAAATTTTTATTCAGAGGGATCTTAACTTGAGACAAAGATACTAGGAAGAGTATTTTCAGACATCGAATTTTTATATTTCATACAGTCGTAGGAAAGGTAATGTTGTTACTGATTCATTGAGATGAAAATTATTGACACAATACATGAAGAAATTAGTTGAGAAGTGGTCGGTGCAGAGTTTGATTAATGAGATGAGATTTTGTGTGGAAGTGTTTGGTGGATATGTTTTCTTAGTATAGATGAATGTTGAATTTAATTTTTATGAGAGATTTTTTCTTTATCAGGTGATAGTCACCAAGCTCCAACACTTTGGTAAAATATTTTATGGTGGGGAGACCTCATGTGGGTTGTCCCAATCCACCAATAGAGTGTTATTCTTCCATATAAAGTTAATTTTTCTGATTTATTTTTGGCTTGACATGATGGATAATGAACACCCGTATTGTTGGTGCATACTCCTTGGGGATACCTAGATATTTCATGACTTGAGATGTCAGTATTGGTGGAGGAGGATGTGGTGGTCGATTATAGATTTATTATTACAGAGTCTCACTTTCAATAAAAATAAGGTGAAAAAATAATGACCTGTTATTTTTATGGAAACAATTTAAATTCCAATTTGGATGTGGGATGATATTTATTTGGACTTCATCATTAATTTTACACATACACCTAGTAGTAAATATATGATTTGGGTGATCATTGACTAACTTATGAAATCCATTCATTTAATACTGATAAAAGATATGATGCAAGTGGAATAGCATTGAGACTTGTACATTAAATATATTGTGTGACTTTATGGGTTCCTTAAATGATTGTTTTTGATAGTGAAATAAGGTTCACATCTAGGTTTTGGAATGGTTTTCATGAGGCATTGGGTTCTAGTTGAAAGTAATCATGGATTATCTTCAATATATGTATGGCTAAATAGAGAGATTTATCTTGGTTATTGAAGATATACATCAACCTTGTGATCTTGATTTAGGTTGATATTGATAAAATATTTTAACTCTAGATGAATTTTTTTATTTCCAAAGTAATTAGGCTTCAATAAACATTGATTCCATTGAAGCCTTATATGGGTGGACATATTTGTCTCCCTATTTCTAGGTAGAGTTGGGAGACTGGTCCTTATTTAGGTTGAGTCTCATTTACGAGATGACAAAAATGTATATTTTATTTATAAGTGGTATGTAATAGAACATAGCTAAAAAAATCATATTTGATCCATCATTATCTACAGTGAGAGTTTGATGCTATTGATTTGTTTTTTTCTCAGAGACTCACCTCACTTGGGACATCATCAGTTGGGTAAGCAGGGTAAGTGGGCACTCAATTTTTTTTTATCCCATTTGAGATTATGAAGTGACATGGAAAGATTGAATCTTGGATGGACTTAACAGATCACTTGAATTTTATTTATGACATGTTTCTTGTTTTCAAACTGAGGATTTATCAACTAGATCATCCCCATGAGATTGAATGAGAGGATGTTGATATCGAGTCCAATATAACAGTTTCTGAGAATCCAATTAAGATTAAGGATTTGGTGGATGAGGTACAACATGGTAAAATTATTCCCTTGGTCAGAGTATTGTGGAAGTTTGGATGGTATATGCTGGAGTAATGGGTTCATGAATCATGGTTGAGGTAATGGTCCTCTCTTTTTTTAGGTCTAGTGTTATGCAGACTTTCTAGGGACAAAAATATTTTGTGGTGGGGATAGTGGTCACACCTGTCAAATATCAAGTATGATTAAATTTTATATTTGTTTATATTTAAAGTATTTATATTTTTTCATGGGAACTAAGGACACAAATGGATAGTTTTTAATGATATGGACCATGAACATTGACAATTCATGGTTAATACTAACCATGCAGACACTGTGCAATTTTGATCTGTTTTTTAACAATGGGATTTTCAATGGTTGATCATGTTTAATGGAACCATATATATCACTTGGAAAAACCATGTATGGTATGGTTTTTTTTGTACAAGGGGTTTCATGGTTTGAAAAAACATTTTATATTGTCACAGGAGATCATGCATCTTGTCTTTTTAAAGAAACAGTATCCATGCTTGGTTGGTACATAGTTTGTCTAATCGCGTGGCCTAAGAATGAGTGGAACTTTGATCCTTAACAAATTTGGGTTTCATAGTATTTCCCTTGGTATTTTTATGCCTAATAACACACTAATATAAATTATTCTTGACCTAATATTCCCACAATGATCTATATTATTATATATTGAGATTATTGTCAATTTCTAATCATTCTTGATAGATTTTTCAAGGTATGTTCGAGTTTTTAAGCATATTCAATAGACAATCCAAGTACATAGATATAAATCTCATTTTATTATCTCTTTGAATCTCAATATATTAGTGGATTTTAGATCTAAGTCATTTTATTGTGTTTTGATATGTTTTTATTGATCTAGGATCGTCAAGTCCCAATCTACTCTTCCCCGGTCTCCATTTTCAAAGGCATTAGTTCTTCCCTATTATTGAGGTATGTCTCTCCATAAGAGGGTTAATTATATGAATTTATTATTTTTATTTTAAATAAATTTGTTTTATTCATTAAATTAAATTTATTTTTGATTATAATGTATTTTTTAAATAAATATGGTTTTTAAATGGGGATTTATTTAAAAATTCATTTTCCACCACTAGTGTTTGATAAAAAGATTTAATGGAAGTTTGGGATAAAAATTGGTTTTCATGCATTAAAGTGGATTGGATTTTATTTGAATTTTTTTTATAAATTGTGATCAAGTATTATTAAATTCTTTTGGATGAACATATAACATTGTGTAACTTTGGGTGCATTGGGGATGGACATGTGACTCATAGTGTGTCTAATTAAACATGTGGGTTTGTTTCAATTTAGTCTGTGTAATGGAACACAACTTTATACTAGTTGGATCGATTGGATGCCTGCATTGGGGAATTATTTTTATATCTAGTACATATTATCATATGTTAGATCACAAATGGTGTTCTTTTTCAATTATGATTAGATTAGTACATGATGGATTGTGTCATCGACATTTTCTCACAACTTTTCAGATGATGGATTGTGTCATGGTTATATTATTTACATGATTTTATTATGGTGCACCCATAGATTTTATTAATTATGATTTCATGTTTATCACATGTACATGAAATATTATTTTAATTTTTAATATGAAAGGATTTTATGAAAAAGAAATGATGATTTAAAAATGGTTTTGTTTTATGAAAATGCTTTGCAAAATTGTATTTGTTTTAAATATAGAACTAATGAATTATTTATATTATACTTTTTATAGATTCAACAATTATATCCTACTGGTATTTGTGCCCACACCATAATTTGGACTTTTAATGGTTTTAGATGTTGTTTTTTAAGACCTAGAAAATTAGAATGACATTAGGTAGAATTCCAACTTCTCTTTTAATTGTAGTCATCATAACAAGATGGTTTGGATATGATAAATTATCACTTGGATACTTATTGATATTTTCCTATCATTAATTCTAGTTTATCTAGTTTTTGTTGGATTGTATAGACCATGGATATATATATATCTTTTCCACATTATGATCTAGTGGTATGTCTTGTTTTATTATATATGAGACTTGTTTCAGCTATCTTATTGAACCTAAATACCAAGGAAAATCAACTCAATATTATTTTCTAGTTTATAAGGTTTAGTTCATTAAAACCTCTTTTTAACTATATTAAAAAATTAGATATATTAAAACCTAGTGAGTTGTGATTTTTAATCTTTACATAAAATAATATTAATGTCATTATCAATGAAAAATTATACCATGTTTTCATAAAATTGTATATTGGATGAGTAAATTAAAAATAAACTCATACAATTGAAATATTTAAGGAATTAAATATATTCTTAATGTATTATCATATTATTTTTAACCATAAATATCTAGTTTACCCTTACCGAGATGAGAATTATTCACCATAGTTACTCTTAATTATTGATAAAAATACTATTAGTCTATTTAAATAAATTTAAAATGTAATTACAAATATGTAATACATATTTGTGAACTAAATCCATATAATAGGAAGATATTAAATTTAAATGAACCCAAAAAGATGAAGAAAACTGTTCTTTTAAAAAATTAAAATGTTAGTATTCTTTTTATACCAACCTTAAAGATAATGTTGATTACAATGAAATTAATGGAATTATACTTAATAAAATGGAACATATTAAATTTAAAAAACAATTTAAATCAAAATTTACTCTATAAATACATTACTAAAAAATATTGTTTTCAATATTTTCACAATTCACTAAAAAGCAAATTTTGTAGAAAAATACCAAAATTTCACCAAAAGATAATTTCAATACAATGATTCCGAAAAAGTTATAAATTTTATATATAAGGTGTTCTATAATAGAATAAATTTTTTATAATATTCACTCACAAATCCATAAAAACTATTTTTGATGAAAAAATGTTTTGGAAGAATAAAATGACTACTATAAATTGAGTTAGTATTTACTAAAAAATATTCTATAAATTTGTATTGAGTATGCCCATTATACATATATTTCACAATGTGGTTACTCATTTTCATACCCACTAATTAAATATCTTAGTTATAATGACTATAATTAAATTGTAATATTTTTTTATTATATAATAATTCTCTTAAAACGTGGTGTTTCATTTAACGAAAGCTCTTGAATTTTTTATTATTTTATACTATTTTTTCAGGGAGGTAGAGGAACACTATGTGGAAAATTTTATATTCATTAACACTATATATGAGTAACAATTCACTGATTTTATTCCCATGAGTTTTAATATCTTTTGATCTCTATCAAACTTCATGTTCTATTATAACGGATAAACACTACACCCAAAATAATTACAAAATGCACACTATATCACAATAAAAGATCATTCATTCATGTTTGTATTTAAAAGTTATATTTATAAATTTTGGAATTTATATTTGAAAATAGGTCTTCATTTTATGATTTATCATGATAATATCAGGCATAGATGTTTTTTTGGTATTTTTATGGAAAGATTCATTTTTAAGTGAATAGTACAAAATATCACGCTTACAAATACCACAACATTTATTGAATAATTAAGATATATGAATTGATTAAAAATTTATTAAAACATTTATCTATTCAAATATTCATTAAATTAGTAAAATTATCCATTTAAAATGTTTTTTTATGAAACTATTATTAACATTTTTATAATGGATAAATACTTTTTGTCTGAGAATTGTTTTTCATATGTTATATACATACTATTTTTTAATTATTACATATTTAACTTTTTAATTTTAATATGATAAAATGGTTTTAAATTATTTAATAATAATAACAAACTTCCCTAAAAATATTAATTTTAATTTTGTTCATTAAAATAAATTACTGTGGTTAAAAAATAAGTGACCATGGTTAAAGTAAATTTTGGTAAAAGCAAAAACTAGGGAGAAAAAACCTAAGTAGAAGAAAAATCTATCTAAAAATGTGTGTTGATTTGTTTTATTTATCTAATACTCATAAAACCTTCAATATTTTTTTAATTTTCGACTCAGATGCCTTGAATAGTAAGTTATCATTTGATATTGTCTCCAAAATGACAGTCCCCTCACTTATAAAAAAAGACTTCCACCTCCCCTTTACATGGACCCAAAATATTCAAATTACTCTAAAAAATATCCCAATCTTAATTAAACTATATTAAACCATTTTTTTTATCCCCTTGATCCATGTAAAATCCATAAACCTCTCATTTCCATGAGGCCCTCCAATAAAAGGTTTAAATTATTAATGCAAGAACTAATCACATAATTTCTATATTTATTATAAAAATATATATTTTCCATTATATTATATTTGAATAAGAATTATTTTATTAATAAAAATTTATTATGTTAATGTTATAACTCTGATCTACCTTTCCCACCTTAATTGAAAAATGATAACTTCATTCATGTATATATGTAGAATACTGTCTCCAGGATGTCAAACAATTAATTTTTCATAACATAATTATTTGGATGGTTATTAAAGGGAATTTAATGAATAAAATTTATATTTATAAAAATATTAAGATTCAAAAAATGATAAAAAAAATTATACCTTCCTCTAGTTCTACAAAAAAATTAGAATATTGTCAATATATATGTGTGTGTGTGTGTGTGTTGACAATCACCTCCACAAAGTGACAGGTTGTGTGGCTCATAAACAACAAAAATGGATGCTTATAATAATTTATTTAGTGAATAAAAAATATATTTCTGACATGATTATGATTCTAGAATGATAATTCACTATCTAACTTTCTTTCTACACCTTAATAAATGAAAATATTTTCTATGTGTGCATAAAAACTATTGAATCCATGGATGAAGTGTTTTGTTTTTCAACACCACTTTATATTGATAGTTCCTAAAATTTATTTAATGAATATATTTTATATTAAAGTTTAATATATTTGTTGAATAATAATTATGTTGTATAACACAATAATTAATAATTATTATAAACTAACACATTGATATATGTAAACTACTTAAAACATGGTAAACAAGGATTCCTTTTTTTTAAACCATACACATGACTTCCATGGAATTAAAATGTGAATTCATGAATTATTTAAACAAAATATTCTAGTTCCATGACTAATTTTTAATGATGAATCTTTTATTAATAAGTAGGAACCAACATTTCAATTACACAACATTAATGAAACAAACAATATTATTAACACTGAATGATGAAAATTAACTATAAATAATAAATATGTGAGTATACAATGTTTATAGATGATGAATATAAAAGGAAATATATATTAAAAATGTTATGAAATATGTTTTTAATATTTTTATGTTTATTATATAGGAGGTTTAAAATATTTCTTGAAATACAAGATTAAAATGTATGGGTTTTCACCTCAATTTTCTCTATTGAGACATATTCCATATTAAGAACTTTTTTTATTTTTTATGGTGTATATAATACCTCAATGACATATTATATAATGGGTTTCTTTATATTATTTTTATTCAAAATTCCATTTCATGTTCTCTCTTTGATAAAATTCAATTTTAAAGTCACCAATGTGTAATTGTTTATTTTCTAATATCTATCCTTTTTGGTCCAGAATATTTTACCCCGTATATATATTCTTATCCCTGCTAATGTACTCATTTATTACCATGAGAATCAAATACCAGGCTCTCCCCTCAGATGTGAGGGATCTCTACTTATTCCTGGTGTGTACCAGCTTAGGACATAGTTTTGAATGATGTTAGTGTATCTTGGTCTTTGGAAATTAAGGTTTGAGAGGCCACACCTTTTAGACCTACATTATGTAGAATAAGGACTCAATGAGTCTTCATGAAAATAAAAATAAGCATGCTTTTTGTAAGGATCATATCATGTATCCAATGATTTTTGAACTATTAAATCAGGTATAGGATGAAGGAGGGACAAATGATATGATAGAGAAGGACTGGACTCAAGGTAATGCTGATTTGGAATTTTAATTAAAACTAGAAATAGTGTAATGTGATAAAATTAATAGAGTTAGTGCTCATGATATTAAGGTTTCTAAACATGATAACGATTTTCCTTCATTGATACTGATCTATAGTAGGAATAGGAGTATTATTTACATTCCTCAAACAAAAAATTGAATATATCACTGGAGGTGGGCTCTCTCTTCTCTTCTTAGCTCAAACTGAAACACATAAATGGTATAAAGTCTATAGGCAGTCTAAGCCTACCTACTTGGATGTTTTATTTCAATTTGTATGCACTGAAATTGATGGAAACCTACCCAAGGAAGACCCTTCAAGAGTTTATGTGAAGGATTACAAAGTTAAGGGGATTGGAATTGATAAGATGTATCACATTCTGGTTGACTGGGATGACAATAAATTACATCTTACCGAAGGGGAAAATGTTTTAGTGGATGATGAGGGCAATAAACTAGTCACCTATAAGAAATCAAGTTCACAATCCTCCTTTGCACCACCTCTCTAGGGTGTGGTACTATTCAACTTGATATATAGTAAAACTGATGTGGCCGATGACAAAATAATCTTTTCTAGTCTGAATGTCTTCAAAGCTTCCACTGATGTCTAGGAAGATAAAAATGAAGAAAAAGATGGTATTTAAGATGTAGTGGTAGATATGGTTAACGATGGTTCACTTGAAGGAATTCCACAACCAAGGAGGATGACACTATCCTCCAAGCCTCTAGTCCCAATAAAATTTGATTTAATTTGACATACGTTTGAAATAGATCTAATAGTAATGAAATATTCTATGATAAATTTTGAAAAGTTCATGGGTAGTTTCCAGTTGAGGGAACTTCAGGTTTTTAAAAATTTCAAGGAAATGATGAATATGATGGATAAAGAATATGGGTCTATTTTGATATTAAAAAAGGATTTAATTGGAGGAATTAAGCCTCATGATGAGGAAGATGATTCATATGGTATAGATGATTAGGATAAAACATAGTATGATCATAATAAGTAGAGGAGAGGCTGATACCCTAGAGGTTGGGTTGGCTCCCATGGAAGGGGAAAGAGGCAGAGAAAGTGTGACTATTTAATGATATTTTGTTACTTGTGGTGTTTTGTGCCACATTTTACCTTTTCATCCCCATTAATTCCATATTTACTTTATCATTTTTTTAAAAATATTCCAAGACAATGGGGTTTAACTTGTGGTTCACAATATTTCAATTAATAATTCACCCTTGGGGCTTATGGATTTGACAAACCAATTATTAAAAGACTATGTTGAATATTTTGTGGTTGTATTCATTTATGTTATATTAATATACTGTAAAATATATGAGGGTCAAAAGAATTATTTTTAAATCCTTACAGATAATCTTAGAGAAAATAAATTATATTGTAAATTCATATGTGTGATTTTATAGTTGAGGAAGTTTCTTTTCATGGCAATATTGTCCCCAATGATGGAATTTATTTTGAACATTTAAAACAAATTCATCTAAGGAATGGCCCATGATGAACAATATAATCAAAAAAGTAGTTTTTTTCTTAATATGATACTATAAAATATTTTTTCAAACATTTTCTCACTTTTAAAACCCGTTAACCATGTTGACATAGTAATGTGTAAAATTATCATCATCAAAATATTTTGGGGATTTCTTTTGAAACAGATAAATGGGATATGTTTGACGTAATTGTATTTAATTTACCATAATTAAAGAATGGATTTTTAATATATAGTTAATTCCTATGAATAAGATTTTCCAACGCATGATCTTGAAAATATAACTGTAATCTATACAATGAATATATTGATATATTATCTTTATGGGGAGATAATTAACACATAAAACAATAATAAAATTTGAATATATATATATCACATAAATAGAGAATTGAATGAGACAGATGGGTGGATATAGTTACTCAAGGAAAATAATAGTGAAATATACTACCACTATAGTAAGGTATACTAGGTAGAAAACACATTGAGTAGGAAGGACCGTAAAATCTTAATTATGATAAGGTTAAAAAATGATCCGATTTTCCTAGATATAGAGAAGTAGTAAATGGGAATTAAAAAATATGGGAAAATAATTTATTTACAATATAAATTTGAAACTGTCATTATTATAGAATGTAAAGAAGCTTTAATTGTATGAAAAGTGTTTTCAAAAGAATATAAATTTCATGAAATATGGAAAATAAATACAATTCACTTATGAAGATGGAATGATGATATTTAAAAAGAGAAATTATATACCATTAGTACTTGATCTAAAGAGGGAATTGATGGATAAGGATAATATTATAAATTCCTCCACACACCTTGGTAGAAACAAGATGTACAGTGTCCTAAGAGATAAAATATAGTAGGATAACATTTAGTGAGAAATTATGTTCTATGTATCTAGATTCATAGTATACCAATAGATAAAGGATGAAATACATCATCCTAGAGGAGTCATGAAACCTCTCTCTATGCCAACGTGGAACTGGGATATTGTAACAATTGACATTATTACTAGACTCCCAAGGACTCAATGGTAGAATAGTGTTACAGGGGTCATTTAGGATTATCATACCAAGTATTATTATTTCATCGAAATATGAGTGGATTTTACCATGGAACAACATACATAATTATATTAATGAGACATTGAGACTTCTTGGTTCAGGTATATCAATTTTACCTAATAATGAATGTAATATTTCATTGAAATATTGGTGGTTTATTCAAAAGTCTCTCAATATAGAGATACATTTGAGTCCTACCTATCATCCATAAAATTATGAGTAGTATAAAAGGACTAATCAAGCATTAAAGGATATGAAAATTTCATTTCCACTTGATATTCAAGGTATGTGGGTTCAATATCTTAATTTGGATATGTTTTCATATTATAATATATTTCAGTTAATTATTCTGATACCACCATTAAAAGAATTTTATAGAAGAGGTTTCATACTCCATCTTTTCTTGGTGAGGCTGGAGATATGATTCTAGTAGGCCCATATCTTGACAAGGAGATACAAAAAAGTGAGAAGGATTTTGGATCATATTTAGACAACTCAAAGAGAATAGAATATCTATATAGATAATCAGAGTAGGGGTTAGGGTTTTGAACGAGAGACCATGTTTTCATAAATTTATCAATATGTAAGGGATTTATAAGGATTTATTATATGGGGAAACAATGTTATAGGTTCATCATAAAAGTTTAATATTTTTAATGAATTGTATGTGTGACCTTCCATCTAGCTATGCAACAAAACCACTCTAAAGTCCATAATTTTTTTCCATTTTTCATTATTTAGGAAGTACATTCCAGTCCCAACACAAGTACTCCCCAATGAGTAAATATATTTATAAATTTACTTGTTATATAATAAGTATCAATTAAAGGTCTTAAAACTAGAGAAAAAGTGATTCAGAATTGGACAACTCGATTGGTTAACATATATTAGAGTAATCATAAGATAGAGGAAGAAAAATGGGGATACAATGAAACAATTAAAATGAATAAACCATATATTTTTATAAGGTAAAATATATAAAATTCCGAGTATGAAACTATTTATTGGGTGGTATAATGTAATAATCACATCACTACTATAGAAGGTAACCTATATACCCCAAACACTATTGTATAATGTGTAATCTGTCATAATAGAAAGAACATTTTTTTCATGGACATATTTAAAAGTTAAAATTATAAAATAATATTTTATATTTTAGAAATAGGAATTCAGTTTTTTATTCAATGTGATAGTATTATCCTTGTATTAATTTTTTATTTTTCTAGAAAGATTGATTTTTAGTTTAATTATACAGAATACTATTTTTACAATTACCATGAATTTTATGATATCATTAGGATATAATAATGAATTAATGATTTATAATTTTTTTCACAAACAAATGCTATATTTAATAATAAAAATTACACACTTAAAATATCAATTTAAAATTATAAACCTAGGAATTACACTTTAGAAACTACATGTTATTTTTTCATGAAAACATGTTTTATTTGTTATATGAGTATGATTTTAGAATTATTTTTTTACTTAGATATTATTAATATTTGAAAATGGTTTTATTATTTATAATATCAATTTACACATTATGTCATAAAACTTATTTCAATTTTTCTCAATAAACTATTTTACCGATGTTAAAATGAGTTACTATAATAAAATTTAATAATTGTAAAATTTAAAACTATAGAGAGAATTGATATAATTTCTAAAAAAAATAACTCCAATTGTTAGTTTAGGAGTTTTATTGACCCAATCATCATAAAATATGAATTTTTGACATATTCTCGTATCACATATCTTGAATAGTGACTTTTCCTTATATATTATCAAAAAATTGACACTCCCCTAACTAAAAAAAGGAAAATTCCATCACCCCTATATATATAATCAAAAAATTAAAATTACTCTTGACTATATATCCATTTTATTTCCCCTGCATCCTATCTGACATTTTAAATCCCCCTTTACCATGTCAATTCTATATATCCTCAATTCTTAATTTCCCTCCTAGAGAAGGATTAAATTCTCCACATGAGTTCCAATCATTTCATAACATTTCTATTATTTAACATTATATTACAAATATATTTTACCAATTATAATATAATGACATATTTATAGTTGTTAGAAATAAATTTTATAATGATAATTATATAACCATTATCTAGACATCACATTTCTATATAAAAATGAGAACATCATTCATGCATACATAAAGACTACCGCCTCCGCAAAGCCACACATTTTATTTTTCAAAACCACCTAAAATGAATTGTTTGAAAAATATATTAAGTTAATAAATAATATATTTATAAGTTTTTTAATATTATTAATAGATAAACCATTTTCTATCTTCCTCTCACCCTATGAAAAATGATAATTATATTTGTGTGTACATGTGGGCTATTACACCATAAATAGACACATTTTATATTTAATAATTTTCATAAATGGATAATCCAAAGAATATAATTAATTAACAGATAAAAAAATTATGATATTATATTTACATTTTAATGATAAATATTTATCAAAAAAAAATTCTTTTCAGATGTTTAAAAATAAAAAACATCACACAAGATTATGTGTGGACTTCCACATTCATGGGGTATATGTTTAGTCTTTCACCACTACCTTATTTGGATAGTTTTAAAAATATATGTGATGAATATATATATATATATATGATATTAATGATTAATATATTTCATTAATAAGAATTTTTTGGTAAAAATTTAATGATCATTATAAAGAAACTCATTGATATCAGTAAATTACCAAAAAACAACCTCTTTATGGATTACATTATGGAGAACCCTACACATGAATTACAAGGAATGAAAATGTGTTTAAATAAATAATTAAAACATAATGATTCTAATATCTTGAATAATCTATGAATGATGATATTTTTATAAATAAATAATAATCAACATCACTATTATAAAACATTAATGAGACAAATGAAATAATTTTCATCTGATGATGAAAGTAAAAAAATAAATAACTAATATATGTATAGATAATGGTTATAGGAGTAGAATAAATAATTTATTAAATATAAATAATTTTCATAAATAATTTACTTAGATATTAATTTTTTTATCCAATGTTAAATAGAATTTATGAAATTTTAGAGTAAAATGTAAGGGTTCATGTATAAATTTTCTCCCTTGTGATATATACCGTATTCACCACTTTTTTATTTTATTACATTTATATAATATATATTTTAAATTTCATATAATTATTATACACATATTCATGGTATTCATAGATTCATTTCATTTTCTACTTTGAAGAGAATTTCATTTAAAATTTAATATAACCGTATGTGACTCTTTTCCAATCTCACTTACTTTTCCTTAGAGTCCTTTTAATGCATATCAATGTTATTATTCTATCCACTATTATCATTAATTATTTTTAATTCCGAATTAATATTATTCATTATGACCGTAATATTTGTATTTATTTATTTAAAAATGAAGGCATATTACTTTTTAAAAGATATGGGTTTCAAGAAAGATAATTTTAAATATAACTCACCTTCATATATTTTATATTACACTAAAAATATATATAATTATATTTTATTTATTTTAAAAGTCTCATTTTTTATATTTTATCATTTGAAATAATATTTTTTTAAAAATAATCCTCGTAATTATCTTAAAATTTCAATTTTAACAAGATCCAAAACATCATTTTCATTTAAATTTGACATTCATTAAAAGATATAAAAGGAATAAATTTTTATAATTTTCTATGAAAATATATTTTATCCACTATGATTTTCATTTTTATTTAAGAAATTTCCCTTCTATATTTATATTTTTCATAATCATTTACTTTTCCTTTATTTTAGAAGATACATTATAAAAATATGGGGAAATTTAATTTTAGTTTCCTCTTTTTTCTCCATGTAAATTTTTAATTCCCTAGTAAAAGTGATTTTAATATTTGTAATAATACTTTTAAATATTTATATATTAAATATGAATATTATCTATTTATACCATTCATATTCTTTCTATGGATGACTTATGATATTTTTTTCCATTTATAAACTAAAGAAAGTATTTAAATCTTGTGTTTACTTTATTCCAATCACAATTTTTATTCATTTATAATTAAATTTGATCATTTATTATATTTATCATTCAATATATTATGAAATTTACAACTGCAAAATTCTTAAGTAAGAATGTTGTATTTAATAGCGTGCATGCCATGAAACACCAATTATTTAGAAAAATAATGTATAAAGAATTTAATATATATTTTATATTTTAAATAAATATAAACTATAACGTTTAATTTATAAAATACTAAGTTATATTGTGTTACATAAAATAAAAAAAATTCAATAGTTTACATTACCCGTAAGACCGAGTTTAACCGAACAGTAATATATTATGAAAATATTGTTATCTAATATAATAATATATAACATGGACACTAATTTGGTGGTTATGGATATTATTAAATAACCTATATAAATATATAGTTGTATTCATAATTTAATAATTATTTATAAATGAATATAGTACCCAATTGAACATAAAGGATCTGTTTTTATAAAAAACTATTTTTATGTGAAGAATGAATTTTATGTTAATTATATTAAATTAAATACTAATAGTGGATTATTTTAATCAAAATTGTAAATTATATATTCATTAAAATATTTTTTTATTCATCCAATAGATTTAATAGACATAAGATAATAACAATCCCAATATTACACAAACAAAAATTATATTTTTATAAAGGCAGTATTGTCACCTTTTAATGGAACACATATTTTAAATATAAAATTTCACACTTTTATAAATTTTATATGCCACAATGATCATAAATTTTTTAAAGGGACAGAAAAATTGAGTTATGCTTAATGTTTTTTATTTTTCTGAGAAGTTTCATTTTTGATGAATAGTGAAAATACTGAATTTTAATTGAAAACTGATTTTTTGTATAAATAATTTATATTGTTAAACTATTTTCTAATTGATTTTAAAGTTCAATTAGTTTAATTATACCTAATTTAATCCAATTTAGGTAATTTTAATCAATTTAACAAAAAAAATGGATATAGAAACATTTCAATTTTTTGAAAATTTGTATTATAAAAACCAACTTTGTCATCATGTCTATATGATTGAATTTAAATTAATTTATTTCACATATGTGATTGAAATTCAGAAAAATGGATTCAATATTTTATGTAAAAATAATTTATAATTTATAATATTGAAAAAATTAGTTTTTAACAAAAAATTATGGAATATGATTATGATTAATTATAATGATTAACATAGAAAATCTTATTAACAATGTACTAAACCTTAAACTCAAGAGCCGAAATAAACTATAAACAAGTAAAAACCCATTTTTACAGAACTATATAGACCACATTATCATTCTTATCTAATATGGAACATTATAGGATTCATATTTTTTGAGGCATACCTCTCAACAATGTTCACCTTTTTATATTTATAATAATGTCACTCCTCCACCACTATATAAAGGAACTCACTGATCCAACTTCTTCACAACTTTGAAGCCCATTTTATTGTCCAAAACTATCCCAAATAACATCCTATTATCCCTACCCTATTCCAGCTTATTGGCATTGTGAAAAAAACCATCAAAGTAAGTCTTTTCATTTAAACCAAATTGAGTTACTTGAATAAGAGGTGACGTTATTCAATGGTTACTTTTGTTTTATCTATTTCTCCATCCCTTCAATTATTTTTATATAATGATGCTATAATAACCTAAGTATCTTAAATATGCAAATATATTTTTATGAAATGTTTTATACCTGTAATTTCACAAACATCCTTGAAATGGTATATGCAAACATCATTCATGTTTATAGAATAATATTTCCTCATTAACTGATATTGTTCATTATTCCATTACCACATTTCACAATTAAAATATTGATGAATTTATGATTTATAGGTTAAGACCAGGAAATTCCATGTAATTTTTTAAATTATATGTGAATTTTACGAGTCTGCAAAAATTGAAGGCGTGTGATTCTGAGACCCGTGGTGAACGAAATGAATTTTTGAACATTGTTTGGGTACGTTCATCAAATGTACGAGCGGGTTTCTGTAACTTTTGAATAGGTGCTCGGAATTGAAACCTGAGGACAATGTTGAGGTCGCAATGTGGGTATTCACTTAAGGAGACCTCCAAAATGACCACAGTAGGTCATGGGTTAAAGTTAGTTTTTGTGGTTTTTGTAGGAGAAAATAAAATAAATTAACTTTATTTTATTTCTGAAATTTAATCCTCTAAAATTGAATTTGGTGGTGGGGACCACTAGAGCCTTGAACTCCCTCTTTAATAAAGTAGGTGACTCTTGGGTTCTTTTCCCATTAATTGTTCCAACACAAAATTAATTAATGTGCCACTATTTATTTTATTAATAAAATTAACTTTATTAATTTGGCATTTCACCTCTTGGTTTGGGGATTTGTTGGAAATGGAGAGCTTGGGAGAATTATGAAGAAACAATTTCTCCTACAAAGAACACTTTATCCAACGAAGAACTCTATTCAAGGATCCCCAATGAGGAAAGTCTTCAATGATGATGAATCGATGTCCATATTTTCCTTGCCTTCACAAACTTCATCTCGTGACACCTCCAACGGGAAATCGAGGTAGGGGATGTTGTTTTGAATACCCCTTACCATGTTCTTGTCAATATTCTTGATTTAAGAACAATTATGCCGCTTACTATAGTTCTAACACGGAGGGTGCGGGCCAAACGAACACAGCCTAACCTCTGAAAAACCATTGTGGTTTAGGATGGTATTGAATTGATGGAGATGTTCCAAGTCGAGTGAGTGAGTTTTAAAAATGAAGAATGGGCCACTGGGGCGCGATCGGTGACCCGAGGAACGTCGCCGGCAACACGTGCCGGTGACCGGCAACGGTGGGGCTCGGGAAAGGCAGCTGACACTCTGGCTGGCCGTGACGACATCGGCGGTGCTACCATGTCGCCATAGAAGGGCCACGACCCATCAGCCGTAGTAGATCTAGGGAGGCAGTCGGCACACAGCCAGTCGGGCGAAGCGGGCGGCAGTGCGCGACTGCGCCGCCGGGCGTGCAGAAGTCGTTGTACGAGGTTGCGACGACAAAAGAGGGTGGTCGGATAGATGCCAGCTGCAGGTGGTGGCAAGGTACGCTACCGCACAGTGCGGGTGGGTTGTTCATCCGGCCAGCCAGAGAACTGAGAGGGACACTAGGTCCCGCGTGCCAGCTGATGGTGCCACGTGGTGCCGGCCGGTCGGCTACCCAACCTGAACGGCCCAGCCATTCGGGGTACCCAAGGATTGGCTCCCCCTTGGGTGGAGGCTCGGTTGGACCCCACCATGGGGCCACCCAGCCACGGGCCAGTGAAGGATAGTGGGACCCAATGGGACAGGCTAGGTCGGACCTAGGGCCAGACCCGGGTCATCCCGGGTCGGACAAGACCCTGGCCATCTTCGACCCTTTTTTACTATTTCGGCCATAACATGAGCTATGGGCATCCGTTTGATGAACCGTCTATGGTGCTGAAAACCTTGGATCGAGACGGTCCATTTTTATACCACATTTGTGTTTCGGATGATGTTGGGGTAGGGATGGGTTGGATCGAACATGAATCCAACCGCACCCTTGTGACTAAAAGAACAATAACTTACAGATCATCCGTTTGATTGACGCACCATCCGTTGCATTAAGACACTATTAAGTGGTAGTCCTTTGGGATATTTATTCATGGGACTTCATAGAAGTTAAAGTATCGACCTGTTCTTGAGGAGCGAACCCTCCCGAAATCAAGCGAGCTTATGCGAGAACCCTGTGGCTGGCTATAAGATGAGAAATGAAACCTATGTGGGACTCTGCCTTAGGATCCTACATTGTTCTATGCTTTGGGATATTATGTGGTTCTATGTTCCAGTATTCCCATTGGATCCACTCTAGGAATCCATGTGGGATTACTCTAGGATCCTACATGGTTCTGTTGTACTAGGATCCTACATGGGTCTGATGATTTAGGATCCTACTTGGGTTTTCCTCTTAACAAAGTAAGATGATTCAGTAGTTACATCTAATAATATTTACTTCCATACCTAAGTTATACTTGATGTGAGCTGAGTCTTTACCTGTGTGGTAATCATCTATGTGGTGTACCTTTAAGATGCATACCTTCATGGTAAAACCTTTGTGGTATTATTCTGTTTAGTGTTACCTTTGTGGTACTTACCTTTTTGGTGATACCTTTGTGATATTATTTTGTGTTGAGTTACCATTGTGGTACATACCTTTGTGGTGTTACCTTCATGATATTATTTTCTTCATGGGATAGTTGAGCTTTGGGATTTTGAGTTGGGATTTTTGTTTCCTCATGATTGAGATGGGTTTAGTCGACAACTTAGGTATATGTATGGTCATATACCTAAGTAGGGTTGTCAGTTGTTTTCATGATTTTTGGTTTATACTATGTGGATTTTGTGAGCCCTTATAGGGTCTTAGTGTCCCTACTGAGTATCATTATACTCACCCCTACACGGGTTACGCCCGCACCTTGTTGTGTTTGGTGAAGACGACGGACAACATTGATCAAGGCTGAGGGTACTAGGAATAGAGGTAGATCGGATGTGGAAATTAGATTAGGCATACCACAGTGATGACTGTTTGAGTGATGTACCTACCCTTCAGGTAGGATCCATGGAAGGTTTTCATAGGAGCTGTTCCAATTTTCTTTTACTTCCCTGATTTGTTATACTTTATAGTTAGGCTTGTATTCTGGCCCTTTTTATTTCGATACACACCTTGTTTACTATATAGTATTTCTTTGTTCTTGTATCCTTATTTGTGCATAGTTGTGTGAGTTTACCGATTATAAAGGTAATTCCTTCCCAGTTTTAGGAGATATGCCTTTTGGTGCTAGTCGTCAGTCCTAGGCCTATGGAAAGCAGGCTTGGGGTAGTCACGACACGGACCCCAAGGGATGGGTCGTGACAAATTGGTATTAGAGGATTTAGTTCTATTTTAGAACATTGGAATTTTATCTTTTAATGACATAAGTGTTAAGTGTTTTTAGTTTGGGTATCAGTTTAGGGAATCCAGTGTTGGTGCGGTGTCTGACGTATCCCAACACTAGGACCCTGACTTCTGATTTCTGACTTAGTGCACAAAAACACAGATTGCATGTGTGTTTTCGAAAGTTTTATTTTTGATTTATTGAGTCATCTCAACATGTATAACTTATTGACAGTGGTGCACGTATTTCTTTTTTGTATGCCTCCATTCAGACATCCAGCTAGGGTTCTAGTAAGAATACGTGATGATAGCCCACCGAGCGACAAGGCCCCAGTGTAGGGCACTTTATCAATAAAGGCACTAGTGGAGGCACCATCAGTACAATTACCTATTGGTTCATCGATTCCACCAGCCCTAGAAGCAGATAGTGCATGCCACTTGAGCACGTTTCCCAAGTTCCAGTGTCGTAGGCCACTCAGGTTCAGGGGTAATATGGACCTATATATGGATGAGGATTGGCTAGAGACTTGGTGAGAGTCTTCCAATAGGTAGGGACACCAGATGATCTCATGTTGATCCTTGCATCCAATCTTCAACAGGAAACAACAGGATAATGGTGGAGTTTTATGGTCTAGGTTCACAACGGGGTGACATTTCTCAGGGAAGACATTGAGAACCTGTTTCATGTAGAGTTTGTCTCAGCGACCCTTCGCACAATGTTCACATAGGAGCTTCTTCATCTGTAGCAGGGAAACATGATTGTTGATCAGTACCCAACAAGGTTCACAGACCTCTCACTCTACTCCACTAATATGGTGCGAGACCCGCTCTACAGGGCACCAACCTTCAAGCAGGGAACCAGGCAGGAGATCAGGGCTGTGATGATTTCTCTCAACATCCCGACGTAGCCTGGGGTGTTAGAGCGAGCCCTCTTAGTGGATAGTTTTCATAATGAGAATTCACAAGAAGTGAGGCCCACCAACAGGAATCGTGTAGAAGATTCTTCTGTAGCTTGAAGTAGACATATTTCATAGAGGTCCAAGAGGACCAGACCTACTGGTGGACAACCATATGATTCAGGGTCAGTTGTATGGGGCACCCGAGATAGAGCCAGTCATGCGAGGAGTAGCCAGTGTTATGCATGAGGAGGGTAGGCTCACATGGTTCATGACTGCCCGACCCACCATACGGATGATCAGCATATGGTCGAAGGACCGCCCAGTTAGAGACAGAGGTTTGACCGAGGAGGTCCGCGGGGAGTAGGAGGACATGGCAGAGGAGCTAGCCATGATGTTGGCGGTGGGTGACGATTCGAGGTGTTACCGCCACCACCACCAGGAGGTCCACCCTGACCATAGGTAGCAGGTGGATAAGGGCGAGCTCGCCTCTATGCAGTTGAGGCCTACAACCACAGTGCTCTGGGGATGATACAAGGTATGATATGGGTCTACTCAACCTTAGCTGCAACACTTATAGTCACAGGTTCTAGTCATTATTTTATTTCCACTGCCCTCGTTCGGTGCATAGATATTCTTATTGAGCTATTGGATCGATCCTTATGGCTATATTATCATATATAAGAGGATTAAATGATTATACACTAGTGATGACAGTGTAAGATTACTCTAGGAGGTGAGATCTTCAGCTGGGATCTCCTCATAGCGGTGTCCAGGCCTTACGACGTCATCTTGGGTATGGATTGGTTATCTATATTCTATGCCTAGATCAACTGTATCAGGTGCAGAGTACAGTGTGTCCACACTAATGGAACTAGTTTTACATTCACCAGTGATAAGGGAGCCATTGAAGCACATGATGGACTTACTTGGAGGAGAGTGCAACCAATCTCTAATTAGTTGGGTAGCCTTATCCTCGGAGCGGTTGATATGGAGAGTCTGAGATATCCTATAGTGGTGGACCAGTACCCAGATGACTTCTTTAATTATGTTCTCGATCTACTTCCTCACAGAGAGGTAGACTTTTACATTGACTTGTTCCTCAGGACGGTACCAATATCGTCACCAGCGTATCGGATGGCTCCCACAGAGTTTTGTGAGCTACGAGTATAGTTGGAGGACTTACTTGGGAAGGGGTTCATCCGACCTAGTGTTTCTCCATGGGAAGCCCCGATTTTGTTCTCCAAGAAGGCGGATGGGAGCTTGAGACTTTTTGTTGATTATCAGCACCTAATCCAGGTGACCGTGAAGAACAAGTACCCACTTCTGAGGATTGATGACCTCTCCGATCAGCTGAAGGGAGCACAGTGGTTCTCGATGATAGACCTCAGGTCAGGCTATCACCAGCTCAGAGTATGAGATGAGGATGTGCAAAATATGACTTTTATATGTCAGTATGGCCACTATGATTTCTTGGTTATGCCATTCAGTGTGACGAACACACTAGTAGTGTTCATGGGACTCATGAACAAGATATTTCATCTATACCATGATTGCTTTGTAGTAGTCTTCATCGATGACATTCTGATCTACTTGGATACGGAGGAAGAGCATGCCTATCAATTGAAGGTAGTTCTAGACACACTACAAGAGAACTAGCTTTATGGTAAGCTCTCGAAGTGCAAGTTCTGGATCTGAGAAAATCACTTTCTAGGACATGTCAACTGAGAGGATGGAGTTGCGGTGGATCTAGCGAAGATTGAGGCGATACATGCTTGGGAGCCACCTAGGAGTGTGACGGAGGTACGGAGATTCCTGGGTTTGGCAGGATGCAACCAAAGATTTGGGCCAGATTTGACCAGAGTTGCGGCACCATTATCAACATTGAAGAAAAAGGGGAAACACATCTTGTGGTCGGAGAGATGCCAGTTGAATTTTCATAAGATGAGGCAGAGGCTGACTAGTGCCCCCATCTTCAGGCTTCCGAAGGAGGGCATTGTGTACGTAGTCTACTGTGACAGATCAGGGACCGGGCTCGGATGTGTCCTAATGCAGAAGTGAGTGGTTATCACATATAGTTCGTGACAGCTGAGAGAAAATGAGCAGAACTAAGCTACCAATGTCCTTGAGTTAAAAGAAGTGGTCTTTTCATTGATGATGTGGAGACATATCTGAGGGGCGAGCATTTTACGGTCTACTCTGATCACCAGAGTCTCAGTTATATATTCTCCCAGAAGGACCAGAACCTGAGACAGAGACTTTGGGTTGAGTTCCAACAGGGCTATGACTTCGATAGAGTCTATACATTGGCAAAGGAAAACATTGTAGCAGATGCACTCAGCCGGATATCTGGTATAGTTCTACTAGGTGAGGCGACGGAGTAGCTGGCTGCTTTATAGATATCCTTTGTTGACCGTGATGGAGAATCTTTTCTTCAGTCTCTTATAGTCACTCCATCACTACATTAGCGAGTCCAGGAGGCACAGTGTGGGGAAACTAACTATGAGGCTCGATGTGCTTAGATATCCAGAGGACATGCACCTGATTGATTTTCTGAAGGTGTGGACCATGTCAACCTTTTCATAGGACATACCATGGTACCAGTGTCGCTTCGAGAGAAAGTGTTGAGGGACCTCCACACATCCCCTCTAGTGGTAAATTCAGGAGTGACGAAGATGTACCAGGACCTCGACAATAGCACTCGTGGTCAAGAATGGAGAAAGCAGTAGCAGAGTTTGTCTCTCGGTGCCTCGCTTGTTAGAAAGTGAAGGCAGGGCATCAGGTACCAGCAAGTTTAGTTCAGCCTTTAGAGGTCACGGAGTGGAAGTGGGACAAGATATACATGGACTTCATGAAAGGACTTACACATACATCCAAGGGCCATGATTTTATTTGGGTGATCGTTGACCTACTCACCAAGTCATCCCACCTCTTACCGATCCGAGATATGGGTTTAGTAGAGAGATCGGGATGCCTCTGTGTATAGAAAATTGTGTGGATACATGGAGTACCCTTGAATATTATCTCCGATCGTGACGCACATTTCACTTCCTTGCATTGGAAGGGGTTGTAGGAGGCTTTTGGGACGTAGCTCCATCTTATTGCCACCTTCCATCCTCAGACGGATGGCCAGACTGAGAGGACTATTCAGACCCTCGAGGACATGTTGCAAGCTTGTGTCATTGACTTCAGTCATAGGTGCGAGGATCACTTTCCCATGGTGGAGTTTTCATACAACAATATCAATCACTCCACCATTGGGATGAAACCTTTTGAGGCTTTGTATGGCTGCCCATGAAGATCGCCATTACACTGGACTGACTTAGGGGAATCATCACTCAAAGTACCAGATATGGTACTGCAATGGAGAAGGTGCATATTATCCTAGAGCAGATAAAGACAGCACAGAGCTGGCAGCAGTCTTATGATAACAGAAGAAAAGGAGACCTTTGGAGTTTTAGGATGGTGACCACATCTTTCTACGGGTCTCACCCCGATGAGGTTTGCAGATATTTAGTCGTGGCGACATGTTATCTCTGAGGTTCATCAGACCCTTTCAGGTCCTTAGTAGAGTTGGCGAGGTGGCTTATCGCCTAGCACATGGCCTTCAGTTGCACTGGCTGCATGAAGTTTTTCATGTATCCCATCTGATGAGATATGTACGTGATCCTTTTCACATCATTAACTGGGGCGAGATGGACATCGACGATGGGGTTAATTTTTTAGAGGTTTTAGTGGAGATTGAGGATTGACAAGATATATTCCTTCATGGGTGATCGATACATTTGGTGTGTGTGCATTGGTAGCACGGGAAACTCCAGGAGAGCACATGGGAGCGGGAGGCACAAATTCATGCACATTACCCTCACTTGTTTTCTAGTTTTTGTGATGTGGCTTTCAGGGACACAAAGCCCTGAGGTGGGGAGAGTTTAATGACCCGAAAATTCCATGTAATATTCTTTAATTATATGGGAATATTACGAGTCTGAAAAAATTGGCGGCGCGTGATTTCGAGTCACAGAGTCCCCAAAATAAATTTCAAAACTTTTTTTGGGAACGTTCAGTAAACCTGCGAGTAGGTTTTTTTAAATTTTTCACTGGTGCTTGAAATTGAAATATTAGGACACTATTGATCTCACAACACCAATATTATCTTAGAGAGACCTTCACCTCAACCATAGTAGGTTGAGGGTGAAAGTTAGTTTTTGTGATTTTCATGGGGAAAATAAAAAAAATTATCTTTATTTTATTTTTGAAATTCAATCATCTCTAACTGAATTTGGTTGTGGGGACCACCCGAGCCTTGAAATCCTTATTTAATGAGGCAGGTGACTCTTTGGTTCTTTGAAAATTAATTGTGAAAACATCAAATTAATTAATGTGACAACATTAATTGTATTCATTAACTTAAATTTATTAATTTTGAATTTCACCTCTAGGTTGGGGGATTTTTTGGAAAAGGAGAGCTTGGGAGAATTGTGAATAAAACAATCTATCCAATGAAGAACACTTACTCCTGCAAAGAACACTGTTGAAGGATCCCCAACGAGGAATGTATTCAATGTTGATGAACCGATGTCTGTCTTTTCCACACCTTCATCTCACGACACCTTCAACGAGCAATCGAGGTAGGCAATATTGTTTTGAAAACCCCTTACTCTGTTCTTGTCAATCTTCTTGATTCGGGAACAATTATGATGCTTTCTACAGTTCAAACGTGGAGGGAGAGGGCCAAACGAACACGACCCAACCTCTGCACAACCTTTGTGGTTTATGATGTCCTTGAATCGATGGAGATGTTATGAGTGAAGTGCGGGAGTATTTCAGAAGGAAGAACGGGCCACTAGGGCGTGCTTAGTGACCTAAAGAACGTCGCCTACAACCCGTGCTAGTGACCGGCACCAGTGGGGCTTGGGAATGACAGCTGGAACTCTGGACAGCTACGACCGTGCCATTGGAGAAGGGCCGAAGCCCATCGGTGGTGGTGGAGCTAGGGCGGTGGATGGCGCACGGCCGACTGCGCGAAGGGGGCGGCGGCGCGCGACCATGCCACCGGGCAGTCAGGAGCAGCGACATAAGGCTGCAGTGGTGAAGGAGGGCGACCGGCTCACCACCAGCTACCAGTGGGGGTGAGCGCGGGTGGTCTGGCCATCCAACCATTCGGGGTGCCTAGTGGGACCTTGTTTCCCACATGCCAACTGTCGGCACTGGCCGGTCGGATACCCAACCCGAACGAACCAATTGTTCGGGGTACCCAAGGGGTGCCTCCCCCTTGGGTGGCACCTAGGCGGGACCCCACCGCGGGGCCACCCAGTAGAGGTCCAGCGCAAGCTAGTGGGACCCAGAGGGCTAGGTCGGACCCAACGCTAGATTGGAACCAGGGTCGGACCCGGGTCTGCCGAGCCCGGGTTTGGCCGGGTCGGTCGGATTGGACCAGGACCGGCTTCAACCCTTTTCCACTCTTTCGGCCATAATTTGAGCTACGAGCATCCTATTGACAAACCGTCTGGGAACTAGAATCCATGGATCGAGATTGTCCTTTTGGTATACACCATTTGAGTTTTGGATAATGTAGGGGTATGTATAGGTATGATCAAACACGAATTCAACTGGGCCCTCGGGACTAAAAGGCCAATAACTTACAGACCAGTCGTCCGAATAATGCACCGTCTGTTGCGTTGAAAACCCTAATACATGGAGGTCCTTTGGGATATTTCTTCGTAGGACTTCATGGTAGTTTGATTATAAACCTGTTCTTGAGGATTAGACCCTCCCGGAATCAAGCGAGCTTAATGCGGAAACCCTACGGTTGGTAGTAAGATGAGAAAGGGATCCTTGGTGGATCTATGCCATAGGATCCTATGTGGGTCTATTCTTTGGAATCCTATGTGGTTATGTGTTCCTATATTAATTTTGGATCTGCTCTAGGAATTCACATGGGATTACTCTAGGATCCTATGTGGGTCTGCTGTACTAGGATCCTATGTGGGTATTGGCGCCAAAAATTGGAAGGGAGATGGTTTTTAAGAAAGGCTCTGAAGCTATCTTGTGAAGAACTTTCACAGAGAGCCATGGACCCGCGAGCCCGCCGCGAAGCCGAGAGGTGGTATGCTCAGCGAGATGATTTGAAAATAGTGATCCCACCACGAAGCTAGGTGGCAGGATGCTCCGCGAGGCCCTTTGACGTTCGCGATCCTACTGCGGAGTGAGGAGGCGGGATGCTCTGTGAGCCCCTTTGACATTCGTGAGCCAGCCACAAATCTAGGAGGCGGGATGCTCCACGAGACCCTTTGATGTTCGCGAGCCCACCCCGAAGCTAGGAGGCAGGATGCTCCATGAGTACCTTTGATGTTCACATGCCTGCCGCGTACTGGAATCCATCTTCACATCGAGAACACGCTACTCCACGGTGACTCTTTCTTATAAATATTGCCCTCCCCCAGGCCCAAAGCATGGATTATCTGACCATTCCTCTTCCCAGATATCCAATCGCGAAGCATTGTCTGCTCTTCAAACCATGATATTCTTAAGGTACTTTTTCTCCACGAAGTGCCTTCCATTTGCCTTGTTTTCACCCCCTCTTTTTATAGGGATGACTTTCATGAATCCCATGGGCCTTCGTGAAAGAAGGATATCCTCACGGGGACATGGGTCATCATGGAGAGTTTATGCTTCGCGAAGCACCCCCCAATCACATGTGACTCAAATACTAAGGCCATGTAACTGGGCCACGCAAAGCACATTGCTTAAAAGGACCTTTCTTCATGAGACACCCATGCTTTATAGGGATTTGCTTCACGAATGACCTTCCACTTCGCGAAGAACCTCTTGTATGCACCCATGTCCAATGTCTAGGCTGGTCCACTTCACTTCGCGAAGCCCAAACCTTCACGAATCCCTTCCATTGCATGGAGCACCAGTGCTCCACAAGGCCTCCACTTATAAACCCCTTTGCTATGCAAGTCCCTCTCCCATGAAACCTCCTAGGTTCGCAAGAAGTAACTTCAATGTTCCCTGACACAACTTCCCATTGCATTGATTCGCCTCATGATTCTTCACATAGGCACGGTAACGACTATTGATTCTTCACGTGGCCACGCTAATGTGGACCCCCCCAATGGTTCGCTCCATGACACCCCCTAGATATTGCGTTGCATGCCCCCTCTCTTCCCCAAGGCGCAGATGGAACCGGTTATGTAAGCCTTAGGGGTGCGGAGTGAACCCACCTCGTCCGAGCTACCAGATGTTAAACTGCCAAGAACCACCATCCTCGGCACATGACATTAAACGGTGACATCCCCCTATGTATCCTATGTGGGGAAAGGGAACCCATCCTTGTGTAATCCCCTAGATTTTCTTATAGGATGCATCATCCTCAATCCTATTTTCTTTTTTGGTCCCAAGGACCAGAGGGGGGGATGGACACCAGACCCCTCCTATCTTCGGTGCCAAGTCCCTATTCCGCTGGGCTTTGTTGCCACCAGGCCTCCATCCTGGAGTATGTCCCAACCTCTTCGGGATTCTAACCATGCATAAGCCCCTATTTCCTCTTTGGGTTGCGATCATGTGTAAGCCCCACTTCACCTCTCACGATCGTACCTTTCGCAATGTGATCGCCAGGTCTCTACTGCCTCTTGTTTCTCACACCGAGGATAAATCACATGGGCTTAGAGTAAGCACCAACCATGTCATCCTCTCTAGGAAGCCTAGAGTGTAAGCCCCATGCTCACATAAACTATGTGGTCTTTGATACTTGCTAAGGTATGGTACATAGGAAGCCTCCACGATGTTCAAGCTCACTACCCATTGGTCACTCCAACCCCCTTCACGTCGGTTCCCCAACACCTTGGGCAGCCTAGAGTGTTAGCCCCAAGCCGACCGGAACTATGTGGTCTTTTATCCTTGCTAAGGCAAGGGACATAAGAAGCCTCCACGAGGTTTAATCCCACCACCCATTGGTCGCTCCGACCCCCTTCACATTGGTTCACCAAAACCTTGGGCAACCTAGAGATTTTCCCCACGCCCACTTGAACTATGTGGTCTTTGATCCATGATAAGGTGAGGTATGTAGGAAGCCTCCACAACGTTCAATCCCACAACCCATTGGTCGCTCTGACACCCTTCACATCGGTTCACCAACACCTCGGGCATCCTAGAGTGTAATCCCCATGCCATCCTGAACTACGTGGTCTTTGATCCAAGCTACGGAATGGTATGTAGGAAGCATCCACGAGGTTCAAGCCCACCACCCATTAGACCCCAGGTCCTCCTTCACGTCTGTTCACCGATACCATCCTGAACTACATGGTCTTTGATCCTTTCTAAGGTGGGGTACAAAGGAAGCTTCCACAAGGTTCAAGGGCACCACCCCAGTCGTTCCTGCCATCTACACATCGGTTCACCAACACTTTGGGATGCCTCAGAGCATATGACCCAAATGCACCCTTCCGAACTAAGTGGACTTTGATCCCTACCAAGGCAGGGTATATAGGAAGCCTCCACGAGGTGAAAGCACAACACTCGTTCGCTCTGACAACCTTTACGTCGGTTCGCCCTCGTCCTGTATGACTTTAATCTGTTGTGACAACATCTAGTGGTAAGATGTTGTGAACCTATTCTGTGGTAAGATGTTGGCATTCTTATCCAGCATCAAGCCATTATGACCCCATCCAGCGGTAAGCCATTAAAAACCCAAATTGGCTGTAATCCATCGTCAGATGAACTACACAAACTTTGATTCCCTGGCATGGGGATACATATGAAGCCTCCATGAGTTTCAAGCCTAGCACCCATGTGTCATATTGATCTATCCCTCGATCCCATGTGTTCCGAGAAGATAATTCCCTAACCCAGAGGTTCCACTTCATCTGGGTCCCACCCACACAACCATTCTCACAGGCTACCTCCTCAGTTGTCCCACCATCCCACTAAACTATATAGACTTTGATTCCCTACCACGGGGATACGTAGGAAGTCTCTTTGAGGCTCAAGAGAAACACTACCATAACCTTCACAATAGTCCCATATCATTCCCCCTCTACTTCATATAACCACTCCATCATCCACCCTGATTCTTATTAGGTCCGCCACATCGCGATGAAATCATTCCATCTCATTCCCAATTCCCCTCAATAGTGATCATGAATCCAACCATGCATTGGCCCCAATATCGATGTTCCAGCCAGGGGTTGCACCCATCTGATCCACTCTAGCCAGTGTTCTGATTAGTTTGGTTCGTCTCTTCTAGACGATGAACATGACGATTACCCTGTGTTATACATGGGACCCTGAGGAAAAGCTTAGATACATGATCATGGAATAGGATTCCCCGTGTTCGGTGTGGGATTCCATGAGATTCCACTCCCTCAAGAAGTCTTATAATAAAGGACAGAAGATAGATGTGCCAGTGTCCCAGTGCCCAAACACCCCATTGATTCCCAACGTGACAACTCCCCTGAATTAAGGTTGCTTCTCTGACCGGACCCCTTGGAATGTCCCGACAGAAGCAGTGTAATTAACTGGCGTCTATAAAGATATGGCACTAGGAAGAGTTTCCCAAAAAATATCTTAAATCGATAAGGGAGACCCAGACATGGTGACAAGTTCCGAGGAGGAATCCATAGGAGGAACCGACATCCCATTATCCCATTTCGATCAAGGAGAAAACATACCTAAACAATGAGCGGATGACGCCAGCATTTGGAAAGCGGGAATGCGAGGTAACAAAACTATGCCTTTCATCCTCAAATGAATATGGACGCGCGTTCCCTAGCGAAAGCATCGGAAACATAAATGGTGAACCTGGTGTGAAGGTCTTCTCCTCAGTATGGAGATTAGTAGCATTTGAGGCATCAATGGATTGATGTGTCACCTGATCTATTTATCTGGTGTCAGGTCCCACCAAGAAAATAGCGGGCCTGACGTAAAAATCACCAGATGTTGGGCAGTAGAATGTTGGAAATCCCGTTCTGTGATGTTGTCAGTGTGGATATCTCTTACCAGTCCTGGAAGAGAGAATGGCGCTGGGGCATTGGTCCTCAATTTCTTTTTCTTTCTTCACTGACAAGTTAATCTCCCTGATACTCATGAATAAGGTTGCTGCACACAGAACACAATCACATCCTACACATCGACGCAGGGGTAGGGACAGTGCGAACACAACAGTCCCAGGTGGTTCCAACGCTTCCACGACGCCTCTACACCCACGGTCATGGGGCGTCCATGACCCATATCCCATTCTGAGTATATCCAATGAAGGGTAATCAACAACCTTGTGCGCCATTATGAGGATGAGGGCATAATCCTGACCCGGGATATGGCCCTCCTGGATCTGGAAGAGTATACACCTCGTCATCAGCGCCACCCCAAAGGGCCGCATAGGGAGTTGATGCTCCCCAGACCGACATATGACCATTTCGAGAGCCTCTCCCCAGAACGCTTTGATGAACTTATGCCTTACATTGAAGAGGTAGGTGACGTCTGACCTAGCCTTGTCAGAGTCCCATTCCATGGGCTCCCAGCGAGGGCTCCCACCCAGTCGCATAAACGCTACCACTCAGTCTTGCTGGATGAGGAGATGGTAAGCTACGTACCTACACCACTGGCCCATGTTCGTCCGACTAGACGCCAGCATTGGGCTCAAGCTGAGGAGGACGCCTGCCAAGGGGCGCCAACATCGATGGATACAGTGGCCCAAGCCACCGTCGAATCATATCGTTAGTTCCCTAAGTACACTATGTAGGGGCACTTATACGCCCGACCAGGATCGAGGCCCCAACCGCCACACGGGAAGGCTGGTTCAACTCTCTTGGTCGCCAGCATAGGCAATGGATGCCACGAACTAACCTGCAGCGATGCGACTCAGTACAGAGGTCATCCCCATACCATTACCACAGAGAGTGAGGGCATTCCCCACTTTGAGGATCAACATGGAGTTCCGCCCCGTGCCACCATCAACCCCAATAAGGAATTTCCCCAAGGTGGTGAAACTCGGTATGGAAGTCTCTCCTGTTCCCACTACACTGGGTACAGATTCATTCCTCCTGCCCCTGACCACTGGTGTAGGGACATTGCAAATACGGTCTCTCTTCAACATGGGGATCCCCCCATGTCTTCTCAGCATGTTGTGAAGGTCCTCCTAGCCTAGAAACCCCGATGGGTGATGTCTGGCCTCACCTCACTAGTACCCAACACGGATGTCCAACCCATGTTCAGCTAGACCGGTACTAGGAGCCTCCTCGTACTGAGGTCAGTAGGGGTAACAAGCATGGAGGTACTCCCCATGCTCCTGCCAGTTCTAGAAAGGGACTTTCCTGCTCCAGAACTATCCATGGAGGTCCTCCCCATGTCCCCTTTGACATTTTTCCCGGTTCCCCTCACACCCCGGCATTCTCAGGTGGAAACCCTCTAAGCCTCACCACTAGTGCAGCTGAATGACCTTGTGTCAGAAATCAGCCTTGTCCCGAGGAGCCACCCAGGGGAATGAAGGAGGGTCTCCGCTGTCATAAGAAGAATTATGGGATGGTACAGACAGAGAATAAACTAGTCTGCTTCTCAGACTCTAAAGTGGAATATGACTCAGCATGGGAACCCTCCTCTCGCTCATCCAAGTCATGGGATGGGGTATGAATGAGGTGCATTAGCCAAGTACTCCCAAAATGTGAGGTCCATAGGATTCACACCTCCCATAGTAGGTATATACAAGAGGATGAAAATATAACAAACCCACAGGTTAAGGTCGTGCAATCACCACCTTTATCACCCTAAGTGCTCTCATCCTCGATAAGAGATCACAGAGAACTTTTCTGGGGACCGATGGTGGGAGAGCATAATCATGGCCTATCACCGGTGGCCCTATCCCCTCATCCAGGAACTGCAGCCATCATCCAATATTATCATGATGTAGTGGCTAGGTCACTACACTCTTTGGAGGATAGCCTAATATTCGGCGGCCAGTCAGCTCGTTCGCCATACTCTCCACCAGCTAGCATGTCGTCCCAGAAGTCAGCCTCTGTAGTAATGCCATTTCCTCATCCACCCCCAGTTGATGAATGGGGAAATCAAGTGTCAGACCCTGAATTAGAGCCAAGGAGCTTATGGAACATCCTCACTGCAGACCACTTCCCTGAGATGTTGTGGCCCGTGGCAGCGCCAAATTTTCACGTGTCGGAAGTCCTCACCCTAGAAGAGCTTGAATGTTTTCGCTAAACCCTTTGGGAAACACACTTTTTCCTTCATCATCAGTGAGTGGTTTACCCCTAAAGCCAAGTGCATTTCAAAGACATTGGTGGGAAAAGCCATCTTGTCGATCTCACTGCGCTCTATGTGGCTCAGTGCCTCGAGTCACCCGACCGCTACAAGGCCCTCCAAGTTCAACGAGTTCAGAGATTCATGATACTCCATAAAATCATCAATGAGGATTCCCCCCATGCACAAGTCCATGGATAGGGGTAGTACGTTGCCCTCATCTTCACTCCTATCTGGTGGTAGCCAAACTTTCTAGGCAATATAAGGACATGCCCCCAGGAAGGGTCACATCAAAATGTCTGACATAGTGGACAAGGAGGATGAGTTGGTGCTTCTTGATGGGGAATTACCCTCTGAGAGAATTCCACCAGTATTAGACCCATTAGAGAGGGTTAATCTCCAGTAGAGGAACCTACTTGGTCTCCTTGCGCCCACCGAGGCATTGGTACTCAGACAGAATGTCGGTAAGGGTAAAGAGCACGTCCGAGCTACCAAGCACTCTGACCCATCTGCCTCAGTGCAGAAGACGGAGGAGGACTCTGAGAAGGACACATTGTGCAAACAATTATCCGATCAAAAGAAAATGGTTGAAGACCTCTTGGATGAACATGTTGCAGTGTGATGGCCAGTCTATGGTGACCCTAGGCCAGGGCAGTAGGGGTAGGAACAACTTCCTCTCGTCGAGCTGCCTCTAGGAAACCCTGACTGTCCTTCCCCCGCAGATAGGGTTGAGGTCGGAACTCAAGGAAAGAGGCATGGTAGGTCTCTCCAAACCCTCCCTAACGACGTGACAATCCATGGGACCCAGTTCGGGCTCCCCAGCCTCCCCGAGGGTTGTGTAGGTAGCTCCGCCAAGAGCTGCTGGGCCTACTTACCATGTTGATGAAACCGCCAATGCGCTCGTGGTTAGGGATCCCCGTCAAGACAGGGACCCCGCCCAGATGATCCAATGGCGGCACTCATTTCCTACCTTGAGGCATAAGAAACACGACAGGTCTAAATCTCACCTGATAGCAAGGAATACCCAGTATGGGTGGATGATATGCCCGCACATCCGAGTTTCTAGAATCCCACCTTCTCCCCTTTAATGGGGCAGGGGACCAGCCACCGCACCTGGCACACTTAAACTCAAGGTGTGGGCCCATGTTAGGGACTCTAGAATAGCATGAGGCCACCAAACACTGATGATTTGTGCAGACATTGGAGGGGCCTGCATTTTTATGGTACATCCAGCTTCCCATTAGATCCGTAACCAGGTGGGTGGACATTCTCAGGCAATTCCTCTAGTAGTTCAGCTCCTCCACATGGAAAAAGAGAATCACAATCCTCTTCAAGTGCAAACAAAAAGCCTGATGAGTGTTTCGTGGACTTTATCACCCGTTGGAAGTGGCTTACATATTCTCTTGACATGCCACTGACTCAGGAGAAATTAATAATGATGTGCGTATAAAATGTCAAGATGGAATGGGTTCCCTCTCTAATAACCCAGTACTACCTCAGGGAATTTTGAGACTTCTTCGATAAGGCCCAGTGCCCAGAACAAGCCCTACAATAGGCGAGCTAGGCACGTCTGTTTCCCCCTGTAATTCCTGCAAGGAAGGATATTAGAGCCGAGCCCACCATTGTGGCCCAAATAGAGGCCCCCAGAAAGTTTAAATTATTACCAGCAGGGCCACGTCCCCAGCCTCACAGAGGCCCGCCACCACAGGCATAGCCTCAATCCCAGTAGCGACTTCCACAGAATTGGCATGTGCCCCCACGGAATCCGCTACCACCGCCTAGGCGGGACAACCAGGATCCACCTCCTCTACAGGCTCTTTTAGATCCTTATTAGGGCCAAGCTCCAAGGCCCACCTTTCCAGACCAAAGAAACTAGACCTACTCGTTCAATGAGAATAAGGTCCTGGATATTTTTGAAGTTCCTTGGAATAATTGATTATATACTTTCTTGAATATAGAAGGCCAGAAGAGGAGAACCTCAATGATTTCCCCAACTGCTGCCCCTATCATAGGATCCTAGGGCACACCCTCAAGCTATGCTATTTGTTCAAAGACTAGCTTCAAGACCAGATCAATAACAACATAATCAGGCTGCGACTGGCCTCAGGACAAGTGGCATGGGTCGTCGTACGGCCATACAGAAGCAGCGAGAGTGAGGGCGAGTGGAAGCATGCTTCTAACCATGAGTCCCAGAAGTATGATGATCGGATGGCTCACAAAATGGATTCTCGTGCCCATGGTATCATTTGTGCGTGCCAAAATAAACCAGAGCATTCAGAAGCTATAGCCACTACTTCATCATCATCTTCTCAGCTGGCCTCTTCCCAGAAGAGAAAGCATCAGTGGTGTAAGGGAAAGCAACATGCCCCACAATACCATCATCGTTCCGCACTCTTGGAAACTTCATGCATCCGGAGATGGGGATTCCTCCCAGAATCTTCCCAGTATTGGATGACTCCTCAAGTGATAGTCAAGGGTACACTTTGGTTAATACCATAGAGTTGGTAAACCCCTATATGAAACCCAATGAGGGGGAGCACCAGGGCAACCTCCCCAACATCCCCAGTAGATGCCAATGTTGGCGGAGCTATATCCATTTGGGTCATTGAGGAACATCAATTGTCTTGTATATCTAGGCTGTCCATGCCACTGAGACTAGACAGCAGGCCCAGCGTAGAGCTCATCATGCACAACCTCTTCATCTGGTGTCATCAGGCCTGCCTACACCGCCGTTTCTGCTAAATGATTAGGCAGAGCCACATTAACCATTCCATGACCAGCCTCGCCCTGCTATAGGCTCATCTCAGTCATTCAGACCCCATCCAGTAGCTTCTCTATGGGATTCTACAGTGTGAAGCAGAATATGCCCAGCACTAGTCAGCTGCTGGCCCAGCCTACAGGGCCCGCCATGCCTCCTATCACAGAGCGGCCTCCTCCAAGCAGAAGTTCACGCCTGACACGAAAGTATGATGTTCTCAAGCACCTTGCCAGCATCCCAGTGAGGATTTCCAAACTCAATTCCCATATCCTATCATTAAATATGTGTGAGTCCCTCACAGAGGTTTTAAGAATCCCCCTCCAGTTTGAGACAAAGGTAGAAACTGCAGAGGCCTTTCATTATGAAGTGGTCAAGAATGCTGAATGGCAGGCCATCATTTCATTCTCTGGAGAAGATGAATGCTCTCCTGTACAGGGGCACATCCACCCACTGTACACTGCTGACCAATTCAAAGGCACATAGTTTTTCCGCTATCTTGTTGACACTGGCTCGGCGATTAACCTTATCCCGACGCGAACCCTGCTAAAGCTGGCGTTATCCAATGATGACTTGACTCCCTACGATTTAAGAATCCAGGTATATGACAGGACAAAGCAGACATTAGTTAGTAAGATCTGTTTGAAGACCCAGTTCGGTGGCCTAGTTTCTAGCCCTGAGTTTATGGTTGTCTCCCCGGACGCTACATACAATGCATTAATGGGAAGACCATGGCTCCACCTTCACACGGTGGTCCCCTCATCGTATTACAAATACCTCAAGTACTCCCTCAATGCTCGAGTAGGCGTACTCCAAGGTGAAGTGTCTCCTTTTGCCTCTTGTGAAGCCCACTACCATGATGTTTACTACTACAAGAGCTAGGATAAGCAGATTAAGGCCATTGAGGTCAAACCCATCGCGGTTGCAACTGACCCCCATGCAGGTCTAGATGACGCCTACATCATCCCGATCCATCGATTGGAGGCCAGAACCCCTGACATTGGGCAATGTTTTTTTGTTTCTTTTATAATGTAGGGGTATATTCCCATGTCTAAGGGACGATGGAAAATCACCTTATACTCCTACACAAATCAGGAACCTGTGATCCCAGAGCCTCCTACCCCCATAAGGTATCGAGATGTTCGCCCCATGGAAACAGAAGTATGTCATACGTGTCTGTTTCACCAGGCTAGAATTAACAGGCTCAATCTGATTCTCCACTACTGTTTTTATATCATCAAGTGTAGCCCCTTGGGATGAAGGCCAGATGGGATCAGATCGACAACTTTCATTGTTATGGTTTTAGCAGTACGGAATCTCCCGATGTAGTGACCAATGCTTCTATGGCTTGTACCAGCATCCCAAAAGAATCTGCTAACCTAGAGGAAGCTTCTCCTGCTGTGGATCCCCCCTACACATATGAATAAGATGATTTGGAGGATGCTCCCCCCCCCACATTTGAAGAGGGCTTCTTTTCCACTGTCGATGAATTGGTACAGGTGAAACATGGTAGCGAGGCAGATTCGAGACCCACATTTATTAGTATTGCCATGACCCTCAAAGAGAAGCATCATTACGTGGGATTCTTAAAATAGCATTGTGATGTGCTTTCCTGGAGTTATGAGGAGATTCCAGTTCTAGATCCTCAGGTAGCTTTCCATCACCTCTGTCTTCCAGAAAATCGTCATGGGATCTAGAAGCCTTTCAGGAAGATCTACCCTTCTCACAGTGCCATGTTTGGGGCCAAAGTTGACAAGCTCATCAGGTCCAACTTCGTCACGGAATTCCTATACCCCAAGTGGCTAGCCAGCTTTGTTTCAGTAAGGAATAAGAATAGACAGATCAGGGTCTGCATTGACTTCCGAGATCCTAACCGTTAATGCCTGAAGGGTGATTTTCCCCTTCCAGTGACAGAATTATTGATCGATGCTATGGATGGGTTCCAAGTCCTTTCCTTCATGGATGGGTACTCCAGATATAATCAGACCCAGATGGCCCCAAGGGATGAGGATTCCACATCTTTCAGGGTTCCACAAGGTATGTTTTTTACCAGGTTATGCCCTTCGACTTAAAGAATGGATGTGCCAGCTATCAACGGTCCATGCATCACATATTCAATCTAATCCTATGAACATTGGTGGAATTCTATGTGGGCGACAAGGTGGTAAAATACTGCCAGCGCCAGGAACATCTCAAGGACATCAAGAATGTGTCTGGCTTCCTCTGTTCCCACCACCTGAAGATGAACCCATTGAAATGTGCTTTCGGGGTCACCTATGAGATGTTCCTTGGCTTTGTTTTCAAGTACCAGGGCATTGATCTCGGCCCATATAAGATCAATGCCATCAGTCATATTCCTTCCCTGAGCAATATTCAAGAGATTTGAGATTTTTAAGGACACTTAGCCTACATATTCTGATTCATTGCGAATCTGGATGGGAAGTGTATGCCATTTTACTGGCTCATGAAGAAAGGAACCACCTACTAATGGGATGAAGAGTGCCAAACCACATTCAAGAAAATCAAATAGTATCTACTCTATCCTCCGATCTTGATTCCACCCATCTCTGGAAAGCTGCTGATCTTGTACGTAACATCCCAGGAATGATATCTCGGTTCCCTCCTTGTCCAGAAGAACAATGAGGGGATAGAAAACATATTCTACTACTGTAGTAATATACTCATTGATAAAGAGATTAGATACTCCCCCATCGAAAATAGATTCAGTGCACTAGTATTCGTAGTACAGAAATTGAGACACTACTTGAAGCACCATGAGGTACAACTGGTGTCTTGTGTAGACTCGCTGAAGTACATTCTGAATCGCCCAATGTTGGTCGGACATCTGGAAATGTTGGAAGTAATCCTCCAGTTGTTCGACATCAGTTTTGTCCCTCTGAATCTTTCAAGGGACAAGCACTGTTAGATTTTCATGCTGCCCATCGAACCCCTACGGACCAGTCCCTAGAACAGGATTTTCCCAACGATGCGATCCTCTTTATATATCATGTCATCCCATGTTGTAAAATTAACTTCGATGGTGCCTCCCGGAGCCCCATCGTCTGGAGACTCAATGATACTAGACTTAATATAGTAGGCCTATGTATTGTCTCTATTACTCCGGTGCAAGCCATCTTTCCATACTCATTCATCTTGTCAGAAGGCTGCACAAACAACAAGGCATAGTATCGGGCTCTTATCATTGGCCTCAAGCTGGACCTCGAGATTGTTGTGCCCCATTTGCATGTGAAGGGTGATTCCAAACTAGTCATCAAGAAAATCAACGATAACTATGTCATCAGAAATCCAGAACTCGTACCATTGTTGGAGCGCACCCTCTAGCTAATGGACCAATTTTCATCTCGACTAAAAGTTACTCATGTAACTCGATCACAGAACTATCGAGCCGATGCCCTATCCGGCCTGGCTCCATCACTTGTAGAACCCAAGCAGGATGATCTGATTATACACGTGGCACATTGGAGATTCATTGCTACCATCACCTCAGATGATGATGACAGCCTACGATTAATCCATCTTACCACTAGATCCTCCGCTTCAGGAGCCCCATGTCCCTCAGATGTAGTGGTTGAAGTGACCCCCGACTAGAGAGCCCCCTTCTTCGAGTATCTCTAAAATGGTTGCCTCTCGGATGATCAGGCCGAGTGCGAGAGAATCTAATGTCGCGCGCTGCAGTTTACCCTTCTGAGTGGTCCCAGTCTTGAGCAAGTCCTCTACAAGTGAAGGCTCAATGGTGTTATCCTTCTTTGCATCCAAGGAGTCAAGATTTCTCAGGTCATGTAGGAGGTTCATGCTAGTTCCTATGGGGCTCACCAGACTGGGTCGAAGCTATCCCATCAGATCCGGAGATTGGGGTACTTCTGGCCCACCATGATCCCTGATTGCATCACATTCACCAAGAGATTTCACATGTTCAAAATTCATGCTAGGTTCATGCATCACCTTCTAGAACCTATCCACTCCACCATGTACTCTTGGCCATTTTCAATATGGGGAATCGATGTCATGGGACCATATCCAATGACGACAGCTCACCAGTGTAGGTTCATCCAACCCGCCATAGATTTCTTTTCCAAGTGGGCAGAGGTAGTTCCTCTTAAGGAGTACATATCTTGTTCTATCATTGAATTTGGGATCTCCAACATCTTTTATCGGTTTGGAGTCCCTCACGCCATCCTCACTGATAACAGCACCACCTTCCGAGTAACTGAGTTGAATAAATTGTACACCAAGTACAATATCCATTCAAACCATACCTCCCACTATCACATGAATGAAAATGGAAAGATCGAGGCATTCAAAAAAACCCTCTCTAAAATTTTGTAGAAAATGGCTGGTAAGAACAAGATGAGTTGGCCAGACAAGCTCCCCAATGCCCTCTGGTCTTATCATATGACAACTCATAATTCCACACAGGTGACCCCATATTCCCTGGTGTATGGAGATGAGTTCATCTTTCCCATCGAGATCCAGCTGCCTTCATTACCTGTAGTAGTCAATGACTACCAGGCTCTAGATAAGGTAACCAAAATTCATCAGGATGAATTGGAAGAACTTGATGATAATTGTCTTCATGCCCTGCACAATCTGGATAGGTATCAGAATAAGATAGCTAGAGCCTTCAACAGGATGGTTTTCCTCCACTCATTCCTACAAGGTGACTTGGTATTGGCCCTCTAGTCACCAATTTTCACTGGCAAGAATCCACCCAAGATGGAGCCCAAATGGGAAGGACCTTACATAATTCACAGGGTTTACCCCAATGGTGCATACTCCCTAGTGACCATGGATGGTGAGCGTATAACTCCTCCCACCAATGCCACGTTCCTGAATCAACACTTTTCCTAAACCCTTTGGTCCATCTTGACATTAAACTACAAGATGGTCCCGCACAACCTTAAACAGCATGATAGTCCCACATGACCCTAAACTACATGATGGCCTGTCATGACCTTAAACTGTATGACGGTCTCTTAGCACCCTAAACTATGCGACGATCTTGTACAACCATAAACTGTTCGGTCTCACATGACCCTAAACGGCATTATGGTCCCGAATGACCCTAAAATGCTTTTTCTCGCATGAAAATAATCAATAAGATGTCCTAAAATCCATTAAACAGCACCCTTAGAACTATGTGTGGCTTTATTCCAATTTTCATGGGATACATAGGAAGTATCAAACATTTCATCTTGATCCCAGCCCCAAACTCTTCTCTTTGACTATCACCCTGGCTATAGTTCTTATATCTGATGATTTCATTTGGGCGCGCGCATCCATCACACCGAGGACGCGCTGCTGTTACCCCACATTCCCTCTTTCCAAAGGCGGGCGACATCTGCTCCTTATTCAGGGATGTCTTCTCTTTGATAGAAATGGGATGATGGGATGTCGATTATTCCTTCTGTGGATTCCTTCTCAGATCTTTTCACCTAGGTCAGGTCTCCCTCATATATTTAAGACGTAGTTCGTGAAACTCTTCCCAGCTCCATATCTTCATGGACACCAGTTAATTACACTACTTATGTTAGTATGCTCTAAGTATTCTGGTCAGGGCAGCAACCTTCAGATAGGAAAGTAGATGCATTGGGCATCACTAGCGTGTCTTGACATTGGGGGATGGGCATGTCTATCTTCTATCCCTTATTATAGGTCTTCTCGAGGGTGTGGAAGCCCAAGTCATCCTACATCAAACATGGGTAATCATATTCTATAGGCATGTATCTGAGGTTTTCCTTAGCTTCCCATGTTTAACACGGGATACGCCGCATGTTTAACATCCAGTAGAGATGGATCAGAATAATCGAAACACTAGCTAGAGTGGATCAGATGGGCGCAACACCTAGATGGGAAACTATGGTTGTGCTGACACGTGGGTGGATTCTTGAATGCTGTTAAATTAAATGGGGTATGAGGTGGCATGATCTCACCGGGATGCAGTATTCTGGGTAAAGATCTGGATTGACGATGGATTTGGGCTTGAGCCTCCAAGTGACTTCCTACATATCCCCATGTTGGGGAATCAATGTATGTGTAGTTCAGCGGAACTATGGGACACCTTAGGAGGCGACCTGTGAGAATGGACGCATGGATGGGACCCATAGGATGTGGAACCTCTGGGTTAGGGCATGAGCTTCCAGAGAAACATGGGCTCGAGGGAGAGATCGGGATGAGGCATGGGTGTTTGTCTTGAACCTCATGGAGGTTTCCTACATATCCCCATGGTCGAGAATCAAAGTCAATTTAGTTCGGGTTGTATTGGGGATTACACTCTGAGGCGGACCGTGGTGTTGGTAAACCGATGTGAAGGGGGTCAGAACTACTGATTAGTTTGGTTGAACCTCATGGAGGCTTCCCATGTACCATGCTTTGACTTGGATCAAAGTCCCCGTAGTTCGGGTATACAGTTTAACATCTTGCGGGACGAGGTCATTTGGGGCTTCACTCTGAGGCGGACCATGGTATTTGGTGAAATGACATGAATGGGGTCGGAACGACCTATTGGTGGGATTGAACTTCATGGAGGCTTCCTACGTACCATGATTTTACATGGATCAAAGTCCCCGTAGTTTGGGTATACAGTTTAATGTCATGCGGGATGAGGGAATTTGGGGCTTACGCTCTGAGGTGGCCCATGGTTTGTCATGGTCATTGCTCACTCTAAGCTCACAGGAGTCATGCTCGGTGTGAGAGACAAGAGACTGTAGAGACCTGAGGATTACGTCGTGAAGGGTGCGTCCGTGGGAAATGAAGAGGGGCTTACGCGTTGAGTGACCCAAGGTGTCGGGACTTACTCCAGGATGAAGGCCTGAGGGAGACAAAGTGCAATAGGAGATTGATTTGGGATGGAAGAAAGGATAAGCATTGTTCCCCATCACGCCCTTGGATGGCCTTGGCACCGAGGGAGTGAGGAGGAACAGAGGTATTGCCTCCTGCAAAAATTGTTAGGGGATTACACCAAGGTGGATGCCCTTCCCCGAGAACAAACGCCGCTCCAATAAAGAGGATATCACCCCCTGTTTGGGATGATCCCATCCCCGTGGAGATGAGTGGTCGTGGATAATTTCCAAGGCAAGGGGACCCTATGTGCGAGGCATGGGTCCATGTCACAGTTTAACGTCATGTGTTGAGGACGACGATGCTTGGTAGTTTAACATCGTGCATCTCGGACGAGGTGGGTTCACTCCTCACCCCTAGGACATACATAACCGGTACCCTCTGCCCCTTTTGGGAGGGAAGGCATCAACAAGGCTGTAGCAAGGGGGTGTATTAGGGAGAACCATTGAGGGGTCCACATTAGCATGACTATGAAAAGAAGCAATAGCCGTTAGCGTGCCTATGTGAAGAGGCATGAGGAAAAACAATGCAATGGGAAGAATTTTCCAAGGGACTTTGACGTTACCTCGTATGAGCCTAGATGGTCGCATGGGAAGATGGTGCATGATGTGGATACCCGGGGCACAAAAGGCACCCGTGAATGGCACCCACAAGAAGAACATTGGGTGCCCATGCAAGGAGGCGCTCTGGGAGAACCGAGGTGAGGGGTCCCTAGGAATTGTGTGTGACCTTTGAGGCTTGTGCTCTAAATAATGAACCTGTGCGAAAAATAAAGGACTGGCATGAAATCATTGATGCTTGTGTGGAATTGGGTTAGAGGTTTTGTGCACAGCTACGAGGATCGCATGCAAAGAGATGAATTGTGCACAAGTGGCAGAGGCCACGCGCAAGGACATGGGTGCGTGCAATAGAAGGAATTGCGCGCAATTTACCAGATAGCGTGCAATGGAAGGAATTGCATGAAATGGGGGGAACCCCGAAGGGATTGTAATTCAGTCTAAGCCATGGGGATCTTGCATGAAGGTGGACCCCGGGGCGACATAGCACTAAAAGAACCGCACCTAAAGGGAATATTCACATGCGTGGGAAGATGATTTCACACATGAGAGCTGGTTCAGATTCTTCATCCCTGGAATAGAAGGGGATCTCCATCTATTTATAGATGCCTGGGGGTGCACAATAGATTTCAGCGCAAAAGAATTTCATGACAGAGGCGGGGGCGCAAAATGTCAATCCTGTGGGTGCAAAATTATTTCACACCGGCACCAAGGACTCTTCGTGAATCCCAGAACATTCTGCACGGGACACATATTTTTCACGCGATTCACCATTTTTTTTGTGCAATGCCTCCGGGCCCCCCTGACCGGGTCTTCGGGTCTGAATATGACCTCACTTTGTCGTTTCAAAACATTCCTCAACACCTAATCACTTTTCGGCATCTAAAAATGCCCCCCTAATAATTGGATCGGTGAGGGGTCACAACGATCGAATTCTGAGGGAATAGATATAATGAAAGGCATCGTGGGTCCCCTGAGTGAAAAAATTTGAAGCGGTGCACAAAACTCAGCAAGGCGTGGAATCCACTTTTCGCACAGGTGCAGAACCCACCATACACGTGGCGAGAAACCCTAACTTAGCCTATAAAAGGATTCGTGGGTCCCATGCTCCGTATGAACTTTCTCAGGCAATGAGCTTTGAGATCTCGTGTGCAAAATGTTCATCGGTTTTCCGTGAAAAACAACTCCGGCTACGAGTAATTCCATCGATATCAGGCACCATTTTACGTGTGAACCTGGATTTTTTCGCACCATAGCCTGAAATTTTGAGACACCCACGGAGATTTCATGTCGGCCTCCCAGATTTCTCGACAACTACAGGGACACTAAGTTAGAAGAAGATGGCCCCTAACCCGGTTAATGGGGGAGAATCTACTGATCGCAGAGCTGAAATAGCTGTAAACCTAGAAGTTTATGACGCAAAAAGTGTTTTCTACAACATCCATACCATCTTCAACATGCTAAACCCCACCCAAAAAAAGTATACCATGTTAAATAACATACCACTATGGGACTTTGGTATTTTGGAGGAGGTCCCTCTGCTGGGCATTGAGGTGGATACGCCACGGTCATGGGTGACCTGTGAAGACGAACTTCCTCAATATAACATCACCAAAAACAGTCACCCTTCCAGAGAAACCAGGAACATGGACGTATATGTCCTGAATCCCAATACCCAGGCCATTTCTGGGGGTGACCCTGTTGCGGAGAGCTCCCCAGCCATGAGCACCTTCCGTTAGAGCATCACTAACAAGGCAAAAGGTTGGCTGCAGGATTGGGACCTATGATCCAGAGGCAACTTCACCAGCGAATGGGCCTGGGTGTACTGGGTTCGCCATACGTGCGACCAATTTGGGGCCGAGCTGCGGCATATTGGTCTGCTCGAGGCGGTATGGACATCACAATTCCACTTCTACCGCCAGCCTCAGCTTGGGCTAGAGTTGTTCACCCAATGGTCCTTTGATACCAACACATTCCATCTTCACCATGGGGAAGTCAGCATCGGTCTCTGGGACATCCTCTACATCGGGGGAATCCCTTTGGAGGCCCATCAATATGATGACTTCCTCCCATAGATGAAAATCTGGGGTAACAGATCATGAACCCCCATACTAACGTGGCACCTTCTAGAGCTGAACAAGGAGAAGCTGGTGGTCAAGGACTTCCAGAAGGTTATGTCATACAAGGACTGGCTCATCTTGTTCATGGAGAGGGATCTGGAAGTCAAAAGTCTAGGGCAGGGGAGATGGTGTCCAACCACAGCTTAGAGGTGCAAGAGAGGATCGTACTAGAGGGTTCTGGAGGTGGGGCACTTCCAGTCATAGGGCTACAGCATAAATGAGGCCTGGGACCCGAATGTTCAGTACGCCAGATTCCTTGCCACATTCCTGAGTGAGTGGCTCCTGCCAGGGAGAGACGCAAGGATGGGCATCCATCCAGCGACTCTGGTGATGGCTAGCATCACGGCTTCCAACAAGAGGTTCAACCTGGGGGTCCCCTTGATGGATCGGTTGTACAGCATATTAGGATGCATCTCGAGAGGGGGATCACCTAGGAGAGTATGTGATCCCTTCCAGATTTTCCATGGCTGGGTTGTGGCTCATTGTGGTAGGTACACTTTCCCAAATTCCATTCATCCCCCGGGCAATGGCCTGCAACCCTCTCTGTTGAATATTGTCAGTGACATTCCAATGATGCTCAATGAGGAGGGAGTATGGATTAGGATAGGTAACCATGCCATAATATCCTTCAGCCCATTATCCACCCCAAATGGTCAGCTGATAGATGATGGGAAAGGCTCACTGGACTAGAAGGAGTACTTCCAGAGCATCATAGGTGGGGTGCTTATGGCCTAGATTGATGGGAAGATCTTATGCGAGCCTTATGTGCTATCTAGGTATGCCAAGCAGTTCATATTCCTCTACTAAATTCTGAAAAAAGTTTATACAGACGTCCAGGAGGAGAGGTATCCACGCGTTCTTCAATAGTTGTGGCTGATGTTCACGACCTATGGATCAGGTGACATCATCAAACTTCCTCCCATCAGAGTCGATGATGGCCTCTCAACCGAGTATGCCAAATATTGGACCATAGCATACCCTGAGGGTCTTCTGTGGAAGCGATTTTGGTTTCTCTAGGTCACTAGTGTGGAACCTTAGTGGCGAGAGAGCAGGTAGGGTGCCTCTAGAGGCGGAGGATTATAAGAACCTCAGGCAAGGGGGCCCACACAGGCTGGGACCTCAGCAGTGAGGGTGTCACATGGTGTGGCTGATCCCTCATCGCCTAGAGGAGGGAGGTCCCACGGAGCGGCCAGAGAACTTCTTGGGAAGGAAAAAAGATACCGACTTCAACCTTCCCATGGCGTGATCTTTCTTGTGGTATGGTCGACCTGGATAACCCTACGACCGTCAATGAGCACTGAATCCCTCTGGAAAAAGATAGTGTGAGACGAGATCCAACTATCAGAATTCGGGCTTCTTCGGGTCGCTGAAAAAGTGAACTTCCACCGAAGCATGCATAACTAACGGCCATGAACACGTATGCATGCCAATGGGGTCGGCATGTGGAGCCTCCTCTCTTGGTGAAGGTGATGCTCGGCCAAAAGCATGATCCTGAAACGATGCCACTGGGGGAAGATGATAGAAATGTTGAGTCAGAGGGTGGAGAAACAGGAGAGGAGGCAGGAGGAGAAGGGGAAGGTGAAGGTGAAGGAGAAGAGGAGCCCGATGGTGAAGGGTCTCAGGGGGCGTCCCACCAAGGGAGTCTCCAGGAGAGCGGTGAGATTGTCAGCTCTGAAATAGAGGTAATCGAGATACTCTAGGTATGCTTCAACCCTTATCTATCCTTCCCTTTATTCTCTTTCCTTCACAATCATTATCCCACCCTTCTTGTCCTACTCAGGAGCATATGAATTCCGATCAAGATTCCCTAGCTGAAGGAGGGGAGGAAGCCACAACGGTTCAAGCTGGAGCATCGACACCCATTATTGAATTGACGTGTGTTGAGGTTTCCCCCACCATGACAACTCTTGTATTAGCCATAGAATAAGAGGATGATGCCTTGGGTCACTGTAAGTTCCGTGCTTCGATACCGGAACTCACTATTGGAGGAATCAACTAATCAATATGCTCCTTGTTTATACAGTGATCATGGCATTGGAGGCTCATCGGGCTACTGAGCATGGACCATCAGAAAGTGTGCCGATGGAAAACATACTTCCCCATCTGGAACATGCCTCCTAAACTGAGTTGGTATGAGTAATTGGTGAGCAGGGATTGGTGGACACCAGGGGCACTACTGTCAGGGAAGGGCCGGATGTTGACGAGGTTGCCACTAGAATCTAGGAGAGAGTGGAAAGTCATCCAGATGATGAGGATCCTATTCCCCTATGAAGAATCTATGAGGAAAACCCTATTGCTGGCATGTTGGCTGTCTTCCCTATCTATCGACCCGCTGATCATGAAGAAATCGATGATTCAGATTCAGAAGCTGCCGAGGTGAGATGAATGACGCGAGGCAAGGGATGGAAGTGCATCCGGTGTTTTCTCAGTTATCCCCAGGCGGAATGGATGAATAGGATGGGGTCCATCCACACCTGTTTGTGTTTCCTGTGTGCTGGAGGGGAAGATTCTCAACGCTATTACCTGACGGTCCATGATTACATGGTCGAGAAGATGCGTGAGAGCAGCTATCATGCCGACATCACCTAGTGTCGGGAGGAGTTAGGGAGTACCCGGAAACATCTGTGGGAGGAGAAAGAGCTCAAATGCCTCGAGGAATAGGTGAAAGAACATGATATATTCATCAAAAACTATTCTGAGCTCGTGGATCAGTTGAGGGCCCAGCTAGAAAACTCCCAAGAACAATTCATGGAAGCTAGTCGCCAGATAATTGAGCTCCAGACTGAATAGGCACAGGCATGGGCCAGGGTCAGCGAACTGCGCTCCATGGCCGCCGATGAAGAAAGGGTCATTAGGGTATGGGAGGCAGTCCAAGAGGCCACCAGCCAGAAGGTGGAGGCATTTGAGAGATCTATCCAAGAAGCTGACCCTTAAGGGGCCTATTTTGGCCGAACCCATAAACTTACCTCGCCTTACTTCTTCTTGTCTCCTTTTTTGAGATGTATGTATGGAAAAATTTACTTAATTTCCCCTTTTCCTAACATACTTGTCCTTTTGGTTTAACATGCTCAACCATAATCCTGAAATAAATAGAAATACATCCCTAAGCTCACGTGGGACGTGAGAAGCAAAAGAGGCTCATACTATAACTTCGTTTGATCATGGGAGTGCCAACCAAGCTTCGAGCATTCAAAATTCAAATCTGGATTTCCTAGGAGAAGAGGGAGGTCTGATCAAAGAGGACCTCACACCAATCGATTTATCATCTTCTCAATGTTCTCTAGCACACATCTGGGGAAATACCAGGGGCATTAGAATCAGTCCGAACATACGGGAACGAAAAATGTGAATCACTTTACCCAAATTTTAAACACTATGGGAGGGGCATGGAAATAAAGGATGACTGTTAACCGTGTTCAAAACATAGCATCCCTATTTCATTGGCCTAAAATGGGGACAACAAATGAGGGCCAACAGATGACCATGTTCGCAACATGGGACCTAACTCAAATATCATCCATCAATCTTCCGGAACGTTTTCCTAGGATAGTAGGAGGACCATAAATCAATCTTCAGTGTTGTTAGGGGGTCCCTTCAAATGTGATCAGTATTCCAGAACATTGGCCCAGGAGAGCTGGGGGACCATAGTTCAAGCATCCATACTGTTAGGGGGTCCCATCAAATGTGAAAGAGAATGAGGATCTGAATAAAGGGGCACACAATGCTTGGAATGTGAAGTGGTGGTTTGTTCAAACAGAATACAACACTCCCAAGATTATGCCACCATGGTGGATGCACATTAGGAAGGTGCGTTAATCTGGTCATGGATCATCCCTACTTTTAGAAATGACTTCTCTAGTGAGGGAAATTTCACTTCCCAATGTCATTATGAGGCATCCTGAACTTGTCCAGGGAAAATGCTGCAGTTACACAACACCCAGGGGTGGTCAGTCCAAGAGGCTAATGGTGGGGGAAAATATGGTATTTGTGATTCTCGGGGCTGGACCTGAGACAAAATGTCTGGGGATTCCTACATATCCCATAAGGATGGGAATCAGGCCACACAAAGTTCTAGAACATGTCTTAGTTTAAGGTCATAGAACTCAGACCACTGATCAGTAGGAAATGCAGGAGGCACATGGTAAGGTGATTATGAAACCTGACACAAATGATGACATAATTCCAGATTACCATGTGTTCCCTGGGGACATGTTTAGATCAAGGGATAGAACACGATAGTTAGGATGGGCCCACAGGGAAGTGCCCAGGCGTTCCTACATATCTCATGAGAATGAGAATCAAGCCATATGTTGTTCTTGGGTGGTGGCAAGGTATGGTAAGGTACCAGTGAAAAGTATGGGAGGGGTGTGCGGGTATAGCCCTCACACCAAAATAAGCGGCATTTGATGTATCTTTTTTTTCCTTTAAGGTGAATGGGGGTTCATTGTGAACTGATTGGCCTAGTGTAGAAATTTCTAGAATCACCATAATAATCTAGCTGCATACAGGCGTTGAAAAGTGGTATAGTGGATGATTGATACCCAACGTGACGTCAACTATGATGAGGTCATCAAAACGCAATGCCATTTTTCATCGTGCGGCCAGGACGATATTATCAGTGTTTGGGGTCATGTGATTGGACCCACCAGCATAGTTTAAGGTCATATGGTTTGGACCTAACGGAACGCGTACGATGTGATAAATCTTACCCGACGGGAATGAGGATGAGGTCCACCCCACCACCACATGTGATTCTGGGAGAGGAGCCTTGAGCCCGGAGGATAGTGACGTTCATAGGATAAAGTACAAGAGAAACTAGATCCTTGTTGAGTTGGACCCAGAAGCATGATGTCGGGGTGATCCCATGTATCCCATGGGGATGAGGATCAAGCCGCACATAGCTTTTAATGAAGATCATTGTTTATGGTCTTAGAGCTCGGACTGTGGGAGCCCTGACGGACGTCGAATTGCAGCTTTGTCCCCCTGACGTGCAGAGGTTCACTGAGGGATAGTGCCAAGAGTGTCGAGATTCCACCTGGACATGATGGGGTGGAACATAATGTGAATCATGCAACCAACATTCACGGCTTGAAGGGGCTGGCGTGACGATGGAGGATTACTACTGACCATGTTCGAAACACAGAATCATGTCGTGTTATCCTGAAATGGGGACAAACAAATGAGCATCGATCGCTTACCATGTTTGCAACGTGGGATGTTTATCAAATTTTTTTATGAAACCCTCGGGGGTGTTGGCCCGTAATGGTAGGAGAGCCCATAGGCATGGCATCCATGCCATTTTTTGGGTGTCCCTTTGGGTGTGAAAGATAACAGGGTCCCAAATAAAGGGGAACATGAAGCTTGACAAGTGGAAGGAACTTGCCTATTTTGAATCTGATACTCCTAGTCTTAGACCAGAGTACTCTTGACAGATTGGAATACCATTGCAAGGGGTCGAGGGACCCAGCTTGAGAGTGGCCAAGAGATGGCGGATTCCCGGGAGAAGGGGGAATGGTGAAAAAAACCCAACATGAAGGAGGGAATAACCCTGTACCACACCTATATATCCCCCTCATGGAGAGGGACAGTCCAGGGGGCCTAGGTGACTGGGAGATCGGGAGATCTCTCAAAGATGGTTCTGGACCCGAAATTTAAATGTTTAGGCGGTCCTACATATCCCATAAAAATGGGAATCAAGCCACACATAGTTCTTGAAGATGTAGTTTAACGTTACACGGGATAACATACAGTTTAACGCCATGGGGGATGACATACAGTTTAACATCATGTGGGACGATATACAGTAAAACATCATGTGGGATGACATATAGTTTAACATCATGTGGGAAGAGTGTGCATTTTAGGGTCATGCGGGACTGACAGTTTATGGTCATGCGGGACTGTAGTCCAGTTTATGGTAATGGAGGACCCTAGTCAAGTTTAAAGTCATTGAGGACCCTAGTACAGTTTAAGGTCATGGAGGAACCTAGTCCCGTTTGAGGTCACGGAGGACCCTAGTCTAGTTTAAGGTCATGGAGGACCATAAAAAGGGTCATTAAAATTATTGTTTAAGGAACTTGGCATTGGTGGGAGGAGTTATGCGCTCACCATCCATGGTTACCAAAGAGTGCGCACCATTAGGATAAACCTTCTAAACAATGAAATGTCCTTCCCATTTGGGAGCCAACTTGGGTGGCTTCCTATCGGGGATCATTGGTGCCCTGAGGTCTAATACTAAATCGCCTTGCAGGAAAGAGAGGAGGCAATCCTTCTTTTTGAAAGCTTGATCCATCCTGCTCTGATGCCTTTCTAGGTTAAGCAATGCTTGAATCCTATTCTCGTCTAGTGCTTCCAATTCAGCTAGACGGAACTCAGCCACTCTATCTGGTTCTTGTTTGTCATAGACCACTATGAGAAATTAGGGTGATTGAATCTTGATGGGCAGGACGGCCTTGGTTTCGTACACCAGGGAATATAGGGTCACCTGGGTGGAATTACGAGTCATCATCTGATAAGCCTAGAGGGCATTATGGAGCTTATCTGGCCAACTCTTCTTTTTCTGACCAACCATTTTCTCTAGAATGTTAGAGAATGTTCTATTAAATGCCTCAATCTGTCCATTTGCGTTCACCTGATAGTGAGATGTATGGTTAGAGTGAATGTTGTAATTGGCATACAATTTCTTCAGCTCGGCTGCTCAGAAGTTGGCACCGTTATCGGTGAGGATATCATGAGGAACCACAAACTGATGGATGATATTGGTACTCATGAATTCAACGATAGAACGGGCTTTGACTTCATTGTGCAGAATTGCCGCTACCCACTTGGAAAAGAAATACGTAGTGGTCAGAATGAATCAGCATTGGTGAGCCGCTGCTGGCGGGTATGGTCCTACGACATCTAATCCCCATACTGCAAAGGGCTAAGAGTACTTGGTAGTGTGGAGAATCTTCGATGGATGATGCACTAAGTTAGCATGAACATGGAATGCATGGGACCTCTTGGAGAACTCGATGCAGTCGCAAATCATGGAGGGACAAAAATAACCTAATATCCAAATCTGGTGAGACAGTTTTGGCCCAGAATGATGGGCACCATAGGAACTGTTGTGAACCTCTTGCATGACATGCGGAATCTCAACCCCGTGAATGCAAAGGAGGAGGACACCATAAAATCCACATTTATAGATGATCGGCTCAAGGATGGGACCAGTTTGGAGAGTAAACAACAGCACGTGGTGTTAGATTCGTTCGTGCTCAGCCCGACCTGACAGGAGATTACCATGTTGGAGGTATTCGACCAAGGGTGTCCTTTAGTCGACAACTACTTCGATCACTGCATCTGGATGACTAGGAGGTATTACTGCAGAGTCACCGGCAGTATGATTGCTTACCGATGGGCCATCATCGCCATCCGGGGTAATAGGAGCTATGAATCTCCGATGCGCCACGTGGATAATCAAGTCATCCTACTCGAGCTCTTATAGTGATATAGCTAAACTGGCTAAATCATCTGCTTGACCGTTCTGTGATAGAGGGACATGGATAACCTCTAGTTGAGAAGGGAACTGGGCCATTAGCTAGAGGGTGAATTCTATAAATGGTACAAGATCTGGTTTCCTGACAACATAGTCTCCATTGACCTTCTTAATAACTATCTTAGAGTCCCCTTTCACATGAAAATAGGGCACATCGATCTCAAGGGTTAGCTCGAGACCAGTAATGGGGGTCTGATACTCTGCCTCATTGTTGGTGCGGCCTTCTGACAACTGAAATGAGTATGGAAGGACATCTTGTTCCGGGGTGATAAAGACGATACCCATGCCTACTCTGTTGAGCCTAGGATCATTGAGCCTCCTAACGGTGGGGCTCTAGGAGGAACCATAAAAATGCATTTGACAGCATGGGGTGGCTTGATCGATTGAGAAGATTGCCTCATTAGGAAAATCCAGGTCCAGGGACTGATCCGTGGAGGTTAGATGGGCAGCTAGACAGTCTGTCTACACCTGTCCCTTAATATCCTTTTGAGGCACGAACCTGATGTCAAACTGCTGGAGGATCACCACCCACCGTGCTAGTCGGCCAGTCAACATCGGGTGATTCATAATATACATTAGAGGGTCCACTTGAGACACTATTTGTACCTCATGGTGCTGCTGGTAATGCCACAATTTCTGTATATAAAATACGAGCATAAGGTATCTCTTCTCTATGGCAGAGTATCTGGTTTCCATATCGAGGAGCAAGCAGCTGAGGGAGAAGAGTCTATTCTTCGTCCCCTCATTGTTTTTCTATGTGAGAAGGGTGCCGAGTGGCCGCTCTAGGGCGGTGATATAGAGGACCAGCTGCTTCCCAGAGACGAGTGGCATCAAGTCTGGATGCTAGAGAAAATATTTCATGATTTCCTCAAAGTTGGTATGGCACTCCTCATCCCACTCATAAGCGATGCCTCTATTTAAGAGCCAAGAAATGAGCTTACACTTTCCAGCCACATTCACAATGAATTTGCGTATGTAGGCTAAGTGGCCTTGGAATCCTCAGAGCTCTCAACTATTTCTTAGAGGAGGAATCTAGCTGATGGCCTTGATCTTCTCTAGCTTGATCTCGATGCCCTAGTACCAGACAAAAAAAATCCAAGAAACATCCAAGAAGTGACCCTGAAGGCACACTTCAATGGTTTTATCTTCAGGTGGCAGTAATGGATGAAGTCAGAAACTTTCTCAAGGTCCTTGAGATGGTCCTGGCGCTGAAGATATTTGACTACTAGGTCATCCAAAAAGCATCTCCCAACGTACCCAGGATTGGATTGAATATGCGATTCATGGCCTGCTGATAGTTAGCACCTGCATTCTTCAGTCTGAAGGGCATAACCTGGTAACATAAAGTACCCAGGGGCTCCTTAAAGCAGTGGATTCTTCATCCTCGGGGGCCATCTGGATCTGGTTATATCCAGAGTACCCATCCATGAAAGAGAGGGATTGTAACCCTGTCGTAGCGTTAATCAACAATCCTATCACTGGAAGGGGAAAATCATCCTTCAGACAATGGCGGTTGAGATCTCAGAAGTCAATACAGACTCTGATCTGTCCATTCTTCTTCCTAACTGGCATAATGTGGGCTAGACACTTGGGGTACTGGACCTCCTTGATGAAGTTGGATATGATGAGCTTGTCAACATTGTCCTCGACCATGGAACCATAAGAAGGGTGCATCTTTCTTGGAGGATGCCTGAATCCGAGATGATTTGTTAGAAGACCGAGGCAGTGGACGGCTACCTGAGGATCTAGTACTGAAATATCATCATAACTTCAGGTGAATAAATCACAGTTCTTCTTGAGGAAGCCTATGTACCACTGTTTCTCATTGGGGGACATAGCAGCGCTGATCAATGTGGGTCTCAGATCTACCTCGCTACCAAGTTTTACCTATACCATTTCGTCGACAATGGTTGAGATGGCTTCATCAAAGGCAGGGGAAGAATCCCCTATATCTTCTTCTCCAATTATAGAGGGATCCTCTATGGGGGAAGCTACTTCTAATCTACCAAAATTTGATGGGAGGCCACTACCAGCTTGTGTGGAAGTGGTTATTGCATCAGGGAACTCCGGCGCGGCCGAGACCATGGCTATGAAGGATGTCGACCTGATCCCATCTGGTCTCTGGCCCAAGGGGCCATTCTTGATAATATAAAAGAAATAGTGGTGTGTTGGCCAGAACCGACTTATTCCAGCCCTGCGAAATAGACAAGTATGATGTACTGTTGTTGCCATGAGTCGGATATCCCGATATCTGACGAGAGTGGGAGGCTCTGGGATCACTGGGGCCTAATCCATATAAGAATATGAATTGATCTTCTGAAGCCTCCTGGATTTGGGAGCATGTTTCCCTCTCGTCCTGGAAATGAAAAAACATTACCCCATATCGGGGGGTCTTGGCCTCCAACCGATGGATCAGGAAGACATAGGTGTCATTTAGGCCTGCCTAAGGGTCGGTCGTAGTAGAGATAGGCTTAAATTCACTTTCATGGACTTGTTTATCCTTTCACTTGTAAACGTCATCATCCAAGTAGTGGGATTCACTAGAGGCCAAAGGAGATGCATTACATTGGAGTACGCCCACTCAACCATTAAGGGAGTACTTGAGGCATTGGTGATATGATGAGGGGACCGCCTCATGCACGTGGAGCCATGGTCTTCCAATAAATGCATTATATGCGATGTTCTCGGAGACAACCATAAACTCGGTGCTAGCAACCAGGCCACTGAACAAGGTCTTCATATGGATCTTTCTGACCAGTGTCTGCTCTGTCCTATCATATCCCTGGATTCTTAAGTCACAAGGAGTCAGGTCATCCTCGAATAGCCCCAGCTTCCGCAGTGTCCGTGTTGGGATAAGGTTGATCCTGGTTCTGGTGTCAACGAGATAGCGGCGGACCTCCACACCGTAAAATTGGCTGATGATATATAACAAAAGGATGTGCCCCTGTATAGGAGAGACCTCATCTTTTCCAGAGAACAAAATGATGGCCTGACATTTGGCATCCACAACTGCTTCAGCATGAAAAGCTTTTGCAGCTACTATCTCCGTCTCAAACTGGATGGGGCTCCTTAAAGCCTCCTTCATGTATATCTGGTGATAGGAAAAAGGGATTTTAGGATGGAATACCTTGTCGGGATGCCGGCGAGGTGCTTGAGAACATCTTACTTCCGTGCCAGGAGAAAACTTATTCTTGCAGGGAGTCGCTCTATGATGGAAGGCATGGAGGGCCCTACCGGTCGGACTAGCAGTTGACTGGTACTGGGGAAATCCTGCTTCTCACTAGTCGAAGCCCGGAGAGTGGCTTTCAGATGAATACCGGATGACTGAGATCAGCCTGTAGTGGGGCGAAGATTGTCGCAACACTGCCGAAGTGGTTTTTCCTGATCCAATAGCACAAACGGTGGTGGCGTCGGACCTATCGACACCGTATGAAGAGGCTGTGCATGCTAAGTTTTGTGATGGGCCTGCTCTCTGGTCTCAGTGGCATGCATGGCCTGGCTGGAGTTTCCAACTGGTGCTCCTCTATAACTCATATGGTTGTGGCTCTGCTGATGTTGGCGTTGGCTGGGGACATTGGGTAGGTTCGCCTGGTGGTCCCCCTCGTCGGGAGTTATATAGGGATTTACCAACTTGACGGTGTTAAACGAAGCATACCCTTGACTTTCACTTGATGAATCATCCACCACTTGGTGGGTTATGGGTGGAATTCCCATCTCAGGGGGCATAAAGTCTCCGAGAGTGTGGGATGACAGTGGCATTGGCAGGGTGCGTTGCTTCTTCTTACACCACCGATGCTTGCTCTTCTGGGAAGAGGATGGTTGAGATGATGATGAAAAAGTGGTGGCCACATCTTATGGAGGCTTCGGTTGATTCAAACGTGCCCAAATGATTCCATGGGAATGAGCAGCCATCTTGCGAGCCATCCAATCATTATACTTCTGGGACCCACGGTCAGAAACCCGCGGCAACTCCCCTTCGTTGTCGCTACTACTATCTGATCACATAAAGACACCCGCCACTTATGTCGGGGTTGTGCCCAACCCGACTACATTTTTGTTAAACTGTTATTGGAGGCAGTCCTTAAGCACATATCATTTCTTGATGTTGTGCCCCAGTATCCGATGATAAGGGTAGTAGTTGGGGTGATCAGTGAGATTCGCCTCTTCTGGCTTCCAGTCCTTAGGCAGTCATAAAATTCTCTACTCTAAGGTACTGCGGAAGTAATTGGGGACCTAAGTCTTTTCAAATGAGTAGGTCTGATTCCTTCTATCCGTAAAGGGGGATCTTGGAGCCTATCCCTGACGGGGGGCCAGAGGAGCCTACTGAGGAGGTGGAACTTGATTATCTTTCCTAGGCGGTGGCGGCGCATTACTCGGGGGTGCCTTCCGATTCTGAGGATGATGCTGGGCTAGAAGCTTCCCCTGTGGTGGTGGACCTCTATGAGGCTACAAGGCTGGCTCTAGTTGTAGTAATTATAGCAACCTAGGGGCCTCTACCTGGGCCACCGTGGTGGGCTCGACTATGGAATCCCTCCATGCTGGGATCATAGGGGGCAGCGAACGTGCTTGACTGGCCTGTTTCTGGGCTTCTTCAAGGCGCTGGGCCTTATCCGAGAAGTCTCAGAACCCTTCGGGATAGTTTTGAGTGATCAGGGAGGGAACCAGTTCCGTGTTGACATTTTCCACACACATCGTCAACAATTGCTCCTGAGTCAGTGGCATGTCAATGGAGTATGTAAGCCCCATCCACCTGGTGATGAAGTCTGCGACTCGCTCATCGGGCCTTTTCTTGCACCTGAAGATGTATGTGATGTTTGTATTCCAGGTGGTAGAGCTGAAATGGTAAAGGAACTTCCTGTGAAGGTCCTCCTAGCTAGTCACGGATCCGACGGGGAGCTGGTTGTACCAAATGAATGATGTCCCCTACAGTGTCTGAACGAAACAACAGAGCTTAGTGGCCTCCTGCTGCACTGGGGTCCCTAGCATAGGCCCACACCTCGAGTTAAAGTGGGTCAGGTGCTGCGGCGGTTCCCCTATCCCATTAAAGGGGGAGAAGGTGGGGTTTTTGAATCCTGGGATGCAGGCATGTCATCCACCCATGCCAGATATGGCTTTCCATAAGGTGGGATAGCCAACTGTCGCATTTCCAAAGCCTCTAGGTGGTCGATGAGTGCCACCATTGGATCATCTGGATGTAGGTCCCTATCATGACGGGGATCCCTAACAACGAGCATGTTTTTGGGCTCTTCAATGCAGTAGCCGAGCTTCGCGGTTCGTGGAGCAGCCAGTGGAGTGACCCTTGGGGCAGCCAGAGGAGCCCGAGCAGGGTTCCTTGGATTGTCATGCCATTTAGGAGGGTTCGGTGAGACATACCACACCCTATTTCCGTGAGCTCTAGATTCCTCCCTATCAGCAAATATGGCACGATCAGGGTTACCTGGGAGAATCTCACTGAGGGGTAGTTGTTCCTGCCCCTCCCGCCCCAGCCTAGGACCATCGTAGTCGGGCCGTCGCTCTGCAATGCGTTCAGCCAGAAGTTCATCGACTAACTTCTTCTGCTCAGCATGCTGATGGCATAGTGTGGCCTTCTCAGGGTTCTCTTCCATCTTTTTCACTGAGGCGGACGGGTCAGAGATCTCGACATCTCCAACGTGCTCTTTGCCTTTTCTGACAATCCAGCTGAGTACCAATAGCTCGGTGGGTGGAGGGAGACCTAGGAGGTTCCTCTACTGATGTGTAACCCTCCTCAATGGGTCCAGTGGCAGCATGTCCTTACGGGGGACGTCCCCATCCAGAAGTCCCAGCTCATTATCCCCTCCCAACAGATCGATCATGTGAACCAAGACTCTTCTCGGGGGTATGTCCTCAACGTCACCAGGCAAGTCGAGTTTTCGATGAATAGAACTGAAGAGGAGGGAAGCGTACTTCCCCCATCGATGGACTTGTGTATGGGGGTTGCCTCCTTAATAACATTGCGGAGTACTTGGAAACTCTGGATGCATTGTTGTTGGAGGGCCCTGCGGTGACCCGAAGACTCGGGGTGCTGGAACACAGGGACTGTTGCCAGGTCAACCAGACGACATTGTTCGCCGATGTCTTCAAGATACTCTTGGATCCCGGGATAAGTCACTCACCAGTGGCGATGACGGAAGTGAGTCGCCCAAATCTTCTGGCGGAAACACTCAGACTCCTATGGGGTGAGCGATTCTGGCATACCAAAATTTGGCCCTGTGACCAGCCAAAACTTCTCTGGGATGTGGCCTACTGCGAGGATGGTCCAGAATCCCCTTGGCTCAGATTCAGGGTCTGTCCTTTTATTTCCCCACTCGTCAATTGAGGGTGGCTGAGGAACTGGCAGCGGTGGCAAGGCAGACTGTTGGGACGACAAGCTGGCCGGGGGAGAAAATATCAAGCGAGCTGATTGGCTGCCAAATCTTGGGCTGTACCCTGAGGGTTACAATGACCTGGCCATCATGTCACGATAAGATGGGTTAGAAACCAATGCTCCTGACACATCATCAGCATCTTCCGATGGTGGGTTGTTTCGTGACTCTTTCACCATTGACCCCCAACATAGCTCTCTGTAGTCTCTAACCAAGGTAGGGGTCCTTCCGTAGATGTCGGTGGAGATAGCACGGTCAGTACCTGGGGACATTCCATGTTCTCGTCCTCTTGGATATACCTTTGGAGGGAAACTGGGATCCTATGGATCTCTCATTTCGGGAGTACGAAGCTGATGCGCCACATTCCTGCCTCATCCCTTGACTTGGTGGACTGATGAGAGGGCTCCCTCGATGAGTCACACTTCGCTTCGGAGTCTGAGAAGCGGACTGGTCTGATTCCTATCCGACCTTCCCCAGAATTCCTCCTACGGCGGTGACGACCCACCTCCTTGCCTCTGGGTGGCTCCTCAGTATAGGGCTGATTTCCTACATGGGGTCCTCTGGCCGCACGGGTGCTGGGTCAGAGAGGGTTTCCACCTGAGAATTCCAGTGTTCAAGGAGCACCGGGACAAATGTCGAAAGGGACACAGGGATGACCTTCATGCTAGAGGGTGACCAGACATGCAATACCTCCATACCGGCTATCAGTGGCAGGGGGAGTGACCCCGTACCCAGTGTAGTGATCATGGGAGAGACCCCCAAATAGATTTTTACTGTCACTGGAAAGACCCTCCCAGGGTTTGAAGGTGGCGCGGGGCAGACCTCCAAGCAGAGATGGAAAGCAGGGAGGATCCGCAGCTTCCGTAGTGGCGGCAGGGAGTAGGCCTCTATATTGGATGGAATTGCTGCGGATTGGTCCGCAGCAGCCATCACATATGTAGGCGACCGAGAGAGTTGACCAAACCTACCCATGGGGTGGTTGGGGCCTCGATCCGGGTCGGGCGTCTAGCTGCCCCTTCTCAACAAATGCGTGGAGTCGGTGATATGAGCCAGTAGTGGCTCGGTCCACAATAGTTGCTGACGTTGACGCCCCACGGTGGGAGCCCTCTTCTATTTGTGCTCGATGCTAGCGTCGGGTCAGATGAACTGGAGCTGGTGGTAGAGGCGTGTGGCTTACCTACTCCATGGATAGGGGAATCGGGTGGCGGTGCTAATGTGGCCTGGTTAGAGCCCTCACTGTGAGCCCTTGAAGCAGGACTCTGATTGGGCCAGCCTGAACATCCCCTACATCATCGGCATAGGGGGGGGGGGAGTTGTCAAGGCGTTCTAGGGACAAGCTCCCGAAACGACTGAATGTTGGGGTGGGGAGCAGCGGATCCCTGAGCGTCCCTCGGGGAAGGTGTTGATGGTGAGGTGTAGCGGCCTTGAGATCCAAGCGGGCCATCTCCCAGGTGGGGATGGTCCCCTCATCCTCATACCTGCATACAAGTTCATTAATTCCCCTTCTCTAGATAATCTATGATGGGGAGAGGGGGTGTGGGCACCCAACAGTTGTGGTGGTCAAAGCCATCATGGATGAAGCAGAACCGCGTGGGGAAGCCGCGGCGATATTTCCCCTGCCCATGTGCCGGTGGGAAGGTGATCGGGCTCCAGATGCAACAACTTGGTTCCTAAAAGTGGGGAGATGAACTCATTAACACTAATAGGAAAAGAAATCAACAAACAGTTCCCCAGCACTGTTCTGTCATCCATGGCTGGTAAGAGGGATCCACACTGACAACGTCGTAGAATGGAATGCTCAACGTCCTGACTGTCCCAACTTCTGGCGAGTTTCACATCAGGCTTGTTTGGTGGGACCTGGTACCAGATGATGGAGTTAGATGACATCCTAAACAACTGATGCCCCAAACGTTGCCAGCCTCCACGATGAGGAGAGGATATTCACGTCAGGTTCACCATTTCTGTTTTCGATGCTTTCATCGGGGTGTACACATCCATCACGCAGAGTACGGGCTGCAGTTACCCTGCATTCCGGCTTTCCAAAGGAGAGCGACATCCGCTCCTTATTCAGGGACGTCTTCTCAATTATCTAAATGGGATATTGGGATGTCGGTTCTTCCTTCCATGGATTTCTCCTCGTAGCCCGTCACCTTGCCTGGGTCTCCCTCATAGATTTAAGACGTAGTTCCTGAAACTCTTCCCGGTGCCATATCTTCATGGATACCAGTTAATTACACTGCTTCTGTCAGGACTCTCCAAGGAGTTTGGTCAGGGTAGCAACCTTCGTTTAGGAGAGTAGTCACGTTGGGAATCACTGGTGTGTCTTGATGTTGAGGGATTGGCATGTCTGTCTTATGTCCCTTATTATAGGGCTTATCGATAGATCGGAAGCCCGAGGCATCCCACATTGAACGTGGGGAATCATATACGATAGGCATGTATCTAAGGTTTTTTCAGCTTCCCATGTTTAACACAGGGTACACCACAAGTTTAACAACTAGTGGTGGCCGATCAGACTGATCGGAACTCTAGCTAGAGTGGATCAGAAGGGCACAACCCCCAGAGGGGACACTGAGGTTAGGGCCGACACGTGGGTGGCTTCCCGAATGCTGTTAAATGGAATGGGGTATGAGGTGGCATCATCTCACCGGGATGTGGCAGCCTGGATAAGGATCATGATGGATGATAAATTTGGGCTTGAGCCTTGAAGAGGCTTACTACGTATCCCTGTGGCGAGTAATCAAAGTCCACATAGTTAGGTGGACCGATGGGACACCTGAGGAGGCGAACCGTGGGAATGGACGCATGGATGGGACCCAGAGTAAGTGGAACCTCTAGGTTAGGGCATGAGCTTCCCGAACACGTTGGCTCAAGGCAGAGATCAGGATGAGACATGGGTGTTGGGATTGAACCTCATGGAGGATTCCTATGCATCTCCATGACAGGGAATCAAAATCCACGTAGTTTGGGATGGATTCAGACATACACTCTGAGGTGGCCCATGGTGTCGGTAAACCAACATGAAGGGGGTTGGAATGACTGATTTGGTGGGATTGAGCCTCAAAGAGGATTCCTACGTACCATGATTTTACATGGATCAAAGTCCCCGTAGTTCATTTATACAGTTTAACCTCATGTGGGATGAGGGAATTTGGGGCATACACTATGAGGCGGCCCATGGTGTTTGGTGAACCGATGTGAATGGGGTCAGAATGACTGATTGGTTGGCTTGGACCTCGTAAAGGCTTCCTACATACCATGATTTGACATGGATCAAAGTCCCCATAGTTCGGTTATACAGTTTAACGGCATGTGGGACGAGGGAATTTGGGTCTTATGCTCTATGGCGGCCCATGGTTTGTCATGGTCGGTGCTCACTCTAAGCTCATGGGAGTCATGCTCGCTGTGAGAAACAAGAGACATTAGAGACATGATGATCACAACATGAAGGGTTCATCCGTGGGAAATGTAGAGGGGATTACACGTTTAGTGACCCAAGGTGCCGGGAATTATTTTAGGATGGAGGCCTGAGGGTGACAAAGCATAGCTGGAGAGGGATTTGGGAGGGAAGAAAGGAGAAGAACCATTCCCCATCACCCCCTTGGATGGCCTTGGCACTGAGAGAGTGAAGAGGATTAGATGTGTTGCCTCCAGAATGAAAGGTTAGGGGCTTACACCAAGGTGGATGCCCTTCCTCGTGGACAAACACCACTCCACTAATGAGGATATCACCCCCTGTGAAGGATGATCCCATCCCTGTGGAGACAAGTGGGTGTGGATAATTTTTTAGGCGGGGGGACCTTGCATGCGAGGCATGGGGCCCAGTCACAGTTTAACGTCATGTGTTGAGAACGATGGTTCTTGGCATTTTAATGTCCTGCAGCTCAGACGAGTTTTGTTTGGTCCACACCCCTAGTACATACATAAACGCTACCCTCTTCCCCTTGTGGTAGGGAAGGAATCAGCAAGGCCATAGCAAGAGGGTTTGTTCGGGAGAACCATTGAGGGGTCTATGCTAGTGTGGCTATGTGAAGAAGCAATAGCTGTTAGCGTGCCTATGCAAAGAGGCATGAAACAAAGAAACGCAACGAGATGAATTGTCCAAGGGAATTTGAGGTTACCTCGTATAAGCCTAGAAGGTCACATGGGACGATGGTGCATGATGTGGATACCTGGGGCATAAAATTCAGCTACGAATGGCACCCACATGATGAAAATCGGGTGCCCACGCAAGGAGGCACCCGGGGAGAAATGAGGTGAGGGGTCCCAGGGAATTGCGCATGACCTTTCAGGATTTCCTGTGAAATAATGGACCTGCATGAAAAACACTGGGCTGGCACGAAATCGATGATGCTTGGGAGGAATTGGGTCAGTGGTTTTGTGGGCGGCTAGGAGGATTGTGCGCAAGAAGATGAATTGTGCACAAGTGGCAGAGGTCGCGTGCAAGGATATGGGTGCACGCAATAGAAGTAATTGTGCACAATTGACTAGCCTACACGCAATTGAAGGAATTGTGCACAAGGGGGGAGCCCCAAAGGGATTGGAATTAAGTCTAAGCCATGGGGATCTCATGCGAAGGTGGACCCCGGGGCGACTTGGCGTGAAAAGAACCGTACTTGAAGGCTATCATCACGTGCGTGGAAAGTCGATTTCATGAACGAGAGCCAGTTCATATTCTTTAGCCCTGAAATGGAAGGGGGTCACCTTCTATTTATAGGAACCCGAGGGTGCGCAATAGAGTTCAGCGCGAAATAATTGTGTGATAGAGGTGGTGGTGCGAAACGTCAACCGTGTGGGGCGCGGGTGTGAAATTATTTTGCACCGGTGTCGAGGACCCTTCGCAAATCCTAGAACATTCTGTGCGGGACTCATTTTTTTCACGCGCTTTGCCATTTTTTTTGCACTACACCTCAGGGACCCCCGGACTAGGTCTCTGGGTCCGAATATGATCTCTCATTGTCGTTTCAAAACATTCCTCAACACCTAAGAACTTTTTTGCATGTACAGTTCTCTTGGAGGATTCTTGCATGATATGGTGTAGGCCTCCTTATCCCCACTCATGCCAGGATTACAATGGTCGCACCATCTACCCACTACCTATTCTTATATCCTCCCACATCCTCACCATGAAATTCTAAACTTCATTGACTTCAAGAACTATGTACGACTTGATTCTTATCCTCATGGGATATGTAGGAACACCCAGAAATTTCGTCTGTTCGCCTAGCCTAGACTCCAGAATCTCCCATCAGGTCAACACATATGTTGTGGTGTAGGTTTTTGCCACAATTCATGTCGAGATAATCTCAATCCTGCCATACATCCCACTACCTGGAGGTGTCCTCCTCTTTCACAGATGGGCACAACTATGCTTCACCCACTCCTTTTATTGGGATTCCATTATCTCTCCCATCTAGAAGGGCCCCCGAACGATAGGGATGCTTAGCTCAAGGGCTCTCCTACCACTTCGGGCCAACGCCCTCGAGGATGTCAAGAGACAAATTGATACAAGTCCCGCATTGAAAATATGGTCAGTGGTCGATGCTCATTTTTTGTTCCCATTCCAGGTCACTATAGGAATGTTGTGTTTCAAACATGGTCAACAGCTATCCTTTTCTATTAGAGCCACACCAAGATGTCCCAAACAGTGAGTGTAGTGGTTCATTCTACCCCGTTCTATCTCCAAGCGACGAACTCCTTTTGGGCGATGCCAGCTATTGGACCTCTATATGGTAGGGAGAGCCGAGTTAGGATCCTTTTTTCCCACACCAAGCACTGATCATGTTGTCTTAGGAGCTGTGATGAGGTTTTAACCGCATAAGAGGTCGTATGGATACCATTGGTCGGGACCCCCAGCTTGAGGCCCCTTGGACCTTTTCTGCCCCTTGGACTTTTTTGGCCCCTTGGCCTTTTCCATCCCCCTATCCCTTTTTGGCCCCTGGCCCAAGTTCTCATTTAGGGTTGTGTGGTGTGGAGTGGACTTATTTCCTCATTCACGTCTCATTATTTCTCCAGGCCACACAAATCCCCTTGAAACATCCCTCCCGTCATTTATCGTCTATACCGCGCGCACATGCCCTACCATACTTTGCATACTCAATTTTGGGCCCCTGTCCCAAGTCATAACTCTTACAAGATTTTAAGGTGTTGTATGGGATTACGTCCTCATTCATGTGGGGTTACTCACCGTGCCGTAGACATCCCATGTCCTTTGTATCTTACCCATTCTTCATTCTCACTATAAGACGTTAAACTTCAAACTGGTAGGGCCTTTCTGTCCGAGGCCCAACCTTAGGCCCCTTGGCCTTTTTGGACCCCAGTCTAGGTTATCACATAGGATATATGGTGTGGTATGGGATTCTATTCTCACTCACATCGGTTGTTGTAACAAACATGCCATTTACCTCATCCTCTAGAGAGTTTTCCATCTCCTTGTGCTATCCTAATCTTTTCAAATTGGCCATTCTCAAGATGAGCGTGTCGGTCCTCTTCGATGATTCACCAATGTTCCCAAGGGTACTCTTGTTTTAAACCTAGAATACCGGATTTTTCACGGACATGCTTTCACCCATTTTCTCAGGCATCATGTTCCCCTTCATTTGGGCTTCCATCACCTTTCACATCCAAAGGGACCCCAAAATGGCATGGATGCTCGGACTAAGGGCCCTCCTACCATTACGGGCCAATGTCCTCAGGGGTTCTGAGAAAAAAATTGATACAAATCCCATGTCTCTAACATGGTCAACGGTCGATGCTCATTTTTTGTTCCCATTTCAGGCTGACACGATATAGTGTTGTGTTTCAAACATGGTCAATAGTTATCCTCCATCGTTACGCCAACCCCATTAAGCCCAAAATTTCGGTTACATGACTCACACCCTTCTCCACCTCATCATGTCCAAGTAGAATTTCGAGACAATCGGTACTATTCCTCAGTGCGCACCAGCACGTTAGGGCGAAAAAGCCGCAGTAAGGTAATCGTTCGGGGCACCACCGATTTCCCCTTTGTATGTATTTCACGTATTGAAAATACATTATCCACCATTTCTTCCTACACCTTGTTTGACTCATTTAGGCTTATGGATTGGGTTAAGGTCTGCCTTTACATGTGATTGTCCCACTTCTCCATGGTCCATGTTCTAAGACCATAAACTAGGATCTTTTTATATTTCCCCTTTGTAGAGCTATGTACAGCTTCATTCCCATTCCATGGGATACATAGGAACACCCAGACGTCTTGTATTTGGTCCCAGCTCGGTTCCACTAATTTTTCTCCTCTACTCTTTATTTTAGGCCCCCACCCTTATAGAGCCACATGGTGTGGTGTGTATGGGCTTCTGCCCTTTTTCACGTCAGGTTTGCAATAGCCATGCCACATACGCCCCCTCCTAGGAGCTTGTCCCTCCAACCTATTGTCCTGCATGACATTAAACAATATTTTGTCAGACATGACATTAAAAGGAACCTTCAAGAACTACATGTTTCTTGATTCCCATCATCATGGGATACATAAGAACACTCAGACACCACTTCTATGGGTCCAGCTTAATTGAGAGTAAGTCTCTCCTAATTTCTACCCATTTACAACTTTTTGGCCCCTTGGCCCGACGATTCATTCTCAGAAGAAGGCATGGCGTGGTATGGGATTATGTCCTCATTCACATTGGGTATGCTTTACTGCACTTTGAACATTCCCCCTTTAGACTCATCTCTGCTATGTCTGTGCCACATGATGTTAAAATGCATGGTTGGTCCTGGTACATGACCCTAAATTGTGATAGTATCGTCTTGACTGCACGACGAAAAACAATGCAGCATTGTGGTGCCCTTGCTCAAGGGACATCATGTTTGGTATCAGTCCAGTACCATACCATTCTTTGATTCCTTCATTTTTCTTGATTCTTGTTGTGATGCATGGATTCTCTATTCTAGGACCGTCACCTAAAAAACATCTCCATTCACCCTAAAGGACAAACAAGACGTATCAAATGCCGCTTTATTTGGTGTGATGTCTAGAACCACACAACATTTTTATCCCTGGAACTGGTACCTTACCGTGCCACCTTTTAGAACTACATTTGGATTGATTCCCATTCTCATGGGATAAGTAGGAACGCCTGGGCATCCTGTCTTCTGGTCCAGCCCCAGGAATCCAAAATTCTGTCCCCTCTCTTTTGGCCCCTCGGCCTGAACTCTTTGAGTAACATGTGATTTAGCAATTACCTCATGGGATTATGTTGTAATTCTCATTGGGTTTTTGAAAAGACCACACCATGTGCCTCCTACATCTTCTTCCCAGCCTGTTCCGATCTCTTTGACCTTAAACTAAGATATCCCTATGGGAAATAAACATCATGTTTAGCTATTTCACCACCCTACGCACAACCCCTTAAGTAAATCCCCCTTAATGGTCTACCCATGGACATTAGGTTGAAGCCATGTAACCCCAGGAGCTTCGTCCTTGGGAGGGGACTTGACTCCCTATTTCTGATATGTCTCATTATCATACACAGATTTGTTCTGACAAAGAACCTGATGTGTGGAATTTTCATGGGGACATTCCCCTCATTCCATGTCCATGATTCGTGAGCCTGTTATTTGGATCATCATCGTCTTCCACATCAGAAGGGACCCCCTTCATGGCCTGGTCTCATGCCGGCCTGGCTCACCTACAGTTTCGGGCCAACGTCCCAAAAGATCTCAGACAACATTTGCGACAGGTCCCATGTTTCGAACATGGTCAGCGGTCAACCCTCATTTGTCTATCCCCATTCAAGGCTAACGTGATATGGATATTGTGTTTCGAACATGGTCGACAAATATCCCCTATCGTCATGCAAATATCATTGATGTCCCGATTTCAAGCATCATGATTCACATGTATCCACCCCCTTATGTTGAAGTTGACTTCCAACATACTCGGCTTTACTCTCCAGCGCATATCAGGGCATTATATAGGTGGGTCAGCATTAGTGGGACATCAGTCATCTAATGCCCCATCATCCCCAATGTGTACCTCCCTGCGCTAGGAATGTCCCATCACTACTTCTTGTTTCTCACATCGAGCACGACTCACGTGGGATTAGTAGTTTTGGTGGGACATGTACTGGAACAACCATTTACACACATGACTTTCATCATCCTACATGACGTTAAATTATTCTCTCAGAACTACATTTAGCTGGATTCCAATTCTTGTGGGATACGTAGGAACCCCCAACATCCTACCTTCAGGTCCAGCCTCAGGAACCATAATTCCTATTTCCCCCTCCTTTTCCGGTCCCTTGACCAGATCTCTTAGGGGAACCATGAAATTCCGGCTTTACCCTGAACAAGTTCGGGATTCACCAGGATAAATGTTGGAAGGCGACCGTTTCCTCATCAGAGAGGTCCTGTTCAGAAGTATGTTTGATCCCTGATCAGGCTGGTGTATCCAACTTATGATTTTCCACCATGGTGGCGTAATAAAAAGAGTGTTGGACTCTAGTCAGACAACCCATGACTCCACTATCCACGCTTTGCGTTCCTTTTATTCAGACCCCCATCCTCTCTCATGTATAAAGGAAACCCCTAACAGTATGGTTGCTCGGCCTATAGATCACCTACTATATTGGGCCAACAGTCTGGAAGGCTAATCGAAGATATTCTGATTCAGGCCCCGTGTTTCGAACATGGTCAGCGGTTGGCCCCCATTTGTCATCTCCATTTCAAGCTAACACAGTATATATTCTATGTTTCAAACATGGAAAAACAATTATCATTTATTGTCTCTCCTTCCACACAGTGTTCCAAATTTGAGGTATTGTAATTCAAACTTTCCATTTACATATGATTGGATTTATTCCAGCACCCCCAGCGTTACCCCACTTGTACAGAAGAGCACAATGGTAAAATGGTAATTCAGATATTTTGAGAGCTTCATCATCCAGTCAGGTCTCTCATTTATCTTCCCAGGAATCTGGATTGGTTATTCAAACCCCCGAATTCCCGAGTCCTAGTTTTCACTCCTACATTTGATCAGGACAATAAGGTGGTCGTCCCTTGTTTCTCACATCAGGCCCGACCCCATGAGCTTAGTGATTGACTTCTGGATAATCCAATAATGTCATAGAGATGCAATTAACCAACACAAATAACGGAACACATGCATGCGATTGGCATAAAATAATAAAATAATGAAAGTATGTTCAAAGGTTACAGGCGTCACAACAACCTAGGATCTAACCCTCCCATGGATTGACTGACCTCGTTAAAAGAGTGTAGCAGCTCCTCCAAACTTTGGTTGGTGGCATCCATGATTTGCTGCCACCTGTTCAGTTCCTGCTCCTCCTCAGCAGTGATGGGGCGCAATTCATTAACTGTAATCTGGGCTCACTCCATGCCGGTCTGGATGACGATCATTTCGTCAGAGGATCACTTCATACTCTCTTCATCCTTTACCAGCTGGGCATTCAATCGCAATATTAGCTAAGATTACGTGTTAAGGGAGGCAGAGTGCTCGTCCGCCCGACTCTATAGCTACTGGACCTCATCTTCAGCCTTCTGGAGCCTCTTGATGTTCACCTCTTTCCTCCACTACCAACCCTCACCGAGGCCACCATCATGCTCCCAAATCTTCTCCGTAATAAGATATCGGATATGCATGTGAGGGCGTTGGGCCTCAACTCCCCCAGCACACAGTTCACGCAATCACAAGTGGAGTCTATCCAACTCATCCAGCCATAGTGCTTGGGGGGTTTCATCAATGAAACACTTGATCCTCTTCCATGATCGGCGACTGACTATTCTGATGTCCTGTTCATCAGAGGTCATCTCTTCCCAGTCAGTGTGGTTGGTAGGCTCATATGCAGAGAATGCCCCTAGAAACTCATCATCCAGATCCGCATCCGGTGTTCGATCAGGCATGGTAGGACTTGGGCTGTCTGAACGATCCACATTGTCGTACCCCACCTCGATGATCTCAGGCTCAGCCTCCCTAATAGTCCCACTGGTGATCGTGAGCACCTCCATTCGGTAAATCCGGACCTCCACCTCCACAGTCATCGGCATTCCCCTGGGAAAGGTGCCGCTGGGGATACTAAATGACCTCACAACGGAAACCCCTGCCATTTGGAGGACCGTGCGTACCAAAAAGGGAGTATGCAAGTTATTTAACATGGAAGATGGATGATAATAATTAATTTGGTAGAGGTGACTTACAGAGATTGAATTCTAGGTCTTGTTCTTGGGTTGATATTGTTGGGACCCCGAAGCGTGGCCCTCCCTATATTGGTGGAAAGTCTGAAGGTTCGAATGCCGCTTCGGGTATTCCAGCCCCGCCAGACATGCTGATCTCCCCGGTAGCAGGTGTGGAACTCGAAGGTCCTGTGTTTATATCTCATGAAGGGAGGGAATTAGCTTTGTGCACAACGCCCTCCTTGACAAGTTAAATGTTATCAAGGAGTCCAGAATGACCTGAATGTGGGCCCTGAAGAAGCGGTTTGGAATCATTACCTCAAGGGCCTCAGAGAACTCTTCAAGATCTGAGTCTTGATCCTCGACATCACCCTCCTCCAATGGGATCCCTCTCCTAGCCTCGTATCCCCAGGTGGATTCATTTGATTCTTCCGACAGAGGGAAATGTTCCCTCAAGTCAGCAGCCAACAACTGCGGGGGAGTGGTGCGGTTGAGGAACACCTTGACCTGATCCGTCATCGGAGGTGGGGTACCCCAGGAGTGCACGAAGTCCTCCAACTCTGTCAGGTACTACTCGGACTCCACCTGGGATACCACAAAGCCGGCCTTGATATGGCCAATTCCTGGAAAGTCCATACCTAAATGATTCAGATGTTTCCACATCTTTGACGGGTCGAGGAACTGCCAGTTAACTTCTTAGATATCCCAGGCCTCCAGAAAGACATCATTCAATAGCATATCAATGTGGTGAAGCCACTTCCCTGGAGCCTGAGTGGATATTCAATGGAACCCCCAAGCTGGCCTCCCCTCAAAATAGATCTGATATTCTAGGACCACCATGTCCATTTCCACTACCGCCTCTCCCTTAACTGGTACGGGCTCTGCCATTGCGTCATCCCCTCCATCACGAGATGACCCTGCCACATTCCGACATTGACTTAGAGGCTTGGGAGGCATGCCATCATCAACTCGAATGGTTGGTTTCTTCAGCATTTCCCCCAGGTAGGCTGCCTCCCAACACTAGGCATATTCCATTACTAGCCTAACGACAACGGTCGGAGGAGGCAGCTAGTTCCGCATCATCCAGTATTCCCGTGTTAACACGAGCCACATCTGCCTCATCACACATGGGTGTTCCTCATAGATCACTCCCAAATATACATGCGGTGTCAGTCGCTGCATGCACCAGAATTGTCAAGAAAATAGGTGTGGGGTGTACGGCTCGCAGAGAGGCCCGCGATCTACCCATGACACCAAAACGCCACCTCAAAGGGCCAGGAGATTGGAACGGTGCTCCTCCATTCCCCAGCCATTGTCAATGAATACCCTTGTCGACAATGGAAATAAGTGGAAATTGAAATCTTCCACCTACCACACTCGATCCAGAACTGACGGTGCGGTTAGCGTGACGGGAAAGCTCTCGGAAACATTCAGGAAAGATGTGCGGAAGCTAAATCTTGGAGGTGAATTGGGGTTCGAGTATTTGTAAACCCCCGTGATGTGTGTCGCAGTCCACCAATACAGGAGGTGAAATGACCCGCATATTCTCTGCAGACTCCTTCCCTCACTGTTATGCCACAACATCTTATACAGCTTGGCGAGCATCAGGATCCTGTGGTTGACCCACCCTCTGGTCGCCAACACAGATTCTATACTAAATGTTCTTGGCCGCACTCCCATGTTGGTGTCCCTCACTAGTAGGATACAACCATAGATGAGATCCACGATGAACGCTGCCAGCCTGATTATCAGTTTTTGTTCGGTGATGATGGTAAATCCCCACTTCTTCCACTAGCTATCCTCCAAAAGTCACCAGTCTGAGTGCTCCTTACTCCTAGCCCCCTTCGGGAAATTCTGAGGCCTCACTAAAAACAGTCTGTTCTCTAGGAAGCTCAGGAACTTTTTGAACCACCGCTTGAAATGGACATCCCTCACCGCCTCCTTGTCCTCTACTAACACAAGCGCCATCAAAGCCATCACTAGTGGCAGAAATTTCTCTAGGGCCTCCCACACACTCATGATAGGGATGAATTTTTCATACGTATCTCCTAGTATTGGGACCCTCGAGATTTGGTAAATTTTCCACAAGCTGATGTCGACTTCCCCATGGTGAAAATGGATTGTGTTGGTCCTCGATGACCACCTAATCAACAGCTTAGCCATCAGCTGCTTCGGCGAGTAGATATGAAACTGGGAGGACCAAGATGCCTCATACATGACCACACTTCTCAACTCATCCCAAAAATCCTCACTTTATGTGCCTACCTAGTAAGCCCAGACATAATCATCTATGAATTTGATGCCCTAGCGTTGGTCCAACTCTTAAGACCTCCCCTTCTTCGGCTTCCCTAGAGGATCCTTCAATATCTTCTGATGCGTGTGGGGAGAGGTCTATGGGTGCAACTCCTTCCCATAAACGTTATTCAGGAGGTTGTATAAGCAGTCCGCAATGACGGGTTTGAAGTCCTCTCGGGCAGGACCATTATCCACCCTGAACCATCAATGCTAGAACGACATGCTCCTGAACCAATTAGCTAGTTCATCCGGACTCCCCTCTGGGATGAATACATCATCCCTCAGCCCGAATCCATTCAAAGGAATCCTCTTTCATAACAAGTAGTTCTTAGGGATCCCTGATAGGAACTCCACCAAAGAACTATGGTCAGAGTGGCTCTGAACCAGCTCTTCTAAACCTAGGCTGCTTTCCATTTCGTCCCTTCAGACAACATCTGCAAGGACCCCAAGGGCAGCTTCTTGACAATCCATTCAGTCCTTTAGGTTGGGGGAATTGTTTTGGTTCGGTCACAGAGCTTATTCTCGGAGCGCGTTCGCGGAGCCCTACCATGGCCTCGGAATGCGGAGTCACGAAGCACACAGACACGAAGTCAAATACTTCCTATGCGCCACGAAGCTGAAGGCCCGGTTCACGGAGGGAATGTCATGGAGTACGCGGAGCATCATGAATCGAGAGCGCTAAAATCCATAATCCCAAAGAAGAGAAAGGATAAAAAAGAAGGAATCCCCTCTATTTATAGGTGATGAACCCCATCATTTTGTTTCATGTCTTGACCGAGGCGAGAATCACGGAGCTACTAACCAAACCTCACTTTCCCGCTCGGCGATCCTCCTTCACTTGTCATCTTGGTGAAATGGCCGAGGAATTTTGGTGATTGACCCTCATTCATTGACCCTTTATTTTTCCATGGATCCATGTCTGAGGGGGGGGGGATTTTTTGACGCCTAAAATTGGAAGGGAGAAGGTTTTTAAGAAAGGCTCTGAAGCTGCCTCACATAGATATTTTGTGGGGAACCATGGCCCCGCGAGCCCTCCGCGAAGCCCCGAGGCGGGATGCTCTACAAGACGATTTGACGTTCATGAGCCTGCCGTAAAGCCAATAGGCGGGATGCTCTGTGAGCCCTTTTACATTCGCGAGCCCATCGCGGAGCCAGGAGGTGGGATGCTCTATGAGACCCTTTGATGTTCGTGATCCTATCATGAATCCCGGATTCGGGATGCTCCATGATCCCCTTTGACATTCGCGAGCCTACCGTGAAGCTAAGAGTTGGGATGATCCGTGAGTCCCTTTGATGTTCGTGAGCCCACAGCTGACTGAAAGGAATCTTCACTCCGAGCACGCACTGCTCCACGATGCCTCTTACCTATAAATATCGTCCTCCCTTCAGGCCTAAAGCATGGATCATCCGACCTTTCCTCTTCCCTACTCTCAAATCGCGAAGCACTTTCTGCTCTGCAAACAAGGTACTTTTTCTACGCGAAGTGCATCCCCTTTTCCTTGTTTTCACCCCCTCATTCCAAAGGTATTACTTTCACGAAACCCATGGGCCTTTGGGAAGGAATGAGATTTTCACGAGGACTTGGGTCATTGTGGAGATTTTATGTTTCGTGAAGAACCCCCAAGCACATGTGACTCAAATACTTAGGTCGAGTCATTGTTCCTCGCGAAGCACATTGCTTCACAAGACCTTGTTTCCTGAGGCACCCATGCTTCGTAGGGATTTGATTCGCCAATTCCCTTACACTTAATAAAGCACCTATTTTATGAACCCATTCCCTATGTCTAAGCTAAGACAAATCATTTTGCGAAGCCCACACCTTCATGAAGCCCTTCTATTTCATGGAGGTCTAGAGCTCAACAAGGCCTCCACTCAAAAACCCCTCTGCTCTACAACTCCCTCTCCAGTGAAACCTCCTCAGTTCGCACAAAGTAACTTCAAAGTCCCCTAGACACCACTTCCCGTTGCGTTGCTTCGCCTCATGCTTCTTCACATAGGCACGCTTAAAACTATTTCTTCTTCACATAGCCACACTAATGTGGACCCCCAATGGTTCGCTCCATGACACCCCCTAGATATGACATTGCATGTCCCCTCTCTTCACCATGGTGTAGAGGGTATGAGTTATGTATGTCCTAGGGGTGCGAAGTAAACCCACCTTGTCCAAGATGTAGGATTTCAAACTGCCAAGCATCATCATCCTTAGCACAAGATGTTAAACTATGACTTCCCCCCATGCATCCTATGCGGGGAAAGGGAAACTGTATTAGTGTAAGCCCCTAGCTTTTCTTGCAGGAGGCAGCATCCATGCTCCTACTTTCATCATTGTTCCCAAGGACCTGAGAGGGGGGGGGATTGAGGTCGGGCCCCTCCTTTCTTCAGTGCCAAATCCCTCTCCCACCGGGCTTTGTCGCCACTAGACCTACATCCTGAAGTAATTACCAAACTCTTTGGGTTGCTAACCACATATAAGCCCATGTTTCCTATTTGGGATACGATCACGTGTAGACCAACTTCACCTTTCATGGATGCACCTTCTGGAACATGATTTTCAGGTCTCTACTGCCTCTTGTTTCTCACACCGATCATGACTCACGTGGTCTTAGAGTAAGCAGCAACCATGACATCCTCCCTGAGTAGCCTAGAGTGTAAGCCCCAAGCCCACCTGAACTACATGGTCTTTGATCCTTGACAAGGCAACATACATAGGAAGCCTCCAAAATGTTCAAGCCCACCACCCATTGGTCGTTCCGACCCCCATCACATCGGTTCACCAACACCTTGGGAAACCTAGAGTGTAAGCCCCACGCCAATCTGAACTACATGGTCTTTTATCCTTGCTAAGGAAAGGTACGTAGGAAGCCTCCAAGTGGTTCAAGCCCACCACCCATTTGTCACTCCGAACCCCTTCACATCAGTTCACCAACACATTGGGCATCCTAGAGTGTAAGGCCCACACCCACCCAAACTATGTGGTCTTTGATCCTTACTAAGGCAGGGTATGCATAAATCCTCCACAAGGTTCAAGCCCACCACCCATTGGTCGCTCCGACCCCCTTCACGTCGGTTCACCAACACCTCAGGTAGCCTAGATTGTAAGCCCCACTCCATCCTAAACTATGTGTTCTTTGATCCTTGCTAAGGAATTGTACGTAGGATGCCTCCACAAGGTTCAAGACCACCAACCATTAGACTCCATGTCCTCCTTCACGTCGTTTCACCAAAACAATCAAGAACTATGTGGTCTTTGATCCTTGCTAAGGTAGGGTACGTAGGAAGCCTTGATGAGGTTCTAGCCCACCACCCCAGTCGTTCCGGCAATCTTCACGTCGGTTCACCAACACTTTGTGCTGCCTAAGAGCGTAAGCCCCAAATTCCCCCTTCCGAACTACGTGGACTTTGATCCCTACCAAGGCATGGTACGTAGGAATCCTCCATGAAATTCAATCCCATCACTCGGTCGCTCCAAACACATTTACGTTGGTTCACCCCCATTATGAAAGTCATTAAGACATTGTGAACCTATCTAGTGGTAAGTTGTTATGATCCTATTCCCTGGTAATTCATTGGCATTTTTATCCAGCGTCAAGCCGTTGCGACCCCATCCAACGATAAGCAGTTCAAAACCCTAATTGGCAGTAAGCCGTCGTCAGATAAACTACGCAGACTTTGATAGAAATATTAGAGTTGTTACGAAATGAATAGAAAGTGTGTAGATTAATAAGAAAGTGCTCATATTGGCTAAAGTATTTAATGAAAATAATATCAGTTTTGGAGGAATATATAATGATATGTGACAAGATGGATAATCACATCAAAGATCATATCAAGGATGATTTAGACATCCATGTAAATACCCTTCATTAAGAGTTTCATAGGGTTTTTCTTTCCAACAAATATAGTCTCATCTTTAAAAATTTTGTGAGTTATTTCTATGCACAACACACCTCTGTTTTGACTTATATGGTTTAACACCTTTTTCTAGAAAAGTGCTTTGGAAATAAAAAAATAAAGTTGTTTGTGTTTATAGAAGGGATAGGGTTCCCAATATTTTTAAAAAATGGTCTGGAGATTTTGGAACCTCGTTTATGCTTTTTACCTCACTAGGAAGAATGAACGGGGTTCACGCTTCCTCTGTGAATTTCTGGAAGGAATCGTGAACCCTGACCATGATTCATCCATAATTTTCAATTAAAAGACCATCATTATTTATAAATAAAAATCAAGTACAGGTAAATGTTAATAAAAAATCATCAATATTTATAAAATTTAAATAAATATAATGAAATATTAATATATGTTAATTAAATAATCCAAAATATTAACGAAATATGAACAAATAATAATAAATATCAACAACATATTCTGAATCTTTTATAAAAATTTATTAAAATTTAATAAAATTTAACTAATATATAATAAATATTCATGAATATTAATAATTATCAATTGAATAATACTAAATATTAAATTAATATTCATAAATTTTAATATATTCTTTAACAGGTTGAGGGTGAAGCCCTCTACTTAAGAATATGAATATTAACTAAGTATTGATGAGTATAAATAAATATTTATTAAATATTAATGACTATTAAATAAATATTATTAAATTTAATTAATTATTAATAAATATTCATTAATAATATATATATTTTGAATAAATTTTAATAAATATTAATAAATAGTATAAAATATAAGTAAATATTTATATTTATGAATATTTATTAACATTTAGTAATATCTAGTAGTATTTATAGAATTTTATGAAAATATATGAATATTTATTTGACATTTAATCATATTTAATGATATTATTACTATTTAATAATTAATATAAGATGAAAATTTATTATATTAATATATAGTATTATAATCCATATTATATATAATAAGTAATCATCTTAAATTAAATATTAAATTGTAATAATATTTGTTCAATTCAAAATAATTAATATAAATAATATTTAATAATGAATTTAAGAATTTTATATATTATACATATATAGAAAATAATACTATGTTTTAATATTAATACAAAAGAATTATTATTAATATTACTAATTTGGTTATAAATATAAATGTTTCCAAGTTGTTTACAATTATTTGTATAAATTTCTATATGTATTACATTTTTGATTTATGGAACATTTTGTAATATATTAGCATTTTTTCAAATAATTTATAAATAATTATTTCAAAAACATATAATATGTATCATAAAGATAATATCAATATAATCAACATTTTTGGGATGGATGCTCCCTTTCCCTATAGCCAAGCGTATATACAATGCATCCACACTGTGTCTGTCTATGTCCCTGCTCTGGCATACGTTTCTCTTTTACATCATCATTGATGCTCTCACCCACATAATGTTATGTGATAGGAAGTGGATATATAGTCTAACCACCTATACCCTATCCTACCTCTAAGGATAATGGATGCTGGTTGGAACTATCGCCAACACATGAAGAAGATGTATGTTGTGTTGCGGATTTCTTAAAAGAATGGTATATTAATGAATCCACGTCAAAATAATCAATGTATATATCTTCCTCTAGGTGTGACTGGGAAGATGAAGGAGAATCTAGCTATTCATGATGAATATCCACCTCCTGTGAAACATCAGTATTCATAATAGGGTCACCACCCTTGGCACATCTATATCTATCTTAACAGCCTCAACTGCATGTTGGGGATCGAAGAAAATTCCATGATAATTCTCATACATGGAAGGAACCAAATTTTTCACCACTCTGTGAAAATATTTCTGTTCAAATTCACCACCCTCTACTAGACCAGATATGTGAAAGTGATGTGTGATATTATCATCCTATGAAAAATAATGTGTTGTAAAGTAATTTTAATTAATTATTTCTTCAATAGTAGAAGGAAGAATGAATACCATTCCCCAAAATACCTATCAGTGTTATGTAAGAAATATTACTGGAGACCTATAGTACTAGGATGCATAATCCAGCTAGTCTAACAAATGCATACATACTGTCCCAGTGCCTCCAAATCAGGACTCATGTCATATGTCCCATAGATCAATATATCCTACATGATTCTTCCTCCAATGAAATTCTGTATTCCCTAACATCTTCACAGAAGTAAGTGAAGGTAACTGATTGGGTGGTTCAGGAACGGGCTGAACGAATCTAAATTTCATCATAACTCTATCAGTCAAATTCCACTCAACAATATGGAAATGAATCAATGAAATCATGTATGATCATATAACATGCATCACTGTATAATAATATGGAAGACTTTGGATAATATCATCAATATATTGAATATTTGTAATCCAAAAGAAGAAATTTAATAATCATTTATAAAATGAATTGATGTATTGTAAATAATAATATTTTAACTATATAAATAATAACAACTTACATTATTTAGTTAAAGGCTATCAAACATATGTTTGTATGCATGGACATCGTGTCTGGATGTATCTGAATGACTATAAGCCAAACTCCACATAAAGATAATATTTTTATAGTTTCATTTCACAATATAAATATATAAAATTAAGTTTTATATTACAAGGAAAGAATAACATGACATCATGCACAAGGAGAATGTACTACAATATTAGTAGGAAATGGCGCATGAGCATGTAGAGCTTAGAAAGGGACGTGCTCCTATATCAACCTCTATAGAAGAATAAAGAATACTATGATCTTCATCATATAGATTTGACAAGCACTACTTAACGCCATGAATGTATACGCAAGACAAGCAGACTCCCAACTATTCCATCATTCCTATTCCAAATCCTCTATTAATGTTAAATAAATAAGATGTTTAAATACAGTGGAGTGATTCATGAAAATAATATCTCTAACTACCCTCAAAATTTATGCACATTCAAATCATAACACAATGACCTCATAAAAATCCTTTGCTAGATGTGTGATGTGATGGTCTAACTTAGGCATGCATAATCTACTATTTATGACAGACCTTCCATTGTTATGGACTTCAATTCCCAATAATATATAAATAAGATCAAACCAATCTTCTCCAACTCTTCTAGTCATAGTCGCACCATTGATGGGGAGGCCCAACATAGTAAACACATCTTGTAGTGCAATAGTAATCTCACCCTCTATAAATTCTTTGTATGTGACTATAACCTATATCTCTCTACAATAGCATTATGAGAAAATGGTTGATGAAGGTGAAGTGGTACATCGCTATGCCATAAAACATATCATGATGAAGATGAGGGATGATAGTTGGAGGTGGTGCAACATGATAAAAAATAAGAGATCGCTGTAAAATCAAATGATGCACTGGATGTGCCACTAAAACCTGCCATTAAACACATGTATCATGGGATGTGATGAATGGAGGTCCTTCCATCTAAAAAAATGGTATCATCAATTCTTTTTTATACTGAATTCAATAAAAAATTTAAATTTATTTTAAATTTATTATATATTTTTATATAAATAAAAAGTGATTAAAAAGACACACAGTACATGTGGTTGCATGATACATTCATTTTCATTTTTTGTTTAATTCTTTTTATAGTTATAATATCAAGAAATTCATATAGATAGAATCCAGAATTGAAACAAGCCAATTTTGGAATAGGTTAGAAATGGATAAATTCCCAACTAAAAGGATTCATTACTGAAATGTATGAATATGAAACAAAATATGTAAATTCATGAAATAATACACATAGTCAATCATTGAGGATGGGAAGTGGATCTTTTTCCGTACACATGGGGACTTCTTGTAGAAGTATGTCCTTCTATATGAAACATGTTGCAACATATCCCCCCTCCCCATTACCAAGGCTAGTCCATCTTATTTTTTATTTGAGTACACTTTGGTCATCCCTAGGGCACAACCTGGTAATATCAATCCAATAATTTAAAAAAAAGAAATAAATTGAAATAACATAAACAAAAACAAAACCAAATAATTAAACATGGATTGTTAGGGATGACAATTGTCTGGTCAGCTAGAAGTAGGATAGAATAAAGTCACCAACATGAATCCAAGATGAACCGTAGTAGTTTACCAAAGTGTTCACCAAAGCACATTATGTAAAAACATGTTTATACAGAAATCTCGATGCCTGGAATTTTCTACAATCATAGTACCCATTATCAAACATGATAATAATAACAAGATGTAACAACATGTTTATAAGGAAATTTCAATGCCTATAATTTTCCACAATCATAGTACCTATTATCTAAAATGAAAACAAGAACTCGACCACTGGTTCATGTAGCCCTGTCATAGCACTCTATTACATGAAAGATCCTCTAATCTAGATCAATGTTTAGAACACATCATCTTGATGCCTCATGTAGTTTCTGAACAATGACACTTTTGAAATTCTATGTAAAACACATTCTATTTTTCATTCTCTAGTTTTCATTTTGGGAACGTTCAAAAAAGTAGTGCACACATCTATAAAATTTCACTTTTACTATCCCAGTGATCAGATTTTTTCACACACCCTTGAGGACCCCATTAATGAACTCCACATTATTAGTTGTCATATGACCATATATCCTGCCACCATCATTTGAAAATGGATTTTTTTGTTGAAATATTATTATATATTCTTACACATCTTTATTAGACCATTTAATATCCTTGAGACATTGATAAAACTTTTCTTTTTGGGTATCATATGCTAAAACCACAAGAGAATAATGTATTAAAAAGGATATTACATTTTCGTTATGAAAAAACAAATTTAAAAAAACATACCTAGCATGATGATCAATTTATTTATTTCTTCATATCGTAAATGATTATGCACATTACATGGAATATGTGTAATGAAATATTGATGATATGAATTTGTATCTCTCCATGAAACCCCATCACTATTTATGGAAATAACAATCACTCGAAGGTGTTCATATATCAAACAAACTTCCTGGTTTTGTGTGACATGAATTCATATACATGAAAAACCCACCTCTAGGATTCAAAATAATAATTTTCCATAATAGATATTTCAAGTGGTAGAGGAGAACGATTACCATCCAATGTGTTATAAATAAGTAGAGAACCTATATACATTCCAAAAAGGAAAGTTCCATTCATTATTATAAATGGTTTATAAAAGAAAAAATTGTGGTTTATGGTCTGAATGCCTAAAAAATCTTATTAAACTTCATATTTTATCAATAAACTCTTTGATTGGGGGACACATACACAAAAATTGTCCAAATGAGAAATAATATGATTGTAGAGTGACAAAAATTCCAAAAGTTTATAGCCACATTGCATTAGATTCATCCCAATCACCATACACTTTTAAAATTTCCATTTGTATTTCTTTCCAAGATTTGTTGAAGGATAACTTATCGTTAAAAAAAATTTGAATTTGTTCTTGAACAAGGGTCATAGGAACATCTTGAAATTTTTGTGTCATATCTATAATAATAGTTGATATAAACTCTCCATCAATTCATGTGTGATCCCGTGAAAAAAATTGATGTACAAAATTGTGTGGGAATTCTAATTTGATTATCCTCCATCATGAAAAAAATTTATCATATATTTCCCTTAATCAATATTTACATTATGCCCCATATTTTCCACATAAAATGAGATATTTTGTTTTCATTGACTTGTCAACCAAAAATGTGAAATTCCTCTCTATGTGGTAATGTTTTGTCACATTTTTCTAGAATGTTTACCAAAAAATTCATTCCTGACATATATGGAATTATTAGTTGATGAAGATCTATTCCCTACAATTATAGGGAATTTATATGACGCTGTAATGAAATAACAATAAAAATATTTTCCATTAAATATTCATTAAACAAAGGAACTCAATACATAAGGATGATTACCAATAACTAGTGGATTTAGTGGATGCATGTCTATGATAAAAAACATAGATGGTTCATTCCCTATATCACACTTAACCACACCATCTCTGAATACCTCAGTAAATACTTCATCCCTATATAATCATTCATTTACATGATCATCAGTACAGAAAGTTATATCCCCCTACATTTCCTTTCCAATTAGGATCTTATTATTCATAATTTGGTTTAATCATAAGAGTCATATGAGGATGATATGGATAAGAGTGTTGTAAAGGAATGAATTATATGGAGATAAAAATTGGGTCTGTAATAATAGGTTTCACCACATCAATATCAAAAATCACCACATACAATTAAATCATACCATTACTAAACTATTTTCTGAATAAAAAATTTTCATCCATTCAATCCTCATCATCAACCATAGGGTACCCAGTGTGCAATAAAAATTCATGATATTGAAGATGTCGATATTTTATTAATGTAATTTATTGATCATCCCTATGTTTTAACTGAATATAAATCTTATTGTAAACATAATATAATGTCACACAATTACAAATATTTTCCACTCTTATCGGTTGAAAACTATAGCAAAAACCACACTCGGTATAAATTGTCTCCCCATTGAAACATATTTTCATACACATGATTACCTAGAAAAAAATAATCAATAAAATATTATATACTATATGAAAATGTTAAATTATTTAAATAGTTTATAAATAAATAATTAACATGATCTTGAGACTTTTTATATGGACTTGTTTGTCAATATTTAATAAAACAACCAAAACCTAAGGGGTTTCTTTCACATTTATTAGATAAAGTTTTCACTACCATCAGTATCTTCTCAAAGACGTTGTAAAAATAAAACTTCAAAGAGTAATAGTTCATGACGAACACCCTTTTATAACAATGATACTCACATTAAAGTGAGGGTTCTAAGTATTTTAGACATATAAGAAATTTTAATTTACGTGAAGGTTATTATGTACATAAAGACTAGGATGACTTGTAGGTTATCAATGAGAGAAAAAAATGAAATTACTACAAATTGTATTACTGAAAAATTGACATGAATTTTATATAATACATTGGCCAGCCATCCCAAGATCATTCAATTACTATAAATTAAATAATAGGATACAAAAAAAATAAACAAGTAATTTAAATCATACATTAAAGGGTGATCTGAAGATCAATAAAAATTCTAGATTGAAAAAATGTTTGTTTGAGATACTAATTATGTTATAAATATCATAACTTTAAGTACTATATCTAATAAAATATATATAACTAATCTTAGTATTTTATTATATTGATGGTGATATTATTACTAAAGAAAATTTAATAATTTTATTTTTATTTTTATAACACATCATCAAATATTTCATAAATTTAAATTACTTATCAATAAATAACCATGACTTTTTCTGGAGACTAACTATGGGTTAGTTTTTAATTATTTGATAAAGTAAACAAATCCAATGAGTGAACCTATAGAGTCTCTATCATTAAATATTTCATAAATCACTAGTCTCATTTCAAATAGAAACACCTCTTGTGGAATGCCTTTATGAAACACCTTTTCTCAAACTCCTCCTATTAAATGAATTTTTATTACAAAGTTACTCACATCCTCGTGGGAGGATCTAGGGGTATTGAATACATTATAGTTTTTAGGAGGACACATACATACATACATAATTAGTGGGGGATCACTCATAGGTCAATATGGAAATTAAAATTCAATTATTACAAATTATATTACCACATACCCAAAAAAAATCCATGTAATATCAATTATACATTGGTCAGTCAACTCAAGTTCAATCGTCATAGAATAATATTTACCTGTTATTCAGTATACTTATTATGTTCTATATATTATATAACCTTAAGTATTACTTGAAGTAATATATATTAAAAATATATACATGTTTTCTAAAATTTTATCTATTTAATGTGTACATGTATATATATTTAATAAAAAATTTAATTAATTCGATTAATAGTAATATAATTTTCACTTACATAATAACCATTACAATACCATATAATGTTGTTATTTTCAATTTTATAAAATTGAATATGTATATATAATATTTTTTTATTCTACATTCCAAAATTCAAGTAATTATATTTTTTGATTTATTATAGGGAAGAATAATTATGTACACTTAATATAAATTAAATTTATTAATTAATGATATTATTTGTATTAAATAAAATTAATATAATTTACACTGACATAAAAAACATTAAAATAAATGTAGGGTCCTGAAAAATCCACAAAGGAGATTCTACCAAAATCCCCCAAATAATTGGGGAAAAGAATGGAGAAAATTCAAAGAAGGGACACACAGGACCAGTCTGCAGACCGGTCCCATGAAAATACCACGTGGCTTGGCCCCGCAAAGCACCCCCTCTGTGAACCATCGTTGATCGCGAAATGGAGATGGGGATCCTCCGCGGTTGTGAGGTAGGGTGGGAGCCAATATGGTTCACCGTCATGAACCACCCCAACCGCGGACTGCGTCGACCGGTTCAAGCCACATCCATCGTCGTTCGTGAAATGGAGGCGGAACCCTCCGCGGTCGCAAAGCAATTCCTGAGTTCAGTTCGCGGGGGAGTGGGGGAGCACTCAATACCCACTGTGAATTACTGATTGAACAAGTCAGCTGTAAACCGGGTATTCAGTGATGGGCCTCCTCCAAATGTACTGCGTGACGGCAGATACATCTCTTTCCCCACTCTATAAAAGGAGACCAAGGGGGAAAGGTAAGAGGATTCAGATTCGGACGATTCAAAGGTGGAAGAAGAGAAGGGCGATCAAGCTTGTGGGGGATGATTTCGAAGGAAGGCTTAGGATTTTGAAAACAGCGAAGTTCAAGTTCGCGAACCACAGAAGGTATGAACCTGGGAACGAACTAATAAGGAACCAAAAATGCATAATAATTTGGTGAACCACGAACTCAAAATAACATAAAAAGAGGAGACCGTGAACCATAGCTCCTCCGCGGATGCACTCCCAGCGGACTAGGGATTTTATGCCTCTTTTCCAATCCACTGCGCCGCGTAGAATCCACCTATGCGGGTGAAGCCGTGACCGACGAGCCTCCAGCTGGCACCACCCTTGGCCGCTGCTGCCTGCATGGAACCATCCGCGGACCACCCTGGTTTGCGGATCGAACCCGGAGCCACGAACCATGTTGGTTCGTGGGGTTCCAATCCGTCTGCGGACACTCCTGGTTCGCGGACGGCCTCTCAGTCCGCGGACCACCCTGGTTTGCGGATGGCCCCTCCAGCCACGTAGCACTTCCCTACGTGAAGGCCACCAAAAAATTCGGAGTTCCCATTCCCGAAGACGCATAAGATACTCCCAATCCGACCCAATCCTGCACGACCTCCTCACGGGCCTACTCGCCCACCCCAAGCTGAGACCTCCACCAGAGCCACCAGATCCGTGTGGTGTAACCCTCAGGCAAATCAACGCACTGTTTTGAGTTCACATACCCATGGTAAAGAGAGGCAAAGGGGTTGCCCCGACCCTTGATCAGATTCCTAAAGCATGCCTGGGTTCACATTCCCACAGTAACACGGGGTCTGAGCTCAGGAATCCCTTTTTTGCCTCTCCACTTGTCAAGGGCTCCCCGAGGATGGTAAAATACCCATCACAAGGAATCCCTCAGGCACTGCAATAGGGGAGATGGGCACAAGAGCACCCCCTTTCTCTCTCCCGCTGTGCTTTATCTCCATGGGCCTCCTCAGAGTCTAAGCCCCAATCCATTACCATTGGCCTCCTTAGAGTGTAAGCCCCAATTCATTATCATCATGGGCCTCCTCAGAGTGTAAGCCCCAATCCACACCATGGGACACCCTCATGCCTAATCCCCACTCCACTTCTCACGGACGCACCTTTCGGGACGTGATCGTCTGGTCCCTGCTGCCTCTTGTTTCTCACACCGAGCATGACTCATGTGGGATTAGAGTAGGCATAGACCATGACATCCTCTTATGGGCCTCCTCGGAGTGTAAGCCCCAGTCTATCACCATGGGCCTCCTCTGAGTGTAAGCTGCAATCCACATCTTGGGCTGCCTTAGAGCGTTAGCCCTACACTAATCCGAACTACGTGGACATTGAACCCTGTCTCCTAGGTGGGTTACGTAGGAATCCTCTCCGAGGTTCAATCCTAATAATGGGTCATTCTGACCCCCTTTCACATCGGTTCTATGACACCCTAATTCGAACTACATGGACTTTGATCCCTGTCTCCAAGGCACGGTATGTAGCAGGCCTCCCTGAGGTTCAAGCCCAACAACCAGTTGATCCGAATATCTTCACGTCGGTTCACCGAGCGGCCCCTAGCACCGTCTCAGTGAGTCCAAACTCCTCAAGGACCTTAATCCAATGAGGGATGGTAAACCTTGGGAATAAATGATTACAAACCCATGCGTTAAGCTAACCATTGCCAATCAAGGGTTGAATCTGTGGATACTATGTTTGGGAATAAACCAAAGATTCAAGAACATATGAATACGTCTTAAATCTATAAGAGAGTCCCAGAACATTCAATAATTCCCCCCCCCCCAAAACGGTGTGATGAGCCCGACTTCCCATCCTCTCAACCAATGTTAGTTATTAAGCGTCGCTGGTCACACCATCTGGCGAACACCTGCCTTTGGAAAGAAGGTCCACACATCATCAGATACGGAGTCATTAGGTATTTCGAGGCCGAAAACTAGAAACCAAACGAAATAAAAAATTGTGATGCCGACGTGAATCTTTAACCAAGCATGACAGATTTAACTTAATCCCACCATATGTCCCCTTTTACTCACAAGGAGGGCCAAGCCAGGTCATTCACTACGCATGGAATCATGAGATGCTGCTTTGAGAGGTTTGCAACTTGTATTTGTTAAAATATTTTGCAGGTACTACCTTCATAACTCCCTTTGATCCAATGGCATCCCGAAGGAACTCACAGGTGCACACTTCCAACTATGCGATGACCTGGCATCCTCACCTATAGAGGACCCCGTCACCCACCCAGTGTCTTCAATGCGGGGTATCAGATGCATTGATCAGAGAGTACCACGTGAACGGTACTCTCGCAACGGTGGGGGCGACCATGCACACCCTCTGATGTTCCAGAAATCTCCAGTCGCCTGCCCAACAGTGGCCGCAAAGGTAGATCCAGATATCCCCTGTTGCTGTCTCCAACTGTTTCAGGAGTCTATCCCCGGAACGGGACAATTCGTACCTCCCTTATCTTAGGGAAGCGGATGAGGCCGACGTTGAGGACTTCATCCCCACCGAACAAGGGTTAAAATCCAAGACCCCCACCAGCAGACGTCATCATGGTCACTCCATGATTCGACATCCTCACACCAAGGAAGATGTCTCCCCAAGGATCCAGGCCCACTCTCCCCGAGCTCCGGCCCCTCAGACCGCCTGGTGAGGGAGGCAAACGTACAATCAGGGACCGGTCATCACCCTTGTCTTTAAGGAGGAGCTATGCTGCCCAGCCATGGAGACATAACACGAATATGCACCTACACCTGTTCCCTCCTCCCGAGCCCTCCATCCAGACATGGTGGCATCATACAAGCCGGCGTGCATTCCCGTTGAGCTCCATCAAGCCTATCGATCACATTTGACGACACTTACTGGGTAGGCACCTCTCCCTGCCCAGGGTCGTGAGGCCCACCAACCTAACGTGGTGGTGACCCAATATCTGTAGGACCAACTCCTAGTAGCTACTTATGACGCCCGCCATACTGATGTGGTGGTGATCAGAAAAGCCCACCACCCAGATGTGGCGGCAAATCATAGGCGGGCATGTCTCCCTGCCAACAAATTCCAGCAACTCGATGCGCTGGGAAACCAATATATGTAGGTCCATCTCCCTACAGATGCAACTAAAGTCCTCCACCCCGATGTGGCGGTGAACGGAGAGATAAACCAGCGTATCCCGGTATAGGGGCAGATTCGTTCACCTTCCCCGACACAGGAGAATTGTCTGTATCCGCTGACCACCGGAGGACCAGAGCAGGATATTCCTACTCCAATATCGGAATGAGCCTTCATACCTATTCCATCTAAAGATGTATCTCTACATATATTGGAAATGATGGAGGAGGAGGTATCGATCCCAGATCATATTTTGTAGACTTTCCAGAATGTAATTGCATCAGCGGCAACAACAAGGACATGGGCCCGTGAGCCCGTCTCCCCAATTGAGGAGACTCATCTAAGAGATGATATAGCTGCCTTGGAGCAAATATGCATCCCTACTTCAGCCCAGGAGGGTCACCGATCATATTCCGCGGCACAAGGGCAACAAGATTGAGCAGCTTCACTCGTTCCAACTGGGGGACACCTGTCCATCATGGTGGATTCTCCAGAGCAGGCATATATCCCTGATAAAAGTCAAGATGTTCGTCGGCGTATCCCGTCAGCATCACGAGACCCAATTAGATAGGGATGCAATGGTGAAGGCTTTTATCACCAACAGACGGTCCCGACTACCCACAAGAAAGAACCTCGAACGCGTCGAAGGTAGTGGGAAAATAAAGGGGGAGTTCATGACTCCACTCTACTGGAAGCTGGGGTTCCCAATGACGCTAAGCACACATCGCAGTCTCAGAACCCTGCCCATCCATTACAATATTATGGGATTGGCCTTAGCAGTTGCAAAGGTCCTCCCCGCAATGTTGCTACCAGTAGCTCTGAATGTCCTCCCCAAAGCACCCATGGGGCCCTCCCCCGAGGGCATATAACGATCGATCACGAGAGCTCCTCTTTTGATGCGAGTCACGAAAACCATCCATGTGACCAGAAGATCGAGCTGCCAGAAGGTCCCCCGCTTGTTGCGGTCCACCCTAAAGGTCCTCCCTAGGTTATATGCTGCAAACACTCTCCATACAGTGGAAACAATGTTTATGATAGTATTCCTCGCTATCATAGTCGCAACTGCGGAGTCCCTCCCCGCAGTGACATCTCATCACAACAAAAAGGCCCTCCCCTTGTCATGGCCTACACTGAAGGTCCTCCCCAGGGGTTATGCTGCAATGAAACTCCACGCAGCCAGGCATCGGATCACAGTGGTAGTCCTCTCCACCCTGATAATGTAGGTCCTCCCCTTAGAAACGTCAAGAAACGAGAAGGCCCTCCCCTAGTTGCGGTACATTCTGGAGGCCCTCCCTAGGATGTATCCCGCATATATTCTCCCTACGGTAGCAGTAATGGTAGTCCTCGCCATTGTCGTAGCTGTGATGGTAGTCCTCGCCACCACGAATTCCATTGCGGAGGTCCTCCATGCATTGGCCCCAAGCAACAAGAAGGTCCTCCCCTTGTCGCGGTGTGTCTTGAAGGTCCTCCCCAGGATGCACGTCGAACGTCAATCCATGATAGTCATCCTCACCATGATCGCAGTTGTTGCGAAGGTCCTCCTTGTAACAATGCTACGAAGCCAGAAGGTCCTCCCCTTATTGCGACAGGCCTTGGAGGTCCTCCCCAGGGCGTGCATTGCAAAAGTCCTCTATGCGGTGAAGCATCAAGCAGTAATGGCAGTCCTTGCCATTACGACCGCCATTGTGGAGGTCGTCCCCACGATGACGTATCATATCGACAAGAAGGTCCTCCTCCTACCGAATCAAGTACTGAAAAGACCTCATATGTCAAGGCACTCAGAAGGATGGGATCAAGCATGTCAGATCCCCAATTAGTCACTGAAGACATCCTTCTACAATTAGGAGATAGTCCAGGGCCACATTCATCCTCTGAACCACCTCGGAATCGCCCACATAATTATTCAGCACCTACCGGTCCCACTGCCTCTAACCACACTGGCAGCGAGCCTCTCTGTTGGGCTGACCAGGTAGAGGAGTCACTACCGAAGGGGTATGCCAATATGCTGCACTTGAGGAAACGACTGGGCAGGGATGATATACCAGTTATGATTTGGCGTACGGCCACCTCTCAGTTCGACATACCCAGAGAGTTGTCAGAAGAATACATGCACAGCATCCGCCATAATATATTGACGACCCTCCACTGACTGAAATCATGCTTCCTATATTACGATGGGTATGTAGACCACGTCAAGACGATGGGAGACCTCCTGCATCACATCGACCTAGAGGCCCTTCCTACGGTGCAGCGACAGCGCCCCGAGAGACGTAAAGGAAACATGGAGACACCCTGCCTCAGTGCACTACACCAACTGCACCGCTGCATCGGTGATTCTCTAACTGGAGTCCATATCAGGGGATGGGGAGAACATGGAGCTCTGCATTTCACTCCACTCCCTGCCCAGAAGAACCCATTCGGCGTAGTGTCTTGCAACGCCGTCACGTCAATACAGAAATCGAGTGGTCTCCCTATTCAAGAAAGGAAACACACCCATCGGAGTCAGGCCTTGAGTATGTCACAGAAGCATCTAGCCTGATGGGAACGAGCCATTCAAGAACTCCTAAATCAGGCCACTGAAAGCATACAATAGGCCTCTTGCCTAGGAGAGGCCAATCAGCGATCATTGCCTGCCTCCCCAAAAAGGGATTGAATCACAGAAGTACTCGGCACCAAACCCATTTCACCCCCGAATGGGGGCACGCGAGATCAGGCAGGTAGCGATAGGTGCAGCCACTGCTGCAATCCAAGGTCAACCCCAGCCTAAAGGGATGGGAGCATTTTTAACAAGAAATTCCCCCATTAGACCAATAAAACCGGGAAGAAACTCAATGTCCAAGGAACGAAGCCAACCCCAGCCCTCAAGGCTGGGGGGATTATTACCCCCTCAACAACAACCTCCCCCATGAGAATTAGTATTCTCTCATCTAGGGAGGACAGTCAGAAGAGGAGGTTCCCATCCTATCCCATCATTTGAATCATCATCCCCTCTAAGAGGAAGGCGCACCGTAATGTCGCATCAAAGAACTCTCCATGTCACCCTTCGTCAAGAAGTCTGAAGTCAATCCCAGGACGAAAAAGGGAAGGCCAACAGAAGATGCGGGATATACTATTCCCATTTGGATGATGACATATTCTCCACCCCGCGATATGCATCTATCAACATAATAGAGGTTAAATCCACGGGTGATACAAGAGATACTGCAAATATGGATGGATCGGGAGACGATAGTTCCATTCAGGTTTTGACTCACAACGAATGACTAGGTGTGCACACCCGGAACCAGAGGGTCGCCATAAATATGGCCGTCCTTCTAGCCAATCCTCCTATGCCTACCCAGTGAGCATCCAATAGGGATAAGAATAAATGATCGGTTACCCTTAACCCGCCTACTTATCTCAACAAAAATGATCCACTCACGCTCGAAGAGATATTCGCTCGACAGGAAGAGGTGATGAATGAATTGCGGTAGCTTAACGCCAAGCTACTACAGGGGAACCGCTTTATTGAGAGTGCGTCCCAGGAGGAACCGCATCATGAACTCCCAGCAAGTGCTCCTCAAAGGCTAAGGATTTCCCCAACAAACGAAATACAGTCAGGGCTCCCATCCAACGAGGCACCTGGACCATCCAACTACCTAAACATAGATTCTAATGAATACCAAGACTTACCTCCACTCAGGAAGCAACCGGAGTGATTACACCTGAACCCTCCGAAGGTGCCACAAACGACACACACACCTGGTGCCAGCCAATCCAGATCCTCAGGAAATACCTCATGCTATGCCTACCCAGGACCGGGCCCAACATGATGTAAACCATGGTCTCACCAACACCATTGAGGCACTAACAGATCTATTGGAAGTGATGGAAGGTCGACGCGCTCCAATACAGCCAGAGTGGAAACCCTACCCAGATTGGGTGACCAACACACCACCTCCTCCCAATTTTGGGAGCCCTGTATTCCCTATCTTCAATGGATCAGGTGATCCGGAGTAGCATCTGATGCACTACGCATCCTATTGCTACCCTATGATGGGAACTCCGAAGCAACAAGAAGTAGTGAAGCTCAGATGCTTCGTACGAACCTTGCAAGGATCTGCCTTCATTTGGTATACGAGTCTGCCAGCCAAGTCAATAAAGATCTTGGAAGACCTTAGGCAGTAGTTCCTGTTACACTTTAGCTAAACATTGCCTAAAACAATGGTCAATGATCTCATGAACTGCAAGTAGAGGGAGAATGATAGGGTCTCATATTTCATCGCCAGATTGAAAGGTCTAACCTATTATCTGAACAGGACAATTCCTCAAGATGATATGTTATCCATATGAATCAATAATCTTTGAGATGAGTTGTGGACATCGCTCACACCAGTGGAGTGCACCATCGGCTTCCGCCATCTCTTGGCCATTGCCCAGAGAATTGAGGACTCCCTGTAGAGGACTAATTAGAAGTCCTGAATAGCCTCACAGGCTTCTGCGAAATGATCCCCTAGAGCTGAAGCGTCCGGTGTCACACTCAAGCCAGCCTCTATACCCACTCCACAGCTCATGCCTCCACCAAATCGTCAAGGGCCCCCTGCATATTAGCGGCCACCTCCACCTAAACGGGATGATCAGAGAGGACTGAGGTAGAACCCATTTCAGGAACGAAGAGAAAATGTATACTTGTTCTGAAATGATTAAGTCTGCGGCTACTTAATTTCTTCCATGAACTGCAACTTGCTCCGCCTCCTAGATCCGAGGAAACTCCAAGAGGTCGGCCGTGATGACAGGCCAGATTACTGCCCCTACCATTGGATGTTGGGGCACAGTATCCGAAAATGCTTCATCTTCAAAGACCTCCTGCAGAGGATGGTAGACTCTGGATAGGTCGAGCTGTGACCACCCCCAGCACATGTGGCATGTATCTCTACCACCGACTCCGAAAAAGAGGAGGGGTGGCATAAAGTCACCAGCAAGCAGGGGAAGAAATTTGACAACTGGATGACTCGAAAGACCATCAACCAAGTCTAGGTCATATTCCGAGCTCAACTAGAGTAGCCAGTGTTGCCACCAAAAACCCTAAAGCCACAGAGCTGGCAGTATCGACCTCACAAACCTCCACGAGCCGGTCATCTGGGCGTAATAAAAGGAAGAAACAATTACAAGGGGACCAGTCCACAACATGGACAATGTTAGTCCTGACCATGGAGGATTATATGCCCTCGAATTTGGTTCCACGAGCACTGACCCACCAAATGACACCATCAAGGACAATTGACCAGGTTGACATGTCATAGGATAAAGAGCCAATTTTTTGTTCTATTAACGTCATCCATCTTATGGATTCATTCCTTGATGAAGGGTATGGTTATGATCCTGAGATCCCTGCACGAGAAGCCGGAAGGAGGAATTTCAGAGGTAGGGGATACCAAGGGAGGCACAGCCATGGATGAAACTAGCCCTACGGCTAGACCTTGACCCAAACCATTAATATCATGGAAACCCGTGGGAGATACCTTCGATGGACTCAGCAAGAGAAGGAATGCCCCTCCACCTCCACAAGCAACGACTCTATCCATGTTGTTCTGCGATACCCACCATAGGAGGAGAGAGTTTCTGGCTGCTAAGTGCACACAAACAAACCGGCCAGTTCAGGTCCCCAAAACACGAGAATGACATCAAAATCCAACCCTACGACCAGCCCCTCCTCGTCAAATGCTCAGGCCCCTAAAGTACCCTCCAAGACTCTCCTGCTAATAGAGAAGTGTCGGACGTTGGAGCAGAAATACGATGTCCTTAAATAGCTGGCATCGGTACCAGCCAAGTTGTCCATCCTGGATGCCTTCAGTCTGTCAGCAGACCACAGGGGGGGGGGGGGGCGCTTATAGAAGCTTTGATCAGCCCCCAGGAGTTTTAAGATGAGGTAGCTGCCGCTAAAATTTTCCAGATGGAGACTGACCCGGATGAATGCAATGCAGTGATTTCCTTCACCGATCAGGATGAAGACGCCATCATGCAAGGACACATCAGACCACTATATGTGTCTGGCACACTGAATGGTATTGAGATCCGGAAAGTCTTTATAGACAATGGCTCTGGGGTTAACCTCCTTCCCCTATGGACACTCCATATGTTGGGCTATAGTGAGGACGAACTAATTCCCTAGGCCACAAATCTATTGGATTACGACAAGAGTGATCAGAAACCAATGAGAAAATCAAGGTAAATACCCATTTTGGTGACCTTGTAGCCTACACGGAATTCCTGGTGGTCCGGCAGAGCACAACATTCAATGCCCTGCTGGGAAGGCCATGGATCCATATGCACATGGCCATTCCTTCATCCTACCACCAGTGTATCAAGTAATACATTAATGGACAAAGTGTAATTTTGCTCACCGACAAGGCCCCTTTTGAGCTCTCCGAGTCACATTATATTGACGTCGGGTTCTATGAGCAAAAGAAAAATAAGCCTTTGGTCGATTGTGTTGACTGGATCCCTGCTCCAAATGGCCTGGAGATGGTTCTTGATGATCCCCTCAGGAATCTTCTCAGAGATTTTGTCCTACCCATCAACCATGTTGAGAGTAGAAGTTCATGTACGGACATGCACTCGGATGTCCTCATGACTTAAGCCATGATGGTCGAGCACGACAATGCGAGAAAGTCCACCAATCCTCGACTTGGGGAAGAATACTCATGCAGGGATGCCCATAGTGTGTCTCCCTCAAACCCCAAAGAACCCATGTCAGGAGCTCCCTCCTCATTAGATCAAGAAGATGAGGACTTGGAAGAAGAAGAGGGGGAATATCGTAGGGATGCGCCTCCGGAATTTGAGGAGGGCATCTCCACCATGGTGGATGAGCTCAGGGAAATAAACCTGGGGACCGAGAAAGATCTGATTCCTACTCTCATCGGTGCAGTCATGTCCCTCGAGGAGCACGAGGTATATACCTCTTTCCTGAGGCAGCATCGGGATGTTTTTGCCTGTAATTACACAGAAATTCCAAGACTCGATCTCGAAGTGGCGACGCATCACCCGGGTCTTCTAGAAGACCACCGGGGCTATAAACAGGCCACCAGAAGGACGCATCCCTCATATGCCACCAAAATAGAGGCTAAAGTCGATAATCTCATTAAGGTGGGCTTCATTCGGGATGTCCAATACCCCATATGGTTGGCCAAACATCGTCCCTGTCAAGAAAAAGAACAGGCAAATCTGCGTCTGCATCGATTTCAGAGATCTCAATCGGCATTGCCCAAAAGATGACTTCCCGGTTCCAATCACCGAGTTGTTAATCGATAAGACGGCCAAGTACAAGGCTTTGTCTTTCATGAATGGCTATTACGGATATAACAAAATCAGGATGGCCCTAGAAGACGAAGAATCCACTGCCTTTAGGTCCCCTCAAGGGGTATTTTGTTATGGGGTCATGCCCTTTGGTCTCAAGAACACTGGAACCACATATCAGCGTGCCATGTATCGTATCTTTAAACCGTTCCTAGGGAAATTCGTTGAATGTTAGGTGGATGACCTAGTGGTGAAGTCCAAACAGTGCTCGGATCACCTGTCAGACCTTGAGACCATCTTCAACGAGCTCCGACATCATAACTTGATGATGGACCCCTTGAAATGCGCCTTCGGGGTTACCTCTGGGAAATTCCTTGGCTTTGTCGTACGCCATTGTGGCATTGAAGTTGACCCTGAGAAGACAAAGGCTATTCATGGCCTGCCACCTCCCCAAAATCTCACCATGTTGAGGGTATTCCAAGGACAACTAGCCTATATCAGGCGGTTCATAGCCAACCTAGAAGACAAATGTTTTCCCTTCACCAGGTTAATGAAGAAGGGGGTCACGTACCAATGGACGGGTGACTGCCAAGAGGCATTTGACAACTTGAAGAATTACCTCTTAAGACCACCGGTGCTCATGCCCCCGGTTGAATGAAGACCTATCATCTTGTACGTGAGAGCCTTAGAGTGATCACTAGGAGACTTCCTCGCACAAAAGAATGACGAGGGCAGTGAAAACAGTCTCTATTACCTCAGGTGAACCATGATTGATGATGAGACTCGATACTCAAATATCGAGAAGAACCGTTTGGCCTTGAACATAGCAGTTCAAAAGTTGCGACATTGCCTGCAACATCATGAATTCCATTTGATCTCGCGGAGTAACCTACTGAAGTACATCCTCAGTCGCCCGATCATAGTCGAACGCTTATCCCGATGGGCGGTCATCCTGCAATAGTTTGACATTCGGTTTGTGCCTCAGAAAGTCATCAAGGGTCGGGTATTAGCAGACTGTCTGGAAGAACACCCTTTGACAGGGACCACTGCAATGGATGCCGAGCTACCTGATGAAGACATCTTCTCAGTTTGAGAGGAATTCCCAGCATGGGAAATGTACTTCGACGGCGCATCCTGAAGCCCAACTGGGAGGAGGATGGAGGATCCCAGATTCAACGAAGTGGGTTTAGGGATAATACTCGTGTCCCCAGGAAGGGAATTCTTTCCATATTCCTTCCTCATGTCAGAGGGATGTACAAGAAATGAAGCGGAATACCAAGCCCTCATTGCAGTCCTGGAACTCGCACTCCAGGCACAAGTACAACAACCTAAGGTAAAATCTGACTCAGAACTGGTCATCAAGCAAGTCAATGGTGACTATGCTATTAAAAAAGAGGATCTGATCCCCTTGTTTGACCATGTTCGAGGGTTAATGGTGGAATTATACATAGAACCAGAATTGACCTATATTCCCCGGTCTCAGAATGCTCAGGATAATGCATTAGCCGACGCAACCACAACCATAGATGACCTAGAATGGGAGGAAACGATCATCAGTATTTCTCACTGTCGAATGGTATATCCATTTTTCCAAGACAAGATGGAAGAAATCCATGAATTCAGTCCTATCCCTGAGCCATATGCACCTACCACCGGCTGGATGACCCCCATTGCGAACTACCTTCAATGGGGAGAACTTCCATCAAACAGGGCTAAATGGGAGAAAATACGGAGGAGGGAAATCAACATTGTCCTATATGGTGGTGTGGGTCAGCAAGTGGTCCTCTACAAATGAGGCCTTGAAGGAGTGCTCCTCAGATGCATTGACGGAGAGGAAACTGCCACCGTAATGGATGATGTACATACATGAGAATGTGGAGCATATCAACCGGGGACCAAGCTTTCCCATCATGTTCGAAGGCTTGGGTACTACTGGCCCACTGTGGCACGATACTACAAGCATTTTACCGCAAAATTCCACTCATGCTAAATTCATTCCAAATTCATACACCAACCCCAGGATTTACATCATCAAGCCAAGTACTCCTGGCCATTTACCATCTGGGGAATGGATGTCGTGGGACCATATCCTCCTGCCACGCCCAGACAGGTGAAGTATATCTTCATGGCCATCGAATTCTTTTCCAAGTGAGCAGAAGCCATACCCTTCAAGGATGTTCATGAAAGAAATATTTTCAGCTTTGTGAGGACCAATATCATCACCAGATTTATCATCCATCATACCATACTGACGGACAACGGCACCAACTTCTACTCTGCTAAATTTGAGAAACTATACCACAAATATGGTATCAAGGCTAACCACTTATCCCACTACCATGTAGCGGCCAATGGATAGATAGAGGCTATCAACAAGACCATGTCAGATATTCTACAGAATACGGTGGACAAAGACAACATGTCTTGGCTGGATAAACTCCTCCATGCATTGTGGGATTATCGAACCACAATCCGTACCGCTACTCGGGCCACCCCGTACTCATTGGTGTATGACACAGAGGTGGTACTGCCCATTGAACTCTAACTTTCCTCACACCGTGTTGCCATTTGTGATCAATTATCCGATGATGAGCAGTCAGAAAAGAGTCTAGGTGAATTGGAACAGCTATACGAGAAGCGGTTGCACTCTTTGCACTATCTGGAGGTATACCAGAATCAGATTTCACGAACCTTCAATAAAAAGGTCCGCCTCCGGTCTTTCTTGGAAGGAGAGTTGGTATTGGTCCTCCGAACCCCAATGATACCTGGAAGGAAACCTCAAAAAATGGAGCCCAAGTGGGAGGGACCATACGCTGTACACAAGTTCTACTACAATGGAGCATATAACCTGATCTCCATGGACAGACAATTCACAACCGCCCCTACAAATGCGAGATTCCTAAAGAAATATTTTGCATAGAGACCATGTGTGCTTTACGTCCTCACCGCATGACGTTAAACTGCATGGAGTTCATCCTTACTGCATGACGTTAAACTAAAAGGATAATAAGAGTCAAGAGTGCTCCCTCCCCCCGTGTATGGACCAAACCTGCACGGGGTGTATTCAACGTCCTCACCGCATGACGTTAAACTGCATGGAGTTCATCCTTACCGCACGACATTAAACGGAACAGATAATAATAGTCAAGAGTGCTCCCTCCCCCATGTACATTCCAGACCTGCATGGGGTGTATTCAACATCCACACCTCTTGACGTTAAACTGCATAAAGATTCTCCTCACTGCATGACATTAAACTGCATGGATAATAAGAGTTAAGAATGCTCCCTCCCCCCGTGTATGGGCCAGACCTGCATGGGGTGTATTCATCGTCCTCACCACACAACGTTAAACTACCTGGAACCCATCCTCGCCGCATGACGTTAAACCGCACAGACCCCCTTTTTCTTTTCACGTCGGCTCACCTGCGCCCTTACCGCATGACGTTAAACTGCACGGAGTTCGTCCGAGCTGCATGACGTTAAACTGCTTGGACAAGATGATTCAAAAAATGTCCTCTTCCCCCGAGTACGAGCCAAACATGCACGGGGTGTATTGTCTTTTAGAGAACTACGTGAGGCTTGATTTTTTCCCTCACAGGAAATGTAGTGACACCAGAATTCCACACCCTGACCCATCAATCTCCAAAACAAAAAAAATCCCCCTTCCCCCCTTGATGGACCAGACTTGCATGGGGTGTATTCACGTCCTCACCGCATGATGTTAAAATACATGGAATCCAATAATACTCCTCGTCCTAACCACATGACATTAAACTGTATGGACCTCATCTTCACTGCATGATGTTAAACTGCACAGATTTCAGAGAACTATGTATGGCTTGATTCCTTCCCTCGTAGGATACATAGTGACACTGGGATCCCCTATCTTGGCCTAGCCACTCCCTAATAAATGCCTCCCCCCCCCCCCCGTGTACAGACCAGAACTACACGAGGTGTATACCTCATCCTCACTGCACGACGTTAAACTGCGCGGAAAAAAAGTTTTAACAATGCCCCTTCCCTCGTGTATGGACCAGCCCGGCATGGGGTGTACTTATTTCAAAGAGCTATGTGTGGCTTGATTCCTTCCCTCGCAGGATACGTAGTGACTCCAAGGTTCCCCGTACTAGCCTAGCCCCCTGAATAAAAGATAAAAATTCCCTTTCCCCCGTTCACAGACCAGACCGGCACGGGATGTACTCCTCGTCCTTACCGCATGATGTAAAACTGCACAGATAAAAATATTTAAAATTTCTCCCTTTTCCCCATGTATGGGATAGACCTGCACGGGGTGTATTACTGTGTCCTTTCCGCACGACATTAAACTGCACAGAAAATAATGTTGAGAATTCCCCCATCCCCCATGTACAAGCCACGCCTGCACAGGGTGTATACTTCGTCCTTACCACATGACGATAAACTGCACAGACTTCATCCGCACCGCATGATGTTAAACTGCATGGACATCATCGCGACCCACCCAAGAAATATGGTGATACGAGATGGAGATACTCCTTGCACATTTGGATGCATCATGTCCATACATCAGACTCCATGACCTGAATAATTATGGATCTTCATAACCACTCATGGCCATCGAAAGAGGAAAGTCATCGACCCGTGGACACCTTTGCATGACTATGCATACCATGCCCTCAACAGATCTGCATAATGATAGCCCCTAGATCTTCTACCAAAGGCATGATTTTCACAGGAGACACTCTTCCTAGCTCCATACGCTTACCAGCCTCAGAGCCCCCATACCATACCTCCTGATCTAGATGTTTATAGAGATGTGGTTTACAAGTTCATTCCCCCTTTCACATCTATGTGTTTCCAGGGTATCCCTATCTGTAAATCCTATGTGTCATCTAGTGGTTCACATAGCGACCTACATCAATGAACATCAAGCCATGACTAGGCAACTTTGACTCAATGGACAATTTCAGTGAAGATGTTTCTTTTATACCCGGACACCATTATCCCCACATGCCAAACTCTGCACTGTGAGAAATTGTGGATCCTCATAACTATTCATGGTCATTAGAAGTGGAAATTCATCGACCTGAGGACACCTTTGTACGACTATTCATACCATTCCCTCAGCGGCTCTGCATAATGATAGCCACTGGCTCGTTCATCAAAGGCAAGATTACCTTAGGCGGTACTCTTACTAGCTCCGTACGCTTACCGGCCTCAGAGCCCCCACACCACACCTCCTGATCTGGGAAAACTCAAAGTTGCAGTTTACAACCATCATCCCCCACCTTGTTCCAAGTATATCATAACATGTTGACCCAGTTATCCTTCGAGTGATTGCAGCAATAGTCATCCAATGGTCCGAGCTCTATGACCGATAAACTTGGAGTACTTCGTCCTTCCCGCATGACGTTAAACTGCTTAGAGTGAAGGAACGCCCCCACGCACAAAGTAAATCAGTGCAAGGAGCTCTCTAAGATTTAACAGGAACCAGGGCCGAGTATGCCCGACATGTACAGACATTTATCCTACCAAATGACAGACTTTGTGGCCTGGATAATTGTGGATCTTCATAACCATTCATCTCCATCGGAAATGGAAAGTCGTCGACCCAATGAAACCATTATATGACTATGCATACCATGCCCTCAACAGCTCTGCATAATGATAGCCCCTGGATCATCCACCAAAGGCAAGATTTCATCAGGAGATACTCTTCCATGATCTGTACACCTACCGGCCTTAGATCCCCAATATCATCTCTCCTGATCCAAGAAGCCTCGGAACCCTGATTTACACCAATCAACCCCCTCCATGTCTGGGGCATGGTGAGATATTCAAGCCCAGTTAAATTCTGATGAAGAGGGGCCTTTTCAACTATGTCCTTACCGCATGAAGTTAAACTACATGAGACATCTTGGCCGCTTGGCATAAAAATGAAAAGACCAAGCATTAACCATCCAGGGAAATGCCTCCAACCGCAAGCGTTTTCACAGGATTAAAAAAAATTCCCCCGTCCTCACTGAACGATTTTAAAGTGCACATCAACCATTAAATAATTCCCCTCATCTTTTCCAAATGATGCTAAACTACACATAATATGTCCTAACCACATGACGATAAACTGCACGGTCAAACCCGACACGGGTTCAGTAAGGAACGAGGGATTTTCTCTGTCCTTCAGTGCACGGGTCTGACCGGCACAAGTCACCACCTCACACCCGCATGAGAAGGGATTACTTCACCCATTATCTGGAAGTTTAGTATATATGATTCCCCCGTATCCAGGCACCCTCTCATCATAAACCATACTCTGCACTCAGAAAAATCCGAAATCTCATAAGCCACCCCTGGTGGTACCAAACCTCAACTTTCCTGATTTTTTTTGGCTATCAGGGGAATACAACCACTGTCCTAAGGACAACATTACATTACTATGCATTCCATGCCCTCAGCGGCTCTGCATATTGATCTCCCCTGGCCCGTCTACCAAAGGTAAGATTTCCTTGGGCAATGCTCCTCTCTGTGCGCCTCTTGGACCATGAGCCCCCATGTCTATCCCGGGATTTGGAAACCCTCTGAGTTACAGTTTACCAACATCTTTCACAACCCTACCTGAATATGGTGGAATGAATTTGACAAGATTACTGATAACCAGGAGAAGTCATTCTATTTTAAATGATGTCCCAGCAGTATGACTTTAAACTACACCAAGCCTCATCCATCCCTTACGATAACTAAACGCGTAGGGAAGTGGTCTCCCAACCAAACTCTTGATTAGTATGGATGTTCTCAAAACCCTTTCGGACCTCACATTCATTTTTCAAGACACCCATAGTGGTTTCCATAAGCCGGATTTCCATGAATTCCCCAGGCCATTAGAAATGGACAGTCATTGACCTAAGGACACCTTTGCATGAATATGAATACCATGCCCTCAGCGACTCTGCATATTGATCGCCCCTAGTCCGTCTACCAAAGGAATGACTTCCTTAGGCAATGATCTTCCTACCTCTGTACGCCGATGCAACTCCCATTCCTTGAGACATGCTCTGCATGTCGTCCAAATATGTTTCCCCACCCACGTGCGTCTGAAGGGTATTGAGACGTCTTCTATTCAACCAAACTGCATTGAGAACTTCTCCCCACCATGTTTGGTCAAAGCTATTCGACCTAAGATATCAGTGATGATAGTCTTGTCAATGGGACTTTAAACTGCTCACAAAAAGAGGCACAAAGCCTGTTAGGCCGAAAACCCGAAAAGGGCGACCTAAGAAAAATTCAGGCCATACCTATTGGGTCCACACTAAATGGGCCCAGGAAAAATTAGGGTATTAAAAGAAAATACTAAAGTTTGTGGGGATTTTCAAGAAAACCCTAGCAATAGTTGAACTATGCTCGCTGGACCCCATGGTCTAGGAAAAAGTTAGAGTTTGTTTTCCCGACTTATGATTAATTCTGGTTCAGTGAATTGTTATTTACACAACAGTTTTTCTAAGTAATAATCAAATTTCACAGCAACAAGTGATTGATAGAGACTGTGTTTCGTTCGAAAAAAAGGGGGAGGTCCACTAGCTGGGGTCTCTCCCTCATAAAAAAATGGGAGAGGGGTATGTAAAGTAGAGGGTACAAGAGTGGATTTGATAGTCATAAAGGAGCCTGACTTTCCCTCTCCACCAGATCAGCAACCGTGGGACAGAGGTCGTTGCAAGACCATTCCAACACAGCCTTCTCTCTGGCTTCAAACTCAGCCATCGGGTGAGTATGATCCATTGTTGTTGGGAGATCATTGATCCCTTTTCTAGTGGATTCGATATGGCTGTTCATAGCTGACAACCGATTCATCAGCATCGCTACCCGTTCTTCACATTCATGCAACTCGGAGGATAGAACAGCCGCCTGATCTCGAGAGGTATCCTCCCGTGCCATCAGCTGATGGAGTTGTATCGTGGCTTCTTCTAGGGCTCGGGTCTTGCAACGAGCAGCAGCGAAGTGATAAAGTTTGCGTTCACTAGTGGCAGCTTCCTCACGAGCCATGAAAACTTGGAAAGCAAGAGAATGGAACTACCGATTGTCAAAGCCACCCGACCCCAAACCCAGGAAGAGCTTTCGAAGAGCTTTGGTCTTAGTTTCCATCTCATCTAGAGGAGTTTAGGCAATGGTCTCACAAAATTTGAGGTCAGAACCATCTGCGCACCGCCTGGTGGTCCGCCATGGCACGAGGATGTTTGGTGTCCTCTCCAGATAGCATGGGAAAAAATATGGCATTACAACCAGTGCATGCATGTGCTCTCTAGAAGACGGTTCCAAAGCTGGAACGTTTAAAGCCTCTAACCACGGTTTAGGCTTGGGAATCAAGTTGATAAGCCCAGTATCGACTGGAAAAACTTCCAGGATTGTCTCACTAGGCCTTAGAACCACGTGTTCATCCTCATCCACATCCAAGAAGGACGAACCCGCCTGAACATCGGCCACTGCAAGACTGGGGGAGTAAAATCCTCTGAGCCGCTTTGATCGACAAGCCATCAGTCGATCCTCCCTTAGAGCTTATGAGGAAGGTGCCATAGATGCGACAACCACACTACCACCTGATTTGGGAACATTCCTAATGGACTTACTTTGGATCCCATCAGGATAATATTTTTCCAATGCCTTTGCATACTCCATGGAAAGGCTGGCGGCCACCCCCACAACAGGAATGTGAATACTAGCATCAGATCCCTCCCACGTCAGCATCAACCACCACTGACAAAGTGTGGTTGGGTGAAGTCCGTGAGCCTGAGGATGGGGAAGGGAAACTTGGAATTGCATGCACCCAAACTGGCGAGAAAAATGATATGGGACATACAGCTTGCACAGAGAAAACCTGTCAATCCGCGCAGATAGAAATCCATCCTGTAGATAGATCATTTAAGAGAACTCCTCCAGGCTCCCCTGGCGATTGTCAACTATGATGGCAGAAGGGGCGACATAAAGAGTGAACCAAAACTGGGAAAAGTCACTCAGAAGCTCGAGGACTTCACCAGGGCTGAGGGATTTCAGGCGAATGCCAGCTATATCAAGTAGGTTAGGCCAAAAAGTAGGAAGCGAGATTACTGTGTTGTGAAAATAATCATAGCAGCAACAATGATCCGCTACAGAGTCGTACAAAAATTGAAATTCCCAACTCATACTAAAGGGTGAACCGCCCTTCTGTATGTGACCCAGAAGTTCATAAATGCGAGCCAATGTGGGCACAACCAAATTCACCAGGCGGCCCTCTGCCAGCTCAACTGCCATCATCAGGTTGAAAGCCTTGACACCGGGATTAATATCCCGAGAAGGGAATAGCCACCCACTAAGGAACATAGCAAACAAACCTGCCAGCCGAAGCATATGCGGCACACTGTGGTGCGCCTCATAACCCCATGAAAGGTAGCCACCCTCCTCCAGAACCGCCCAGTATGAACCTTGGGAGGTTCGTGACTGTTGAGAAGGATGAGTCCTGGGGCGCTTGATATTTGGCACAGGACCAGTGGTGTTTAGAAATAACCCTATCCAGGTGTTATAGGGAATAAGAGAGCGGGAACACAATGTCTGACCTTGCGACTGCTCTGCCATAACCAACAGATCCCTCACCAATAAAGGCACATGTTCGACGTTGTCCCATGCATCAGGAGCAGGCAGAAATTCTTCATTCATTTTTCCGATAATCGGGAGTCCTCCCAATTGATGGATATCCCATACGCTAATACCAACTTTACCATGGGAAAGGTGGAAAGTATTAGTGCTTGAACACCAGCGACTGAGTAGGTCTGGCAGGACCAAGGATTGTGGGTAAATGGAAAATTGGGATGCCCACACTACGGAGTATAAATTGACTGCTTCCAGTGATTCAGGAAACTTCTAGCAGTGATGATGGACCCAGAAAGCTCAGGCCCAGTCATTTGACAATAGCTCGCCAGATCGAAGATCCCACCTAGGAACCCACCCCGCATCGGGATCTACTCAAGCAAGGTTGATAATAGAAGGGTAACTCTTGAAGACAGATTCCTGAGAAAAGTTTCGGGTGTGCTGATCACTTTGGGTCCAAACAGAGCCCCTAAAAATAAAGGCGTCTTTCTAGTCAGAGTCATAAACCCTCTCCCCCAATTGGGTAAGGTTAACTTGAATACACTTGGACGACGCTTCCAAGAAAGGAGAAGGAAGACCTGAGAAAGTGGGGGGAATAGGGACATCATCTTGAAGACCGAATCCATGAAGTGGAAGTCGATTTGATAGTGGATAATCCAGGAGCTCAGGAACGAAAAAGTCTTTCAAGGAATCATTTTCAGGAATGATGGACCGACTAGGGTCCTCTTGGATGTTCTCCGCTCTACGAATCATAGATAAACATCTCCCTGAACCAATTGGTAGAGGCTCTAGAGCAGGCCTTGGTACAGAACGAGGGGAATCATATTTTCTCCCTACACAACGAAAGACAATAATCGGTTAGTCTGGAATAACAATCTAGACAAAAGAACCAGATATATGGCTGAGGGTCAGTTGAGGATCCTTCATAAGCAAAGTCCGCAAGGAGGACTCAAAAGATGGTTCGCGATGACAACATCCCGTGAACCAGCCCTTCACAAAAGCAGTCCTCGAAACCCTGGCCCACGGAGCATTGGCCAGGAAATCGAGAACTAAGTTGGTCCACAGAATTTTAATCCCAAATTTAAGTGATTAAGTTCGGAATACTAAGAAACTTTTGAAGTTCAAGAGATTTTAGTCTGCGGATCATCGAAACCGCAGAGCATCGAAACCGCGAAGCAAGTTCCTCCGCGGCCCATCGTGACTTACTTTTTAATTAATTAAGAGTAATGGTTCGGGGATGGGGAATTGGTTCATGGGTGAAGGAAACCGCGATGGTGGAATGGTTCACGAAATTCGTAGCCGGTTCTCAGACGAAGCACTTCATGAAGGAAAGAGCGCGCGGAGGCATGGGAGATCTGGTTTCGTGAAGAATTAGGTAAAGGACAAATGAAGGTCCCATCGTATTTATAGGTGTGGTCCCCTACAGGGTCCACTTCCCTACCGCAAACCATCTCAGTTTCAGGACCACTTGGTATCGAAATGGACTCCTCTTCATTCCGACTGGACCCCATTCCAATGGGGGGCATTTTTAGGGTCCCGAAAAATCCGAAAATGAGATTCTACCCAAATCCCCCAAATAATTGGGGAAAAGAACGGAGAAAATTAAAATAAGGGACACGTAGGACCGGTCTGCGGACCGGTCCCATGAAAACGCATTGTGGCCAGGCCCTGAAAAGCACCTCCTCCACGAACCATCGTCGTTCGCGAAATGGAGACAGAGACCATCCGCGACCGCGAGGCAGGGTGGGTGCCGATCTGGTTCACCATCATGAACCAACCCAACTGCAGACCACATAAACTGGTTCAATCCACATCCGTCGTCGTTCATGAAATAAGGAACAAACCATATGCGGTCGCGAAGCACTTCTTGAGTTCGGTTCGCGGGGGGGGGGGGGGGCAGCGCTCAATGCCCACCGCAAATTACGGATTGACCAAGTCAGCCGTAAAATGGGTATTCGGTGATGGGCCTTTGCAAATGGTGTTGTGTGACTATAGATACATCTCTTTCCCCACTCTATAAAAGGAGACCAAGGGGGAAAGGGAAGAGGATTCAGATTCAGATGATTCGAAGGCCGAAGAAGAGAAGGGCGATCAAGCTCGGGGGACAGGATTTTGAAGGAAGGATTAAGATTTCGCAAACAGCGAAGTTCCAGTTCGTGAACCACAGCAGGTATGAACCTGGGAATGAACTAATAAGGAGCCGAAAACGGATAATAATTTGGTGAACCACGAAGTCAAAATAAAATAAAAAGAGGAGACTGTGAACCATAGCTCCCCCGCGGATGCACTCCCCGCTGACCAGGGAGTTTATGCCTCTTTTCCGATCCGCCACGCCGCGTATCACCCTCCTATGCGGGCGAAGCCCTGACCGATGATCCTCCGGACGACGCCACCCTTGGCTGCCACTACAAGCATGTAACCCTCTGCGGACCACCTTGGTTCGCAGATCGAACCCGGAGCCGCGAACAATCTTGGTTCGCGGGGTGCCAATCAGTCTGTAGACCCTCCTGGTTCGCAGACGGCCACTCAGTCTATGGAACACCCTAGTTTGCGGACAGACCCTCCAGCCACGTAGCACTTCCCTATGCGAAGGCCACCAAAACCTCCATAGTTCCCATTCCCCAAGCCACATAGGATCCTCCCAATCTGACCCGATCCTCCACGACCTCCTCACGGGCCTACTCGCTGGTCCCGAGTTGAGGCCACTACTAGAGCCACCAGATCCATGTGGTGTAACCCTCAGGTGCATCAGTGTGCTGTTTTGAGTTCACATACCCATGGTAAAGAGAGGCGAAGGGGTTTCCCCGACCCTTGAGCATATTCCCGAAGCATGCATGGGTTCACATTCCCACGGTAACGCGGGGTCTGAGCTCGGGAATCCATTTTCTACCTCTCCACTTGTGAAGGGATTCCTGGGGATGGTAAAATACCCATCAGAAGGAGGCCCTCATGCACTGCAAGGGAAGAGATTGGCACAGGAGCACCGCTTTCTCTCTCCCACTGCGCTTTATCACCACGGGCCTCCTCAGAGTGTAAGCCCCAATCCATTACCATGGTCCTCCTCAGAGTGTAAGCCCCAATCCATTATCATCATGGGCCCCCTCAGAGTGTAATCTCCAATCCATGCCATGGGATGCCCTCATGTGTAAGCCCCACCCCACTTCTCACGGACGCACCTTTCACGATGTGATCGTCTGGTCCCTACTGCCTCTTGTTTGTCACACCGAGAATAACACATGTGGGATTAGAGTAGGCATCGACCATGAAATCCTTTTATGGGCCTCCTCAGATTGTAAGCCCCAATCTATCACCATGGGCCTCCTCAGAGTGTAAGCCCTAATCCCCATCTTGGGCTACTTCAAAGCGTAATCCCCACACTAATCTGAACTATGTGGACTTTGATCCCTATCTCCTAGGTGAGGTACGTAGGAAGCCTCTCTAAGGTTCAAGCCCAATAATGGGTCATTCTGGCCCCATTTCACGTCGGTTCTCCGACACCCTGATTCTAACTACATGGAATTTGACCCCTGTCTCCTAGGCAGGGTACGTAGGAAGCCTCCTTGAGGTTCAAGACCAACAACCCGTTGATCCGACTATTTTCACGTCAGTTCACTGAGTGACCCCTAGCACCGTCTCAGGGAGTCCAGACTCCTCGGGGTCATTAATCCAATGTGGGATGGTAAACCTTGGGCATAAATGTTTCCAAACTGATGGGTTCAGCTGACCATTTCCAATCAAGGGTTAAATCCATGGATACTATGTTTGGGTATAAACCAAAGATTCACAAACATATGAATGCGTCTTAAATCTATAAGGGAGTCCTGGAACAGGAAATAATTCCCCCCCCCAAAAGGGTGCAATGAGCCCGACTTCCCATCCTCTAGAGAAATGTGAGTTCTTAAACGTCACAGGTCAGACAATCCAGCGAATGCCTGCCTTTGGAAAGCAGGTTCGCGCATCATTGGATACAGAGTCGTTGGGTGTTTTGAGGCCGAAAACAGGAAACCAAATAAAATAATAATATAAACATATGTTATTTACAATTGAATAAAATTACATATGTATATATAATTTTTTTTTTCAAATTTCTACTTTCCAAAATTTAATTAACTATATTTTATACTTTATTCTGTCAAATAATAATTATTTACAGTTAATAATATTGAAAAAAAATTATTTACAGAATGATTTTTTACACCATTAACAAAATAATTTCCTATATCTTATTTAATAAATTTAAATATGATACATAATATAACTAATATATTTTTAATAAATTATATATCTCGTGTGTTGAATGTTATAATTTATTTTTATATTACTCTAAAATGAATATATTTTATGTAAACTTAAATCTATTCAACTTAAGATTTAAATTAATGTTAAATACATTTTTAAAAATAATATTATTTCACTAAATATAAATTACATTTTATAGACACTATATTTAAATTTCGTAAACATTCAATATGATTTATATAATAAAATAGAAAATAAATCATTTAAAAATTAAATCATAAAAAATAAACTAATTTATAAATTCATGCATCTATACATATTAAATAAATAAACCATACAAAAAAATCATTAGTTTCTCCATCAAAAAATTCATGCATTTCATATTAAATAATTAAACCTTACAAACAAAATAAATGAAAACAAATTGACAATTATAATTTAAAATAGAAATTTTACCTTCTTAAAAGATGTAAATATATTTTTTGAAGAATTTTCTATAGGTCTTCCTAAGAAAATCCAGATGAGAAATTGAGATTCTAGGGGGGGGGGGTGGACCTCCTTTTATAATTTTTGGATGGGTTGAGGTGTAACCCTCATTCAAATCTCTTTCAGGACTTTTTTGATGAATGTGTGAATGAGGTTCATGCTTCCTCCATCACGCAGAGGAATAATGAAGGGTGGCCACAATTATATGGTGGTACAGAATGAAACATGAACCCTGTAAACGATTATTTGAACCCATTTTTAAATAATATTCAGACCCCTATCCATTTTATGTAAAAGTAAATTAAAAACCTATTAAAAAACCCCTTCTATTAAACTTATTATCTGATGTGGATATATTGTATTGATATCATCATTATTATACATTTTTATGGTTTATGATTAGTTTTAATGAGGATGTACAATTTTATTACCACTCACTATATAATTTTGGATAGTTTATGATTATGTTTAATTTATTAGGGTATGTATTGACATTTCATATTTTACTATTCCAATATGAATGTCTATATTGATTATGTTTCACCCCTTTTATAAGAGGAATGAGTTGGATTTATTATATGATAGGTGGGACCCATTTAAAGATATCTCGTCAGTGCATCAATAGTTCTTAGGAGGAAAATTTGTTTTCTAATGTAGTCGGATTTCTACCCATAGATTTAAATGGATCTATGAAAGGGAATGATATTATATTTCAAATGTTCAAAATTATGTATTACATCATTATGAGATCAATTATTGATGTAAATATTATTATTTAATTAGTTTTAATTTCTAAGGGTATGTTTTATTATTATGTGATTGTTTATTTCTATTTATTTTATCATCATTTTTTTCATATAATGCTTACTTTAATTGTTAAATGTAATATGATTCAGTTATATACCATTACATAATGATTATTCTTATTTACTCATGATATAATTATCCACATAAATACCCATAATGATAATATATGCTCACCCATTTCAAATGTCTTATTTACCCCCGGATATCAAAATGTCTTTTTGTGATTGATAAGTTGTGATACACTACGAGGAATAATAGAATTCTAAAAGTAACAACTTTGGGAAGATTATATATTCAATAGCAATGTAAATTACATGTATATATATGTTGTAAAAAATTCCTCAAGTTATCATCCCAGTATATTTTCGATGTGATTGTGTTTTTGGAAAAATCCAGATGATTGAGAATGAGAATATTTGGTGTTTTCTAAAGTAGTTTTTTAAGGTGGCACAGTTTCCCAGTGTTTTCCATAAAAATTTACCCCAAAATTGATATTTTTATTTTATAAAAGTAATGATATATGCATAGGAATGAATAGTATATAGATGAAAAGGATAGTTCACAGAACACAAATAGTGGTACGGAGTGTGATGAAGGGAATCAGCAAATGAAGGGAGTCACATAGCACGTGTCGTAGACCGTGTACGGAAAAGGTTCACGGGGAGCATACTGTCCACGGAGAAGGAATGCAGTATGCATGAGGCGTACAGTAAAAAGGATGGATTTCCATTTTCATAAACTAGGTGCTGATTGGAGGAGCTACGAAGGGGATCGTTGAAAAAACATGATGGTGATTTGGGCCACCACAAAGGAAGGAAGGCATTACATAGACCACATAGGGAATGACGGTACACGGGATGAATGATACATGGTGAAAGTGATACCACATTGAAGATTTGTCAAATCATGGATTAACAGATTTTGAGGATCTATTTTCTTATATAAATAACGCTAATCTTGTCATTAAGCCAGATCAATTTTCATAAGAAACCTTATTTTCTTTTGGAATTTGGGTAAGTAAGAATGTGGTTTATATGGAAGGATTCTGTGAAGGGTGAAGTAGTTTATTGATTCGATTCGTGAGAGGGTGTTTGTAAAGAAATATAGATCTCAAAAAAGAAGGAGGTCTATAGAAGAAGTAGTTCATGGAAGAAAGAATTCCATTGAAGTTAAAGTGGTACACAGAAGCAGTACGTGGAAATAGTATGCTGAAGTGGTAAATAGAAGTGGTACACGGATGTAGTACATAGTGGTGGTCCGAAAAGGAGGTACATGGGTGTGGTACAAGGTGGTGGTACACTGAAGAGGAAGATGATGTAGTTTGTGGGAGAGGTGATCTTACTAAGCCTACCCACTACTCAATATGCAGAATAGGCAAGGTGGTTTATAGAAGACTCAAGGAAGCCTGTATAAGAACTAAACCAATTTTCCATGTAATTTCTACTAACTAAGAGTACATTGAAACATTGAATTTATCTATAGGTAAAAGGGACATCAATATATCACCTACCTACATTTGAGGATGAATTCTTTCATGAAAATGAAGGGACCTTCATTTCCATAAACTGTGAGTAGATCCCTTCAAAGAGTAGCGAGATAAGGAAGAGAGAGACGGTGACCCTTCATCCACGTTGTGATCCCAAGGAAGAGTCATAAGAAGTGAACCTTGAGAATATAGTGATCAGTCCCTAAAACCTGAAAAGGTAGTGATACTAGGCATATTAGATCGGGCATGAACCTTGTAATTGACTACAAGCTCTAGTAGATTTGGTACATTGGCACATTGCTGTTGTATGCTCCTTAGAAATATCCCATTGAGGGTGACACAAGACAAATGGTTGTGTCATACACTTGATTTCATTTTTGTTCATGCATTATTAGGGGAGAAAGAGAGAACAGTGTTTTGTTTAATGATGAAACAAGATCCTAAGGGGCATTAGTTTTAATATGTCATTCCCTGATTCACTGCCTCTTAGGGTATTTGACCTAGTGGGACTAAAAGTTGTTATCAAAATAAATGGTTAACAGATATTATATATATCTCAGTAGAAGGAATGGATGCGTTCAATCACAAATGTGTTCCTATATTTAAAGGAAATAATTTCAAACTATGGAAGAGTCATATGAATCACTACTTCTGATCATTAGGGAATAAATGTGTTTATAGAAACAATGTATGGTACTTTAGCTAACATTCAGAGTGGTTCTTTATCAAAAGATGAGAAAAGATAATTGGATACTGATGCTAATGGGATTAATGTTTTAGGGGGAGATAGATGAAATGAAATCTATATGAAGGGGTTTTCATTTAAAACATCACATTCCATGTGGGAAAAGATATTGAACATTTACGAGGGTGACTCAAATTTCATAAAAGCGAAGTTGGTGGTTCTATGTAACAAATATGGGGATCTATGAATGCACCCTAATGAGTTTGCTGATACATTTTTGATCTGGTGAACATTTTCCAAGATGATATTTGAAACCTTTGGGAAATTATTTAAGATATAAATATTTTTAAGGGCATATTGAGAAAAATTTCCCCTCAGTTTAATCTTAATGTTTCTGTATTAGAATAAAAACATTCGAAAGAGCTGACAATGGATAACTTTTATAGTTCTCTTGTTTCATATGAAATTAAAAATGATGGATAATGATGTTGTGGAAAAGGGGAAGTCTAATGAATTGAAATTCAAGTAAATGAAGAATCATTATGTTGAATATATTAATGTGGAGGAAAATTTGGAGGATTTCATGTCATTTCCCTCCTCAAATCTACCAAGAAGAAAAAGACAGTTTTGAGGTAAAATTCCATTTGCAAGTATTCAATGCAAAAATATTTCGAAATTTTCAGTAAAGTTTCTTAAAAATATTGACGGTGACGATGGAGTTGATGAATAAATTACCCAAAATAATTATTCATAAAATTTTAATGGTAGGAGAAGTTCTATGAAAATGTTATTCAAAAAAATAATCTTCTTTCAAAAGAAGATGAACGTTGAGAAGAACCCAACGCAGAAAAATTGGAGGACTACAAGGATCATGTAATCTATTCTTTGATGGTAGTTGTCTTAAATTTTATAAAAAAATGTGAATGTGACAAATAATAAGGAAATTTTTAAGAATGAGTTGACATTTAGGCTAAATTATAATCTTCAATTGAATAGATAGATGTTTGAAGAGCCAAAAAAAGGAATATATCCAATTTTTTTATGATTCACGACTCTATATGAAGCAATAGGAAGAAGAGATGTCTGAGATGAATAAATAAACTGAAAAACTTAAGTCTTCAATTCCAAAACGGTAAGAAAAGGCATTTGAATACAAACTCAAAATTGAAGAATAGAAAAGAGAGATCGATAGTTTGACTGAAACATGAAATGATCAAATAAAACATATCAAAAAATTTATGATGAATTTGTTGGTCCATGAAGAAGTGTTAAGTATAAAGAAAAATTGTTGACTCACAGAACATCATCGGGAAAATAGATAACACAGACAATAAAAAAGATGAAAGTGCAGCATGGTTGTTTAGAATAATAGAAACAATAGTCAAATCCAAATGATAAGGATGTTGTGGGGATTCATAAAAAACAGAAAGAAATTACGGTTTAAGTGATATCACAAACACCTAAACCATGATTAAATATTGATTATGGTTTGAAGTAGAATCATAAGATTCAAAGAACCCATTGGATAACCTGTGGTTTATTATTTCCATTGAGGAATATTCCCCACTTAAGATGCTATTAATGTGGAAAGATGGTACATAAAAAAAAATTTCAATAGAAAATAGATACCGAAGGGAATGAGATGAACAGAGGAAGTCATGTAGAGAACAATTTTCTTGGTCATCATTTGATGGTCACTATTTCAGGTGTAGAGAATTCGGAAACATGGAAATATATTTCTCATCAACAATACAGATGAATTTGATGAAGTATAATGAGGTAGGTTATAGGTAGAAAAAATGTATCATCAAATGAGATGAAAATTTAAAAAATGATTAGAAACTCTATAAGATGATGTTGGTATATCATATTCTAGGGAATATCAAGAGGATCAATCCTTAAAATGTATTGAATCAGAAAAAAGGATCAAAAAGAAAATATTTTAGTAGGAAGTGGTCATAAAAATTTCATTCATGGAATTAGGTAACACTGGGATATGGATCATTGATAGTGGATTCACCTTCCATATGTTAGAAAAAATGTATGTGGTGATAGGAATCTGGTATGATAAAGAAGTTATCATAAGATATGGAAATTATGAAGGGATGAAAATTATTTTCTAGGGGAACGAAAATTGTGGGGAGAAGACATGATATGTGCAGATTTATTGGTTGTTGATGGTCTTAGTCACAACTTATTAAGCGTAATTCAATTGTGTTACTCAGGACATGCCATAAGCATTTCCATGAAATTATTTTTTATCATGGAAAAATTTGGTGCTATTGTCATTCATGAAAATTGTACAAAATGGAATCATTACCTCATGAGTGGAAGAGACGATATGTAATTTTTTTTTCAAGAAATAAAAAAATAATTTGTTGAATAAAAATGTCATCCACATGAGCCAAACATCCTTGAATGATTAGGTAAAATTTGATTCTGCTTGAGATCTCCCAAGATTATCATGTGACCGTACATATATGTGGGATTCCTGAAAAATGGAAGATTATTCAGAAGACATATATGAAAAAAGAGAAATCTTCAAAAAGATTACTTGAGTTGATTCATATTGATGTGTGCAGAAAAATTTCACCAAGAGCACTTGATGGAGGCAAGATATTATTTTCTCTTCATTGATTATTATAATACAATCAGATGTGTATAAATCCTTAGTCACATGTATGAAGATTTTAGTTGCATTAAAAAATGTCTATGGGAAATTTAAAAATTCTAGATCAGAAAATACTGAACTTATGGATAGATAATTTAATAGAGTTCACAAATATCCAAGTGGAATATTATTTTGAGAGGAATTGAATAAAGCATCATGTTTTAGAAGTGAGAACTCCATAGAATAATTATTTAGTTGAGATAAGAAATTGGATTTTCAACAACATGTCTATAAGACGTCTCATTAAGAAAGACCTTCCAAATAAATATTGAAAAGAAGTAGTGATAACAGTAGTCTACACAAAATATTGGTTTCTGTTATGTCCGAAATAAGAAAATACTCTATATGATCTATTCTATAGAAAGAATCCACCATTGAAATACATTCTAATCATCAGAATTAAGTGTTTTGATCTCAATAAGGATAAACACAAGAAGATTGAATCATGTGGAGATGAAATGATATTTTTTGGATATTCAATGAAAATCAAAACATATAATTTTTTTAAAAATATGCTAGGAAAGATCATTCAAATACATGATGTAACAATAATGGAGAATGAGCATAATCTTCCACAAATACAGAAACAATATATGGAAGATAGTGTTGAAGAAATAAGTAGATTAAGGGATGATCTATTTCTAGAAGTGGATTCAGAAGAAGACTCAGATGATGAAAATATGATCACAATTCAATATTTTCACAAAGATATAATAGAAGAACTGAAATTGAAAAAAAAATATAATTGGTGACCAGGTAGTGCCAGTGAATAAAAGGAGGGTGAATACTCTATAGAAAGAATCATACTTATCATAGGTATAGTTGAAATATTTTGGTGAAGAATATAGTGATGAGAATTGGGATCGGAGTATAAATGAAGTTCTTCACCAAATTGAGAATAATCATACATGGGAGATTGTTTCGCCCCCAATTGATAAGAATGTCATCGACAAAAAAAAATCTTCCACAAAAAAAATGAATCACAAAAAAAATGAATGAAGATGGTGTTTTAATTCGAAAAAAAACATGAAATAGGTGAAAATGATACACCCATGTAGATGGTATCAATAATGACGAGAAATTTTCACCTGTTTCCAGGATGGAAACAATTAGACTATTTTTTTCCATAATAGTGAAAAGAATGTTCATGTTTTTCTAGATGGATGTGAAGTAAACATTTCTAAATGGGGTTCTGGAATAAGAATTTTATATTGAGTGTCCAAATGGATTTCTCATTCATAAATATGAAAACAGAGATTTCCAGTTGAAGAAATAATTATATGGTTTGCATCAAGCACTAAGACCATGATATTCAAGGTAAGAACAGTTTAAGAAAAATGACAGTTTTTAGTGTGGTGGAAATGAATAAAATATATATTTCAACCATGATAGTAATAAAAGGATGATATTTCTGGTATATGTCTATGAAATAATATTTGGATGATCAGATGTAGCCCATTTCTAACAGTTTTCTGAATTCATGAAAAGTCAGTTCAAAATGTCAATGATTGGTGGACTGATGTTTTTCCTCGGGGTATAACTAACACATGGAAAGAATGTCACATTCATTTCTAAATCTAAATATGAAAAGAAAGTTTTGATAATGTTTGGAATGGATAATTCCAAGTAGATTAAGGCTATGGTGTCTACTGGGATGAAATTGTTATGGGACGAAGAAGGGAATATAATTAATATCAATCAATACCAGAAAATCATTGTTGTTTGTTATAATTGATTATAACAATACCTGATATTTTTTTACCACAATCAAGGAATATATATATCAAATAAATATGAAATAAGGCTACATGTGGGAAGTAAAAATGAATACTATAGTATTTCAAGGGAACTCTGGATTTCACTTGATGTATAATGAAAAATCTATACCAGAGAAATTGGGATATACAGATGCAGATTGGGATGATTTAGCATATTATAGGAAATCAACATCAGGAGTTAATTTTTATCTTGGAGTATTGTGTAATTCTTAGCTAATAAAGAATCAAGATTTTAGTTCATTGGGAACCACAAAAGAAAAGTATATTGCAACCACTAAAGAATTTACACAGTTATTGTGGATAAATATGCTACTTAAGGATATGGGGGTTGATGTGAGGTCTCCGATTAGAATGCATTGTGATAATTAAATGTCTCTAAATCCTATAAAAATACATTACATCACTATTATACAAATCACATTGAAATAAAGTATCATTTCATCAAGTATTAGGTGGATCAATGGATTGTGAAGAGGGAGTATGTGCCTTCAAAAAAAATGTTGCAGATATTACCAAAAATGACGAACCGAAATAAGCATTTGAAAGGAATAAACTAGCTCTGGGAGTCCAGTTGACTCCCAACACATGAAAAATGTGGATTTGGGACCCCTCTCCCTGAGGTATGATGTGTTTTTCTCTAATGCATAAATTTTTATTCTTTACCATGTTACATACCTTAAAGGAATTACCTTGGGGTTCGTTGACAAAGGGGGAGAAATTGTGCTTTTAAAACGAAGAAAATGCCTTAATAAAGACACATGGAGAAGTTTCTAAGGGGAGCAGCAAGATAGTGTGAGTTGAAGATGTTAGGATATGGAGAAGCCAGATAGGTGGAGCTGAATCTATTAGGTGGAACAATGATGTGGGGGGGGGGGGGGTACTAAATATGATGATGCAAGATAAGATTTATTAATAGATACATATCCAGATAGTTGTGGTTCATGATGAAAGCATAAGAGTTGAATTGGAATGGAATAAAGTGATTCATGGATGAAATTTTCATTATACCATTTTTTAGCATGCTGATCATGGCTTGTGTGTTCTTAGAGAATGTGTTGAGTAAATCCTTGATCGTAATCTTAATTGAAAGAAGCCAATGCTGGTAGAAGAGAGAAAATTATTTAACGAGATATGCAATCATGATATTGTTGTCATCAAAACCAAAGGGGGAGATTGTTGGGAAGAAATACCTCAAGGTGTCCTATTGGTATGTTTTGGGTGTGATTCTGTTTGTTGACAATGATAGATGACCATGAATGAGTTTTATTGGTGTTTACCAGAGTAGGTTTACAAGCACTACTACAACTTGGGCTTTTATCAGCACTAAAATCCATCATTAATAGCGCTAGAAAAGCACTATTAATGTCAGCATCGATAAAGGGGGACCCCTTTATCAGTGCTCTTTTAGTGCTGTTAAAGGTATCCTTTATCGGCAGTCAAAAAATCACTAGTAAAGGAAACTTCCCCTGCAAATTCACATCCTACATCTGCACACCTACACACCTATACAAACCAGCATACCTGCACAAACCAACACCTTCTCACCTGCACAAAATAGCACCCGCACACAATATTTTGACAAAAGATGCTATTTATATTTACTTAACATCATGAATACCAAAAAACACACTGCTATATACATTTCAAACAATGTTTTACATGGTTAAAATTACAATTATCCGACAATAGTTATAAAATTAATGTTTCATTCTTTGGTATCCATGATCCACTCTAAATAATTGGTGTCTATGGTATTTGTGGCCGAACAAATCATCTAAACTCATGGAAAAAAATTCACCTATATAAGAAAACAAATATTATATTAGTAATACAATAATGAAATAAATTAAAACATTAATATAAAAGAATACATTAATATTGAAATGTGAGACTAAAATATGAAAATAATTTACTCAAATGTTTTCATTCTGATAACAATGAAAGGGAATAATGTAAAATCAATTTGATTTTGGGTGATTTCTCTCATTTAATAAATATTTATTCTTTATCTAATGAAAATAATTACTGGTCACACCGTGTATCATATTGAGGTGACGTTGATTCGTACACATCAAAATGGCTCATATATCATTTTCCTAAAGTATCAAAACAATTGGAACGCGTTTTCTCAGTTGGCCATATGTTACCTGTGTTGTTTTCTAAAGTTTATGTCAATTTGAAACTGATATCAGACACTTTTAGCCATACCAGTGACACTGTGTGTTGGATTGAGATGTGGTTGATTCTTACACGTCACAAATGACTCATGGATCATTTTCCTGGTGTATCAAAACAATCTGAATGTGTTTTCACTGTTTGACGTATGTTACTTGTGTTGTTTTTTAATGTTAATGTCAATTTGAAACTGATATCAAACACTTTTAGCCATACCGATCACACCGTGGTTTGGATTGAGGTGCGGTCGATTCGTACACGTCACAAATGACTCATGGATCGTTTTCCTAAAGTATAAAAACAATCTGAAATCATTTGCTCGGTTTTCCATATGTTACTTGTGTTGTTTTCTAAAGTTTTTGTCAATTTGAAACAGATATCAGACACTTTTAGCCATACCGGTCACAACATGAATCAGATTGAGGTGCGGTTGATTCTTACGCATAAAAAATGACTCACAGATAGTTTTCCTAAAATATCAAAATAATCCGAATGCATTTTCTCCGTATTCCCTATCTCAGTAGTGTTGTTTTCTAATGCTAATGCCAATTTGAAACTAATATCAGACACGTTTATCCATACCAGTCACACCGTGCGTTGGATTGAGGTGCGTTTAATTCATAAATGTCACAAATGACTCATGGATCGTTTTACTAAAGTATCAAAACAATACGAATGTGTTTTCTCATATTTCCGTATGTCAGTAGTGTTGTTTTCTAAAGTTTATGTCAATTTCAAATTGATATCAGACACTTCTAGACATACCGGTCAGACCATGCATCAGATTGAGGTGCGGCCGATTCATACACATCAAAAAAGACTCATGGATCATTTTACTAAAGTATCAAAACATTCCGAACGCATTTGCTTAGTATTCTGTATGTCAGTAGTGTTGTATTCTAAAGTTAATGTCAATTTGAAACTGATATCAGAAACTTTTAGCCATACTGGCCACCCTGTGCATCAGATTGAAGTGAAGTCAATTTTTACGTGTTACAAATGACTCATGGATCGTTTTCCTGAAATATAAATACAATCTTAATGCATTTTCTTGGTATTCCGTATGTCAGTAGTTTCATTTTCTAAATTTAATGTCAACTTAAAACTGATATCAAACACTTTTAGCCATACCTATCACACCGTGCATTGGATTGTGGTGAGGTTGATTCTTAAATTTCAAAAATGACTCATGGATCATTGTACTAATTTATTAAAACAATCTGAACACATTTGAAAAGTTTTCCGTATGTCAGTAGTGTTGTTTTCTAAAGTTTATATCAATTTCAAACTTATATCAGACACTTTTAGACATACTGGTCACATCGTTCGTCGGATTGCGGTTCGGTTGATTCGTACAATTCAAAAATGACTCATTTATCATTGTACTAAAGTATCAAAACAATCCGAACATGTTTTCTCAGTGTTCCATATGTCATTAGTGTTGTTTTCTAAAGTTTATGTTAATTTCAAACTGATATCAGACACTTTTAGCCATATCGGTCACACCGTGCGTTGGATTGGGGTGCGGTCAATTCATACCCATCAAAAATTACTCATAAGTCGTTGTACTAAAATATAAAAACAATAATAATGTGTTTTCTTCATATTACATATGTTAGTAGTGTTGTTTTCTAAAGTTAATGTCAATTTGAAACTGATATCAGACACTTTTATCTATACTGATCACACTATGCATCGGATTGAGGTGAGATCAATTCATACAAATCAAAAATGACTCATGGATCCTTTTCCTAAATCATCCAATCAATACGAAAGCATTTTCTCAGTTTGTCGTATGTCAGTAGTGTTGTTTTCTAAAGTTTATGTCAATTTCAAACTGATATCAGACACTTTTAGCCATACTGGTCACACCGTGCATCGGATTGAGGTGCGGTTGAATCGTACATGTCACAAATGACTCATGGATCATTTTCCTAATTTATCAAAACAATCCAATTGCGTTTTCTCGGTATTACGTATGTCAGTAGTGTTGTTTTCTAATGTTTATGTCAATTTCAAACTGATATCAGACACTTTTAGCCATACCAGTCACATCGTGCATCATATTTGAGGTGCGGTCAATTATTACACATCATAAATGACTCATAGATCGTTTTCATAAATTATCAAAACAATATGAATGATTTTTCTTGGATTCCCATAAGTTATTTGTGTTATTTTCTAAAGTTTATGTCAATTTGAAACTGATATCAGACACTTTTATCCATACCGGTCACACCGTGCATCATATTGAGGTGCGGTTGATTCTTACACGTCAAAATTGACTCATGTATCATTTTCCTAAAGTATCAAAACAATCCGAACACATTTTCTCAGTTTTCCATATGTTACTTTTGTTGTTTTCTAATGTTTATGTCAATTTGAAACTGATATCAGACAGTTTTAGCCATATCGGTCACACTCTGTGTCGGATTAAGGTGAGTTCAATTCGTACATGTCTAAAATGATTCATGTATCATTATCCTAAAGTATTAAAACCATCCGAACGCATTTACTCTATTTTCTGTATGTTACTTGTGTTGTTTTCTAAAGTTAATGTCAATTTGAAACTAATATCGGAGAAATTTTAGCCATACTGGCCACCCCGTGCGTCAGATTGAGTTGCGGTCGATTCATACATGTCAAAAATTACTCATGGATCTTTGTCCTAAAGTATTAAAACAATCCGAATGCGTTTTCTCAGTATTACGTATGTCAGTAGTGTTGTTTTCTAAAGTTAATGTCAATTTGAAACTGATATTAGACACTTTTAGCCATACCAGTCACACCGTTCATCGGATTGAGGTACAATCGATTCTTACACATCACAAATGACTCATAGATCCTTTTCCTAAAATATCAAAACAATTCGAACGTGTTTGCTCAGTTTTACATATGTTACTTCTATTATTTTCTAATGTTAATGTCAATTTGAAACTCATATTAGACACTTTTAGCCATACCGGTCACACCGTGCATCAGATTGAGATGCATTATTCGTACACAAAAAAATTGACTCAAGGATTGTTTTCCTAAAGTATAAAAACAATACTAATGCGTCTACTCTGTATTCAGTATGTCAGTAGTTCATAAGAGTCTCTCATTATGTAATTCTTTACTAGAAACTCAAATCATTTCTGAAACCATTCTTCATAATCAAAGGATATGAAACATAAGAAAGGGTGATCATAGATGCTCAATAAGTGTAATCAAGGTAGATATCAATGATCATATAAAGATAACATAATTAGTAGGAATTCACCTTCATTGTCCTATTTGTTTACATTCTTCCATCAGGTATGCAACACATTCGTTTCTAAACACATCTATATCATCTTCTGAATAGATATTTTTGCGACATTCATAGTAGTACTGAAAAAATATAAATACATAAAGGATTAATAATTATTTTAAAGGAAGTACTAATTATTTTAGAAAATACCTCTTCAAGAATGCTAGTTTGTTCATGAAATATGATCTCTTTCTTAAATTTACAAAAATAATAACCGCGGTCCTAGTCATTTGATTGTTTCGGACATTGCAGAAACATTGAAAAAAATTATTAATCTATTTTGATATGTATTTGGATAGTGAAATATAATTATATATACCCTGATACTTCACCATTTGTAGATCTTGTGTGCCTTTTTGTCCTTTGTCCATCGATTCATTCCAGCCCTTAGACGATATTCATACACTGCCCTATCATAATTGAATCCTCATTAAAAATAATATAAATTATATAACTAGATATTTAGTTTTAAAATGTTGGATCTAGTGTATTACGAATTGAAAATCTCCATCACGTGTGGTCAGTTTGTTGGATATCCATGCAGTGAATCCAGAAAATATATCATTGGAGTATCCAAATTGACTGCAATGAGCATCCAATGTTGCCTAAAAACACAAAAAGGAATAAGTACTGATAGAAATGAAAATATAATTGATATGATTGAAATGCAGAGTTTTACCCCTACAACGTTGGTTTTAAAAAGAGTCTATTAGTCATAATTCTAAATTGAAACGTTCTGAGCAGTCTTGATATTAATTCATCATGAAAAATGGAATGTATTTCTTCTCTTTCTCTGGAAATGGTGTGAGGACTAACGAGTCCAAATTTGTATTCATGGGCAAACCCATTCAATTGTTTTTCATATATACACCTGTGAAAAATAAGAAATGTATTTAGACATAATTATCATAGTATATCTACTTCTGTAAAATAAAATCATGAAAACATACCTCATGTATTCATTTATAACTGAGGTGTCTAGCCAGTCGTATGTGATGATTTCAGCTATAGCGTCAACACTAATGAAATCTAATGATTCCTCTCCGTATATATCTTTTTCACAAAAAATTGTGTAAATATTTCCACAATTCATTTGCGTATCCAAATGAGCTTGAAATGATATTAAATATGGATATAGAATAGGCGGGGTGAAGGTGCTCTCAGTAGATCGTTTTGATCGGTTGGTTGATCCTTTTGAGCCGCTCATTCATTTTATCTCCTCCATTTTTCCTTATGAAATATCATATTTGAAATCCATAGGATGGGTATATAGGTTAGGGGAGAAGGAATATGAGTATAATTTAGATAAAAAACTAAATACTTCAAAAATGATGGGGGCATTTTCATTAATAGAAAATCTTGGGTGGTTCTTGGGATTCATCCATTCTCATCCTCTCTTCAACCCCCCTGATGAGGGGTGGTTCTTGGGAGTTTTTTATTGTGCGTTATTGAGTTCTTCCCTCATACTTCCTCCATTACTATTATGCATTATTTCCATATGATTTGGGATGATTTTAACTAGGATTTTCATGATTATTTCACTATATCATCTTCAAATCAATTCAGATGATGTAGATTTTGTTTGTATTGGCTAGAGGATATCCTCGTATGATAAACACACCATATTTTTTGTGGTTTAGGTGGTGTTGTGTTTCCCAGTGAGTTTTTGAAAGATTATTCCAAATTATATTAAGGTGAATACTTAATTATAAGTTTCTATAATTAATTATTTAGGAATTGTGCCTTGAGGTTGGGTCTCAATCATTGGTACACTATTAGATAAGGCATGTATAGTCTTGGTTGAGGATGAGTTGATCTTGGTGATGGGGTTACTCTATTTTTTGAGGTAGGTGGACTCTATAATACAATACCATGTTCTAATTTATGCATGATTGTGCATTGATGCAAGAGTATATGTGTTCCCGTGAAAGGGATAGAAATCAAGAGCAACCAAGGTAAATAAATAGGGTGTTTTTGATCCACCAATAGATATAGTGAGGGTTCTATTGAATGTTTGTGATTTTGTGATCATCCAGAGATTATGTCTCCATGGAGTAGTTGTGTTTATGAGAGTATCGGGTTTGGTATGAGATTCATATATCCTATTTAGGTTATATAAGGCTATTTTATTAGGTATTAGAGTCTGAGGCCTAAATAAGATGGATCATGTAGTTTTATATCTCATGTATGATTAGGAACACTGTCTTAAGGATATATAAGAGTCATGGTGTGTGTGATGAGTAGGATATTCCATATAGGGATTGGTGAAGTGTGACATAGAGTATTTCCTCCATATAATTGGATTAAGAGATCTCCAAGGGGAGATATAATATGGTACCTAGGTGAGGGTCATGATAATAGTCTGGATGACTTACCATAGGGTATCCAAGGATCTTAGTGTGAGTTTCTTAGGATGGTAATTATTTAGTTTTAATGAGTTTAAATGTTGGAATTATAAGATGATATAGACTAGACTATAGAGGCCTAGATCAAGTATAGCATGTGGGTTGTGACATTACCATGTACAGATGAGTGTTTGTTGGTATCAATGAGTACAGATGGGTTAGATTTGTAGAACCTAGTAGATTACCCTATAGGCGGAATTAGAATGTTGAAAGGTTGGGAATAATTTTCATGTATAACCAAGATGGTTTTAAGGAGATTATTATGCATGGCTAAATGGATGGTGACTTTTATCATTTATGTTCAGACCGACTTAGATATTGGGACTTCATATGACTTTCACCTACTTGAAGTATGATCATTCATGGGGCCCACCTATTGATGATGTGGTTTAGCTAGTATGATAGGTTGGCTATATAGATACCCTCCATAGATTACTATTTATCTATTTTGTGGAATGAGACATGATGGATGACCTTTATTTTAGTGATAAGGTGTTGGTAGAACCCTACTTTGAGTGAGAAGGCATTGGTCAAAGGGGATTGGTGTGTTACTTCAATGGGCTCCACCTATTGATGGTGCAATTTGACTTGTGATAGAGGTTGGATATTGTGATTTCCTTTTTAGATCATTTTTTGTATGATAATATGATGTGAGATATAGAAATGGGGATCACTTATTATTGGTTTGGAGTAGTTTTGGGAGAGTTTTCCAATAGATATTCCCTCCTCAAAATGTTTTTTATGTGATGTGATGGTGAGACCCACCGTAAGTGGGGAGAGCTAATCAAGATCAAATAGGTAACCAACCACATATACAAGTGTCACACACACAAGCATCACACAAAAGAATCATCCCAAATCATAATTAATCTAAATATTGACAATAAATGAAATGATAATTAATTCATGAAAATTCAATTTTACTCAACTTAAGGAGGAGGACCCGGTGGTGGAGGAGGAGGAGGAATTGACAACGGAGGAAACAGAGGCATTGCAGAGGCAGTGGAGGTAGATTGGGGGCAGCAGAAGGTAGTAGAGGCAGCGGAGTAGGCGGAGGAGGAGGAGGAGGAGGAGGAGGGGGAGGAGGAGGAGGAGGAGGAGGCGCCGGTGGAGGAGGAGGATGAGGAGGCCACAGTGGAGGAGGAGGAGGAGAGGTGTAGAGGAGGCTGCAGAGTAGGAGGAGGAGGAGGAGGAGCCACAGTGGAGGAGGATGAGGAGAAGTAGGCTCCGGAGGAGGAGGAGGAGGCGTCAGTCGTGGAGGAGGAGGATGAGAAGGAGGCAGTGGCCGCGATGGAGAGGAGGCAATGAAGGAGAGGAGGCAACTTCACAGGGTAGGGCTTCTGTGAATGCTTGACAGGGTGAAGGGAGGAGGAGGAGGACCCAGTGGATTTTGTAAATCCCGCATGGACCTTTATCAACACTAGTAAAAGCGCTGATAAAGGTGGTCTTTATAAGTGTTGAAATGAAAATTGCTGATAAAGACCCCCTTTATCAGCGCTTTTTAATCACGGATAAAGTTTGACTTTATCAGCACTTTTGTAGCACTGATAAAGGGTGATTTTATCAGAGATTTTCATTTTAGCGATGATAAAGACACTCTTTATCAGCGCTTTTGTAGCGCTCATAAAGACATAGTTTATCAGCTCTAATAAAAGCACTGATAAATGTATAAATTTAATAATTTCATTATATTATTATATATTTATTTAAAATGATATTTCTAATAAATATATATATATATTTATTAATAATTATAACTCTAAATAAATATATCTCTATTTATACTTATAAAATCATTTCAAAGGTATATTTATATATATATCATTGAAAATATAATAAAATATATATTTATTTTTTTAATATAATTTAATTTTAATTATAAGTGTACATTTTTTATAACATATATATTATACGGGTAACGTAATTAATTATAAATCAATAACACACCAACATGATATGTAATTATAATCTATAAATTAACATTATTCATGAACATATATATATATACACATGTATATATTCATTGACCCCCAATTCATTGGAAAACACACATATATTCAATAAATTTAATTATAAAAATATATTAAAACGTGTTATATATTTATAAATAATACAAATACAATAAATATAAACAAATATAATTAATATATATATTAAATATAATGAATTAATAAATCTATAATAAATATAATGAATTAATAAATCTAATAAATCTTATAAATCTAATAAATATATTTATTATTAATCTTATAATTATTTATATATATATATATAGTTATAACGTGTGTTTTTTATTTAATGTATATAATAAATATTATCAGTGCAAATATAAGCACTGATAAATGCATCCTTTATCAGCGCTAAGAAAAGCGCTGATAAAGGGATATTTAAAGCACTGATAAATTCACCCTTTATCAGCACTTGTTTTAGCACTGATAAAGGGTGCATTTATCAGTGCTTCTTTTAATGATGATAAAGGCCAACCCTTTATCAGCGCTTTTCCATTTGTGCTGATAAAGGCAGGCACCTACCTTGCCCAGTTTTGTGGTAGTGAAGATGGTGTATTATCCCAGTGTTTACTAAATTTTTGGGCCTCAAAATTGGGAGTTTTATTTTGAAAAATGATTTATGCATGGGAGTGAATAGTATGTGAACCATAAAGGGCAGTTCACATACCACGAATGGTGGTACGCGGAATGGTGAAGGGAATCGAAAAAATAAAAGATCCATGTAGTGTGAGGTGTGGACCGTGTACGGAAATAGTTTGCATGGAGAATATGGTTCATGGTGAATAAATGTGGTATGAGGGAGGCTTATAGTATGTTTGATGGACTTTTATACCTTGTAAAGAGTGGTCATTGTGGGAGACGTGAAGGGCACCGTTAAAGAAAACATTACCGTGATTTGGGCTGTCGTGAATAAAGAAATACAGTATGTGGACCGTGTAGGGAGGAATGGTTCACATGTGAAGTAGTATGTGGTGAATTCAATACCACATTAAATATTTCTTAAATCCCAGATTAATTGATTTTATGGATATACTTTTATATATAAAGAGCACTAATCCAATCATTAGGTCAGAGTGATTTTCATAAGAAAACATCATTGCCCATGGAATTTAGCTAAGTATGAAGGTGGTTCATGAGGAAGGATTTCATGAAGGGTGATTCTATTTGCAGAAGTGATTCCCTTAAAGGGTTTTGGTGAAGATATGTTGTTTTAAATAGAAAAAAGAGGTCTATAGAAGAACCAGTCCACAGGATAAGGAATTCTACAGAAGTTAAGTGGTACACGGAAGTGGTATGGAAAAGCGGTACACAGAAACATTACGTGGAAGTGGTAAACAGAAGCTGTAGAGACCCAAGCATGATGTACATGGAAATTAAATTACTTTTACAGAATACTAAATACATAACAAAAACATATGACCAATGACCTTATTAGTTTAGTGTCTTTGGAAACATGGAACAAAATCCTCTAATCATGGTGAAATGTCATCAACATCTCCCACAAATATATTCCCATTTTTTTCTTACCTGAAACCATACTTTATAACCTGGGGAAAAGAATACATAAAAATTTTGAGATCAAATTCTCAGTAAAGGCAAACATGGAGAACATAAAACAACCCATAAACATTTGAACATAAAAACATGAACATAAAACATCAAAAACATGAGTAATGAAATAAATATTGGTAGTACATAAGGCTTAGATCATAAAGGAACATTAATAATTATAAAATAGCATGGGAATAAAACATGTAATTGTGGAAAACCATTAAGAACAGGTTATGATTTCCATAGTAGCGAATGCATTGCTGCCAAGACTATCATAGTGGACAAAGTCCATTATTGAACCGCATTTACCATCCATTCCAGCCTTGTATTACTGAACCAGATTTACTTTTCATTCCAGCCATGTCTATCTCATGAGATATAAATCTTTACCCAATGCATTAGAGGGAGATATAGGTGTCACCCTTATCAAAATGAAATCATTCTTTTGTGTTCCACAAAATAAACAAAAATCATTCATCATAACCCAACGAATAAAATGGGTTTCATAAACATCATCCCATCATGACGTAATCCATATGAAACAAATGGATATCATTTCATCATAAAAAAAATAAAACCATGTAAATAATCGATACATTATACTAGAAATAGAACCATATTACATAATGTCATCTTAGATGGAAAATAGTACGGATAAAACACATGAAATGAATTATTGATGAAAATATCCTTTCATTTTCAAAATCAGTTTCTATCATCAAAATTTAATTCAATTTTAAAAGATAATAATTTTGTTAAAATTAAACTTTAAATATTGTAGAGGATGCTTCATGGAAAGAAGGCGTTATGAAACTGTAAACATCCATTCATTCCATATAAGTTAAAAAAACATTCTCCTCGTACTTTTGTGGGAAAAGCGAAAATGTACCTTGTATGGTAATCAAAAGAATGATTCCTTCCATACCATGTGGTAAAATTCAAATAAGGGTAAAAATGAATTTAAACATACATGGATGATTAGTAAAAATTTTATGAATTTTTTTTGAGAAAATATGGACATGGTTGATAAACATAACCCCAGTAAATACTTACGAATAAAAAATCTCACATAAGAACGAGATTGGAATAATTATCCCTTATGTCCAATTTCTTCTGTATGTGTTCGAGACTCTGGTATAGTGGGTTTAAATATATTATTAACTTGTATCAAAACCATAATAATATTTATGTTATCATATATGATTCACTTGTGAGTTTATATTACCCATTCATTTTTCAATTCTATGTTAAAGCGGTGTTTTGGGTAAAAAATTTTCATTCATCATACGTGTTTTGACTTGTAATTATTCATATGATTACTTAGATTATGATTACTTACATACATAATTTAAAACATAATCTATATACAATATATATTCAGAATATACATATATATAATAGATCGATAAAAGGAATGAAATACACTGTTCATGGAGATGGTAAGCCATACGTACGCATGAACGCTGTTTTCGTTTCCTTATTAAATTAAATGTAGGTAAGTAAATAACATATAAATAAATCCAATATCATTATTATGTCATAAATGTAATATTTATTTATTATATATACTTTATAATCATTCAGGAATGGTTAACAATTCCAATGAATCTCATCGCGTCGTGGAGATGGTAATCTGTACGTGCGCGCGAGCGATGATATCATTCCCATAATTATTGAATGTAATTGGAGTGGATGATATAATTCCTCAGAATTATTATGATGTTATAATAATCATATATAGTTATTATTTCCACCATTATACCCATCCAAGTATGGTGGTGGTGGAAAAACATATTACCCCACGGTGTGGAGACGGTAAGCCGTACATACGCACACACGGTGATTTCGTTTTTCATAGGATAGATATAAGGTGAAATAGGGTTGTTTAATATTTATAATGACACATAATTATAATACTTATACTTATGTTATTAATTTATAATTAAAAAACTAAATAAGATGTAGTATAATAATGAACAAACTCGAAATAATCGGTAGAAGACATTACCTCTTCTTCGACACACCTCCTTTAAACTTCCTCTTAAGGGACTAGAGTTGGTCTTTTGAGAGAACCAGAATCTCAAAAATATTACTAGGGAAGCTTAGAAGAGTAATGGGAAGGGTTTATCTGAGCATTAAGGCCCAAAATGGTGTGAATTGGAGAGGTATGAGGTACCCTTTTATAAGAGAAGAGAGGGGCACTTTTGGAAACCTCCAAAATATTAATTTATAATAAATTCTTACCCCACATAAAAACATAAAAATGACTCAAATTAAAATATGAGATGATATAGGATTGTAAGATCATGTTCCAATAATATTTAGACATTTTGGGAATTTATTTTAATCCTTATCAACTTTATTTGTCCTTATTTAATCAATTTAATTTTACTTGCGGTATTAATATTATAAATTTTACATTATTATAAATAATTACTTATGTGTTGTGAATTGTCTATAATTTGATACTTAATGACATTTTAGACCATAGAAATTTTAATTTTTACTTTTTAATTTTTTTGTGATTTTTTAAAAATTTAATAATATGTTATTTTTTTAAAATAACAATAGTGTCAATTTTGACATTATTCATTTATTTGATTTTAAATAAAACCGAAAGAGAGGATATATTCGAACCAAAATATTAAATAGATGAATATCATTTCATATATATCTAGAAAATTCGTGTATAACATTAAATAGTTCATATAATATTTATTTTAATATTTTTAAAACCATTTATTTGATATTTCAATCAATAAAATAATTTCTACATCAATATTCTGTCAAACTTAAGGATAATTATTAAATCCCTAAAAATTCAAAATAAATTCACATGATGTAGACAATTTTATTATATTTTTTTGACTATTTATGTTCAATGTTTTATGAGATTTATCACTAAATTTAAATTATTACACTTATAAGATATAAGAGAGTGAAATGTTGTAACTTTCTTTGGGTTTAATAATAATTACGCCATTTTCATTCTCAAAAGTCCATGAAATGAATCTATTTCGACCATTAGGCGATATGGGTATACTTATATTCATCCATTATAATTTTATTAGTTGTTATGGTAATTTTATAATCTTATTTTTACCCTTAATTACAAGATTTACCTCTAACTATAGTAAATAAAAATTATCGTTGTAACTATTCATATTATTAAAAAAAATAAAAGTAACATATTAACATAATTTGAACTCACTAAATTCAAATATGAAATCCATTTTTCAAAATTCAAAACATAGAAGTTTTTGTAATTAATTTAAAATTAATCCCATTGTTAAGAAAATGAGTTTTAAAAGTTAAAACATTTCCAAAGATTGAAATTTTGTTACCAATGAATTCAATGTAAAATTAATGATAATGACTTAAATTATAATTAAGGGTAAAAATATATTTTATTTATACTCTAAAACCAAAAAATTTTATAATTTAACCATATAAATTAACTTGATGAAAAATGTTGTATTTAAGAAAAATTTAGCATATTTTTAATAATCATCAAAATATGAAAGTTAATAGAAAAATATAAAAAATTTATGCAAAGTAAATTTTTATGAAATTATTACAATGAATAAGTTTATTTTTTCTAATTGAACTTATAAACATGTCACAAACTAGATTTAAAGTGGGTGCGGCATCAAAAGGCTGCAAATATGAGTTTTTTTGAAAAATACTTATTTTACACAAAAAATTTATTTTGTTCTCATACCATGTTCTATAATATGTGTAAGATTAATTATAATATAATAAAATTAAAAATTCAATTTTTAATATTCATAAAAGCTAGTTTATAACAATATATCGTTGTTTAGTGAAACTCGGTATTGCATACAACACATGATATTGAGGAAGGTCGCTCTTGCTTGCAAAACAAGACAAGAATAGTGTTTGCATATACTACAAACTAATACGGTGTTGTGTATAGTTCAAGCTAATCTTGGTGTATTATACAAAAAAAGACATCAAAGAAATTAAAAAGAATATTTCTCATAAAATCTCGGGGTGATACATTCTACACCCTTAAAATGAATGCTACCCTCGAAATTCATCGGGGTTATAAATCGTTTACTACTTGAATGTTTCTTTCATAGAAACCCACATCTTAAAAAGCAATAATAAAACTTAATTTAAAAAATTAAAGTAAGAAATGTAACAGTTACCCAAATTAAATCATCACCGTGTTTCTACATAGGATAACATAGGTGAAAACATTGATATGGAAGAGAAATATAACCATCAAGTTCTGATGGAGAGTGGTAGAGAAAATGGCTATGAAAAATTCAACAATCACAGAGCCATAGATTATTGATGGTCTAAGGTACCATCTGATTCATCAGATATGAGGGTACTAGGACACCATTTTTGGTTTTCGAGACCATTTCACTAATGTTGAAGAATGTCAATTACGAGAAATAATTACATGATTTTGGTACAATCTCACTGTTGGTCATTCCATGAAAAATTTCCACTACATATCATAAAGAAATGAAGTTGAATTTGTAATTTGTGAATTGTTAGAAAATCATGTGATTAAATTATGGTTCATTCCATCTGTTGCAAACAAAAGGTTAGTAAAAGGTATTAAATATGCATAAGTCCATATATGGTGATATTAATCATATATGCATCAAAAAATGGACTTATACTTCATATATCAAACCACTTAATAAAATAAAACTAATTTATACTAACTAGAGACTTCCTTTAGGCCAGTGGTAGGTGATAAAGGCATGTCGCACATCAGTTGTGGGTTCGATTCCAGCATCCTTGTCCGACGCGACGCATTGTCACCCGTCCTACGGGTTATCCTTTTTCTAAAAATATACATTTATAAAATTTTAGAAATAATATCCCAATGTTCTAGCCTTAAACAATACTATGTTTTGAACAACATAATCCATTCTATTATTTAGGCTTATCCAAAATACTTCTATCTAATATCATAGTATAAAGAAAATGATTACTGAAAAGTTCATCTACCAAGAATGTGAATACCATCATTTCTCCCCCATATATCATAAGATATATCTTGTTGATCGCATTCCAAACATGTGAATACCATAATAATGTATTCTATTGAAACATGAATTACCATAGAACCTTAGTGAAAACATGTATTCTGTCAAAAGTTAACTCTTTCCACATACCAAAATCCCAAAAATTCTATATACTCAAACCATGATATCACTTTGTCCTTATATCAATCATGATCTCATCACATATCATCTTCTTTCCATAAATATTTCAATCACATTTCATGGTTACTGGTACCATATAATTATTGAAAACCACAATAAACCAATACATAGATATTCCAATATTCCACGATACTATAAATGAGATTCCACAAAATTATTTTTGAATCCCATCACATAAACACTTAATCATTCCACCACATCATTTTCATAATCAACATCACCAATAGTGATCGTATGTGACTTCCATTTGTCCTTTTACTTAAGATGTTTTTGATGTCGATCATCATTAACCCTTGGATTTGGGAATTGGTTTCCATAATTCCCCATTTCCTTGCACTTGTAGTAGTGAAGTGTTGGTAGTGACTTCTCTATAGTCTTTTCTCTATTCACATCATTAGCTACCCTTTTCCCATTATTTCGACACTCAGTTGCTCGATGAACTTATTTTCCGCACATAAAACATTTTCTAGTCCCTTTAGGAAAATCTCTACCATGCTTCTTTCCACACGTTGAGAACAATGAATCATTTGTCTTCTTTTCACCATTGTTTTCAGATTTTTCATTGAACTCCATCTTTCGTTTCTTGTCAAAACCATGAGATGGATATGTAACACCAACCTCCAGTTCTACCTTGATAGAACAACACAAAATTTCTTCAAAGCTACTGAAGTCTTTTATAGATAATACCTCTAGAAGAATTATATTTAAGACACTGAATAATCGATAAACTTTACTTTCAGATTGGATGATAAAGCTAGATGCATACCTTGCAAGGCTTGTAAAATTCGCCTCTTATAAACCAACAAATTCATCATCCTTTTTCTTAAACTCAAGGAACACCTTTTCCATCTTTTTTCAAAGAATAATAGGGAAGTACTTATTGAAAAACAAGTTCTTGAACTCATCCCATTCCATGGTTTCAATTTCATCTTGGGGCCTTTTATTATTAATTAGAGTCCACCACTGGTCTTCTTCACCTTATAAATGGTAAACAACCAAAATGAATTTATCATGCTCTGAACAATGAAGTATGGAAAATATCTTTTCAATTGTACTAATCCACTATTCAGAAACAAGTGGATAAGAAGACCCACTAAAAGATGGTTGTTGTTACCTCAGGAAGGACTCAATATAATATTATTCTTTTCTCTACTCATTTGGAAGTCCATAATGATTCAAAGCTTGTGTAAGTATAGCAATAAAATTTTTCACTCCATTTCCCATAACATTTGGTTGTTTAGGAGGACAATCATTGCATTTCCCAGTGCATTGATCATTAACATGGTTCATTTGGGTTCCAGCCATTAACTAAAACCCAAAAAAAATAGTGTGAGAGGAAAAAATCATGCTAGGGAAACAACATAATAAAGGGGGAGTACCTTCAATATATAACATATTAGGTTTAATTATAATATCTTTACCATAATTCTATGACTATAACCTATACTTATACTTAACCTTAGGTACATCCCTAGACATACAATAGAAATTTCTCTAAGGATCTCACTAAATTTTTCTCATCCTAGTTTCCAAAGGTTGACTAAACCTTCACTCTGATACCAACTGTAGAGACCCAATCATGATGTACATGGACATTACATTACTTTTTCAGAATAATAAATACATAACAAAAATAGACGCCCAATGACCGTATTAGTTTAGTGTCTTTAGAAACTCAAAACAAAATCTTCTAATCATGGTGAAAGATCTTCAACATCTCCAATAAATTTCTTCCCCTTTTGTTTTCTTACCTAAAAACTTTCTTTATATCCTGGGAAAAAATCCTAAAAAGGTTGAGATCAAATTCTCACTGAGGGCAAACATGGAGAATATAAAACAACCCATAAACATTTTAACTTAAAAACATGAACATAAAACATCAAAAACTTGAGTAATGACATAAATCATGGTGTTACATAAGGAATAGATCATAAAGGAACATTAATCATGATGAAACAACATGGGAATAAAATATGTAATTGTGGAAAACCATTGAGAACATGTTATGATTTCCATAGTAGCAAAGGAATTTCCTCCAAGACCATCATAGGGGACAAAGTCCATTACTGAACAGGGTTTACCATCCGTTCCAGCCCTGTATTACTGAACTGGATTTACTTGTCGTTCCAGCCATGTCTATCTCATGAGATAGAAAACATTACCCAATGAGTTGGAGGGAGATATAGTTCCCACCCATCTCATAATTAAATCATTCTTACGTGTTCCACAAATTAAACAAAAATCATTCATCATAACCCAACGTAGAAATTGGGTATTATAAACATCTTCCCATCATGACATAATCCATATGAAACAAATAGATATAATGTCATCATAAGAAAAATAAAAACATTTAAATAGTAGAGACATTATACTAGAAACATAACCATATTAATGAATGTCATATTAGATGAAAAATAGTTTTGATAAAACACAAGAAATGAATTCTTTTGGAAAATATCCTTTCTTTTTCCAAATCATTTCCAATTCTCAAAATTTCTTTCAATTTTAAAAGAAAAAATTTGTTGAAAATAACCATGAAATAATGTATAGAATTATTCATGCAAAGAAGGTGTTATGAAATCGTAAAAATCCATTCACGCCGTATAAGTTAAAAAAAATATTCTCCTCGTACTTTTGCTGGAAAAGTGAAAAAGTACCTTGTGTGGTAATAAAAAGAAAGATTCCTTCCATACCTTTTGGTAAAAGTAAAAAAATGGTAAAAATGAATTTAAACATAATGGAAGAATAGTAAACCTTTTATGAAAACATTTTGAGAAAACATGGGGTGGATGATAAACATAACCCTAGTAAATACTTACAAATAAACAATATCGGATAAGAACGAGATTGGAATAATTATCCCTTACCTTATGTCAAATTTATTCTATATGTGTCAGAGACTCCAGAATAGTGGGTTTAAACATATTATTAACTTGTATCAGAACCTTAATAATATTTATGTTATCTTATATGATTCACTTACGAGTTTATATTACCCGTTCATTTGTCAATTCCATTTTAAAGCAGTGTTATGGGTAAAATTGTTTTATTCATCATATGTGTTTTCACTTGTAATTAATCATATGATTAATTAGATCATGATTACATAGTTACAGAATGTAAAATTTGATTTCTATATAATATATATTCAGAATATACATATATATAATAGATTGATAAATGGAATGAAATACACCGTTCATGGAGACGGTAGGCCGTACGTACGCATGAATGCTGTTTTCGTTTCCTTATTAAATTGAATGGAAGTAATTAAATAACATGTAAAAAAATCCAGTATCATTATTATATCATATATGTCATGATTAATTATTATATATTCTTTATAATCATTCTGTAATGGTTAACATAAAGAATGAATCTCATCGCGTCGTGGTGACAATAATCCGTACTTACACACGAGCGATGATATCATTCCCTTAATTATTGAATGCAATTGGAGTGGATGATATAATTTCTCAGAATCGGTAAGATGTTATAATAATCATGTGTAGTTATTATTTCCACCATTATACACATCCATGTATGGTGGTGGTGTAAAAAGAGATTACACCAAGGCGTGGACAGAGTAAGTCGTACGTACGCACGCACAATGATTTCATTTTTCATAGGATGATTATAAGGTGGAATAGGGTTTTTTCATATTTATAATAACATATCAGTATATTTTTTATAATTATGTTATTAATTTATAATAAAACAACTAAATAAGAGGAAGTATAAGAATAAATAAACTCGAATGAATCGGTAGAAGAGATTACCTCTTCTTCGACACACCTCCTTTAAACATTCTCTTAAGGGACCAGAGTTGGTCTTTTGAGAAGATCAAAATCTCCAAAATGTTACTAGGGAAGTTTAGAAGAGTAATGATCAGGTTTTGGGAAAGCATGAAGGCTTAAAATGGAGTGAAGATGAGAGGGATGTGGTGCCCTTTTATAAGAGAAGAGAGGGGAACTTTTGGAAACCTCCAAAATATTAATTTACAGTAATTTCATACCCCACTTAAAAACATCCAAAATAGGTCCAATTAGAATCTTATATGAGATAGGGTTGTAGTCTCATGATACAATAAAACATAGACATGTTGGAAATTTATTTTAAACCTTATCAACCTGATTTATCCTTATTTAGTCTATTTAATTTTATTTATGGTAATAATATTCTAAATATTAAATTGTTATAAATAATTAATTATGTGGTTTGAATTTTACATAATTGGATACTTTAAGACATTTTAGACAATATAAATTTGAATTTATAATTTTTAAATATTTTTGTGATTTTTAATGAATTTAATAATAAGTTATTTTTATCAAATAACAATAGTGTCAATTTTGACACTATTCATTTATTTGAATTTAAATAAAATCCACAGAGACGCTATATTAGAAATAAAATTATTAATAGATTTATAACATGTCATATTTATCTATAAAATTAGTGGAGCACATTAAATAGTTTATATGATATTTATTTTAATATTTTTAAAACCATTTACATGATATTTCAATCAATACAATTATTTCTACATCACTATTGTGTCATAATTAATGATACATATTTAATACCTAAAAATTATAAATAAATTTATATTATTTAGATAATTTTATTTTATTTTTGGTGACTATTTATGTTCTAATTTTTATGATGTTTATCACTAGATTAAAATTATTACACTTATAGGATATAAGAGAGTGACATGTTGTCACTTTCATTGGTTTTAATAATAATTACATCATTTTCATGGTAAAAAGTCCATTAAATGAATCTATTCAGAACCTTAGGTGATATGGGTCTACTTTTATTCATACAATAGAATTTTTTCAAGTGTTATGGTAATTTTACAATCTTATTTTTTCCCTGAATTAACCGATTTACCTTTAACTGTAGTAAATAAAAATTACGTAGTTACTATTAATAATATCAAAAAAATAAAAGAAACTTATTAACATAATTTGGACACAATGAATTAAAATATGAAATCCATTTTTCAAAATTCAAAACACATAAGTTGGAGTAATTAATTTAAAATTAATCTTGTTGTTAAAAAAATGGGTTTTAAATGTTAAAACACTACCAAAGATTGAAATGTTTTTACCTATGAATTCAATGTAAAATTAATGGTAATTACTAAAATTATATTAAAGGCTAAAAATATATTCTATTTATACTCTAAAATGATTTTAATTGATAATTTAACCACATAAATTATCTTGATGAAAAAAGTTGTTTTTATGAAAAATTTAGCACATTTTTACTGTTCATCAAAATATAAAAGTTAAAAAAAAAATATAAAAAATTTATCCAAAGAAAATTTTTATGTCCTTATTACAATTAATAAGTTTATTTTCTCTAATTGAACTGATAAACATGTCATAAACTGAATTTTATGTGGGTGCACTATCAAAAGGCGACAAAACTATATTTTTTGAAAAATACTTATTTTACACAAAAAATATATTTTGTTCTCATACCATGTTCCAGAATATGTGTATGATGAAATATTATGTAATAAAATTCAAAATTTAGTTAATACTATTCATAACGGCTAGTTCATAACAATATATCGTTGTTTAGTGAAACTCGGTGTTGCGTACGACACATGCTTTTGAGGAATGTCGCTCTTGCGTTCAACAAAAGCCAATAATATTCTTTCTGTATACTATAAGATAATATGGATTTGCATATATTGAATGCTAATATTGGTGTAGCAGACAACCCAAGACATCAAAGAAATTAAAAATAATATTTCTCATAAAATCTCGGGGTGTTACAAAAGCAATATGTAGAGGCAATTCATGAAGGTGGTACACAGGGGAAGTACATAGTGGTGCTACATGGTAGTAGATATAGAAGCAATTCGCAGAACAAGAGATCCACAGAGCATACCTGATTCCCAGTATGTGGAACCGGTAAGGTGGTTCACGGAAGACTCATGGAAGCATGAAAAGGCACTGAAATAGTTTCTGAAAGTAAATTTTGCTAGGTTAAAGTTTGCAAAAAAGTGGAATTTATCTGTGGGTGAAAAAGGGACTTCAACATAGCAGATACCTATAGTTGAGGATGTGTGTTTTCATGAAAATAAAGGGACCTACAATTCCATAAACTATGATTGGATCTCTTCCAAGAGTAGTGAGCGAAAGAACAGGAAGGCAATGATCCTTCCCATAGGTTGTGAACTAGAGGAAGATACATAGGGGTGACCCTTGGAAATTCAATGAAAAGACCCTAAAAATTGTAAATACCATGAGCCTAGGAACATACGACCTTTCCCAAAACTAGTAATTGGTAGTGAGTTTTGTTGGATTTTATACATCTCTATATCGTCGTTGTATGCTCTTTTGACGTTTCCCATTGAGGGTGAACCATATAAAATCATTGTGTCTTGTGCATTATTTCATTTTTATTCATTCATTTAAATAGGAGAAAGAGGGAAGTTTGTTTTTTAATGATGAAACAATATCTTAAGAGGCATTAGATTTAATCTATCATACCATGATTCACCCCCCTCTAATGGTATTTTTTCTAGTAGACTTAATAGTATATATTTTACCAAGACTTAAAAACTATTATATGCTTTGGGATGCGATTCCTTATATCTTAGTCCATTGTAATAAAGTAACCACTAGCTCTGGGATATTGGGTTCATGGTTCATATAGTTGTAATTAGAATAATTTTAGTATAAACCTTTAGAACTATATTTAGTAAAACATAATCTTGATAATGTTACCCTATGATAACTCTGATTATAAGTATATAATAGTATTAAATAGTTTTTTTGGGATATATATTATGTATATTTTCATAGTAATACATCTCTGTCTTGATACTACAAGTTGACATTATTTTGGAATCGAATATCCTAGTGGTAATAACCCCAAAAAAGGAAAACTGATCTTGGCTCATGTGTTACCTGGTACACTAAAACGATCCTTACTATGCACCTGGTTTGAAACTCCTGGAGGATATTCTTAGAATAATTCACATTTTGTTTAAATCATTATTAAGGATTTAAAATTATTTTTATTATTTGGAAACATTCAAAAAGAAACCATTTTTACGATCATTAGATTATTCATGCATAAAATTCGTAATTTATGTTCAATAGTTTTTTCATTATAAATTATTATAAATACTTTTATGACCCAATGTACTATATTACATAATTTAGAAATATAACTTGGAAAAATTAATTAGAACTATATCAATTCAGGTAATCCAAATAGGAATAATGTTCATTTATTTTAGGGGCTTAAGCCAATCATATAAAGGAAACTATTCTCCCAATCCTTCTAATCATATGAGGATATAATATCATGTTCTATAGAAATATTGAAATAATTTTCTATTTATTATGAATTTTAGGGGAAGAAAGATAACAATAGGATAATTGATAAAAAAATAAATAATGGGAATAAGGGAAAGAAGTGTTTTCCCATATGTGATAATTTTGGAATGAAATGCCTTGGTACTATCTTGAAGGGATTGTGAGTTATCTACAATTTTGGAGAAAAATTCCACCTTAATCATAATTCCAAGGGTAATAAGTTTTCTTTCAATTTTTTGTTTTTCACCTTTAAGTAGATGGGGAACTATGCAAAAAAACGTCCCTAACGTCAAGGGAATTCACCTTATAATATTAAAGGGGATTGAGGTCAAGTTTATTCTATTAGTATAGTCAAAGTGGAATGATTTTTATACTTTTATTTAGATTAATGAACTAATTTTTAAGATAATTTCATCAGTGATATTCTAGTTATAAGAATTATTATGTGTATAAGGAATTTAAAGATGCACTTTTTCTTCATGTATTTTAGAGAATATGTTGAATGATACCGATTAACATGAAAAGTGATTCCGTTGAAATTTGATTTTTTTAAAATGGATTGATGAAATATAACCCATAATATGGTCTTGATTACAAGATAATAATAATAATTATTTGTTTATGGTATAATATTAGTGACTCTAAAGTTTTTTGTTTATCTAATGATCTTTGTTTTATTTTTTGGAGTTTACTATATATTTGGATTTATGGAACATATTTAACAATATGAGATTTTAGTTTTGGAAGAACTGATTTTTTAATTATGTTTTTATGGTTATTATGGTATTTTCACATTTGTAATATGACATTAAGTGCCACTTCATATTGTATGCGGAGTATAATGTGGATTTTGTGATCTTCATTTTAAATTTTTGGAAATTATTTTGAACATACATAATTAGGATTTGTATTAAGGTCAATTTTTTTTTGAAATGGATAGAGTTAAATTTTAAAATTTACTACTTATTTTTTAAATATTAATTTATTTGATTTCATAATTTTATACCCAATTGATTCTAAGAAAAGACAATATAAAAAATGTGCTTCTATTTTATAGATTCTATGACCCATTAAAAGTTTATTTTAGTTATTCAAGAATAAAAAAATTCATAGTGGAAATTAATTTCTTGGAGTGATAAATGAAGTACAACTGATATATGAAATTATAGTTATAAAAAATATTAACTAAGTATTTTTTTACAATTTTTAATCAAGATAGAAAAAGAATTCCTCAACTATATGAAACGAATCTTGAAACAAAAAATTTATCTTATTTACTTCATATTTGATGAATCAAATGTCTTTTTAACACAATTTTTTTTACAGTTTTGAGGTCCCTAACTTTCCATTTGTAACTCGATTTCTTGCGATCAATTTTAATATATCACTCTCTATAAGTAATTAATTTTTTCTTCCATGTCTATATCATCAGTTCCAACAAAATTTAGCATATATGGAATCCTATTTAGGTGTTATTATAAATGAAATTTATACATACCTTTATATTTTAACAATAAGATATTCTATTAAACCATTTTATGGTTCGGATTTCCAACAAAGGTGTTTTAAAATTTCAAAAATTTGATTTTTGGTATAATCATTAAATTGTGAGGAAAAAATATCTTTTTGTGGTAGAATGTAACACCCTAAAATATTAAATGTAGAAAATCATATGAGATAGTGTAAATGACACAAAATGTCTATATTTGAAGAGAATGTAACAACTGGTGAATTTAATATAATTTTTTAAATATATTCAATCTCATTGAAAAAATGTGACGCATGCATCCCCAGGTTTAAATAATGAACAACACTCATTTAAAATATTATTATTTAAACATGGCCATTATAACCTATAAATTATGATGGTTGGCATGCATAATAACAACTAAATTATGAAAATTATTTTCCTTAAACTATTAGAAAATAAATAAAAAATTTATCTATTGATTATAAATAAAATAAGAACCATTTGATGGATAAATAAATTATTTCTAAAAAAAGTATTTTTCTAAAATGAAGATTAGTTATGATTTGAAAATATAATTTAAAATTAAATTTACAATCTTAAAAAATTATTTTTAAAAAATGTAATTAATATTTGAAATCTATATTTAAAAATTATTATTGGGTGAATTTTTGAGACTTTTTTTGTAAAATTAATTTTTAATGTAACACGAAAAATGGTATTTTTTATTGAGAACATCCTTTTCATTTTAATTATTTTAAAAGTTCAATTAAATTTTAAATTATTTTACGAGTAAAATTATTTCAATTACAAATATATATAAATAATTTATTAAACTAGAATAAATTTTTTATTTAACATATTCATGAATACAATCAATACTTTATGACAATTTACACTTTGTAAAAGCTCTATTTCACATCACATGTACTTTTATTTTTAATTAATTTCTTCCACTTCTACGATCTGATTTTGAAAAAATGGATTATATATTTTTAGTTAAAATAATTTATGTATATAAAAATATTAACTAGAATTTTGTTCATAAGGAATAGTAAGATATGTAAATATTAATTACAATTACAAAAGAAAAAAATGGGTTTACTAGAGTGTTAAACTAAGAATATAAGGGTAAAAAATAACATATGAATTATCCAAAACCCATTTTATACCATTATTTAGACCCTATAATATCACTTATTTATAATGAAGTGTTTTTAAAGATTTTGGAATGAGAATAAAATGGTTATTCGTTTATCTTTTCAAATATTCTATGTTTGTCCACTTCCCCACCTATAAAGGCCATGCACATCCCTTACCTTTTCAAACTATAAAAACCCTTTGTTTGTACCCATAACTCCCTAAATACATTCAGTAATTCCCTGAATACATTATATATGTATTATTTTTATTATTAATCTCTATTAGTAATTATTTTGGTGTAAAAATAAATAGGCTCTATGAAAAAATATGTAAAATTTTTAAACATGCATATTAATTTTATTTATTCTTCCAACTCTTCCAAAATATATCAAATTAGATAATATAAAACTATATATACTATAATTTATTATTATTTTTATTTATTTTATAACCATTATCCATATCTACTTTCTTATAATTGGAAATGAAATCATTTATTCGGTGTATGAAGGACTACATACTTGCGAACCGATGTAATTCATCTTCCATCACCACCTTTAAAGGATGGATATAATGTTGCTTTAATAAATTTTATATAAAATTTATGACATTATTATGATTTTAGAATTATTATATTAAATACTCTTTCTTACATTCCCTTCCGTCGGGCTATACGATAACGTCGCTCAGGTGTACGTCAGACTACCGCCTCATGAAGCGATGTGATTTTTTGGCTTCTAATTTACAAGAAAGGTAGTAAGGATAAATATATTGAATATATGTGATATTTTATATATAACCATTAATATTAAAATATAATATCTCATCTAACTTTCTACATTATAATCCATTGGAAAATAATAATGTTTCACATACACATGTGTGGAATACCGCATCCACAATGCGATGTGAAATGTTTATCATTTTATTTTTGAATGGATTATAATAATGATTCAATTGAATAATATAATCTATATATATGAAATAATTATTATTGTATAATAATTGATTAATATTTATTTTCTATTCATTCCATAGATCTAGATAAATGGAAACAATTTTCATTCTTACATAAGACACATCGTCTACATGAACTGTATAATCCATTATATATATATATATATATATTTAATAGATTAAAATAAATGCATATATAATGAATTTATATCGTCGTTAACATTCTAGTGATTATTTAAACATGATAAAATTGAAAGGACTATAATTACCCAACAAAAATACACATTAAAAAGTAAGCAATTATCACCTGAAACAAAGATTTTAACATGGAATTGTTAATTAATAGATGATAAAAGACTATACCTAAATCATATATGATATGAGATATATTGTTTTCGATGATTTATCTAGGATTAATTTCCTCACGTCATCATACATGGTTATAGCTGCATATGCTTTCCCACATTCCCACTTTCCAAAAGCGATCAATGTTTATCACTTCTCCAGTGCTACCTTCTCCTTGATCGAAAAGAGATAATGACATGTCAACTATTACTTTTGAATGTTCAACCTAAAAACACTTCACCTAGTCAAAATCTCCCTCACAGATTATGATGTTGTTTGTGAACCTCAATCTTAGTTCCATCTCTTTGTAGATAATGATTAATTATGACGCTTCTGTCTGGACATTCCAAAGGGTCTAGTCGGGGTGGAAAACTTCGGTGAGAGAAGTAGTCATGTTGGGCAACACTATAATGTCTGGACACTGGGAACTTGGTACACATTAATTCTACCTTATAATATGAGATCTCTAATTCATGGAAGCCCGAGGCATCCCACGCCGTGTGCGGGGAATCTTATTTTAGAGGCACGTATCTGAGGTTTTACTTAGATTCCCATGTTTAAAAAAGGGTATTCTGTGAGTTTAACATATATTGGAGGTATAATAGATTAATATGAACACTAATGAGATTGTATTAGATGGTTAATTCCCTATAATGGAGCACCAAGATGGTTTACGAGATGGATGGATCAGAATGCCCATGAGGGATAGACCAAAGATAGCGTGTCCCCAAAAGGGAAAGTTTCACACCATGCATAATGATCTGGACACCACAACGGGCAGATCAGTGGATGGTGGGTCCTAGTAAAGGGGACACCAAGGATTAACATTGGATAGAATAGAACCTTTGGGTGGCCTCTTGCATACCCTTTGTATAAGATAAGGATGAAAACCCACGTAGCTATAATAGGTGATTTGGGGATTACACATGGTTAGCTGCCCAGTTGGATGGTATGAGATCACCGTGATGTGGCGGCCCAGATAATATGAAGATGGATATGGGGGAGGTTTCAGTTGTTAAGGATGAATTATATGGAACCAACAGGAAGATAAATGTTCTAGTCTTTATCCTCAAGGAGGTTTCCTATGTATCTCAGGTGTTTGGAATCAAAGTCCATGTACATATTAATGGGGCGATGAGGAACCCGAGAGGGTGGATCATGAGAAATGGATCTCATGAAATAGAATTAGAAGGATGTGATTATTCTGGATTAGGGTATGTTTTTCATGAGACTGAAAGGATCAGTGGGGAGACCAGGATGAGAAATAAAAGATGGGATTGAACCTTAAGAAGGCCTCTTACATATCTGAAAAGGATCAAAGACAACATTGTTCATGAATGGGGTATAAAATAGGGGTTTACACAAAGGAAAGAGACATAGAGACATGTCGGGGCTCATGTAAGGTCACTAGACCATCGTAAGAGAGACACTCTTCATTGGATTAATATGGGTTGTGGGGGGATTATGCAAATTTATCTTCCCATTTATCTCAGAACACCCCATGAAAGAAGATTTGGGAGATGAATGCTAAAATGGTAAAGTATCGCATCAGGGGGGTACATCCCTTAGGAGGGAGTACAATGGTTTACCATAGTTTGGGGTTGGAATGTAGAGAGGCATCCCATTTATTTTATAGGGTGGGAATCAAAACCCACATAGTTTAAAGGGTGATACAGTTTAATGTAAAGTGGGACGAATGAACCGATGTGATTGAGTCGAGACAAATGGATTGTGGGGTGTGATGGGATCAAACCTTAGAGAGGATTCCTATATATCCGAAAGAGATAAATTTCCATGTAGTTCAATGAGGGAATATAGTTTATCATCATGCTGGATGAATGGGAATGGGGATTACACATGGTTAGCATGCCATATAGGATGTCATGGGGACATCTTACTCTAAGCTCACATGAGTCATGATAGGTGTGGAAAACATGATCCAACCATGGACCTGATGATCATGTTGTGAAAGACGAAGCCACGAATGGTTGTGTGGGGCTTACTCAGGTCTAGTGGCCTAAGGAGATGGAGATTGGGACATAATATAGGGGGTAATCATGAGGAGTGTGATCCGATGTATGAAGAGGATAGCGCCATCATATTGGGAACACCCTATCAAATTGTATCGGGGTTTACATGAAGACTAACCAATGAACACATGGATAAATAAGAAAATAGGAGAGAGGAGCAGAAGAGCGTTGCAGCTCAATTCTCCTTCAATTCCACTCTATATTTCCACACATGTGATAACTCACAATTTAACATAATGTGTCAGTGATAAGGGTGTGTGGAATTTTAACATCCTATAGCTCTGATGAAGAGGACTCAATCCTCACCCCTAAGACATAAAAAACTTGTACGTAGCCACAAATGGGGAAAGGAAGGCACAAGAAATGCCATTTAACAATGGGGTGGAGGAATGGTCACTCGAGAAGCTCACCTTAGCGCGGTTATGTGAAAAAGCATAGCCATTATCATCCCCATTCAATGAAGAATAAGGCATGGAAATTCTATATGAAACACCACTATAGGAACCACGGAATTACATCACACAAACCTAGAGGTCCACATAGAAGAATGGTTGATAAATCAGATGGCCTCATAGATAGGGTATTTTGGAAGGTCTATTACTTTTTGAAAAGAAGGGGATTCTTAAAGGAATGTACATTCAAGGGAATGGTGAAAAGGACCTACACGAAGGGAGGATCTTCGCAATGTAGGATGACCCAACCAAGGAATAGAGTCAACATGTTCTTGAAGGATGCTTCATGATGGTTGAATTCTTCGTGAAGACCTAAGTACCCAAAAGGTACTTATACCATCACGATTTCCATAGGTTTTGATGAAGGGAATCACCACCTGAAGTGGAAGAAAACTAGAGAAAATAGAAAGCTCGTTTTTAGTGCCTAGGTTGCTTGGGTGATACATTCTCTCACTGGTTTATAGACAGAAGGGTGATTTGCAAATAAAGAACTCAGAAAGAAAAAGGTTCAGGAATCAATCATTTGAGAGGGGGGGATTTGTATTTATAATCCCTGGGTGTTTTAATGCTCTGCGTGTGCACTACGAAGGAGATGACACTTCACGATTAGAGGCTGCTCCATCAGAATCATATAGGATTTCATCATTTCTTGGCAGCGGTTACAAATGTATCTGTTTGGATCATAGAGGCTTATGTCATTTCAATTTAGTGTTCTAAAATGTATCCATTGGTATAAAAAATTATTCTATCATTTCTCTAGAGAATTCATAGAGGAGTTTGTTCTTCCAGCTTCATGCTGTTCGCGGTGCTGATGGAATTGTAGACTCATTTTCGTGAGGTAGGACCTTGGGTGAATTTCTATTCCATTTTCATATAGGCTTGGATTTCAGTGCCAAAATATTCCCCCCTCAAAATGGGAGTTGAGTAGAAAATTAGGGTCAGATTTTGATGTTAGATCTTTAATAAAATGTTGATCCTGAAGCTGAATCGTGATGAGGGTGCATGGTGCGCAAGGTGAGATCATCACGAATCATGGAGCATCCAAGGGTTCTAAGAAGATCATGAGGCTATCACCTATAAATTCAGCATGGGGGAACATTTTTCTACATAATTTATTATTGAATTTGTGCTTGAGCTCTCGAATCATGAAGCTCTAGCACAATCCATAAATTCTCTATGCGAACTAGGTTCTAGGGATTGGTTCTCCATGAAAGATTCTTAGTGAACATGTGCATTGAAATCCTTTGTTTCTCTACAAAGAACACTGAATCCTTTAAGGATCCATGACCATGTTCTCCACGAGTCATTATTTGTAAACATAATTTGTAAATGTGTTTCACAAACATAAAAGAAAAAATGCTAATGTCTTGGAAAAATGGCCAATATAGAGGATACATAGGAGGTTCTTCCGGATGATGACTGAATGGAATATATGGTGAACAATCTCAAACTTGGAGAATTTATGTAATGTCATTAGGATCAAAAGTCTCTCATGGAGCTAATAATATAAGGGTAGGAGAATGACAAACTATGTTAGATATTTTTGTTGTACAGATTTGGTCTGATGGATAACGTATTTATCCCCGAAGCGAGAAGGGATCCACAATCTTACTAGTTCAGGGGCACGCCAAGCCAATATTACTGGTTCAGCGATGCCGATGGCCATAACTAGAAGGACCGGATTCCTTTTGTTGCTGATTTCCTCTACATAAAAATCAATAATGTTTATGGGAAAGTGCTACAACCATATGTGTATCCACTGCAATACCACACAATCCTTAAGTAAGTATTATAGAATCCAAATAAAGGGTGGTCTGACTGTTGGGACCTTCACCAGGGTAGAAAATTTATTGTGGAATGGGCCTGTGCTTACTAGGCCTACTAATCTTGTTATGAATTTAGTGATGATCTTAGGTGTGTAGGTATGTATGAGGTTTTGTGGGCTTCTAAATTCCACATAAACCATCTATGGATAATGATTCCAATGATGCTGAGTAGATGGTCATTGAAGACCAACACCTTTCTTTTTTCCCATGGGGAGATGGACATCATCCTCTGATACATCCACAAAATTTCATGGATTCTTATTCTAGGGGTGATTTATGATGAATCCCTCCTTATAAAATATACATGGTAGAATCCTGAGCACATACCACGATTGGTAAAGATGATGATATAACTAGTGCCAGGAAATGATAAGCAATAAGTGATCTATGTACACTTCAAAAGGTTCTTTGGATGTTTCCTAATCTTTACACCAAAACATAGTTATGAGGGTGTGGAAGTACCATAGAAACTATCAACAAGGTTCCTTATTAAATGGGGGCTCATCGTAGTAAGGAGAGTTCATACTAGATGATTCTAGGGGATAACCAATGGTTGTTGTTGGGGGTACAACATTAAATATGAGCAGAAACTGGTGGTAAGGATGGATGGGTTCATTTCTGCACTTATTTGAGGATTGATTTTTTAACTCAAGGATGTGAACATGGGTTTGGAGCCAACCACATTTATCATGGCATCTATTCTCGTGATTGGGAAGCATGTCAACCTTGGAATCCCAATGATGAAAAAACTATACAAGGTGTTTTGGAAAATCAGTGATGAGAAGAATTCACAACGATTATTCTGACTGTTGCACTTTATAAATTTCTAGATAGAGACACTAATGATGGTTTATGAATATCAGATCCTAATTTCCCCTTCAAGGTTATATTTTCAACCAGTTATTCTGAATGTAGTGGGAAAATTACCTATCAACCTAGCTTCTTCAACGATGCTAAACAATGTTGGGAAGAAGGATGGATTTAATTTCTATCCCTTTCTAATTCCAACAAGAATATTCAAAAATGACAGCTAGGGATCTGAGGATCATTGGTATTATCTCATTTCCTTTTGAGGTGTATTTCTAGTGCCATTATTATATTACGAGCCTGTCTGTAAGTCGTATACCCCACATCTCTTTGTGAGTTAGTTTCGATGCATATAGAGGTTACCCCTGCATGTCTACCTGGAGGTATGGAATGAGGATCACCCATGTGTGATATGGAATATGTGGATCATGTTCAAATAAGAATATGTGAGGATGCAGAATGAGATGCATCTTCTTATTGTTGCTTACATGTAGTTGAGGAGTATGAAAAAAGTTGGGAGACAACCTACCTGGGGAAATTGCTGAAGCAATAGACAATCTGTGTTGATGATGGGGTACCCCCTCAACCGTGGGGTTGGGGTCGGAAAATAACTAGAACACATCACAGCGGAAGAGCTGGTGCACATCACAGTGGTAGAGTTACAATAGTAGCAATGCCATTGAATTCAGGTCCCACTCTGGGTGGGAGTGTAAGAGGAACGATAGTAGCAGATCCAATGGCGCCAAATCGGCAGAGCCGTGAAGAAGGAAAACCACAAAGGGGGTTTCGTAGAATAACATCCCAATATCCTAGGAAAAGGATACACTGTGTCTAAATACATGGGGATGCTATTTACCATAAGGATTAGGAAAACAAGAATGTTAACCAGAAATTCCTTAGTCCTTCCATGATGTGGGATCATATTTGTTTGTTTAGGATGGGTATTTTAGAAATTTTTTAGGCCATGGATGAATTTTTTCTATTTTAGGAAAAGGGGGAGTAATATGTTGTTCAGATGGAAGTGTTTTTCATTCTTGGGGAACCCAAAATCAAATGATAGATCAGATGAAAGTAATTTTTGACCAATGAAACCCACCACAACTATCTGCAGCTGAGATGAGGGAGTCATTCCCCTTTTTGGAAGAATTAGATGGATCTTTGGGAGAAGATTCTAATAAGGGAATAACTTTGGAGGAAAGTGAGGTTTCAGCCTAAGAACCGAGAGAATTAACTGAAAAACTTGAGGTATTCTCTAAACCCTTCTTTCGCACTACATACTCATGTTATGAAGATTTATAATTTGACAGTTGTTTTGTGTAGTAGAGACACTTATAAAATACCACATCCAGTGGGGAAATGAATGTATAAGGACAAGCTATGGAACCTATGTTAGGAGCGATGGTGAGTACAAGTTCTAGTGGGGTTGTGGAAACTAGGCTGGCCTTTTGAGAATATTTGATGTTCCCAACCATATATGGGGGGGGGTCCAGATCCTATGATTCTGACAACAACAACTCTTGCACGTAATCAAACATTAAATCATTTAAGTCTAGTTCCTTATAAATCTATATCTGTTATCTTTCTGAACAACCTGACTTATATTATCAATGTTTGAATAGTTCATCAAGTAGTTGACATACTACTAATGAGGATGGTTTGGGTTTTTGGAGATCCTTTCCTTAGGGGAACACTGATCAACATGAAATCAGACATCCAAATCATGGATGAACGTGCACTCTTCTTTCATCAAAACACAGTCATAACTCATATAATGATTAGGGGTTTATTTGGTGGAAGCCGAAGAGTAGATGAGATGATCATCTCATGAGGTGGCTGATATCTGAGCTTAGAAAGAACAAGTATAGATCAAAGAAGATGGAATTCACCCCTTGGAAAATGAGTAAGGAAGAGAGATTAAGCGGCGATAGCAATCTCTAGAGGTCACATGCCCAAGAGCAGAAGAATTGAGATGCTCCATCAAAGGGGACAATCCCTCGGGACATTGATTTTTTGAATTCATAAACATATTTTTATGATTGGTATCTCAGATAAAATTCATGTATGGTGGTTTTAATTACTTTATTTTATTATTGTGCTTCAATTGTAATTATGAAAAATATAACGATCAATCCAAAAATCATGGGGGTTGTGCCCATTTTGAGAAACAATATATGACAATGTAATTGATCACTTTAGATATGAGAGTTCCAAATAGACATTATATTATTGGGTTCTGATTGAATACCTAGCTTTTTCAAAATAAGAGTGGAATCTATGACTAGAAAATGGGGTCCTCAAAGTAGACAAATTTCCCTTCTAAATGTGAGCTAGTGAATGAGTGGGATAATGCACGGGGCATTGGAATCAATCTGAAGAAAGGGGGATGTGAAGTGTGAATCACGACACCCAAAATTTGTAACACAATGAGGGTGGCATGATGATGTAGGATAACTAATGACCATATTTGAGACACTATATCCACATCACATTAGCCTAATATTGGAACAAATAGATGATGGTCAACTGCTGACCGAATTCAAAAACACAAGGCCTGACTCGAAATGTCATCTGATATCATCTAGAACACTGACAAAAAATGGTAAGTGATCCATGAGTCTGATAATTAATACTATTAGGGGGTTTCTTTAGATGTTAGATATGGGGATCTAAATAAAGGGCATGTATAGTGTGGGGATAGAGTGCCAGATTGTTCAAACGAATTCCATCACTCTTAAAATTATGCCACCGTGAAAAAATAACATTTTCCTAAGAAAATTTGAATAAACAATGATGAATTCTATATTATAGGGGGAATCATCTAGGATATTTTGTGCTGGTTGAATATGTGAACAATGTTGTAGAATACCATCAGTACTAGAGTGCACCGTAGAAGATGAGGGCCTGAGTTTTTTTTTGCAGTTTTACATCAGGAAAATGATGACGATATATACATATTTCAACATCATATGGTAAAGATGATACATAGTAATGTTTAACGTTATACAACGGGGATGTTTCACATAGCATGAATTCAACTACCTTGACCCTTGTTAACAACTTAAAGTCATGTTACCTGGATAGTGGGCTATTTGTTTAAGGTCATACACTTCAGACCGTAATTGTATAAAATGACCATAATTTGGGAAAACGAGCTAGGAGCACTGATGAACCTATGACTAGACCCGAGTTGAATGTTTGGTCACTAATACATATCCCATAAGTCTTGGAATCAACATGCAATTAGTTCATTGAACAATCTGGCTGTACAGGTCTGACCCATGCACAAATAAAAGGATTAATTTGATATAAATTATTTGTTCTTTTTATATTGGTGTGTTTTTGTAGCATCCATCCCATGATGAAATGTTCTGTTTCTGTTGCAGGAATGAATCCATATTTTGGTCTTAGAAAATAGCATTATAGATGACAACTTATAGGGTGATTATATCTCAAGTGAGAACACCACAATGTAGTGGTGTTTTTTGTCACGCAACAAGGATGATGATACTGCAATTCATGATCCTATGAAAGGACTATTCAATGCACATTAATATCATGTGAGAAGGATTCAATAGTTTAACGTCATGTTCTATGAGAAAGATCATATTTTATGATCATGTAACTCAGACTATGAGGATGCATAATCCTATATGTGGGTATTACATTACCAAAACTCCTAATCCCATGTGAACTATGCTTGGTGTGGGTAATAGAGAGTGATATTATGATTTAACTATCACATGAGAGTGAAAAACAGTGAATGATAAATGTCTAGTGAGGAAATATCAACTATATTGACATTCCTACTCAACATGCACAAATATATGGTGGAACCAATGTGAAAGAATGTATGCATCACTACACATGAAACTGGGGAGACAATATGTGTAGAATAACGGTGAAGGATAACTGATGACCATGTTCAAGACATAATATCCATATACTGTATACTGGGATGGGAACACACAAGTAAGGTTTGACCACTGACCATATTCGAAATATTGAATCTTCCCCAAAATGTCAATCAAGATCCTATGGGATGTAGGCCCAAAAGGGTAGGACATAAGGCCGAGCATCCATAATATTCAGGGTTCCCTTCAGATATGAAATATGATGAGACCAAAATGAAGGGGAAGAGTAAAGTGTGAACATACATGTGCAGTTTAACATCATGCATTAATATAGAGGAGAGGAAACAGGCTCTCAAGGGAGGTACATAGTGTAGTTAACAGTAAACCCGACATGAATGTAGACCAAGGAGGTTTCATACCACACCACATAATTTTAAAATAATTCTAGTCCAAGAAGAGGGCATGCTGGTTCATAACACTATAGCTAAACCTGTGAACAACATGTCTTGGCACCACTACATATCCCATGAGGGTAGGAATCAAACCAAACATAGTTTATGAAGATGGAATGTCAGATGGCAAATGTCAAAAAGGAAAAATCTTCTCATATAAAGGCATCATCATGATGGTTAGTTTATCATCATATAACTCATATTCAGAAGGTGTAGTTTAATGTCATGTGACAAGGACACTAGAGATCTTAGTTTACGAGCATGGATCTCAGACCATAAAGTGAGGATTTCAAAGAGGGAATGTGTAGTGTGGTTCCATAAAGTAGTCTGATGTGAATGAGGACATGAAGGACTCAACCACACCACATATTACTAAAGGAACATGCATTTGGTTTAGTTCCATAATGCTTTGACCCTACGATGTGAACTCTAAGATTAAGGTCATAAGGTTTGGAACACAAGGTTGTACAATTATTACATGGGGTTAGAAATCTTACCAGGACCCAAAGCCCACGTGAGCCATGCTTGGTATTGGAAAAAAGGGGCGGTGAAGATCATATGAAACATATAATCCCATGAATATGGAACGATAGATGTATATTCAAGATAAGGCCCATGACATCGACCCACCCCCTCAACCTGTAAATGTGCTCAAAGGGGGAAATGATAGTATTGACGTTCTATGTGGACATAAAGATGTGAGAAGGAATGTGAATCATGAGGCAAAAACTTCAGAAGCAATGAGGGTCAACTAACTATTGGGAAAAATTGATGACTATGTTAAAGACATAGTATCCATATCTTGTAGCATGGGATGGTAACAAACACCTGATGGTTGGCTGCTAACCATATTTGAAACAAAAAACCTGTCTCAAAATTCCATTCAAGATCATCTGTGATGTTGGCCCAAAATAGTAGGAAAGCCTAAAGGCCAAGCATTCAAACAATTTGGGGGTGTTTTAGGATATACAAGATAACAGAGACCCAAACAAAGGAACATATGAAGAATGGAAATGGAATGAAAGCATGTCCATACAGAACCCAACATTCTAAGCCCAACACGACAGCACATATGAGCATGTCGATGTGGTATGACAGAGGTTGAGGGACTCAATTATGGAATAATTACTCGAAAAGAAGAGTAAAGGAAAGAGGCAACGTGGGTTGATTAACCTAGGTATGGACCCAAAGACAAAATGTTTAGGCATTCTTACATATCCAAAAAGGATTGGAATCAATCCAAACACAGTTCTAAAATTCCATGATGTTTAATGTCATGCAGTAAGGATGTATATGTTATTGGTATCACAAACAGGGAAACATGTATGGAATGTCAATGTAACCTGACATAAAATACGACCAAATATTTCTCAAACCACACAATGCCTAATCCCTGATGGGAATTCTGGATAGAGGGACAGAATAGAAATTGGAGAAACTAGGGATGGAACCAAAGATATAATGTCCGGGTGTTCCAACGTATCCTGTGATGGAATGAAACTAGCCATGAATAGTTCTGAAATTTCATGTAGTTTAACATCATATGGTAAGGATGGAGGTGAAATTTTAAAATCATGATATAAATTTGGTGTTGTTTAAAATCATGTGGGATTATGATGTTTGGCAGTTTTATGTCCTACAGTCGGGATGAGAAATAAGAGGATGTCCATGAGGAAGGACTACATGACATAGTTTTTTTAATAATCGACATGAATGAGCTCCCATGGAATCTCAAACCACACCATGAAATCATAGGATACATAGGACATTGGTCTTAAAGGAATAAAAGATTGGTGATACATGGGTCTGGACCCGAAGAAAACACGAATATGTGTTCTTATGTATCCTACGAGGGAAGGAATCAAGCCATACATAGTTCAAGAATTTTTCAGTATGTGTAACATCATGAGATAAAGATATTATCCTAATGGGGATGGGTATGGAGTGGAAATGTAAGAAAACGTGAATGGGAACCCTAGATACCTCATACCACACCATTGAATATCACATGATCAAAAGAGGAACTTACCTTTTATTGTCACGAAGGACATACTATATATTATATGTAGTTTAAAATCATACAAGAAGGACTAAAAAGTTTAACGGTATGTGGGCTGGGGGAGATCCTAATTTAATGTCATAGAACTCAGACCATATGGTAGGGTAAAAAATGTCCAGAATGGTTGAGGAACCTATGGCTATACCTGAAGATGAAATGTTCGGGTATTCCTACATATCTTGTGAAGTCATGAATAAAGCCATAAGTAGTTTTGAAATACTATGTAGTTTTACATCATCCAGTAAGGATGAATGATAATAGTGGAAGATCCTTGAAGGATTATATTAGGTGTGGTAGTTGTAAACTTTTCATGAATGACGAACAAAGAGGTATCATACCACACTATGTGCTCTCGGGAGAAGCCTCAGGCCAGAAGTCTAAAAATGGAGAAACAAAGAGCTGGACCCAAAGACAAAATGTTTGGGAATTTATAAATATCCTATAAGGATGGGAATCAAACCATACATTGTTCTTATAGATGTCGTTCAATTTAACATCATGAAGTAAAGATGGTTAGTGTTTTTTAACGTCATGTAGGATGAGTTAAAAGAAAATGGGGCTTGAATTTTAACGTCATGCTGGACATTTGATGCAGTTTATCATCATGCATGATGATAATGATGTGTGGTTTTACATCTTGTAGCCTATATGATGTTGTTTAACAACATGCATCATACGAGAGATCCTCTGGAGAATTAATTCATGATAACTTACATTGGTGGGAGGAGTGATACACTCATCATCCATAGTGATCAAAGAGTATGCACCATTGGGGAAAACCATTTGAATGATGTAAGGCCACTCCCAATTGGGCTCCCACATGGGTGATTTAATACCATGTATCACTGGCGTTCATAAGGGAAAAATCATGTCACCTTGAAATAAGGAGAAAAGATTAAAATTCTTATTGAAAGCCCCAACTATATTGTTCTGGTGCCTCTCGAGATTTTGTATGGCTTGAAGATGATTCTCATCAATGGATTCCAGCATAGTTAGATGTACTTATCCTATATTTTTGGTTTCCTTTTGATCATAGATTGTTCGGCTGAGAAATCAAAACTGAATATTAATGGGTAGGACTGCCTCTGTTTTGTACACTAGGGAATATGGGGACATAAAGGAAGAATTATGACTTGTCATCGAGTAATCCCATAGAGAATTTGGGATCTTATTCGGCCAAATATTCTTATTTTGACCAACGATATTTTGAAAATTTTTATAAAGATTCTAGTTGAACACCTCGATTGTTCTAGTAGCCTATGAATGATAGAGAGAAGTGTAATTGGACCAGATGTTGTACATAGATTACAATTTCCACATCTCATCTACTCGAAAGTTGGTTTTATTATCAGCGAGGATGATGTGAGGGACTCGAAATTGGTTGGTGATGCTAGATATCATGAAATAAATAATATACAGGCCTTGAATGCTTTTAATGGAATCGATTTTTCCCACCATTAAAAAAAATATATGGCGGTCAAAATGAACTGGTACTGGCGAACTGTTTCTATTGGATATGATCCCATGATGTCAAGTCCCCAGACTGTGAAGGTCTAGGAGTACATGGTACTATGGAGGGGATCAGTTGGCCGATGCACAAATATTGTGTGGATCTTGAATGTGTGACACTTTTGGAGAACTCGATACAATCATGGACCATGGTGGGCCAGAAGTAACCCATCATTCAGATCTAGTGGGACGGTTTTGACCCAGTCTGATGAGCTTCGTTGGAACTGAGATGGACATTCTACATGAATAGGTAGATCTCAACTCCTTGGATGTAGTGGAGGATCAATCCATAGGTCCTAGGTTTTTAGAGGATCTGTTCATGTCTGGGACCACTCTAGAGGATGAATTACATCATTCATGGACTGAATCTCACACTTTCAACTCTATCTATCAGGATATTGTCATGTTGGAGGTACTCAAAAAAGTTAGTCATCCAACCATGGATTTCTTCTACTATGAAATTGATATATAGGGTTCCCAATATGGGGGAATCAATGGTAATATGTCCTACATTATTACTCTCATCATTGTTTGGAGTGATTAATCTTCGATGCGCCACATGGATAAATAGGTTGTTCTGGTCAGGCTCTGGAAGATATGTTGTAAGGTTTTCCAATGAATCAACTTTATACTTCCATGACCTAGGGACATGATTAACCTTAGTCTGAGAAGGAAACTATTCCATCATGTAGTTGATTTCACTCTAATAGGGGCCCATGCTCTGGATTTCTCACGTCATAGTTCCTGTTGATTTTCTTGATATCATGCTTTGAGTCCCCCTCCACTTGTATGTGGGGAACATAAATCCCAAGGTACAACTAAAAACCAATGATTATACCCTAATACTTATCTACATTTATGGTGAGGCCTTATGATAATAAGAACTAATAGGGAAATAGAGCATGGTTAGGCATAATGAAGATGATACCCAGACCTAATCTCTTGAGTTTGGGGTCATTGTGCCATTTGAAAGTGGGGATCCATGAAGCACCATCAAAATGAATCTGTAACACAACAAAAAATAATCCACTAGGTGAATGGAATCATCCATGATGTCAAGATATGGAGGCTTCTCTATGGTGGCAGGATGGGTGGTAAGGAAGTCTTCCAATGCCTGACCCTTGATATATTTCTGCATAAAAAACCGGATGTCGAACAGCTCAATGATCACTACTCATTGACCTAGATGGATTTTCAATAGAGGGAGGTCCAGAATATACCTCAAAAAATCCATGTGGGACACCGGATTTATGTCATTGTGTTTTAGATAATGTTGAAACTTCTGTACAATGTAAACCATTGTGAGGTATCTCATCTCAATAGATGCATATATGGTTTCAGTGTCGAGGAGCATGTGACTGAGATAGTATAAGATATTATTTTCCCCCTCATTGTTCTTCCTATCATGAAGGGAACCGATGATTCTTTATTAGGCCGTCACATAAAGTATTAATGACTTACCAAAAATGGGTGGCATCAACACTGGATGATGGAGAATATACTTATTGATTTCCTCAAATATAGTCTAGAATTCATCAACCAATTATTAAATGACACCTTTCTTCAAGATTTAGGAAAAGGGATTATAATTTCAAGCCAAATTAGCAATGAATCAAAATATATTGGCTAAGTGGAATTGAAAGCCTTTAAGCTCTCAAATTTTGTTCAAAGGAGGCATCATATTGATGGACTTGATCTACTCTTAATCAATCGTAATGCACCTATATTTGATGAAAAAGGAAAAAAACATTCTAGAGGTAACCCCTAAGGAAAACTTCAAGGGGTTATTCTTCAAATAGAGGGAGCGAAGGAAGTCAAACACTGTCTCAAGATCACTAAGTTGGTCCTGAAATTGGTGATATTTGACCTCCAAATCACATATGTAGCATTCCACTAATGTCTCGAGAATCAATCAGAATATATTGTGCATAGCATGCAGGTAGGTGGATCCTACATTCTTCAGTCTGAAAGACATTACATAATAACCAATGTTACCTTGAAATGCACTAAAGGAAATGGAATCTTCTTCCATGGGGGGAACTTTGGATGATATAATACACAGAATACCCACCCTTTAAGAAGAGATCATGGAATCCAATAGTAGAATTGATCAACAGCTTTGTCACAGGGAGGGAAAAACCATCCTTCAGATAGTAACGGTTAAAATCACAGAAGTCATTGCAATCTTTGATATGTGAATTATTTTTCTAGATGGGAATGATATTGGCCAACCATTTGGGGCACATGAATTCCTTAATGAAGTTGTCCTCTACAATCTTGTCAACTTCAACCTCAACCATGGTTCTGGGGGAATGGTGCATCTTCCTGGGAGACTACTTGAACCCATGGTGACTTACTGGGAGACCAAGGTGGTGGATTGAGACTCGGGGATCTAATTTTGTAATCTTATCATATCTTTAGGAGAATTCATCTCAATGATACTTCATGAAATCCAAAAACTATTGTTTTTCTCCCATATGTATAGCTACGATAATCAGTTTTAGCCTTGGGATTTTCTCGATACTGAGATTCACCTGCATCAAATCATCGATGGTAGAAGAGACACCCTCCTCAAATGTGGGAGGATAGTCTTTAAAATTATCTTCAACATCCAAAAAATGTGGATCATCATCAATGTAAAATTATTTTGGGTTAACTACCCCTCATGGAATGTTGGTGATTGACTGATTGAAAGTGGAATTTTTATATGGAGACTCATGTAGTACTACAACCATTTCTAAACAATCTATTGATCTAATACCATCCAGGCTTTTCCTAAGGTGTCCATGCTTTATAATATAAAAGGAGTAAGGGAATGTTGGTTTGAGTCAGTTTGACCACGCTCGGAAGAACATACTGGTATGGTGTATAACTATTTCCAGGGAGCAGACATCCCGAGGCCATATAGGGGTAGGGGTTCTGGTATCAATCGAGTCTGGTTCATATAGTAAAATGATGCGTTCCTTTGATGATCATTGTACGTGGAAACATGTCTTATCCTTGTATCAAAAATGAAAAATCAGTGTCCTAGGTCTGGGTTTTTGGTTTCCATCTAGTAAATTAGGAGGATGAATGCATCATTTTAATTTGTCCATGGGTTATCTAAAAGAGTGGTGTCCTCTACCTCATTGTTTTGAACAAACCTTTCCTTGCTCTTTCAATAGTATATGTATATATAGTAGGATTTAAAATAGGTAAATAGAAATACATCACCTAGAGGTACAATCACTCAACCATTAAGCGAGTAATTGAGGAACTTCTGATATGAGGAGGTAACTGCCACATACAGTTGGAGCAATGGTATATCCATCAATGCATTATAGCTGGTGTCTTGTGAGTTGACCATGAATTCAGTACCAGAAACCAGGACACCGAACTGGGTACTTAGAAAAATATTCCCACACAACCTCTAAGGGGTTTGCCATAACCTTGAATCTTTAGGCCAGAGGGATCCGTATCTGATCAAAAAACCCTAGCTTACGGAGCAACTAGGACAGGATGAGATTCATATTCGAACCTATATTGAAAATGAAATGATAGACATACATGCCCTTAAGCTAGACTATGACATAAAATTGTAATATGTGTCTCTGTACATGGAAGCCTTCATCTTCTCATGAGAATGAGATGACACATTGACATTATACATGATCGGTTACCTCTATGTAGAAGACTAATGTGGCCAGAAACATTATTTCAAATTGGAGGGGGTTTCTCAAAGAATTTTCAAGGGCCTCAAACATATCTTCTGACCATTAGAGATCCTCAAGAATAAATACCTTTTCAAGAATTATGGAAATAAGATTAAGCATATCATACTTCCAGGCTATGCCCATATTTCATTTAGTAAGGATTTTCACTACAAGTGGAGGTATAATAGGTATTGTTTGTCAAACTGATGGATTCTTGATGAAGTTGGAAATATCCCATTTCTCACTAGTTGAACCATGAAAGATGAATATTGACTGATCAGATGACTTCAGTATGGAAATATCTGAATTCAAATTATCATTATGCAATAACTATAGCTCTAAATGATCTTAAAGAAAAAACATAAATAGACATGATTATGATAAGACATGATGAGAGGACTACGTGTGTAGAGCTCTACACTGAATCCACTGTTTGGTCTCGATAGAATAAAATACTTGGATAGAGGCAATGGCCTGAGCATTCTGTAAAACCATGTATCCATGGTTACAACGACAATGGTATTGTCCAAGAAAATTAGGAGGGCCTTCAGGATTCTCCACATTGATAGGAACCATGTATGAGATAACTAGCTCGACTGTATTTACCAAGGAATACCTTTGGACATCACTTGAGGAATCCTCCATTACAGGCTGAATTCTTTGGGAAAATACCATTTTGGGGGAATGATGTCACCAAGGGTGTGAGACAATATCAGTACCAGAGAAAGGATATGTTTTCTCTTATGCTGTTGGTGCCTTCTCTTCTGAGAGGTAGAAGGATGATATGTGGACAGACCAGTAGTAATTGGGAGATATGTATTGATTTTGGGAGGCTTAGGCTGATTCAGGTGGGTATAGATGATGCTATGAGTGTGAGAGACTACTTTACGATCCATCTAGTCATCATATTTCTGATACCCAGAAATATAGATCTACTGCCATTCACCTTCATTGTCATTGTTTATATTTTTGGATACACACTCCACCTGCAACATGGTTGGATCCAACCAGACCACATTATTGAAAAACTAGTCATGAATCTAGTCCTTGAACAAATATCACTACTTGAGGTTATGTCCAAGGAATTAGTGGTAGGGGAAATAGTTAGGTATTTCAATGAGATCTACATCGTGAGATCTTTTGTATTCTAGAAATAATAGGATCCCCTTATCCACAACACTATGAAAATAGACAGGGGACCTAATCTTCTTTGAATGATTAGGTCTAGTTTCTCCTATCTGGAAAGGGGAGTCTAGAAGCATGGCCCTGATGGGGAGTTGGAGCCTAATGAGGAGGCTGAACCTCATTGTCCCACCTTGGAGGATGTGGTGCATTATGTGTGGCGCCTACCAATTTTGAGGCAGGTGATGCTGAACCTGAGGTTGAGGCCCTCATCAAGGCTTTAGAGGAGGCTCTTTATAGAGAAACTCTAGCAGGTTGGGGGAATATACCTGTGCAGTGATAGATATATCAACCTTGGATGTTATTCATTAAATGGATGTGGTAGGCAATGAGAACACATTCTTGACTTGATCCAAGAATTCTTCTATGTGTTGTGATTTATTATAAAAATCCAATAATCCACATGGGATGTTTTTGGTGAAAAGAGAGGGAGCCATTAATATATTCACATTCAACACAAAAATCATCAAAAAATACTCCTAATAAAGTGAAATATCTAGTGAATACATGGGTCCCTTCCATCAAGAGATAAAGTCTTCGGTGTGTTCATACAACATTTGCATGCACTGGAAGAGGCCAGTGATACAAGACTTATCATTGGTGGAGCAAAAATGATAAGGAAACTACAAGAAAAGATTCTCCCAATGATCTCAAGACCTGATGGGTAGCTGGCTATACAAGATGAATGTGGCCCCTTCTAGTGTTAGAATGAAGCACCTGAGCTTGGCAGCCTCTGGCTACACTGCAATTCCCTAGATGATCCCACACATTGAGATAAAGAGGAAAAAATGATGTAGTGGGTCACCGGTTCCTTTTATGGAGGATAATATAGGATTCCAAAATATTTGGGGTGTCATAATATCATCTACCCATGCTGGATATGGCTTACCATTAGGTGGAATCACTACTTGTCCGGTTTCAAGGGTCTCGAGTCATGTGATGTGATAGGCCATCAGAGCATACTAGAAATAGATCCTGTCTTGGAAAGAGTCAATGAACACATGCATGTTTATGGTTTCATCAACAAGTGAAGTGGGCCTAGAGGCCGGTTGAAGGTACCAAGGAGTTACTAGAGGTACAACCTGAATGGAAACCTACAAGGCTATTGGGGGAACGGCATGTGGAGCCGTTGGGAGAGGTTCTTGCGCATCTTGGGCAGATTTGGTGATACATACTGCATCCAAATTCCATAATCTCTATCATCTATCCTACAAGGATATAAGGGGTTGTGTACATAAATGGGAGGAAATTCTCCCAAGGAAGCTTCTACCTGCTCCTGCTACCCAGGTATAGGATGATTGTGATCATACAGTGGATCACCATAGTCTGGTCATTGCTCTGTAGCACACTCAGCAAGTATATTGTCAATAACATTATTTTTTTACACAATTTTTTTGGCCTAATGTGGCCTTCTTGGGATCATACTCTATCTTCTACAATAAACCATAAGGGTATGAAGGCTTAACAGTCCCAGTGTTCCCTTTCCCTTGTTGGGGTCCCGACTGAGAAGTAATAACTCGGCAGGGTCTATAAGGCCATGTAAGTGTCTTTGATGGCACGTGACAACACCTGGGGGATTCAATAGATGGGTTACTATACCAAGTGGTAAGTTTTCATCAATGATTACTACCACAATTTCCATCTATATGATATCATCCATGTTCATGGTGATGAATCTTGGTGTCTTATCCTCAATATGACTGAGCAGGTCTGGATGTCATAGGATCGGGATGAAATGGGGGGAATCATAATATCGCCAACAATGGATTTGGAAGTGATGAGACACATCCTCAAGAACTCAGAGGAGCATAGTGAAAATCTAAACACATCATTTCTAAAGTGCCCAATGATGATCGAGAGATGCAGGGTGCTGAGCCACAGGTAGTATGGATAACTCGAAAAAGTGGAATTACTGGAAGATGTGATCAAAATGTTACTGGATTTTTGGGTAAGGAAATTGATGATGAAGGAAATGGATGTTCTTCATACAGATTATTTAGACGAAAAATTAATTTATATTGGGTATGTAGTTCTGATATGACGAAGTCTGAAGTAGTGATTTCCCAAAAAATCTTGGGAAGATGTCCCACTACGAGAATTTCCCACAAACTCCTTCATTCAAAATTGGCATCCATTCCTTGGTTTCCTCATTATTCTAATGGGGGTGGTTACAGAACAGATAATGACACTAATATAGATCGATTTGGTGGTGGGCTGGTTGGTGGAGAGTATAGTGTGTGAGCTGATAGACCACTACGCACTGGGATATCACATGAGGACTGTACTAAGTGCCTCACCACATCCATGTAATATGTGATATCCATAGAGGCTTCTAGTGTTAGGGTGGTAGTTAATAGTTGAAAATTTGAGTAATTCTCATTTTCCACTAGTCCCAAAAAAACACTTTATGATCTCTAGTTGAGGAAGATAATTATAATAGGGATGACAAAATGGACTGCATGGAATGACCCTAAAAGGGACTCAACTCTTCCTCCTTCTACACATATCCCTGAAGAGTTTCAGGGATCTAGTGAATTTCAATTTTCCAAATAATGAATCTTAACTTCCTAGTTCATACCTCATACATTGGTGTAGAGGATCGAGGCGAAAGCTCCATCATCGAATCACACTCTGCTTCAGAGTTTGAAAAGTATACATGAATGATATTGATCTAGAGCTGCGATGGACTCTTCCTTCAGTAGGGATAGTTTTCCCTTATTCCTTATGATGGTTCACCAGGGAAGGTAAATCATTGAAATAGGGAGGACATTCATGTGGGATGATTCTAGAGCAGGGACATCCTCTGATGGAGCTGGTAGGAATGTGGGTGAAACATAAATGCCTGATGTCATCGGAGTGAGAAGGACCTCCATTCTGGGCCCTAACAAGGACACACAGAGGGCCTCCATATTGGTTGAGAGAGTTTGGGGAGGATCCTCTTGTGTGTGATGGGATGTTATGGGAACCCTGGAAGATGTAGAATGAAATAGGGTAGAACCCCCATGATGAGTGTAGGTCAAGCAGGGAGGACCTCCAAGGTTTGTAGTGTTGGAGAAGGGAGGACCTCCACTACAGATGGTAAGGACATGGAGAGGTCCTCTATACCATCCAAAAATGGTATGATAATGACCTATGTACTGGTTGGAAATAGTTGTATGAGTGGGGACTTTATAATGACCTAGATATACACATGGAGGACCTATGTGTTGATTGGTTACGAGGTGAGGAGGACCTTTGTGTTGATAACCTAAAATATGGGGAAAATATCCATACATGGAATCATGGGATCTGGGAGGAAATCCATGCGAGGAATCAACCATAAGAAGTGTACCTCCCCCTGAAAAGAAATTGTACATGGAGGGCCTCTTTACTAGATCTGGATGTCATGGGTTGGCCATGATAACTGTTGCTCATACTGAAAACTAGAAGAGTCAACCTGGCCTACTCACGAGGTGATTGGGGTATCAATCCCTATTGGGAATATATATTCCCCTAATATTTAATAACAAGGAGATGATAGTATGTATCATTGGTGGCATGAGACACTACATCTGTAAAAGATGGTGCCCCCTGGTGGGCGTCTTCTTGAGCCTGCACCCGAATTTGATGTCGGGTCAGCCAAGTCAGGGCTGGTGGAGAAGGGGTACAGACCACACATTCCATAGATTGAAATACTATCTAGCTATGTTGACCCATCCTTTTGGTAGCCTTACTTTTTAGCTCTTTGGAAATGGTTAAAGATTGGATGACTCGGGTGTCCCTTACCTCGTTAGTGTAGGGGAACGGGACGTAGGAACATTTCAAGGCGAGGCTCCTGAAATGGTTGGACGTCAGAGTGGTGAGAAGTGGCTCCCAATATAGACCTTCAAGGTTGTGGTGACGGTGGGGCCTAGAAGACTGCAAATCTTGGTGGTCCATGTCCCTGGTTAGGGTGAACCTTCCAGTTCACACCATTGAATAATATTATAAATCACAATCATTTCGATAAACTCTAAGGGTGAGAAGGGTAGTGGTTTCTCTTTTGACGTGGTTTTGGATGATATCATCATATAGGTGGGGCTATGTGTTATTACCATATTGGAGTTACCTCTTCCCCTGTATGTATGTGTGGGAGGCAACTGGTTTCTTATAACATGGGTACATCAAAGATAAAATATTCAGTTATTAGCATAGATAGTTGGAAAGCAGTTCCCAATTCCCTATCACCATTCAATCGTCCAGGGATTGATAGAAATAAGCACGCTAATGATATCACAGACTAGAATTCCCAATTATTAACTTCCCCAAATTTTGGTGACTTTCAAGCCATACCGACTATTTTCTTGGCGGGACCTGGCACCAGATGACTGGATCTGGTGACACATTTATCTACTGATGTCTCGAACACTACTATTCCCCACGGTCGAAAGAAAAAAAATTCATGTCGGGTTAATACTTAATATTTTCAATGCTTTTTCCCTGGTGTTCCACCTAGAATCATCATAATCAATGAAAACTGCTTATGTTTCCTAACAATCCCACTTTCCAAAGGTGTGAATAATTCATCAATTCTTTAGATATGTATACTCCTTGATCAAAATGAGATGATGGGATGTCAGTTCTTCCTTCTGTGGATTCCTCCTCAAAACCCATCACCTAGTATGGGTCACACTCATATATTAAGACATTGTTCATGAACGTCATTCCCAGTTCCATCTCTTTGTGGATGCTGGGTAATTACATTACTTCTTCAGGACATTCCATATGGTAAAGATAGGGTAGTAACCTTTAGTCTGGGATGTAGTCATGTTGGGAATTGCTGGCATGTTCGGACACTGTAACCTTGGTAGACCTTAATTATCCCTTTTATGAGGGATTATAGAGGGCATAGAAACCAGAGGAATCCCACATCAAGTGTGGGGAATCTTTTTCCCGAGGCATGTCTGCAGGGTTTTCCTCAGCTTCCCTTGTTTAACACTTGGTATGTCATGAGTTTAACATTTGGCAGAGATGGTTTAGACTAGTTGGAACAGTTATGTGAGTTGATTAGATGGGTATATCCCCTAAAGTGAGCACTTGTATGGTTTACCAGATCGATGGATCAAAACACCCAATGGGGACAGACCTGGGATGACATGTCTTAAAAATTGAAGGCTTCACACCATGGAGATGGATCTGGACACCACAAAGGGTGGATAATAGGATGGTGGTTCCCAAAAAAATGGAAAACTAATATTTAATATTGTAGGGGACTAAACCAAAGGGAGGTATCCTACATACCATGTCAATAAGATTGGGATAAAAACCCATGTTGTTTAAGGGGTGATTTGGGGAATACACATGGTTAGCTACCAAGATAGATGGAATGAGTTCACCAAGTTGTGTTGGCCTGTGTAAAATCCGAATAAATATAGAAGAGGCATCAGAGGGTAAGGATGAATTAGATGGAACCGATGTAAATATGATACTTCTAGGCTTGTACCCCAGGGTGGTTTCCTACGTATCCTAAGCGTTAGGAATCAAATTCCATGTAGTTCTGAATGGGGTGATGAGGCAACTAAGAAGGCGACTCGTGATAAATGGAGTGCATAGAAATGAATCTGAAGGAATTGAAACTTCCAAATTGGGGAATGATATTCCTATGACACAAAGTCTCAAGGGAAAAACTAGGATGGGAAATTAATGATGATATTGAACATTAGAGAGGAATCCTACATTCCCATAATGGATCAAAGTCTACATAGTTCACCAATGGGGCATAGAATCAAGGTGTACACAAAGGATAGTGACCCAAACACATGATATGGATTACACGTGGTTTTTATCCCATCATAAGAGGGGCAATCTTGGTTGTAGGAGTATTAGTTTTGTGGGGATTATTCTTGGTTAACTTCCCATGTCGATTAGAACACCCTAGAGTGGAAGATTCAAGTGATTCGTCCCAAAATTGGAAAGTATATCATCAGAGGGGGTAAATCCCTTAGGAGGGAGTACTAGGGTTTACCATAGGTTAGGGTTGGACCTCATAGTGGAATCCTATGTATCCTAGTATTTGGGAATCAAAACCCAAATAGTTCAAAGGGGGATATATTTTTATATCAATAAGGATGAATAAACTGACATGAATGATTCGGGACAAAGGGGTTTTGGGGAGTGATGGGCTTGGACCTCATATGGGGTTCCTATATACCTAAAATGGTTAAAAGTCCATGTTTTTTGGTGGGACATATAGTCTAATGTCCCAAGGGATGACTGGTTATATAGATTATCCGTGGTTAGAATCCCATGTAGGATATCAAAGTCACTGTAAACTCTAACACCACATGAGTCATGCTCGGTGTGAGAAACAAGAGGCAACAATGTACTCAACGATCATGTCACCAATGGTGTGGCCACCAAGGATGGTGTGGGGATTACACATGGCTAGTGGACCAAGGAGATGGAGATTGTGACTTACTCTAGGTGGAAAGCTCGGTGAGGGTGATCTGATATATGTGGATTATATGGCCATCGTATTGGGAACACCATATCAAAGTATGTTGGGGATTAAATGAAGATGGACTGAGATGGACATGGTGAAAAAGACCAATGGGACAGAGGAGTAGGAGAGTGCAAATTCTCATTTATCCTTAGAGGAAACAAAGGATTTCCACACATGTGGAATCTAATAGTTTAACCTCCTTCATATGGGATGAGGGTGTTTTTAGTTTAATGTCCTGCAGCTCAGATGAAGAGCACACAATCCCCATCCCTAGGATTATATAACTTGTACCAACCCACAATTGGGGAAAAAAGACACAAAAAATTCTATGTAAAAACAAGGTGGAGGAATGGTCACTCAAAGGGATCACGTTAGTGTGGATATGTGAAGAAGCAATAGCCATTACCGTGCCTATGCGAAGAAGCAAATGGCATGGTAGTGCTATATGAAACATCAAATGAGGAACCATGAATTTACTTCATATAAACCTATAGGGATACATGGGAGAAGGGTGCACGAAGAAGAAGTCATAAAAATTATGGGATTCATGAAGCTCTAGAGCTTAGCCAAGTGAAAGATCATCACCAAGGATAGTGCTTTGTAATGAATAGTGAAAAGGACCTCCATGATGGGAGGATCTTTGTGAATCATGATGACCTAGTTGAGGCATGGAGTAAACATGTTCTTGGAGGGTGCTCTGCAAAGGATGAATTCTCCTCAAAGACCCAAGTACCAAAAAGGGACTCTTAACTTCACGATGAACATAGGGATTTGTGAAGAAAATATCCACTTTTTGTGTAGGAATGTTGGAGTAATGGGAAAGCTGGTTCACAGTGCTTTTGTACCTTGGTGGTGTATTCTCTCACTAGTTCGCAGAGTGAAGGGTGCCTCATAGATCAAGAGATCAGATGGTGTTAGGCTAGGGTATTGATCATTTGAGAGGGGTGGGGAGGGGGGGGGTCCACATATATATAGGCACTGGGTGTTGCGATGCTCCAAGGGTGTACCATGAAGGAAATGGAAATTTGTAATCAGAGGCCACTCTGTTGGACTCATAGAGGCTTCCATCATTTCTCACTAGTGGTTGAAAACATATCCATGAGGATCGCAGAGGCTTCTATCATTTCTCTATGGTGATCAAAACATTATCCATTGGGACCACATAGTCATCCATATTTTCTTTTTAGTGGTCCCGTAAGAGTTTGTTTTATCTTCTTTGTGCCTTTCGTGGTGATGAATGGATTTGAAAATGTGCATCGCGAGGTAGACCCTTTGGTGGATTTTATGCCTTTTCTATTTAATCCTCGATTTCAAAACCAAAATATATAAGTATATTTATATAAGATATGTCTAATAATATATATTTTAAATTAATTACCTTTAAACACATATAATTCATCTTGAACCAGAGGTAAGGATTTCACGTCTAACTTTTACTTCTGTGAGACATACACCATATTCAACACATATTCCATTGTGTGGTGTATAAAATTACAATTTTTATATTTTATATCATGAATTTGTCACAATTCATTTAATATATTTTTTTCTTTTGTGTTATTTATTTCATTGGGATTATAAATCAAATGTTACCAAAGTGGTAGTAGTTTTTTTCACAATCTCATCATCATCCAGGATTTTTTTTGTTTAAGTTACCTTTTTGGGAAATATTTGATATTTCTTAAAATCAATATATTTTTATATCCACATGAAATTCATGCAATCTTTCAAGTCATATTACCATTTGACCCTCATTGATACATAATATGATTGATAAAATTCTTTTATGAAAATCCAACTTTATTCCTCTCTTCATTCGGAAATCTATTTTCATAAAAATAAATATTTAGTAAAAAAAATTTAAAAATGTTTTAACTTTATCCAAATGAATTATTAATCAAATTTTTATTAATTTTTAATGTTTAATTTTTTTTGAAAGGAATATTCATTTCTTTTTCAAAATAAGGACAATCTGGATTTTTATAAATATGTTAAATGAATTATTACTTTAATGTGTATGATTATTTTTGAATTTCACACCATCATGTCCCCAAAAGGTTTTTAATATTGTTTTATAAGATTCATAAAATCTTTTCAAATAAATTTATTTTAAATTTTTTTAAACATTTTATTTAAAAATCTGATTTTCAAAGTTCAAAGTATATTATCAACAAGTAGGTTTTTATGTTATTTTAATGGTATTTCTAGTCATCGATAACATAAACCATTTATTTTAATTATGCTCTAATTGGTATATGTTGTATTGATTTCATAATTTTTCTTTAATTTGATGGTTTATGATCATTCTAAATAAACATGTATAATTTTATTACAATTCAATATATTATTTTGAATTGTTTCTAATTATGTTTATTTTTATTGTGTAAAAATTATTATTTCATATGTTAATTTTTCAATAAAATGGTTTATATTGGTTTTTCTTCACCCATTTTATGTTAGAATTGAATTTTACATAGAATGTGATTGTGGAGTATTAGTTATAGATAGCCCCATGATCAGTCGATAGGCCCCATGAGACAAATTAGTTTTCCAAATCTGATGGGTTTCGAACCATACATTTAAAATGTCTAATGGATGGTCATGATATTGTGGATAATATGTATGGAATTATGAATTTAATCATGACGATATTAGTTATTGATGTCCATGTGATAATTTTATTAGTAATATTATATATGGATATGTTCCATGATTATGGGATTTTTTTTCTTCATTTGATAAAAATTTATATCTTCCATATTATGCTCAGTTTATTGTTTTAGTGGAATTTTTTTAGTTATTTACCATTCTGTAAGGATTATGTGTATTTATTCATGATATATTTCTCTACATGAATACTCTAACCAAGAATTATAACTCACCCATTTTTTATGTTTTATTTTACCTGGGAATCCAGGAAGTGTATCATGGTCGATATGTATGGATACACTATACCGAATAATGAAGTTGTCAACGAAAAATCATAGTGCATTTTACATTTTATATTTTAATTTTAATCTCAATTATGTGTGTCAATTACGGTGGATACTAAACTATTCTTTCCTTAAGTATGTGATTCATTTTCTATTATGGAAACGTAATAAATTAACCACCGACTCTGGGATACTGGGGTCGAGGTCTTTGTTGTTTGTATTAGAGGAAGTTCACTAGAAAATCAGGATTAGATTTTGGAAAACCAAAATTAGGGAATCTAACCTTATAGTAAACATTTATGATAAGTGTATAAGAAAATACTAATGTTTTAAAGATATATATTATGTTGTTTTTCATATAATGTATCCTTTTATGGATACTACAAGTGGGTGTGGTTATAGCATAGATGTATCTAGGGTAAATAATTTTGAAAAGTTCATGTCAGGCTTGAATCGAGTGTTATTTTTACATGACAATAAGAATTAATTTTCACCTCGGTTGAAACTCTAAGGGGACATTGTTAGTATAATTAAAATTTTATTTATAAAACATTATGAAAGATATTGAAAATATTTTTTTTATTTGGAATGCCTCCTAAAGAATCCATGTTTAGGATTCTGAGATTAGCAATGACTACGAATTTAAATTTAGGTTTAGTGTTTCAAGTGTTTTGGGATTGAACATAATGATACATAATGTTATGATCTAATCCTGTTTATGAAATTTTTTAGAAATGAAACATAGAGGAAGTAATGGGAACCATATTAATCCACCTAATCCAAAGATTAAGAATTATCATTTCTTTGATAGGAATAATTAAATATTTTGAAAATAACTATTCTCCCAAACATTATCATCATATGAGAAAATATTATCAAGTTCTATACAAATACGAAAATAATTATTTATGTATTATAGATTTATAGGGAAGAATGATAGGAATAGGGAAATAGAGAAAAACATACAATGTGATGAATTAAAATAAGGGTTCTCCCATATGTGATTATTTTGGAATGAAACACACAAACACATTCTGGAATGGAATGAGATATTTATAAAAGTTTATTAAGAATGGCCACCATGTTCTTGAGTAAAGGGGAATTAAATAAGTTTACAAAATGAAATGGTTTAACTATAAGTTGATGGAACACTATGAAATTGAATTATCCAAGAATCAAGGGAATATACATCAGAATAAGTAAAGGGATAAATGTCCAAAACATGATATTACTAAAGATGAAGTGTTATGATTAATGTTATTGTGCTTGTATTCATGAATTATTTCTAGGAGTGTTTTTTCAATGATATTATTTTTTTAATAATTATAAAACGTACAAGGATTTTACTACAATACATTTTTAAGTTTATAAGTGCATATATTGAATGAAATCGGTGACTATAAGAATTGATTTATCATAAATTCTGTATTTTTAAATAACAAATTATTAAGGGTAGATAAACCCTCATTCTTTATTGATATTGAGATAATAATGAAGTATTGTAGACTATAAAATTTGTATGAAATGTTATTGTTTATGTTATCTTTTATGAATTTTACTTCATGTTTTAATTTAGGGAATACATTCTAAAATTTGATATTTTATTTTGGGAAGAATGCATGTTTTCATTATGGGTTTATAGTGATAAAGGTATTAAAACATTTTTAATGTGACATTAAGAAAAACATTATATTTTCTGAGGAATATAATGTTGATTTCGTTATCTTATTTCTAATTTTTTGGAATTTTAATTTTTATAGGAAAATCAGGGATGATTATTAGGTTAAAAAATTATGAAACACATTATGCTTAATTTGTGGAGTTACTATTATGGTATTAGAGATTAATGAATTGTATTGGATAACTCTTTTTTAATTTTTTGGTTTCAATAAATACATGAGGAAAATATTGTTAATCTTTAGTAGATATTATGATATATTTAAAGTCAATTTTAGAGCTTCATGAAAAAAACACATTCGATATTAATTTCATGGACTAAGATATGTTGCACAAGCAATGGATGAAATTATTCCTAATAATATATTAATTAAATATATATTTTTTGTTATATATCATGATAGTAAAATAATTATTCAATTTTTGTAAAGGATATTGATATAAGCATTTTAATGTATTTATTTCATATATCAGGAATCAAATGTCCTTTAAACACGTCAATTTTTTTTGTTTCATTATCTTATTAACTTTACATAGACCTTTGAATTTTGTTTGATCAATTATGTTTGTCACTCACAATAATTATTTACACTTTTATTCCATGTCCATATCTTTGCTTCCCACAATTCTTCTCCAACATGGAAGCCTAGTTATGTGTTATTCTAGCAGAAATTGTTAATTATATTTATTTTTTTATCGGGAGGATTATTTATTAATCATTTTTATTATGAGATATTCTGATAAAGGTATTTCCAAATGTCAACCCTTTAATTTCTAAAAATAAGAATAAATTTTGAGGAAATAATTTATTTCTTTGTGGTAGAAAGTAACATCCAATTTTTTTAAAAGATTTACTTTATCTTAGATAGTGTATATAACAAACAACATAATTATTAGAGAATAGTATAACACAGAAATAATTTGTGAAACATTTATTTTAAATATATTCAATCTATTTGATAGCTTGTGATATAGAAAACTCTGGCCTTAACTGAATCAAGATAGTCTCTTAGAATAATATTTTTTAATCAAGACCATTATAACCTAGAAGTTAAGTTGGAAGATATGAATAGGGATAACTAAATTATAAAAAATTTACTGTGTATACATCTATTAAATAAATTCAGTGGCTATATATTTATTATAAGTAAAATAAGATCAATATTAATGATAATGATATTTTTTCATAAAAACAATTGTTTTTGTGGAGTTAGATTAGTCATGCTTTAAGAAATTATTTTGGAATTAAATTTTTATGAATATTAAAAAATTTATTTGAAAAAATAAACTTCACTTTTGATATCTAAATGATTAAATTGTCACCGTGTTTATTTTTTGGAATTATTTGGAAAGGTAATATTTTTGATGAATATTGAAAAATAATAATTTTTATTTAAAACTGTATTTTCATTCAAATTATTTACAAAGTTAAATGTTATTTTAAAATATTTTTGAAGTAAAATTAGTTTAATTATAATAAAATTTAACTAATTTAGTAAATTTTAATAATTTTGATAATTATTTTTTATTTAAACATTCAATACTTATGAGCATTTCCTTTTTTAAAACACATATTTCATTGCATCTGTGGTTTAATTTTAAATTGTGTTTTTCCACCTATGTGAGTTGAATTTGGAAAAATAGATTAAATATTTGGAAAATATTAATAAATATTATCTAATAAATAGTAATTAGTTTTTTACCACAATAAATAGTGAAAACATTAAAAAATAATTACTTTTGCTAAGGTAAAAATGGGATTATCAGGTAGTTAAACTAAGATGATAAGTGTTACAAATGACCTATGAAATTTTACACTAATTTTGATGAAAATATGTTGTCCCTATAATCTATATGGTTTGATAAAGATCCATTTTTTGTGTCTTTTGGCATGAGAATAACATTTTTAACACTTTATCTTTCTAAAAATCTCATCTGTGCCCTCTCCCCCACTAATAAAAAGCCACCTATTATCCATTTTCACACATAAAAATAAATTTGATTCAGAACATAGCAACCAAAATACATTTCATAATTCCATATAATAAATCCTATAGGCCTTATTTGTAATGGGGATTCCTACTATGAAGGTCTTAGGTATACACCTAAAGAGGCTCTCTAAAGAAGTGTTAAAATTCTTAAACAAGGATATCTATTTTATTTCTTATTCCCCACCATTCAAAACTTTTTCAAATTTGATAATATAATTTTAATTAAATGTCTTGTATACATTGATTTTATTATATTAATTTCATAACCATGATCCATCTCCACTTCTATCAAATTGGAAACAAAACCATCGATCTTGTTTGTAGAAGATTACCACCTCACAAACTGACATAATTCTTTTTCCACAACCACATTTCAAGGATGGATATAAGGATGTGTTGAACATATTTATATGATATTTAATTAATTATAATACTTTTTTAATTATTATATCACATATAACCTCTTAAATTATATTCCATGGGGGATAATATAACACCACTTGTGTGTATAGAAGGCATTCTCATCACGAAATGATGTGATTCATTTTTCACATATGTTTTAAAATTAATGAAGTAAGATTAAAGTAAATTAATATATGTGATATTTATAATATAAAAAAACTTATTTAAATATAATATGTCATATAAACGTTTCACATCCTATCCATTAGAAAACAATAATTCCACTCATGTACACATGTGGAGTAACGTCTCCACGTAGCGATGTAAATGTTTTTCATTTTATTTTTAAATGGATGTTAATGAGGACTTATTTTATTAATATAAATTTTATATATGATTATTTTCTTTAATGATTAATTAATATTTATATTACTTTGTTTTCTATCCCTTTAGAAGAATGGAAACAATGTTCATGAGTATATACGATCGGTCATCTCCATGAAGGGTGTACTACTTTTTTTATCCATAACATTAATATATTAATGTAAATAAATATATAATCACTAATATCATGGTTAATATTCTATAAAATATTTAACCATGACCATATTAAATTAAATAATATTACTAAGCAAAAACATACATAAAAAATGAAGCAATTATAAGCTGAAATAGTGATTTTAGAAATGAAATTTTAATAATTGAGAGATAAAAGAGTATAAGTAAATTTTTATTGTATTATATATATGAGTATTTTAATATAATATATTAAAAATAGAAATTTATTTTTTTATATATGAGTTTCTGATTCATACGAATGAAGTTGAACCTGAGGTAAGGGTTTCTCGTTTCACTTTTACATTCATGAGATGTACACCATATTAAACACTTATTCGTCCGAGTGGTGTATATACTACCCATTCTGATATGTTATATATTTAATATATTAACATTCATGTAATTTAATGTTTTATATGATGTTATTTTTTCATGGGTATTTTTATTCAAAAGCGAACAATGTGTTATGGGCTTATTTCACAGTCTCATCATTATTTAGGATTGTTTTTATTTTTGCCTCCAATAGTAGAATTAATTTATATTTATTAATATTAATATTTTTTAACTGTTATGGTTATTAATGATTTTTTTAAATAATAAATACTACTTTTTTCACAATATGGTACATAAAATGATTGATAAAAATGTTTTTAGGATAATAAGAATTTATTTTAGTATGTCAAAAATTCATTTTCATCAACATCACTGTTTTATAATTTTATTAAAATCATTTTTAACCTTATAAAAATGATTTTTAAATTTAATTTTATGCATTTTTACTTTTTAAAAATTTTTATGAATAGAATCGTCACATTATTTTTAAAGAAAAACATTTTTTGATTTTTTAGAAAATGCTAAATGAATATTTTTCTTTATGTTTATGAAATGAAAAGAAATTCTGACCAAATTAACCATTAATTTTTTTAAATATTATTTATTGAGTTTCACAGGTTATTTTCAATGAAATTTATTTTCAAATTTTTTTGATAAATTATTGTTTTGAATGTTGATTTTCAAAGTGAAAAGGTAATTTCTATCAATAATGTTTTGAATCACTTTTTATGGAATTTAAAGTCATCAACAAAAGAATCCCTTTATTTTACATGTGACATCCTAAGGATATATTGTATTAATATAATCCTAATTACTTTTCAAGATGATTTATGATCATTTAGACTAATTGTGAAGAATTTTTTTACCAGTCCAATATTATTATGGTTGGTTTATGATTATGATTATTAGATTTTGGGAAGATATAACATTTTGTATGATAGTTTATCAATATGAATGTTTATGTTGATTTATCTTCACATATTTCATACTAATAACACATTAGACTTAGTATGTGGTGGGTGGGGTCTAGTAATAGATATCCCCTCGATCCACATATAGATCCCATGAGATAAATTTGTTGGCCAAATTATATGGGGTTGTACTAAAAGATTTGAACTCTTTTGTCAAAGGACTTGAAGGTATTTTTCTGATGTCCATCATTATTCATTAGCTTATCATGATACTATTTATTGATTTTGATGTGATTATTCGATTAGTTGGAATATCCAGGGATATATGTCATTTTTTAGTGATTATTTATATGGATTTATTTGCTCATAATTTATTTATTTTGTATTATGCTTCATTTATTGATTACATTTAATTTTTTTAGTTGTTTACAATTTTATATAGATTATATTTATTTATTTATGATAGATTTATCTCTATTTTAAACCCAACTTGTCATCTAAGCTTGCCCCTTTCTTATTTTTTATTTTCCAATGGTTATCAGGATGTGTTTTGTGATTGATATAAAAAGATATTATTGGAGGAATAATGAAGTTCTAAAATATAAATCATTTTTAATTTTATGTTTTAAATGGTAATGTTATGTTCATGTATTTGTTTAGGGTTGGAACCATTTTGAAGGGAAGTTGGTTGTTAGGTACTGGAAGAGGTTTTTGTGGCTTGTTTTGAATTTTATTTTCATTCAAAAAACTAATTCACATTGTATATGTTGGTGATTAGATGAAGGAGTACCAAACTATGTTGATTAGACACAAAATTGATAAGAAAGTAAATCAAATATATTTTATTATTATAAACATAGTTTTTGGATGTTGCTGATTTTCAGAATCAAACTATTTTTGGAAAGAATATTTTTATCGTTGTGAGAAGCTGTATCAGAGTATTAATATCTTTAATGTTATTTGAAACAAAATTTGTTGATTATTTGATATTTTGTATGATTTCAATATCATAAAATTTCTAGAAAACAATATATCAATGAATTTTGGATGAAATGGGGATAAAAGGTTTAGTATGTTAAAAGATGTTATGTCATTCCTAATGTTCTTAAAATAATGAAGATATCATGACACAATTATGTGTTTCTGGTAGAAGGGTGTTTATAAATTTAAAGACATTTAGTTGAGGATCATCAGTTTGAGAACCACCAGATGAAAAAAAATTATCATGTCTTTAATGTTTGAAATTTTATTTTTTAAAATTTCTACTGTAGTATAGACTGACAGATCGATCAGACTGGCCAATTCACTAAACAATACAATTCATTGGATGAAAAATTTAATCGGATCAATAAACAATTGTAGAGAATGTGGAAGAAATATGTTTTTACTGAAACTTTTCCATCAAATTATATATACCATTCATCCATTAGAGGATATTCCAATAAGAATCCACCAGAAATTTAGTTGGTATCAACAAGGAATCATATTGATAGTTATATAAGAGGGAGATCAATGATTTTTGAGAATAAAAATACAGATGTTGTTGGAACTGATGAAAAAGTTAGTGTTTTTGGGACTAATTAATGAGATAATATCTAGTGATTGATCAATCTTATTAAGATAAAAATCATAGTCAACCATTACCAGTAGATCTAAATTTTATTAATTGGGAAATGAATCATTTAACATGCATTAACATTAATACATTGTATGGGAAATATAGACCGATCCATAAAATGCAGGTTAACACTGTTAATGCATCAGAAACCGAGATTCTTCCAATATAGGATCATTGGCTTGAGGTTTTTTTGGAAGAATTACTAAAAAGTTAATTTTTCCAATGTTTCTACTAAGGTGTTTTCAATGAGGGTGTTGAAATATTTATAAGTCTAAAAAATTCATATAGAAATGACTCTTGATTAATTAATCATTTTTAAAGGAATATGATAATGTAACTAATGTTTAATAATGATTCAAGAATCTATAATGTTGACTATTTTCAAAGGTTCAGTTGGTTTAGAGCATCAGAATATAAAAAAAATTAGAGTGACAAACCACATCAAAAAGAAAATTTTCATCAAAATGAAGAAATTTTGGTGAGTTGACGTAGGATAACGTTTTGAGATGTTTTGATAAGTTTTGTGAATAAAAAAATAATTATTAAGCATTGAATATTTCAAAAATTATGTCAAAATGTAATACACATTTGAGATTATGGAAATCTGGTTGAGAAAAAAACTAAAAGGGGTTTCCTTCCTATTCCTTGATTGGTGAACCTATGAATAATTGTTAATGTATGACATACTCTAACAGTATTCACATGTGGGATAAGGAGATATTGCTAAATGTTTTGTGATATAATTATTTGAAAAAAGGTTTTCCAGATTTTGTTTTCTAGGAAAACATCCTAGGCCAATAGATGCGTGAGAAAGAGATTGTGATCAGGTTGTCTGGATCAGACAAAGAAATCAAACTCAATCATCTATAAAATTAAATAAGTGAACAAAAATTGTTTATGGTGAATACATTATTATCTATGTTCATGACAAATGAATTAGACTAATGAATCAGATAGAGGCATTGGACTGAGTTGTCTTATGAATTCAATCAGTATTTTTTCTACCTGTTGTAGGGTAGAAAATTAGAGAATTTTTTTTTAATTATTAAAAATATTGAATTTATTAAAGAATCACAATGACATGTTTGGAAAAAACTAGTGAAGGTTTATTCACATTTTATATCATCTTATTTACATAATTCATGTTAGAAGAAGCACATTCACTGTTGGATTGATCATAGTGATAAAAAAGTGTAAGGTTATATCCTACATGTTTTATACATAGAAAATTATTCTTTTATAATGGATTTTGTTATATTAGATTATTATTAACCATGCCAAGGACTAGATATTCATATTTAGTAATAAGCCTTGTAAATACATGTGTTCTGGTTGATTTGAGAATGTTTTGTTTACATAAAATTCAAATCTGTTCAACATGGTGCAATGTTTTTTATATAGGAATGATAACATAAATTTAAAATATTCCACTAATTTTCCCCTAACCCTCTGATGGATAAATTGATCATGTTTTTCCTATTTCAATTAGTATCATATGGGAGGTTACCTTTATTTACTCGTTCTTGATGTTTTTGAAGAGAGGTTTTTATAGAGAATTACAATTTTTTAAAAATTAAGGGGATTATAATATTTTAGGGAAGGAATTATAATATATTGAATAATATAATACTTTATTATCTTATGTATCTTAGCTATGATGTTTTTGATGCAGCTTCATAAGACATCCCTCATCTTGTTGTAAATGTTTCACTAACATGTGTGGATAAGAAGAATATGGAGAATAATGGAAGATCCAAGAATGTTTTACTCTAATAAAGTTATGAAATTAAATTTCTTAGAGTGAAGGGAGGTTCTATTATGAAAGGTGTTTGAGGGAAGTTATATGAAAGAAATATAAAGGTGAAGAAATCTTTGTTATAAATTTATAGGTTGATTTATGATGATCTCAAAACACTTATGTTTGAATCTTTTGGTGTCATCTTTATAATATTGAATGATATTATTATAAGTATAAGATATCTTAGTGAGAATATATATGATTCAAATTATGTGTAATTTTTTTTAGAATTTTTCCTGACAAGTTTGATTCCAATGTTTAATATTTGGAAGAAATAGATCCTGAAATTCAATATTTGGATCACCTTTATAGTACTCTCATTACATATGAAATGAGAACGGAAAATGTTATAAAAAGAAAACCAATTTTTTTGATGAAATTTCATTCAAGGAATCCTAGAAAGGAAATTCTAATTAGAATCTCAAAGAAAATGTGGTGACTTAGCATCCAAAAAATGATTTTATTGACAATCTTGATGATTTTTGTCCTTATTTTTTACAAATATTAAAAGGGGTTAATGAATGTATTAAGGGATGTTACCCCTAATATGTTTTTAATTTCCTAGAAAAAAATAATGGAGGTGAAAGTGATAAATATGATAGAATGAAAATAGATATTGGATGGTACATAGTGACAAATAAAAATATTTTTCAAAGGGAAGATATAATATATTCTTTAAATCCAAAATGATAATATTTTTTTTCAAAAGATAATGAATATGAAGATAGTGAAACTAAATCCCAGAGTTTTATAGTATTTATTGTAGAAAATAAGATAATATAAATAATTAATGATAAAAATCATGGAATCAATAGTTCTGGAGAAGAGTAGAATATACCTGAATTACTTATAAAAAGAGAGGTGAAAAAATTCATCAAACATTTACTAAGACAATAAATTAAAATCAATAAATTGAAGAAGGAAATTACAATGAAAGAAAAACAAGAATTTATTCATGAATAAAAATCTATCTTACTAGAATATATATATTGTATGAATAAGTATATAAAAAATAAAAGAATCAAAGTTAATATCATGAAGAATTTATGAATGAAAATGAGGAAGATTTCAAACTTATTCAATAATTTTTTTAATTCTCTGATTGAAATTACATGTTTCAAAAAAACTATCATTGAATATGGTGATAGTTTTTTAAGGGTAGTCCTGAGAAGGAAATAAAGAAGGTAACTTAAAAGGTTTAAAATAAATTGAATCTATTGATATGAAGAAGAGGGATGCGAAAGTCAGGTATCTGAAAATAATGATAAAAGATGGAAATTTAGAGCTTTCTAAAAATTCCATGTTTTAAATAAAAATTTCTACCACATATGATTATGATAATGTTGGGATGAAATATGAGCGTAAGAATAATGTTTTGGGAGATGACATGAAGGTTAGGACACAATAATATTCTAGTGTGAATGATTATAATGATGTTGAAAAAAAAATTCACAACTCCGGTCAGTATGAATGTTACATAGGTAAACATTATTTCTATAGTGATTTACAGTATCATGGTTTATTTAGGCATATGAAAAATATGTGTTGGTTTACTAAACTAAATTACAATTTTGACATGAGTTATAGAATTCAATGTTTGAGTGGGATTCAATCCTCTCAAAGGATTACATTTGAGAAAGAAATTTTAAAATTTTAAAATATATTTCAACATATGGAAACTATCCATGAAATATGTGAAAAGCTAATATGTCTTGAAAGATACTCTCTTTTTTTATTATCATCAAAAAACATATTTGTTAATATTTTCAAAAGTCAGATGTGAAGACTGATAAAGGGAAACAAAAATCCCTTGTTGTTAAAACCACACTCAAAGGAAAAACCCTTAAATGACCATAGAGTGTGGATTGTCGGTGTTATTATAATATGAAATGGTATTTAAGTTTTTGAAGAATGTAAATGGTTTTATAGAAGGAACTGTGATGTTTTAAAATGATTGATCTCAAAGAATCAATAGTGTCATATCCAATATTATTTGGAAAGAGAAGTTTAAATCCAAAAATGATTTTTTATGTTGATGGTATGAGACACAATATATTGATTTCTTCACAAAAATGTAATGAATATAATAATGTTTTCTTTAAAAATGTTAGTTTTGTTTTGTAAAGGAGAAAGGTGGAAATGTTTTTGAAAAAGGGCAACACAAAAAGGAAACCTGTTTCGAGTTGGTGAAGATTAGAATTTTTTTTACAAAATCATAATTAAATAAAATAAGTTATGGAATAAAAGGTAAGGGTATATGTTTCATATAAATATGAGAAAGTTATCGATGTAATATAATGTACATGATATTCCTAATATTTCAGGATAATGATATTGGAGTTCCTCAATTTTTCAGAAAGGGATGATTATAAAACCCATGAATAATAGATTTTAAATTTATTGACACAACCCATGTAATTCATTCATTTTGATATTTTTTATCAATGAATAAGAAATCATATTTAATAGATAAGTAATTTATTTGTTTTCATTGATGATTTTACTCACATTACTTGTGTTATGTTTTGGGAACATAATTTATATTCCTTGAAGATATTTAAATGTTTTAGGAGAAGTAATCATTTAGAATTCATGTATTTTATGAATCATTTGTGAATTTATAATGTTGGTGAATACAATAATTAAAATATATGATGTTATATTAAAATAAATGGAATTTTGTATGAGTTTAGTACACAATAAACCACAAAATAATGTTATTTCTGAAACACAGAGTTAGATATTGGTTGATATAGGGTATATAATGGTACCTTAACATGGTCTTTTGAACTAATTTTAGATGCATGAAATGATCCCAATCATTTATATTCATAATTGTTGTTTCTGAAGGAAAATTTCTAATATGAATCCTTTTAGAATGTACTATGATAAAAATCCAAGCATTAAATAGTTAAGAGTTTTTGGGAGTCCATTCATCATAAAGAACTATGGTTGAAATTTGGAATGTTTGATCAGAGAGGCGATGATGGAATATTTCTTAACAATACACTAGATGGAAGAGGATATATATGTTTCAAAAGAAAAAAGAAGAAGAAGAATAGATTTTATTGATGTAGAAGTTCATTACATTTATGAAGAATATCGTTCCAAAACACATGATGATGAGAAAGATAAATAATATTAAATAAATATTGTAATGAAACAAGAGAATAATTATAATAGTGGTAAACAATGAATTTGGAAGAATCAAAATCAGCTATTTCTAGTGATGAGGAACCATTTCATTCATCTCATCCAAGGATGAGGAATTATACAGATTCTCAAAATAATATTGGTTACCAACATTAAAAGTATCAAACAAAAAGAACATCAAAATATGTTACACAAACATTTTTTTATTGAAAAGTTGAGCTACAATATGTTAATGAAGATTTTGAGAATCCCTAATGGATTCATGACATGAATAAAGAGTTGGATCAAATTAATAAGAATGATACATGGGAAAAAGTATCCAAAAAAAATGAAAAAAATGTTATTGGTGCAAAGTAGGAGTTCCCGAACAAGTTGAATGAAGCTTGTGAATTGATAAAAACCAACATAAGGTGGTTCAGAAAGGATACAAAAAAATTAAAGGTATTGATATTTATGACTTTTTTCTCTAGTTCAAATGTTAGAAACAATCATAATATTCCTTTGAATTTCTTCAAAATGACATTATATATATTTTTAGATGGATGTGAAATCATAGTTTCTCAATAGATAACAAGATGTAGAATTGTATACTGAATATACTTTAGTATTTATTATTAAGAAGGATGAAACTTATTTTTATATTTTCAATAAATTATTTTATGAGCTAAAAAAATAATGGAGTTCATGGTATTTGAAATATTATAACTGCTTGAGAAGGTTTAACTTTGTGAAATAAAGAGATGATAGTAATCTATATATGAAATAAAGTCTGGAGATCTACCACATTGTTATTGTATATGTTGATGATATGATCATTACTTGTAATGATGAATGTGATTTTGAATGATTTTATAAATAAATGAAGATTTTTTTGAATTGTCTATTCTTGGTGAAATAAAATTCAATATTTTGTTAGAAATTTAAAATAAAATAAGAGACACAATTTTATTTCTCCAGAAAATTTTGATAACGAACTTATTAAAAAGCGTCACATGGAGAATTAATAAATGTGTTGGTTTTGGTTTGGTCTCGAAACGCCCAACGGTTCTAGATCCGACGATGCGTGGACCTTCGTTCCAAAGGCAGGTGTTCACCGGGTGATTTGGCCAGCGACACTTAAGAACTCTAATTGGTCTAGAGGATGGGAAGTTGGGCTCATCGCACCCTTTTGTGGGGAATTATTTCCTGTTCCGGGACTCTCTTATATATTTAAGACGTATTCACATGTTCATGAATCTTCGGTTTATACCCAAGAATAGTATTCACTGATTACTCCTGGATGGCAATGGTTAGATTGACACAGGGGTTCAGAATCATTTAGGACAGAGGTTTACCATCCCTCATTGAATTAATGACTTTGAAGAATTTGGACTCATTGAGACAGTGCTTGGAGTGGATCAGTGAATTGATGTGAAGATAGTCGGATCGACCGATTCTGGGGCTTGAACCTCAGGGAGTCTTTTTACGTACCCTGACTAGGAGACATAGATCAAAGTCCACATAGTTCGAATTGGGGTGTCGGAGAACCAACGTGAAGGTGGACCCAGGGGTCCAATGCTGATTGGGATTGACCCTTGGGGAGGCTTCCTACGTACCATTCCTTAGCAAGGATCAAAGTCCTCTTAGTTTTCATAGGCATATCGCTTACACTCTGAGGAGGCCCAAGGTGTGGATTGGGGATTACACTCTGACGAGTCCCAAGGTTTGGATTGGGGATTACAATCTGAGGAGGCCCATGTTGTGGATTGGGGATTACACTCTCAGGAGGCCCAAGGTGTGGATTGGGGCTTACACTCTGAGGAGGCCCATAAGAGGATGTCATGGTCAATGCTTACTCTAAGCCCATGTGAGTCATGATCGGTGTGAGAAACAAGAGGCGGCAGGGACCAGATGATCACGTCGCGAAAGGTGCATCCGTGAGAAGTGGAGTGGGTCTTACTCATAGAGCATCCCATAAGGTTGGGGCTTACTCTGAGGTGGATGACCATGGTGACAAAGTGTAGAGGAAGAGGGAAAGAGGTGCTCATGTGCCCGTCACCTCCCTTATTCTTGGTAGAAGTACCAAAGCGCATGGGGGCTTCCTTCTGATTGGTATTTTACTACCCCCCAAAGAAGGGAGAAGTTACCTGGCCCCAACAAGTGGAGGGGTAGAAAGGGGGATCCCGAGCTCAGACTCCACATTACCTTAGGAATGTGAACCTAGGAATGCTTCGGAAATCCACTCAAGGGTCGGAGCAACCCCTTCACCCCTAATTATTGTGGGTATGTGAACTCAGAATGGCACGCTGATGCGCCTGAACGTTACATCACATGGGTCCGGTGGCTCTGGTGGAGGCCCCAGCTTGGGGTCGACGAGTGAGCCTATGAGGGAGTCATGGAGGATCAGGCTGGATTGGAAGGATTTTATCTGGCTCGGGGAACAGGAACTCTGAAGGATTCGGCGGGCCACACCAGGGTATGGGTGGTGGCACCCTTCGTGTAGTAAGGTGCTTCGTAGCTGAAGAGGCCATCCGCGAACCAGGGTGTTCGGCGGACTGATGGGCATCCCGCGAACCATGATGGTTCGCGGAATGGTGAGCATCCCACAAACCAGGGTGGTTCGCGACCTCGGGTTCGATCCGCAAACTAGGGTGGTCCGTGGAATTATGGGAATCTTGCAAACCAAGGTGGTTCGCAGCTTCGGGTTCGATCCACAAAGCTTGGTGGTTCGTGGAGGGTTACATATGAGCAGCGGCGCCCATGGGTTGCACCGGTCAGTGGTCCGTCGGTCGGGGCTTCGTCCGTGTAGGAGGGTCCTACGCGGTGCGGCGGATCGGAAAAGAGGCATTAAATCCCTGGTCCGTGGGGAGTGCATCCACAGAGGGACCATGGTTTGCGGTTTTCTCTTCTTTTTATTATAGATTTGTAGTTCACCAAGTTATTATGTGTTTTTGGTTCCTTATTAGTTCGTTCCCAAGTTCATACATGATCTGGTTCGCGAACTAGAACTTCTGAAATCCTAAGCCTTCCTTCAAAATCCTTCCCCCCGAATCTGATTGATCTCCTCTGAGTCCCCCCAAATCCTCTTCTTCACTTCCCCTACAAATCCTTTTATAGAATGGGGATAAGGATGTATCTATGTTCATGCAGCACCTTTTTTGGAGGCCCAGGACTGAAAACCCGATTCACATATGACTCGGTCAATTTGCAACTCATGGGGGGCATTGAGCACATTTCCCCCGCGAACCAAACGATCTCGGAGAGTGCTTCGCGACCATGAAGGGTTTGCCTCAATTCCATGAACGACAACAGATACTGCTTGGGCCGGTTGACGCGGTCCACAGATGGGGAGGTTCGTGACAATGGACAGGTTCAATTCCTGTTCTACTTCGCGCCCACGGAGGATCTCCGTCTCCATTCCACGACTGAGGCTGGTCCGCAGAAGGGGTACTTCGCCGAACCAGCCACGTGGTTTCATCATTTGGGCCAGTCTTCAGACCGGTTCGACTTCATGCATCCTTTGATTTTTCCCCATTCTTCCCTCCAATTCTTTTATGGAATTGGGTAGAATTGCCTTTGCGTATTTTTCAGGACTCTACAAATGCCCCCCATTGGAATGGGGTCCGATCAGAATGAAGAAGAGGCCATTCTGATGCAGAGTGGTCCTGAAACATGGATGGTTTGTGGTAGACGGGTGGACCTAGTAGGGGACAATGCCTATAAATACTGGGGGGGCTTCCTTTTTCTTTTTTTTGGATTCTTCACAAAACTAGAGCCCTCTTGATTTTCCTTCTCTGCATGCTCTTTCCTTCGGGAAACACCTCATCCATGAACCAACTGCTATTTCCTCGAACCATTCCTCCTTCACGGTCGTATTCATGCACGGACCAATCTCCCGCCACGAACTAATACTTTTAATTAATTACAAAGTAAGTCATGATGGTCTGCAGAGGAATTCACTTCACGGTTTCGATGCTTCGCGGACTGCCGTCCTACTGACCTTGAAAATTTTTGTAAGTCCTCCTAACTCAGTTACATAAATCTGGGATTAGTACTCTATGGAGAAACATGGTTCACAGTTTTCTGGCCAGTGTTATATGGGCCAGGGTACTGTGAACTCCTTCCACGTAGGGTTGGTTCGCAGGATGCAGTTATCACGAACTACCTTATGAGAGCGTTCCACGAAGGATTCTCAATTAATTTTTCTAGATTTTATTATTCTGGACTAACCATTTGCTGATCTTCATGATGCAGGAAGAAAACATAGTTCCCCCTTGCCCTGATCCTAGAGTTGCCGCATAGCCTCTCCCAACTACTTCAGGAAGACGTCTGGCTATGAATAGTAGAGCGGAAAACATCAAAGAGGACCCTAGTAAATCCATCATTCATGACGATGGTGTCTTGAAGGACTTACTCTCTCCTGAGCTCATGGGTTATCCACAATCAAATTGGATTCCTCTTTACGGCTTCAGTCTTTAGGATGATGCCCCTACCCCCCTACATTCTCAGGTCTTCCGTCTCCTTTCTTGGAAGTGCTACCAAAGTGCGTTCAGGCGAACCTTACCCCATTGGGGGAGATAACCTCTGATCCGGATCCAAAAGACGCTTTCATTTTGATATTCTCTGTTTGGACCCAAAGTGATCAGTACATTCAAGAATTCTCTCAAAAAATCATCTTCAAGAATTATCCCTCCATAATCAACCTTACTGTAACACCCCAAGATTTCATAGTGTGTTATTTCTTCAAAATAATTTAATAACTTGCACTACACGCAACATCGAGTTCAATTGCACCATGACTTACCAAAAAAAAGCCATTAAAAGAGGTCATGAATAGTATTAACTAAATTATAAACTTTATATAATCCTTATAATTTTAGAATCCATATTATGAGTTTCTTAGTCATAATGCAAGAACAGATTCATTTTCAGTATTGCACTTTTATCAACTTTTGATAGTGAAACCTTTTTAAATACAATATTTTAAACTTTTTGACTAAATGGAGACATCAAAAAATTTAAAATGAAACATCCCAAGTTTCCACGGTACGCTTTCCTTTGAATAAAACAGTAGCGTGTGTTGTACGCAACTTCGAGTTCTAACACACCGTAACCAATCAAACTAGTTGTTATGAATAGTAATACCTAATTTTTGAAGTTATATATATTTTATATTTTAAAATGGACTTCATTTTTGGATTCGGAATATCAAATTTAGCCTAAGGTGAAATTTTGGTACTTTTCGGATAAGTTTCATATTTTGATGAATAGTGAAAATTACTAAATTTTAATTAAAAACAACTTTTTTAATCAAAATAATTAATAGTGATAAATTATGAATTTGAGTGGTTTTAAAGTATATTTAGAATATATTTTTACTATTTAATATAATGTTGGTCATTGGACATAATTTTACAATTAAACCGAGCATAAACAAGTGTCAATCTTTTGATAGTTATTATCTCTTAAAAACACGCTTTTTGTTTTGACAGCGGGAATTAATTTTAAATTAATTTCTGCCACTTCTGTGTTTAGAATTTAGGAAAATGGATTCCATATTTGGAATCAGGATGTTCAAATTGTGTAAATAGGTAACTTTTATTTTTAGACATTTTGAATAATTACTGCGGTAAATATTTTATTTACCATGGTTAAGGGTAAATCCGGTAAATAAGGGTTAAAAAAATAATATTATAATAATACTAAATTACCCTAAAACGTGTCTTAACCCTATTGGTTGATAAATGGTCGACCATGGACATATTTGTGTCAATTTTGGGACCCCATGGATCCACTTGTAAGTGATAATGACACTTTATTTTAATTAAGTCAAAATGAATACAAAAATGACACAAGCATATATCTTTTAGAAAAACAATTGTTACATAGAGTTATATAAGTTGGATCTTAGATTATAAATATTCATTAGAAAGATAAAAAGATTTCATACATAATGATATTTTATTTATAATTTTTAGACATTAAATAATTTATTTTATTTATGACACAATGATGATGCAGTAATTACTATAATAGTGAAAAATTAAAATAATTGATATTATAAATACCCAAACAAATATAATATGAAACTTTTAATGAATTAAACTAATTTTCTAGGATAATATGATATATTAGGATTGATTTAATTGACTTTGTTCTAAGTAATCAATCTGTTATGAGTTTCACAAAAATCAACTATTGAATAGTGTCAAAATTGACATAAAAGAGTTCTTAAAACAAATATTATATTATTAATTGATATTAAATTCCTAAAAATCTAAGGTTCGGCCAAGAGACTTATATCAGGATAGGTTCATCATTAATGGACCACTTGGGGGTCTCTTGGATGTATATTGTAAGTTTATTAACCATATTATATAAAAATACAAAGAGACATTGTAAAAGTGAAACTAATTAACTTAGAGTTAATACTTAAAGATAAGGTTAATATAAGTACCCAAACCTGTCTAAATTCTATTGGATGAGTTTTTTTCGACCTATCCCCACCTCAACCTTTGAATAGTCAACTTTGGAGCCATTGGAAACCGAATATGAATTTATTATAAATTAATATTTCTAGCTTTTCCAAAGGTGCCCCTCACCCCTCTTATAAAAGGGCACTCCTCCTTCTCATTTCCTCACACCTCTCAAGCCACTTGGCTCGTCAAAACTCTGCCCAACTAAGCTCCCCACATCCCTCTACTCCTCCTCGAAGCTTCCCCTTAGGCAGAAAGCATTTCAAGAAGTCCTTTGGTTCCAACCAAAGTGAGTTACCTAAATTAAAGGTAACGATTTCTCTTAAATTATTTTCATTTATTTTGCCTCTTCAACCCCCAAAATCTTTTTATTTCCTTTATTTTGTAACAACACCAATATCCTCAATATACTAAGATATTGTTATAATAAGGATTCAAACTACACATACACACAACTCCATCTAATGGATGATGAACATAATGTTTCTGTGGATGGCAAACTAACGCCTCACGAAACGATGATTGTTCAAAAACATCCTACCGCCTCTCATGGTGGCCATTATGATGGCACTGTAATTAAATATGATATTAATGATATATATTTTATATATAAGCTTCTGTAATTCCATTTTATTTCATACCATTATTTGTTTCATGTTGTATATACATACGATAATTTCATTTGAGGAAGTGCGGACTACCGCCCCCTTAAAATGATATGACTCGTTCATACCACACATGGAACGTATAAAGGATGGTGTTAATGAACTTAAGTAACATATATAAAATATTATATTATACTGGAATAGTAATATACCTATTTATCATTTGGATTTGACTTAAATGGAAGTAGCGTTCGTGCGTACGTACGGACTACCGTCTCCACGAACGCGATAAGATTCATTCTCCATCATATCCATTCAAGTATTATTCTCATTTTAGGGTTAAAAATAATGTTAATATCATTCTAATTATGAATAAGATATAATCCATCCATTACAAACATGTCTTACGTAACCAAACATTTAAGAAGAACGAATCGATTATCACCCGAAACGACGATAATACTAAGATATTATTAATAAAGCAATGTTAAAAGATCATATATGATATCATACTAATGTTTATGATTCTTGTATAATTTAATAACAATTATTTCACCATTATACAGGAGGTTAACCTACCCCAACAAAGGAAAAGTACAAGGTAAGGGTTATTTCACAATCTCTTCATTATCCGAGGTTGTTTATACGTAATAATCTACTGGGATCTCTTTATCATCCACATACATGTTTCTTAAAAATGCATTTCAAAACATTTTTACTATTTACTAGAATATGAGTTAAAGTCATTTATACCCTTTTTGACTTTTATAAGTGGTTTATAAAGGAATCTTTCGGTCGTTTTCAAAACAAGGTCCTTTTTAACCTTTTCGACAGAATTAAGGTAAGAATGTTTTTTTAACTTATATAGAAGGTGCATTTATTCTCTTCCATTATTAAACCATTGATTCTTCCCTTACACACTTGTAAGGATATTTTCAAAATAAATGTTTTCTTTTATAATTATGTGATTTTTAAATGATTTCAAAAAAGAGATATTTCTCTCAAATATATGAAAATTCCAGTGCAAATGTATACGTATTTAACGCAAGCTTAAAAATGTTTTCAGAAAACCTGACTCTCGCGTTTGGAAGACAGGAAGGGATTGGGAGTGGACCCATCATGGCCTGTAATTAGTCGAGCAGTCTTAGAATTAGTTATTTTGTTTTTAAAAGCTTGCATAATGTTTTTAGAAAAACACTGGAGTGTATTTTAGTAATTTTAAACGTAAGTATCTTCAAAAAAAATTGCATCGGTAGGTCTCATGAGACAAACTAGTGTCTTGGCACAAGGCCTTGACAAAATCTTATTTGTAGTCTTGGCACGAGGCCTTGGCTATGTGGTTATGATAGTCTGGCATTATGCATTCCAACATTATGAAAGTGGTTATTGATTTTTTCATGTGATTATTCGATTAGTAGAATATCCATGTGAATAAGTAAATGGCATTATTTCATTTTATTTATTCCGTACCATGTTGAAAGTTCATGTTTGAAAGGCTTTTGTTTTAGTTATACATTGCCTTAAATGTTTATGATTATTTTTGAATGTTCCGCTATATTGTTATCCTTACTGGGCATTTGAGCTCACCCCTTTTCTATGTTTTATTTTTCCCAGGAAGTGAAGAAGTAAATTATGAATGACCTGCAGGGATATTATATAGGGATATGAGTGTGGATTATGGAGACATTATGTTGTTGTAGTATTTTTTCATTTTATGATGTAATGTAAAACTTATGAAAATATCTAGTATTTCCAAGGCTACTAAACCAATCGGTCTTTCGAGATTTGATCTTTCTTGTGATCATACCAATGTTACGAAGTAATGCACCGACTCTGGGTAGCTGGGGTCGGGGCGTTACAGTTGGTATCAGAGGAAGTTTAGTACAAACCTTGGAAGCTAGATTTAGATAAACTCTGATTAGAGCACGTAGACCTAAGATGAACTTTGAGGATAAGTATAGAAGAACTTCCTAGAATTTTGGTATTGTAGAGATTTTGTGAGTTTTCCGAGCAATACATCCCTGTCTGGATACGAGCAGGTAGAGGCGGCTCTGGCACAGATGTACCTAGGGGTAAAACCCGAAAACACCGCTTTGAGCTAGACTCGAACGGGAACTGGTGCACGACAACGGGCCTTGCTGCACTCTTGGTTACGACACTCCCGGGGGATATGCTTAGGATAACTCTCATTTTCTTTACAAATCATTATGAAGGGTTTATGAGTATATACTTCCTCAAAGGAAACATTTTTATGATTATGGATTATATCCATAAATAGTTCAATTTATGTTAAGTGTTTTATAAGTATGGGATTATGTATTTTGATTCATAAACTGATCTAGTTTATGCCATTGTTTAGAAATGGCGCCCAGTAGAAGGAATGAGAACTCCAGAAATGCACATGATCCAAAGAGAAGAAAGGATCATATCTTTCATGGTCTTAAGCTAGAATTGATAAGAGAAATAGTCTCCCATGTATTATCATCATATGAAGAAATAATATCATGTGTTGATAAGATAAGTAAAGAGTTTACTGAGTCCTATGGCTTTTAAGGGAAGCAAGAGAAGAAAAGGATGGAAGAGAGAAAAATGGATAAAGGGAAGATGGAAAAGAAGAATTTTCCCATATGTGGTAACTGTGGGAAGAAACACCCTGGAACTTGCCTGAAAGGAATGGGAGTTTGTTATAAGTGTGGAGGAAAAGGGCACAAAGTACGTGACTGCAAGGGTGAGAAAATGGTTTCAAATGTACAATGCTTCATTTGCAAGGAGTTTGGACACTACGCGAACCTATGCCCCAGTCATCAGACTATGCCGCAAATGATGCTATTGGATAATAATCAAGTTATGATACTACCACAGATGAAGAGGAATGATTAGAGTTCTTATGTTGATTATGTCAATTGAGTGTTGTATCAACAATGTACTTGTTATAATAATTATGGAGTATATAAGTATTGTACTGCAGTACTATTTCATTAAGGACTTGAGATTATGTGGAACAAAGAAAAGTGACTCAATAGCAGGATAAATTTTTGGAAAATATATGCTTGAGAGAATGATAAACCATAATATAGTTCTGATACCGAAGTAGTGATTTTGGAATAATACATGATTGTTTTGGATAAATTATATTGGATATTCTTAACTACCTTCGAACTGATTAATGATTTGTATATTCCATAATTTTTGGGGTTTAAAACATTTTTGGATTAATGAAGTATATCCAGCTTTCTATATGGAATAAGGGAGCATGAATGTAATCAATAAGGAATATGGTAATTCCGGATGTTTCAGTGTATTAAAAGAATACATGATGAAGGTATTCATATGTTATTACGGGGTAAAAAGGTTCTACATTATGTTTACCTTACTTATAAATGTTGGACTGTGAGTTTGGATAGAAGTATTTTGGATAGTTCTAGTTTGGATTATTTTGGATTGCCATAAAAGGACAACCCGGAGGTCGGGCGGCAACCCGTCACGTCCGGCAAGGCTGCGAGACTTGAACCCGCAACCGAAGGGCGACAAGGGTGTATCACCTACCACTGGCCCACGAGATGTCGTGGATTAAATAATTTAGTTTTTATTAAAAGATCTGGTAGATGAATTATAAATTCATTTATTTTGGAACCCTGTACGAATAGTATAAATAGAAAAAAAAATTACATTCTATTATCTTTTAGATTGAAAGATGAGTTTGTGGTAGAAATTTATTAATGGATAAAACTCTAATTATAAAGTATGTATACCTCCTTATGATCTTATCCAATCTCATAAATAAATTCCACAACGTTAAGAAAAGGAACTTAGAACAAAAATGTTGTCCTAGATGGTACCTTAAATCATCACTAATTCATGGCTTTGGGATTGTTGGCCTTTTCATAGCCATGTTCTCTACCACTCTCCATCAGATAATTGATGGTTAGATTTCTCTTCCATATCCATATTTTCCTACATGGAACCCTAGTATGTGTTATTTTCGGTAATCTTCATACTTTCCACTCTTTATTTTAAATAGAGGCCTCGTTAATTCATTTTTCGATGTGGGATTTCAACTAAGATATTTTGAAACGTCAAAAATGTGTTATCCCAATACCCTATATTTTGTTGAACCGATGGTACTTCAAATCATCATAGATAGATGAGTTTAAGGACCTCAATTTTACACTTGTTTGTGATTGATGACCTCAATCACTACCTATAAATATTTACGTTTTTCCTCCGATTATATGTCTCTAATTGCCACCAATGTTCTCCTAATCAAGATCATAATTTGGTGGTGACCCTTTCATTTATATTTTCCTCATATTAAGACTAAATTTTAGTAACCCAATTTCCGATGTGGGTTTTCCCACAAATATATTTTCTATTTTCAACCTTTTATTTTCGAAGAACAATTTCAAATTGCGAGGACGCAATTTATTGAAGGAGGGGAGAATGTAACACCCCAAGATTTCATAGTGTGTTATTTCTTCAAAATAATTTAATAACTTGCACTACACGCAACACCGAGTTCAATTGCACCATGACTTACCAAAAAAAAAGCCATTAAAAGAGGTCATGAATAGTATTAACTAAATTTTAAACTTTATATAATCCTTATAATTTTAGAATCCATATTATGAGTTTCTTAGTCATAATGCAAGAACAGATTCATTTTCAGTATTGCACTTTTATCAACTTTTGATAGTGAAACCTTTTTAAATACAATATTTTAAACTTTTTGACTAAATGGAGACATCAAAAAATTTAAAATGAAACATCCCAAGTTTCCACGGTACGCTTTCCTTTGAATAAAACAGTAGCGTGTGTTGTACGCAACTTCGAGTTCTAACACACCGTAACCAATCAAACTAGTTGTTATGAATAGTAATACCTAATTTTTGAAGTTATATATATTTTATATTTTAAAATGGACTTCATTTTTGGATTCGGAATATCAAATTTAGCCTAAGGTGAAATTTTGGTACTTTTCGGATAACTTTCATATTTTGATGAATAGTGAAAATTACTAAATTTTAATTAAAAACAACTTTTTTAATCAAAATAATTAATAGTGATAAATTATGAATTTTAGTGGTTTTAAAGTATATTTAGAATATATTTTTACTATTTAATATAATGTTGGTCATTGGACATAATTTTACAATTAAACCGAGCATAAACAAGTGTCAATCTTTTGATAGTTATTATCTCTTAAAAACACGCTTTTTGTTTTGACAGCGGGAATTAATTTTAAATTAATTTCTGCCACTTCTGTGTTTAGAATTTAGGAAAATGGATTCCATATTTGGAATCAGTATGTTCAAATTGTGTAAATAGGTAACTTTTATTTTTAGACATTTTGAATAATTACTGCGGTAAATATTTTATTTACCATGGTTAAGGGTAAATCCGGTAAATAAGGGTTAAAAAAATAATATTATAATAATACTAAATTACCCTAAAACGTGTCTTAACCCTATTGGTTGATAAATGTTCGACCATGGACATCTTTGTGTCAATTTTGGGACCCCATGGATCCACTTGTAAGTGATAATGACACTTTATTTTAATTAAGTCAAAATGAATACAAAAATGACACAAGCATATATCTTTTAGAAAAACAATTGTTACATAGAGTTATATAAGTTGGATTTTAGATTATAAATATTCATTAGAAATATAAAAAGATTTCATACATAATTATATTTTATTTATAATTTTTAGACATTAAATAATTTATTTTATTTATGACACAATGATGATGCAGTAATTACTATAATAGTGAAAAATTAAAATAATTGATATTATAAATACCCAAACAAATATAATATGAAACTTTTAATGAATTAAACTAATTTTCTAGGATAATATGATATATTAGTATTGATTTAATTGACTTTGTTCTAAGTAATCAATCTGTTATGAGTTTCACAAAAATCAACTATTGAATAGTGTCAAAATTGACATAAAAGAGTTCTTAAAACAAATATTATATTATTAATTGATATTAAATTCCTAAAAATCTAAGGCTCGGACAAGAGACTTATATCAGGATAGGTTCATCATTAATGGACCACTTGGGGGTCTCTTGGATGTATATAGTAAGTTTATTAACCATATTATATAAAAATACAAAGAGACATTGTAAAAGTGAAACTAATTAACTTAGAGTTAATACTTAAAGATAAGGTTAATATAAGTACCCAAACCTGTCTAAATTCTATTGGATGAGTTGTTTTCGACCTATCCCAACCTCAACCTTTGAATACTCAACTTTGGAGCCATTGGAAACCGAATATGAATTTATTATAAATTAATATTTCTAGCTTTTCCAAAGGTGCCCCTCACCCCTCTTATAAAAGGGCACTCCTCCTTCTCATTTCCTCACACCTCTCAAGCCACTTGGCTCGTCAAAACTCTGCCCAACTAAGCTCCCCACATCCCTCTACTCCTCCTTGAAGCTTCCCCTTAGGCAGAAAGCATTTCAAGAAGTCCTTTGGTTCCAACCAAAGTGAGTTACCTAAATTAAAGGTAACGATTTCTCTTAAATTATTTTCATTTATTTTGCCTCTTCAACCCCCAAAATCTTTTTATTTCCTTTCTTTTGTAACAACACCAATATCCTCAATATACTAAGATGTTGTTATAAGAAGGATTCAAACTACACATACACACAACTCCATCTAATGGATGATGAACATAATGTTTCTGTGGATGGCAAACTAACGCCTCACGAAACGATGATTGTTCAAAAACATCCTACCGCCTCTCATGGTGGCCATTATGATGGAACTGTAATTAAATATGATATTAATGATATATATTTTATATATAAGCTTCTGTAATTCCATTTTATTTCATACCATTATTCGTTTCATGTTGTATATACATACGATAATTTCATTTGAGGAAGTGCGGACTACCGCCCCCTTAAAATGATATGACTCGTTCATACCACACATGGAACGTATAAAGGATGGTGTTAATGAACTTAAGTAACATATATAAAATATTATATTATACTGGAATAGTAATATACCTATTTATCATTTGGATTTGACTTAAATGGAAGTAGCGTTCGTGCGTACGTACGGACTACCGTCTCCACGAACGCGATAAGATTCATTCTCCATCATATCCATTCAAGTATTATTCTCATTTTAGGGTTAAAATAATGTTAATATCATTCTAATTATGAATAAGATATAATCCATCCATTACAAACATGTCTTACGTAACCAAACATTTAAGAAGAACGAATCGATTATCACCCGAAACGACGATAATACTAAGATATTATTAATAAAGCAATGTTAAAAGATCATATATGATATCATACTAATGTTTATGATTCTTGTATAATTTAATAACAATTATTTCACCATTATACAGGAGGTTAACCTACCCCAACAAAGGAAAAGTACAAGGTAAGGGTTATTTCACAATCTCTTCATTATCCGAGGTTGTTTATACGTAATAATCTACTGGGATCTCTTTATCATCCACATCCATGTTTCTTAAAAATGCATTTCAAAACATTTTTACTATTTACTAGAATATGAGTTAAAGTCATTTATACCCTTTTTGACTTTTATAAGTGGTTTATAAAGGAATCTTTCGGTCGTTTTCAAAACAAGGTCCTTTTTAACCTTTTCGACAGAATTAAGGTAAGAATGTTTTTTTAACTTATATAGAAGGTGCAGTTATTCTCTGCCATTATTAAACCTTTGATTCTTCCCTTACACACTTGTAAGGATATTTTCAAAATAAATGTTTTCTTTTATAATTATGTGATTTTTAAATGATTTCAAAAAAGAGATATTTCTCTCAAATATATGAAAATTCCAGTGAAAATGTATACGTATTTAACGCAAGCTTAAAAATGTTTTCAGAAAACCTGACTCTCGTGTTTGGAAGACAGGAAGGGATTGGGAGTGGACCCATCATGGCCTGTAATTAGTCGACCAGTCTTAGAATTAGTTATTTTGTTTTTAAAATCTTGCATAATGTTTTTAGAAAAACACTGGAGTGTATTTTAGTAATTTTAAACGTAAGTATCTTAAAAAAAAATTGCATCGATAGGTCTCATGAGACAAACTAGTGTCTTGGCACAAGGCCTTGACAAAATCTTATTTGTAGTCTTTGCACGAGGCCTTGGCTATGTGGTTATGATAGTCTGGCATTATGCATTCCAGCATTATGAAAGTGGTTATTGATTTTTGCATGTGATTATTCGATTAGTAGAATATCCATGTGAATAAGTAAATGGCATTATTTCATTTTATTTATTCCGTACCATGTTGAAAGTTCATGTTTGAAAGGCTTTTGTTTTAGTTATACATTGCCTTAAATGTTTATGCTTATTTTTGAATGTTCTGCTATATTGTTATCCTTACTGGGCATTTGAGCTCACCCCTTTTCTATGTTTTATTTTTCCCAGGAAGTGAAGAAGTAAATTATGAATGACCTGCAGGGATATTATATGGGGATATGAGTGTGGATTATGGAGACATTATGTTGTTGTAGTATTTTTTCATTTTATGATGTAATGTAAAACTTATGAATATATCTAGTATTTCCAAGGCTACTAAACCAATCGGTATTTCGAGATTTGATCTTTCTTGTGATCATACCAATGTTATGTAATAATGCACTGACTCTGGGTAACTGGGGTCGGGGCGTTACACTTACTCAGGTGGATCCGGACGCGGGGTGGATTCCTTGGTGGGATCTTCGGTCTGGTGGACTTTTCTCGAACGACTGGGCCTGGGCCTTTTGGGTCCATCATCATTTCCAAGAATCTTTGGAGTCACTAGAAGCAGTCAATTTTTACCCCGCAGTATGGGCCTCCCAGTTTGCTTTCTACCCACCATCTTTGATCCTGCCTGACCTGCTCAGTCACTGGTGTTCAAGAACTAATATTTTTCACCTTTCCCATGGCAATGATGGCATTATTCTATGGGACATATATCAATATGGAGGGCTCCCAATTATCGGTGAGATGTATGATGAGTTTCTGCCCACTCCTGGTGCGTGGGATAACGTCGAAGAAGTGCCTTCGTTGGGAGGGATCTGCTGGTTATGGCCAAGCAATCACTGGGTCAGGCCATACGTGCCCTTTCTCTTATTCCCTATAGCACTAGTATAGGGTTATTTCTGAACATCACTGGTCCTGTGCTGAAGATCAAACGCCCCAGGACTCATCCTTCCCAACAGTCACGAACCATCCCAGGTTCCTACTGGGCAATTCTGGAGGCAGGTGACTACCTTTCATGGGGTTACGAGGTGCGTCCCGATGTGCCGCCTATGCTCAGGCTAGCAGGTCTATTTGCTATGTTTCGGAGCGGGTGGATATTCCCTTCTCGGGATATCAACACGGGCATTAGAGATTGCACCTTGATGATGGTAGTTGAGTTGGTAGAGGGTCTCCCCGTGAACATATCCATGCCCACATTGGCTCGTATTTACGAATTGTAGAGTCACATGCAGGAGTGTGGGTCACCCTACCATCTGAGTGGGCCATTTCAGTTCTTATATGGCTGGATAGAGAATCACTACCACTATTATGAGTGTTGTAATAACACGGTCATCCCGCATCCTTCATTTCGGCCTACCCTGCTTGATATAGTTGGGGTTCATCTAAAGCCCCTCAGTTATGAGGAAGTCATTGAGCTTCTAAGTGATTTCTCCCAGTTTTCCTTCAATCCCCACCCCACCCCTTCTAGCATTGCGGTTGTCAACCGCATGTGGAGCCTTGAAGAATGTTCTTCTATGATTTCGCTGCGGGACGAGTTCTTGTCCACATGGATTGAAGTCGTTTCTCTATGAAAGTTGTATGCCCCACATCGTTTTTCCTGCCAATTTGAGTGTATGAAACTCCATGTTTCCCTTCCTACACCTCGGGCTCGAGGAATGCACCCATCCACTCTCTGTCAATGGTGGTTGATGCTGACGCGGGAGGGATCTGATACAAGGATTCTCTTGCCTGGTATGGGAGCGGTTTCCAGCCTATCCATGGAGTATGCAAGGATTTGGGTCAAATATTACCCCAATGGGATCCTGGGGAAGGCTATCCGGCAGGTTCCCAAGTCAAGAGTCATTGCAGTTGCTATACCTACCGGACCTTCCTCATCAACTCTGAAGGAGGACCGACTGATGGCTCGTTGGTCAAAGAGACTCAAGAGATTTTCCCCTCCCATCCCCTCTGTGGCCAAAGTTCAAATGCAGCAAACCTTCTTGGATGTGGATGAGGATGACCCTGTGGCTTCTGGTCCCATCGAGACAATTCCTGATGTTTTGCCGACCGATACCGGTCTTAGCAACTTGTCTCCCAAGGCCGAACCAAGGTTAGATGCTTCAGGTATTCTAGCTTCAGAACCATCGTCTAGCATGCACATTCCTACATTGGTCACAATGCCAGAATTTGTTCTCGCACTGTCTAGCAAGGATACCAAAGATCCTCGTGTCATGGAGGATCACCAAGTAGTGCGCAGATGGGCCTGGCCCTGGATTTGCAAGATTTTCACCGAAACTCCCCTGGCTGAAATAGAATCTAAAATCGATTCACTTTGACAACTCTTCCTGGGTTTGGGGTCGGGTGTCTTTGACTATTGGAAGTTTCATTGTCCCACCTTCTAGTTTGTCATTGCCTATGAGGATGTTGCTACTAGTGAGCACAAACTCGCTCATGTTTCTTCCTCTCAATGTGGGACCCGAGACCTAGAGAGAGCCATGATAAAGCTCCGTCCACTGATAGCACATGAGGCGAGCTCTTGAGATCAGGCATCTGTCCTATCTTTCGAGTTGCATGAATGTGAAGAACGGGCAGTGATGCTGAGGGATCAATTATTAACTATGATTGGTCTCCTTGAAGCCACCAGAAAAGGGATCAACGATCTCCAAACAAAAGTGGAGAATACTCATTCAGTGGCTGAGGTTGAGGCCAGGGAGAAGGCCTTGCTAGAGTATACATGCAACGATCTCCACCGCATGGTCGCTGATTTGGTGGAGAGGGTGAGCCAGGATCCTCTGTGACTGTCAGAGCCAGTAATGTGCATTATTATTTTTACCTCTTGTCGTTGTGAGGGAGAGGCATCATCATGTGGACTCCCTCCCTTTTTGTCTAAACCAAATGAAATCTATGCCAATATTCCTTGAAATAAATTTTTATTATTACTAGAACAATTATTTCTTAAAAAACAACTCACTGAATCAGAATTGATCATAATTCAGGAAAATGACAAAAGATGAAAATAGGCTCTGACTTTTTTCCTGGACCATGGGATCCAGCGAGCATAGTTTGACTATTACTAGGGTTCTGTAGAAAAACCCTACAAACTTTTTGTCTTTTATTTTAATGCCCTAAGTTTTCCTGGGCTCATTTAGTGTGAACCCAACGGGTATGGCCCAAATTTTTTGTAGGTCGCCCTTTTCGGGTTTCGAGCCTAACAGGCTTTGTGCCTCTTTCGTGAGCGGTTTAAAGTCCCGCCATCAAGACTATCATTACTGATGTTTTAGGTAGAACATCATTGACCAAATATAGTGGGGCAAGGGCCCCAATGAGGTTTGGTTGATTAAAAGATGTCTCGATGTCCTTCCAATGCATGTGGAGGGTGTGTGTTTAGATTTGAACGATATGCAGGGCATGTCTCAAAGCATGGGTGTCGTATAGGCATGAAGAGGTGGGAAGAGCATCCCCTAAGGAAATATTTCCTTTGATAGATGGGATTGGGGAGATCAATATGTAGATCATCCAAGGGCATTGTATGCATAGTCGTCTAAAGATTTCCTTAAGTCAATGACTCCCCATTTCTGATGGCCATAGGAATTCATAAAAGTCCGGATTATGGAAACCACCATAGCTGTCTTAGAAAGGGTATGTGACATATGAAGGGGATTCAGGAACATCTATATGAACCATTAATGGGGATTTAGGGTCCCTGTCCCATGCTTTTAGTTTGCGCGGAGGACGGTTGGAGCTTGACCCATTTTCGAGTCACGCAGTTGGGACATTTCTTGAAGTGGGATGGCCTTCCCTGGTTTTCAGTAATCTTGTCAAAGACGTTCCATTGCATTCAGGCATGGTTATTGAAGAGGATAGTAAACTACAGCTCAGAGGGTTTCCAAATGGATATGGGGGGATCATAGGCCATCAAGCGTACGAAAAGAGGCATTGCCTAAATAAATCTTTCCTTTGGTAGACGATCCAGGGGCAATCAATATGCAGAGCCGCTGGGGGAATGGTATGTATATTCATGCAAAGGTGTCCTTAGGTAAATGATTGTATTCTTTCGGTTGCCGAGAAACTTCAGGGAAGTTTAGATACGAGACCACCAGGGGTGGCTTATAAGGGTTCAGCTCTTTCTGGGTGCAATGTATGGTTTATGAAAAGAGGATTCCAGGACACGTGAGAAACGTCCTGGCCAAATATCTGGGAATGGATGAAGTGATCCCCCCACGCTAATGTGAGGCGGTAGTTTGAGAATGTCTGGCCCTTTCACTGAGGGGTGGGGGGGGGGAGAAAAACCCTATCACTAACTGGACTCATGATGATTTTGGCCGTGCAGTTTGACGTCATGCGGTAAAGACGGAGTCTATGTATTTTAACATCATGTGGTATAGTCGAAGTACTCTTAGATTAACGGTCATAGAGCTCAGACCATTGAGTGACTATTGATACAATTACTCAAAGGGAAATTGAGTTAGGATGCTTTGGCATGCTCTGAACAGGTGTGTTGGAATGAAGGTGTAAACTGTAACTTTGGGGTTTCTCGGATCAGGAGAGATGATATGAGGGCTCTGAGGCCGGTAAGCATACGGGGCTAGGAAGAGTATCGCCTGAGGAAATATTTCCTTTGATGGATGAACCATAGGCTATCATTATGCAGAGCTGCTGAGGGCATGGTATGCATAGTCGTAAAAAGGTGTCCACATGTCGATAACTTTCCACTCCTGATGGCCATGAATGATTATGAAAATCTGGGATTTCTCATAGCACCGAGTTTGACATATGGGGATAATGGTGTCCCGAGCACAAAGGAGCCATCTTCATGGTAGTTTCTTGCTGAGTCTGAGTAGCCATGTTCTGTATGGATGCTTGTAGATGAAAATTATCATGTGAACCATGGGCAGATACATATGCTCATCGGGTAGGGGTGCCCCGACAACACATGGATGTGGGTAAGGAATGAACTTGTAAACCACTGCTCCATAAATTTTTGGATCGGGAGATATGACATGGGGGTGCTGGGGCCGATGAGCGTACGAAGATAGGAAGAGTATCGGTTGGGTAAATGTTGCCTTTGATGGACGAGCCAAGGGATATCATTATGCAGAGCCACTGAGGGAATGGTATGCATAGTCGTACAAAGGTGTCCGTGGGTCGATGACCTTTCGCCACTGATGACCATGAGTGGTTATGGAGACCCAAAATTATCCGGGCCATGGTGTCTGGTGTATTAAGAGGATGCATCCAAATGCGCTAGGAGTATACCTTTCCCATTTCTACGTATATCTTGGGTGGGTCTCGACGAAGCCCGTGTAGTAAAACATCATGCGGTAAGGACAAAATTCATACAGTTTAATGTCATGTGGTGAGGACGAAGGGGACTCGACTTGAAAGGAAAATGGGGGGTCTGCGCATTTTAACGTCGTGTGGTGAGGACAACTTCCGTGTAGTTTTAACATCGTGTGGTGATGACGACTTCCGTGCAGTTTAACGTCATGCAGTAAAGATGGGGAGCATCTTTAATGGAAGCTGTGTAGTTTTACATCGTGCAGTGAGGATGGGGGGAATTTTTAAACCAGTTAAAATGATTGTAGTTGAAGGCATTTCTCGGGACGGTTAATGCTTGGTCTCTGCAGTTTTATGTCAAGAGGCTAGGATGTTCCGTGCAGTTTAACATCATGCGGTCAGGACGTAATGGAAAACGTCGCTCATTCTACGAATTCAAATGTGCTCGAACTTCTCGGAATTCCCATATGTGGAGAGAGGTTTATTAGTGTAAATTGTGGTTCTGGGGCTTCTTGGATCAGGAGAAATGATATGGGGCTCCTGAGGCCAGTAAGCATACAGAGCTAGGGAGGGTGTCTCCTGTGGAAATCTTGCCTTTGGTAAATGGTCTAGGGACTATCAATATGCAGAGCCGCTGAGGGCATGGTATGCATAGTCATGCAAAGGTGTCCATGGGTAAATAACTTTACATTTCCAATAGCCGTGAATGGTTATGAGGATCCACAATTATCCAGGCCACGAATTCTGTCATTTGGGAAGGAAATTTCGGGGCATGTCTGCCATGCTCGGCCCGGGTTGCTATTAAAGCTTAGAGAGCTACCTGCACTGATTTATTTTTCACACAGGGGTGTACCTTCACTCCATGCAGTTTAACGTCAAACGGTATGGATGAAGTACTTCTAGTTTAGCGGTCATAGAGCTCGGACCACTAGGTGACTATTACTACAGTCACTTAAAGGACAACTAGGTTAACATGCTCTAATATGATCTAGACAGAGTAGGGGATGAGGGTTGTAAATTGAAACACTAAGGTTTCTCGGATCAGGAGATGTGGTGTGGGGGCTCTGAGGCCGGTAAGCGTACATGTCAGGAAGAGTACCAGCCTGGGAAATATTGCCTTTGGTAGACGGTCCATGGGCTATCATTATACAAAGCCGCTGAGGGAATGGTATGCATAGTCATACAAAGGTGTCCATGGGTCGATAACTTTCCACTCCCGATGGCTATGAATGATTATGAAAATCCGGGATTTCTCATAGCACAGAGTTCAGCATGTGGGGATAGTGGTGTTTGAGCATAAAAGAAACATTTTCAGTGCAATTGTCCGTTGATTCACGACAACCTAGTATTGGCTTGATGTTTGTAGATGCAGGTCTTCATGTGAACCACAGGTGGATAAATTGGCTTATCGGGCAGGGATACCCTGTCGATTTTGGATGTGAAAAGGGGACAAACATGTAAACCACTACGTCATAATCTTCTGGATTAGGAGGTATGTTATGGGGGCTCTGAGGTAGGTAAGCATACGGGGCTAGGAAGATTGTTTCCTGTGGAAATCTTTCCTTTGGTAGATGGGCCAGGGGATATCAATATGAAGAGACGCTAAGGGCATGGTATGCATAATCATGCAAAGGAGTCCATGAGTCGATAAATTTCCACTTCTGATGGCCGTGAATGGTTATGATGATCCATAATTATCCGGGTCGTGGAGTCTGATGTATGGGGAGAATGTATTCAGATGTGAAAGGAGTATATCCACCTCATTTCGCCATATATCTTAGGTGGTTCGTGACTAAGTCAGTGCAGTTTAACATCATGTGGTGAGAAAGAAAAATACACCCCATGCAAGTCTGGTCCATACACAGGGAAAAGGGGAATTTTAAACTTTCATTATCCATGTAGTTTAACATCGTGCGGTGAGGACATAAAAATACACCTCGTGCAGGTCTACCCCATACACGGGGGGAAAGGGGCATTTTTAAACCTTACTATCTATGATGTTTAATGTCATGCGGTAGTGACAAGTAGTACACCATGTTCCAGTCTGGTCCGTACATGGGGGAAAGGTCATTTTTTTCATTCATTATCCATGTAGTTTAATGTCATGTGGTGAAGATGTAGAAATACACCCCGTGCAGTGATGGTCCATACACGGGGGGGGGAGAAGGGAATTTTTTTCTTTAATTATCCATGCAGTTTAACGTTGTGCGGTGAAGACATAGAAATACACCCCGTGCAGGTCTGGACCATACACGGGGGGGGGGGGGATTTAACTTTTATTTGATGGGATGGGCCAGGACAAAGAACCCTGGAATCTCTACGTATCCTGTAAGGGAATGAATCAATCCGCACGTAGTTCTCTGGAAGAAGTACACCCCGTGCAGGGCTGGTCCGTACACGGGGGAAGGGGACATTGTTAACTTTTATTTTATTACATTTGGTAGTGGCTAGGCCAGGACAGGATCCTGTCATCGCTACATATCCCGTGAAGGAAAGAATCAAGCCATACATAGTTCTCTGCTGAATACACCCCGTGTAGGTCTGGTCCGTACACGGGGGGAAGGGGGCATTTTTTTGAGAGGTGGATGGGCCAGGATAAGGAACCCCAACATCACTATGTATCCTGTGAAGGCAGGAATGAACCCATACATAGTTCATTGGAATATGTGCAATTTAACATCATGTGGTGAGGGCGAAGAATACACCCCATGCAGGTCTGGTCCATACGTGGGAGAAAGAGGGTATTTTTTGAGAGGTGCACCACTGGAAATCTGAATTTTCCCAAAACTTCTATACCAACGGTTTGTAAAAACCATTGGTATAGGTCCCCTTTCCCAACGGTTTGGCCCAACCATTGGGAAAGCCCACTTTGAAGCCACCTTTCCCTACGGTGTTGGAAAACCGTTGGGAAAGGGTATAGCTTTCCCAACGGTTTGGCAAAACTGCTGGGAAAAGTCCACTTTGTGACCACCTTTCCCAATGGTTTTGCGAACCTGTTGGGATAGGTATACCCTTTCCCAACGGTCTTGGAAACTGTTGGGAAAGGGTATACTTATCCCAAAGGTTTGCCAAAACTGTTAGGAAAGGTCCCCCATAAATCAACCTTCGTCCCAGAATACAATCTTGACTCAAGACCTATACCAACAGTTGTCAAAACTGTTGGTATAGGTTCTTTGAATTTTTATCAGATCTTCTATCCGAGAACATTATATAAATCAATATTGAAAATAATTATGACAATACATATATATATATTAATTTAATTATGTTCACAAAAGTCATGTTAGGTTAGTGGTTAAGTCGTTCAATGATAAACGAGGGGTCCTGGGATCAAATCCCAGCGAATGTTTTTTTTGAAATACATATACCAACGGTTCCATAACCATTGGTATTGATTTTCATATTACTTATACCAATAGTTACCAAAACCGTTGGTATAGACCTATCCCAATGGCTTACTTGGCAACGGTTCTCCAAACCGTTGGTATAGACTATTCCAACGGTTTGGAGGCCTATACCAATGGTTCCAAACCATTGGTAATGGTTAGTTTTCCAGTAGTGGTGGTTGGGCCAGGATGAGGAACCCCGATGTCGCTACGTATGCTATGAAGGTAGGAATCAAGTCGTACGTAGTTATTTGAAGGACAATACACCCAGTGTAGGTCTGGTTTACACATGGGGGGAGGGAGCATTTACGAAAAACATCTTGTCCATTTAGTTTAATGTCGTGCGGTAGGGATGAAATACTCTTTGTTTAAGGTCATGGAGTTAAGACCGTTGGGTGCTTGGTTGTTTAACGTCATACAGCTTGGATGAAGAAGACATCCCATATAGGTCTGGTCCATACATGTGGGGAAGGGGAATTATTAACTCTTATTATCCCTTATTATCCATGCAGTTTAACATCCTGTGGTAAGGACGATAAACATTTTTGGTTTCTATGTGAAATACTTCTTCTGGAATCTCGTATTCGTAGGAGCGGTGGTGAATTACCCATCCATGGAGATCAGGTAATATGCTCCATTGGAGTAGACCTTGTGTATAACATATGGTCCTTCCCACTTGGGCTCTAGATTTGGCGTTTTCCTTCTGGGTATCATTGGGGTCCGAAGGACTAATACCAATTCTCCTTCCAAGAAAAACTAAAGACAGTCCTTTTTATTGAAGGATCTTGCAATCCGGTTCTAGTAGACATCCAGATGGTGAAAAGTGTGTAGCCGGTTCTCGTATAGCTGTTCCAATTCACCTAGCTTCATTTCTGATTTATCATCGTCGGATAATTGATCACAGATGTAAACAGGGAGTGAGGGAAGTTGGAGTTCAATGGGCAGAACCTCCTTTGTGTCGTACAACAGTGAGTACGGGGTAGCCCGAGTAGCGGTGCAGATTGTGGTTCGATAATCCCACAAATCATGGAGGATTTTATCTGGCAATGACTTCTTGTCTTTGTCCACCATTTTCTGGAGAATTTTGGACAGGGTCTAGTTGAAAGCCTCTATCTGTCCGTTGGCCGCTGCATGGTAGCGGGATGAGTGGTTAGCCATAATACCATATTCTTGGTATAGTTTCTCCAATTCAGCAGAGCAGAAGTTGTTGTCGTTATCCATCAGTATGGTATGAGGGATACCAAATCTGGTGATGATATTTGTTTTCACAAGCCTGACAACATTTCTTTCCCCAAGTTCTTTAAGGGGTACAACTTCTTCTGATTTTGAAAGGAAGTCTGTTGCTGTGAGGATATACTTCAGCTGTTTGGCTGTGGCGGGAGGATATGGTCCCATGACATCCATTCCACAAAAGGAAAATCACTAGGAGTACTTGGACTGATGAAGTGACTCTGGGGGGTTGGTGTATGAAGATGGAATGAATTTGGCATGAGTTGAATTTTTCGGTAAAGCATTCGCAATCTCGTGCCACTGTGGGCCAATATTACCCAAGCCTCCGAACCTGATGGGAATGCTTGGACCTTGGCTGATGTGCTCCATATAATCGGGCATGCACTTCATTCATGACCGTGGTGGTTTCTTCTCCGTCAATGCATCTGAGGAGGAATCCATCGAGGCCTCATTTGTAGAGGACCTCTTGTTGACCCGCGCTGCCATACAGGACAAAGTTGGTTGCCCTTCTCCGTATTTGATCTCTTTCAGTCCTGTCTGATGGGATTTATCCCTATTGAAGGTAGCTTTCAATGGGGTTCATCCATCCAGTAGCGGGAGAATATAGCTCCGGGACATGACTGATTTCGTGGGTCTCCTCCATCTTGGTCTGGACAAATGGAAAGACCATTCAGTGGTGGGCAATACTGATTAATGTTTCATCCTGGTCTGGGTCATCCAAGGTTGTTGTCACGTTGGCTAATGCATCGACTTGGGCATTCTAAGATCAGCGAATATAGGTTAATGTGGGTTCTGTAGAGAATTCATCCATTAACCCCCAGACATGGTAAAACATGGGAATATACTCCATTTTATGATACTTTAGTCACCATTGACTTCCTTGATGACCATTTCTAAATCACCATTGACCTTATGTGTTGTACTTGTGCTTAGAGTGAGAGCTCCAGGCCTACAATAAAATATTTATATTCTGTATCATTGTTCGTACATCCCTCTGACAGGAGGAAGGAATATGAAAATACTGCCTTTTCTGGGGACAAGAGTATTATCCCTAAGCCCACCTAGTTAAATTTGTGGTCTTCCATCCTCTTCTCGGTTGGGATTAGGGATGCGCCGTCGAAGTACATTTCCCATGTTGGGATCTCCTCTTGAACAGTGAAGATGTCTTCATCCAGTAGCTCTATGTCCGATGCGGTAGTCCCTATTTAGGGGTTCTCTACCAGAAAATATGCTAATGCCTGGACCTTGATGGCTTTCTGAGGCACAAACCGGATGTCAAACTATTGCAGGATGACTGCCCATCAAGATAGGTGCCCAGTCAGCATCGGGCAGCTGAGGATGTACTTTAGCGGGTTATTACACGAGACCAAATGGACTTCATGATGCGGTAGATAATGAAGCAAATTTTAAACCGTGAAGACCAAGGCCAAACAGCTCTTCTCGATGATTGAGTTTGGAGTCTCACCAGCCATCATAGTTCGGCTAAGGTAATAGAGACTTTTCTCACTGTTGGCATCATTCTTTTGCACAAGGAAGGCTCTAAGTGATTGATCTAGGTCAGTCACGTATATGATGAGAGTTCTTCCCTCAACATGGGTCATGAGCACCGGTGGTATTAAAAGGTATCTCTTTAGGGTGTCAAACGCCTCTTGGCAGTCATCTGTCCATTGGTACATGAATCCCTTCTTCATTAACCTGGTAAAGGGAAAACATTTGCCTACCAGGTTGGCTATGAATCACTTGATATAGGCCAAGTTCCCGTGTAATGCTCTCAAATCAGTGAGAATGAAAGGAGTTGGTAGGCCGAGAATAGCCTTTGTCTTTTCATGGTTGACATCTATGCCACGGTGGCATACAACGAAGCCAAGGAATTTCCCTGAGGTAACCCCAAAGGTGCACTTCAAGGGGTTCATCATCAGGCTATGCTATCAAAGTTTGTTGAAGATGGTCTCAAGGTCTAGCAGGTGATCTGAGCGCTTCCTTGATTTGACCAGCAATTCGCCTACATAAAATTCTATGAATTTCCCTAGAAATGGCTTGAAAATACAATGCATGGAGCGCTGATATGTGGTGCCAGCATTTTTGAGGCCAAAGGGCATGACCCTGTAACAGAATACTCCTTGGGGGGATCTGAAGGCAATGGATTCTTCGTCTTCTTAGGCCATTCAGATTTGATTATACCCAGAATATCCATCCATGAGGGATAGAGCCTCGTACCCGGCCGTTTCATCAATTAATAACTCGGTGATTGGGACTGGGAAGTCATTTTTTGGTCAATGCTGATTAAGATCTCTGAAGTTGATGAAGATGCGGATTTTCCAGTTCTTTTTATTGACGAGGACGATGTTGGCCAACCGGATGGGGTACTTGAACTTTTGAATGAATCCTTCTTTGATGAGCTTATTGACTTCATCCTCTATTTTGGCGGCATGTGAGGGATATGTCCATCTGGTGGCCTATTTATAGCCCCGGTGGTCTTCTGGAAGACCTAGGTGATGTGTCGCCACTTCAGGATTGATTCCTGGAATTTCCGTGTAATTCCAGGAAAAAACATCCCGATGTTGCCTTAGGAAAGTGATATATACCTCATGCTCCTTGGGGGACATGGATGCACTAATGAGAGTAGGCCTTGGATCTTCCTCGGTACCCAGGTTTATTTCCCTGAGCTTGTCCACCATGGTGGAGATACCTTCCTCAAATGTGGGAGGTGTGTCCCTGCTATCTTCTTCCTCTTCTTCTCCCAAATCCTCATCTTCTAGATCTGACGGGGGGAGAGCCCCCAACATAGGTTCTTGGGAGTCCGGCGGTGAGGGCGAGGCATCGTGGGCATCCCCGCTTGAGTATTCATCCCCCGATTGTGGGTTGGTGGACGTTCCCGCATTGTCACGCTCTTCCGTTGTGGCTAAAGTCATGAAGACTGCAAGTGTGAGTCCGAACATGAACCCCTTATTTCAATATGGTTGATGGGCCTTACTTAGTCTCTTCCAAGATGTATGAGGGGGTCATCAGGAACCACATTCAGACCATTTGGAGTGGGGATCCAGTCAACACCATCGGCCAAAGGCTTCTTCTTCTTTTGCTCATAAAATCTTGTGTCAATATAGTGTGACTCTGAGAGCTCTAAAGGGGACTTGCCGGTGTACAATGTCCCACTTTTCCCATTGATGCAGTACTTAATACACTGGTGGTTGGATTAAGGAACATCCATGTGCTTATGGATCCACGACCTCCCCTGCAGTGCATTGAATGCTGTGTTATGCCGGACAACCATGAATTCCGAGTAGGCCATAAGGTCACCAAAATGGGTCTTTATCTGGATTTGTCCCATCGGCTTCTGCTCACTCTTATCGTAACCTAGCAGAGTGGTGGAAGAGGGTATTAAATCACCCTCACTGTAGCCCAACATACGGAGTGTCCGTAGGGGGAGAAGGTTAACTCTAGAGCCGTTGTCGATGAAGACTTTAAGGATCTCAAAATCATTCAATGTTCTGCACACATATAGTGGTTTGATCTGTCCTTCTAGGATGGAATCTTCATCATGATCAGTGAAGGAAATCACCGCATTGCATTCAGTTGGGCCTGTCTCTGTTTGGTAGACCTCGGTGGAAGCTACCTCGGCTTGAAACTCTTGGGGGCTGAGCAAGGCTTCAATAAGCGCCTCCCTGAGGTTGACTGATAGACTTAGGGCATCCAGGATGGACAGCATGGCTGGTACTAACGCCAACTGCTTAAGGATTTCGTACTTTTGCTCAAACGGAAGACGCTTCTCCGCTGGAAAGAGAGTTCTAGAAGGCTGCTTGGGAGATGGAGTATGTGATGAGAAGGGACCCACTGCGGGGTCAGGTGCCGACAGTTCTGGGGACTCGGTACGACCGGTCTGTTTGTGCACATTAAGCGGATAGACACTTGTTCCTCCTCTGATAGTTTTCACAGAATAACGGGGCCAGGGTGGCCGCTTATGGAGGGGGTTCGGTATTCTTTCTCCTATTGAGTCTGTTGAAGAGCTCTCCCATGGGTTTCCGTGAAATTGGTGGTTTGGGCTGAGGTCCAACCATAGGGTTGGTTTCGGCGGCGACTACATCTCCCTTGGTATCCCCTGCCTCTGTGATTCCTCGTTCTGGCTCCTTGTGTTAGGAACTCGGGTTCATAACCATACCCTTCGTCAGGGAACGATTCCATAAGATGGATGACGTTGATGGAACCAAAAATGACTCTTCATCCCCTCATAGGTAAACCTGGTCGGTTGTCTCTGATGGTGTTGTTTGGTAGATCGGTGCCCGTGTCGCCAAGTTTGGGGGCATGAAATCTGACAGCGTTGGGGCTAACTTCGGCCTTGTTCTGAATTTCTCCTCTTGCTCTTCTCCCCTCCCTTTTCGATTAGGCCTAGAAGACCGGATCATGGAGGGTTGTGAGGCTGATACTGTCGGTAGTGCGACATCACGGGCTATTGGCGTCAACACTAGCTGTCGTAGATGAGCTCAGAGTATGCCCTGGGCTCAGTTGATAGTCTTCCAAGTCATCCAGTAATCAAATTTCTGCCCCTTTTTTCTGGTGACTTCCTGCCACCCCTCCCCTTTGTCGAAGTAAGTGGTAGAAATATACATCACGTGTGCTGGGGGTGGTCCCAAATCAACCTGCCTGGAGTCTACTATCCTTTGCAGGGCTCCATGAAGATGAAGTATTCTCGAATATTGCGCCCCGACATCTGATGGTCAGGACAATAGTCTGTCCTGTCATCGCGGCCTACTTCTTCGGGTTTCCTCGGCTCTGGGAGGCGAAGAAAGTTGCAATTCATGGCGGCGACGACATATCCATGGACTTGTTCCTCTCGGACTGAGTATGTTTTATGTTTTCATTCCTAAAACTACTTCCGCTTTGACCCTCTCTGATCATCCCACCTAGGCGATGGAATCCGCTGATGTATAGGCGGCCCTTGACGATTTGGTGGAGGCCTGAGCAGTGGAGTGGGAACAGGGGCTGGCTTGAGCATGACAGAGGACGCTTCATCCTTGGATTCTCTCTTTGTGGGAGCCTCCGAGGCTATTCGAGACTTCAAATTGGTCCGCTGTAGGAAGTCCTCAATTCTCTAGGCAACGACTGAGAGATGGAGGAAACAACTGGTGCACTCCACTGGTATGAGCGTAGATCGTAGCTCATCTCGATGATTGTAGATACATATGGTAGGAAAATCATCTTAAGGAATTGGCCTGTTTATGGAGTAGGTCAGACCTTTCCATCTCATGATGAAATTTGAGACCCTCTTGTTCTCCCTCTACTTGCAGTTCATTAGGTCACTGACCGTTGTCTTAGGCAACGTTGAGCTGTAGTGGAACATGAACTTTTGCCGAAGGTCTTCCCAGCTTTTTATCAACAGGGCTGGTATACTTTAATACCAGACAAAGGCGAATCCATGCAAGGTCTATATGAATCATCTAAGTTTCACTACTTGCTTTTGTTCTGGAGTCCCCATCATAGGGTCTCAATAGGATGTGTAGTGCATCAAATGATGTTCCAGATCACCTGATCCATTGAAGATAGGCAATACAGGGCTCCCAAAATTGGGCAGAGGTGGCGTGTTTCTTACCCAATCCAGGTAGGGCTTCCGCTCTAGCTGTATCGGAGTGCGCCGACCTTCCATTGCTTCCAATCGAGCCATTAGTGCTTCAATGGTGCTAGTGAGACCCTGTTTTACATCCTGTTGGGCCCGATCTTGGGCAGGTGCAACATGAGGCATTATTTGAGGGTCTATCTTAGCTGACCCCAAGGGTGAATATGTCATTCAGGACACCCTCATAGGGTTCATGCGTACATGATCTGGTTGCTTCCTATGTAGAGGGATGTCTTGGTATTCATCTAGATCCACATTTAGGTACATGGACGGACCAGGTTCCTCGTTGGGTGGGAGCATTGACCGTGCTTCATTTTGCAGGGTAAACCTCAGTCTTTGAGGTTCACTTACTATTAGTTCATGATGTGGATCCTCTTGGGATGCATTTTCAATAAGACGGTTCCTCTGGAGTTGCTCAGTGTTATGCCGCATCAATTCCTTCATTTCCCCTTCCTGTCCAGTGAACCTCTCATCGAGCGTGAGTGGCACATTTCTGTCAAGAGGAGGGGACAGATTAAGGGTAACTAGTCCTTTGTTCTTATCCTTGTTGGAAGCTCACAGGGTAATCATATGAAGGTTATATGAAGGGGAAACCATATTTAGGGCGGCCCTTTGGTTCCGGGTGTGCACACCTGGTGGTTCATTGTAGGTTGTAGCCTGACCAGAACCATCGTCTCCTGATCCATCCTTATTTACATCATCTCTGGTGTCACCTGTGGGTTTAACCTCTATGACGTTGATAGATGCATATCACAGGTCAAGGAAGATTTAATCTTCCAAATAGGAAGAGGATCTTCCACATGTTTTACTGGCCTTCCCTTTCATATGCTGGAATTGCCTTTGGATTTCTTAATGAAGGGTGACACAGAGAGTTCTTTGATGCGCCCATACGGTACGCCTCCCTCTTGGAGGGGATGTTGATTCAAACAATGGGATAGGATGAGAACTTCCTCTTCTGACCATCCTCTCGAGATGAGAGAATACTGAATCTCATGGGGGAGGTTGTTGTTGAGGGGGTAATAATGCCCCAAGCCCTGAGGGCTGGGGTTGGCTCTGTTCCCTAGACGCTGGGTCTCTTCCCATTTTTATTGGTCTTATGGGGGAATTTGTTGTTAAAAATTTCCCCATCCCTGTATGCTGGGGTTGAACCTGGATTGCGGTAGTGGCTACTGTTATTGTTACCTTCCCGATCTTGCATGCCCCCATTCAGGGGTGAACTGGGTTTGGTGCCGAGTACTTCTGTGAATCAATCCCTTTTGAGGAAGCAGGCAAAGATCGCTGATTGGTCTCTCTTAGGCGAGAGGCCTGTTGTATGCTCTCGGTGGCCTGATTCATGAGTTCTAGAATAGGTTTTTCCCATTGGGCCTGACGCTTCTGGGACTTACTCAAGGCCCGACTCTATTGTGTGTATTGCCTTTCGCGAACAGGGAGACCACCCGATTTCTTTCTTGAAGTGATGACGTTGCAAGACACCATGTCGAATAGGTTCTTTTGGGTGGGGAGCAGAGTGAAATGAAAAGCTCCATGTTCCCCCTATCCTCTGATATGGACTCTCGTCAGAGTGTCACCGATGAGGCGGCACAGCTGGTGCAGTGCATGGAGGCAGGCTTTCTCCATGTTCCCTTTGCGACTCTCGGGTCGCTGTTGTTGCGCCAAAGGTAGAGCTTCCAGGTCGATGTGATACAGGAGGTCTCCTATAGTCTTGAAGTGGTCTATATACCCGTCGTAGGGTAGGAAACTTGATTTCAGTCGGAGGAGGGTTGTCCATATATTGTGGCAGATGTTGTGCACGCATTCTTCCAACAATTCTCTGGGTATGTCGAATTGAGAGGTGGTAGTGGCCCAAAACATAACTGGTATATCATCCCTAGCCTGTCGTTTACTTAGGTGCAACATGTCGGCATACTCCTCCGCTAGTGACTCCTCTACCTGGTCGGCCCAACTAAGGCGCCCGCCGATAGTGTGGTCAGAAGCCATGGGACTGATTGGTGTTGAATCATCATGTAGGCAATTCTGAGGTGGTTTAGAGGATGAACGTGGCCCCAGAATGTCTCCTGATTGAAGAAGGGTGTTGTTGGCGACTAGTTGGGTATCTGACATGCTCGATCACATCCTTCTGAGTGCCTCTGCATGTGAGGGCTTTTTTGTACTTGATTCGGCAGGGGGAGGACCTTCCTGTCGATATGATATGTCATCACGGGGAGGGCCTTCGCAATTAAATATATAGTGGAGAGGACTACCATTACTTCTTGAAGCCTCACTACATAGGGGACTTTTGTAGTGCATACCCTGGGGAGGACCTCCAAGGCGTGTCACAACAATGTGAGGACCTTCTGGCTGGATAGCCTTACTACGGGGAGGGCCTTCGCAACAATGGCCATCATGGTGAGGATGAACATCATGGTTTGACATTTGATGTGTATCCGGGGGAGGACCTTCAAGACACACTGTGATAAGGGGAGGGACTTCTTGTTTCTTGGGGCCACTGCGGGGAGGACCTTCGCAATGGTGGTCGTGGTGGCGAGGACTACCACCACAACTACTATAATGGTGAGGACTAACATTACAGCTGCTGCAGGGAGAATATCTATGGTGTACACCCTAGGTAGGGCCTTAAAAATATACCACATTGAGGGGAGGGCCTTCTCGTTGCTTGAAATCTCTATGGGGAGGACCTCCATTATCAGGGTGGCGAGGACTACCACCATGATCTGATTCCTAGATGCGCAGAGTGTCATTGCAGTGTAACCCCTCGGGAGGACCTTTAGGACAGGCTACGAAAAGGGCATGGCCTTATTTTCATGATGAGATGTCACTGCAGGGAGGGCCTCCGCAGTTGAGACTATGATACCGAGGACTACTATCATAATCTGTGGTCCCACTGCATGGATAGTGTTTGCAGTTTATATCCTAGGGAGGACCTCCAGGGTGGACAGCATCAAGTGGAGGAACTTCTTGCTGCTCAATATTCTGGTCAGGAGGAGGATTTCCGTGACTCGCATCAAAAAAGGAGTTCTTGTGATCGATGATTATATTCCCATGGGGGAGGCCCCCGTGGGTGCTCTCGGGAGGACCTTCAGAGATGTTGGTAGTGAAATTGCGGGGAGGACCTTCACAACTACTACTGCTACTCCCATAATATGGTCATGGGTGGGAAGGGATCTGAGCCTTCGATATACGTTTAGCAGCCTTGGGAACCCCAGCTTCCAGCAGAGTGGAGTCATGAACCCACTCTTTATTTTCTGACTGCCTTCGATGCATTCGGGGCGCCTTCTTGTGGGAAGCGGGGACCGTTTGCTATTGACAACGGTCTTCACCTTTGGTTTCCTATCTAATTGGGTCCCCAGATGCTTCTGGGATACACTGAAGTACATATTGACTTTTATCAGGGATATATGCCTGCTCTGGAGCATCCACCATGATGGACGGGTGTCCTCTAGTTGGAACGAGTGAAGCTGCTCGATCCAGCTTCCCTTGCGTTGCGGAATATAGCTGACGACCTTACTGGGCTAATGCAGGGATGTAGATCTACTCTGAGGTGGCTATCTCATCTCTTAGATGAGTCGCCTCAATTGGGGATACGAGATCACGTGCCCGAGTCCTTGCTGTTTCCGCTGATGCAATTACATTCTGGAAAGTATGCAAGATATGATCTGGGATCGATACCTGCTCCTCCATCATTTCCAGGATATGTAGAGAGACGTCTTTGGCTGGAATGAGTATGAAGGCCCATTCCGGTATCAGAGTAGGAATATCCTGTTCCGGTCCTCCGGTGGTCAGTGGGTATTGACAATTATCCTGTGTCTAGGTAGGTGAACGAATCTTCCCCTATACCGGGATATGCCGGTTTATCTCTCCGTTTTCTGCCACATCGGGATGGCAGGCTTTACTTGCATCCATAGGGAGCTGGCCCTGCATATATTGGTTTCCCACTGTATAGAGTCAGTGGCCTTTTTTGGCAGGGAGACGTGCCCGCCTATGATTTGCCGCCACATCTGGGTGGTAGGATTTTTTGATCGCCACCATACTGGGATGGTATGAGTCAAGGGGATCTGCTATAAGATAGACTTGTAGACGTTGGGTCACCACCAGGTCGGGTTGGTGGGCTTCATGACCCTGGGCAGGGAGAGGTGCCTGCCCGGTAAGTGCCGCCCTGTGTGAGCGACGGGCTTGACAGAGCTCGGTGGGGATGCGCGCATGCTCGTATGATGCTGCCATATCTGGATAGAGGGATTTGGAGGAGCGAACAGGTGTATGTGCCTGTTCGTGATGCGTCTCTGTGACTGGGCAGTAGAGCTCCTCCTCGAGGACAAGGGTGATGACCGGTCCCCGGTTGTAAGTTTTTCGCCCTCGTCGGGCGGTCCGATGGGACGGAGCTCAGGGAGTGTGGGCCTAGATCCCAGGGTTACAGCCTCTTGAGCGTGAGGATGTTGAGTCACGACATAACCGCGATGGAGTCTTCCAGCAGGGGCCATGGAAAAGAACCCACATTCAGTGGAAATGAGGTCTTAAGTGTCAAACTCATCCGTCTCCCTAAGATAAGGGAGGTATGAGTTGTCCCGTTCCAGGGATAGAATCCTGAAACGGTAGGAGACAATAATAGGGGCTATCTGGATCCACAGCTGTGGCCATTGCTGGGCAGGTGACCGGCGAGTTCTGGCAGATTGGAGGGAGTGTATGGCCAACTCCACCGTCAAGAGAGTACCGTTCACGTGGTACTCTCGGATCAATGCATCCGAGACCCAGCGTTGAAGACGCTGGGTAGGTGAAGGGGTCCTCCGTTGGTGAGGAAATCCAGTCATTACATTATTGGAAGCACACACTTGTGAGTTCATTCGGGACACCATTGGATCAAAGGGAGTTCTGTGTGGTACCTGTAAAATATTTTAACAAATACAAACAACAAACCCATCAAAGCAGCATCTCATGATCCCATGTGTAATTAATGACCTTTTTTGTCCCTCCTTTTGAGTATAAAGTGGGAACATAATGGAATTGGGTTAAATCCGTCATGATTGGTTAAATATTCATGTCGGGTTCACTATTTTTGTTTCGGGTCAGTCTCGAAACACCCAATGGTTCCATATCTGATGATGCGTGGACCTGCTTTCCAAAGGCAGGCGTTCACCGGGCAATTTGGACAACGACACTTAAGAACTTACATTGGTCGAGAGGATGGGAAGTCGGGCTCATCGCACCCTTTTGGGGGGAATTATTGCCTGTTCCAGGACACTCTTATAGATTTAAGATGTATTCATATGTTTGCGAATCTTCGGTTTATAGCCAAGCATAGTATCGACAGATTACTCCTGGTTGGCAATGGTCAGCTAGACGCAGGGGTTCAGAATCATTTAGGCCAGTGGTTTACCATACCTCATTGGATTAATGACTCTGATGAATTTGGACTCATTGAGACGGTTCTAGGAGTGGCTCGGTGAACGGATGTGAGGATAGTCGGATCGACCGATTGTTGGGATTGAAACTCAGGGAGGATTTCTACGTACCCTACCTAGGAGACAAGGATCAAAGTCCACGTAGTTCGAATCGGGGTTTCGGAGAACTGACGTGAAGGTGGACATGGGGGTCCGATGGTGATAGGTCTTGAACCTCGAAGAGGATTCCTACGTACCATTCCTTAACATGGATCAAAGTACTTGTAGTTCGCTTATGCTTGGGGCTTACACTTTGAGGAGGCCCAAGGTGTGGATTAGGGCTTACACTCTGAGGAGGCCCTTGGTGTAGATTGGAACATACACTATGTGGAGGCCCACAGTGTGGATTGGGGCTTACACTCTGAGGAGGCCCAAGGTGTGGATTGGGGCTTACACTTTGAGGAGGACTAAAAGAGGATGTCATGGTCGATGGTTACTCTAAGACCACGTGATTCATGATCGGTGTGAGAAGCAAGAGGCGGAAGGGACCAGACGATCACATCGCGAAAGGTGTGTCTGTGAGAAGTGGACTGGGGCTTACACATAGGGCGGCCCAAAAGGTCGGGGCTTACTCCGAGATGGATGCCCAAGGAGAAAAAGAACAGAGGGAGAGGGAAGGAGGTGTTCTTATTCCTGTCACCTCACTTATTCCTGTGGGAAGTACCGAATTGTGTGGGGGCTTCCTTCTGATGGGTATTTTACTACCCCCTAAGAAGGGAGAAGTGCCCTGACCCCGACAAGTGGAGGGGTAGAAAGGGGGCTCCCGAGCACAGACTCCACATTATCGTGGGAATGTGAACCCATGAATGATTTAGAAATCCGCTCAAGGGTCAGAGAAACCCATTCACCCCTGCTTACCATGGGTATGTCAACTAAGAATGGCGAGATGATGCGCCTGAAGGTTACATCACATGGGTTCGGTGGCTCTGGTGGAGGCCTCGGCACATGGCCGATGAGTGGGCTATTGAGGGAGTCACGGAGTATCAGGCTGGATTGGAAAGATTTTTTCTAGCTCGGGGAATGGGAACTCTGAAGGATTCAGCGGGACACACTGTGGTATGGGTGGTGGCACCCTTCGCGTAGGAAGGTGCTAAGTGGCTGAAGAGGAAATCCACAAACTAGGGTGGTCCGCGGACTGCCGGGCATCCCACGAACCAAGGTGGTTCCTGGAACAGTGAGCATCCCGCAAACCAAGGTGGTTCACGGCCTCGGGTTCGATCCGTGAACCAGGGTGGTCCGCGGACTGATGGTAATCTCACGAACCAAGGTGGTTCATGACTTTGAGTTCGATCCGCGAACCTGGGTGGTTTTCGGAGGGTTCCATTCGAGCAGCGGTGCCCAAGGTTGGCACTGGTCGGGGGTCCGTCGGTCGGGGCTTCTCCCGCATAGGTGGGTGCTACGTGGTGTGGCGGATCGGAAAAGATGCATAAACTCCCTGGTCCACGGGGAGTGCATATGTGGAAGTACCATGGTTCACGGTTTTCTTTTCCTTGTTATTTTAGGTTCGCGGTTCACTAAGTTATTATGCATTTTTTGGTTCCTTATTAGTTTGTTCCCAAGTTCATAACTACTCTGGTTCGCGAACTGGAACTTCTGAAATCCTATTCCTTCCTTCGAAATCATTTCACCTGAATATGATTGATCTCCTCTAAGTCCCCCCAATCTTCTTCTTCTCATCCCCTCGATATCCTTTTATAGACCGGGGAAAATTATGTATCTATGGCCATGTGGCACCTTTTGTAGAGGCCCATGACCAAAAACCTGATTCACGGATGACTCGGTCAATTCACAACACGTGGGGGGCATTGAGTGCATCTACCATGTGAATTAAACGATATCCCCCACAAACCAAACGAGCTCGGAGAGTGCTTTGCGGCCGTGGAGGGTTCTGCCTCCATTCTGCAAACGACAACGGATGATGCTTGGGCCGGTTGATGTGGTCGGCAGATGGGGAAGTTTGTGATGATGGACCGGTTCGACGCCTGTTCTGAATTGCACCCGTGGAGGATCTCTGCCTCCATTCCGCGAATGAGGCTGGTCCACAGAGGGGGTGCTTCACAGAACCGGCCGCGTGGTGTCATAATTTGGTCTGGTCTTCGGACTAGTTTGGCTTCGTGCATCCTTCGTGTTTTCTCCATTCATCCCTCCAATTATTTGGGGGAATTGGGTAGAATTTTCTTTGTGGATTTTTGCGGACCCTGTAGTGTTTGAACACCGATTTCATTGGGAACCATGTTAACAAAACATTAGTAAGGATAATAATTTGACTCTAAGAAATTTTGAAATCTGATTTGATGTTTTTAGTATCAAACAACTTTATGACCTGATATCATGTATAGTGTTACCATATGTGAATGGTCCAAAATTTCCCAAAAGGAATGATATCTCTCGTAAAGAATAACAATTATTCGATATATTTGAGGAAAAATAAATTTCCGAATCATATTTAATAGATATGAAAGTATTTATTTGCTTGTGTACAATGATATTGATTGGGTAAGTAGTGTAGATGATAGAAGATCCACATGTAGTGGATTTATCTTTCTAGGGGGATGTTGTATTAGAATAAATATTATGAAATATAATTTATTTTATATTTTCATGACTACATATGAGTATGTTACATCCACTCAAGTTATAACACAACTTATGTTCCTAAAGACTCAGTTAAAAGACCTACTTATTGAAGTAAAGCTACATTTTTTTGGGGTTGTTACAATCAGAATTCTATAAACTGTATGAGAAATCCTGTACAAAATCCTTGTTCAGAACATTGTTCTATCAAATATCACTTAATCAAATATAATTTGGGGAAATATTTAATCATGCTGGACTATATTCCTATATTGGAACAAGTTAGTGACATTTTCAAAAAACCATTAACAAAGGAGGAATTTTTAACCATGATATTTAAATATTTTAATAAAAAATCATTCTCACCATGGATTTGGTATGTTTTTTGGTCCCCTATTTTAGTTAGTCTTCAGATAGTGTCATAAAGGGGGAGAAAAATGTTGTTTCATAAATCAATCCATTCAAATGTGCTATTTTTTTAATGAATCATATATTTAGGTGGAGCTGTGGGTAAGCTATGAACTCACCAGGTAAGTGTGTGAACGATTTTAATATTTCATTTAAGTGTTTGTAAGAATATTTTTATAGGAATGTGGATGTTGTGAAGAGATTCAATGTTTCAAATGTAAGATGATTGATGATTTTTTTATGTCACTAATTTTGTATAACATAGTTTTGTTGTCAATGATACCTGTTTCCAACATTATGTTTTATCATGTAGGCATAGAATTCCTGATTAGTGATACATTTCATGAGTTATAATGTTAAGTTATATATGAACCTTGGTTGAAAAAAAATCCCAAAGGAGTGATTATTGGGACCAATTTCACTAGATGTTTTTTCTCATATAAGAAGAATTTTATACTATTTGTGTTTTATTTTATTTCCATTATGAAAAATCATTTATCATAGTAAGTGTGAGTGATAAAATTAATGAGTTATAAACATTGATGATGATACATGGAATTCATATGAAAGTCCATCAGATTTAGTTTTCTAAACTAAAAATGTTTTTGGATAGAGATACTTTTCAAGTTAAATTTTTGTTCAAAAAGAACCTTTTAATTTGAGTGAGAAGCTGTATTGGATTATAAATATAGTTAAAGATATTAGATATAAATTGTGATGATTAATTTTTTTATTATGTTTTCAATATCATAAGTTGTTTGGAAATACTATGATCCATAATTTTGGAATGAATGTATGAGAAATAGATTTGTAAGATAGATGATATTATTCCATTCCTAATGTTCTTAACATTATAAAATTGTCATTATATAAGCAAGTGTTTTTTTAAGAAGGGTGTCATTGAAGTCAATGTCTTACAGTGGACGATGATCGGTTTGAGAATTATTAGATGAGTAATTTTTCAAAAGGTTAGAAAGTTTGAAATTATTACTATTAGAAATTTTTTTTAAGTGTATATTGACTGATCACTCAGACTAGATGTTTCATCAAACTACCCAATTCAATAGAATAACCAATTTCTAGATCATTCAACAGTTACTGTGAATCTATAAGAATGATGTTTCCTCTTACACCGATCTATTGGAGAACATGTGGAAAAGATCAATAATATGATATTCTAACACCAATCCATCATAAATTTAGTTTTTATCATCATGGAAACAAATGAAAAGGTCCATTAGAGGCAGATCAAATACATTTTGAGAAGTTAAGAAAAAAAGTTCTTGGCATCGATAAATATGTGGAGTTGTTAGGATAGATTAGTGGGAAAATATCTTTTGACTAATCAATGTGATTGAGATCAACTATTAATTCAACCATTTTCAATAGATCTAAATTTTCTGAACTACATCAAGAGACATCAAGAAGGTGTTGAAACTGATTCTTCATATGGGTAATAGAGAATAATTTATTCGATGCTTGTTGACACCAATAATGCATTATACATCGGACTTAATTATATTTATGATCATCCATATGAGGTTTCCTTTAAAAAATTATAGAAGGAAGAATTTTTCCTAATTTTATACTGATGTATTGTCGAAGGGGGTGTCAAAATATTTCGAAGTTGAAATGATATTTGTGGAAAAGATAGCTAGAAAAATTAATTAGTCTAAAAGGAAGATGATAATGAAACTAAATTATAATTATGTTGCAACAATGTATAAGGAAGAATAGTTTTATAGGTTCAGTTGGTTCGGAGCATCAAAATGAAAAAATTTAATAAGAGTAAAAAATAGTATTAGAACAAAAATTCATATTATACAGAATATTTATTTTTATGTTCAGAGTAGGAGGAAGTTGGGAGATACTTTGAGATACTTATAGTAGAGTCATGAAAAGTTGAGAATCACTGATATAGAAAAATATGAATTTAAAATGGAATAAAAATTTTTGTTTCTGTAAATTTTGTTGAGTGGGAAAATGAACGTGGTTTACTACCCATTCCATATCTGGAACACTTACAAATAGAGGTAACCATAAAAGTTACACTGAATTTGATCACATGTGGGAGAGATAAAGAGCATTTAATGTTTTGCGATAGAATTGAATAACGAACCATACTTTAAATACAGGGTTATTACTTCAAAATTGAAGTACACTTATTACAACATATAACAAAACCATTAATGGACCGTATAGGTAGAGTGTCTTTAGAAACTGGGAAACATAAAGAATTGGTTCATAAAGCATCTACATTGTCTCCCATTTATTTCATCATATCTAGAGTTCGTTTTGGAATATCCTACTTAATAACCTTCTTCTAGAGCTGGGGAAAGAAAACATACAAAAGGGTGAGCACAAATTCTTAGTAAGGGTAAAAAAAAGAAATATAAATTATATCATATTCATAAGAACATAACATTTTGGAAATATTAACCTGCAAAAGAGATCATAATTTCATAATCATGGGATAAATCATAATAGTGAAATGTAATCCTAATAATCATAACATAAAACATGAAACTTTGTGGCATACATAAATAATAATAGGGAATAATTTCTTAGTATTCATGACTCATTTCCAAGACTATATTAGCGGACAAAGTCCATTTATGAACCGAGTTCACTCCCCGTTTCATTCCTGTTTCACTGAACCAGATTAGCCTTCCATTCCAGCCTTGTCTATCTCATGAGATATAAATATTTACCCAATGCATTGGAAGGATATATAGGTCCCACCCATCTCATAATGATACCATTGTTATGTTTTCCACAAAATCAAAAATCATACATCATTGCATAACCCATGTAATAAAAATGGGATTCTTAAACATCGTGACATCATAAAACAATTCATATAAGATAAAGGAATTCATAAAGATAATTCCATCACAAAATAATCAAATTAATGTAATAATAGGGATAGAAAAATAAACCTATATTATCTTAGATGGAAAATAATTTTGATAAAACACTTGAACTCCATTCTTGAGGAAAATTACCTTTATACTTCAAAAACATTTTTTCCTTTCATAACATGTCATACAATTTTAAACTAAAATAAGTTGATTAAAAATAAAATTGAAAAATTGTAAAGGATTATTTTTGAAAATAATGTTTTAAAAATCCATTCGTTCCGTATATGTTAAAAAAACATTCTTCTCGTACTTATGTTAGAAAAGTCAAAAAGCAGCTCGTATGAAAAACGACAAAAGATTCATTTCATATCTTTTACTAAAAACTCAGTGAAGGGTAAAATTGGATTTAAACAATTATAGGAGGATATAAATAATATTACATATTGAGGAAACATGGATTTGGATGATAAATATTCCCCAGTAAATTATGAAGTATAAATAATCTCGGATAAAAATGAGATTGTGAGATTTTCCCTTACCATAGGTCCGATTTGCTTCGTAAGTGTCTGAAACTACTGTATAATGATTTAAATAATGTTATTGACTTATTCCAGAATCATAATTATTTTTATGATATCATATATGGTTATATTCTTAGCTTCTTATTAATAATATTTCATTTCTACTTGTTATTCAGGTGTTTATTACTTTTTGTTATTATGCGTGTTTTGTCAAATAAATTATTATTATTATTTTTAGGTTATAGATACCTCATTTACAGTATGGTATTAATGTAATATATATCATATTAATTCATTAAATTCATTTATAAAATCATTATGCAATGAAGATCATGTAGAACGAGTCGCATCACATCGTGGAGACGGTATTCCGTACATACGCACGAGCGATGATATCATTCCGATGATCGTGGAATTGTATTGGAGTGTATGTATACTCTTTAATAATCAATATCACTTTACAATAATCATATATAGTCATTATTTACACCATTATACCCATCCATGTATGGTGTTGGTGGAAAAATAGATTACACCACGGCGTGGAGACGATATTCCGTAAGTACGCACGCGTGGTGATTTTGTTTTCCGTAGGATGGATAGATGGTGAAATAGGGATGTTTCATAATTATAATAACATATCAGTATATTAGTGATACTGATGTTATTACTTCATAATGAAACAACTAAAGAAGAAGAAGTGGAAGAAGAAATAAAGTTGAAAGAATCGGTAACAGACATTACCTCTACTTTGAAGCGCCTCTTTGAGACCTCCTTTTAGGGCACTAAAATTGGTCTATGAAGAAGACCAGGACCTCTAGGATGTTTCTAGGGAAGTGTATGGGATAAATTTTCAGGGTTTGGCCGAGCATGAAGGCTAAAATTGGTGTGTCGAGGAGAGGAAGGAGGTGCCTTTTTATAAGGGAAGAGAGGGGCACCTTAGGAAAAACTAAAAATATTATATTATTATAAAGTCATATTCGGTTATTAATAACTCCAAATTGATTTATTTCCAATCTAAGGTGGGGATGGGTCTAAATCCTCTGATAAAATATAATTTAGACAAGTTTAGGATTCTATTTTAACATTATCATTTAGATTTTACTTTAAGTTAGATAATTTAACTTTTACCGTGTCTTCTTGTTTTCATACACTATAAGGTTAATAATGTTACTCTAACAAGCCAAAAAAACCCCAAGTTGTTTATTATTAATATATATAATCTTTTCTAAGCCATTTTTACGAACCTTAGATTTTTATGAATAAAATAACAATTAATAATATAATATTTGTTTTAAAAACTATTTTATGTCAATTTTGACACTATTTGGTAATTGATTTTTGTGAAAATCATAACAGATATATTTGTTCGAAAACAGTTTATTAAATCCATAATAACATGTCATATTAACATAGAAAATTATTGTAATTCATAAAAAGTCTCAAATTACATTTATTTGGGTAATTATAACATCAATTATGTCAATATTTCATTAATAAGATAATTACTGCATCATCATTGTGTCATAAATAAATTAATCTATTTAATGTCTAAAAATTACATATAAAATACAGTTTTGTAGGAAATCGTATTAGCTTTCTAATGAATATTTATAGTCGAATTTATCTTATGTATAACTCTATATTAGAAATTATTTACTTATTAAACTTTGATTTTAACTATTTTAACCCTTCTTTAAATAAATTAATATTAAATGTCCTAATCTAATCCAAGTGGGCCTAAATGGTCATATTTTATTCCTAAGGTTGTTTTGGGTCTAATTACACTTATCCAATAGAATTAGGACATGTGTTAGGGTAATAATAATAACATTTTTACCCTCAATTACACTATTTACTTTTAACCGTGGTAAAAAAAGTAAAAAGTTACTATTCACCAAAAATTATTTTCGTCTCATTGAATCACATTTTAGTCTTTGATATTAACCGTCTCTCGGATTTTTGAAATTCCACTCACAAAAGAGGTAAAATTATGTTTTATATAAATTTTCAAATTTTTCTAGGAGGTGGGTAAAAGATGGTGAAAAGTTCAATACAATTTTTATATATGTAAAATTATTATAAAATGACTCCAATGAATTGCATTGAACTTATATAGGTATTATGTATCAATTTTGACCTAAAAAATTAAATTAAATAAATAATTCTTTAAATAAAATTTCGGTTTTTAAATAGTATCCCAGTGTTTTCACTATTCATCAAAAACTTAAGGTTTTCAGAAAAATACCAAAATTCATCCTAGGCTAATTTTGATATTAAGAATCCAAAAATGAAGTCCATTTTGAGAAATGAAATTTACAAAATTTCTAAAAGTGGGTATTACTATTCATAACGGCTAGTTTTAATAATATTTTAATAGCATATCGTTCTTTAGTGAAACTCGGTATTGCGTACAATGCAAGCTATCGACGAAGGTCGCGATTGCACGTAAAGAAAGCGAAGCTAGTGTTGTGTGTAGTGAAAGATTCATTTGATGATTTATATTACATAAAAACAAAATATTTCTCATAAAAGTCTAGGGTGTTACATTCTACCCCCCTTAAAATGAATTTTGCCCTCGAAATTTGTGACTTTGTAACAAACAGATGAGGATACCTCTCCCTCATCATATCCTCAAGCTCCCATGTAGCTTCTTCTAATTGGTGGTTACTCCATAAATCTTTCACCATGCGAGTGGTCTTGTTTCGTAGGACTTTTTCGCTACGATCCAGAATCTCTATCGGTTGTTCTTCATAAGAAAGATCTTTCTCCAGCAGTAAAACTTCTGAGTTGAGTACATGTGAAGGATCCGGTATGTACTTTCTCAGGAGAGATATGTGGAACACATCATGAACTTGAGATAGAATCTGTGGAAGCACCAATCAGTAAGCTACCTTCCCAACATGATCCAGAATTTCAAAAGGACCGATACATCTAGGGTTCAACTTTTCCTTCTTTCCAAATCTCATGACCCTCCTCCAGGGAGATATTCATAAGAACACTTTATCACCCACTTCAAACTCTAGGTCTTTTCTTCGGTTGTCGGCATAACTTTTCTGTCAACTTTGAGCTGCTCTTATGTGTTGTTGAATAGATCTGACCTTTTCTTCCATCTCATCAACTAGATCAGATCCTAATAGGTTTCTTTCCCCAACCTCATCCCAACAAGTTGGAGTCCTGCATTTCTTTCCATAGAGAGCTTCATAAGGAGCCATCTGAATACTGGAGTGAAAACTATTATTATAAGAAAATTCCACCAAAGGTAGGTGTTGATCCCAAACAAATTTTAAATCCATAGAGCAAGGTCTCAACATATCTTCTAGTGTTTGAATTGTCCTCTCAGACTGACCGTCTATCTGAGGATGATAAGCAGTGCGGAAACTCAACTCTGTATCCAGAGTATGCTGAAGACTTTGCATGAACATCGAGGTAAATCTCAAATCCCGATCAGATATAATGGAAAGTGGTACTCCATGCAATCTTACCACTTCCTTTACATATATCCTGGAAAGCTGATCCAGAGAGAAATCCTCTCTAATAGCAATGAAGTGTGCTGACTTTGTAAGACGATCAACTATGACCCATATAGCATTATTACCTTTGGATGTTTTAGGAAGTCCAGCGACAAAGTCCATAGTGATGTTTTCCCATTTCCATTCTGGTATGGGTAATGGTTGTAACATCCCCTTAGAATTTTGTCTCTCAGCTTTAACTTGCTGACAAACCAAGCAACGAGATACATATTCAGCAACATCTCATTTCATGCCATCCCACCAGAAGTACTCTTTCAGGTCCCTATACATCTTCATGCTTCCAGGATGAATAGAGAATGAAGAACAATGAGCCTCATCCAGAAACTATTTCTTTAAAACTGGGATGGGAAGAACAAAAACCCGATTCCTGAACTTTATTATCCCATAACAATCAAGGTTGAATTCAGGGACATTTCTCACCTTCTTTTGTAACTCTACATCTTCTTTCTGTGCCTCTTTAATCGTCATATGTATAGATGGTTGAACATTCATTTGAGAAAGATACGATTTTCCCCATTCATTATAATTCCAAGACCCATCCTGTGTAAATCCATAAATATGGGATCATTTGTGATCCTCATCATGGATAAGCTAGCATGGTCTTGTTGACTTAATATATCCGCCACCTTATTTGTTTTCCTAGGGTGATAATGAATTGAGCAGTCATAATCCTTAATAAGATCTAACCATATTCTTTGGCACATATTCTGCTAATTTTGTGTGAAAATATAATTTATACTTTTATGATCAGTATAAATGTCACACCTTTCTCCATAAAGATAATGCCTCCAAATCTTTAATGCAAAGATTACCACAGCTAACTCCAAATCATGAGTTGGGTAATTTTTCTCATAGATTTTCGACTGTCGTGAGGCATAAGCTATCACCATATCATTTTGCATAAGAACACACCCCATCCCCTTCTTGGATGCATCAGTGTAGATCCCAAACCTTTGTCCACTACAAGGAAGTGTGAGTACAGGTGCACTGGTTAACCATCTTTTCAACTACTTGAAATTATCTTCACATTCCTTTGTCCAAACAAACATAACTCCTTTCCGAGTCAACTCGATGAGTGGATTAGATAATTGTGAAAAATATTTCACAAAACGTCGATAATATCTAGCAAATCCAAGAAAGCTTCGGATCTCGGTTACTGTTGTTGGTCTCGACCATCTTTCGATAACCTCCGTTTTTGCTGGATCCACATATATCCCCTCTTTTGAGATAATATGGCACAAAAATGAAACTTTTTGTAGCCAAAATTCACACTTGGTAAATTTGGCATAAAGCTTCTCCTTTCTGAGGGTCTTCTATATAATTCTCAAGTGATATTCATGTTATTCCTTTCTCTTTGAATAGAACAGAATATCATCTATGAAGACTACCACAAACTGATCAAGACAGTCTTTGAAGACTCTATTCATCAGATCCATAAAGATAGAAGGGGCATTAGTAAGACCAAATGGCATAACTATAAATTCATAGTGTCCATACCTTGTACGGAAAGCTGTCTTTGGTATATCCTCTCTTTTGACCCTTAATTGATGATACCCTGAATGAAGATCAATCTTGGAAAAGTATTGAGCTCCGCGTAGTTGGTCAAATAAGTCATCAATGTGTGGGAGAGGATATTTGTTCTTGATCGTGATCTTGTTAAGTTCTCGACAATCAATGCAGAGTCTCATTGATCCATCTTTCTTCTCAACAAACAGAACATGTGCTCCCCAAGGTGATGAGCTAGGGCGTATGAACCCCTTATCAAGATTCTCTTGGAGTTGCTTCTTCAATTCCTGCAACTCAATTGGGGCCATTCTATAAGGTGTCTTTTAAATAGGCAAAGCACCCGGTACAAGTTCTATTGAAAACTAAACTTCACGATTTGGTGGAAGACCCGACAATTCCTCCGAAAAGACATCGTCAAACTTCAGTACAATGAGCATATTCTTAATCGTGAGTTTCTCACAAACCATTTGAGATAAATAACCTTCATTTAGAGGAATCAAGACCCATAGGATTGATGAAATTCCCACTGGAAGGTTATGTTCATCCTTGCATCGATAGAAGATCATAGATTGATCTGGAATATGAAATATGACTTCCCTTCCTTGGAAATTGATATGAGATCCATATTGAGAAAGCCAATCCATGCCAAGAATCACATCAAATTCCACTATAGGAAGGATCACAAGATTTTTATGAAGCACTTTCCCCCAAACTTCAATAGAAGAAGAATTATAAACATTTGATGCGAATGTTGTGCAATTAGGGGTTGTCACCGATAACTCAACATCTAATTGTTGAGGTAATACGGCGATACCCTTAGAAAATTATTCAGAAATAATAGAGTGGGTGGATCCAGAATCAAATTGAAACATTTGCTACTTTAGAGTGGATGGTAAGTGTACCTTTCACCACTTCATTATCGTACTCCACATCGCTGATAGAAATTGCATGTGACTTTCCTTTGTCTTTAGCCTTAAGAGTTTGTTGACGTCGATCATCATCAACAACCCTTGTATTAGGGCATTGATTAGCATAATTCCCCATTTCCTTTCACTTGTAACATTGAAGTGTAGGAGGTGCACTCTGTGTAGCCTTTTCATTGTTCGCATCACCAGAAATATTATTCCCATCATTGTAGAATTCAAATGCCTGATGACCTTCCTTTCCACATTTGAAACATTTACATTTCCCTTTATGAAAACTCCCTCCATTTTTCTTTCCAAACATTGAGTATAAGGGAAAACTCATCTTCTTTTCAATGTGCTCTTTATATTTTCCTTTGAATTCCATTTTCCTCTTCTTATCAAACCCATATGACTGATGGGTTAGTCCAATCTCCATCTCAACCTTGAGAGCACATCGAACGATTTCCTCGCAACTATTGAAGTCCATTATGGATAACGCCCATCGAAGACTTGGTTTTAAGCCACTAAAGAATCGATCAATCTTACTCCCAGGTTGGATAATAATACCAGAAGCGTACGTTTCAAGTCTTGTAAAATTTTCTTCATAGGTACCAATAGATTCATTATCCTTTTGCTTCAGTTCAAGAAACTCCTTCTCTATCTTTGTTCAAAGAATATGAGGGAAGTCCTAATTGAAAAATATGTTCTTGAACTCGTCCCATTCCATGCACTCAATTTCATATCTTTGCCTCGTATTCTTAATAAAATTCCACCATTGATTAGTATCTCCTTCCATACGATACACTACTAAGACGACTTTATCATGTTCAGAACATAGAAGAACTGAAAATATCTTTTCAGTAGTACTAATCCATTGTTCAGCAACTAATGGATTAGTAGACCCGCTGAATGAAGGTGGACGCTTCCTCATGAAGGATTCAACATAATTTTGCTCCTTCCTTTGCTTGTTTGGAAGTCCTGCATGTTTCATAGCTTGAGAAAGTTGTGTGATCATGGTTACAAGATTTTTCATTCCAACTCCTATAACTTTTTGTTGCTCAGGGGGACAATCATTGAATTTCCCGTCTCATTCTGTATTAACACGGTTCTTTCGGGTTCCATCCATTGACTAAAACCAAGAAGAATAGTGTGAGCAACACTAATTATAATAGGAAAAAACACATAATCAAGAATAAAATTTGACACTTAAGGTCTTATCATAGGTTGTTAATGGCCATTTTTAAAACACCAAGATCATGTTCTATGCTTAGACTTATCCTTAGGGTTCTTACTAAGGCTTTCACATACTAGTTTCCCAAGGTTGACTATACCTTTCCTCTGATACCAACTATAACGACCCATAATTTACAATCATGGTTATTACTTCAAAATTGAAGTACAATTATTACAACATATAACAAAACCATGAAAGGATCATATAGGTATAGTGTCTTTAGAAACTGGGAAACATAATCAACTGGTTCATAATGCATCTACATTGCCTCCCATTTATTTCATCATATCTAGAGTCCCTTTTGGAATATCCTACTTAATAACCTTCTTCCTGACCTAGGGAAAGAAAACAAACAAAAGGGTGATCTCAAATGCTCAGTAAGGTTAAACAAAAGAAATATCAATTACATCATATTCAGAAGAACATAACATTTTTTAAATATTATCCTACAAAAGAGATCATAATTTCATAAACATGGGATAAATCATAGTAGTGAAATATAATCCCAATAATCATAACATAAAACATGAAACTTTGTGGAATACACACATAATAATAGAGAATCATTTCTTATTAGTCAAGACTCATTTCGAAGATTATCTTAGCGGACAAAGTCCATTTCTGAACCGAGTTTACTCCTCGTTTCAGTCCTGTTTCACTGAACCGGATTAACCTTCCGTTCCAGCCATGTCTATCTCCTGAGATATAAATATTTACCCAATGTATTGGAGGTATATATAGGTCCCACCCATCTCATAATGATACCATTATTATGTGTGCTACAGAATCGAAAATCATATATCATTTCATAACCCATGTAAAAAATGGGATTCTTAAAAATCATGACATCATAAAACAATTCATATAAGAAAAGGAATTCATAAAAATAATTCAATCAAAACATAATCAAATCAGTTTAATTATAGGGATATAAACAGAACCCTATATTATCTTGTATGGAAAATTATTTTGATAAAACCCTTGAACTCCATTCTTGAGGAAAATATCCTTTCTACTTCAAATACATTTTTCCTTTCTTAACATGTCATACAATTTTAAACTAAAGAAGTTGATTAAAAATAAACTTGAAAACTTGTAATGGTGGATTCTTAGAAATAATGTTTTAAAAATCCATTCATTCCGTATAAGTTAAAAAAAAATTCTTCTCGTACTTATGTCGGAAATGTCAAAAAGCACCTCGTACAAAAAACGACAAAAGATTCCTTTCATATATTTTACTAAAAACTCACTGAAAAGTAAAATTGGATTTAAAAAATTGTAGGATTATATAAATAATATTACATATTGAGGAAACATGGATGCGGATGATAAATATTCCCCAGTAAATTCTGAAGTATAAACAATCTCGTATAAAAATGAGATTGTTAGATTTTCACTTACCTTAGATCCGATTTGCTTCGTAAGTTTCCGAACCTTCTGTATAATGATTTAAATAATGTTATTGAATTATTCCAGAATCATACTTATTTTTATGATATCATATATGGTTATATTCTTAGCTTCTTATTAGTAATATTTCATTACTACTTTTTATTCGGGTGTTTATTACTTTTTGTTGTTATGCGTGTTTTGTCGAATAAATTCTTATTATTATTTTTAGGTTATAGATACCTCATTTACAGAATGTTATTAGTCTAATATATATCATATTAATTCATTAAATTAATTTATATAATCATTATGAAATTAAGATCATGTAGAATGAGTCGCATCACATCGTGGAGACGATATTCCGTACGTACACACGAGCGATGATATTGTTCCCATGATTGTGGAATTTTATCGGAGTGTATGTATACTATTTCAGAATCAATATCACTTTAAAATAATCATATATAGTTATTTTTTACACCATTATACCCATAAAAGTAAGGTGGTGGTGGAAAATAGATTACACCACAACGTGGAGACGGTATTCTTTATGTACGCACGCGCAGTGATTTCATTTTCCATATGATGGATAGATGGTGAAATAGGGTTGTTTAATACATATAATAACATATCGGTATTTGAGTGATACTGATTTTATTACTTCATAATGAAACAACTAATGAAGACTAAGTGGAAGAAGAAATAAATTTGAAAGAATCGGTAACAGACATTACCTCTTCTATGAAGCGCCACATTGAGACCTCCTTTTAGGGCACCAAAATTTGTATTTGAAGAAGACCAGGACCTATAATATGTTTCTAGTTAAGTGTAGAGAAAAATTGGTAGGGTTTGGCCGAGCTTGAAGGCTCGAAGTGGTGTGTGAAGGAGAGGAAGGAGGTGCCCTTTTATAAGGGAGGAGAGGGGCACCTTAGGAAAAACAAAAAATATTATTTTATAATAAAGTCATATTCCGTTTTTAATAGCTCCAAATTGATTTATTTTGAAGCTAAGGTGGGGATGGGTCGAAATAATCTCATCCAATAGAATTTAGACAAGGTTAGGTTTCTATTTTAACATTATCATTTAGATTTAACTTTAAGTTAGATAATCTTTTACTGTGTCTTCTTGTTTTCTTACACTATAAGGTTAATAAACTTACTATAACAAGCCAAACGAACCCATAGTTATTTATTATTAATATATATATCCATATCTTAGTCATTTGTCCGAATTTTATATTTTTAGGAATAAAATAACAATTATTAATATAATATTTTTTTTAAAAATATTTTATGTCAATATTGACACTATTTCGTAATTGATTTTTGTGAAAAAAATAGCAAAAATATTAGTTCGAACAAAGTTAATTAAATCAATACTAACATGTCAGATTAATATATAAAATTATTTTAATTCATAAAAAGTCTCAAATTACATTTATTTGGGTATTTATAACATCAATTATGTCAATATTTTATTAATAAGATAATTACTGCATCATCATTATGTCAAAAATAAATTAAATTCTTTAATGTCTAAAATTAAAAATAAATTACCATTATGTAGTAAATAATTTTATCTTTCTAATTAATATTTATAGTTGAATTTATCTTATGTATAACCCTATATTAAAAATTATTTACTTATTAAAATTTGATTTTAACTATTTTAACCCTACTTTAAATAAATTAATATTAAATGTCCGAATCTATTCCAAGTGGGAATAAATGGTTATATTTTATTAAAAATGTTTTTTTGGTCGAATTACAGTTATCAAATAGAATTAGGACATGTTTTAGGGTAATAATAATAACATTTTTACCCTTAATTACCCTATTTACTTTTAACCATGGTAAAAAAACTAAAAAGTTACTATTCACAAAAATTATTTTCATCTCATTGAACCACATTTTTGTCTTTGATTTTAACTGTGTCTCTCATATTTTCGAAATTCCACTCACAGAAGTGGTAAAATTAAGTTTTATGTAGATTTGCAAATTCTCTTAGGAGGTGGGTAAAAGACGGTGAAAAGTTCAATAATTTTTTTTATATATAAAATTAGTATAAAATGACTCCAATGAATTGCATTGAAATTATATAGGTATTATGTATCAATTTTGACCAAAAATATATTTAAATAAAAGAAATAATTTTTTAAATAAAAAGTCCATTTTTAAATAGTAACCTAGTGTTTCCACTATTCATCAAAAATTGAAAGTTTTCAGAAAAATTCCAAAATTTCACCCTAGACTAATTTTGATATTCCGAATCCAAAAATTTAGTCCATTTGGAAAAATAAATTTTACAAAATTTCAAAAAGTGGGTATTACTATTCATAATGGCTCGTTTTAATAATATTTTAATAGCATATCGTTGTTTAGTGATACTCGGTATTGCGTATGATGCTAGCTATCAAGAAAGGATGCGATTGCTGTAAAGCAAGCCATGCTAGTGTTGTGTGTAGAAAAAGATTCTTTTGATGATTTATATAACATAAAAACAAAATATTTCTCATAAAATTATTGGGTGTTACAAATTGGATGGAGAAGGTTTCTCAGAAAATGGTTTCCTTAGAAACATATTTAGATAGAAGAATCACCAGAAATATAATTTTATCATGTTTTCTAAATCAAAGCGAGAAATCAGACTGACATTTTTATGGAAATATTGAATAGGCACAAAAATTTTAACAGGGCATCTATTCATATCTATTTTCTAGATTGAATAATCAAACTAAAGATTCTAATTGATCCATCAAAAAAATTTTCTTATGAAGTCTTGAAGAGATATTTCTACATGCTGTATGGTATGAAAGTGAAGAATTATGTATTGAAGAATTACAAAAGTGGAAGTTATTGAACCAACATAATGACATGTTTGGAACCAACTAGTGGAGGTTTCATAACTTTTTTTAAAATATTATTTACATCATATGTGCTATAATATGTACATGAAATATTTTATTGATCATTATGTTACACAAGTGTAAGGGTATTCCCTACATTTTGTATCAAAATAATCGGATTTTTTCTAGTGGATTGTGGTGAGTGGTATTATTTACAAACGAAGTTGTGTACTAGAGATTCTTAATGAGTACGAATCCTTGTAAATACTTGTGTTCCTAGGTATATTTGATTTTTTTCATTCAAAAAAGTGATAATTAATTAGTAGGAGGTGAGGCATGTTATACAAGAAAGATAACAGAATGGAAAAAATATATCATTGATTCACCCACCCCTCTCAATGAAACAATGATTTTATTTGTGCCATTTCATCTAGTTTACAAATACTTCTAATCTATTTTGTACTTCAAGATGTGATTTGTTATATCTCAAGAAAATGTAATGAAATAACCACACACTATGGGCTACCGGGATTGGGGTATTCACCTAAGTATTAATAGATGGAATTTTAAAACCAATACAAAATTTAATTTGTATTCTTAAATAATTGAAAAACAGAATATTATTTTCTATAAAAATAAATATTTTCTATTATTAATTGAAAAATAAATTTTATTATAAAATACCCAAAAATTCATCTTATGATATTTTTGAGATGATGAATTTAAAAATGAAATTTATTTTTTCAAATATAAATTAAACAGTTTGAAAATTTAAATTTTCAATAATATATTTTCTGAAATTTGTTCATAAAAACAATTTACTTATAAATTTAACAATTACATAAATTTTAGATAATGAATATAACAATTTCTCTCATCAATACTGAATAATATGAAAATGATTTATTTAATAATTAAATGGGTTGTTTCATTTTCCCATTTTGGAAATTGTATCCTCAAAATCATATTTACTTATTAAACAAGTGTGGATATCTTTCATTAATAGAATTTTCATATTGAAATGTTACTTAATTAAACATATAATTTATGTACAAAAGCTTAACTTAGTGAAGTACATTTCTTCAAAATACATGCTATCCTAGATCAAGAATATGAATAAAATATTACATATAAGAAATGATGTCTTCCAAATGAACTACCTTAGGGCTCAAAAACATGAGATTAATCTAAAACATATTTTCTCAACATCAAAACATAGAAAAGATTTTATACATGGGATATACTCAAAGTATTGGCTACTTGTTATGAAAATGATCGAGCCTTCTACAGGGTTTAATATAGTTCAATGAACCACGGAATTAAATTCTATTTTTTTCTTCTAAGAAACATAAATTTTTCCATTGAGTTAAATTTTGAAAAGGATTATAACCTACCCTGATTGAAATATTCTTCCTACATTTATCCACATAACTATTCTTCCTTATCTAAGCCATCCTCGAATAATATTGTATCATATTAACTTTATCAGAAAATTCCTATACCAACTCTGGTCCAATCATCTTTATTTCTAAAACATCATCCCAAAAATAAGGATTATGAAAATAGTTTCCATTCAATTATTCAAAAGAAACCGTCTATATAATGAAATGAATATTATTATTATAAGTAAACTCAAATAGATTATATTGTAGATCCCAACATCTTTCATAATACATGTAACAAACCAAAAAATATGTTCCAAATTCATAATAATTTTCTTAGACTGTCCATCATATTGAAAATGAAATGCTATACTAAAATTTAATTCATTACCCAATAAATTTTGAAGTACATTACAAAATTTTTAAATGAACCTAGAATCATGATCATATACAATAGAAAGAGGAACTTTGTGAGAAATTATTATCCCCCTATGATATAGTGTATAATGTGGATCTAAATACATTATATCTTGAATGGGAATGAAATATAAATGTTTAGGTAATAAATAATCAATAATAGAAATGGTATTTTTAACTTGATATTTCTTTGGTAATATCACAATTAATTCAATGGATAAATTTTCCCATTTCTAGTTCAACACTAAAAAAGGATAAATCATCCTCTTTAGAAATTATCATTCTTCTTTTACATGATGAAAATTTAAGCATTTCATGGTAAAATCGGTTGTATATCTTTTCATTCTACCCCACCAGTAATACAGTTTAAGGTATCTATATTTATTAGTGATGTAATGATGAATAGGAAATGGGGAACTATAAACATCACATAATAATTACCTCCTCAAATAAGTGTCACACGATGCACATAATCACTTTCCAAATCTCAAAAGAAAATCTTTATCAATGTTAAATTTTGAAAACAAAACATTCACAACCAATTATACAATTTCTTGTAACACATGTTCTCCATTCCATTAATGACTTATATTTTATAATAGAAATAATTGTATTAACACATGAAGCAAAATAGTGGAATTTTTTTCTGGCATAATTTTAGGGACAAAATTCATCAAATCACTAACCAAATAGTCGAGCTACTAATGTGACATGGTTAGTGTTGCATGATATTTTTGACTCAAATAATTGGTTACATTACATTCATTTCTAAGATAGTAATGGTTTATGAAATCATAATCCATGATTAGATAAATCCATCTTCTATAATGAATTTTCAAATCATTCATATTGAAAATATACATCATGATTTTTTTAGTATATTATTTAAAATTTAATCCATATAAATGATCCTTAATCATTTTCAATTAAAAAAACTAACATCCAATTATAGATCATGTTTAGAATAATTAAAGTCTTGAGGATTCATTTGATGAGAGGCATAAGTAATTAACTTATCATTTCACGTCATTAGAAAAGAAATTCCCATTAAAGAATATAAAAAATAAATGAAAAATTCACCATTTCTAGGGGAATTTAAAAAAATAGATCACTGAACAATATTCTTTTTAATTCCAAAAAAAATCATCACATTAATTTTTCTCATTGAATTTAACCATAAAATTATAGAAAATTATGAATATCTATGAAATTTATAGGTATTATCCATTCTTCAACAATTTTTTTATTGGCTCACTAGTTATGCCATATTTGGAAATAATCTACCCAAGGAAAGAAATTTGTGGAAAAACATTACACTTAATTTTTTTTCCATATTTCATATGTTATTTTAATTTTTTCAAAACAATTCTTTGGTGTCATTCAAGATTATTATGAATCTTGTAATATATCAATATTTCATCAATGAACTCAACCACAAACTTGTAAAAATCGTTATGAAAAAAATCAATTCCAAAGAATTAAAAATAGAGATGGTGCATTAGAAAACTCAAAGGGAGTAACTAAAAACTCATAATTCACATACCTAGTACAGAATTTTTCCATTGGAATATATTTTTCCTTAACCATTATTTTATGGAACCTTGACATGAGATCAATCTTGCAAAAATTCTACACTCTATGAAGTTGAAAAAATCATCAATATCATGAAAAAGTTACTTGTTATCAATAGTAATGATATTAAATGTTCTATAATCAATGAAAATCATAGTGGACTAGTATTTCTTCTTAATAATCAAAATCAGGGCACCACATTATAATGTTATAGGTTTAATTAATCATTTATCTAGAAACTTATGTATTTACTTTATGAATTATAATAATTAAACATGATCAATTTAATAATGGGGTTTTGAAATGTGATTAGAATCAGATATTAATTCAATAGTAAACTCAACCTCTCGATCATTAATAAGACCACATAAATAATTAATAAAAAAACACATAATCATTCACTATTGGGACATCACTAATCTGAAAAATTGTTTTTCAACAAATTGTGCTATGTAACATTTATTGTAATTTCTAATCAATTTATCAATATTGTTCTATGTTATCAAATGAATAAATTCATTAAACACAACTTTATTGGAACTAAACTATATATTATCTTTATAAAATAGATGTTAAACCATACCCAAAATAATTTAAAAATGTAATATGGTAATTTCAACCCAATTTAGAGGAAGGAAAATTCCACCAATAGTAATAGGAATGGTATTAAAAGTAATGGTTTCTTTAATATTTCCACTTGGATTTTTCACAAAATTTCTATCTTATTTTTTTGATGTGATATTGTCAATTTACTTTAAAATTTATTAGAAATTTAAGATTTTAGTGATCTAGAGTCAAAAATGGCACTGTAATAATTCTAATAAATCAGTAACAAACATATCTCCAGTTCATTGGACTTCCTGAAATCATATTTAGTTGTAGAAAAACGTTTTTACCAACCCTTTTTTATTTTGATCTTGATTATTCGCACCCTGAGTGACTAAATTAGAAAAGAATCATAAAGTATCAACTCATTAAATTAATAATCTTGCCTTTGAAATTAAAATATTTTTATTATCAATTTCTGTATAGTCATGATCCATATTCCTAAACATTCCACATTAGAATCATTTTCTAGATTACATTATTTATTCGCTCGTGTTCTTTTTACCACAAATTTCAAAATATGGGAACATGATTTTCATACCTCAATATTTATTTAAAGAATTCTTCCCCATTTTCTAAAATGAATACTCTTTCTTATGCTTTTTATCATGGAATATATAATCATTATAAAATTAAATTTCTACCTTCTTAGAATATTGAACATGTTTCTCATAAATTTTTAATTCACAAGAATCCAATGCCCTCCAATATCTTTGTTCAATCTGGAGTAACCATGATTGATTTTAATATTATAATCACACATAAAATATTGGTTGAACCATTCCATATGGTTGATGGTTACTTTATACGTATCCACTAAGGAGACCATATTTTAACTTAATTGGATGAATTATTTTTTATCCTCATTCAAACAGCCTTAGGAAAATATTTCTCAAAAAAGTTGTCTTACATTATCCAAATATAATGGATCATATTTTATACTTATTTAATATTCTTAATCATTAACCACCATTGGCCAATTCTACATTCAACATACTAAATGGTATGTGATACCTTTTATGATCAAAACAACCAATGACTTCAAATATCTATTCCAATGAATTAATCCATAACTTTACTGTCACTGGGTCAGAAGATCCACTAAATAATCAAGGTTTTTTCCTACTAAAATGACATATGATCTCAAAATTACAGTATGGTTGATATGGATAGTATTTATCATGGATAGAATAACCATTTATCGAATGCTTCAACTAATATGTCACTCTAAAAATATTCTCAATTCTAATTCCAACCATTTCAATTATTATATTCAAATGGATATTGTTCCCTCATTTCCATCCTCTTTTAGCTTCCAAATTCCCCCTATGTAAAACCATTCAAAAAATAAATAATGTAAATATTGAAAGATGGTAAAATTCACATTCTATTTCATTTCAATTTATATATAATGTAAAATAATATAGTGATATTCTATTAACATTATCAAAATATATAAATTTGCCTAATACATTCCACCGATATCAACTATAGGGATTCAAAAATGAATATTACATAATCATGTGTTTTTAATCAATAAATAGTTTATTGTATTCCCAATGATTTTTTGGTTTACAATTTTAATAAATTTGTTCATAATTTTTACAAAAAACCCATATATTAAAAAGTGAAAAAATCTATTTAGTATACATTTTCCAAAAAAAATTTATCTGCTATGATATAACGTATTTCTCTTTATATCACATATTAAAAGTTTGAATTTTGGTCTGATCCTTGTTTTCAATCATACATTAAAACCTAATTTTTTTTAAAAAATGTGGGGTGAGAACAAAAATATCTACAATAAACATAAATGGAATGAAAGAAACCATGAGTCCATGATTATGTATAAAGACTTTACATTCACAAATAAACTTTGGGAATAAGATAAATATATTTTTACTCAAGAAATTACAATATTTTTCAGAAACTATAACATTCTTATTATTCTCATTGGCATGAGAAATAAGAGGAGAATTACTTGGCCATAAGAGACATCCCCAAGATTCCAAAGGCTAGAAATAAATTCCATTGCCTTCATAAACATGTAAGGGGAATATTTTCTCTATGAAAATAAAAAATTCATCCAAACATTTCATAACAAAATAAACCACTACATGATCCATGATATTAATTAATGACAACTTAAATTATTCCATCTATATCAAAATCAATCTACACAAGATTACCATAGTGGAAGACTATAAAATAACCATGTACACATATTAAGACTATAAATACAACACAACCAACAAAAAATATAACTCGAATGATACAACCTTATCTATGATCCACTCTACAAAACATCCTAAAGTATAACTAAGCACTACAAGATAAGTGTGATACTTTATCATTTTCCCATGTCTTGGTAAACGATATCTATGGGACCCTAAAAGGGTGAGTAAGGAAACTCAGTAGGATTTCCCAATATTACATCACAACTCATGACACTAGGACAGAACATTTTATAACATTTATATAAATCAAATTATATAAAACACTTCAAATAGTTTACATCAGAATATAAAACAATTTCCACGTCAAATAGTTTTCTAGAACAAGAAAATTTTCCTAGGAAATCAATGAACCAATACATTAAAAGAATTTCAAAAGTTCCATTTTATAATAACTACTCCCATTCCATATATCAATATATCCAACCAATCATGAAAACTTGACCACCCCATAATCATGAGCGGTTAGTCATCCATCACTAAGATGTCACTTAATAAACCAATTTGATGGGGGAGAGCCCTAACCATTATCAATCCCACTAATTATATGGGAGAATTCTTAACCTTATCTGCTCTGAATACACATGAACACACACAATCATTATTCGAAAAATTAATACCAAAACAACCATTTGAACAATTTCAACAAAATAGTTATTTTATCTAAAACCTTTCAAAAAACCATTCACATTAAAATAAATAAAACCATCCTTTTATTGAACACATCTATATAAAATCTTTTTCCAAAATTATAATGAATAGAAATTTTAAAAACTATATTTCGAAATTAGGAAACCAAATCACAAGAACAAAAAATTTCCACAAAACCACCATATCCAAAAACCATCACTAAATAGGATTTGAATGGTAATTTTCACAAAAATTTCCCAAACAATTTTTTATAATTTAACATATTTGAATATAAAAAATCAATTTCCTTGTATAGTTGTCAAGAGTGAAGACACCTACAATAGAAAACATTGAGACAATATAAAACATAATGAAAACCACTATATAATAAGTTTGAAACTCCAAAAACACAATCTCTTCATATGTCATTGAAAAAGAAAAATTTAATGATATTTGAAATCAAAAAAATTATATCTACCCCATAGAGGATTTAGATATATGAAATAACGAGAGATAGAGAATTATATCTGAGAAAAACTACTGAGAACAACACAAAATTATGAATTACAATAAGAGTCGAGCTTTAACGCACTACTAATTTCTTCCAAATCACTTCTAAATCAATGGGGATAGTTTATCCAACCTCTGAGAGGAAAAAATCCCAAGTGAGAGACATTTTGTGGAAAAATGAGGCATTCAAACACACAATTACCTATATCCCCATTTTCAGATCTAGTTTTCTAATTATGCATGGCTAGTTGCACAATTAAGTAGATTGTTTGCTAAATGCGCACTTGCAACTACCTATAGGATGAAACTTCCGTGGTTTTATCACAGTATTCCTTAATCATGTGCCAAAAATACCAAATCCCACTATCTAAAGTTACATGGGTTTTCTTATGCTTCTACAGAGTTTGGAAAAACCATCCACTGACCGTGTGCCTTCCCATTAGCCTCAACCTCACTATGAATGATTTCATGTAGGTGTTCCATAGTCTTCCTAACCCATTTTAAAACAGTGAACCAATAGAAAATCATAAAAACACTCCAAAATTTATCAAATCTCTCCCAAACATGATCCATATACTTTACCTACTTAAATTATATATAAATATTTAATTATGTGAAACTGGGGGTACAACATTCTCATCACCATTAGCCTTTCCTTCCATGGAAATAAGAAAACCATAGGTGTCCTGAATGATTTTGGTCTATTTTTCTATCATATCCTTCTTAAATTCTGATCCCTCTTCCAAGATTTGACCATATTTCAATAAAACCCACACTAGACCAATACTTATTCTACAAAATACATTCTGTTTCATATCAATAATAAGAATTTCCATTGTACCAATGAATCATAAAAATCTAGGTTGATGTGATACAATTTAATCAAATGATCAGAATCAAGATGATAATTAGTTAAATAAGATAAATGAAACACAGTATACACAACACTGAACTATGGGAGTAATTCCAACTGATATAAAATCTCACCAACACATTCAAGTATCTCAAAGTGGCCTATGAATCAACGAGATAGCCTTCTTGGCTTCCCAAAAAACGTTAAGGTCCAATACATAGAGAGATACTCAAGAACACATGATCTCTCTCCTTTAATAAAAATGACCGTCGATAGTTGTATTCACATGATTTTGGACTACTCTGATCCATCTTCATCTGTTTCCTAGTTAAATAAATATTCTTTATTGTAACTTGGACATGGATTGACCCAAATAGTTAAGTCTCACATGTTTCCACACAACAAAGTGGAGAATGAAAAGAAATACAGTAAAATTATTCAAACATATCCATTTATATCAAGGCTTGATAAATGTTATTATATTAGAACTCCACTAGAGACTCATTATCTTCCCATGAGCCACCAAAATACATTAATCAAGCCCATAACATATCTTCCAATGTTGGTATCATCCTTTTAGATTTCCCCTCTGTTTGAGGATTATGCATCACAGTCAAGGTCAACTAAGTCCCAAGATATTTTTATAAGTATTTATAGAAATGAGAGGTAAGCCACAGATCTATGTATGAAACTATCAAAACTGGTACATCATGCCTCTTTATAACTTATTAGATAAAGATTTTTGAAATGTTCTTCACCATATAATATTAATGAATAGGGATGAAATGATATGACATTGTGTACTGATCCATTATCACCCATATGGAATGATGTTTCCAAACCATTCTTGGGAGACCTGTTAAAAAATCCATAGCCAACATCACCCATTTTCAAATATGAATACATAAAGACTAAAACGTACCTAATGGTTGCTGATGCTATTCCATAACATGCTGTTAAGTAAATCATATCAAAATACTCAGATACCTTTCTTTTCATACCAATCCATAAAAATTATTCTTTTAATTCAATATAAATATTCTATATTCCAGGATGAATAGACCATCATGAATGCTGTTCAGAATGAAGAAGTTGTTTATCACAATTCATATGTATTTCCACCCCCAATCCAAACAAAAAAAAACTAAACTATGATCTAATTTATAGCATGAAATTATCTCCCCATCATTGAGATTCGTCTTAATAGCCACAAAATCTTCATCAGACGTTTATGCCTATTTAACTAACTTTACCAAATCTAGAACAAATGAAATTGGAATGTGGAAACAACTTCATCATAATCTTCACATTCTATGTGCATGTCAGTAAAGAACAACATCAACAACCACTCATCTGATTCTTTTTTTTTCAACTAATCAAACAAAATTCTACTTAATGTATCATAAATGGAATTCCTTTTACCTGTTGTATAAATCAAGTAAATGTAAAACATTTATATATACTTTATCCATCTTTTTTTACCACAGATTCAAATACCATTATGGTAAAATATGTATCAAGCTCTTATGAAATGTAAAGACTATAAATTTATCACAAAATTGATAAATAAATTTTTTTTTCGAAGCATGGAATATGAAAACTAAATCCAAATCATGTATTGGGTAGTTCTTCTAATGAAACCTCAACTATGTGGAGCAATAAAAACAACACGATCTCCCTGAATGAGAAACATGTCAAATATGGTCTTATAGGACCACACTATACCACCTACCCCAGTCCTAATTCTAGAAAAATCTAGATTGGGGTTGATGTAAGGTAGAACATAATTTCATGAAAAGACTTATGACATTTATAAACCCATTATAATAAGGAATTATTCATTTTCAATGTTTTTATAGGAAAATATAGTCATGATATGTCTTAAAAAACATCTGTAATAACTAGTTAAACTAAGGAAACTCCATGTATCGAAGATGTTCTATGGTGGTTTCCAATAGATAACGACCTCTATCTTTTTTGGATCTATATAAATACCATTTTTAAAAATTACAAGGAAATGGAATGAACCTCTTATATCATAAAATTTCAGTTTGATAATTTGGAATACAGATTATGATCCCTTAAGATTCTCAAAATTGCGGGCAAGTGTTGTTCAGGCTCATGTCTTCTCATTGAATACACTAATATTTCATCCAAAAACTCCATGATTGAAGAATCTAGATATATCTGAATCAAATGATTCGTCAATTACATAATGGATTCTATTGAATTTTTAAGATAGGATGGAATCTCTATATATTCATAATGTCCATATCAACTTCTGAAAGCTGTCTTCATAATACCCTCCTTCCAAAAACTCAATAGGTAATATCTAAATCACAAATTAATAAAAGATAAAAATTGAGATCTTATTAATTAATTGAAAAATTCAACAAATTTTGGAATTATATTCCAATTATTTATCTTGACTTGGTTAAAATTACGATAATACACACACAACCTAAGTGTTCAAGCTGCATTATTGATAAACAAAACAGGTTCTTCCCATGGAGATGTGCTCGACTAAATGAACCCTTTGCATCCAAAATCTTTTAAATGAAATTTTGATTCCATTAATTTTAATGGTGCTATTTGGAAAAATAAAAGGGGAAAAGGATTAGTCCCCTAAAAGATATCAATCATAAACTCCACTTCTCTCATGGGTGGAAACCATGAAACATTTAAGAGAAATACATCTAGAAACTGATCCACTCCAACTGGAAAACTATTCTTCTCAAATTTTTTTCATTTATGCCAAATAAATCACTATAAAATGGTAAAATATCCATCCAAATATTGGTTCTAATATTCTTGTTACATGTGGATTCACATTCCAATATCCTCTTAAGAGATTCTCAACACTGTCTTTAGTCACAAAAATGGCTCTCTATGTATAATAGTTTATGTGTCACTTGATCATAGTCAACCAATACATACCCATGATTATTACATAGATATCCATTTCTAAAAATGAGAAATCCCATAACACCTAGACTTTATAAACAGTTATATAATATACTTTACATAAAAAGGATCAACATTCTCTTTATCCAATAAGAGTTTTATGTTTTCACACAGAAGGAATCATCTCACGTTTTTAGCTTTGTAGATCAACGGAACACGAAGTATTAAAGGAATGGGAATCACTAATATCAAACAATTATTTTATGATGTTACAATTAAAATAAATCATTCCAATCATAGTTAATAGTAATGAATGATCATCTATAATAATATTATCATCTCTAAAAAATCTCTTGTTCACTTCATATTTCTCTTTATTTTCCTACAGAGATTTCCCCTAATGAGGAGTTAAGGTTTTCTTGGAATCACCACAACTATCTATGTTTTTCTAATGAGGATAATTTTTTTGGCTATATCCCATTGAATAATATGAAACCCTTGACACTTGATAAGTGACCCAAAAACCCAACCTCTGATCACATTTACAATGGAGATAAAGATCCCAATCTGATTTCAATTATGACATGATCTAGGTGGTGTCATACATTGTCTCCTCACATAGTTGAATGGACCACATTGAAGACATAATGGGTGGATCATTGATTATTGAATAAAATTAACTAATCCATCTAACTTGTTTTTAGCCATGCTTCCACCATGGAAATTGGTTTCCCTATTCTACTTTCCCCAGAAATTATAGTTCCAACTATTTCCCATTGGTATCAACCTACTTCCTCCTACCATAGATTTTGAGATGTCTCTTTTCTTCACCTTCAATATATTAACTATCTCTATATAGTCTATAATATAGAGCAAAAAAATCATGTAATGAATATCTTGTTGTGGCCTTGATTAAAACATGGGTTTCTTCAAGGATGTACTGGAAAAAACCTTATGTGTAAGGCCCACAATGATCATAAATTCAACTATATTATCCATGAAGTAAATATTTTCAAGCTTCATGATGAAAAATTCAATCATTATTTTAATTAGAAAAATATGAGGATATAATATTTTGATAAAATACACCTCAAATTACTCCCATGAAATATTGTGGTCCAATTTATCCTGGACAACTAAATCCCACAATTGGTAAGCAATATCCTTTAGCATATATATATTCGTCTTTAATTTATTCGCTGCTTTTATGCTGATAAAATCAAAGATATTATTAATCCTATTTAGCCACACCTCTACCTTATCTTTTTCCGAATCACCCCAAAATATGGGTGGATTCAACTTTGGGAATTAGATGGATTGATCCACTTTCCCTATATCATCCCTCATGTTCCCTCCGTCCACAGCCTGAAATGATTTGACGATCCTCTAAACCGGTTTTTGGTTCAGCTATGGCTTAGGTGTGGCAACATTCTCGTTAACTTCTTCTAGTCTATTTCTATAATACCTATAGGGTTTTGTTCTATATCAACACAAAAAAATCAATAAGTCTCACTCTCTATTAAAAAAAAGTATTAGTATTTCAAATTCTAAAAAAGCGTAATATCACAAAAATAATTTCCAAAATTAAAAAATTTCCACATTCAATTTTTTGTGAAAATTATCAACATGATTTATAAAATCATACCATTTTAAAAATATATATTTCATGGATGTTCAAAATCTCACATTTGGAAAAAACATGACCAATTTTAAAAAATGAAACTCTTTGTACCAAATTATATATCATTACTAAAAATGAAATACGCACTCCTAGTGGGAATTCATTTCTATAATTCATGTTAGGCTCATCTCAGTAGCTAAACCCATGATAATGATATTTCAAATCCTATATGTGTCTCAAAAAACACTGATACACCCAACTCCATGGTTACTTGAGGTTCAACATAAAAAATGTTATCTATTTATTTTTTAGTTGTAAATTTCAAGTAAGTATAATTCTACTCCTTTCTATGAACCCATCTCATGGAATAGACCAGAGAGAATTTTCAACATTATGACTGACAACCAATACTAAGAAAAATTCCAACTATTCCATATAAAATATTGCGAAGGAAAATGTTAATACCACTTATAACATCCCTCTTCTTATCTCTAGAATGAGAAGGGAGTGGGGCATTACTTTTCCTTAAGAGGCATCCCGTTGATGACAAAGGCTGGAAATAAATTCTAATGGTTTTATGTATAGTTGGGGGACGATTTACGCATTGATAATAAAACAACCACCCAACCATTCCATAAAAGATAATCCACAACATGATGTATGATATAAATGGAAGAAAACTCAAATCATACCATTTATATCAAAATCAAACTACACAGATGTACCAAAAAAGACGACTACAAAATAAACAATTGCAAAAAGTAATACTACAAATCCAAAAATAACTCAAAGACAACCAAAACTCCCTATGTCCTAAATTCTCCATCCTCCACTCCAAAAAATAGCACATGTATCATAATGAACAACTAGAGAAGTTTGATAGTTTACCTTTTGCATTTATTGATAAATGATATCTGATAAAGAACCGATGTTCTAAAGAATGGGTGAGTAATGAAACATAGTATGTTCTCACCAAATTACTTACCTACTCATGTCCTAGGATAGATCTTGTATTTTTTTTTATATAAAATAATTTATATAACACACTTAAAAACATATTAAAGTAAAATATAAAAAAATTCACATGTCAAAAAGTTTTCAAAAAAAGGAATATTTCAATGAATAAAACCATAAAATACTGTAATTTTTTTTTGAAGTTCCATTTTGGAATAATTAATTCAACTATATATATCAATATATCAATCCATGCATGTCACTTGGATCTCCCTACACTCATGATTGTCGAGTTATCCTTTTAATAAACCATCACTTAATGAACCATTTTGATGGTAGAGAAAGATGACGCTTCTCCATCCTACTAATGGTGGGGGATACTCCTTACCCTTATTCATCTCGAATTCACATGAACTCACAAAACCATTTTATTAAAAACTTATTCCAAAATAGCGATTTCAACTATTTAAATAAAATCGTTATTTTATTCAACAAATTTAAATCAATCCTTTCCAATTAAATTCAATGAAACAATAATTTTTTTAAAAATGTTTTATTAAACAAATTACCAAAATTTTAATAAATATAAATTTTAAAATCAAAATTTTTAAATCAAGAAACCAATGCATAAGAATAACCATTTTCCATAAAACCATAAAATCCAATAAATATCAATAAAGAGGGTTTAAACCATTATTTTAACAAAAATATACAAACTATAGTTGTGAAATTTAACCTATTTAAAACTAAGACTTCATGTTGTACATAGATGCATCGATAGTGAATCCACATACATCAGATAACATGTTGAAAATAGAAAAGAACACAAAAACGTCCATAAAAGCAGGTTGAAATTCAAAAAACCATCTTAGATCTCTTCCCCTGTCATAATTAAAGAAAAATATGATCATATTTTTCATCAAACACACTATATATACCCACATAGATAAATATATACCCATAAAAAACAAATATATAATAAATTAAGAGAGATAGAGAAGTTTATCTAAGAAAAACTACCAATAACAACCTAGAACAATGACTTACTGTAAGAATTGAGTTTCATCACACCAAGAAACGCATCCAGATTGCTTCCAAATCATTTGGGAGAGGTTATATAACCATATAAAGGGATAAATAATAATTTAGGGGTATATTGGTGAAAAATGAGGCATTAAACCATTAAACTAACATAGATAAACTTTTTAGGATGTAGTTCCTACCCATGCACGGTTACCTGCATAGTTAAGAAAACCTTGTGCTAAACATGTGTAGCCACTGCCTCAAGGATGAGGCTCACATAGTTGGATCACATGATTGTCAAATCATATTATTGGCCATACCAAAGACCATTGTCGATAGTTTCATGGTATTTTGTATGCTTTCACATAGTTTTGACAAACAATGCACTCCCCGTGCACCATACCCTTATCCTCTGTCTCATTGTGCATGGTTTCTTGTAGGTGTTTCAATGTTTTGTTAAACCATTCTCAAACCATGAACCTATATAAAATTCAAAAAAAGATTCAAACAGTTCTCTAAACTCTCCCAATCTTCACCCATAAAATTTACATACTTAGAAAGCATAAGGAAGGAGCTACTTACATGAAAATGGGGGCACTATAAATGAAATTCACAAAATATTTCATAAAAAACGTAATTGGAAAATAAAATTCATAAATGTTTCTTTAAGATCATGTAAATTCATCAACTGTTTTTAAAATTCTATACTATTAATATTTAAGAAGAAATATACACTTTCATTAAAATAAATATCATTATCTTTCCTTCAAAAATCATAATATTTAAGTAAATCCCCTAGAAATTTTAAAAAAATCATTTAGGAATCATTGGAAATAATTTTGATATCACTCTTATAAATTTAATAATTATATAGTTGAATTATATAATAAATTCATTGGAGGTATATCATAGACCCACAAGTTATTGGTTTATCAAGGAACCACTCATCCTTGATTAATAACACAACCACCCATCCTTGGTTAATAATTGAACAAACCATCAACATTTTATAATGAAAACACTAGTCATCATGAAAATTTCTAAAAAACAATAAACTAATCCTAAAATAAAAAATATTTAATTTTAATCATTACACTTTTAAAATATTCTTTTCAACCATAATAAATCATTTCCTGATATAAAAATACCCATGTCCTTTATAGTAAAATTTTTAAAACTAAAATTTAAAAATAAATGGAATGAGGATTTATATCTGATGAAAACATGAAATATTATAATGTAATTCAGAAATAAAATAACATTTATGGAAGTAGGAAAAATGCATAGTTTCTGTATACATTAAAACATAACATTCTTTTGTTTTTTAATGGAATCTCAAAAAATTCCATAAAAAGATTCATTTTAAGAAACATTAAAAGAAAAAAAAATTCATTATACTAGTTTTACTTCCATATAAATACATCTATAAATTTTTAAATAAATTTACATTGATGAGAAATAGTGTTTTAAGAGAATCATTGAAAGTAGGCTCTCTATATAAAGTCCCTTTCCCTATGCCCAACTCATCTTATTAGATACTAATCTTCTGAAAGAATTAAATTACGTTAATTATTTACATAATTGAAAACATTTTTTTAATTTATTATTTTTTTAATTTCACTTATTAACATGTTATATATAATTACATAATTATTTAAGTTCACGTTGGTTGTTTTAAAATTATTCATCTCATATGTCCAAAATGACTTTGATTGGTCAACCACTGTCAAAGAAGTAATTATTACATATTATATAGTTAAATAATCCAGAAATAATTATCATTTTTGTACCTCATTTATTATTTTAAAACCAATTAGATATATGGATTTGAAAAATATAATATGCTATAATCATGTAGAAAATAGGAATTACGTATTCATGTGTAACATTTTCATTTTTCAATGATCATTATATAATGAAGTAAAGTCTAATTTAGTATTTATCAAATGGACATAATTATTTTAATACCATATTATTTATTTAAATATATTTTTATACATCATCTATGGGATGTGGTGATGAAAAAAGAATCACATCCCTTCATGGAGGTGGCTATCTACACATATGCAAGAAAGACATTATCATTCTTCTATGGATGGATTGTTAAGAAAGTAAATTATATATATTATTTTCAGAATGATTAATATTTCATTAATATCATATATTAAAATTTATTCTATAATTATAACATTCGTTAATATATGATAATTGAAAAATAATTACCTCTGGTCATGAGGTGGTATTCCTCCATACACATGAATGATGATTATAATTCCCATTTGATGAAAGATGAGATGAATATATGTTATTAAATTTAAAGAAAAGTATTTATGTATATGGGTTCTAATGGTCTTATTATTTTTTCATATTTTAAAAATATTATAATAATTTATAGAGGAAACAAAATGAAAAAAATTTGATGAAGAACTATATATGTTCTTTAGACATAATGTTAAGGTTTACACCAAAATCATTGATATGATGGTTTTGAGGTTAAAAAAATGCCTCAATAAAATGTATATATATATAAGAGATTCAGGTAGGTATTCACTAAACTAAAATATTTTGAACTATGTAAAAATTAGTATAATATGTTCCCTTTTATAAGATAGGTGGCACTTTTAAACATTACTTAAATATTTAATTGTTAAAATTTAATTTTGATGCTTAATGGCTCTAAATTTAGTAAATTAATATATAATATGATGATGAATCTAAATCAACTCATACAATAATTTTTTTTGCAAGTTTGAATCACATTTTTAACATTATCTTTTTCTTAGTTCTTCATTATCTCTTATGATGATTATAGTGATATCAATGTTTTTTGTTCTTAAGGTGGCAATATAAATACTATAAAAGGAATAAACTCCCATAAAAGGATAATGGTTGATTTAAGAAACCATATTAAATTATATTTGTTGAATAAATTTTTTATGTAATTCTATAAAATTTAATAAAATATTATTTATTATAAAATGAAATTGTTGTCAATTTGGGGAGAATTCATTTAAGTTGACTTAAAATTTTTGTAAAATAATGGAATGAAAATAAAATTCATAAAAAAAATAAATTATGGTATTATTATCTAAAAAATTATTTAAAACCAACAATAACTTTAATAATAATATTTTTAACATTTTTAATATCATTTTTAATTAATTAATTTATTATTATATCATCGTTTTGTAATATTTTAAGCTAATTAATTATTTAATATAATTTAAAAATAAATTAATATGATAAAAAATCATTTATATTTTAAAATAATTTTAAAAACCAAAATATTTTCTTATGTTATTTTTATGTTAAAAATGTTGTTAATAAAAATAGGAGTCATAATTTTGGCTTCAAATTTCCATAAATATTATAACGGTCAAAATAATTTTATAATGGAAAATTTCATATATTAATGTTTTCATTATTATTGAATATATATAATTATAAAATAAAACCGAGGTATGCGTTTGGGACATTTTATTGACTATATCACTCAATTTCTCACTTTAATTACCCGATTTACCTGTTACGCTGGTAACAGAATTACTACGGTTACTTTTCATATTTCCCCAAAATAAAAGGGACCTATCTAGAAATTTTTGACCCAGTGATTCAAAATATAGAATCAGTTTTTGACAATTTAAAACAAATAAAATTTATATAATTTAATTTAAAATTAAATATGAAAAATGTGGTGAAAAATGGATTTTTTTGAAAAATTCTCTTTTATGTATAAAATTTTTTTACACTAAATTGAATAATGAAATTAATTTAAAAATCAAAAATGTATTCTTTTGAATTAAATGGTAATAATTAAAATTTAAAAATAATTCTGAATATAATTTTCCTTCGTAAATAATTGTAAAATAAAATTCAATTTTAAATGAAAATCATTAGTTTTCATTATTTATTGAATTTTTTTTTTAAAATGAAAGAAAATTTTCTCAACATAATTATGAAATAATTAATTACAAAATAAAACTCATATTTTTCAAATTCAAATCCTATTATTTTAAAATTAATTATTTAAATAAACTATATTTGAAAATATTTTAATAAAACTATTTCATTTTTTATTTAAAAATTATGTAGCATATTTATAATGAATATAACTACATATATTATAAATAATTAATAATATCATGAAGATATATTATATCATTTTATCAGTTTTTACATGTCCTATCAAAATAATTTATTTTCGGTGATGATATTGTAGGATATTTTCATTTTTATTAGTGATCATTGAATAAAGGGAAAACTATTTCAAGTAGATAGTGTGGGAAATTATTGTTTTTTAGTCACGAAAGAAGAAAATCAACTGTGGTAGTAAAGTATTAGTCATATTAAAAAATAAGACATAAGTTATCTCACTCATTGAGCTCATTTCAAGGATGAGATTTTTTAAAGAGAGGGAAATTGAATGTGTCCAACATTCCAAAAGGGAAAATTTTCAATTATCGACCCAAGAAGAGTGTGATTCAATCATGCGATTCATTATGTCTTATAAAATTTCAAATTTTTGGGCCAACGAGGAATAAATCACAAAATAAATGTAAGTATTTTATATTATCTTTTGATTGATTTTCTTTTATAACATATATTATGTTTTAAAACATAAATTAAAGGCTCTAAATTTGATTGAAAATTCTAGAAGTATAAAGAAGAAGTGTGGATTCTCCTTAAATAAGTTCAAGATAGATAAAAGTGCCGAAATTACAAGTGGAAGATATGATAATTATATTATGAATCATGATATTCACTATGAAAATAGTGCACCATATACACGACAATAAAATGGCTCTACTGAATAGTGGAATGGAATCATAGTAAAGATGGCTTAGACTATTTTGATAAACATGACCCCTCACTATATATTTCGAGTGAATCCATTAAATTAGGTGTTATTGTTCAAAATTAATTATTTTATGAAAAAATTGAGATATGTCCCCATTAGAGATTTATTATAATAATTCTACATGTTATATGTATTTAAGGTTGTTTTTCAGCCATTGTGTTACCAAGGGTAAATATGAAAATCCAGTTATTGGGATCTTCCTAGGATATCCTCAAAATAGAATAGGTTACCACTTCCATAACAACAAATATAAATTGATTATTTTTATTACTAATATAAAGGTTTTATAATAGTAAAATATAGAAATAAAACAAGAATAAGAATGTTCAAGAAGTGATGGACATTAAGCACTTTTTTTCAAACAGTCTAACATAGTGTTAGAAAATAATGAAAATTTTGATGATGTAAAGATGTATAATTATATTAACCTACTTTAATTGATGGGGCTCAAAATAATTTATATTTTCCATTTATTAAAAAGTTATTTAAGGTGCATAATTTCTTTTGAGAATACAGATAATATGTTTAATGAAGAAGAATATTGAGGGAATCATCACATACGTCACATTTTTTCAAATTAAATCAAGATATATGCAAGATGACATGGTTTATCAAGAGTGGTTTTTTTATATTAATGATGGATTTTTTAGATATATAATAATGAAACATTTGAGTTGGTACTCAAGAGGAAAAACAATAACATCAATGGAACTATACATGTATTCCAGAACATGTTGAATGAAATGAGTGATATTGTAAGAGATGAAGGGAAAAAAGGTCTAAAAGGTTATTCTCTATTTTAATGAGTGGACATTTATATGACCTTTCAACTAGATTCAATTATTGAAACCTTAATTACATTTATTTATATATTTACCCAATGAAATAGATAATATTTGTGAGGATTACAATGTTTGGATTCATCAATTGTGGGATTGAAAATGAGTTATACATCAAGAAAACTTGTAAATTTTTTCATAATTTTTTTACAGGTTAACAAAGGACTTAAATATGATTAAATAATCCTTTAGAACATGTTATTATAAGATAGATATATACACGAGGAAAATGAAATTAAAAAAGAAGTAAGATAAGACTACATCCTCTACATCAATGATTAAAAGTGTTATATATCCATGTTTTTTACTATAAAAATGATATTATATTTAATGGAAATTAATAATGTGTTTTTGTTGAATTATATTAATAGATAAATCAATTATTTGAAATTTCTATACCTCGTGAGATAATATATAGTCTTAGTTTAAAATTTGTTTGCAGAAATGTGAAATTTTTATCTCAGAATAATTTTGATCAAGATATTTTAAAAAATTATGGCATCAATGAGTCAAAGTCAACAAAAATTATTATTTTAGAAGGAAACTATTTATCCGAAGATATACAATTAAAATAATTATATGCAAGGTAATTATATAATTTAATTAGAATTATTTGTTAATTGATAGCTTCAAAGATGATTATAGTTTATATTATTTGAATTTGTACCATGTATCAAAGGGAACCAAAAAAAATCATATTTCAGTGATAGAAAATGGATTATTAAGTACATCATAGGTTCAAGAGGTTTTTGTTTAAATTAAGATAGTGAAGAGACAATTGATCTGTTTAGATACAAAAATTATGATTAAGAAGGTTGTGGGGATGATATAAAATCTACACCTCTTGGAATTCTATTCCTTAGATAATGGGGTGTTTTTCAAGAATATAAGAGAAATTTAGTGAATCTATGTTAATCTAAATTACATCAAGTAGATACCATACAAAATACAACAAAATATAATTAGATGAGAACTTATTTGGAATAAGTTAATTTGGTGGTAAAGCTACCACAACTCTTGGGATGAAATATTAAGAATTTTATTATTCATTAAACATTTCTTTTCGACATTCATGGTAAAATTAGTTTAATTTAAAATATCACTTCATCCAAGAGGTTTTGGACACAATTGGTTAAAGATGTAAATTATTCCCTTAAAGTGGATGTTGAAAATATTTTTCGAAAACCATTACTGAATGATTCTTTTAATTATTTGAGGTTAATAATGGGATTTTAACAATATTTTACTCATTTTGAGGGTTTGGTGATTTAATAACCTCTTTTATACTATTCTTAGGATTATTATTTGGGGGGGGGGAGAAAAACATGAAAAATAAATCTCTTAAAATGTTTAATCACATATATTATTAACAAATGGAGATAAAAACAATATATTATATTAGTACATTGATATGTGTTGAACCATATTGGGAGTGATATCTTAATGGGGGACATTTTCTTCTAGAGATTTATTACAATGGGTAAACAGTGAAGTTTGATAATGTGCATGTATATGTTATTTTAATAGTTTTTTTGAATTGAATATATGAATTTTTTGAAATATCCCCTACACAGTTTTTTCAAAATTGTATAAAGATTTTATTTTATTATTAATTGTTAATTTAAAATTATGTGATCAATTATTAAATATATTGGGAGAGGATTTTATGCGTTGATAAATTATTTAGTAATTTTTTTATCCATTAATGGACAATTTTTTCAAGTGGAATAATTCTACTAAGTTGAATTATGAAATATTATGTAAGATGAGTTATGAATTTAAAAAATTATTTTTATAGAGATGATGAAATTATTATTCAATATTATTTTTTAGTATATTTATATATTTGATTTAGTAATAAATTTTATTAATAATGATTCATTTCTAAGATATTTCAATTTAATAGTTTTTTAAGTTCATTGGATTCTAATAAAATATTATGGCATGATTATTTATCCAAAATATATGTTTGGATGTTTTTTAAGTCTTGGTAAGATTATTGATAAAATAATTTGTTTTTGTATTTGACATTTATCTAGAGAACAAATATTGGATAAGTTAGAATTTATTGTGATTATATTGATATATTTTTTTATCTATACATAAATAATCTACAAAACAACATTATCAAATTTTAATATCTATGTTGATAAGCTTTATAGATATATAGAGTTGTATTATTTAGGTTTTGAAGAAAACCATAAAGAATATAAAAGATTATATATTTTGGATATGTAGCAGAAAAATGGCTAAGTCATATTCCATATTTTTTACCAGAGTTACAATTTTTTAGTCTTATGTTTTATAATCTATATATACTCATAAGACATTAAGGGACTAATAATTCTTGTCAATTAAGACTTCAATTCGTATTTATATAAAATTTGTGGGTATAAATGACTTTCCCCAGAAGACTTCATATATGTTCCTTATGTATTTGAATCAATAGTAGACTTTAAAAATACAACTTAATAAGGGAAAATAACTTTGGTCTGAGTCACATATCACTTTTATAGAGTAGTTCATGACTTTTGAGTTAAGTAAGAATTTAAACCCAATATTTTAGGATTTTCATTATATGAATTGTAGTTTCTAGAATATTTATTCTAAATAAAATTGTTATTGGGATGATCCTAAAGATATTAAATACTTGTTTTAACACCACACAATGATATTTTTGACTCCAAAAAAGGAAGAAAAATGTTAATAAATGAAGGGGAGGTTTGGTGCAATGGATCAAATAAGGATAAGTTATAGTATAAATTCTTACTGTAATTAAAAACTATTATAAAATAATTCATTAAATAAAGATGAGTTTGAATATAATAACAAGTGATAAGAAGAAGAAGAATAAAGATAATGAATAATATTTTGGAATACATCTTAAATAACTTAAACATTGTAATTTTGAATTCAAATTAAAATTTAAACACATATATTTCTTAGGACTAGGGTGTATGGTAATATTCTAGTAATATACATAAAAGTATACAAATATGTGTTAAAGATGACATTTTTCCATACAAAATTTACCAATAATCAATTTGAGATAATGAATATTTAGATTATGCTATCCCATTCACACATTAGAAAAAAAGAAACCCATAGTAGTGTAGGTTGAGGAGGAAGAAAAAAATTAGACACACAAAAAATACTTATGGATATATAGTTCTATTAATGTTATTGTTATTTTTGATAACTAATTATTTATCATTGTAATAATATAATAAGTAATCAAAGTGTTTTGGGAGATGTGTATCATGAGTAAAATGTTATTATCTATATTTTTTCAGTAATATGATGTTACCAATGTGCCAAATTATCTTGGAGTAAAATGGATTATTCCCTGAATTATCCGGTCATTTCTAAAGGTTATACTTTAAAATTTGACAAGCAATTCATGTTTGTGATTTTAGATGTTTTTATATCTTGATATAATATTTGGTGATGTTTATTTCAAGTAAGAATCATCAAAAAAAATTAAATCACAAATTCACCCCTCGTTATTGATTTCTTGTGATCCGTGGCGTCCTTCTCACATTTTCTATTAGATTTGAACTATTCACTAGAGAATTTAGAGAAAACATGGAAATAAGTTCATCATTTTGGGTGGAATTTATTGAAAACAATTTTTTTTTTACATTTTTAGGTTGATCTAAATTGAATAATTAATTTATTGTTTTCTGGATTTCAATTTTCTTGAATTTTTGTCAATTGGGTGATTATATAGTATCATTTTATTAAGTTATTGTAAAAAATTTTAAGAGTAAAATTTTAAAGCTTTTCCATGAATTTATTTGACTTCTATCATCTACACTATTTCCTAATAGAAATCAAGACATGTATCACTATTATAATGTTCATTAAAATGTCATAAAATCATTCTGATTTTGAACCAAATTAAAATAACTAGGGCCATCTGTTATTTTTTATCCCATTTGATCTGGAGACGTACCCTATATCTAATCATTGTGATGCCCATACAAATATTGAAATATATTATACATAGCCCCATTATATTTCTCTTTATCGTTTATACCCTTATTTATTTGGTATAAATGTATTATTACCCATTTGTGAATCAAGGATGGAGTTGGGTTTGTATTTGGAGAGACCAAAATTATATTGCTAAAATGAGAAAGTAGGGTTTTACTTATAATTATTTTTAAAAGGTTTGACAATTGAATTAATTAAATTTTAGTAAATACTATTTATTTTGAAAAAGACTGAAATTGTCAGCTTAGCCTAATTGAAAAAGAATTGAAGGAATAGTTGAAGGAAAAATATTATTTCATTAAACATAATAGTTAATATCATGTGTCTTTACATAATGAGTTTGTCCTCCTTTTCAATCCTTAATATATATTTTTCTCTTAATTAACAATCATTCCTTATCCTCATATTTTTTATAACAATAATAGATTCACCATTGTTTTTTTAGATTTAATTTTATCTAGAGATTGAAATATTTCGAAAGATTTTATATAAATGTATTAACATAAGATCAAGTGAAACATTTGTAAAATTATTCTTGATCAAGGAGTGAAAAGTTTCCAAAAAATGATTAAACAAATGTAGGCATGAACTTGAATGGAATGGTAGAAAAATAACAATAGAATAAAATAGGAATTAAAGAGTGGATTTTATGATGAAGAACAGTTGGATACCTAAGAGGAATGAATTTTAAGAGTTTGATGAGTTTAATTTAATAATTATTTTTAAAAATGATTTTTATCTTTTTATCAAGTTAATATTTATTTTTATTTATAATCATTATAGAGATTAATTTTTTTGAGAAAAAAAGTATTCTTATTGAAAGGGATTTTGATACGTGATAAATTAGCATATGTTCTCTCTATAATATTTTTTTATTTTTATATATAAATACTACCATATTTTATAATATTTGAATGATTTTTGAAGAATTATATTTTGGAAGAGCTACAGATGCTATTGAAAAATCCCACATACTATATAATTTTCAAATAATGATAAGGATATTAATGTTGGGATGAGTTTTATGGATGATCTAAAGCTATGTAATCATGGAGAAAGTATACCCTGATGCATATCATCCTATCTGGATAAATATCTAAGTATGTAATAATTAATGTATGTAAAATTGTTTCAAATCATGATACTTATATAATATTGAATCGAAAAATCAATAAATAGGAAAGGCACCTCTTAAGATCTCAATACGTAAGAATACAATTATTTTAACAGAGGGAAATTTTAAAAAATATCACACTATTGTTTATTTTATTAATAAAAGTCTTTATACAAGAGGTGTTTTGTACATTGGATTAATTTCAATATAATATTTTCAATATATAATTAAAATAGGATATATTGATGTGCATAAATAATTCATGTCGCATTAATGTAATTCAGGGTGTGAAATCGAAGATGAAGTGAATGTATAAGAGTTATACCAAAATCATGAGTGATGTATGAGATTGATTCATATCATGGAGACTAAATTCATTATGAAAAGATAGAATATAAAATTATGGTAAGCTCCCCATATAAGACAACTCAAAACATTCATAATTTAGACACATAATGTTGTTCTAAAACCTCCATAAAAATACTTATGCTTTTATACATAGACACTAGTGATTAAGTTCTATGACACACCATGGAGGTTCAATTCACACTGTTAAGGTTATTCAATTATAATAACATGGGATAAGGCTATAAGAAGTCACACTAAGACCAAAGACATTATTCTACGACCAGCTGATAATGATGGTACCTACCAATTCATTTTAAAAACAGTATTATTCAAATTAAATACTGAATGAAAGAAAATATATTCTTGAATGTTATATATTAAGATCTTTTTTTAATCTATAAAAATTATATATGAAAATGTTTTATTTCAGAAAATGTGATATAAACACAAAAAATACACATTAAAATAAACGATAAAATAATGAAAAATTTATACAATGCATATACCCCCACACTTGAGTGATTACTTTACATCAAGTAATTTCACCCCATAAGTTTTATAATGTTCCCAAATCATACCATGTTTAGTTATAAATCCATTTATTCTAAATTAATGGTTTTTATTTGAATCATTTTTCGACATAAAATATATTCAATGATCTCTCTCTTTATTGTTTCTTTTAAATAGTTTTATTTCTTAGTTCCTTGAAACAAATTAAATGATGGTATTATAATTCATTTTCCCCCTTCATCAAAAGAGTTCAATATTCCACTCATGATACATTCTTCAATAACCACACACTAAAATATTTTTTTCTATATTAATCCATGGAATATAATTTTCACTAATTTTTTTTGTGGCTTTGGAGGAATGAAACCATCGCTCATATAATAATTTCCCCAAGAATAATTATAATATTCAAGGCATAGAAGAATGATAAGGGTATTTAAATATCAGAGAGTCAATTTTCTCTTTTTTATAGCCCATCATTTTCAGTCACACACATAATTCAACACCAACATAGAAATATATAATGAGATCCCAATTTCCCTTTTTACAATAGTTTTAAAGGACTCATATGACTAATTTAAGTTGGATCCCCAAGGTGTTATTCCCAAACAGATTATAATTTACACAAATTCATGTTCCAATTATAGTGTTAAGGTGATATATTCTAATTCTAATAATATATTTTCATTTTCAACTTTATTTTACACTTTCAAAATCCAAATACTCAATGGTTTCATAACAAAAAATCTCATAGAAAATTCATATAAAATATTGTCATTTTATTTTCTAAATTGTTATACAAAACACACCAAACAGAAAAGGGTTTTCATCATTATATAATGTATATAGAGTCTATATTTTGAAAATATGAGATATTAATTATCTCAAATGAATGTTATTGGGTATGAAGAATATTACGCTTCCTTTAAATCTATTATTTCATGGTTCATGCCTTCAATTGATTCTAATTGTTATTTCTTATATCTTTTTAATAAATTGTTAGAAATAGAATCTGTGGGTAAAATTATATTTATTAAAAAAAATTAAATAAATGTAATGATTCTGAGATACATTCAAAGATGGCATTTTTCATAGTAATTTGACTAAATATTCAGTTTATCAATCTTTAACTAAGATACTGGTATATTTAACAACCTCATTTTATTCAGAATATATATTAATCCTTTATTCAATTACAGTGAATAATTAATCATCTTCTATATCCATTTTACAAATATAATAGGTTTTACGTAAACCACCTTGAATGGTATAGCTAATCTAGACCATCATGGTAAATATTTATTATTTAATTGAAGTGATTAAAAATATTTCATTATATGAATCCATTAATTTAAATCAACCCATCATTAAATTTCATGTCATTATCCTTATCATTATCATATAATTATATTCTAGTCTCCTTTTAATTATTTAATGAAAACAACTATTTCACTAGAGGTCTCATATAGTTAATGGTAAAATCGTTTAAAACCCATATTGAATAATGTTCAATCTCTATTATAAGATATTTTTGTTAAAAATAAATACAGAAGGTACACATACATAATTGAGTTCATCTGACCCATATGTATCTCCCATATTATAATTCTTATCCATCCTTGGGATTCTCACAGTATTCTCGAAAATTTGGTGGAAATCCTTATTTTTCATCTCATGTTGTTATTTTTTGATATGGAACAATATCCTAGTCTTGTGTTTTCATATTTATTTATGCTTCAGAATTTTGATAAAATATTTTTTAAATTATATATTAATTTTTAATGATGTAGTAACATGGAACTCCATATCTATATAATATTTTCTTTCAAATAAACTTTATCCTGGAAAAACGAAATTGCCTTATTGGGAAATGGATTCAGCCAATTTTTCAACATATTATACTTCACTGAAATATATTATTTTGGATGAGATTTTTTCAATGGTCTCGTGATTTCCAGATCCTAGATATAGAATGTTTCCACTTAAAAATAAACAAATTGGTGAATATCTTACCTTTTCCTTAAATATCTTCTCCATTGGATATTTTCACAATTCTTAACAAACATCATAGAATTGTCGAAGATATTTACCTAGATGAAACCAATCTAAATTACCATAGTAGTTTTTATGATTTAAATTGCTTCCACCCAATGGAATGTTATGTAAATGTTGAAGATTTTTTAAATTCTTATCTTTTGTAGACACTTATTGAGGAATAAACTGACCTCTTTATTGTATAGAAACATATATTCCCATATGTATTAAATTAGATATACTTAAAATCCCATCCTTATAGGATCACAATAATGATGTATATGTTCAATATACAAGAGGGGGGGGGTTAATTTTATACTTTTAAAAAATCATTTGAAACTTTTAAAGATGGTAATGTTTAACAAAGTTAAACTAGGTAAATTCATAAGACCTCTTAGTTCTATAGACTTTCTTGTTTCTGGAAATATGGTTCTGGAAATGAAAATGTAAGAACAGTTTACAAGGAAAAATATTCTACATTAATGCATATAGAATATTAATAATCAGAGTAAATGTATAAGAAAGTATAAGATAGTTATACTTTCCTTGATAATCAAAATGCAGCTGAAAACACACTTGAAAAAATACAAGTAACATTTAGTAAATCTTATAAACTAGTGAGAAGGGTATCGAACAAGCTGGGATAGAAGTCCCTCGATTTATACTTTCAAGAAAGTCCTTATTACCCACACTACGGTAAGCCCTCAATATGAATATCGGAGTCTTACATGCTATCCCCGCAAGCCCTCTACCTTTAAGGTAGTCGACACCTCTGTTTTCCAATCAACAGAAGCCCTCAAATGTACTCAGTAACATTCAGAGTTGCACAATGCAATTCTATACAAGATGTTCCATACACACAAAGCATAAGAGTCTCTCTCTAGAAATCACTTCAGCATGTAATCTCTATAGTTGTTTTACAGTAGTTCTGAGCTCATTCAAATGAGCTCTTATTTATAGGAACATCTTCAACAGTTGTCTCCCTCTTCCAACGGTTATATTTTTCCTTTAATTTCAGAGGGACCTGTACACATGTCACTCAAGAAACAGTTAGTTAGTAAAAGAATCCACAACATCATTTTATAACTCAAACAAGAGTTAGTAAAATATGGATTCTCAACCAAATTCAATTTTTTGGAGTCTAAGGAAAAAATTTAATTCTGAGTCTAAGAAAGTTAACCTTCAAATTCTATATTACAAGGATATTCGTATTTTGTATTTCAAGGAATTCATAATCAGAATTCTATAGACGTCAGAATCTAAATTCTAATGAATTTGGAGTCCGAATTCTGAGGAATTCAGAGTCTGAATTCAAAAGAATTTAGAGTCTCAACTCTTAGTAATTCGGAGTCTGAATTCGGAGGAATTCAATGTCAGAATTCTAACAATTTTAGAACATGAATGCTAAGGAATTCAGATTCAGAATACTGAGGAATCCGAAACCTGAATTCTGAGGAATTCAGAGTCTGAATTCCGAGGAATTTGGATCCTGAATTCTAAGGAATTCAGAGTCTCAATTTTAGATAATTTGGATTATGAATTTTAGATAATACATATTCTCAATTTCAGAGAATTCAGATACTTAATTAAAGAGAATTCAGATTCTGAATTTCAGAGAATTCATGACCAGAATTCGGATCCTAAAAATATAATACTCTATCTCTATGTATTTAAATAATTATGAGGTTTTAGGCAAGAAACTAATTTTTTTACTTAAGAATAAAAAGAGTTAGACTAAAACTATGAACAATGAAAAACATGTAAGGATAAATTTTTCTTGGGGAAGGAAAATTTTCTTTATCAAGATAAAAATCATGGAAAATGAAATTTTCCTTAATATAGAGTGTTTGTGATTTCCAGAACACGAATGAATGGAAAAGTAATAAGGAAAACTTATTGAATCAATAATCTCCCCCTTTTTGGAATGTAAAAACATCCTTATGAAAATGAATATAAGGACTTAGAAATTTTGTGGGCTAATAAATAAATTCTTATCTCCCTTTACTTATGGATCAAAGTGAATACGACTAACTCCTCCTTTGGCTTTGGAAACACTAAGGATCATATTCTGAATTTCCTGAATGAGATTTTTCATTTTCTAGCATATGAAAATATTCATGATGAAAACTCCCTCTTAGATGAAATCCCCCTTACCTAGGGAAATCTATTCTTTATTATGTAATCTTTTTTAGACATTCCTTTCCCCCCCTTTGTGAAATCCAAAAATAAATACAAGGAATGGAAAGAAAATTTAGAACCTGAAATATTAGCGATAAACAACGAAAAAATATGATTAACAATAAGAATACCATTTGGGTTGAAAGAATTAATTCAAAAAGAAAATACAACAAAAGAGAAGATTTGGGAAAGATTATCCGTCCTTCTCCTTTAGCATCAGATTATTCACTATTGTTTTTAACATCTTGAACTCCTAGTGATCCTCTTATGCACGCTTGAAAAAATGATACTAATCTTCTGTTTTCTTCTCTAAAGATTTAATTTTCTCTTCTTGAGCATTAAGAGATTCTTCCTGGGCCTTCAAAACATCTTCCTTCCTAACAAGATTCACATCTATCTCAATTCTGAGATCCATTTCTTTATTCTAACAATAAGAAAACAAATTCAATTTCCCATTCTGATCTTTCACTTCTTGCTTCCAAGAAGCCTGTTCCGGAGATAGCTTTTCCTCAGATTGGAACTAAATGCAGTCTTAAAGGACTGAAGAAAAATAACAATAATATTTGAAAGAATGGCTAGACACATGCTAATCTGAGACTTCGAATTCCCATTCCTGATATTTTCAATCATAACAAAGATATAATTGAGCAGGTTAATCCTTCTGAGGTTTACTATGAAATCTAATATATACATATCACTTTTATTTAGAGTATCCTTATCTCTTTTTCATGGTATGAAAAATCCTTGAACCAACAATTTAATAATCCTAAGGCTTATAGATAGATGTACTCTCATTATAGTCTTCACCTCTAAAAGTCCATGGAATGATAGAGCTTTTTCCTTATCAAAAGAAACCGATACATCGGTTAGTTTGTGAGTACAGAACTCAGCTTCCCATTCATAAGGAATACCAATCAGACAGGCTGCCTTGCTATAAGAAAGAGCATATGTCTTCCTATAAATTTTGAAAGAAAATTTATCTCTTCCTCTTTCATTGAAAATACTTACTGTCTAGTAGAATTCAACCAGCAACTCCGAATACCCCAAATCTCATGCTTTCGGTTTTGATATGAAAACACTCTCTGACCCATTCAGCTTGATATTCTTAGAGAAAATGGAATAATACATAGGAATAAAATTTGGATGATCCATGCTTTCTCTGTAAACCTACCATTAAGATATTTTCTTTACTGCGGAAATTTATTTGTGAGAAGAAGCTTTAGCAGACATTCAGAACTGAGGAAATCTTGAAGATCCGGAACGACCTTAAGTAGGAAGGGCAGAGCTTTAGCCCGCAAAGGCTTGAGTTCGATGTGGGACAAGATGTCTGGGGTCCTTTGTGTAGGCAATCGAAGTGATAGCTCAACTTCCCAGATTAATCGAACAGTTGAAAACTTTCTGATCAGATCTGACAGTTGAAAATATAGCCATAGAAGTAAATTTGGTCCAATACGATCTTTTGAGGTTTTTATAAAAAAAAATTGGATTTAAGAATAATTAAAATGAATAAATTTTTTTTCTTAAAATAGAATAAATACCATGAGGTAAAATGGTTGATTAGAAAAAAATAGGGAATGAAATCATACCTTTAAGATTACTTAGGAAAATTATTTGTAATGAGGAAAATTCTTCATGAATAATAATAAGATACAAAATTTTCGTAAAAAAAACATTTTGACTATGAAAAATTTTAACTATGAAAAAATTTGACTCTGAAAAATTGAAAACAACGAAAGATTTATTATAACGAAATTTTTTCATTACGTAAAATTTCTATTACAAAATAATTTCATTATGGAAAATTCTCTTTACGAAAAATTTTCCTTTTAACTAACATGAAGATGTACTCCCCCTATTTAAACATGTTTCTTACTATAAGGATATAGGTTCCAACAAGAAGTTAATAAGGAATATTACCTTATTATTATCATTCCTAACTTCTGTTTTATGTATTCAAATCTATCGAATGGTCAATATTTTTTGAAAATATCAGCAAGTTGATCATACGTTCTGATAAATTTATGAATGATATCTCCTTTTTTGTGTGTGATCCTAAGAAAGTGATGCCTAATATCTATGTGTTTTTAATGAGAGTGATGTGTAGGGTTTTTAATTTCGGAAATGAAACTAGTATTATCACAAAATATTTGTGTTTTGGTAAAACTCATACCATTGTCTGTGAGTGTGGGTTGCATCGACAACACTTGAGAATAACAACTTCCAGCTGCTACATATTTAGCTTCAGCAGTGGAAAGTGCTAATGAGTGTTTCTTTTTTTAATGACCAAGAAACTATAGAATCTATTAAGAAATGACAAGTTCCTGATGTAATTTTTCTATTAATTCTACATCCACCAGAGTCAACATCAGAAAAACATTTTAAAACAAAATAATTTCCATAGGTATAAAAGAGTCCTAGATCCATGGTTCCTTATAAGTAGCCAAAAATTCTTTTTAATGCCTTTAATTGATATTCCTTAGGATTGGATTGATATCCTGAACATAAGCATTCTGAAAACATTAAGTCTGGATGACAAGATATCAAGTAAAGTAGACTTCCTATCATACCTATAAAAGATGTTTGATCTACTGGTTTCCCAGCTCTATCAAGATCAAGTGAATTTGAGGTACCAATGGTAGTACTTATACACTTAGTGTTGTCATATCCATTATTTTTAAGAAGATAATTAATATATGTATGTTGGGATATATAAATTCCTTCTGGTTTGTTATAAATTTCAAAACCAAGGAAAAATGTTAACTCATTTATCATAGTCATTCTGAATGTAGATTTCATTATATTTTCAAAGTAATTAGTTAAATATTGATAAGTTGAACCAAAAATAATTTCATTAACATAAATTTGAACAATAAAAACATTTTTCTTATCGTTAATTATAAAAAGGGTTGGATCCGCATTTCCCATAACATAATTGTTTTGAAGAAAAAACCCTGTAAGTCTATAATACCAAGATCTAGGGGTAGTCTTGAGTCTATAAAAAGATTTGGTAAGTTTTAAAAACATGATCAGGATGTTTTGGATCTTCAAAACCTAGAGGTTTCTCAACCAAAACATCCTCTTGAACATAACCATTAAGGAAATCACATTTAACATCCCTTTGAAAATGTTTTAAATTGAATAATGCTATAAAGGAAAGTAGAATACGATTAGATTGAAGTCTATCTACTCAAGCATAGGGTTTTTATAGTCTATTCCTTCTTTTCTATTATAGCCTTTAACAACCAATCTAGATTTCATTCTTACAACGATTCCATTTTCATCACATTAATTTCTGAAGACTCATTTTACTCGAATAATAGAAGTTTCCTTAGGTCTTTTAACCAAGGTCTAGAATTTATTCATTTAGAATTCATTTATCTCATCTTGCATAGGCTTTATCCAATCATTATCACCTAAAGTTTCATCAGCGATTTTTGTTTCTAATTGGGAATGGAATGCAAGATGGTTTACTTCATTTTTTAGAGAACCTCTAGTCCTTATGGGTTAATTTACATCACCCATGATACTATAAATGGAATTATTCTTTAGATACAATTGATTTGGGTTTTGTAAAACTTTTTCATCAACATAGGGTAGGATGTTTTCTAGGTTAAATTCTTCAAAAAAATTTCTTGGACATTTTCCTTATAAGAAGGATATTCTATCAAGGGTTGATAATAAGATTTTGAAACCAAATCCTAGGATGCAGGTTGAGGTTGTTTAAAAACAAAAGGATCAGTTTCATTAAATTTAACATGTACTATTTCTTCAACAGTACCAGTTTTTTTATTGAAAACTCTATTATTCTTAGAAGTTGTGGAGTATCCTAAGAAAATTCCTTCATCAAATTTTGGTGTGAATTTTTTTATATTATCATTAGTATTCAGAATTAATACCTTACAACAAAAAACGTGAAGTAGGAAATTCTACATTTTCCACCATTATATAGCTCATAAAGTGTTTCATTAAGAAAAGGTCTAATAAAAACACAATTTATAGTATAGAAAGAAGTACTAACAGCCTCAACTAAAATATTTTTGGCTATTCACTCAACATGGTTATTGGTATCTATTTAAGAATTATATTTCTTCTTTAAACAAGATCAATTTGTTGAGGTGTTCTGGGTGTTTAGAAGTTATGAGTAATGCATTTTCTATTACAAAAGGTTTCAAAATCAGAATTTTGAAATTCTATTCCATGATCACTATGGATAGTTATCAATGGATGGTTTTTATCATTTTTAACTTGGGCTCTAAATATTTTGAAATAAGAAAAAACTTCATATTTTTTTTATAGAAAATAGACCCACATAAATATACTATAATCATCTTCTAAGACAAATATATAATATTTTCCTCCAATGCTTCTAGTTTGTTCAGGGAAAAAAATATTCATATGCACCAACTGTAATGCATCAGTGGTTGAGACATCACCAATTAATTTAAAACATGATTTATGTTGCTTTACATATTGCTAAGGATCACTAACTTTTGAAGCATCAAATCTATGCTCTAGTATATCCTAAAGTAGTTTTTTCTTAGAGAGTTTTTATAGATTCCTAAGGTTACAATGTCCTAACCTTCTATGTCACAACAAATAATGATCTTCCATTGAACTAAGGAAAGGTAGGTCTTGGCTCTTAGGTCTTCCATGTATAGTGTATATACATTCTCTGGCCTATTGGCAGAGAGAATAATCTCTTCCTTGGAATTTTGTACTAGGCACTTGTTGTAACACCCAGAGATTTTATAAAAAATATTCTTTTAATTTCATTGATGTATTCTATTATACACCACACAAAGTTTATTTTGTACTATACGCAACACCGTATTAGCTTTCAGTATACACAATGCTATTCTTGGATCGTGTTACTCACAATTTCATGTTCGTTTTATAATAGTCATTCTATGAAACATTGAGCATGTGTATATATATATATATATTCAATGTATAAATGAAATATGGTTGGATTATGTTATACAAAATAATAAAGGATTCTTTCACAACACACGACCCTGAATTGGCTTTCATTACACGCAATTACGTCCTTCCTCGATAGCGTGTGTTGTACGCAATACCAGGTTTTTCTAAACAACGATATATTATTATAATATTATTATGAACTAGCCGTTATGAATAGTAATAACTAAATTTTAAATTTTATAACATTATTATTCATCTTACACATTTTCTAGAACATGGTATCAGAAAAAAATAAATTTTTTGGGTAAAATATATATTTTTCAAAAAATGCAGTTTTGCCGCCTTTTGATGGTGCACCCACATTAAATCTAGTTTTTAACATGTTTATAAGTTCAATTTTACAAAATAAAATTCTTCTTTGGAATCAGGAAATAAAAATTTACTTTGGATAAATTTTTCATTCTATTCTGATAACTTTCATATTTTAATGAATATTAAAAACACGCTATATTTTAATTAAAAACAAATTTTTTTCATCGTAATAGCTTATGTGGTTAATTTATAGTATTTAATAGTTTTAAAAGTATAAATATAATATATTTTTTACCATTTAATATAATGTATGTCATTAGCCTTGATTTTATATTGAATTCATAAGTTAAATAAATTCAATCTTTTGCAATGTTTTAAATAAAAACTCGTTTTCTTTCCAAAATGGAATTAATTTTAATTTAATTTCTACAACTTATATGTATTGAATTTGTAAAAATGGATTCCATATTTGGAATCATTGGATCAAAATTATATTAATAGACTACTTTTTATTTGTGTGCATTATGAATAGTAACTACGGTAAATTTTATTTACCATAGTTAAAGGTAAATCGGTTAATTAAGGGTAAATATAAGATTATAAAATTTCTATAACACTTGAAAAAATCCTATTTGATGACTAAAAGTATACCCACATCACCTAAGGGTCGGATTAGAATCATTTAATGGACTTTTGTCCATGAAAATAACTTAATTATTATTAAAACCAAAGAAAGTGACAACATGTCACTCTCTTAAATCTTTTAAGTATATTAATTTTAATTTTGTGATAAACTTCATGAATATTCGAAAAATAATAGTATTAAGAAATCTAATGAAATTTTCTAAATCATATGAATTTATTTATAAATTTTAGGGATTAAATAATTAGCATTAATTGTGACACTATAGTGATGCATAAATTGTTTATCTAGTGAAAAATCAAGAATATAGTCTTTATTAAACTAATAGTGACCATAAAAGGTAGAAAACCCTGAAAAAAACTTATTTTTCATGTAAATGTAAACCATAATCATCCAATTGTCGAATATTTGACCATTTAGAGCCTTATAAATGATATTATGACACTTATATTATCTTATTTTAAATGATGCCAAAGTTGTCACCTTCATAATTTAATAAATATAAAAATTTAAATACTATGATTTTAAGATGATAAATTCGAGTAAAAGTATTATTGTGAAAGGTAATAGAGTTATCTTAATCATAGGATTTTATATTTAATTTTTATGCAACAAATAAGTATATTAAATAATTATACAAAAATGATGTAATAATTATTTTATTAAGAGATAAACCAAATAAATGGTATTAACAATAATAAAAGAAATATTATATGAACTATTTAATTTTCTAAACTAATTTAATATATACATATGACCTTTTATTAATATATTAATGCTTTTAGTTTGAACATATCTTCTGTATATAATTTTTTTAAATTCAAATAAACGAATAGTGTCAAAATTGACACTATTGTCATTTTATAAAAAAACATATTATAAAATTGTTTAAAAATTCACAAAAATATTTAAAAATTATGAATTTATATTTATAACATGTTCTAAACTATCCAATTATGGACAATTCACAACAAACAAGTAATTATTTGTTATAATTTACAATTTAGAATGTTATTACCACAAATAAAATTAAATTGATTAAATAAGGATAAATCATGTTGATAATGTTTAAAATAAATCCCTAACATGTCTAAATTTTATTGGTTGATGATATTACTACCCTATCTCATCTAATCAACGGATATGAGTCATTTTGGATGTTTTTAAGTGGGGTTTTGATTTAATATAAACTAATATTTCTTATATTTCCAAAGGTGCCCCTCTCCTCCCTTATAAAAGGGCACCTCCTCCCTCTCCTCCTCACACCACTTTGAGCTTTCAAGATCAGAAAAACCCAGCCAAATTCTCTTCTACGTTTCCCTAGAAACATCCTAGAGGTCCTGGTATTCTTAAAAGACCAATTTTAGTTCCCTAAAAGGAGGTCTCAAAGAGGCACTTCAAAGAAGAGGTAATGTCTGTTACCGATTCTTTCATCTTTATTTCTTCTTCCACTTATTCTTCTTTAGATGTTTCATTATGAAGTAATAACATCAGTATCACAAATATATTGATATGTTATTATATGTATGAAACAACCCTATTTCACCATCTATCAATCCTACAGAAAACGAAATCCCCGCGCGTGCGTACGTAGGGAATACCGTCTCCACGCCGTGATGTAATATGTTTTTCCAGAAACACCTTACATGGATGGGTATAATGGTGTAATGAATAACTATATATGGTTATTATAACATCATACTGATGCTGATATATTATACCATCCACTCCAATTCAACAATTATGGGAATGATATCATCGCTTGTGCGTACGTACGGACTACCGTCTCCACAATGCGATGAGATTCATTCCCCCTGATTAATCATAAATGAATGATCATAAAGTTTATATAATGAAATATATGAATTAATAATGCTACTGTATTTATTTATATAGATATATGTATTTCATCTATTTAGTTTCATTCAATTCAATTAGGAAACAAAAAGAGCGTTTATGCGTACGTACGGCCTACCGTCTCCATGAACGGTGTATTTCATTCCATTTATCGATCTATAACATATATGTATATGATGAATATATATTATATATAAATCATGTTTTATATTATGGAATTATGTAAATCAGGATATAAGTAATAATATCAAGAAACGAAAAGTCGAAACACATACGATAAATGGAATGATTTTACCCAAAACACTGCTTTAACATGGAATTTACAAAAGAACGGGTAATATAAAGTCATAAGAGAAAAATATATGATATCATAACAATAAATCTGATTCTTTAATAAGTCAATGACATTATTTAAATCATTATACAGGAGTTTCGGATATGTAGGAAGCATATCAGACCTAAGGTATGGGAAAATATCACAATCTCATTTTTATCCGAGATTGTTTATACTTTGGTATTTACTGGGGTGTATTTTATCATCCACATCCATGTTTCCTCAATATTTAATATTATCTCCATCCAGCTACAATTTTATAAATCCAATTTTACCCTTAGGTATGTTTTTAGTAAAATATATGAAAGGAATCTTTTGTCATTTTTTATATGAGGTACTTTTTGACTTTTCCGACAAAAGTACGAGAAGAATGTTTCTTTTTAACTTATACGACATGAATAGATTTTTAAAACATTATTTCCAAGAAGCTTCCTTTACAAGTTTTCAAGTTTATTTTTAATCAACATCTTTTAGTTTAAAATTGTATGACATGTTAAGAAAGGAAAATGTTCATGAAGTAGAAAGGATATTTTCCTCAAGAATGGAGTTCAACTGTTTTATCAACATTATTTTCCATCTAAGATAATATAGGGCTCCATTTCTATCCCTATTATTACATTAATTTGATTATGTTGTGATGGAATTATTTTTATGAATTCCTTTATCTTATATGAATTGTTTTAGGATGTCATTATGTTTAAGAATCCCATTTTCATTACATGGGTTATGCAATGATGTATGATTTATGGTTTTGTGGCACACATAAGAATGGTATCATTATGAGATGGGTGGGACCTATATCTCCCTCCAATGCATTGGGTAAAGATTTAAATCTCATGAGATAGACATGGCTGGAATGGAAAGTTAAACCGGTTTAGTAATATAGGACTGGAACGAGGAGTGAACTCGATCCAGAAAGGGACTTTGTCCACTAAGATGGTCTTGGTAGCAATGCCATGGCTAATATGGAAATCATATCATGTTATAATCGGTTTTCCACAATTACATGTTTAATTCCCATGCTATTTTATAATGATTAATGTTTCTTTATGATCTATGCCTTACATACTTCTTTGTTTAATGTCATTGGTCAAGATTTTGATGATTAAACATTATGTTCATGTTTTTAAGTTCAAATGTATATGGTATATTTTATATTATCCATGATTACCCTTATTGAGAATTTGAGCTCACCATTTTTATGTTTTCTTTCCCTAGGATATAATTAAAGGTTTTAGGTAAGAAAAAAAGGGAGGATCTTTATGGGAGATGTTGAAGACCTTTCACCACGATTAGAGGATTACGTTCCAAGTTTCCAAAGACACTAAACTATTATGGTCCTTGTGTGTCTGTTTTTGTTATGTATTAAGTATTCTGCAAAAGTAATTTAATGTCCATGTACGTCAAGCTTCGGGTCTCTAAATTTGGTATCTGAGGAAAGGTTTAGTTAACATTTGGAAACTAGGATGCGAAAACGTTAGTGAGATCCCTAGAGATATTTATAAGGTATGTCTTGGGATGTCCATAAGGATACGTATACATATAGGCTATAGTCCTAGAACTATAGTAACGATCTTAAAATTGAACCTAAGATGTTAGATATTGAGGGAACTCCCCCTTTACTATGTTGTTTTCCCTATAATGATTTTTGCCTCTCACACTATTCTTTTTGGGTTTTAGAAAATGCCTGGAAACAAGAAGATTCATGATAATGGAGGATATGCCAGACAATGGAATGATATTCATCACGAGCAACCAAATAAAACGGGATTTGGAAGTCCAAACATTGTTATTATGCCTAATCTGCAATCACATAATATGATCAATAATCACAACATTAGTAAGTTTCCCGACTCATATAATAAGAGAAGGATGTAGATTCATGATGAACATAGAGGAAAGAAAGTTCAATTTCCCTCATGTAAATCATGTGGGAAGAGGCATCAGGGAGATTGTTTCAAAGGAACTGGAAGATGCTTTGGGTGTGGAAAAGAAGGAAACAAAGCCAGTAAGTGCAAAGGAAAAGGTTTAGTTAACATCATGGACGAGGATAATAGTATTGCTATGACATCAACAATGGTTAAATGTTTTAAATGTGGAATGTACGGGCATTATGCAAACCAATGCCCTAAGGGAATGTCTCATGAAGAGAATAATTATGTTCATATGGGTAGTATTTATGTTGTTGATGATGAAGAGACTAAAAATGATATGTGAGATGAAAGAATTGTTGAAGCTCGGTCAATGGTTTAAGAAGATAGTGGAATGATTGTATGTTTATAAAGAATAATCTGTGGTACTATGGAATAAAGAATCATCTAAGGATTGTTACACTATTGTTTTTCCTAAAGTATTTAGAAGTATATGTTGAATGGTACCGGTAACCATGGAAGGTTATTCAGATACTTTTGTAAAGTAGATGATATGAGAATAATGAAGGTATAAGAAGATAATGAGATGTTTGATTGTATTCATGATCTCATGACTGATATAAGGACTACGTGATATTATGGTTTGATTATATAGATTTTTGGGATTTTGGTATTATGAAATAGTTACCTTTTGACAATATTCAAGTTTTCACTAAGGTTCGATGGTAATTTATGTTTCAAGAGAATATATGAAAAAGGTATTCATGTGTTTGGAATGCAACCAACAAGATATATCTTATGATATATGTGAGATAAATTCTTGTATTCACATTTTTGGTAGATAACCTTTCTAGTAATTGTTTTCTTTATACTATGAGCATAGACTGAAGTATTCTATATAAGCCTAAATATTGGAATGGATTATGTTGGACATAAGTTAGTATTGTTTAAGTGTAAAATATTTTTCGATATTATTGATGAGATATTATAGAAATGTAGTTTTAGAAAAAGGACAACCTGCAGGACGGGCGACAACCCATCGTGTCGGACAAGGCTGTGGGAATCGAACCCCCAACCGAAGTGCGACTGGCCTTTATCACCTACCACTGGCCTACATGAAGTCCCTGTTTATTAGAAACTAGTTTTATTATATTATGAAGTATGATATATGATGTATAAGTCCATTTTAAGAACCATATATGATTAATCTCACTATAGATGGACTTATGTATTTTTGATAACTTTTATAACCTTTAGTTTGAGACAGATGGAATGACCCATCATTCTATCTCATGATCTACTAACACTTCACGAATGACAAATTCAACTTCATTTATTTAATATATGAAGTGGAAATTGTCCAAAGAACGACCAACAGTGAGACTGTACCAAAATCAAGAAAGTATTTCTTCTAATTCCAATTTCATCAACTTTAGGGAAGTGATCTTGAAAACCAAAAATGTTGTCCTAGTGCTCGTATATCCAATGAATCAGATGGTACCTTAGAGCATCACAAATTTAAGTCTTTGTTATTGTTGGCTTTATCATAGCCATGTCCTCTACCACCCTCCATCAGAACTTGATGGTTAGATTTTTCTTCCATATCCATATTTTCACCTATGTTCTCCTATGTGGAAACCCAGTGATTAGTTAATTTGGGTAATTGTTATGTTTCATAAATTAGTTTTTAAAGTCAAATTTTTTTATTCCTTTTTATGATGTGGGTTTCTATTAAAGAAACATTCAAGTAGTAAACCATTTATAACCCCGATGAATTTCGAGGGAGAAATTCATTTTAAGGGGGGTAGAATGTAACACCCCAAGATTTTATGAAAAATATTCTTTTAATTTAATTGATGTCTTCTATTATACACCACACCAAGTTTAGCTTGTACTATACGCAACACCGTATTAGCTTTCAGTATACGCAACACTATTATTGGATCGTGTTACAAACAATTTCATATTCATTTTATAATAGTCATTATACGAAACATTGAGTGTATATATATATATATATATATATATATTCAATGTAAAAATGAAATATGGTTGGATTATGTTATACGAAATAATATAGTATTCTTGTTCAACACGCGACCCTGACTTGGCTTGCATTACACGCAATCGCGACCTTCCTCGATAGCGTGTGTTGTACGCAATACCGGGTTTTACTAAACAACGATATATTATTATAATATTATTATAAACTAGCCGTTATGAATAGTATTAACTAAATTTTTAATTTTATAACATTATTATTCATCTTACAAATTTTCTATAACATGGTATAAGAACAAAATAAATTTTTTGGGTAAAATAAGTATTTTTAAAAAAATGCAGTTTTGCCGCCTGTTGATGGCGCACCAACATTAAATCTAGTTTTTAACATTTTTATAAGTTCAATTTAAAAAAATAAAATTCATATTTGGAATTAGGAAATAAAAATTTACTTTGGATAAATTTTTCATTTTATTCTGATAACTTTCATATTCTAATGAACAGTAAAAACACACTATATTTTAATTAAAAACAACTTTTTTTAATCGAAATAACTTATGTGGATAAATTATAGTATTTAATGTTTTTAAATGTATAAATAGAATATATTTTTACCATTTAATATAATGTATGTCATTACCCTCGATTTTATATTGAATTCGTAGGTTAAATAAATTCAATCTTTTGCAATGTTTTAAACAAAAACCCATTTTCTTTCGACAACGGGAATAATTTTAATTTAATTTCTGAAACTTCTATGTATTGAATTTGGAAAAATGTTTTCCATATTAGTAATCAGTGGGTCCAAATTATTTTAAAAGACTACTTATAATTTTTGGGCATTATGAATAGTAACTACGGTAAATTTTATTTACCATAGTTAAAGGTAAATCGGGTAATTAAGGGTAAATATAAGATTATAAAATTACCCTAACACCTGAAAAAATCCTATTGGATGACTAAAAGTCTACCCATATCACCTAAGGGTTGGACTAGAATCATTTAATGGACTTTGTTTCATGAAAATAACTTAATTATTATTAAAACCAAAGAAAGTGACAACATGTCACTCTCTTAAATCTTATAAGTATATTAATTTTAATTTAGTGACAAAATTCATGAATCTTCGAACATGAATAGTCTAAAGAAAGATAATGAAATTATATACATCATATGAATTTACTTATAATTTTTTGGGATTAAATAATTTTCATTAATTGTGACCCAATAGTGATGCATAAATTGTTTATCTTGTAAAAAATCAAAAATATAGTTTTTATTAAACTAATAGTGACCATAAAAGGCACAAAAACATAACCAAAACTTATTTTTCATGTAAGTTTAAACCATAATAATCCAATGGTAGAATACTTGACCATTTTGAGCCTTATAAAATTGATTATGACACTTATATTATTTTATTTTAAATGATGCCATAATTGTCACCTTCATAATTTAATAAAAATAACAATTCAAATATTTTGATTTTAAGATGATAAATTAGAGTACAATTATTATTGAGAAAGATAATAGATTTAAATTCATCATAGGATTTTATTTTTAATTTTTATTCAAAAAATAAGTATATTAAATAATTATACAAAAATGATGTAGTAATTTTTTTCTTAAGAGATAAACCAAATAAATGGTTTTAAAAATAATAAAATAAATATTATATGAACTATTTAATGTTCTACACTAATTTTACAGATACATATGACCTTTTATGAATCTATTAAAGATTTTATTTCGAACATATCTTCTTTATATATTTTATTTAAATTCAAATAAATGAATAGTGTCAAAATTGACAGTATTGTTATTTTATAAAAATAACATATTATACAATTGTTTAAATATCACAAAAATATTTGAAAATTATAAATTTAACTTTATATGGTCTAAAATGTTATAAAGTATCCAATTATGACCAATTAACAACAAACAAGTAATTATTTGTTGTAATTTAAAATTTAGAATGTTATTACCAGAAATAAAATTAAATTGATTAAATAAGGATAAATCAAGTTGATAATGTGTAAAATAAATTCCTAAAATGTATAAATTTTATTGGTTAATGATAATACAACCCTATATCATCTAATATTCGTATATGAGTCATTTAGGATGTTTTTATGTGGGTTTTGGATTTAATATAAACTAATATTTCTTATATTTCCAAAGGTGTCCCTCTCGTCCCTTATAAAAGGGCACCTCCTCCCTCTCCTCCTCACACCACTTTGAGATTTCATGCTCGTAAAAACCCTCACAAATTATCTTATACACATTTATAGAAACATCCTAGAGGTCTTGGTATTCTTCAAATACCAATTTTAGTTCCCTAAAAGGAGTTCTCAAAGAGGCACTTCAAAGAAGAGGTAATGTCTGTTACCGATTCTTTCAACATTATTTCTTCTTCCACTTCTTCTTATTTAGTTGTTTCATTATGATGTAATAAAATAAGTATCACTCATATAATTATATGTTATTATAAGTATGAAACAACCCTATTTCACCATCTATCCATCCTACAGAAAACGAAATCACCGCGCGTGCGTACGTACGGAATACCGTCTCCACGCCGTGGTGTAATCTGTTTTTCCACCAACACGTCACATGGATGGGTATAATGGTGTAAATAATGGCTATATAAGGTTATTATAACATCATACTGATTATTATATATTATACCATCCACTCCAAATCAATAATTATTGGAATGATATAATTGCTCGTGCGTACATATGGAGTACCGTCTCCACGATGCGATGAGATTCATTCCCCATGATTAACCATACATGAATGATCATAAAGTTTATATTATTAAATATATGAAATAATAATGCTACTGGATTTATGTATATAGATATATGTATTTCATCTATTTAGTTTCATTCAATTCAATAAGGAAATGAAAACATCGTTCATGCGTACGTACGACATACCGTCTCCATGAACAGCGTATTTCATTCCTTTTATCGATCTATAATATATATGTATATGATGAATATATATTATATATAAATCATGTTTTACATTCTGGAATTATGTAAATCAGGATATAATTAATAATATCAAGAAACGACAAGTCGAAACACATATGATAAATGGAATGATTTTACCCAAAACGCTTCTTTAACATGGAATTTACAAAAGAACAGGTAATATAAGGTCATAAGTGAAACATATATGATATCATAACAATGAATATGATTATGTAATAAGTCAATGACATTATTTAAATCATTATAAAAGAGGTTCAGATACGTACGAAGCATATTGGACCTAAGGTAAGGGAAAATATCACAATCTCATTTTTATTCAAGATTGTTTATACTTTGTAATTTACTGGGGTTTATTTTATCATCCACATCCATGTTTACTAAATATTTAATATTATTTCCATCCAGCTACAATTTTTTAAATCCAATTTTACCCTTGGGTGAGTTTTTAGTAAAAGATATGAAAGGAATCTTTTGTTGTTTTTCGTACGAGGTACTTTTTGACTTTTCTGACAAAAGTACGAGAAGAATGTTTCTTTTTAACTTATACGGCATGAATGGATTTTTAAAAAATTATTTCCAAGAAGCTTCAATTACAAGTTTTCAGGATTATTTTTAATCAACTTCTTTTAGTTTAAAATTGTATGACATGTTAAGAAAGGAAATTTTTTTTGATGTAGAAAGGATATTTTCCTCAAGAATTCAATTCAAGTGTTTTATCAAAATTATTTTCCATCTAAGATAATATAGGGTTCTGTTTATATCCCTATTATTACATTTATTTGATTATGTAGTGATGGAATTATTTTTATGAATTCCATTATCTTATATGAATTGTTTTATGATGTCATGATGTTTAAGAATCCCGTTTTTATTACATGGGATATGAAATGATGTATGACTTATGATTTTGAGGCACACATAAGAATGGTATCATTATGAGATGGGTGGGATCTATATCTCCCTCAAATGCATTGGGTAATGATTTATATCTCATGAGATAGACATGTATGGAACATCAAGTTAAACCGGTTTAGTAAAACATGACTGGAATGAGGAGTGAACTCGATTCTGAAAGGGACTTTGTCCACTAAGATGGTCTTGGCAGCAATGCCCTGGATACTATGGAAATCATATCATGTGGTTAATGGTTTTCCACAATTACATGTTTAATTACCATACTATTTTATCATGATTACTGTATCTTTATGATTTATGCCTTACGTACTTCCTTGTTTTATGTTATTTCTCACACTTTTGAAGTTTAAACATTATGTTCATGTTTTTAAGTTAAAATGTATATGGTATGTTTTATTTTATCCATTCTTATCCTTACTGAGCATTTTATCTCACCCTTTTTATGTTTTCTTTTCCCCAGGATATAATTAAAGGTTTTAGGTAAGAAAAAAAGGAAAGTTCTTTATGGGAGATGTTGAAGACCCTTCACCATGATTAGAGGATTATGTTCTAAGTTTCCAAAGAAACTAAACTATTATGGTCCTTGTGTGTCTGTTTTTTTATGTATTAAGTATTCTGCAAAATGAATGTAATGTCCATGTACGTCAAGCTTCAGGTCTCTACACTTGTCATTCCTAAAATTCACAAGGTTACCTTTATCACATAATTGACTTATACTAATGAGGTTGTTCTTGAGACCCTAAACAATCATCTGAGATCAATGTTTTTCCAAGAATATCAAAGTTACCTATACCAATAATTTCTCCCAGAACATTATCTCTGAAAGTTACTTTTCCTCCTTACGTCTTGATAATATTTTCAAAGATGTTTTTGTTACCCATCATGTGCCGGGAACATCCACTATCCATGTACCATGTATTACTGTTGGTACTATCTTTACATTTCTAAATACAAAGAGTGTTAGACTTTCAAAAACCTAAAATTATTGTATCCAGAAACATTAGAATGAAAAAGTTTAGGAATCCAAATTTTCTGAGAAAAATAACATTTATGAAAACCTAACTATTGAGTTTTGTTTAGGAAATTTTTTTCCCAATGCCCACCACACTAACACTTAGTGCAGAATGGTGCACTTTATAAGGCCCCGACCTTAAAAATTACTTATTATTGAATTAAGTGAATAATTCACATTGAGGATCTTTTCAGGTTTAGGGTTTTAGAGAATTATGACATAACTATTACATCTCAAAGATTAAAAATTATACATTTCTACTCTGTTTCCATAAATAAAAATTCTTAAAAAGAAACATGTCTAGTTCTATGTTTTAGATATCATGTCTTTCCTTGATCCCATCCATGACCCTATTCATCTCTAAGTCCCGTGGAAAACATTTCAAAAACTTGGGATGAGCATAAAAAGCCCATTAAAGGACACACAAAGAAGGAAAACTGTTAGTTTTTCAAAACAACAAGTAATCCAAGAATAATTTATCAATGTAATACTTTTCACCTTTATGAAGTAGTAAAGAAAATCTTTAATGAATAAAACATCATTACTTACCCCTTTTGTAACCAAAAGATTACCATAAAAACCCATATAAAGAACACATAACATTTAAAGGTAATTTGGGACATAAATATATTTAAATGGAATAACCATACGGTCGACTTCCACACATATCACTTAATGGAATAGCCATACGACCGACTTCCACACCCAATGCATTGGAGGTTATAATGTAACCACCCATCCTGGTATTCACGGCACCACCCCTCATATGGTTTATCACATAACCACCCATCAAATGTCCAAGTACTATTATAAAATCATAATAAATAAAACAATTATAAAGGAAAGAAAACATTTCCACATTTCATGCACAATATATCACTTAAATATATTGACATAACAAATCCATTATTAAAACTATTTTGAAAACATGGACATTAAATATAAAGAATTAGAATAACGAATCTTTAAAAAATTTAAAACGATATTTTTGTTAAAGTGTTTTTAACAAAATGAGAGACTCTTGAATACAAATAATTGTGTAATAACATTTAATCCTAGCTTTATAATATCATGAAAATAAAGGGATTCATGATATAATATTTCAAAGAACAGTATACACACCATATAAGAGTGAATTGGTGCATAACAACAATGAAGTCTCAATGGAAATGTAAATTGAGATGAAATTCATTATAAATATGGTATCCTTAAATTAAGGATAAATCTATAAAATAATTATGTGTGAAAAATATAAATACACCCAATATAATTGGATATTAAGTGTGAAACAATCATAGGTATTTCACACATAATCTTGGAAAACAAAACCAATGACATTGATATTTAACTCAATGAAATGAGATTAAGTTATGATTTCCCATACAAGTTCATATGAATTTATCAATGAGATTATTATCTGTAGAAATAGTATATCTACACAAAGGTTTGTGGAAATTACAACATAGATATTACACAAATAATATTGGCATAATAAAATCATGAAGTAGAGGTTTATCCAAAATAATTGAAAGTGGGTTATGAAGTTGCCTTACAGAAATCTTACAACCTAACAGCGTCACTTTAAAATTTAGAAAATGAGTTGATGAGAGAGAAAATGGTATCCCATAACATGGACATAAAATTTACATAAATAAGGATATATAATAACATATACCAACATAATAACATGTAAATTAAAAGATATAACAAAAGAAGTCTTTTAAAAAGAGGTGGGTGAAAGGTCCCCTTACCGAGTTGGGTAACATTCGAAACGTACACCCCATGGAAAAAGGGTCATACAATGAAGATGTAAATACCCATAAATGAAATTATATTACACAAATATTATAATAATGGTCAGTAAATACACCACTCAAAATAAATTGTGTCAAATGTATCATAAATGTCACGGGAAAAAAAGTGAGATGAAAAATCCCTTACGAAAACTCGGCAGCCTAACGACGCCACTTAAAACTTCCAAAAATGGATTTATGAGATCAAATAGGGTCTCTCATAATATGAACATAAAAATTACAGTATGAGGAATATAAAAGAACATCCCCAAACATAATAAAGATGAGCTTAAAAGAAATGACATAAAAGGGAGTACTTAAAATGAAAGAGAGAGGTTGGATCCCTTACCTCGTGTCCGACATGACTTGATCGTTCTTTAATCTCATGAATAATAAAATTTGGTAAATTTATAATTTATTAATGACCTCCTTTAGATATTATTATTATGTTCATATCACATTTTTTAATGTTATAAAAATTGGTTAATAAAGTGAGTTCATATCAGATATTTTTGTCGATGTTCGGTACATGAGTAAAAATTGAACTTGTTGGAAAAGAATTTTCCATGTAGTTATAGGTACATCATCTCAAAAATAGTATTAATGTTTTAAATATCATATATATCCAGTATATATTCATTTTTTACTATTCCATAACATTTGGGGATAAAAAATTAAAAGCACCGTTCATGGAGATGGTAGGCCGTACGTACGCATGAATGCTACTTTCATTTTTTTGTCATATAAATGGAATTAATGTTAAAAGAGATATATTTATATATATTATAATTCCATAATTATATCCATCATTTAGATGTAATATATGACATATATATCCATTATATATATGTACTTATAATAGTAAATAACATTTGAAGATAAGAAATGAAATGTACCGTTCATGGAGACGGTAAGTCGTACGTACGCATGAATGCTACTTTCATTTCTTTGGCACATTATTGGAATTAAAACTAGATGAGATATATATATATATATATTATAATTTCAGTATAATATATATGTTATATATACCACATATTTTCATCAATTTCATTCTTTATACATTCCATGTATTGCATGAACGAGTCACATCACTTGAGGGGGTGGTAGTCCACACATCCTCAAATGAAATTATCGTATTTGCACAACATGAAAAGCATTAAGGTATGAATTAAATATAAAATAATGAAGAATAGAGAGTAAATAAATATAATATATATCATAAATAAATATAGTTTCATCATAATGGCCACCATGAGAGGTGGTATGAGAAGATAGAATAATCATCGTTTCGTGAGGTAGTAATTCGCCACCCACAGAAACAGTATGTTATTTGACCATTAGATAAGGGTGTGTGTTAGTGTAGCTCAAATCATCCTCATAACAAAATCCTATTATATTGAAGATACTGGTGTTGTTACAAAAGAAAAAAATAAAAAGAGTTTAAGGGGTTGGAGAATCAACATAAAACAAAAGAACACCAGGGAAGACATTACCTTTAATACGGGTAACTCTTTTGGATTTGAGCTCAAAGGCTTCCTTGGGAAGACTTCAGCCCAATGTGAGGCTTCTAGGAGTAAGAGAGGGATGTGGAGAGACAACATGGGCAGGGGTAGGCTGATCCAAATGCTTGAGAGGTGTGGGTAAGGTGGTAGAGGTGGGGGCCTTTTATAAGAGGAGAGGAAGGGCACTCTTGGTAAGTTATAAAAGGTTGCTTTATTATAAAATGCTCTTTGGATTTTAAAGGACCCAAAATTAGATTTTTCTAGTATAAGGTAATAGGAGTTCGAAATACACCCATATAATATGTTTTTTACATGTGTAGGTCTTAGATTTTACATAATCTTTTGATTTTATTTAAATCGTTAAATAATGAGGTAATCGCTACATCATCATGGTGTCATAAATAACTTAATTTATTTAATGTCTAAAAATTATAAAACAAATATCATGATGTTGGAAATATTTTTATATTTCTAATGAATATTTATAGTCAAAAATATGACTTGTATAACCCCATTTAAAAATTGTTTTAGTAAAACAACTCATGTTTGTGACATTATTATTTTAGCTTTAAATAAAATGTTATTTATGTCATTTTCCTATCAATGTGGCTCCATGGGGTCCCCAATATGACCCATGGATTGTATCGATAGGACATGACACATCCAATGAGGGTAGAACATGTGTCTTGGTCAGTTCATATTATTAAAAAATTATTTTTACCTTAAATTAAACTAATTACCTCTAATCGCGATTAATAGAACTTAAAAGTTACTATTCACCAAAAAATTATTTTAATCCAATTGAACCAAATTTTAATTATTAATGAAATCCATGTATGTTGTATTTTTGAAAATCAAATTACAGAATTGGAAAAGTTTCATTTAAACAAAAAATTAGTTTCTTTAACTACCACTTAGTGGTTTCACTATTAATCAAAAATTGAAGTTTTTTAGAAAAATACCGAAAATTCACCCTAAGCTATATTTGATATCCAGAATTCAAAAATGATGTCTATTTTAAAAAAATTAAAATCATATAAGTTTCATTAATTAATTTAATAATTAATTACCGCTGTCAAAACAAATAGCATGTTTTTAAGAAACACTATCTATTAAAAGATTGACACAAAGTGAAATTAATTCCAATGACCAACATTGGATTAAATGGTAAAAATATATTCTAAATACACTTTAATCTCAGTTAAAAATATAATCTATCCATATGAATAAATCAGATTAAAATGAGGTTTTGAATTAAAATGCAACATTTTCAATAAATGTGATATTTATCGGAAAAACAACAAACATTTACACAAAGTAAATTTTGATGTTCGGATTCTAAAAGAAGGATTTTATTTTTTCAAATACAAAATATTAAATTGTCAAATGAATATTTATCAAAAGTATGTTAATCGACCTTTTAAATAATATTAGAAGATTTATGATTTAAATTGGATTCATTTGCATTTTAAGCCTCTAAAATTTATTGGATAAAAGTAAAAATATTTGAAAAACATATATAATCATTTTTTAGTTAGTTCCGTTCATTCCCGCCATTACAATGGCTAGGAATTAACAACCATTTAAAATAATATTATATTATTATTAGAGTGCAACGTAAGATTTCATAGAAACTCGTTGTTGCGTATTGGGTACGCCCTCGAGCATAGCATTCCATTTAATGTAATATTAATATTTTATTTACAAATATGGATAAATATGAAAATTTCATATTCTTTTTTTACCCGGGGTGTTACATCCTTCCCCCATTTTGGGAATTGCATCCTCATAATTTTAAAATTCGGGTTTGGAAACATCATTGAAAATCCCAAATCGGAACAAGTGTCAGTAAAACTATCACATTAAAATAAAGAAAAAGAAGTACAAAGGTCACCTGAGTTAACCCATACTAGGATTCCATGTAGGGAAAAATGGACATGGAGGAGAAAACAAAGGGTCCTGTTTCGAGTGAGAGTGATAGAAAACATGTTTAGGAGAATGTTAACCCCCATAAAATCACAAAATTGAGATGGGTTAAACGGTATTTGATTCCGCAGTAGGAAAAACTAACAGACAACATTTTTGTTTTAAGTTACTTTTAATTGAGAAATTTAATTATGACCTTAAATAAAACATAAGGAAACATACTTAATTGTCATGTTGACTTTTACATTTTACTATATTTCTTACACGAACTCATATTTTCTCCAAAAGGCGAGTATTTAGGATGACTTTTTCACATTAAGAGAGCTATAATAAACTTTTAGAAAACCGCCTAATCCCAAAAAGAGAACTATATACTTCCCATGTCTTTAGACCATAAAAAAAACTAAAACCAAAAAGGTTAGTATGAGATCATATAATACCAAAAAAGGATAATCCTTTATAAAAAAATCTATTCAAAATCTCCAAAATATGTCAAACAATACCCAAAGTTCAACAAAGACCATTCAATAAACATCTATCCATAAAATTCTTCAATGTAATAAAAACTAAGACTGAAACCCAAATCTCTGAAGGATTTAATCCCACATTCTTCCAAGATAAACACTAAAATTTATCTCCAAATAACATCAGTTACTCATAAAGTCTCAAACTGAAAATTAATTAACCTAATCACATATCCTACATGATAGGTTAATAATTTCCATAGATAACCAAAAATAAACTTACTATAGATTCCTAAAATCATCTAACTAAAAATAATTATTCAAACTAACCAGGGACTTCATGTAGTCCAGTGGTAGGCGATATATACCAGTCACACTTTGGTTGTGGGTTTGATTCCCACAGCTTTATCTGACGCGACGGGTTGTCACACAGTCTGCGTGTTGTCCTTTTTCCAAAACTACATAATTTTTAAAAAATTCCCCAAAACGAGATAAAATCTTCAAAAATGATCATAACTTATTTTAACCTCAAGTTTATCTCTTGCCTTTCATTTTCCATCATATCATACTGTAACCCATAATTACCTAAAAAGTAAGGATCATATAAACCCTAATGGTTACCTTTATAATTATTACCTGAACTTCCACATCGAGTTGATTCTCTCATACATGATGCATTAGGGAACTCACCATGGTTCAAGTGGTTGATCATGACTCCTGATAGTTGGTTTAGAATAACCACGATATTTCTCATTGAATCACACATTTCATCCAGTCTCTTAATCATAGAACCACGAAAGTTTCCTTCAAACCCATTTTCACTTTGGTGCCTGCTAGATCTATCCATTTACTAAAACCAAAAATGTCAGTGTGAGTAAATCAACAAAATCATCAAGTACTAATGAAAAAGATAATCACTAAGATATACATACTCATTCACTTTATCTACAAAATATGACTCATTCTTAAATCCTAGCCATTATGGTAATGTCATTTATGCTTATAGAATACCCTAACCTCTAAAGTTATCTAAACCGACCTATGCTACCAACTATAAGGCCCAGACCATAAACATTACTTATTATTGAATTAAATGAATCATTCACATTTAGAATATTTTCAGGTTTAGAGTTTTAGAGAATTAGGACATAACTATTACATCTAAAAGATTACAAAGTATACACTTCTACTAAGCTTCCATAAAATAAAAACTCTTAAAAATAAACAGGTGTAGTTCCATGTTTTAGATTGCATGTCTTTCCTTGATCCCATCCTTGACCCTATTCATCTTTAATTCATGTGGAAAACATTTCAAAAACTTGGGATGAGCATAAAAATCATAGTAAAGGAACCACAAAGAAGGAAAACTGTTAGTTTTTTCAATTAAATAAGTAAACAAAGAATAATTTATCAAAATAATACTTTTCACCTTTATGAAGTAGTAAAAAAACTATTCAATGAATAAAAGATCATTACTTACCACTTTGGTAACCAAAATATTACCATAAAAACCCATATAAAGAACACATAACATATAAAGGTAACTTGGGACATAAACATACTTAAATGGAATAACCATATGGTCAGCTTACACACATATCACTTAATGGAATAATCATACGGCCGACTTCCACACCCAATGCATTGGAGGTTATAACGTAACCACCCGTCCTGGTATTCACGGCACCACCCGTCATATGGTTTATCACGTACACATCCGTCAAATGTAAAAGTATCATTATAAAATCATAACAAATAAAACAATTATAAAGGAAAGAAAAACATTTCCACATTTCAAGCACAATATATCACTTAAATATATTTACATAACAAATCCATTATCAAAACCATTTTAAAAACATGGAAATTAAAGATAATGATTTAGAATAATGCATCATTAAAACATTTAAAATGATATTTTTGTTAAAGAGTTTTTAACAAAATGAGAGACTCTTGAATACAAATAATTGCGGAATAAAATTTAATTCGAGCTTTATAATATCATTAGAATAAAGGTATTGATGATATAATATGTCAAGGGACAGTATACACACCATATAAGTGTGAATTGGTGCATAACAACAATGAAGTCTCAATGAAAATGAAAATTGAGACGAAATCCATTATAATGATGGTATCCTTAAATTAAGGATAAATCTATCACATAATTATGTGTGAGAAATATAAATACGCCCAATATAAGTGGATATTATGTGTGAAACAATTAGAGGTCATTCACACATAATCTTGTAAAAACAAAACCAATGCCATAGATATTTAACTCAATGAAATGAGATTGAGTTATGATTTCCCATAGAAGTTCGTAAGAGTTTATCAATGAGATGATTATGTTTAGAAATAGTATATCTACACAATGGTTTGTGGAAATTACAAAATATATATTCCACACATAATCGTTTCATAATAAATTCAAGAAGTAGAGGTTTAACCCAAAGAATTGAAAGTGTGTTAAGAAGTTCCGTTACAGAAATCTGATAGCCTAATAGCGTCACTTTAAAATTTTGAAAATGAGTTGATGAGAGAGAAAATGGTATCTCATCACTTGGAAATAAAATTTACATGAATAAAGATATATAAGAACATATACCAACATTATAATATGTAATTTAAAAGACATAACAAAAGAAGTCTTTTAAAAAGAGGAGGGTGAAATGTCCCCTTACCGAGTTGGGTAACTTTCGAAATGTACACCCCATGGAAGAAGGGTTATAAAATGAAGATTTAAATACCCATAAATGATATTATGTTACACAATGAGTATAATAATTGGCATCACATACACCACTCAAAGGAAATAGTGGCAAACGTAGCATAAATGTCACGGGAATAAAAGTGGGATGAAAAATCCCTTACGAAAACTCGGCAGCCTAACGGCGCCACTTAAAACATCCAAAAATGGATTTATGAGATCAAATAGGGTCTCTCATAATATGAACATAAAATGTAAAGTATTATTAATATAAAATAACATCCCCAAACATAAGAAATATGAGCTTAAAAGAAATGACATAAAAGAGAGTACTTAAAGGGAAATAGAGAGGTTGGATCCCTTACCTCGTGTCCGACATGACTGTATCGTTCTTTAGTCTCCTGAATAATAAAATTTGGTCAATTTATAATTTCTTAAGGAACACATTTAAATATTATTATTCAGTTAATATCACATATTATAATGTTATAACAATTGGTTAATAAAGTGAGTTCATATCAGACGTTTTTGTCGATGTTCGGTACATGAGTAAAAATTGAACTTGTTGGAAAAAAAAATTTCATATAGTTATTGGTACATCATCTCCAGAATAGTATTAATGTTTTAAATATCATATATATCCAGTATATATTCATTTTTTACTATTACATAACATTTGGAGATAAAAAATTAAAATCACCATTCATGGAGACGGTAGGTCGTACGTACGCATGAACAATACTTTCATTTTTTTTGTCATATTAATGGAATTAATGTAAAAAGAGAGATATATATATTATAATTCCAGAATGATATACATCAATTAGATTTAATATATGACATATATATCCATTATATATATGTACTTATAATAGTACATAACATTTGATGATATGAAATGAAATGTACCGTTCATGGAGACGGTAAGCCGTACGTACGCATGAACACTACTTTTATTTATTTGGCACATTAATGGAATTAAAACTAGATGAGATATATATATATATATATATATTATAATTCCAGTATAATATATATGTTATATATAACAAATAATTTCATCAATTTCATTCTTTATACATTCCATGTATTGCATGAACGAGTTACATCACTTGAGGGGGCGGTAGTCCACACTTTCTCAAATGTAATTATGGTATTTGCACAACATGTAAAGCATAAAGGTATGTATTAAATATAAATACATAAGAATAGAGAGGAAATAAATATAATAAATATAATAAATAAATATAGTTCCATCATAATGGCCACCATTAGAGGTGGTATGAGAAGATAGAACAATCATCGTTTCGTGAGGTAGTAATTCGCCATCCACAAAAACAATATTATCTTTAACCATTAGACAGAAGTGTGTGTTAGTGTAGCTCTAATCATCCTCATAACAACATCCTAGTATATTGAAGACAATGGTGTTGTTTCAAAAGAAATAAATAAAAAGAGTTTAGGGGGTTGGAGAATCAAAATAAAACAAAAGAACACAAGGGAAGACATTACCTTTAAAACAGGTAACTCTTTTTGATTGGAGATCAAAGGTTTACTTGGGAAGACTTCTGCCCAAAGTGAGGCTTCTAGGTGTAAGAGAGGGATGTGGAGAGACAAAATGGGCAGGGGTTGGCCGAGCCAACCGCTTGAGAGGTGCGGGTAAGGTGGTAGAGGTGGGGGCCTTTTATAAGAGGAGAGGAGGGGCACTCTTTGAAAGTTACAAAAGGTTACTTTATTATAAAATGATTTTCGGATTTCAAAGGAAGAAAAATTATATTTTTCAAGTAAAAGGTGATAGGAGTTCGAAATCCACCCATCCAATAGGTTTTTGACATGTGTAGGTCTTAGATTTTACATTATCTTTTCATTTTATTTAAATCGTTAAATAATGAGGTAATCACTGCTACATCATGGTGTCATAAATAACATAATTTATATAATGTCTAAAAATTATAAAACAAAAATCATGATGTAGGAAATCTTTTTAACATTATAATTAATATTTATAGTAAAAAATATGACTTGTATCACCCCATTTAAAATTTTTTTTAGTAAAACAACTCATGTTTGTGACATTTTTATTTTAGCTTTAAATAAAAAGTTATTTATGCCATTTTCCTAACAAAGTGGCTCCATGGGATATCCAAGTTGACCCGTGGATTGTCTTGGTCGGCCGTGGCACATCCAACGAGGGTAGAACATGTGTCTAGGTCATTTCATATTATTAAAACATTCTTTTTACCTTAAATTACACTAATTACCTCTAATGGCGATTAATAAAACTTAAAAGTTACTATTCGCCAAAAAATTATTTTAATCCCATTGAACCAAATTTTACTTCTTAGTGACAACCATGTATGTCAGATTTTTGAAAATCAAATTAATGAAGTGGAAATGTTTCATTTAAACGAAAAATCAGTTTCTTTAACTACCACTTAGTGGTTTCACTATTCATCAAAAGTTGAAGTTTTTCATAAAAATACCAAAAATTCACCCTAAGCTATATTTGATATCATGAATTCAAAAATGATGTCTATTTTACAAAATTCAAATCATATAAGCTTCATTAATTAATTTAATAATTAATTCCCTCTGTCAAAACAAATAGCGTGTTTTTATGAAACAATATCTATTAAAATATTGACACTTGTTTAAGTCCAATTTAAAAGTGAAATTAATTACAATGACCACCATTGTATTAAATGGTAAAAATATTTTCAAAATAAACATTAATATCAATTAAAAATGTAATCTATCCATATAAATAAATCAGATTAAAAGGAGGTTTTGAATTAAAATGCAACATTTTCAATAAAAGTGATCTTTATCGGAAAAATAACAAAAATTTACACAAAGTAAATTTTGATCTCCAGATTCTAAAGAAGGATTTTATTTTGTCAAATAAAACATATAAAATTGTCAAAAGTATATTTACAAAGGGTTCTCCATCAAAAGGAGGTTAATCGATCTTTTAAAGAATATTAGAAGATTTATGCTTAAAATTGGATTCATTTGAATTTTAAGCCTCTAAGATTTATTGGATAAAAGTAAAAATATTTGAAAAACATATATAATCATTTTTTTAGTTAGTTCCGTTCATTCCTTCCATTACAACGAATAGGCATTAACTACCATTTAAAATAATATTATTTTATTATTAGAGTGCAATGTAAGATTTCAAATAAACTCGTTGTTGCGTATTGGGTACGCCATCAAGCATAGCATTCCATTTAAAGTAATATTAATATTTTACTCAAAAATATGGATAAATATAAAAATTTCATGTTCTTTATTTACCTTGGGTGTTACACACTTTAAGGAACAGAATAATTATTACTAAAATTCATTTTTGAAATTGTATAACCAAAACCAGAATTATTCCTTAGAGGTCAAATTTGGGAATACATCTTATCAAAATTTTCCTTACCAAAGGTAAAGTTTGAGAAACACTTCCTCAAGGAAAATATTTTGGACTTTATCTTAATAAATAAGTCCTTAACCTAAAAAACATTAGATTTAGCACTAGAGTTATGCTCGAAAACATTTTTCATAGAAATTACTTTTTCTAGATCCTTAGAATGTTTATCCTTCTCAGAATTTACTTCCTCAATATTTTTTGAAATACATTAAAAATGAAGGGTTTTCTTATCATTCCCTTTAGAAAGATTTGATATTTCCTTAGTAATAAGTGAAATCCTAGAATTTTCCTTATCAAGAGTTTTCTTGAATTTTGAATTTTCATTCACAAGGAGCTTAGAAAACCTAGACACTTATTCAAAAGTAGGTAATGTATTATCTTCATCAAAAGATGATTCTTCATTTAGAGATTCATAATATTTACTATCACTATATTTATAATTCAAGGATACATTGGTGATGGATTCAACATTGTTTACCGTAGACATTAGACAATTATTTTCAATAGGTAGTCTGGCTATTAGAACATGAATCTTCGGTCCAGATGATTCGTAATCTGACGATTCATCAGAAGAGTCTCCACCACGGGCACTCCTGGTGTCATTGCATTTTAGGACGTTCTTAGCTTTATCTTTGTAGTACTTCTTTCTATTCCACTCATAAAGATTTTCCATTCTATCTTTTCTCTTAAGAATAGGACAATCAGGCCTTATATGGCCGACTCTTTTGCATGCATAAAAAGTAACTTCAGAGTCTTTCTTGTCCTTTCTTTATATTTTATTACATATGTACTAAATTTCTTTCTTCCCAACTATCTTGTTCATCCTTCTAGCAAGATTATATAGTTCATTCTTAGAATGTTCAATTTCACTTGATTCAGATAAAACAACGACCTTCTTCGATTTAGATCTTGTAACTCTATCAGGTGTCTTGGATTTCATATGATTAGAGGTAGTTGTAAAAGAAAAACATCCATTCCCATTATTCTTACTAACATTGTCATCATCTCTTTTCATTATAGTCTTATGTTGAATAAGAGTTCCAAAAATCACATCAAGAGTAATCTGTGAGACATTTCTATTCTCATTAATTGTTGTTCTCATTGATTCCCACTCATTAGGCACGATGTCTATAATCTTGTCCACAAGTGACTCATCATCCAATCCTTTTTCACCCATGGATTTTAAGCTGTTGAGAATAGTAATAAATCTCTATTGTACCTTACATATATCTTATCAATAAGAAAAGAGAAACACTATGATACTCAGCTTTAATAATAGCTCTTCTAGTTTAAATAACATTGGATGTACCGAAATGAGTAACATCTAGCTTCTTCCAAATACAATTTTCAGCTTCACAAGAAGAAATATCACATATATATTCCTGGTCATGGAACACAAAAAAGTATTGTGTACCATGTTGTTTAGTTGATATTCTGACTTTTCTGGATGAGTAAAAGTTCTGACATCCTTATTAGGAATCTTGTAATCTCTATTTATCATAACAAAGATGTCCACTCTAGTTTTAATAACAAAAGTCTTCATACAATATCTCTAATATTTATAATCATTGCCATCAAATATAGGTGGTCTAGTTGGATTAATATTGTCAATCGAACCAACATTCATTCCATCCATCTCAAAGGAAAAATCTTTCTACACAAACTTGTTTGAAATAAAATATTATAAACAAGGATAAAAATATCCTTAGAAAGGAAAACATAGAACAAGGAAAACATGAGTAAGAAAACTTATATGTGGATTTAAATATTTTAGAGACCTCCTATAATAACAATTCAAGGATCAAAAAAATGATATAGTTTCTCAATATACAAGAGGGGGTTGAATTGTATACTTTAAAAAATCATTTGGAACTTTTAAAGATGGTTATATTTGAAAAATTTAAACAAGGTAAATTCAGAAGACAATTTAGTTCTACAGACTTAATTGATACCGAAAATATTGTTCAGGAAATGAAAACTTAAGAAATGTTTACAAGGAAAAAGATTCTACCTTAATGCATATAGAAACTTACTAATCAGAGTACAAGTATAATAAAGTATAAGATAGTTATACATTCCTTGATAATCAAAATTCAGCGGAAAACAAATTTGAAACAATACAAGTAACTAGTAGTAGATCTTTTAACCCAAAGACAAGTGTATCCAACAACCTTGGATAAAAGTCCCTTTATTAATACTTTCAAGAAAGTCTATCTTACTCACACTAGGTTAATCCTTCGATATGAATATCGGAGTCTGTCTTGGTATCCCTACAAGACCTCGAACGTCAAGGTAGTCGGCACCTATGTCTTCCTATCCCCAAAATACCTCAAATGTACTCAGAAATATTCAGAGTCACACAAAGAAATTCCGAAAAAGATGTCTAGTACACAAAAATCATAAGAGTCTCTCTCTAGAAATCACTTCAGCATGTAATCTCTAGAGTTATTTTACAGTAGTTGTGAGCTCATTCAAATGAGATCTTATTTATAGGCACATCTTCAACGGTCGGCTCCCTCCTCCAATAGTCATATTTTTTCATGAATTTTGGAGGGACCTGTACACATGTAACTCAAACAACAGTTAGTTAGTAACAGAATGCATGAAATAGTATTATAACTCCAACAAGAATAAGTAAAATATGTTTGCTCAACCAAATTAAATTTTTCAGAGTCTATGAAATGTATCCGTTGGAGTCTATATTACAGGGGTATTCAGATTCTTTTATTCAAGGAATTAAAAATTATAATTTTGTAGACTTTATAATTTGAATTCCGAGGAATTCAGAGTTCAAATTATGAAGAATACAGAGTCTTAATTCTGAGGAATTAGATGTCGAAATTCTGAAGAATTCGAATTCGGAATTCTAAGGAATTCGAAGTCAAAATTCTGAGGAATTGGGAGTTCGAATCCTGAGGAAGTCGGAACCCAAATTCTAAGGGATTCATAGTCTAAATTATGAGGAATTTGGTACCTTAATTTTGAGAAATTTGGAGTGTGTATTCTAAGGAACTAAGAACCTTAATTCTGAGGAATTTAGAGGCTGAATTTTAGAGAATTAGAATTAATAATTTCAGAGAATTTGGATTCTGAATTTTAGAGAATTCGGATTTTGAATTTTAGAGAATACAGATTCTGAATTCAGAGAATTCAGAACCTGAATTTCGATCTTGAAAACACAATACTCTATATCTAAGTATTAATAGAATTCCAAGGTTTTAGATGTGAATCCAAATTTTTACATAGGAATAAAAAGAGTTAGACTAAAAATATAAATAATGAAAAACAGGTAAGGATAAATTTTCCTTGGGGAAGGAAACTTTTCCTTATCAAGATAAAACTTATGGAAAATGAAATTTTCCTTAAGATTGAGTGTTTGTGATTTGAAAAACATGAAATAATAGAAAATTTATAAGGAAAAATAATTGTCTCCACATTCCTTTTATTCCATGTCATCCTCTATTTATTTTTCAAAATTATATTCAATGAAAAAAATATAACCATGTAAATAACATTATTTAAACTAAAAATAGTTATTCATCTGAAAAACACCCTTAATAGAATTAATGGCACATCATGTTACATATTGAAGTTAGGATTCATCAGAAATCAACTGATTTTCATTTACATATTAATATTTAATATAATGATCATATTAATTTCTTTGAATCAACCATATAATCTAATTTTTCATAGATTCAATATTTAATAGAAAAAACATCACAAATTAGTGGTTCATATATAAATTTACATTGATTTCAAGAATTCATGACTTTATTGTTTCGATAACATATAAAAATTACCTCATATCCTTCTCTATACTTAAATAATTGAGTTATTTTGAATTAAAACATTTTCTTTTATAGTATATGTCCTATTACTTCTTTTCCATTATATTTCCAATATTATACCCCATAATAAGGTCATAGCATCACAAATGAATTTAATAGTTTGACTATGATCAAATGCTATGATGTTGGGTGTTGAGACTAGAAAATTATTTAATATATTGAAATATTATAGTAATTTTTCATCAAACATGAAATATTAATTTCTTCCTAAAGTGGGAAAATTAGTCATGAGATATTAGAAAATTATATGAAAAATATTCTATAAAATCCAACATATTCAAGAAATCCCATCGCTACCTTGACGGATCTTCTTTGTGGCAGTGATGAAATTACTTTTTTTTATTCCCCATCCACATTAATTATATATCATGAAACTCTATGGAAATATATTATGACTTCCCAAACCACAGAATGGAATATTTATTAATTTAGTAGAAAATATATTTCTTTATAGTAACCCAATAAAATTAATTGATTTTCTAAATTTTCCTCAATTTTCATGTCTATGAAGGATAATTAATCCATAACCATATCGATGACTCCCTCTATCGCGACTAATAAAATGACATAATACATATGTGAAAAGTGGAAGGTGTTCCACATATTATAAATAGTATTCGCTTATATGAAACAGTTCTATAAGGATATGTGAATGTTTCCTCTTATTCATTAGTAGGATCAGTAGGAATTTAATTTTATCCTAAATATCTATCTTGAAAGAAATAAAATAGAGTAATATACAGGACTCCAAATAATCTAATAAATGAATATAAAATGAAGATAATAATTAATTTTGGACCTTTAAATATATTTTTAATTTATGAAATCTCTATTAGTAGTAAAAATAATTATTTAAATTTCCTCACACTTCTCATTTATAACACAATTCGTGCCATATTTCTCCGGCACCATAAGAATAATAATTACCAAAACACTATCAGTTATGGTATAGATTATCTAAACAATATTCAATTGGATTATATTATCCTTCATCACTTATTTCATGTATGGGTTGGGTCTTATTTGGTATTAATAAATTATATTAACCTCATCATACATAATAATTTTATGTACATATGTTTTTATAATAATTCATATGATGTCAGATAAAATATAAGAAATAATTATGTTATTCTTGTATAGGACTTCATGTAATTTTTAGTACTGTTGAGTCTCTAATTTAGAAAGAAATATGACATGTTGAGCCTATTTTGCACCGAAACAGGAATATTTGATCTTGAAAGGGAAATACCGTTAATTGTAAACTTGATATCTTATTCCTATATTATTGAATAACTATAATGTCTAGTTATAATTATTTGTTATGGAATTCTTTGGTATCCAGTTCATATCATCCTTCATCCATAGTGTTTTATTCCTCAAAAGGAAAACTTTTAATTTAATTGTTTACATTGAACTACCTTAGTGCATATTTTCTCCCACAATTAAATTTTATAACTTAATTACCATGTCACAGTCAATTACATATGTACTGATCTGTGTAATTATTTTTTGGATAAAATGAAGGGTAATTTCTAATATTGGACCCATATAATGGTATGTTTTGAATATTATGATTCTGATTGGTGTTACATGTCTTATAAGCTTTCCCAAATATATTTTTCAAAGTGTTCAATAGATCAAAACATGTCTCATCTGATCGGATGAGGCTTTGAGTAGGATCATGGTGACCTTTTAATATATTATTGTTATAGGTTTCTCATCATTCCTTAATGGGTATGTTTAACACTATGACGATGGATGCACATGCAAAAATCATATTATAACAAGGTAAGTCTATTCAAAGATGGTTAATTATATTAAAATGATTCTCCTTGAGGTCCATAAGAATTAATCAATGGAATAAGAAACTATGACATAGAAAGGCATGTGTATGTGTAGTTTGGTTTTGTATAAGGGATATGTTTGGGGAGATAGGATCACACCATTTTTGTCAAAGTCATTTTGGGATTAAAATTATTACACATGAGGATCACATCATGGTTGGAGAGAAACACAGTTGTGGATTATTATATGTATTATATCCATACATATTAAAAATCATACGTAATTCCATCACAAAATTTTTGAGTAGTGTTAGGATTACTCCTTGGTGGAGGGTTTTAAATTATTATTATAATCCATACACATATTGATCATATTGTGTAGATTGAATCATGATATGATAAAATTATATTAAATACTAAAATTATTATATATTAGAAACAGTACACTTTTTTTGTGAAATATTACATTGGGATGATAGTCAAACTATGACTCATGGATTTCCCCCTAAATCATGGAGTGGGGGCATTCTATAGTCTATTTATAACACTATGAATAAAGGATGGGATGATAGTTTTAACTATATATGGTAGAGGAAACACCATGTTTTCATGGGATATTAGAGTTCTAGTTCATCTAGAGGTATAGTGTCACACTATGACACACATGTTGTATACTGATGGGGGGTTGCAGTGAGATGTAATATACATTGAGAATGATGATCACACCATCTATTTAGGGAAATTGGAGTATATTTTCCAATAATGTAAAATTTTATTCCATAACATGATTCATAGATGTTATGTTGGGTTTTTGTTAATAGATATAGAGATTTGATACATGTAGTGACCGGAATGACCACTCTATGAGTGGTTTCAAATAGTGCATTCACACAATATTTTTTAGGGTTTGTACTATAATGGGTAATTTTTATAGTTTTTTAATAATTTACATGACAGTTTCAAATGATTTTAAAAAGTATAACTCATTCATGATTCTACATTTTTTATTTGTGCAGGTAATACAAGGCATATTTCATATCTCCTTCACATTCTCCCATTCAACATCCATGATTAATGTATAACCAAGGTGGATTTAGTTTTTTAAGGTGTGATTCTATTCTTATTCTATGTATCTTCTTCCTTTTGGGTTATTTCTCAGTAGTTTTGGTACAGGTTAGGGTTTGATAATAATCATTTTAATGTATCGTGAAATTTTTCCCAATATGACGTGGATTTCATTTTATTTTGATAATAAGAATCCCAACCAAACTAAAACACTACATGTAAGGATTTATCATTTTGGTATGTCATCTCATTGATATATTAACATATTTATATTGTTTTTTGGTGAAATTAATTGATGTTGGATACCATGGCTCGTGAATACCTCATTTGTCAAGGTGTGCCTATGAAATATTGACCAATGATTTTTTACCTTGATTACTCACTAATTATTGGTTGTAGAATTATTATTTTAATATCAAGTAAATTAAATATAATTATTTTATAACTATATTTAAATTGCTTCAAATAATTTAAAGCATTATTCAGTGATGAAATATCGTTTTGGACTTGGGAACCATAGGAGAGGGTGGTGTGATATTTTGTTGTACTTGGGAATCTAAGGTTTCAGTGTTCATGATTTTCTTAAATTATATAACTCAAAATAATTTAGTTGGCCCATTTATTTTTTTAAGTTATAATCCTTTTTGAAATGTGTAATTTTATATATAGTATCACCATTTATGTGTAATAAATGTTAAATTATAAATGTTTTTTTCCTTATAATTCATATAAGATGAACAATAGTGTTGTTTTCTATAACTGACCCATAAACCCTATTCTTGGTGCCTTGGAAATTGATGGTTTTTTTTAAAACATATTTATGCGAAATGAGATATTGGAACCCTATAAGTGTATTAATTTAATTAGCGAGGCATATTGGAGCTTGACATTAGTTCCTTTAATTACCCCTGTAAGGGAAGTGTGATTGACTTAAAATTTTTAGATTAGGAGTGGGACATATAAAACCATTAAATACCTTATATCCTTTTAGATAAATGATTCGTGGGTGAGGTGAGTGTTCGTACACAATTTATATATGTTTATTAGAGTAGGTATACCATTGATTGGTTTTTATAAAGGCTTAAATGAGACAATAGATCACACATGAGGTATCCATACATTCATGAGACCAGGAGGACTAAAGTTGGTTCCCGAGTCTAGTTTGGACACTAAATATGTCTAGAAAAAGAGGTATAATAATGTTATAATCTATTATGTACATGGTGATGGGAATGAGTTATTTTCTTGAGATTCCAATCTTGGAAAATGTTGAGTTAGAGGGCACCTATCCCCTAGATGACATATGTATTTATATAGGGTAGGTTCATATCCCGACAAAGATATAGATGTATATGGTGTGGTATCCTTTCCCATAGATGATATATGAAGGTATATGAGGTATTAAATTAGCTCTATGATGATACATGGATGTATATGTGGTGGGAGGTTATCCCATGATGTTATATGCTGATGTATGGAGGTATTTAGGGAATGTTATTATCCCTACTATGATATATAGATGAATAAAAAGATATAACTTATACTTGGGATAAAATGTGATAGAAAATGGAGGTATACAAGAATGATCTTATCATTATGATGACATATTATGGAATATGGTGTGGGATCTATTTCCCCTAAAGATAAATATATTTACGGTATTAATGGATGGAACCCTTCTAACACTTCCTTGGAAATATGACATGTTTAGAGAGATTCATAAATTGGCCAAATTATATATGGTCACACTCGAGTGACATGGAATGATCCCAAGGTAAAAGCATATATTTTTTATATATTTTTTCATTTATTATCAGAATAAGGTCACCTTGTACATGAAATTCATATAATGGTTATGTTGGGGATACAAATGGGGGTGGATTAATGATTTTTACAAATAAAATTTTCAAGAATCCATGAGGCATTGAGATCCTAGAAGACATCATTATCCCATGTATATGTTCGACATATTGAATTTGTTAGATGATTAAGCTAGATATCTTGGGAAAAATGGTATATTAGGCCTAGTCGAGACCTAGGAATGAATGGTACATATTTATAACTTTTTAGATTTTAGTTTGGGTTGTATATGATTTAATGATGATAGATCATGTTGATTTATACCTATTTCATGTGAAATTTTAGATATAACATTATATTATAATATATGGGTTTTAATTATTTCAATATTTCTTTCGTTATGGTGCCTAATATATTATTTTGTATATTGTGATGACTAGTTGTATGCTACATCAATGATCTTAATTTACTCAAATATGGGGTTATAGTTTATCTATATATTTATCTTAGACCATCACTACTGGATAAAACCCCATTCTATATGGGATTGTTCACCTGAGTTTTCACGATGCTTTGATATAACTACTGTAATGTGATTCGAATCAGAAATATATAATGTGGTATTCAATAATTATTTAATTTTTTAAAATTTATATTATATGGTAAAAAATGATATGATTGTTCATAACATTAGATTGATATTATTTTTGTTCATAGAAAAATCATACATGAGCGAAAGTCCATGTTACTCAAAAGTAAAGATTGATATTATGTGTTTTTATGGTATAATTGAGAGGATTATTATTGATAATGATATTACGTATTTATTTATTTATGGGTATTCGTTAGATGGAAGAGGAAAGAGGAAGGAGTATATGTATCATATCGGTCACATTGTTTTACCTGAAATGTACTTGCCTGTGTGTGCATTTGATACTGGTTCTAAGAGTTAAAAAATAAGATATGTTTATTTAAATGTTTCCATAATAAATGAGATGAGGTATTCTAAAATAAATTATTGGTGTAATTATACCAATGAAATCTCAGTGTTAATAATTTACCTTTTTAGGTCATTATTAGGTGTTGTTATTTAAATGCACATAGATTTGTTATAGGTCTTCAAATGGGTATTATGGATGAGGATGCATAGTGGAGATCAATAACATAGAGTGGGTAGTTTCCTTGATTGTAATATAATAATTAATATATATATATATAAATGAGAACCCTGGATTGGTTATTTTCATGTTTTTTTTGAAGAGGTTATCTGAAATGAGAGAGTGTATGTTGCTATGTGATTTTTTACCTATGTGGGATGTGACCAAAGATGGGGCCCCTAGACATATACACATGGATATGATGATAGAAAACATACATTAAACATAGAATTTGATATCAAGTGACATGACCTAAACAAAATTTATTTTATTTTATAGCACTTCAATTAGTTAAACATTACATCTTGTAAAAATATTATAATATCATGAATAGATCGTTTAGTTTCTTTCAAGATCAACTACATCAGATACATATTTTACCACACTTGTGAACATATGTCCTTAATCAGAAAACACTATACTACCTTCTAAAATTTTCTTATGTTATACCAGTCTTTAAAAATTTGGGAATAGAAAACACAAAAAAGGGGTGATCTCAAATGGTCAATAAGTGAAAACCTTATCAATATTCCATTAGGGGACAGTTCCCAAGAGTTTGAGATACATGTTCTTGTGAGAAATATCTAATTAATAGTAAAATTGATAAGATGATTTTTCTATAAGTTAATATAGAATAACATGAAATATAAAATGATTAAAAATATTTTAATAAAAAATATTCTGAGATAATAAATATAATATTTTTTTATAATAATTATAATATGAGCTAAAAATATAACATGACATTGAAATGTAGTATAAAAATGAATTACGGTTCAAGACAAAAAAAACTATGAGAAAATTTAACTAGTCACAAATATTATATTGTGAACAAGAAACATTAATTACATCATGTTGTGAACATAAAATATTTCCTCTCTTTAAGTTGTAACAAAAAAAAATTTTAACACTTCATGTTGAGAATAAAAAAATGTCCTTGCATATTTTTGTGAAAAAATAAATTTTTTTTTCATTCAAAAAATATTACATTAGTGATATTGAAGATGATGAATTTTGAAAATATTTGTTTGGAAATAAATCCATGTAATGTCATTATAGAAAATAAATATTGGTATAAAAAATTTGAGGTGAAAATATTATGACAAATTTTATTGATTTTTTTATAATAACAAAGCCTTGGGAAATCCATTTTAAAAATAAAAATATTATCTTAAAATTAATCATTTACTTATGAAAAATCTAAAAAATTACATTTATTTTCAAAATCCCTAATGATAAAATATACATGGGATAAAATTATAAAAAATTAAGAGGAAGATTTGTAATGAAAAATACTCATAACACTAAGATAATTCATTCTTATAAAAAATAATAAATGTGATTTGAAATATTTTTTAACATTATCACAAAAAGGTAAAGGTTTGAGCAACATTAAAAATAATTTTCTAAAAATATAAAGGGAATAAATTTAAAATCATTTTATTTTTTTAAAAAATTTACTATAGTGGGGAATGGGAAATATCATAATGGTTTTCTAAAGGAAACAAAGTCGATAAAAAAACTAAAAATAATAAATAATAAATAATTTTTTTTGAAAAAAAAAAATAAATGAGTGATAAATCATCCTTTTTAATAGGATAAAATAAAATTTGTATGCCCACCAAATTTTTTTTTTTTCAATTTTAAAATATGAAAGGTTAATATTGGTAAGAAGGGTTGGTGTGGATATGAAAGAGAAAGCCCTCATTTGGAGAGGATTAAAATTATTTTTAATATCATGAAATTATATTAATAAATAAGTCAATAAATGTAATTACCTAGAAAAATTAATGAATTATAGCATATTATCACTATAAAATATAGTAAAACAATATTCAAAAACCATAATAAAAGGGTAATAAGTTTGAATCATGTAAAGATGATGAGTTAAGAATGACACCTCATGACTTCAGTAACCACTGAATTAAAATTCATTGAAATATATTCATTGATATTGATATAAAATTCACTTTATAATTAATATAAATAATGATAAAAATAAATTCATGTGTAGTTTATAAACTATTCAAAAGAATACAAGTGCTGAATAAGGCTTAGGATTCTAAGAACAATAATTGTGATAAGGATCCCTTACATTAAATTTTTACTAACCCAAAAATGATATTAATTATTTATAACATACATATATTTTATAATCACTTATTTAATAACCTTATTAATATATACTACATTATATACTATTAAATTATTATAGTTTATTATAAATTTACCATCCTTTTATTGTTTATTTTAATCAATAGATGTTTTAAATTTTAGTTGTTTTACAAAATATTTTTATTAATAAAGTTGATTATCATTATTTTATAGGAATATTAAAATACTTATATTAGTTAAGGTATTAGAATATATTTTTTATAATTTTTTATAATATTTTAATTTGATTCCAGGAGAGTTTTAGTTACGGTTATTGGAGATGAAATTAGTGGTGTGCTTGTTTCAATAATGTTTAAGGAACAAAGGGTAATGTAATAACAATAAGTAAAATATTAATATAAAATTTACATAACCCTAAATGAAATTACTATTTATTATTCATGTCTAATAATGCAATAAGTTTATTTTCTATAAACACCCATGATCAAAATTTAATGTATTGCCCACATAGGTTGTTAAAATGATCCAAAAAATAACATAGCATAATTTATGGGTATGTATGGTTAAGTGAGTTATTGTTTTAGAATAATCTAATTATTAATATTTTTTTTTTCTACGATTGTGAGACTTAATTTATGAGAGGAAGATCAAGAAGAAAATACTAGGGATATGAAAAAGGAAATACTTCATTCATTTAGGAGGTAGTCTTTGCACACAAATAGATGTTGTTTTGGTCTTCCATAGAATTGTATAAAATGATTTAAATTTTCTATAATATTAATAATATTAATATAAATATTTTATTAATTAATTAGTTTAATCATCTATGTTTGGTGGAACAGAAAAATGAAACACGTCGCTCCTTGGAGGTGGTAGTACGCACATACAAATGATTAAAGCTTCCAAATCCCAAAGAATGAATAGGATTTACAAATAGATTATCCGAATCTAATAATTACCATACATGTTTATTATATAAAATTTTATTACCTTCAATGGAAGGTGGTTTTTAAAAAAAATATGTGAACTCATGGAGGAGATATTCTACACAAACACACTAATGATATTCTAATTTTCTTATAATTAAATGTAATATATTTGGTATAAAATGAATATAATAATAAATAATTATATTAATAATACAAATTTAATTATGTTATAATAAATAATATATATTTTTAGAAGAAATATAGATTTTAAAAAGGGTATGACGTGATCATTTTTCATGTGGAGTGTTTGAACCTCCTTTTGGTGTACCTCTTGGAAATGAATGATTGAAGGACTCTACATGGATCAAGAAGATGAAAAAATTGGGAAATGGTTCTAGTGAGGGAATTTGGGACATTTATTATAAATAAAATAAAATTTTAGATTTTACATTAAATGGCGGAGGAAGTTCATTTTATAAGTTGTGGGATTTCCTTTTTTTAAATATAACCTCTTAACATAAATAGATCATATGTTTCCAAGGGAATGTCGAATAAAATTTCATAAATAATGGATAAGAGATAAATTTTGGAGAACCCACACCATAAACATTCATTTGAATTACAATTTTAATATGTTTTGATTTTTTTCCATTAGTTAAAATATTTTCCCCTTAATATACCTTTATGGAGGTAGGTATATTTTAATCCCAAGAAAGTAATTTTTATGACCAAAAATGAAAATATTATTATTAATTAATTCTTCAAATTTTTATTTCAAATATGGAAATCTTTTTTTCAAATAATTTCTTTAAGGGTGTGGAAAATTAATTTTAATTTTAGTGAATTGAACACTTTAACACATATTTTTAGAAAATTAGTATTTTTATGTATAAAAAATTGTATATCAAATAATTATAATTTTTTTAATAGATAAAATTAAGTAGTTTAATATGAAAAACATACTTATATGGACTAAAAACCAATTAGAGGTATAACTTCACCATGTGGAAAAATAATTAAAAGAAAATGATAATCAATATTATTTAATTAGAATAAATTATTTTTTTAAAATATTTACATGAGTTTTATGAATTCAACATATTATTTATAAAATAAAAATTTTATTCATTAAATACATTCTTAGTAATGAAAAATGTTTTATAAATGTTTAAAATCATGCTAGGGTCAAGATAATGTTAACAGGTTTATGATATTAATAGTTTCTGTATATTTTAATATTCACCAAAAAATCAACATGTTCTTATAAAAATCATAATAAGATTAATTTTGTATACTAAATCAAAAAATAAATATTATTTTTAAAAATAAAAATTACAAAAAATAAAAATTTATCATTTGAATAAAAATATAATATATAATGTGAAATTTCATTAATAAAAAATGACTTTTTAAACATTAAATATTTTTAACATTATTTCATATCAATTAATTACATAATTAGGTTTAATACATTATATTATACAGTCAAATATTACTTATTATCACAATAATCTTGTAAATTTGATTATTTTAAATTATTGGGATAAAATAAACATCACTTGATAAACAATTCTATAAAAATACCCCTGTTTAGAGTTAAATAGATTTAATCACATTCCATTAATTATTTATATTATATCTATTAAATTAAATCAAATCAATTTTATTAAAACATATCAATAATTATTTAATAAAAATAGTTATTTGAAAGAACATAAAATATATATTTTTATGATAAAATAGTTTGATATATTTTTATTGACATGATGTTTTATTCTTATTATAGTTTTCTTAATGTTGTTCGACAACATAATAAATTATTTTCATAAGTTATCCCATAGTTCATTCTAGATCTATATTTCTTGTGAAATAATATTTCCAAATTAATAGTAATGATAAAATCTCATGGAATTACATTATATCACCTTAAATAAAGTGTCTATCAATAATAATTATCACTAACTAATAAAAATAGTTTTGGGTATTAAAAACATTGACATGACTAATGATATATTTATCATTTAGTTCTAACTCTTACTATCATCGATATGACTAGGAAAGGTTTGACCAATATATACTATATTTGGATTTTTTTGGATCTGTCATTTGAAATGACAATTTTAGGATCCTGATCCAAAAAATAATAAATCCAAAGTATTTTTGATTATATAAAGTGAAATCACAATAATGATAATAGAAATATAAAAATCAATCCTATTAAGTCTTCTCCATTGATACTTTCATTTTAGCCAATTATACATTGAGTTCAAAAGTGATATAATTTGATCTCTTATAACTTAGTTAGTTTAACTTTTGTTTTATATAGTAATACTACTATTTGATCCCATAATGTAACTATTTATATGTTACAACATAAAATTCAATTTAAATCCTTTAAAATGGTTTTTAAAAAGTACGAAATTTCTTCAAGAATGTCACTCCATAGTGTTAAACTTAGTGTACAATTACACCTCGATTTCATGCAGCTAGTAATGGACGAGTGAATACTCAAAAAAACATTTTTAATGTTATTAAACTAGGTAAATATTTTTATATACACTACATCCAGTTGTAGTATCCAGACAAAGATTTCATTTCTTGGAAACCAAAAACATGACACATTACCAAACATTTTGGCATGTATGCTATAATTATACTTATCCACATGGTTTTTACTAATGTTAACTCATCTTATCCCATGAAATAACTATACAACTTACTAAAAAAACAAAACTTGTTGTTAAATATAAATAAACCACTCTTTAGTAAGAAACAAGGGGCCCCAAACCTAAAATCACGAGATCAAATCTAAAGAAAAAACACTAATTTTAATACAAACTGAGGCATAATAAGGCAATGGTATATTCATTTTATATCATTTTTGTAAGATAAAATTTAAAATAAAAAAAATATCACAATTAAATCAATGTAATGATTTGATTATTTTAGGTCTAGATACATAATAAACATATTTTACAATATATTTGAACATTTCTACATAATCAGAAAATAATATACTCTGTTCCAAAAATTTCCTATTCTATACTCATCTTCATAACTTGAGGAATTAAAAACCAATGAAAGGGGTGTTATTAAACACATAGTAAGGAAAAACATATAAACATAAGATCAAAGGTTAGATCATAATAATATGATCTAAATATACATATGAGAAATATATTATAAAAAAATAACAGAGAGAAATAATATTTTTATACAATTCAAGAAGGAAGGACATGAAAAATTAAATAGATAAGCATATACCATGGCCTAATAGTGTGAGAAAAAAAATGTTCTACATATTATATTCAAATGTATAGGACATAAAAATATAAAATTTCATTGAAAAGTAGTATAACAAGGATTTATAGAATAAAAAATAAGCATTAGGTAATCATAAAATTGTTATAAAATACAATCATTTACACATATTATGTTTTAAAAATAAATAATTTCTAGTAATCATGTTGTGTGAACAAAATTTCTACCCTTCTAATTGGGAAAAAATGACCCCACTTCATGCTATGAATAAAAAAAAATGTAAAAACATCATGTTCTGAAGAAACAAAAAGTCTATGATTCATATTGTAAAAAAAATCAATCAAATTAAGAAAACACAAATTTTCCATTCACTACAACTATATAGTAACACCCAAAAATTTTAAATTAATAACATAATTATCGAACTATATATGACATACAACATCGAGTTTAAATTAACCAAAAAATATTATAGTTCAAATATGACTGATATAAACTAGGCGTTGAATTGTGAGGTTTTAATTATAATATCAATATTGTGAAAATTATATAATGGTACTATGAAATGAAAATGTATTGATTAATTTTTAAGAAAAAATAACCAAATTTTTAGAAAAATCATTTTATTCAGGTAAAATTACATTTTCTTAAACAATCATTTTTATTGATTTTTTATTTTAAATATTATAATTATTTTCAAGAAATTATCGAAATATTATTTTATAAAAATAAAATTATTTTTCAAATAAGTATATAAAAATTGTCTTATGGCGATGTTCTGGTATATTTATGAAAATAAATATTTTTCAGTTAATAGTGGAAAATTTCAATTTTTGTAAAACCATGATTTATTTTTCTTAAAAAAGCCCCATAATATTATTAATTTGATCATAAATTAATATAATTCTCCTTTAGTTAAAAATTATATGATTATTTACATAGTAATCAACATTATATGTGATCTTGGTATAAAAAATATGTTTTGACATAATGTGACATTTTTGTTTTAAGAAAATCGTTTATCAATGATTTTTGTGGGACACATAAAAAGTAAATTTCTTCCAAATATTGAGATTTAATTATGTAAAATGGATTCCATATTTGTAATCATCCTGATAAATAATATTTAATATATTCCACTAAATTTTTTGTCATAAATAATAGTAAAAACTATACAAAATTTTCACAACGGTAAAATGATAAATTAGGTTAACCTAGGTTTAAAATAAATGATACAACCACCATTTTAAATATTCAAATTTATTGGAAGTAATTAGTTTGACCATTATCACCTTAAGATTGATATTTATTTTTAATGGGACATTTTTTATTAGTGTGACCTATATAATAATTTTGTAATCTAAAATGATAAATTTCAATCAATTGCACACATATTTCTCAAAAACTATCACATAGAGATAAAAATATGTTTTGAATAAATAGTAAAGGTTAATTTTAGAATAATGAAATTATATTTAGTATTTTATTTTATTAATAATTTTAAGGAATATATAATTACCATATATTATTACATAATTCCAATAAATTATTTCTTATTTTTTACAGATTCCTTATCCAAAGTGAAAAAGGATTTGGTTTTAAAAAACTAGATGATACAAATGTTTGAAGCATTTTTTTTACAAAAATATACCATATAGAGATAAATATGTTTATAATTAGTATCATTATACCAATTAAAATTCATGTCAATTATATTGTTTGTGAGAACATCCCCCACTTAATTTGTATCCCAAAAAGCATGTGTGAAAATGTAATTGAGGTCCAAGAAAAAGATCAAATATTCCATCCATCGATTCTTGTGACCCTATGAAATGTTGAATGAAGCATTTATTTTACATTTAAAATTTTTATTGGATTCACTTTCAAAAATATATTATTCAATATTTTGTATTTTTAGGTGTACCACATTGATGAATCCAACCATTACATCTTCAAGATATGGAACCAAACAGTATGAGCTATAAAAGAAACCAAGAAATTTTTCTACTATGATCATGATATAGAGAACCACATCCCATGGGACTAGGTTATCATTTCAAATAATAATTATATATAATTTTGATACAATTTTTAATAGGTAGGTAGAGTAAAATTTATAACTTAATCTCTATGGGCTTGAAATTCCTAAAAATGATTGATCTTCTCAAAATAGTGAAAACATAGGTTCTGTTGTCACAAAAAGCATGTTATAGTACATCAGATTCATTGGTATTAAATATAATACCTTTAATGATATAATAAATTAATAAGGGAGTATTATGGTGAATCATCTCATTATAGACATACTATATTGTATGTAGTAATTCGACCACTAACACAAAAAATGGGTTGGTTAGTTGAGGATATATATATCTGGTGAAATGCTGAAGAAGTAACTCAAGCATGTCCATCATTGAATTGGACACATAAAAAAGTTCATCGAACACCATCAACAAAGTTGTAACCATAGAGTAACTAAGGAAAAGATAATTTTCATCTTCCTTATTCTAGTTATAAAGGTGACACCTATAACAGAGAGAAACAAAAATAACTATAAGAAACAATCCATATGAATTACGATGTATGCTAATCTCTAGATCAGAGTAAAGCATTGGGGATGATCCAATCCTTACTAAATCTTATATTCTAATAAAAATATTAACTAGATCCCACATTAGTGAACTAATAAGAAAAATACGACCATTTAGTATCGACTTATTAGCTGTTTCCTAGATAAGAACATGATTAAGTGGAGAAAAGGTGTAATACATGATCATTTCACTAAATTCATTATATTAATGAATTGGAGGTGTGTTAATGAATTAATTAATAGAGATATTAAAGTATAAATAAAAATAGAGTTGTTATAATCCAATAATTACATGATATCCAATCCAGTTATCCAAACCAAAGTTAAAACACGGGGTCTTTCCAGCAATTCAAGTGGAGTATTCTATGGCTTTGGATTATGAACTTTTCATTACTCGTAAAATGGATGAGTCTATGTAGGCATTTTTTCCTTGAAAAAAATCAGTCAATATATATTTTTTGGATAAATCCTAATGATATTCAGTTTCTACTAGTATTTTTATATTATAATTTTTTTTAATAACTTCATTAAAATGTTTAACACTATTGATGCAAATTACATAACTTTTGAGATATTTTTAAGATTTTTTCAAAGGCACAATTACTATCTTATTCTAAAAAATACTACCACAAATTTTGTTTTAATATAGGAAATGGGTTTTTAATCATCCCCATTGGCCATATATATATCATAAAGGTGTGAAATAATTTATAAAAAACGACATAATTGAAAATATAAATTTGATCATACATTGAGAGTTACATTCCCTTTCAATAAAAGTGTTTTTTTAATATGGTTAGCAGGATTAAGGTAGTAGATAAATTTTTGTCTCCCCCATAAAAAATGATCACCATGATTTGTGAATGGAATTAACCCCTCTATGATTACCATTCCCAAATGGATACTGCACTTTCTAGATAGGAGAGAATTATTTCTAAAGTAGATGAATTATTTATCTAAAATAATGATTTACTAAGATATTACTTTATAATGATTAATATATATTTTAGATTTCAAATGTACCTCTTGGTACCTTATAATAATAGAATAACATCACCATAACAGAGAAGATTATTTGTAATAGAAAGACCTATGGAAGCATGGATATGATTAATATTTTCATTATCCATCAATTCAGTGAAGAGATTCCTATGAAAATATTCATGAATTTAGAATATGAGAGAAGATATTGGTCACAATTTCTAAAGACTTGACATCACATAATGTATCCCTTAGTAGAATAATTAATGAGCACCACGTTGTGGGATCAAACAAAAAGATATTTCATTTAGTAAAGGAATGTGATAATGATTACAATACATTATAACATATTGTAAATGAAATCACAATACATTAAGGACAATGAGTTATTAATATCAAGCAAGAGAGAATGGTTAACACTTTTATTTATAAACATTGAAGTTTGAAAAACACTAAAATTTCCGTAATGAAATCCTATATTTTGTGACCTTAAATAAATCATAACTAATTTTAGGTAATAATGTTATTATTATTATAATTTTTCATTTGACAGGAATATTGATAATATTATTATAGATAGTGTTATCAAGACCATCAAGGATAAATAGTAATTTCAAAGGAATTATCAAGTTTTTAGGATGATGTTATGAAAATGATATTTGAGGCATGGTGGAATGAATTCATTAATAAAAAATTTGGTGACCATCATGAAAAAATCAACTATAATTACACAAGAATATTTTGAATAAATAGAATAAAAAATATGTTAGGGATTAGAGTACCTATAGGATAAAGGATGAAAACAATATCGTTGATTTCAAAATCAATAGGAATACTAGTGAGTCGGGTGTTATCATTGTGGATGATAAGGTTGGGGATAATACCATCAGTCAAGTAACCATTAATTCAATTTCCATTTAAAATATTATATTAGTATAGAACTATGAGGTTATTGGGGATTTCATTATTTTGAATTATATTTCGATCCCTTTTCAAGAAGGAAAGAGGATTATAATATTTTTGGTCCCTATTAAAGGAGTTATAGAACCTTTTGTTACTATCCCCATATTTGAGACATTTAATTTTTATGTTTTACTTTTGAATATGTGGTTTTATTTATATATGGTAATTAACATTGGATGATAAGATAATCTATTGAGAGATATTAGAGGTGATTTTCATGTGTATGATAACCTCTTTCACCTATTGAAGGTTGGATTCAAGAGACACAAATTCCATTTCAATTTTAATAAATTTATATATAATATACCTCTTAATATTGTTAATAAAGAGTTTAAATTATTGTATACAAGAAACAAATTCATCAAGAAAATACCTAGAATTCCATAACTCTCAGATGATCCCATCACAATCAGTATAGTATGCCCATGTATTATTTAATCAAAAATGGAGATGCAACTTCATATCCCAAGATATAAGGATGAATAGAATGGTAAGAAAATTTGGATATGATTTTTAAAATCAAACATGGAACAAGTTTCCTTTTATTATAAATATTTTGATCCTTAAAGAGTAAAAACATTGTGACCAAAATAACTGTAAAAAAGGTTTAATGTAGGTTAAAACAAAGAGGTAAAGGTAAAAACCTATTCTAAACTTGTTCCGATTTTATTTGATGATATTATTTAAACCCAACATCATGATATCACCAAAATAAATAATATTGGAGTTATTTTATTCATGATAAATAATTTATATTGATTTAATATTGTAGAAATTAAAAAATTACCCCTCCCCTAACATATAAAAGAGAGCATACTATTCTCATTTAATCACACATCATAAGAATTTTTGTTTATCATATACTTGAAAAAATAGGATCCTTATATAACCATTTACAAGTGGACTTATTTTAATTATAAAACCCCATAAGAAGGGTTTTGGTGTAAACCTTATGAGGTTTCCAAACATGAGTTATTATTCATAACCTACCATTTTTATTTTATTTTTTGTTCCACCTATATCAAATTGTAGTAAAACATGATGATATAATAAAACAAATAACTACCATGTATTTAGATGTTTTTTTAAAGAGGATGGTGCCTTGGCCAAGAAACAAAGGCATAATTATTATAATAAAAGAAAGAGGTTACATGAGTCTAAAATATGGAAACATATTTCAATCCTCATAATGAAAGGGGAGTAAATCAGTAAGAAGATTACCAATCCAAGTAATATCTTGATTGACTCCCTTTTTATCTAGGCCATCATCAACCATTTTAGCTTCACGATATATGTGAGTAATGATGTCATAAATGTCAAGAAGAGAGCGAGTGCAGTCCATCTAGAGGGTGGTGATCAGCCACGCAATATGCATCACACCATTCCATATCACTTTCACAATGGTGGTCGAGTCACTCTTAATAAAGAGGTTGTTGCAACAATGCATAATGGAAAAGGAGACGACATGTATCATACTCATCATTTCAGCCTCCATCAAAGAAGCAATGCCAAAACTACCATAAAAACAACTGGGGACCTAACCAAGATGGTTACTGAAAATAGAACTACATCATATGAGGCATGGATTTCCTTTGAAGTACCATCCACATTATTCTTAATCTATCCCAGAAAAGAAGAACACCCAAAATCCATCATTTATGTGTATGAGAGACTACCACATCACAAACCAATGTAAATATTTTTCAATAACCACCAATGAAAATTTTATTTAATTATTTATTTTTTATATACATTAAAATCATGAAATATATATAATTATGTAAATATAATATTATATATAATTTATTAACTCTACAATCAAATTAAAATGAAAACTTCATTAATGAATTTGTGGGGATTTCCACCTCCATGAAGCGATGTGATTTTTTTTATAATCACACCAAATGAGTTCTATATATAATTTAATTTAATAGTATAAAAATATAATTATGTTATAATGGTTATTCTAGAAATATAAAATAATACTATGTTTTTTCAATTAGTATTTTTGAAAAATAGGAATGTTACTCATGAGTATGTACTACATAAGAATCTTTAATATTGTAACATAGTTTATTATTCAAAAAGGTAAATCAGGTAGGATTAGAAAGAATAATTTATGTAGAAATGATAGTTATTTCATTATTATTATTTATAAAAATACTTAATATTGACCTCTATTACCATTATCAACCTATAAAAGTTATTTTGGACATATGAATTGAAATGTAATAAAATGATGATGCTGAACATAATTGTTTATGTAATTAAATATAACATAACAATAAATAATAAAATTAATAATAAAATTGAAAAAGGTTCTTATGAAATTAAATAATTAATATAAGTTTATTTTTCGAGGTAAAAAAATGTACATGATGATTCATACCCGAGGTTAGGGGTTTTGTCTAAATTTCCATTCATTTTGGAATATTTTAATATCATGACCACAATGTTTTTATAGTATGTATATTTACCAACATTTATAATTTATCTAATTAATCTTACATAATTGAATATATTTTATGTTTTTATTAATTTTTTTTATCTATGGAGATCTTACATGAATATTACCAGGTGGTAAAGGGTTTCATAACTCAATATCCTTTCATTGGGTTTTGTTACTCCATTGTTGTCTTCATTACTATTATTATATCTGTAATTAATTTTTTATATTTTAACATATTTTATATAGATCTACAATTGATATATATATAATGAATTCATTGATTAATTATCACTTCAACGGTATGATCTTGTTTGCAATTTCATCTCAATTTCCACTATACTAAGTCATAGTTGTTATTATGAAATATTTTATTGTAATAGGATTATATAAAAACACATTTGATATTTTATATCATTGATATATTTAAATTCATGGTATTTAACATTTTATTTGAAGTTATTTCATTCATGGGGGTTATGATTAAAAAGATACAAAACTAGTATGGGTTTATTTCACAATCACTTCATTATTTTGGATTATTTATGTTTATGTCTCTGATTGGATAATTATTTGATAATTTTACATTAATTAAAAAATATTTTCCTATTCTATGGTTATGTATTGATGTTTTACTTTATCCGTCCATTTTCCACTCTTTTAGATTCAAAATACAAAAATCATTTTTTAGGAAAACTGAATTCATTTTTCTACTCATCAGAGAATCTATTTATTCCATTACATATTTTACCTAAAATGATTTTTAATAATAAGTTGAAAATTATGAACTGAATTATTAATTATATTTTTACCCATTTTATTCTTTTTATAAAATGGGTTGAAAGGAATCTTCTTGTTGTTTTCCAAAAAAGGGAATTTTTAACATTTTACTAAAAATGTGAAATGAATCTTTATTTTAACCTAATAAGAATGAATGAAATTTTACAAACTTATGTAAACTTATCAAATTGAATATTAATTTTAAAAAATTGAATTATAATTTTTAAGAAAACTTTGTTTCTTATATTCTATATTTTTTTCCTTTAAAAGTGGATTTCATAGTGAAATGTGTATTTTATTGAAGAAGATTTTAATGATACTTTTATTTAAATTATATAAATAAATGGTAAAATCACTTTTTTACATATAATATAATAGGTATTACTCGTAATGATATGCTCCTTATTATTTATCTGGATGGTTTATAATTAGTTTATAGAATGAAATCATTGACATTCGTTTTCTTGATTATTTTTTTTCTCAATGACATTCTCTTGCATCTTTTATTTTCTTGTGATCCATGGAAATAGAATTTCCCTTAAATATCCAAATTATTTTTATAATGGATATGATTATTTCATAAATAATATACCATTTCTATATATATTGTTTGTCCATTAATTTTAATTGATTGTATCAAAAAATATTTATATCCTATATTATTTATTTAATATACATATATGTTGATAAGAATTATTTTTTACAACTAGAATCAAGAATTCAATAAACGATAAATGCAAAGTAGAATCATTAAAGAGTGGGTGATAGTTATATATATCATCTTGATGCATATATTTTTCTCATGGGAAAAATGAAGTGGCCAATTTTTCTAGGTTTTGGCCTATTCCCACCCACCGATTAGATTTTCTTGTAAGAATTCTTGATGATAAATATATCTTGATTTATGAGATCATGACTTCGAATATTAATATTTTTGTTTCATTGTGAACTTATTTTTTGTTATCCATGATATTACAACACTTATATTATATGTGGAATCATTTTTTACCCAATTTATTGATTAAATGGAATGTGTTTCAATTATTCTCCACACCATATTGACTATTCCATATTAACTCATAATATCATATACTCTACAATACCCTTAACAAGAATCTAATATCACCTCTTATTTAGTTTTATTTTCAAATGTAATGAATAAGGAATAATTCAGCATGTTTAATGATGAAAAATATTTAACTTAACTATGTAGGAATTTATGTTTTCTAATGGAATGTAAGATTCATGTATCTATGTAGTTTATAAAGAGTAAAAAACTATTAAACCCTTTATGATACAATCACTAGTATATTATGGAAATATAATAATGTAGACATCGACTCTGGGCTTCTAGGGTAATAGAATTTAAAATAGTTATATGAGAATCATTAAAACATAATGGGAATTCGATTTAGAAAAAATTATTATGGAACATAACCATATGATAGACTTTGAGTACATTAACCAAATAAACTTTTAATTTTCAAGGAATCGAAACCCCTATTTATATTTTATTTGATGGAAGTAACTTAGTTACATATAATAGGTTTTAATATTTGATCAGGGAATATGTGACCCTTATGCATAACTTATGTTTTGGTGAGAAGGTTATTTGAGTAATAAGAAATTTATATTTTATAGAAATACATTTAATGTTATTGATAACCTCTATATTAAATTGTATTGTTGATATTAAGTAAATAATTGTCTTTTCTGATTATTTGATTATGTGAAATAAATTTATATTGAAAACATTTGTGGTTATAATGAGTTATGATGACTAATTTTATTTTTAAGGATTTTAATTTTATATATATTTTTAATTTTATAGAAATTATTTTTGTATAGTTTTAGGAAAGGGACAACCCACATGTTTTATGAAATACCATCACATATATTCGGTGTAATGTCTATAATTTTTTTTGCAGATTTTTTTCTTTTCTATTTATGTGGAAATATTTCAAAACCAAAAAATTGGACGATAGGTAATTCCGATGTTCGGAGAGCCTGAAAGGAAATTTTAAACTTTTTAAAGGTACGTTCAGTAAATGAGCAAGAAGGATTTTCTATCATTTGAACCATCACACGAATCAAATATCTGAGTAAACTTTTGAATTTAGAATGCCAGAATTTGCTTAGAAATGAATTCACTTTGGCCGGAAAGGGTTGAGTGGAAACATTATTTTTTGGAATTTTAGAGAAAAATTAAAAAAATAATTTAAAATAATTATTTTTTTTCATTCTCAATTTGAAGTGAAAGATTGTGATGCTTTGGGGAGGCAATAGGCGGGTCGATACATATCAATGAGGCTCATTAATGGCTCCTTAAACCCGCAGCATAACGACGCTTTAATGATGTGTAATAATGAAACCATTTCTTAAATAAAACAACATAACGATGCGATGTAACATCCAAATGGGAACACTGTGACGTGATCCTATTAATAATTAGACGCACTAGGAAAATATGTATTAATGAAATTGAAGGATTCTTTGGAAAACCTCTGATGATCTTCCACCCCAGCAAAGGACGAAGAACGCTGGTGGAAATTCATCTTCTTCATCACGACTTTAGAAGATCGGACCTGAGAACCAATATCAACATCTTAACCTCTCATGGATGAATGTACGACAATGAAATTCAAATAGGTAGGGTTTTTTGATTTGTTGTTCTTACCCATCTATTTCTAAATGTCAAATTCAGAATAACCTAGGAACATGTTAATCCATGGATCGTGCGTTATAACTTCTGGGTGACTTTTATTTTGGGGTGATTATTCATGATTAAACCATGGAATGTATTATTGAACACAAACCTCCCTGAGCCTCCCCCTTGTTAAAATACCTAACACAAAGGTCCTGGGTCGACCATAACAAGACTCGACCACCTCCACTCGTTTGTTGTTGGTGGACACAATCTCAAAGCGATGATAAGACCAATTTGAAGTCTTCACGATAAATAAATCCTCATCCAGAGATAATTGGTTCAAGAAACACAAGAAACGGACCACCAGAACAAATCTGGTGGCTTGCTAAAAAATATTCAGATGTGCTGGTGCCGGCTAGAGCAGCGACGATGGCCTGATTTGCTGGTTTCATGGAGACAAAGGTCTCCACTAGCGGGTTGTGTTGACAGGGTGGTCTTGGATCATAAGCCGCGACAACACGTGGGAGGACACAGTTCTTGGTGGGTTCGGTGTGGAGTGGTGGCCTGCGTCTGGGCCGCCTGACAGGCCGGAGGCACCACAGGCTGGAGGCACCGTAGGATGGAGGCACCAAAACCAATCGGTAGTGGCAGGAGTCGGACACGGCACTAGGAGGGTGCCACGCAAGAGGTGTGGCCCAGCCTGAAGAGCTGTGTTTAGACAGGATGGGATGCCGCTGGCTGCTACGTCTTAGGGGATCACACTGGGCGCCCCACACGACCGGTCCCCTTATTGGTGGGATGTGGCCCCAGCGGGCCAGGCTGCTCTCAATGAAAGGCAGGCCGGACCCACAACCTCTTCGGGTCGGGACGGAGTAGGCTAGGTTGTCGAGTGACTCAATAGGCTGGACCCTCAGCCAACCGGGCTGGGTTCTGTGAGGCCTATTGGGCCTGAACCACTTTCCAGGTGGAACCAGGCTGACCTTGACCCACACTAGGTTACGTCGGGTCCGTCAGAATGAAATGGGGTATGTGGAACTCCCGAGCCATGTTGGTTTGGTCAGTCTGAACAGGTTGGACAAGGCCCCATCACAATCGGCCCCTAGTTACTAAAACGCCTGTATCATCCTAACGACATGTTAGATTGATAGGTTGTTTGCGGCATTGGAACCCTATCGAGGATTAGATCATTCAACAAGCTTTGTGGTGACTTTAAAATATAATGATAAGAGATGAATTGATTGAGGAGTGGTTCACACAAGCGCGTTATGTTCAGAACCATGTGGTTTGCTAAGACCTGAAGACTACTCAAGGATGGCCTAGTGGGAAGTGGCTCTTTGTGACCCAGAAAACCAATGGTGGGGAGAGGCTCTGTGTGACCTAGAAGACCCACGATACTCGACTGGAGGAGTACCTTAGTTTATACAAGGTGGGAAGCAGATCTATGTGACCCAACAGGCCCATGGTGGAGAGTAGCTCTATGTGACCCAACATACCCATAATACATATCCAGGATGAGTACAACAATAGTTAAATGTTAGTAGGAAGCGGTTATGTGTGACCCGACATGCCTAAGGTACTCTATAGAGGAGGAGTTCTCTAGCAGTAGAGGAGATCTACATTTATGACTGACGATGTTGCTGTTACTAATATAGAATATACTTGGTGTAATATTTCTTGTGCTTCATGATTAACTTTGAGGAATTTCTATGTGTTATTTTTCTTGGGGTCCCAACAAAGTATTAGGTTACTCACCCCTACATGGCTTCCACCCGCACGTGTTGTATCCGGTGTAGAAGACTGAAATTTCAAAATGGGTGCTTAGGGAGATGGGATAGACTAATGCTACGACGGTTGACATGGTGGCCTAGGACTAGGTGTGTCCCAGCAGGACCGGGCAGGTAGGATGTACTACTTCGACTTCTAGTAGCTTCATTACTCTCATGATCAGGTGGTATTTACTATAGATTCCCATCAGAACACTTTCATACTTTACAGTTATAGTACATTTTCATGAGTTTGTATTCTAGCCAACTTTCTATCAGCTATACTTTCACTAAGTTTATTTAGTGGTATGTTGTTTCCCTTTTGTGATTTGAGACATGGTTGGGTGTGTCTGTGCATACAGGTATCCAGGGTAATTCCTCCCAATTGCAGGTTGATGCCTTCAGTGCTAGTCTCTAGCCCCTGGCCTTCGGGAGTTGGGCTTGGGTTAGTCACGACATGAGCCCCAGGGGACTGGTCATGGAAAAGTGGTATCAAAGGTTAGTCAGTTCACCCTCAAAGACTGGGAGTCTGATGATTTGTTTGGGAAACATGGTTAAGTGTTGCGAGTTCAAATATCAGATTCGGGGAGTCTAGTGTTGGTGCGGAAACAGATGTATCCATACACCCGGACCTTGAATTCTATTTCTGGATCAATACATGAAAACCCTGGTTGATTAAGTGAATCCTTATTTTTTAACAAGAGTCATCTCACCATGTATAACTGTCTGACCGTGGAACATCTTGATCAATATCAGGACTCTTATATGTAGATGATGATCCTGGATCCCGACATAAGGTCATGAGGACAACCCACCTAGTGATGAGACATCCATTCAGGAAGCATTCTAGAGATGGCCCCACTAGGTGGTGCACCATTGCTACCACCACCCGATGGTCATCATCTACTGCTAGCAGGTTTGGTAGAGGACGTTCGTAGGATCATTTCCCTACATGATTTTCAGATTCAGAGACCTCCCTGGTTCATGGGATAGACGGATCCTCAAGTCACTGAGGATAGGCTGGAGTCTCTGACTTGGGTCTTCCACTTAGTGGGGAGACAACCCAAAAAATGGATATCTTTGTAGCAAGCCTTCTATTGGGCTCGGTAGAGAGATAGTGGAGTTTGACTATCCAAACTCACAATAAGGATACCTTCACTTGGGTTGACATCAAGAGGATTTTCCGGGAGCAGTATTCCCTGAAAACATGCACTCTTTTTGTATCTAGGAGCTGCTTCACCTACATTAGATAAACATGAAAATTTCCAAGTACTCAGTGAGGTTCATGGAGAATGACCGCTACTCCAAAAATATAGTGAGAGACCCTTTCTTCAGGGGTCGAGACTTTGAAAAGGGACTCGGGAGGGAGATCAGGGCTTTGGTGGTGTCTCTCATTAACCATACCGAGGCTAGGGTGCTAGAGAGAGCCCTTCGAATGGAGAGTTTATTGGAGGAGTAGGTTCCAGTAGCTAGAACTATCATTAGATCCCAGGTGGTGGAGTCTTCGGCAGGTAGCAGGTAGTAGACGCATGGGCCCATGCAGGCTATGTCTTTCAAAAGATGACCCAAGGACTCAGGGACAATGGTGTCGGGCTCTCAATTTATAGGGTATCAGTAGGGAGATAGGTAGTGCTATGCATGGGGTGGGTAGAGAGACAAGGCACAAGACTGCCCGACACGCCATACCGATGATAGGAAGACAGTCGAGGGGCCACCGAGGTAGCGGTAGTGGTTCGATCTAGGTGGTCTGCATGGTGGCAGGCATGGCAGGGTAGCTGTCCGAGTGGTAGGCATTGTGAGGATGTTTGAGATTTTACCGCCACAACCCCCAGCAGTCCACCCAGACCTAAAGGAGTAGACAAATAGTGGCGAGTTCAGTTTCAGACAGTAGAGACTTACGAACATGGCTCTCCATAGATGATCTAAGGTAAAAACTGTGTCTTCTACACCCTAGATGTAGTAATTATAGACACACTTTATAGTCACTCCTTCCTTTCCACGTCTCTCTTTTGGATCTCGAAGATTCTGGTGGAGCTGTTGGCTCGATCCTTACGCCTACAGACTCCTATAGAAGATGATTCTATGATTACTCACTGGTGACGACTGTGTGAGCTTACCCTAGGAGGCGAGAGCTATGACTGGGATCTCATAGTAGCTACCTTGAGGCCTTATGACGTCATCTTGGGTATGAAATTGTTATCCTCTGTACATGCTTAGATCGACTATTTTAGGCATACAATGTGGTGTGTATGTGAAGATCGGACATGGTTTTCCTTCACATGCGAGAAGGAAACCCTTGCTGCATAGTAAAGACTCTCTCGAAGGAGGGTGCTACCGATCACTCATCTCTTGGCTACCCTCACCCCCAGATAAGTGGAGGAGAGGAGTCCAAGCATCACTATAGTTGTAGACGATTACGAGGTTGTTTTTCCAAATTAGGTTCTAGGGCTACCTCCTCGTAGAGAGGAAGAATTATTTATCGACATATACTTCGAGACGACACCAATATCTACACTATAAAATTGAAAGGCTTTCGCAGAGCATCACAATCTGTGGGTACAACTAGAGGACTTGTTTTAGAAGGTGTTCGTAAGGCCCTGCATTTCCCCATGGGAAGCCCCAGTGTTATATTCCAAGAAGGAATATGGGATATTGAGGTTGTGCGTAGAATTTCAATGCCTGAACTATGAGATTATAATGAAAAGGTACCCACTAATGAGAATTGATGACCACTTCGACCAGCTAATGGGTGCAAAGTGGTTCACAAAGATACACCTCAGATCAGGCCATCACTAGTTTCAGGTATGAGACGAGTATGTACCAATGACAAAATTCAGGTGCTGGTATGGACACTGTGAGTTCTTGGTGATGCCTTTTGGCATGACCAATTCCCCAGAAGTGTTCATGGGCCTCATGAACTATATATTCTAGCCCAACCTTGACCAGTTCATCATGGCCTTAATCGATGACATCTTGGGGAATTTAGCTTCAGAGGAGCAGCACGCCACACACCTACAGATAATCCTGGATACACTCTTAGAGCACCATAAATAATGTAATCCCTAAAAGTGTCAATTTTCGATATAGGAGTACCTCTTTATGTGACACATCATCTTGGAGGCTGGAGTTATAGTAGATACAGAAAAGATAGAGGGGATGCTTTCTTGGGAGCCGCCTAAGAGAGTGACTAAGGTGCAATGATTCTTATGGATTCCTGGTTACTATTGGAGGTTCATGTATTACTTTTTTTTTGGGTAGAAGCAGAATTATCAGCTTTAACACGAAATGGACACCCCTTCATGTGGACGTAGATACACCTGTAGAGTTTCTAGAAGCTTAGGTGGAAACTCACCAGTGACCCCATATTGAGACTACCAAAGGAGGGATTTGGGTATGTAGTTTACTATCACGCATCAGAGACCATGCTCGGTTGTGTCCTAATAAAGGATAATGTGGTGATTGCGTATAACTCATGATAGTTTAGTAAGTATTTGATGAACTCTATGACCCACAACCCGGAGTTATCATGAGTGTTCTTTACCTTGAAGATGTGGTGACACTACTTTATGGGTGAGCAGGTTATAGTTTACTCTGACCACAAAAGTCTCAGGTAAATTTTTTTACCAGAATAACATGAACCTGAGACATCAGTGATAGATATATTTCCTCTTAGACTATGATTTTAAGATAGTCTATACTCTTGGAAATGGGAATGTTGTGGCAGATGCGCTCAGCAGGAGGACCAAGTTGCAGCTACTGAGTGTGGTGACATAGCTATTAGTCGTGATGAATGTATCCCTCGTGGATAATGGTGAAGATATTTACCTCAAATCGATGGTTGTTACTCCCCCACTCGCACAATGAGTCTAGGAGGCATAATAGGATGTTGTTGACTATGAGGCTCAACTTTATCAGTTATCCTCAGGACATGCACATGATGGATTTTCGATAGGACGGAAGCACACCATCCTTTTAAGAGGGTGCAACATAGTACAAGTTGTGTTGTGAGTGGAGGTGTTGAGGGAGTTACATACTTCCCCTATGGTGGTATATCCTAGAGTGGAAAATTTGTAACAGGGCCTCCAGTGTTAGTTCTAGTGGCCAGGGATGAAGAAAAAAGTGGACAAGTTGATTTCACAATGCCTCACTTGTCAGCAAAAGAAGGTCGAGAACCAAGTTCCAGTAGGCTTTAGTAATCCACTCAAGGTACCAGAGTGGAAATGGGATGGTATCTCGATGGAATTTGTTATGAGGTTACCACGTACGTCTAGAGATCACGAATCTATTGGGGTGATCATTGACTGACTCACAAAGTCGGATCTCTTTCTACCCATCCAGCAGTAGGGAACGATAGAGGGCTTGGGAAGCCTCTACATCCCGGAGATAGTGAGGTTTCACATAGTTCCTTTGACTATCGTCTCATATCGTGAAACTCGCAATACATCCTAGTTGTAGATGGAATTTTAGGATGCATTCGGTACATAGCTATGCTTGAGTACAAATTTTAATCCCCAGAAGAATTATTTGAGGGAGCGGACCTTATCGACCTTGGAATACATGCTTCATGATTGTGTCCTTAAATTTGTTCATGGTTGGGAGAACCACCTTCTATTGGTGGATTTTTCATTCAACAACAGCTATCACTCAACCATTGGCATGGCACCGTTTGAGGCCTTATACATGCGGCCTTTCAGATCTCCCATATGTTGGATAGAACCAAGAGAATTATTACTCATGGGTCCAGAGATGGTACTGGCTACCACCGAGAAGGTGAAGATCATCTAGGAGTAGACGAGGACTATATAGAGTAGGTAGATGTTTTATCCCGACGTGATACAGAGACCCTTGGAGATCAATGAGGGAGATCATGGGTTCCTTCAGGTCTCACCCTGAAGAGGATTGCAGAGATTTTACTAGGGTAGTTTGCTTTCTCCAAGGATCATCAGTACTTTTCAGATCCTAAGAAGACTTGGAGAGGAGGCGTACCGCCAAGCTCTTCCCACAAAGATGCATCAGGTGCAGGATTTTTTGCATTTTTCACAGTTGAGGATGTGTGTGTATGATCCATCGCACATCATCAACTAGGGTGAGATTGACATTGATGATGGGGTGACATTTGCAGAGTACCCAGTGGATATAGAGGATCAATTGGAGTGAGGCCTATGTGGGCAGTCGATTCCCCTAGGGGGAGTTTTACGACCGCACTAAAATCTCCATGATAGCACATGGGAGTGGGAGGATCCGATTCATTCTTGTTACCCCCATATTTTTTTTTCGTTGTTGCTTCAATTTTTGGGGACATATATCTCTATGGTTGGATAAAATAACCTCTTGATATTTCAGTGTATTTTTTTTATTTCTATAGAATTATTTCGAGACCGTGAAAGTTGACCGAACATAATTTCGAGGTCTGGAGTCCCCGAAACCGAATTTCAAATTTTTTTAAGGTATGTTCAGTAAATGTGTGAGAATGATTTTCTATCTATAACAGGCATTGTAGAAGTCACTGTAGGAGGAACCTTTCGGTACTATAGCAGCCGGAACTATTCACCCATCTAGGCCTTCGGGCTACCGGTTTGGTCCTCAGGACGTACAGGGATTTTGGCCCACCCATGTCCTTCGGGACAGTTGATTCTCAAGTCCTTAGAGCCACCTTAAGGCCATAGGGCCACCCCATGGCCTTCGGGCCACATGAATGTCGGCCCCAGACACACTACAACAAAGGAGCAGCCCTAGAAAAAGATTTAGAGTAGGGGCACTCACCAGAGTAGAGCCAAATGGATTGTCAGAATGAGAGGGTATGGCTATGCCATCAGCACCAACCTGTGCTTGCACGTGAAGCCTAGGTAGAGGATCATGAAAAGTTGGAGAGCTACTATCATGATGTAGATACTGGGGAGGGGCAGTTCCTTGAAGATAGTCTGGTTGAATTCCCTAAGACCTTCGGGTCATGTAATCTCCTAAGCCTATGGGCCATGTAATCTCTGAGCCTATGAGCCTTGTAAGGGTTCCCCCTCATCCCTTGAAAGGGGGGTTATCAATAATCAATAAAAACGATGGCTTTAGGGGCATTCAGGCAATTAGCATCACCCAGTAAGGGCTGAGCAGAAGAGTTATTTTTCAGACTTTTTGAGAAAAATTATAAAATAATTTAAATGATTTATTTTATTTTATTTCTCACTATGAAGTGGCGAATGACAATGTTGAGTGGAAGAGACAGGGCTGTGACGATTCACATCAATGAGGCTCATAAATGCCTTGTTAAACTCACAGTATAACGATGCTTTAATGATGCATAACAATGACACTGTTTCTTAAATAATACAACATAATGACGCAACATCACATCATAATAGGAACAATGAGACGTGCACCTATTTATAATTTGGTGTGCTGGGACAATATGGATTAATGAAATTGGGGGATTCTCAAGAGAACCTCTGATGAACTTCTACCACAGAAAAGAACAAATAATTCCGGTGGAAAATCATCTTATTTTCCACACCTTTCGAAGATCATATTAGAGAACAGACGTCAACGTCTTAACCCCTCAACAATAAACGTGTGACAATGAACATCCAAGATGTAGGGGTTTTTGAATCGTTATTCTTCCCTATCAATTTCTACATGATGAATGCAGATTAACCCATCAACAGGTTAATCCATAGATCGTGCATTATAGAAGGTGGGTGATATTTTTTTGCGGTGATTAATCCGGATTAATCCTTGGAATGAATGATTGAACAAAAACCTCTTTATGAATCCCCTTTGTTAAAAATTCTCTCATGGAGGGCCTAGGCTGATACGAACAAGTCCCAAGCACCTCCGCTCGAGAGTAAATGGTGGCTGCATATTCAAAGAGATGGAAAGTCCTGTATGAAGGCTTCTAAGTGAAGATTAATCACCAGGAGACCGTTGGTTCATGTGGTAAAAGGAATGGACCACCAGTGTTAATCTGAAGGCCTGCAAAAGATTCTGCCGACGTGCCGACACGGACAACAACAATGGAAGTGGCCGACTTCAATGGATGTGTGGAGGCGATGACCTACATCGATGGGCTGCATTGACCGGATGGTTGCGGCTCATCATCTACATGTCGTGCAGGAGGACACGACACCAGGTGGGCACCACGTGGAGGGGTGGCCTGCGTCCAGGACCCCACCATGCTGGAGGTTCCATGGCCCATCAGTTGTGGTAGGAGTTAGAAAGAACAATTGGAGGGTACTGCCCAGGAGTTGCAGACTGCCCATTCGGGGCGCGTTTGGACCATACGAGAGGCAGCTGGATGTCGCGGCCTAGGGGATCACACTGGCTGCACTGCATGGCTAGTCCCCATGCTGGCAGGGCTGAGCCCTCAGTGGGTTGGGCTGGTCCCGCTGCCCAACGGGCTAGACCCACGACCTATTATGTCATGACCCATCCTCATGGCCCATGTCATGACTACCCTAAGCCGGCCTTCCATATGTCAGAGGCTGGTGACTATCACTAAAGGCATATTCCCTATAAAAAGGGAAGGAATTTATTTTTAACCTGTAACACACACACAACCTGAACACAAGTAGTAGAGTATGCATCTGGAAGTAAAAACTAAGTAAAACTGTATAAAAAAGAAAGTGCTGAAAGGAAAGGGGCCAGAAATACAAGCCCAACAGTAAGGTACAAGAACTGTAAAATAGTATAACTACAGAAAAGTAAACAACAACTACTGAGTCTTCCTCTAGGAATTCCACTTGAAGGGTGGGTATAGATGGCCACCTCAGTACCCCACATCCGTTCGTCTGCTCTATGAACGTCTCGCTAAGTGGTCCACCACAGGGTACCGTACAACTTTATAACTCTCTATCTAGATCTGTGTTGTCTGTCGTCTGCAACCAACACAACGATGTGTTGGCGAAGCCCATGCATGGGTTAGTATAACAATACATAGTAGGGGACCACAAGAACCATGAAGGTATCCTAGAATCCATGCAGGATAACCATAGAAGAAAGATACAAACATGAAGTATCAACCAACCCTACTTAGGTATATGCCCATACATATACCTAATTTTCAATCACATAACAACTCCAATTCTCGAACCCAAGCACAAACCAGTCCACACAGAAGTAAAGTAAATCACATCGATGATAATGATTTAATAGACATTACTCAACTCACACATGTACACATCTTTCATAGAGTGATAGAGATGATCAGATGTAGTCACTGGTTCATCTATGTTGACGGACCCACACAGGATATTGGACCAGCTAAGATGTCAAATCCACACAGGATATAGGAACAACTATTATGTCGGACCCATAAAGGATACCAGAATAGTTGTCAGAATTTGTGGTCCCACGGAGGATCCTGGTAAATTAGTATAATCGTCGAACCCATGGAGTATTCTGGTACAATAGTCATCGCAACCGTCTCTAGGGTTCCCGCACACATCACACTCGATTCTGAGAGGGTATTCTCCTCGATTCGAGTGTTGATACATCAAATATAACTATGTCATGAGATGATGTATCCCGTAGTTCTGTCTCATCATATGTAACCCAACACGACAGATGGTGCGTCAATCAGATGCACGTTCTGAGAGTTATTGGCATTTCTGTTCAGGGGCCCGGTTGGATTTACACTCATTCCAAACCCCGACCATTTTCCAAAGTTGTACAAAACTCACTTAGAGTATCAAAAAAGGGACTCCTCATAGCGAGTCTCCCAGTACTGTAGACGGAACGTCCATTGGACGCGTGGTCTAGGAGATATTCGAATTTAAGCGAAGTCAGGCCCGACCCGTCAAGCCCAGTGGGCTGGAGGGTCGGTCCGAATGGGCTCGGAGAGTCCGACCCGACTGGGGGGTTGGCACAGACTAGTGGGGAACGGCCTACATACGGACCTAGCCTGTGCTATGGGCCGGTCCAGTTCACCCAGCCATGCTAAGCAGCACCACCTATTCCCTGCCCAGCCAGCAGTAGCCATCAGGTTTTACCCGGAACACGCAACCCGCTTGGCGGGCTGTGGTCCTTCCTACGTGGCGCTGACAAGAGCCACGGTTTTTCATACCGTCTAGAAGGAGGCTGGGTGGTTCGCCCAGCAGAGCTGCCTAAAGTTGTGTGCCGTAGTCTTCTCCACCACGTTGTGCCTATGGGCGTCGCGGTCCTTCAGCTCGGTCTGTCAGTTCCTCTCCGGCAGAGCAGCCAACAGATATGGGCCATGATTTCCCTCCACGCGATGCCTTTGTACACCGCAGCTTCTACTCACAGACCGGTCGAAATGGCTGGCCAGTTCACCCATGGTCCGGGCGGCCCAAGCTGCAGCTGGTCTCCCTCCATGCAGCCGGCACGTGGCCACCGCTGCCGCCTCCAGCTCCGATCGGCTAAGAAGCCGCCTCACCCATCCTGTGGTTGTTCTCCAGTGCAGTGCGATGGCACCACCCCTTTTCGACTTCTCCTCCAACGTCAGTCCACAATAACCAACGGAGAGACGTCGAGCCATGTTGGTTTGTCCCGCACCCTCTGTATTATATGATATCATTTGGCCAATGAAGAATCAAGGAATTCATCGTAAAACAAGGGTATTATTTTATTCAATTAAAATTAATCAAATCCCCCTACCTCGATTCATAGTACATTGTTGAAGGTGTGGAAGAAGAATTTGAAGACATCATCAAAGGTTACGCCCGTCACATGCTGCAAATTTCGGGCTCAAACGTCGCCCTCATTCTTCATCAGTGATGGTGTGTTTTTTGTTGGAGAGAATGAGCGTTCTTCATGTTCTTCATGTTCAACGTTGGAAAAAAGGTCATCCTTTCAAGAGTCCTCCCAAGCTCCCAATAGAATAATCACCAAGGCCAATTAAAATAATAGGCTCCATAATATTTTAATGTTTCCATTCATTTCAAATGAATTCACACACTCAAATTAATTTAGTGAAGACATTATTTAATTGTTTTGGCACAATTAAGGGAGAGGGAGGTGGAGATTTCACCCAAATTAAATGAAGAGTGTTGGCTTTAATAAATTCAAGGGGAGTTAAATAGTTAAAGGGGGGGGGGTTTCAAGGGGAGTTGAGAGGATTGAACTCTTGTTGGCCGCACCATAAAATATCCTCCCATGGGAGGTTATGTGAGGGTGGGACCCACCTCCAACTTCCCTTTGCAGAAAATAACCACCACCAAAATAAAGTTATGTCACACATATCCTTTATTTAATTAACTAAGAATCCCCAAAAATTAACTTCCATCCTTGACAAAACGCAACTGCGGTAAAGTTCTCCCTAAGAGATTACCAGTGCTTCGAGCTCATCGGTGTCCTTGAATTTCAATTTTTAGAATCAGTTCAAATGATATAAAATCCCACATGTACGTTCACTGAACTTACCCGAACAAAACATCAGAAATTGATTCCGGGAAGACCGGGCATCAAAATCAGATACCGTCAAAAACTACGAAATCATAAAATTACCATATATTTAAGGAAAAAAATTCCACAAGATTTCTGGGCCTTTAAATTCTCCCCACCTCAGGGCTTTACATCCACATAAGCTACAACACATACTAAGGGAACAAATGGGGGTTCTGAGCATGCATCTGAGCCTCCCACTCCCATGTGATCTCTTGAAGGTTCCCGTGCTGCCAGCGAATGCGCACTAGAGGAATAGACCTTCCTCATAGGACCCACTCATGTCGATCCTCAATCTCAACTGGAACCTCCGTGAATGTAATCCCATCAATGATGTCCAACTCCCCGTGGTCGATGATGTGGGATGGGTCATGCATGTATATCCTCAGTTGAGATACATGGAAGATGTTGTGCACCCGGTGCAACTTAGGTGGACGACCCAGGCAATAAGCCACCTCGCCTAACCTAATGAGGAACTGAAAAGGTCTGATGAATCACGAAGACAACTTGCTGCCTCAACCAAATCTCTGTAGACCTCACTGAGGTGAGACCCATAGAAACACTTGGTCACCATCCTCGAACTCCAGTGGTCTTTGTCTCCTATCAGCATATGACTTCTGCCTACTTTGTCTTGTCTTCATTGGCTCTTGGATGATCTACACCTTCTCTGTCATAGCCTGTACCATCTCTAGTCCAACAACTGTTGACTCCCCTGGGTTAGTCTAGCACAGAGGCGATCTGCAAGGTCAGCCGTAAGGTGCCTCGTTAGGTGCCATCCTGATGGTAGAGTGGTGGATGTTGTTTTACGCAAACTCCACCAAGGGTAATTCATTCTCCCAACTGTGACCAAAGTCAAGGACACATGCATAGAGCATGTTCTCGAGAGTCTGAATGGTCCTCTCAGTCTGACCGTCCGTCTGAGGATGGAAGGTGGTGCTCAAGCGTAGCTGCATCCTGAATGCCTCCTGCAACCCCTTCCATGTCGGGAAGTGAAATGAGAATCCAGATCAAAGATAATTGTCGATGGTATACCATGAAGACATACAATGTCTTGTACGTAGAGGCGTCCCAAGATCTCTACTAAGCCCTCTTCTCTGATCGGTAGGAAGTGGGCCGACTTGGTGAGTCGGTCAGAAATCACCCAGATAGAGTCGTGTCCTCTAGATGAACGTGGAAGTTCTGTCAAGAAATCCATGGATATCCCATCCCACTTCCACCCTGGTACCTCTAAGGGCTGAACCAAGCCTGCTGGAACCAGGTGGTCCACCATCACTTGCAGACAAGTGAGGCATCTTGAGACAAACTAATCAACCGCATTCTTCATACCCGTCCACCAGTGCTGTCATCTGAGGTTCTGATACATCTTTTCCACTCCTGGATGTACCTCTAGAGGGGAAATGTGGAACTCCCTCAACAGCTCCTCCTGTAGTGCAACTGGTACCATGGTACGTCCTCTGAAGAGGATGATGTGCTCCCCACCTTTAGAAAACCAATCAGGTGCCTGCCCATAATATATCTGAGCACATCGCATTTCACAGTCAACATCCCCACGTTGTTCCTCCCTTACTTGCTGAAGAAGTGGAGGAGTGACTGTGTGAGACTACAGAAAAGATGCTCCATCTCTATCCACAAAGGATATCTACAACGCGACTGGCTACTCCGTCGCCTCTCCAAGCAGCTGAATGCCTGATCTCATACTGAGAGAATCAACTACAATGTTCCCCTTTCCAGGAGTATAGTCTATCTCGAAGTCATTTTCCAAGAGGAACTCAAGCCATCATCGTTGTCTCAGTTTCAGGTCCTTCTACATGAAGATGTACCTGAGACTCTGGTGGTGAGAGTATACTGTAAAATGCTCGCCCATTAGATAGTGTCGCCACATCTTCATGAAAGATACCACTACTGCTAACTCCATGTCATGGGTAGTGTAGTTCTGCTCATGCTATCCAACATCCGTGAACCGTAAGCGATCATTTCTCGCTCCTGCATCAAGACACACCCAAGTCCGGTCTCTGATGTGTCACATAAAACTAAATACCCTAATCCCTACTCTGGTAGCCTTAAGATGGGTTAACTAGTCAATCTCTACCTCAGCTCCTAAAATCTCCATGGGCATCTATCTGACCACACGAAGGTTTGCCCCTTTTTCGTTAAAGCTGAAAGTGGTGATGTAACTCTGGAGAAGTCTGGCACAAATCTCTGATAGTACCCAGCTAGTCCCCGGAAACTCCGTACCTCCGTCACACTCCTCGGTGGCTCCTAAGCAAGTATTTCCTCAATCTTCACTGGATCCACTGCAATTACAATCTCCGAGATGACGTGTCCCAATAAATGAACCTCTCAAATCTAGAATTGGAACTTCGAGAGCTTACCATAATGATGGTGCTCTCGGAGTGTATCCAGTACCACCCACAAATGGTAGGCGTGCTCCTCCTCAGTAATCGAGTAAACTAGTATGTCGTCGATGAAGAATACGACAAAGAGATCGAGGTAAGGATGGAAAATATTGTTCATGAAACTCATGAACACTTCCGGAGCATTGTTTACACTGAAATGCTTAACTAAGAACTCGTTGTGGCCATACTGACACCTGAAGGCCATCTTCTGCACATCCTCGTCTTGATTTTTGAGATGTTGATAGCCTGACCTGAGGTCTATATTTAAGAACCATCGTGCTCCCTTGAGCTGATCAAAGATGTCATCAATCCTCAGGAGGGGGTACTTGTGCCTCACAATCACCTGACTAAGGTGATGGTAGTCGACACACAGTCGTAAGCTCCTATTCACCATCTTGTCGAACAAAAATCAGTGATACCTAGGGTGAAACACTAGGTCAGAGAAATCCATTCCTCGGAAAGTCCTCCAGCTATACCCACAGCTCACGAAGCTCGGCGGAAGCCATCCGATATATGGGAGTAGATATCAGTGTTGTCCCGTGGTACATGTCAATTTAGAAGTCTCCCTCTCTATGAGGATGTAGTCTGGGAACGTCGTTTTGGAAAACATCCGCGTACTGGTCCACCACAACGGGAAAAGTCGGACTCCTCACATCAAAAGATCCAAGGATGAGACTAGCCAACTGATGTGTGATCAACTACCCCCTCCTCTGCATAAGTCCATCCGGCACTGCATAGGCTCCCTCTCGCTAGTAAAGGTGAACCTGGTCCCATCCATGCAGATACACCGCACTTTGAGCCTAATATAGTCAATCAGAGCATGAACTGTTGATAACTAGTCCATACCCAAAATGATGTCGTAAGGCCTCAATGCCGCTACAAGAAGATCCCAGCCTAAGCTCTCACCTCCAAGATTAATCTCACACTGTCAACACCAGTGCGTAATTGTCGAGTCTAATCTCGTATGAGTCTCTACTTGTAAGGATCAAGCCAACGACTCCGTCAAAATATCCGAGCTCCGAACAAGGGCCGTGGAAATAAAAGAATGACTCACACCTATGTCTATAAGTACTGTAGGAAGGGTGGAGTAGACACAGATAGTACCTAAAATCATCTCTGGTGCACCATGGTCATAGGCCTCGACTTCCTGGAGCTGAGACCGCCTCTGTCCGCCTGTTCCCTGTGTTCAGGGTGGACCTTTTGGTGGTGGTGGTGGTAGAGCCTCAAAATGTCGTCCACGACCTACTTCTTGGTCAGTTCCACTACCACATCCACCTGCTCCTGGTGGACCACCACGGTCAAACCTTTTCCTCTACCTGGGAGGTCCCTCTACTATCTTATAGTTGTCAGGATGGTGGGTCGGGTAGTCACGAGCCATGATTCCCTACCTGCCGCATGCATAACACTGCATGCTCCTCCTATACCCGACTCTGTCTCGTGTGCCCCGCATGACCGAACCTAAATCCTGGGGTCACCCACCTGATGGCCTAGTCCGCTTGGACCTCTACGACATCTATATACTTCCGACTATAAAATACTCCACTCTGTGTCTCCCTGTGGTGGGTCTCGCCGCTGGGGACTGCTCAGCGAAAAAATACTCCACAAGAAGGGCTCTCTCCAGCACCCCGCTTGTGTCAGAATGCTGAGTGGAATAGTCGAAGCCCTAATATCATGCCTGAGTCCTTGATCGATGGTCTGAGCCTTGCGGCACGAGTCCTGTACCATATCCATCGATTAGCGTGAGAGGTCAGTGAACCTCACTGGGTACTGAGCTACTGTCATGCTACCCTATTGTAGATGAAGTAACTCCAGAATCCACACCGCACGAAGGGTGGATGGAACAAACTCTGAGTGAAAGAGAATATCAAAGTCTGTCTAGAGTAATGATGCCTGAGCATCAGGCTCTACCATCTGCCTACTTATGCATGCAGGAGACTCGCATCATGGATCACCATGTGGTCGGTTTGTGTCCCTACAAATCAGAAAACTCTCACGATAGCCTCCTGCCAGTCCTCAACTACCTGTGGGTATGTCTCTCCCCAGAACATGGGCGGACTCTTGCACTGGAACTTGTGTAATGTACTCATGCAGCATGCACTCTCTACTACTAGAGCTGGTGGTATCAAAGGCTCAGCGGGTAGTGATACTACTGGTACCTCCGCTGTGATGGGTCCCTGCACTAAGGCCTAGTCGCTCGGTGGGCTACAATCTCGTAGGAAACATGGAACCCTAGATGGTTGCCTTCGTGGGGCCGTCCTGAAAAGAAACAGGTGAAACATGGTTACAACAATATACCTGGTTAGGTGACACAAATTAATCACGAGGAAAACCTTTTCAAAGTAAACACACACATAATCAGGGTATTCGTGCAATCAGTTGGAGATCAGAAGTCAGAGTCCTAGTGTATGGATAAGTCGGCTACCGCATCAACACTGGTTTCCCAAAACTGGTAACCACACCCAAAACACATAACACTATTGCCGTTAAAAGAATCAAAGTCTATGTACTGTGGTAGAACCAACTCCTGTGATACAAATTTGACACGACCCATCCTCTGGGCCCATATCGTGACTACCCAAGCCCACCTTCCATAGTCGAGGGGCTGGCGACTAGCACCAAAAAAGTAATCCCGATAAAAAGGGAAGGCATTGCCTTTTGACCTGTAACACATACACACTGCCTAAACACAAGTACAATTGTATGCAACTGGAAGTAAAAACTAAGTAAAACTCTATACAAAAAAATTGGTGAAAGGAAAGGGGCTGGAAATACCAGTCGAACAGTAAAGTACAATAACTGTAAAGCTAGTATAACTGCAGAAAGGTAAACATCAACTACTGAGTGGTCCTCTGGGATTCCCATCTGAAGGGTGGGTATCGATGGCCTTCTCAACAACCCAAGTCCATTCATCCACTCCGTGGAAGTCTCGCTATGTGGTCCACCTCTGGGTACCATCCAGCTCTACAAATCTCTGCCTCAATCAGTGATGTCCATCGTCTGCAACCAACACAACGATGTGTGGGAGAAGCCCGTGCAGGGGTGAGTATAACAATACTCAATAGGGGACCCTGGGACCCCTGAAGGTCACCCAGAATCTAAGATTGATGACCACAGAAAAACATAAAAACATTAAGTATCCACCAACCCTACTTAGGTATATTCCCATACATATACCTATGTTATCAATCACAGAACAACTCCAATTATCGGGCCCAAGAACAACCCAGTCCACATAGGAAGTAAAGTCAATCACATCGATGATAATTATTAAATAGACAAGACTCATCTCACACATATATACATCTTTTGTATAGTGATAGAGATGATCAGATGTAGTCATTGATTTATCTAAGATGTCGGATGCACACAAGATACCAGACCAGCTATGTTGTTGGACTCACACATGATACAAGACCAGCTATTCTGTCAGACCCACACAGGATAAAGGAATAGTAGTCAGAACTATCGGACCCATGGAGGATCTTGGTATAGTAGTATCATTATCAAACCCACGGAGGATTCCAGTACAGTAGTTGTCATAGCTAGTTCTAGGGTTCCCGCACACATCACGCTCGATTCCGGGAGGGTCCGCTCTTCATGTCTATTGTTGATACAACAACTATCACGAAGTCCTGATTTGATGTATCCCATAGTTCCATCTCATCATAAGGATCCCAATGCGACAGAAGATGCATCAATCGGAAGCCCGGTCTGAGAGTTATTGGCATTTCCGTTCTAGGGGCCCGATTGGATTTACGCTCATTCCAAACCTAGCCGTTTTCCAAAGTTGTCCAAAACTCACACAGAGTATAGGAAAAGTACTTCCTTGTTACGAGGGTCCCAGTGCCGTAGAAGGCGCATCAATCAGATGCTCGGTCTAGGATATATTTTAATTTAAGCGAAGTCGGTCCAGACCCGTCAAGCCCAGTGGGCTGGCGGGTAGGACCGACCAAGCTCGGCGGGTCCGACCCGATTGGTTGGTTGGCCCGACCCGATGGTGCATGGGCCACCTGTGGACCTGGTGGAACCAAGTGGCACTACCTCTTCCCTGCCCGGCCGACCATAGCTGGCCAATACTACCTGGTGTGCGCGGCCCCCTCAGCGGGCTGTGGTCCTTCCCATGCGGCGCCTGTGGGGGCTGCGGTTTTATAGCATGGATGGTAGGCGGCCGGCCGGTTTGCCCAGCAGAGTGGCCCACAATCTTCTCTTCCAGGCGGCACCTATGGGCATCGCGGTCCTCCAACCCATCCGACCGTAGACGGATGGTTCATCTAGCCCAGCCGACATGAGGCTGGCCGATTCTTCTCCAGTCGAGCGGACCGCGGATGGGTGATGTGGTTTCCCTCCACGCGATGCCTTCATGCGCTGAGACACTTGCTCTCCGACCGGACGGATTGACCGGCCAGTTGTCCCGTAGTCTGGACGGCCCGAGTGGCTGTCGGTCTCCCTCCATGCGGCCGACGCATGGCCTCCGCTGCCGCTGCTGCCTCCTCCATCCTGTGGTTCGTCTCCGATGCGGTGTGACGACACCATTCCCTTTTGACTTTTCCTCCTATGTTAAGCAACAATAACAAACGAAGGGATGTCGGGACTTGTTGGTTTATCCCGCGCCCTCCATATTAGATGATATCATTTGGCCAATGATGAACTAAGGCATTCATCTAATAATGAGGGTATAATTTTATTCAATTAAAATTATTCAAATCCCCCTACCTCGATTTGTAGTACATTGTAAAAGGCGTGGGAAAAGAATTCGAAGACGTCGTCGAAGGTTGCGCCCATCACACACCTCCAATTCTGGGCTTAGACGTCATCCTTGTTCATTATTGGTGATGGTGTGTTCTTAATTGGAGAGAATGAGTGTTCTTCATGTTCTTCATGTTCCTCGTTGGAAAAAGGTTGTCCTTCCATGAGTGGTCCCAAGCTCCCCACAGAATAATCGCCAAGGCCAAGTAAAACAATAGGCTCCATAATATCTTAATTTTTACAAGAATGTCAAATGAATTCAAACTATCCAATTAATTGAATGAAGACATTAATTAATTGTGTTGGCACAATAACGGGAGAGGGAGGTGGAGAGTTTACCCAAATTAAATGAAGAGTGTTGGTTTAATAAATTCAAGAGGAGTTAAAGAGTTAAAGTGGGTGGGGGGGTTCAAGTGGAGTTGAGAGGTTTGATCTCATGTGGGTCGCAACACAAAATATCCTCCCATGGGAGTTTATGTGGGGGTATGCCTACCTCCAACTTCCCTTTTGAGAAAATAACCACCACGCAAATAAATTTACGTCACACATAACTTTTATTTAATTTATTAAGAATCCCCAAAAATTAATTTCCATCCTTGATAAAACAAAATTTTGGTAATGGTCTCCCAAAGAGATTACTGGTTCTGTGAGTTCATCGATGTCCTCAGATTTTAATTCTGAGCATCGGTTCAGAAGATATAAAATACATTACATACATTCACTAAACGTACCTAAAAAAAACTTCAGAAATTGATTCTGGGCACACCGGGTCTTAGAATCAGATGCCACCAGAAACTGAAAACGCGTAAAATTTCCATGTATTTAAGAAACAAAATTCGACAAGATTTTCAGGTCTTTACATTTTAGGGTCGGGCCGGACTAGGCCAGGTCGCCGGACGACTTGGTAGGCTAGACCCTCAGCCAACTTGGCTAGGTCTGGCGAGGCCTATTGGGCCTGACCCACTAACCAGGAAAGACGGGCCAACTATGTACCACACTGTGTTAGGCTGGGTCCAGCAGAATGAATAGGGTCATGTAAAACCCTCGAGCGGTGTTGGTCGGGTTAGTCTGACCGGGTCGGACCGGGCCCCATCGCAACCGGCACCCTTGTTACTAAAATGTCGTATCTTGAAAATTGTGCATCCAATTAATGGGACATTTGTAGCGTTGGGACCCTATCGAGGAGTAGGATATTTTGGAATGATTTTTGGTGACTTTCCTAGATGCTGAGAAGAAACTAATGTCCTGAGGAGTGGTTCTCTCAAGTGTGCTATGTACGGAACCCTGCGGTTGGCCGAGACCTGAAGACTACTTGAGGATGGCCTTGTGGGAAGTAGCTTTATGAGACATTGTAAGACCATAGTGGGGAGTGGCTCTTTGTGACCCAGAAGAACCATGGTACTTGAAAAGAGAAGTACCTCAGTTCGACCAATGTGGGAAGCAGATCTATGTGACCTGACTGGCCCATGTTGGGGAGCAGCTTTGTGTGACCCATCATACCCACAGTCCTAGTCTAGGATGAGTACCACAATAGTTCAATGTTAGTGGGAAGTATCTCTATGTGATGTATCAATCCCATTGTAATCGATAGATGAGGAGTTCCCTAGTGGCTGATGAGTTAGATTTTTGTGATTGACGATGCTTCTGCTACATCACTAAAATATACTTGGTGTGAGCGGCCTTGTGTTTTGTGATTTACTTTGAAAAATTGTTGTGTGTTCTCTATTTTTGTTTTGGGGTCCCTACTAATTATTGTGTTACTCACCGCTGCACAGGATCTGCCCACACTTGTTATGTCTAGTGCCGATGATCGACAATTGGACATGGGTGCTCATGTAGATGGGACAAATGCTACAATAGTGGACTTGGTGGCCTAGGACCCGGTGGCACCCAATAGGACCGGGCATCAAGACATACTACTGTGGCTTCCCGTAGCTTTACTACTCTCACGACCAGGTGGTGTTTACAACATATGACAATCATTGATCTTTTCATACATTAATTTTTTTAGTATTTTTTCTGGGGTTTGTATTATGGACCACTTTCTGTCATCTGTACTTCACTCAGTTTATTCAGTGGTATGTTGTTTTTCATTTGTGAGTTGGGACTTGGTTGGGCGTCTGTGTGCGTATAGGTATCCAGGATAATGCCTCCCACTTGTAGGATGATATCTTCAATGCTAGTTTCCAGCCCCTGGCCTTTAGAAGGCGGGCTTGGGGTAGTCACGACATGGGGCCCGAGGGACGGTTCAAGACATTGGATCTCTAAGGCTTGAACCCATAATAAATGGGGGCGACAATGTAGTGTCTACCATAGGCTTGTGTAAAATCCAATTTATTATAACATTTTTTACTTAAAATAATTTTATGAATATATTTTAGGGTTATTTTGGGATAAAAATTGTAAGATCCAATAAATTTAGTTTTAAAGTTATTGGAAATATTTAGGGTGGAATTTTGTTGGGATTAGGTATTTATAACAATTTGGTTTAAAGGATTATTTTAGAATAATATAATTAATTTTTTTTGTTGTAAGTTTAAATTTATAATATCACCTTTATAAATTCTTTAATATTGTTAAAATTGATATTAATTTTCATATAATTTTATTTATTTGAGGAATAATCTAAGTTAAACATTTTGTGGGAATATTGAATTAAAATATATTATTTATTTATATGAAGGATTATATTTTTTTTATAATATTACTTTGTAGTAACCATTTCAATTTAGGGTAATATTTAAGTATAGGGGTAATATCATATTAATATTTTATTTATATTATAATCCATTAAAAGTTAATTTTTTATTAATGAATAAAAATTTCATATTGGATATTCATTTCTGAGAGTTATAGATGAAGTTAAAATAGATTGAAGAACAACCAAAGGATAAAAATTTTCTTTTGAAATAGATAGACACCAAGTTAGTATATTTCATTATTTTAGTTTCTTATATGCTAAAGAAATTCCAAAAATCTAAGAAAATGATATCATAATTTATTCGATCATATTATATTTTTTAAATGAATTTCATTTTTTTCACAGAACATTGTTTTGTAGTTTTATGTTTGCTAACTTAATCCAACCCATGATTTCAATCACTCTGGATTTCTCAATGGGAATTAAATTTATCCCCCATTTATATTTTTTACTTTCTAATGATGTCCTAATATTTATTAACTTAGATATGTGTTATTCTAGCAGACCTTAATATTTCAATTTCCCTCTTTTCAATAAGATGTTTTCTTAACCCTTTTTATTATGTGGATTTTAAATAATGGAATTTGTAAAAATAATTTTTTTTATCAAAATGAAGGTTAAATTATTTAGTTTAAATTTATTGGGGGGGGGGGATAATGTAGAAATTTGAGATTTAAATAGAAGATCATTATTTTTTATTTTATATACAACTCACAACATAAAGCTTAAATTAAATATGAAATATTCTTTTTATTAATATGAATGTAAAAAAATTGCCACTGAATTTGAAGGTATTTTTATTATTCACCTTATTATGAAAAATATATAATTTTCCTACTTAATAAATAAAATTTTATTAAATTTTATGGGAGAATAACTCAATTTTTAACGAAGTCATTTTATTCATGAAAAATATTTTTTCTTAACAATTCATTTCTATTGATATTAATGAGAAAATATCACAATTAATTTATAATTTAGGTTTTGAATTTAGCATTAAAAAATTATCTTATGATTAAATTTTGAAATTAATATGAAAATATTAATTTTTTAGTGAATAGAAAAAAATACCATTTTTTTGTGAAAATATCATTTCATTTCATTAAAAATGTGATGCAGTATTTTGATTTTGATCCTAAACTAATAAAATCATATTTCAGTGGGAAATATTATAATTAATTAATTATGAATAAACATGTGATGAGATCTTGGAATAATAATTATTTTATACTAAATTTTTTTTTGTTCTGAAAACCATTTTCATCATACATAGTTCGATTATTAAAAAATAGACATATGGCATTTATAGATATTAAATGTTTTAAAATGGATTCTATATTTTTATTAATTACAATTAATATTATATAAAAATATGAAATCCATTTATGTTTATAGTTAATAGTAAAAATAGTAAAAAATCATCACCAAGGTAAAAGTACAAATCTAGTTATCCAAGGTTAAATCAAAGTGATAAGGCTGTCAGTTTTTATCTTAAAATTTATTAAATGAATTTATTTTTACCATTATCAGTATAGGATAGAAATTTATTTTATATGACAATTTTCCATGAATGTGACCTGTATAATAATTTAATAAATGAAAAAGGCAAAATGTTACTCTCTTAATTTTAAATTTCTCTTATATGGTCAAATAGTGAAAAAAAATTTCTGAAAGAATATTAAATGATATTTTTATAATAATATTATAATTTTCATTAGGTGAATATATTTTTGATTTTTAGTGATTACATATTTACATTAAATTCTTACATATTGCTGAAATAATATTTCATTAATTAATTAAAAACCGTAATAAATGATTATAGAATGGTTAAAGTAATGTAATATTAATGAATTATTTTGTAAAAATAATTTTTTAGATAAATATATAAGTTTATGGATCTTCTAATGATTATGTTCAAAAACATTATATTTCATGACATTTCCAAAGTCAAATTAATTGAATAGTTCAAAAAATGGTATCAATGAATCTTTATAATAATTTTTTTGATTTAATGATTGAAAATTACTAAAACTCATATCATTTAAAAAAATATTTGGATATGGTAGGAAATATCAACCATGGTACATTTATATGCTAATTTCCCTTTTATTGTAATTATATTGACCCCTAATGTTTAAAAACTTATTTACTATAATAGTTGTAAAAAATTCTTAATGGAGGTTAAAACAAAGAGATAAGGCTTAAAACTATATCTAAATTTGTAAAAAAATTATTTTATGATATTATTTCAATGAGTCCTCTTGATATTTTATAAATATATAAATTTCAATCTATTTTAAGATATTAATAATATATATTAATTTAATATTATTTCAAAATTCAAAAAACTGCCCCTACCCTCACTTAGAAAAGGTAGCCTCCTCTCCTCATATCATCACTCATAAAAAGACTTGCATTTTCAGAAATATCTAACCAAATCGCTTAATTAATTCAGTTATCTAATATTAAATTCCTTTATTTGTTTAATAAAACTATTATATGTGTCAATCATAACCGAATATGATTTTTTTGAATAAGTTATATCAGTACAAACTGAGTATTTTTATTTTATTTATTCATATACCACCTTGAAATTTTATTCAAACCTGATAATAAAATTTAATCTGAATGTAACATATTCTTAGATGTATTTGTGTTTACTAGATAGAATATATCCAAATACTCTACCATCAAATGGGAAACAAAACCATTGTTCTTGTGTACGACATACCACTACCTCATGAACTCTAGTAATTCATTTTTGATCAGCAACACACATTTCTGTTTTTAATGATTTATTTACAATATATATTTTATAATAATTTAATATTTATCAATTTTAAATACAATATATCTTTTAATTTCTTACCTTTCCATTCATTTAAAAATTATAATTTTCTTACTATGTTCATGCGGATTACCGCATCCACAAAAAATGTGATTCATTTTCTTAAACATGTCACATGGAAGATATATATATATATCAAAAGAAGATTATATTTATGTTGTACTGATCATTATGTACATATACAATAAAACTTTTGTTCTTTCAATCATGATTGGGGAAAAAATTAAAGGTAACTCCTACATTCGTATGACCTACCATCTCTAAGATTGTATCGTAGTTAATTTATCATAAACATATGACATGGTCAGTTTAAAAATTAAAATTTATGTATTGAAATGATGAATATTTCCTGATTAATATTAGAGATATTATCGAACAATGATCCATTTTACCATATTCACCTAAAAAGTTAATTTTGGACATACGATCGAAATTCCATCAAAATGACTGATATAGAATTAATAGAATGTGTAATTGTTGGAAAAAACATCCATCAAGGCATAATATCTATAAGTTTTGGGCATGGTAATGTTTTTCGACAAATCCATATAACCACAATTGAGAATGGTTGGTGTTTTCCAAAAACGTAATTTTAGGGTGGTGGAGTTTCCCCGTTCGGTAAGGGTGCGCTACCACGTATAAGGCATCAGGAATGGTACATAGATGAGGTTCACAGAACCAAAAATGGTTCATAGTTGAGAGGTAGTGTGGTACACAGATGGGCATAATTCTACGGTGGAAGTAAATCGTGTAGGAACAAAGGTGGTACGCGAAGCTGTTGCAAGACAATTCAAAGATGACTTGAGGGTCACGGTGGCATGAGTATCGGTAAGCCGTGAGTTGAAGATTCGATAAATCTTGGTTTAGTAGATTAAGTAGATATCATTGCCTATATAAGAATCTCTAACCCCACGAATTTTTTATGAGATGGAACATCATTAGATAGCATATTTTTCTCTAAAATTTTCGCAAAGGCTGAAGGAAGATTGTGAAAGACTAAGTGGTTCATGAAGACTGAAGTGGTTCACACGGAAGGTATTCCACCGAAGGTGTTTGAGATTTTTTTCAAACCATAATGGATGTTTGGTACATGGAAGAGGATGTATAGTAGGTAGAAGGAGTTGTCTTAGTATGAGAGAGTAAGATTTATGCATGTTGTACGCATATGGGGAAACTCCAATATGCAGAAGTGAATAAAGTTTGTGAATATAGAACAGTTTGTGGAAAATAGGGGTTATTCAGAGGAGGTTCATGGAATCGTTACATGTTAGTGATACGATATTGCGAAGGAAAAGGATGTCTTCCAATGAAGGGCAGTACTCGACAGTGGCAGCGATGCGCGAAGAAGGTGTCCCACGTATCAGACCCGCTACATTGTACGTGGTGGACATGGTTGTTTACGATTTTCTTATGGAATCCTGAAAAAGATTCAATTTAGTTTTCGAATGTATTGTCCGATACATAATAGCAATCGAGAAGGTTGAATTCATCTATGGGTGAAAAAGGAACTTCAATAGAGAATCTACCTATAATTGAGGATGTAAGAATTCATGAAAATGAAGGGACCAACATGTCCATAATTTGTGTTTTACCAACAAGTCCATAAACATTGAGTGGATTCCTTTCCATGAGTAGTGAGCAAATGAAGTGATTGATGGAAACTCTTTACACTAGCTGTGATCCAGAGAAAGTCACATAGGGAGTGGCCCTTGGGAATGCATTGAGCATACCCAACACCTTATAAAGCCAGTGAGCTGAGGCATTGATGATCTAGCCCAAACATTGTACTCATTATTGGCATGGAGCCATAGTGAATTTGTTACATCGACACATTTCCATTGTATTCTCCTTGGACGTATCCTAGAGTGGGTGAACCAAGTAAAAATCGCTGATTCATGTGCATGATTTCATATACGTTTGTATATTATCATGGGAGGAATAGAGAGTTTAGTTTTGTTTAAAAATGAAACATGATCCAAAAGGGAGAATGTTTTAATCTACCATACCCTGATTCACTCCAATCTTATGGTATTCGACCTAGTGGACCTAACAATTGGTATCATAGGGAAAGGTTAAAATTCAGCGGTTCTATCTAAGAAGAAGAAATGGAGGTGGTCAATCATAAAAGAATTCTGATATTCGATGGAAATAATTTTCAACTACGGAAGAATCAAATTAATCACTATTTCGGATCAGTTGTGATGGATGTCTTCACAACATCTATGCATGGAATATCAGCTGGCATTAATAGTAGTGATTTATCAGAAGCTCAAACAAGTGAATTGGATATTGATGCTAAAGGGATCAATTATTTATGTTGATCCCTATCAAATTCAATTTACACCAAGGTGATATCCTGTAAAATATCCCATTCAATGTGGGAAATATTGTTAAACATTTATGAGGGGGACACAAAAGTCCTAGAATAAAAGATACATGTTATATGGAACAAGTATTAGGTTCTTATAATAAATCACAATGAGAATGTTGATGCATTCTTTGACATGATAAATATTATTGTTGAAGTCATGAGAGGTCTTGGAGAAGTCATTTATGATATAAATATTATGAAACGAATCTTGAGGAAACATCCACGACGATTCAATCTGAAAGATTCAATGTTGGAAGACAAAGACACAAAAGAGCTGACACGAGATAACCTGCACTGTACCCTTGTAGCATATGAAATGAGAAATGATGAAAATGATATATTGGAAAAGGGGAAGTCAAAAGAAGTGGCATTCAAGTCCATGAAGAATCTATCCATTGAATATAGTCTTGTGGAAGACAATATAGATGATGTCATATCATTTTTATCCAATAATCTACAAAGAGAAAAAGAAATTTTCAAAGGAAAAATTCCATTTTCATGGTTTTGATACTGAATGATTGGGAATTTAGCAACAAAGTTCCCTAAGATGTTTGATGATGAAAATGATGAAGATGATAAAATTACCCAAAATATGTATTTATCAAATGAGAAAAGTAGGATAAGTACTAAGAGAATGTTCTTCAAAAAGAAGAACCTACTTTCAAGAGAGGATGAATGTTCATAAGAATATAAGGCAGAAGAGTTGGAGGACTACACGAATCATAAAGTAGATGCTTTGGTGGTGGTTGTAAGAAATTTTTTAACAAGAGATGAAAGTGACAATGATGGAGAAATTGAAGGAAGTGTTGATCGTCAGGCTGAATTAGAAGCTTCTCTAGAAGAGCTAGATATTTTGAGATCCATAATGAAGAATGATAACAATTTTTTTCATGAAGAAAAACTCTTAATGAAATTGAAGGATGAATAGAATTATGGGCTAAATGAATAAATTGAAAAGATGAGATATTCAATGCTAGAATGTTCTGAAAAGGTGGTTGCGTACAAACTCAAAATTGAAGAATAGAAAATTGAAAGTGATAGTTCGACTAAAACTGAAAAGATCAAATCACCCGTATTGAGAATCTAGAAGAATAGGTCATTAGTCTACAACAAAAATTGAAGATTAGGAGAAACTACTATCTCTTGGTTCGACATCTGGAAAGAAGATCATTCATGCAACAGATTAGATGATATTTGAGAGGAATGGTCCATCAGAACAAAATGGTCTTGATCTAAAATAGAAAGCAGTTATGGTTCGTGTAAGACCACTAGAACCAATTCCAAGATTGAAGAATAATTTTGGTACAAAGGATAATCACAAGATTCAGAGAACTAGAGGCAAAACTAATAGTGCATCGTTACCACATAGGAATGTACCTCACAAAAGATGTTGTTGTTGTGGTAAGATGAGACACTCTCAAAATGTATGTTCTGTAGAAAATATATTTCAAAGGGAACAAGACCAAGAGAGGTGGTCATAAATAGTTCAAAATTACATGTCATCATTTCACAATCATTGTTTCTGGTGTAAAGGTCTCAGACATATGGGAAGATATTGAAAATCAACAATTCAAAAGAATGTGACAAATAAAACTGAATTTGTTCCTAAGAACCAGCTAAAAGTATCTTCGAGGGAGATGAAAATTCAAAATCAATTTGTAGCAATGAATGTCGAAACTGACCCATCATATATTGGGGGAGATTAATATTATCATTCCATGTTAGTTTTTAATTCAAAGGACTGGTCAAAAAGAGAAGGGTCAAGTAGGCCATGGTTGAAGAAATTGCGTTCAAGGAATCAGATCACATAGGGATATGGATAATTTTCACTAGATGCACTTCCCATATGATGAGAAATATGAATATAGCAACCAGAACCCATTATGATAAAGAAGTTATTGTAATACTCGGTAACGATGAGGGAATTAAAATTCTTGGTTAAGGAAAATCCATGTTTGGAGGAAAAGACATGAGATAAGTAGATGTCTTGGTTGTTGAGGGGCTTAGTCACAACATTCTTAGTGTTAGTCAATTGTGTGACTTAGGACACGACATATGTTTTTATAAGAAATTATGTATCATCAAGGAAAAGGATGGGGATGTTTTGTTGTAAGGAAAGTGTACGAAAGAGAATCTCTACCTTTTAAGTGGCGAAGAAGATATATGCTTTCTATCTAAGGATGGAGAAAACAAGTTATTGGATAAGAGTCATGGGCATATTATCCATGTTTCCTTGAAATATCTATTAATATATGATGCAGATAAAAATATCACTAGATTATCACATGATCATACTCATACATCTGATGCCTACCAACATGGGAAGATTATTCCAAAGAAATATAAGAAAAAGGAGCAATGGTCAACAAGAATGCTTCAGCTAGTGCATATCGATGTGTGTGGGCCAATTTCACCAAAGGATATTAATGGGATAAGATATCATGTTCTATTTATTGATGATTATATCAGAATGACAGGGTTTTCAATTATCATCTACAAATCTGAAGTGTTCAGTTGCATTATAAGATATCGACGAGAATGTGGAAAGATTCTTGGTGAGAAAATCTGAACGATTCGAACAGATAATTGAACTAAGTTAAAAAATATCCAAGTGGAGTATTTACTAAGAAAACATGGGATAAGGCATCATGTTTCAGTAGAAAGGAGTCTACAATAGATTGGAGTAGTTGAGAGAAGAAATCTTAATTTTAACAAATGGCCAGAATAATTCTCATTGAGAAAGACATTCCGAAAAGTGTTTCGGAAGAATCGGTGATGTCAATAGTGATGAAAAAATATACAATTCAAATAGAGAATTACTTTGTCCAAAATAGGAGAAGACTCTATACAAGTTATGGTATGAAATGAATCCATCTTTAATTTATGTTCGAATATGTGGAAGTAATTGTTTCATTCTCAATAAGGAGAAACATGGGAAGTTTGAATCATGTGGGGATGAAGGGATATTTAATGGATACGAAATGAAAAGAAAAGTGTAAAAATGCTTCAATAAGAAAGTGGGAAAGATAGTTGATGGTCATGAGGTGACTATAATATAAAATGAATAGAATATATAGAAAAAACATGATACGACTGAGGAGGATAGCGATGAAGCGATGAACAGATTAGAAAACTATCCAGCTCTAGATATTGATTCAGAAGAAGAATCTGATGATGATAATAATTCAGTGTCTTCCCAAATACTTGAAAGAAGAGTTGAAATTGATAGGAAAAACCAAATTGGTGACTAGAGAACACCATTGCAGACAAAAAGAATGAATTGTCTACAACAAGCATTATACTTATCACAAGTAGAGCCAAATTTCTTTGATGAAGATTCTCTAGATGAGATTTGGGTTTAAAAAATGGATGGATAGCTTAAATAAATTGAGAAGAACCAAACATAGATTTTTTTTCAATATCATAAGACAAGAATTTCATATGGAAAAGATGGATCTTTCACAAAAAAATGAATGAATATGGTGTTGTGATTCGAAAAAAATAATACCTGGTGTGTAAAGGCTACTCCCAGATAAATGGTATAGATGTTGATGAAGCATTTTCACCTATTTCTAGGATGGAGACAATTAGATTATTCATGGATACTACACAATGAATGTTAAAAGTTTTCCAGATAAATGTGAAGTCAGCATTTCTAAATGGATTTTTAGAAGAAGTCTATATGGAGAAACCAGATGGGTTCCTCATTCATGAAAATTAGAAAAGAGTTTGTTGACAGAAGAAGTATTTATATGTCTTTAAGCAAAAAACAAGAGTATAGTATTCAAGGCTTTGCCATTTTTAAAAGAAGCATTGTTTCCTACATAGTGGAGTTGATTACAATCTACATTTCAACAATGAAAATTGGTAAAGAATGATGGTTCTGGTTTATCTCAATGTCATAATCTCTAGTGAATAAGATAAACAACAATGTAGAAAATATTCTAAACTCATGAAAAGTGAGTGAGAAATTACAATGATTGGACAACTGGGCTTTTTAACTAGATTACAGGTGACACAAGGACGGAATGACACTTTTATTTCTCAATCTAAGTATGCCAAGGAGGATTTGAGATGGTCAGAAAAGAATAATTCTAATGAGATAAAAACTCTGGTTTCTAACCAGTTTAAATTTTCACGAGATGATGATGGCAATCCAGTAAATATCTCAGAATACTAGAAAATCATTGGATGTCAGATGTATCTGCTAGCGATAAGGCCTGATATTGTATTTTCCACATTCCAAGTAGCCATGTATCAACTCAATCCCATGGAGAGCCACTTGATTGTAGTAAAAAGAATTTTTTAGTATATCAAGGGCACATTGGATTTTGGCCTAATGTATAATGACATATCTCAACTAGAGTTATTGGGATATACAGATGTGGATTGGGATGGTTCAATAGATGATAGGAAATCAACATCTGGAGGTGCCTTTTATCTTGGATGATTGTGTATTTCTTGGTTAAAAATGAAACAATATTGTATTTCACTGAGTACCATGTAATATGAATACATTGCACCTACTCAAGCTTGCACAAAAATATTATGGATAAAGTAGAAACATGAAGATTTGGGAATTGAAGTGATGTCTCTGATCAGAATTCATTGTGATAATTCATGTGTTATAAATATGAGCTAAAATCTAGTCCATCACTCAAGTACAAAGAAAATTGAAATAAAATATCATTTTATCAAGGATAAGGTGGGGAAATGGCTTGTGAAGTAGCAGCATGTTCCTACCAAAGAACATGTTGCATACATTTTGACAAAGGCCATACCCAAAGAAGTATTTGAAAGGCATTGACTAGCTCTAGGAGTCCAGTCGACTTCCCCCACTTGAAAAAGTGTGGATGTGGTTTCCCCTCTACCCGAGGTATGGTGTGTCTTTCCAAAATGTGATGATATGTGTTCTTTACCCGGTTGCTGATAACATTTAAACTCCCTTTGGGTTCGTTGAAAAAGGGGTTGAATGTTTGACTTATAGGGGGAAAAGATATAGGGAGAAGCTGTTAAGTGTGGAAGCCAGATTGGGGGTGTTGAAGCTGATATGGAGTTGTTCAGAAGAGCTATAAAATAGGGGGAGCATTAAATATGTTGATTCTTGATGTGATGTATCGAAAAATAGATATCAAAATAGTTGAGGATCATGATAAATGATGAAGAGTGGGGTTGGAATGATGAGAAAAGTCTTCTACCACTCAGCAATTGGTATCAGTTTAATTTCAAAAATTGGTTTCTTAAATTAAGCGATTATTTCATGAACATTTCATTTACTCTTGTTTCTCAGTCTAATCATAGCTCATGTGGGCTTAGAGTATATATTGAGTAAATATTTGATCTCAATATTAATCGCATGAAGTGAATTATGGTTGAAGATGGGAGGAGCATTAATGAGATATCAAAATACAAAAAATTGTTTTGAGAAGAGTTGTCAGCAAACACAAAGGGGGAGATTGTTGGAAAAAATCCCTCATGGAATCATTTTAATATGTTTTAGGTGTGGTTGTGTTTGTTGAAAAATCCAGATGACAGAAATTGGGAATGGTTGGTTTTTTCCAAATATTGGTTTTTAACCTGGCACAATTATCTAGTGTTTGCTAAATTTTGGGGCCTCAAAATTGGAAATTAGTGTGAATAATGGGGAATGAAATCAGAAAATGAAGAGGAATGAAGCACCCGAGACATGGATCACAAACCTTGTCCAGGAAGGTTACGCAACCACATATCAGGCAGCGAGAATAGAAAGCGGATGAGGTTCACAGAATCAAAAATGGTTCGTAGTTGAGAGGAAGTGTGGTATGTGGATGGGCTAAATTGGGTAGAGGAAGTTGACTGCATAGGAGAAAAGGCGATATGCAGAGTGTGTAGGAAGACGGTTTCTGGATGAATTGAGGTTTTCAGTGGTGTGAGTATCGGTATGCGGTGATTTAAAGAGTTGAAATTTTTTTTTGGTGGATTAAGCAGATATCTTTGCCTATTTATGAATCTCTAACCCCACCGATTACTGTAGAGATAGAACATCATTAGAAAGAAAATTTTATTTTGAGATTTTAGAAAATGCCGAAGATACTTCACAAAGGATGAGTTGTTTCATGAAGTATGAAGTGGTTCATGCAGAAGGATTTCCACTGAAGGTGTTTGCAGGGTTTCCTAACCTACGAAAGAAGTTCGGTACGTGGAAGAGGAAGTCCGGTAAGCGGAAAGAGTTTTCATGGTACATGAGAGGAAGATTTTTTCAAGTAGTACACGTAGGGGGAACAATGTTATGTGGAAGCGAAGGCAGTATGTGAATAGAGAATAGTTCATGCACAAGAGGTGTTTTTCAGAGGAGGTTCGTGGAATAGGTACGCGTAGCGATACACGATCAAGAATGCAAAGACAGTCCGTGGATGAAGGGTGGTTAGAAGCAGTGGCAGCGATATGCGAAAGAAGGTGTCCTAAGTATTAGAGCCTCTACATAGTAAACAGTGGAGAAGGTGGTTCACGGTTGTCTTAAGGAAGCTTGAAAAAGATTCAATTCTTTTTTCAAAAAGTATTTTCTAATATCTAATAGTACTTAGGAAGGATGAATTTTTCTGTGGGTGAAAAAGAAATTCAATAAAGCATCTACCTATAGTTGAGGATGGGGAAATTCATGAAAATAAAGGGACCTACATATCCATAAACCATGTTTGACCTACAAGTCCATAAACTGTGAGTGGATTCCATTCTAAGTGCAGTGAGAGAAAGAAGAGTAAGATGATGACCTTTCCCCCAATAGTGAGCATGTGAAAGAGGCATAGGCAATGACCCTTGGGAATGCAATGAGAATACCAAAAATCTTGTAAATGAAGTGATCTTAGGCATAAAAGATCTATCCAAAAAATTGTACTCATTATTGGCTATGAGCCTTAGTGAAATTGGTATATCTACACATTTCCATTGTATACACCTTAGAAATATCCTAGTGTGGGTGACCCAAGTAAAAATTTCTTTGTCCTATGCATGATTTCATATCAGTCAGAATATTATCATTAAAGGAGGAGAGAGTTGAGTTTTTTCTAACTTTGAAACTAGGTCCAAAAAGGATAATGTTTTAATCTACCATACCATGATTCACCCCCCTCTCAGGGTATTCGAATTAGTGAACCTAAAAGTAATTAAATTTAAAATAGAAATAAATAAAGTAAAATGAATAATAAAATTTAAAAAGGTTCTTAAGATTGTAAATAGTTAACATATGTTTATTATTCAGTAAAATAAAGGACATACACGACGAGTCAAACATGATTTAAGGGATTCCGTCTCATTATCCTTTCATTTAGGAATATCTCAACAGTATTTACCTAATTTATTATATGTGGTGTAATGTTTAAAATTTAAATATTTTATCATGATTCCCTAATATTTCATGACATCTTACAATTCAATTATTATTTTTCTTCCAATGGGATTTTAATTAAATGTTACCATGTGGTGAAGAGTTTCAAAACTCAATTTCATTTCATTGTGTTATATTAGTTCTTCATTATGTTTGATATTTTAGTATTATGTGTGGGATGACATTATATGGTTTAATGTTTTATTTAAACTTGATTTATGTGGATTTATAATTGATACACATGTAGTTGGGGTATTGGACTTGTTTTAAGGTAGCCCCATAATATTGCATCCAAATTATGGTTCGAATCCCACTAGTTTCCATTTATGAGAAATTCATAATGAGACATGTTTAGGGGGTGGTACATACAGAAGGGGATGATTGTAAGGGGTATTTTTTCATGGAGGATTTCTCTTTGGTCGATGGTGATCTAGTAGTGAAAAAATGATAGATTCCATGTGTGATCAGGGTAAAAGGTAGTTTGGAAAAATGATGGATGATGGGTAGTCAAGGTTGAAGGTGACATGAATGTTATGATAACTATAGGATGAGGAGGATTTTGATTGGTGCTATATTTGTGGGTGATTCTTAGGTGACCAATATCAATTGACATGAACTAGAGTGCGGTGAGGATGTGGAAAGGTGCTTTCAGTGAGTGATGGAACTGTCATTGGGTGATGGGGGATTTGATAAATCAGACGGTGGATGAAAATACATTTGGGTGAAGGGTATACGGTTGGCCATGTATATACCGTTGGAGATCCCATGAACTCGTGAAAACATGGTGTGTTGTAAAAATGGTCTTAACCTAAAAATGGTTTTGGGTCAATGGGATTCTTGAATTTAGTTTTAATGCCACTAGGCTAACAAATGGACATATAATGGGATTCCTCTTCCTAGAATAATAAATAGGATGAGTTAGGTTTAATAAATAAAGTGGGAATTCCCCAAAACTATTAAAAAAATTTATACACATAATCAATTCATTGATTAAAAGTCTTGTCTACAATATGATCATTATAAGATATTTCATCTAAATTTCAACTAAATTGAGTCAAATTTAGTAATATACACCTATTTATTTTTATGAGGTGTATCAAATTCACATTTGATATGTTATATCATGAATTTATTTATATTCATGGAATTTAATGTTTCATTTAAATAAATTTCTTTCATATGGTTAAGTATCCAAAAGTTACCAAAGTGGCCAGTTATTATTTTAGAATCTTTTAATTATTTAGGAATATTTATGTTTAAGTCTCACTTGGGGGGATTATTTTATATGACTTTCTAAAATACAAAATTTCAATCAATCATTTTCTTATTTATGTGAAATATATGATTACTATTTATATTAATCTCTTTATGTTCTAAAGATATCAGTATAATATTTTTTTTAAAACCAACATTGATTCTGTACTCAGTTGAGAAGTTATTTCTTCCATATCCATATTTTATATAAATTTTTTTGAAGAATATTTTTAATATTATAAAATAGTTTATTAATGAAATTTACCCATGTTTTAATTTTTCAAAAATTATTGAAAAATAAGATACTTGTTGTTTTCCAAATAACGATCTTTCAATTTTTTTTTATAAAGAACGTGAAAGGATTATTTTTTCAATATAATAAACATGAAATAATTTTCCTATCATTAAAAATTATCATTCCATAAAATCTTATGGGATAATTTTTTATAGTTATTTTCATGAAAATAACTTCCCTACAATTATGGAATTTTTTTAGTTTGTGATAGTAGATTTCAAAGTGAGAAGTGTATGTTCCTCACGAATGTTTTTAATGATATTTTAATGGTATTTATAGTCATCAATAACAAAATTTTTTTTTTGTATATGCTACAAATGTTATATGATTTAAAAATACAATCTATATTATTTATCTATATATTTTACGATCATTTTGAGTAGGGAATATTTTGATATTCACATTCCTAATTAAATTTTAAGCCATTATCTTTTTCTTGTATCATTCGATTTGTTGTGACTATTTTACATTAAATTTGAATAAAATACACATATCATATATATAATGGATATGATAATTTCAAAAATATTATACTATTTATACATATGGTGTTTTACAATGAAATATATTTGGTTGACTAGAGATATATTTATTTTCCATATTATTTATTCAATAGGAATATTCATGGAGAAGAAATATTTTTTATGAATTGAATTGATCATCTAATGTATCAAGAATTCATTTTATATGAAGAGAAGGGTGGAGACCAATTATAGATTGGCCCTTTATAAATCTAAAGTCATTAGGAGACAATTTAGTTGGTAAAGTTAAATTGGTTTTGGTGAATACTAATTCATTGACTAAATTGTCGTGGGGAAAATTATTGACGATATAGATATCATGATGTATGAGATTATGATGCCCAAAAATAAGTATTTAGTTTAATGAGAATTTATTTTTTATTATTCAGGAGAATACAAAATTTACCATATCTATATATTTATGTATTTAGATGGTATTAATTAAATGGACTGTGTTTTAGTTTTTTTATCTTTACATATTGTTTATGACTTATTTTATTATGTCAACTTCCACTGTACAAAATCCTAAATGAGACACTGATCTCACTATTTATTTTACTTATATTACCCATGATATGTATAAGGGATATTTAATGTGTTGATGGATATAAAATAATATATTTCACTATGTTTTAATTTACGTTTCCAAATGCAATGCAAGATTAAAGTATGTATCTGGGCTACTAAGACTAAAAAACTATTTTTTTATTTGGAAGGTGATATATTATATCTTTTTACAATTTAATAGAATAACTAAAATCATTGAGATACTACGGTTGGGGTCTTTATGTTTGGTATCTTAGCTAGTTTATAAAACACATTGGTATCTTGATTTTGAAAAACAAAGATTAGGGAAAATAACCCTATGACCATATTTGAGGTATGTCCCCAAATACACAATTTTTATGATTAGGATGAGGATAATATAATCTTTTTATGTACAATTATTGGTTAACAATTATATGTATAATTATATGTATAAATTCATAGATACCCCTATTGAGATTTATTTTATTGAAGTTCCTTGTAGAAATTTATTTAATTTTGTAAGATGTTTGAGGTATATCTAATGTTTAAATACAAAATTTATTTTAGTTATAAAATTATTTAAGGAATAAAATTTCTAATTTATTTGGAAGAATTTTAAATTTTCTGATAACTTTTATTGTATGTATTATTATTGATGTTATGGTAATAATATTCAGTTAATATTATTTTATTTTGAAAAAAATGTAATATAGAAAGCTATTGTGGTAGAAAATTGATTTGATGAAAAACATTATTATTCAATATCATTATCAATTTTTTTTATAATTTTAACGAATAATATAAATATTTTTCATAAAAAAGATTTCCTACTTGTCGGATGACAACCCATCATATTCACTGAGGATGTGGGGCTTAGACCCACAACCAAAGGGAGACGAGGATGCACTACCAACCACTATCCTATGTAGTGTCTTGATTAGTGTGAATATTGTTTTAATTATACTGTTTTATGGAAAAAATTATGTTTATTCTAGAATAAATATAATAGGTTCAAAACATGTTTTTTTGGGGTTATTAATGACATTTAGGATGAAATTCTATCATGATGAAGAATATATAACAATTAGTTTTAACATAAAGGATTCTCTAGGAAGAATTCAATTATGTTTCTCAGAATATAAGTTTATGGGTATGAGGAAACCTTTAAGAATAATTTAATTTTTAGAATATTGAGGTTGATTGGGATTTTGTGCTATTTATTGTTCAAATAATATATGTAGAACATTTAGTGGAAATCGTGAAGGAAAATGTATAATTTATTCATACGAAGGTATACACATTTTTTGTAATTATCTTATCTTGTATTAACTATTTTACTTTTATTTAATATTTAAGGATTGGTGGAATAAATTATTATTCTTTAATAGATATTATGATCTATTAATAGTGAATTATAGTGCTACAGGCATAAAAATACATTTTTGGTATTCATTTCTTGGAGTAAGAGAGGAAGTGTAAATTGATCAAAAAAACCAAATGTTGAAATATTACATATGATTTAGAAAGATATTAAGTAAGAATATATCCTAACATTATTAGACTACATGGTAAATGAAATATTAATATCATGGAATTTTTTTTCAAAAAATGGTTATCATATTTTAATTATTTTCAATGAATTGATGGTCATTTCGCCCAAAACAGATTTATGGTTTTGTGGTTGTAAAATTTTTCCTAAAAATTTTATTTATCACTCTATATTAGACCATGTGTATTTTATTTTTCCTCCATTTCCATTTTATCACATCCCACTATTGTTATACTACATTGAAACCTAGTTGTGGGTTATTCTTGACAACATTCATACATATATTCCACTCTTTTCAAGAGGGTGTTTTAATATCCATTTTTACGATGTTGGTTTTCAAAAAAGGGATTTTAAAATATCAAAACTTTTATTACTATGAATATGTTCATATTTATAAGGATGAATTTATTTAATTGGGTGGCTGTGGGATAATGTAGCATATCATGATTTAAAAAAAGAAGATTATTTTTGATAGTGTATATAACATGAATCATCATGCTTAAACGAACCATGAAATATTATTCTTTAAATATGGACATTATAAAGATTTCATTGAATTGGAAGGTATGAATACGATTAACCATATTTTGAAAATTATATATAACTAATGATTATTATTAATGTACTTACTATTTCTTTGGAAAAAATGACTCAATTTTTAGTAATCATTTTATTCTTTGAAAAATGTATCTTCAATATAAATGGGGTTTTATTGATTTTTATGGGAAAATAATATAATTAATTTTTGTAAATATTAAAAATTTTATTTAATAAAAATATTATCATTTGTTAAATAATATTATCAAAATTATATTATGTTAAAATTTTGGGATTTTTCTAAAAACATCATTTTTGCATTGAACACTAAAAAATAATATTTTTTGTAAACTGTCAGTAATTATCATTGAAAAATAAATATAATACTTTGAATTATATCATAAATTAATCTAATTCTAATAAATTAGTAAATAATCCTATTTATTAAATATAAATCAACATTATATGTTATCTTGGAATAAAAAAACTTTGACTCATAACAATTTTTTCCTCGAAAAACCATTTTCATCACGCCATATGGGATACATATAAAATAAATTCCAATATATGGTTTAGGCAGAATTTGGTAACATTGACTCTATATTGTGAATAATAACAATTAATATTGTTTAATTAGTTCAACTCAATATTTTTGGTAAATAATACTAGTAAAAACAAAAAAAAATTGTCACCATGGTAAAAGGGTAATTTTTTTATCCAAGGTTAGAACTCTATGATAAGGCCACCATTTTTCATCTTAAATATTTTTGGATGGAATTATTTCTACCATTATCACATTATGCTTGATATTTTTTTGTTTGTGGGGAAACATTCCTTGTAAGTGACATATATAATAATTTTAGTAAAGAAAATGACATAAAGTCACTCTATATTTTTATATTTCTCTTATATATTCACATAGGGATATATATATATTGTGAATGAATATTAAAGATTATGTTTAGAATAATTAAATTATTTTCATGATGTTATTTACTTAGTGAATTTTTAGTTACCATAAATTCATACACAAAGGTTCCGTTGTATTTCTATAATTAATTGAAAAATATAGTAAACAATTTTATAAGGTTAAAAGTAATATAACTTGAATGAATTATGGAATTATAATAATTTAATAGATAAATAAAAAATTTTATGAGTCTTTTAATTATTATATTCAAAACTAATTTTCAATGAAGTTGTTTTAAAAGTAAAACTATATGAATAGTTAAAAAAATAACATTAATGACACTTCAAAACAAGTAATATTTTATTAAATTACATAAAACTAATAAAAAACATAACATTTTCCAGTTTATTGGTATATGTTTTTAAAAAATTAATTGTGGTCTATTTGGGAGAAAATTTTATTTTTATCATAAGTATATTAACCCCTGAAGAGTAAAAACCCTATAACCGTTGTAATTTCCAAGAAGGGATTACAAGAGGTAAAACTAATACATACAGATAAAAACCTAATCTATACTTACCCAAATACCATTATATGATATATGTTTTAAAATTAATCACCTTATATTCTAAATATATTATTTTGGGTACATTTTAATTGATAAATAATTTATATTAGTTTAATACATTATGGAATTCCAAAAATTCCCCTCCCTCACCTACAAAAGAGTCCCGCTACTACTCCTTTTTTCACAATTATGAAACCATTTAGATCCTAAATTTCTAAAAAAATAACTTACTTAATTCTATTATAATTTTACAGAGTATGTTTAATTAATGGAAAATCTTTATTGGATTTCTTTAAATGTAAACCTAAATAGGTTTTTAAAGAATTTGAATCATTCATAACTGAGCATTATTATTTTATTAATTATTCCACATATATAAAATATTATTAAAATATGATGATATAATTACATAATTATATAACACATAATAATATTTCATTATGTTAATTATATACACTATATTAATCTCATCATCTATAAAATGGGAAACAGAATAGTCATTGGTTTGTACGGTGGACTACCACCTCACAAACTGATGTAATATGTTTTCTATCACCAGTGCTCAAGTATATTTTTAATGATAAATTTTCTATATATATCTATGTGTGTGTATTAAAATGACATATTTATAATTTTAATTACAATATATCATATATTTTCGTACCCTTTAATTCAATTAAAAATTGTAACATAATTAGTGTGTATGTGTGGATTACCACTTTTATGAAGCTATGTGATTCATTTTTCAAAACCAAATCACACGACACTTATATAGAAGTTTATTTAAATAAATAATATGATATTTTTTTATAAAATTATTATTATTTCAATATAAAATAATACTTACTCATTTTTTGATCATGATCATTGAAAAATGGAAATGTCACTCACGGGTACATACAACTTACCGTCTCCAAGATTGTAACATAATTCATTTTTTCATAATCATATTTCATTATCTGATAAAAATTTTGATGATGAATGAAAATGAAAATAATTTCATGATTATGAATCTTTATATTATGGAACAATGACCTCTTTTACCTTATTTATCCTACAAAAGTCATTTTGGACATATGAACCTAATGTCATCAAAATGTACTACATGAACTTTATTGAATTTGTAATAAAATATAACAAGGAATGAAATAAAATAAAAGGATTAAAATATTTTAAAATAATTATTAATCATTTAAATAATTAATATTAGCACATTATTCATGATGATAGAGAACGTGCATGATGAGTCAAATCCACGGTAAATGATTCCATCCCAATTGCCATTATTTTTGGAATATTTTAATATTATGTATCTAATTTCTTTTATATAGTGTATATGTTTCCCCTTTTACATTTTACATCCCAAATTATTCATACTTAATTATATTTTTAGTTTCAATTCAATTTTTTTTAATCAAATGGGGGATGAAATGATTTTTTCCTTAATATAAGGGGTTTCTACACTCTATTTATTTTCATCAAGTAATATTACTTTTTCATTGCCTTTGATTTTCTAAAATTATGTGTGTTATTTATTATTATAATTTTATATTTTAGTTACAATTTTTTGATTTGGATTTTTATTTTATATATAAAATCATTTCATTGATCTCAGTTTAACGGTATTATCTTGTTAATAGCTTATGTCTGAATGTTCACTGCATTCCGACAAATTTAAAAATATTATCCTATTTTTTATGAGGTGTACCTACTACCCCTTTGCTATGTTATATCATTAATATCATTATATTTTGTATATATAATATTTCATGTTAATTTATTTCATTGATGGAGAATATTATTTAATAGTTACCAAATTGGCATGGGTTTATTTCACAATATCATCATTATTTGGGGTTATTTTTTATTATGTCACTATTGATAGAATTATTTAATATTTATATTTTAAATTTTTTATTCTCCAGTAATTATTTAGAAAATGGTTATGTTTTCATTTTATCATCCACACTTTATGTACTCATGATACAAAAAATATTTTTTCAAAAGAAAACTAAATTTTCTTTTATACTCGATCAAGAACCTATTTCTTTAGTAAACATATTTTTTATAAACTTTTTAACGAATATTTCTAATATTATTCTATGATTAATTAATTAATTATTTTTCCATGTTTTACAATATATAAAATTGATTAAACAAAAAATTTTCTTCATTTTATAAATGATGTAAAATTTTTATTTGATTCAGAAAATATGAAAGTAATATTTCTTTTAACATAGTCATCATGAAAAAAATTTCCCACCATCATTCACAATCATTGATATGATAATTCCTTTGATTTTTTTTCAAAGAATCTTTTCAATAAAATGTAATTCTTAATATTGTATAAATTTTTATTTTTATAATTTTTTTCCATAAAGAAAAGTGTATTTTCTTAAATAAAGTTTTAATGATATTTTAATGGTATTTATATTAATTATTGAAAAATACCCTTAAATTTAATTATTATACATTGGGGATATGTTTTATTCACACCATAATCCTTCTTTATATTGATAGTTTTTTATCAGTTTTATTAGATAAAGTATTGAAATTATTTTTCTTGATTATTTTGGTGGTCATTAACTTTCTATTTTAACATTTACTCTATTGTGATCATTGATAATTACATATATCTTAAATATTCACATTATTAATAACATGTATTCGATTATTTAATAAAAATATTCCATATATATGTACAATGTTTTAATATTAATGTTAATTGATTAATTGTAAAAATATTTTTATTTGTTATTCTCTATTCAATATAAATATTTTTTGATAATACATAATGTTTATAAATTAAATTTATCATTAAATATTTGACGAGTTAAAGTGACATTAAGTTAATGTTGGATACCATTTATATACATCCCCCAATGCATCAAAAAGTATCATTATACAAATCAATTGTAAAAATTAAATTTTTTTGGGTGTATACCTACCCATTTATTTTTATATCATTGTGTAAGGAAATAATTGTTCGGATTTCATGATGTTTTAGATTATGATTTCTAATATTTACAATATCCTTAAATTATAATTCAGTTATTATAATATATGTTAAAAATAAATTGATATTATCTATCCAGACATTTTTTTCTCAATTTAATGAATAAATAAAACATGTTTAAGTTATTTTTCATTCCAAATTGAATATTCCCTATTTACACATGATGGATTACATTATATTAGACCATTATTGATAATATGGGAATCAAAATTATATTTTTTCCTTTACCAAGGATAAGAAAAATGAATCTTTAAGTAATTTTATGGATGAAAAATATTTACTTTCAATATATTGTATTATTTTTTCAAAATTAATTCATGATTCAAGTTTATAAAAATTAAATATAGAATCTGAAAATATTCAATCCATTGGGACGTGATCACTTTTATCTTATTCCAATTTAATAATGTATCCACTAGTTTTATGTTACTATGGTTGGGGTATTTACAATTATATTTTGTGGTATAAGTATTTTTCCAATTCATTGAATTTATTTAAGAGGGAAACTCAACCAGAGCATTTATTAGAAACTAATCAACAAGGAGTTTTTTTAGACCCAAAAAATATTAGGGAATTATCTAACAAAAATTTTCTCATTGATATGCTTGAAAAAACTCATAATATGATAATAAAACATACATGTTTGTTCCCCATGAAATCAATCTTTCATCATATCATATATAACCCATTGAAATAAAATAGTGATTTCAAAATTTCCTTTTTGTTTCATATAAAATGACTTGATGAGTATGATCAATTGATATATTGTTCAATAATCCAAAATGAGTATTTCATAATGGTATTTAGAAGTTGAATCATAAAACATAACTTTATAGAAGAAAAATAATTTATTGTTAAAGAGTAGAATGATGAAAATTTCAAAATAGTTTTTAGAAAACATTTCTTAACATTTTTAGAAACAGAAGAATATTTGAATTATTATTGAAAATATTACACTTGAGAAATTGAATGGAACGAATATTCAATTAATTAATTTGAAACAAATTTCACGAATGATTCCATGAAATGGATGCAACATTATCAAAAATGTTAAAGTTATTATTTTTTTAAATATTTTACTTAAAATAATATTTATAAATGGATCCATAAAAATCCATTATTAAAATTAAAATTTTTTCAGAATTATTATTTTACTTTAAAAAACTATATCAATACATCAATTTATTTTTCAAATCATTAACATAAACAAATAATTGAAAATAAAATTTAAACATATAAATGGAAAAATAAAAAGTAAGAATACTCAGAACAATTAATGAATGCATTCACAAAGGAAACCTTAACAGAGGTTTTAGAAAATATTTATAACATTATGAAAAAAAGAAAATGTTAAAGCCACATTCAAAAGGTATTTTTAAAATGACGAAGTGAAAGATTTTGAATATAATTAACATAAAATTCGTCTTCCATAATAAATCCTTGGAAAAGTACTAATTTTTTGTAGAGGAAATGTGGAGAGGATGATAAACATACAATTATGAAAGGTAAAAAAAATTTAGTACCGTTATTTGAAGCATATATCATAAGAATTATGATAAATAATCCAATTGAAAAAGGGAAAATAAAAATATGAATATCACTAGAAATAAAACATATTTTAATATTAAAATAATATAGAATATCATGGGAGGGATGTTTGAATATGGATATGGACAAAAGAAAGCTCATTTGCAGAGTTTGAGATATATTATTTACATAATTAGTTTTTATAATGAAATGAATCCATATATATAATTATATTGAAAACATTAAATGTAGTTTTAATATCACCTTAGAAAATAGTTAAACCATCTCATAAAATCGTAGATAAAGAAGAATAATCATGACACATTAAAAAAAGTCGTGTCAAGAAATCCCCTTACTATTTCTGTGACCCTTAAACCAAAAGCACTTGAAAGATAGTAATTAAAATGGTTAGGACATCCCAATGACTATTATTTGATAAATTACAAAAAAATATTGGGCAATATATTCACCACACAAAATAAAAAAGTGTTGGATATTCCATAATTTAGAAATGAAATAAATTATCACGAGGATCCAATTATTGGTATTCCCCTTCAATAAATCATGATCTAATTTCCAATATAAAAAATAAAAATCAAAATGAATTATTTTATAACATTATTAATATCTATTAACTTTTATTCAATTCAGTTAATACTATTTTTTTATTTATGTACTAGTTTGTTATGGTTTATTTTCATTTTTAGTTGTTTTTAGTTTTATTTTTTTAATTTCTATGTTGATCGCCACTATTGGAAACCACTGAATTCATTAATATATAATTTAAGGAAACATAATATATAATTTATAAAAATTTATAAGGATTCAAATTCATTTCATGTGGGTTTTATTTATGGTTATTAGATATGAAATTGACACCATGCTTATTTTGATAATTTATTATGAACAATGTGTGATAGATTTATAATAAAATAAATATAAATATAAATTTTACAAAACCATAAACAAAAAATTATTTCTTCATTATATTACAATAAAATATTACACATTTTTTATATTAAATCATGACCAAAATTTGTAAAATTGTTTATACAGGTTGTTAAACTGACCTAAATAAAAACATGTTACAGTCGATGAGCGACGATTATTAAGAAGACGATTCTTTTTGAATAATACAATAATTATATTATAATTATTATATTATTTTAATTTTTATAGGTTTTGAATTATATTTTTATAGAGATAATTTGGTTATAAAATTCTAGAGGGATGGAAATCAAAATACTTCACCTCTTGGAGGTGTTATTCTGCATGCACACACAAATGATATTTTTATTGAACATTTACTGAGAGAAGGGTAGGAAATGGTTAATATTTTCCAAAATTAATAATACTATTATAAATAACATATTATTTCATAAATTTGACTTTAACTACAATACATTTAATGTGGTGATGAAAAAAAACACTACTCAATTATGGCGGTAGTCCACACATATACACAAAAAAAATTTCATTTTCCATAGAAGGGAAGAGTGTTTGAAAATGGTTTATCATTTAATGATGTTATAAATGTTATAAATATAATATTTATTTATTTAATACCATATTATAACCTATCATTTATGTTAGTTTAATAATATGATATATGTCACACCATAGAGCTTTCATTCTGCATGTACACACGAATAGGGTTCCCATTTTCATAAGGATGGGGAATGTATATATAATGGTTATATAATTAAAGTAATAAAATATAAAATTTTTCTTAATATAACTTTAATAATATTTAAATTTTAAAAATATATTTATAGAAGATATACAGCGGAGAAAATTATTAAAATGTGATTAATACTCATATTTAGGGTTTGATCCTTCTCCCAGATTACCTCTAATAAATGGATGATTTCTGGATTTTACCTTTACAAATAGGTTAAAAAAAATTATATAGGGATATAGGGCACATAAATCTGAATAGATACTATAATGTCCTTAATGGAGTTTTTGAAAAACAATTTTATAATTGGAGGCTATTCCATTTTTTGATATATTTCCTCTTAATTTATAAGAAACACAGGTTTCACATGAATTGTTTAATACAAACATAAAAGTAGTAAAGAGAATAATTTTTTATCTGGTCAACACCTCAAATATTAATTTTATGACATATTTTTAACATTTTTTTTCATTTACTATTAGTTAAACCCTTTCAAAATGAATTTACCTTTTGGGATATAATAACATTTTTAACCATAACAATTCATTTTTATGAATAAAAAAATTATTAAATAATTTTTTTATTATAATTTAAAATATAGAAACCATTTTATCAAATAAATTCTATAAGTGTGGTAAAAATCTATTTTAAAATTAGAGCACCTGAAACATAATTTTTTTTAAGAAAAGATTATTTTTAGGCATAAAGAATACCTTTATGATAAAATTTCAAATTTTATTGATCTCCATGCCATTTTATAGTTTATTATTAATAAATTATAGTTATTTGGTATTGAAAAAAATACAAAATATAATTATACCATGTGAAGTCATAAATAAAATAAAATGATGAATTTTTCATTGAATAAAATATTACTTAATATTCAACATGTTACTTTTGGGTATTTTAAATTAAAAATACTATTTTTAGATGAATCATTAAAAATGATTAATACATTATGAATCATGAAAAAAAATTTATAAAATTTTTATGTCTTTTATAGATCATTATAAATTCAAAAACACTTTGGTATTAATAACATTTTTATTTTTTCTATTCACCTAAAATGAAAATATTTTTGAAAACCCATAGAATTTATTCCTAAGATAATTTATTTATGGTTATTGAAAAAAAGAAATTTAATTATTCTAATTACAATTCTAAAATTTATAAATATGTCTTCAATAGGAGATATAAAATATAACGAAAAATAACGTTTATAGAAAACTAACCTCATATACATTAAATGGTATTAATCTTATTTCATACTGATTTCTAATTAACAGAGTGTTAACATATTAGTATATGAATTTAAATAGTAAATATTATCATTATCATCTTTAAAATTTGATCAAATTAAATTATTGGAATAAAATATAGATCACATTGAAAAATGTTCTAAGAAAAAAATAAATGATTAAAAATTAAAAAGTTTAAATAACATTGCAATAATATTTTATATTTTAGAAATTAAATGTATTCAATATAATGGAATTATATAAATAAATCATTTAATAATAAAAACAATAATATTTAACAAATTAAAATATATGTTTTTATAATAATAGATTTTATTATCTTGTTATTTACCTGAGGATTCACTATTATAAATTTTTTTTATTAATTTTTGAAATTTTAAATAATTATTTTAATAATCAATGCCATTTATCATTTTCATTATCTTCTAAGTGTGACAAAAATATATTCAATGGAAAATTAACATGAAAACACCACAATATTACATAAGGGTTATGTGGAAGAGCCTAGTAAAAATGAGATGAGACTCTAGATATTCATATGAGATGTCCTACGATTGAGTAGTATAATGATTTCCTAGTACTATTGGACAAGAGTTTTGATGTGAAAGGGAAACTTGATAGTGGGTTTTCCTTATGTTTTTTTCACCTATAGTTATGAGAACCATGGGTAGATTTTTTTTGACTAAATGTTGGTGCATTATAACTACTATTGATTATGTGGAATTATAACAGAAATGTCTTAGGTATTCAGAAGCTGATTTATATCTAGAAATTATAATCTAACATGTCTGACAAATAACAAAGGCTCGATCAGTAAGATAAATTGTCTACCAATAATGGATTTTATTAAATTAACATATTTTGATGTTTTATTAATCAGTGATTATATCACATGATCTTATGTCCAGTGGGGCCTGACATAAGATTTCATGTGTGAGGTGGTACGAAAAGGTAGCACTAGGGTGTGGGTCATCTAGTGTGTGCCTTGTTTTTGTAATTGGGTCCACTGATCACTTTGATGATGATTTTTTATGGATAATAACCCAATATAGGTTGTGGGAGTGATTTATTTATTATCCTAGAAAGTATTTATATGGGTATGACTTAACCATTTCCTGAGGTATGATAGTTCGGTGTTCTGATAATGCATGATTAGTCATTGTTGAAATATGGGACATATTAATGAGTGGATTTTTGTAATTTTATTGGGATAGAGAGATAGAGTTATTTATTTTATGTTATTACTAATTTGAGATCATGATAATGAATAAAAACACACAGATCTTACATTTAATGAATTCTTAGAGAGTGAACCATCTACTTTTGGATGTAAAAGTATGGTCTGTTTACACCATACTAGGGGCTGAAACACAAGAGTTACTGGTATGTAGTGATGGGTCATACAGATTTAGATTTTACCAACCAAATGAATTAAGGTCTTGGGTTTTTATGATCTTAATGGAATATCATTAAAATATTTTGATTATATGTGAGATGATGATGAAAAGGTATTGGATACCTTTTTTATGAATGGGGAATATATGAAAAATATGTTGACCCAAAATGCCATGGTGTGTGTTAGATAAATTAGATGATTCTTCTAAGTAAGGTCAAGTTCGATTATCCAATTTAAACTAGTTCATTTAGATATTAATGTTGTGGGAAGTTAATGCCAGTAAAATGATAGAGTTGGTGTAGTATTGATAACAATGATAATATGGATGATAAAATTTAAATTATTCAATAATTATAAAATATCATATAATTTTTTCTTCACATGATTAAAATTTATTATAGAAAAATAGAATGAAATTTTATTAATTCTTACACTATTTTAACAAGTCACAATATCCCCCACGATTGATCTTGAAATGTCTTGTTTCTCAGAAATTCTAGTGGAAAGGATCCCCATTCCCCTTATTATAACCCATGTGTGGGATCTGTCAATTTATCAATGGTATTTAATTTGGATGGTCTTTACCAACCATGGGGTTTAAAAAAATTGATCCATTTAATGGACCCCTAATATAGATTTATTGACATGTATTTCTAGAACATTTTCATGAAATTTACATTATGTCTAGTTTGGGTACTACTCTTGATGCACATTAGTTAAGTGAACACAATACATTGAAAATAACTCCTTGATAAAAGTTAGTGGATCAATATGGTTTGGTAAAATAGTTATTTTTATGGATTTAATTCCTAATCGACTTTTGGAATGATTTTCCTAATTAACATTAATATGATAGATTTGGTTTTATTATGTGTACATTTTTATTGTTTTTTCTATTACATGCCTAATTAAAATTAGGTGGACATTATGTAATTGATTTATAATGTTATGATAAACAATTTATGCATAATACATTTATTTTAATTCCATATTTTTTTATTTTTTTTCCATTTATTTTTATGATCAGGGTTTAGCATTAATAAAATAATAATACATAAGATATAAATAAATTAGTAAATATTACAAATGACCAAAAAACAAGCTTGGTTAAACTATTATTTTTTAGGTATTTTATTCAAAATCATGTAATGTAATCATTAGTTAGAATTAATGTTTTTTTGAGTTATTTTTTTATTTTGTGTTGATTTTTTATTATTTTATATTTTAAAGGTTCTGTCAATATTAAGTGTATTTTTTGTAATTGATTAACTATGTTATAATAAAACATTTATGCAAAATTGTTTTTTTATAATTACATATTTTTCATATAAGTACATTTATTTACGTGATCACTTTCTCAAATCTACAATAAATAATACATAAGACGAAAATAAATATATAACAATAAAACCTGATCTTTATTTTAGCTATTTGTTAATTTTTTTGAGATGAAAATATTTCAATATATAAACTAGGGTATAGAAACATTTTCCAATCCATACATGGGTTATAGAATTCCACCTATCCACCTTTCTATATACTTGGTTGGTATTATGTCTATTTTATCATGAACCAACACTACACACCCTGAGAAATATTTTTTAATTACATGTATTTATAGAGAAATTCTACCACTATGACCTTATGTCGTATTCCAGGAGGGTGGTGATGATGACATTTTGGAGGTGGTGGTCCATGGGAAATCAATTGATTCTCCTATAGCAGCCACTATATAACCACTAGATTTATAGGATACAACTGACAAAGAAAAATTTCATGTGGGGTTTTCCTCATCACACATTATTTTTGTAGAACACCATAGTCTACCACCTTAATGAAAGAAATGACACATGTGTTATAGTTGTATTATCTTCCCATAATTCTAGGGGATATCAGAGATCATGCTACAATGTCATGGTTATAAGACATTCTATCTATCTTAAAGCTACTTGAGACACCTTCCGAGATGAGGAAAATTTCCATAAAAATTTGTTATGTGATTCATACAAAAGATGGTGCAATGTAATTACTTAGACATATCATCATTAAGAGATTCCGTAGAGGGATTATTATAAGAACTTATTTGATTACATTTATTGTGAGATTTTTATGGCCAATATATCCCAAGATTTTATGCACTTTAAGCAACATTTGTAATCATTTTTTGATAGTTCCACTAATTTGAAATAAATCCAGTGCATCACACCTATTTTGATGGGTGGGAATTATTTAAATCCATGAAATTTGAGGATGCACAAAAGTATAGAACCCAATTTTAGGTGAAATTAATTTAGATGACTACTGTTTCTTGAATAATGAATTAGGTAGTAATCTTTTAGTGTAACCTATGAGAGGATGTGGTGTGTGAGCCTGGGTGGTTCAGCACATCGATTTAATATTGAAATGAATAGTAGTAGGATGTGTCATATATTTCTTCAACAATCTGATATTACTATCATGAGTAGATAATCAGGCATATAGGTTAGGTTCCACCAGTGAAATAGACCATATCATATGAGGACTCAGAGTATGAGTGACCTATTCAAGTGATGATATTGTGGTAAGATGGGAAATCTATAGTGATTTTGAATAATTATTCCTCCTTCAGCTAGAAAGAGAGGTTCTTCACCAAATCAATATGCATGAGTGGTGTTTGTAGTTTCTCATTAGGCAGAGATAAGGAGTATGGTTAGATTACTAGGTCTAAGAGGTGGTCATGGTTGTGGTACATAGAACCCTGGTTTTACACAATAGTAGAGAAGAATTGCTAAGGGTAGCTAAGATGTATCAAATGGATGCATATCAAGTTAGGTTTATATAGTGAAACTAATACAGAAGGAGTAAAATCTCATAACATCTAATATGAGTGGTAATATTCTAGTAGCTTCTAATTTATAATCTTATATCATTGATATAGTCACTTCTCATACCTGTATATATGTGCTCATTATGATGAACTTTGGGATCAGAGTTCAGTGTTCAGATATATTTATAAATTTTGGTACTCCATTGGGAATTAAAATAGTGGATTCATGTTAATTCATGGAGTTACCCCATGATACTTTCTAGTATCACTTATAATGGGGACTCTTTTTCCCCAATATGAATGTATTTGAACTCAATCATGGGAGGGAATTTTTTGTTCTATTACATGTTTTTTTTATTTTTATCACTAAAGGGTTCCCTTAAATCACTGTAGGGAATAATGTTTTTTTATAAGGGTGTATTGGATTTCCAAAAGTGTTGATATAGAAATTTTCATCATGGTTTGGGTGGGATGATATCCCAAATTATGGGTTTATACGTGGAGAACTGGGGAACACACCAGACAATTTCCCCCTAATAGTTGACCATTTCATGTGTTTTTCTCAGATAATTTTTTTGGACTACCACCTGTGAGAGAGGAATATTTCACAATCAATGTAGTTCTAGGAGATGGACTGTTATCCATTTCTCCTGATAAAATGGATATTAATTATATTCTAGAGCTTAGGAGTTAGATTAATGTTTAAGATGAAAATGTGTTTATCCGACCCATCACTTCTCTGTGGGTTAGACCCATCATATTTTCAAAATAGGTGTTTTTTATCCTTAGGCTATTCCTGGATTATAAAAAACTGAACCATATGATGGTTAAGAATGGATATACTCTACCTTGGATATATGATCTCTTTCAAAAAAAATCAAGTAGATCGGGTGCTCTATGAAATTGACGTGATATATGGTCATCATCAAGTGCATGTTAGACCATAAATCATACCTCACACAACCTTTCATAGATGGTATGTTCTACATGTGTATATTTTTATGATTTCATTCTCATGATGAAACTTGTAGCGTTCATGGAACTGATGAACTGAGATTTCCATCAATATCTGGATTTATTTGTCATGGTATTTGTGGATTATATCATGGTGTATTCTCACACTCAGCATAACCATGAAAAACATCTTCAGAGCATTTGGGACACATTGAGAGAGAATTAGTTATCTAATAAGATCAAAAAATTTCTACTTACAAATGGATTAGATTAACCAATAGTATCAAATTATCTAATAAATATGAGTATCAATTATCCCAGAGAAGGTTAGAGTTGTATTTTCTTTGGTGGACCACAGGAATTCTCTATGATATTGTGTGTTTGGGAACAGATAGATATTATAGAAATGTTATAAATGAATTATCACACATAACAACCCTGCTCATGGTCTTGACTAAGATGGGTGTCATGTTTTTATACTCATATGCAAGAAATTCATCATTTAAGGAGCATAAAGAGACCTTTACATCAACACCGATATTAATGATTCTTTTACCATGAAGATGATACATTGGGTATTGAGATGCATCAGGTATTGGTATTAGAGTAGTACTAATTTATGGGTATATAGTCATGGAAAATGGGCCTCAATAGTTGAGGCCAGGCGAGTGAAACTACCCGATGTAAGATCTCTAACTAGAATAATTTTTTCATGCTTTTCACTATTGGAGACACTATTTAGTTTGAGGAAATTTAATGCTAAACATAGACTACAAAATCCTATTGTTTATTTTTAAATATTTTGATCTAAATATATGATAGTAAATTTGGGTTGAGTACCAATAGTATTTAGACATTGAGGCTTCCAATATGCATGGTAGAGGTAATGGCATGGCTAATTCACTATGCATTATAACATTAATATTCTATGTTGAAGAGGCTAGGTGAGAGTGGATGCTTAGGGAAAAATTCTCTAAGATGAACTTGGAGGTATATGAAATTCAGGGTAATAAATATATTTCAACCTTTGTTGTGACCACTAACCCTCTTAATAGAGTGGTGTTGAGGTAGCTATCACATTTTAAGGACTTATTTATATAGGATGGTGTGTTAGTTGAGGACCGAAATCCTTCTTGAATTATAGGTGAGAATGAATTTATTCCTATATAATTTTCTATGTGGGTTTAAAAAGATGTGAGTGAGGAGATGAAGTGTGAATTTAAGGCATAATCTTGGTCAGTGCATCTCAGTGTCACAAAGATAAATTAGTATTTTCATCTCATATACAAGGGGATGACAATGAAAGGAGGTGTATCTAGTTTATTAATGATGTATTTGGAAAGGCAATGATGAATTTTGTGTTTCTATTGATAGGAACACAAAGGTTTCACATTTCATACATATTAAGTAGACTTTTTCGGTTGATGAGATTGGAAGGTTATATATTTTTGAGATAATACAGCTTCATGGGGTCCCACATACTATCATTTCAGATCAATAAGCCTTGTACACTAAATGATTTTGAGAAGGGTTACAGAGTGATTTGGGTAAAAAGGTGATTATGAGGAAAAAATACCACCCTTATAGTGATGTCCATATAGGACAAATGATATTGGTGCCTAAGGACATATTGTGGGATTACATCCTTGATTATGGTGGATCTTGGGAGAGGGAAAACCCTAGTTTAATTCTCATACAAAAAATATTCAGTATACTATATATATGGTTTCTTATGAGGCTTTGTATTGTAGACCATTATGATCTCCCCAGTTTTAGTTAGAGGTGGGATATGTGCCTTTACTTCAACCTCTCCATGGGAAAGAGACTACAGAGTATCTCTATTTGATATGGAAGTGGACAGTTATTAAATTATCTCAATAAAAATCTTATGTTGAACACCATTGGTGACATATAGAGATAGAGTCCAGGTATCATGTATTTTACATGTTTCATCAATGAATGGACATAATAGGATAAAGATACTGTGTAGATATTCAAAGCAATATTGGGGACTGTTTGAGACCCTAGAAATTATCAGGCTGGTAGCCAATCAGTTTTAGTTAACCAAGAGGTATCGGGCTATGCCTGATGATTTCTATGTATCTCATCTGCCCCATCATCATTTAAAAAGCTCTCATGATTTTCATCCTAAGGAGGTTGAGTTACAACTAGATTCAAACTTTTTGGATTATCCAATTCAAATTTTGGATAGTATTAAGAAAGTTATATGAGGTCGATCAGTTCCAATAGTATTGGATCTATGGAATCAAAACCATGTACCTGATGATACATGGGAGTACGAGGCTGATTTACAAGAATAGTGGAATGTTTTATTTGAAGATGATTCTTCACCACCATTGTAAGTGAAAATTTGGGATTACATAATGTATGGGGGGGATTTCTTTAGAATACGACTCTTTTTAAGGTATGTATATTTTTTTTTAGTTTAATTTCATAATTACTACCTAATGTGAATTTACTTTGAGTTCCTCAAGGTATCAGGGGTCTATAAAGCTTGATTGGAGCATGAAACATTTATTTTTAGAAAATAAAGGAATACAAAATGTGTAGTAGAAACAATGTGGGATAATTCACATAGTTAATGATAACTATGTGAGGAATGAATTAGGGAAGACAAAGAATGCACAATATGAGGAAACTATATAGATTGAGGAGAACACCTCTGCAGGAGAACCATATTTTTTTGATAGAGGTGTTCATCATAGTTTTTATATGATCAGTAAAACCATGAATAATTTCCATGCTAGTTCCCTTTAATACAGAAAAGGGAACACAGTTTTCCCAACCATGTGGGAAAACCATGTAGCCCATGAAATTTTGATGAAATGATCTTGTTTCCCTAAAAAGGTTTTAAACACATAAAATATATTCTCCTCCATGATGTTGGAAAACTGTGGATGTTGGGAGAAATATTTGAAGCCAAATTATATTTTTTTTATCGATTCATAGTATGCTATCATAATCAAGAGTCTTTCACCCTGTTGGATCCACCCTAGTGAATTCTCCATTTGTTTTGTGTTTTTCATTATTTACCTTCAGATTGATGATGTTATTTAGGTAAAATATAAAATTATATATTTACATGTTCTTCATTTGTTCTTCATTTTTATCCATATATGAGTCAAATAAAGAGAGAAAACTGGATGAGCACTCCACTAAGACCCTATAGTATGTGGCCTTAGTATTTCCCCAAAAAGTAGCAGTGTGTATATATATTTCAGTGTGTTGTACTTCATATTTTCAGAGAAATTCTCTTGAAATAAATTTATTCCGTGATATATATGGATTTTTATGACCAATAAAAATAATGGGACCCATTGATAAATGATTAAGGGTTATGTGCCTGGAATTAGAATCACAATTTATGTGAGTTTCATAATTAAATGAACCACTATGGGTGGAATATGAATGTATCACTTTTAATGTGAAGTATTTATATTATTCCATGGGGTGTTAAATAACGAATTGTAATTATAATATTGAATTTATTAAAGTAAGGTATTACAAGACCATGTCCCTAGGCATCAGACATGTAATTTCTTTCTAGAGCATGTGTTTCTTCATATATTGATTTATTTGGTGAGATAATAAAGAGGCGATGTATTACTAGATTAGACCATTACTTAATCTAACTTATATGGTTAGTTTTAAATGAAATGACCATGCAAATGATTTTTGAAATGATTAAAGAATTTGAATGAATATTTATCATAAACCTTAGGTGACACATTTGTTCTCATATGATCACCATTGACGATCTCATTTGGCTACTCTCTTACTTTTGCCTGAGTGTCTCATAGGATCCTTAATAGACATCCATGGATGGAATCAGGGAGATAAATGTTCTATTCTCAAGTGATAATTTAATCTTTATGGATTACCAAGGATAGACTTAGAGGTTCTATTCTATATATTCATGGAGTGGTACATGGTCTCCCTTATTAGAACACAAAGGATATACTCAAATGGAAATAATGTTATAGCACACCTAGAGTGATACTAGGATTCTAGTAGGGAATATCTTGGATGGTCTTGTATGGTTATTAGTTTATGTTATGCCTAGATTGATACATGGATTCCAAATAAGTAATACCAAGGATGGGTTCGGGTTCTTAGTTGTATTATTTATAAAATGATTTATATGACGTGCCTTCAAATATAAATAACATGCTTTGATTTGGTCTTAATATTAAACCTAATTGATTTATTGGTTAGGAAAAACTTGATCACATATTATTACATGGTACTCTAGGTTACATTCCAGGTCCTATGACTTATTAATAAAATGGAATAGGACTTAGTAGATTTTCATTGATTTATGGCTATTGATGTAGCAGGTACTAGAGGATGAGTGAACATGAACTCATAGACCATTGTAGGATCATTACTTTCAAAAAATATCTTTACATATTATATTACATCCTTCACACTATTATTATTATATATTAACTATAATTATTGAATTATATACACTTAAAGGTGGTCTGTTGGGATTTTTTGTCCCACCCAACTCGTGCTACCTTGGTACCCATCAATATTTGACGACAATACGTATGGATAAGGGAAGTTTCCCTAGTAAAGTTTTTTATTACTTATTGTCATTAGGGGATCATATGAACAAGATAATGCTCTTGATGGTGGTAGGGATTTTCATTGGTCTTCTGGGTATTTTTTACACTTATTATATTTATTAATTTATACCTATTTTGTATGAATTTTAAAGACATGAAATAATGATCACTATATAAGATATTACTAATATAATTGTTTTTATATATCATTATTTATATATTTATCCATTTTAAGATTAATTTAATTCTTTCTCTATAGATTGTATGTCTCTAAAAAAATTTTACACTCTGATAAGAGGGAATAGTTTCTCCATTAACACAACATAGGCCCTCGCTGGTAGTGGGAAGCCACTAACATATGGAGATATTCACTTGAGGAAATGTAACCAACTCGGATAAGGGAACCATTCATTGGAATTTGGGTTCGGGATGTTACACATATTCATAGGATTCAAGTGGAGTAGAATTTTTGAATTTTTGTACTTTTTTATAGAATACTATATCAGATGGTCCTCTATTTCCTTTTAATATATCAACATTCCATAAAGTCATCATTTATTTGAATAATACATTTGGATTTTGATATTATTATAATGTTTCTCTGTTATTTATGCTTACGATTTTTACTATTATATCTACTGTATATTCTTTCTCTACGGTGGGGTTATTTGTCCAGTCATTATAGTGTATGTTTTTATATGGTAATGAAATATTATTATTATTTATTTTATCTTATGTTCCACTCTCAAAAGAGGGTATTGTCTCCACACAGCATCACCTTTACTCCCTAACTACTTTTAACTATCCTCTGGAATACTGGGATGCATGATTTACCCAGGGGGCCCATTGAATCAGGGCACATATTAGGTGGATTCTAGGTCGGTATGTTATAGAATGGTTAAAAAACAAGAATGGTTATTATGTCTTCAACATCCAATGTAAAAATTGTAATATAGTGATTCAAATAAATTGGATCATTTCCCTTGTATACTCCATATACTATACTATTTCGTTTAACCAAGAAATTTTTTTGTATCCCATAATATCTTTCATTTATGTTTATAAATTTCTTTACGAAGGACAGAGTGAATAGTGGTATATTTAATAATAAATAATGATACAAAAGGGGGAATTGTTTTAATTATACATACCCTAATTCACCTTATATCATGACATATAACCCACTATTTCAATTATTCAACCCTAGTTTTATTTGAATGTTTTTTACTAGAGGATAAAAATACAAAAGAGTAGGAATTGGATTGTTTTCATAGTAATTTTTTCATATAATAGATATGAAATGATGATAATGAGGAAATGAAATAGGGAATTCCTAATGAGGTGGAATTAAATTACATGAAGTAGAACAAAAAGGTGAATATATTGGGAGAATAAGAAGTAATTGAATCCATTGAATTAATTTCATCAAATCTAAAATGGGGAAATGAATGTATAGTTTGAATCTTCAACACACATTCATTCACAATTGAAACTATAGAAACCATGTAGAAAAGTGTCCCATAATGATTCATGATGATTTTAATGATGATGAAATTCCCATGAATATGTATTTGGAAAATGTAAAAGAGAGGTGAATCACTAAGTGTAACTTATTCAAAAAGAATAAACATATTTAACCAGAATATAATTTCTCAAAAATAATTTTTTGTAGAATATATTGAAGACTAGAAATACCATAAATAAAATGTTATTGTGGCTATTATGGGAAATTAAATGACAAGGAAATATAGAGACACTGGGAAATTTGAAGTGAAAGTAATAGCTGACTAAAAATTAAATCTTGAGTCCACACATGAAGTGATATATATTTTTGGATCAAAAATGAAGAAAGGTAATATAAGTGTTCATGATTCCAATATCTACATGCACCAGTAAGAAGAGGAGAAGTCCAATATAAAGGAGGAAATTGAAATGATTATTTCTCTAAATAAAAAAAGCTCACACAAGGTTATTGAATATAAGTTCAAAGTTGTATAATTGTCCAAGGATATCAATAAGCTAACCTAGATAGTGAAATATTGGGTCCCATATTTAGAAGTGCTCAAGGAAGAAGTTATTTTTCTATGGTGAATGATAGAAGATAATGAAGGATTATTTAATCATGTTATGAAATTTGGGGAGAATATCAAGAGGGAAATAGAAAAGGTGAATGTGGGGCACAAAAGTCCAACTAAAAAGGTAAAGGAATTTTAACATAAAAAAATTCACATCTGAATGATATGGTTAGTTTGGTGCTTTATTGTAAAAACAATAAAATTAAAGATATATTCTGTCCACAATTAATCAAAATGATGTTAATGATTTATTTGTCTATGATATTGAATTTTTAGAAAACAAAAGGGAAAACATCCTTAATAATGATGCCTAAAAATGACACAAAAATTAGGTGTTATTAACATATAATGATAGGAAATTCAAAAAAATAATGTTCTATAGCCATGAAGTACAAATTGAAATAAGAGAAAATAATATAGGAAAAATAGATTTCAATATTCTATGCATGTTTTGATTGTCATAATATTTATTAAAGGATTAGGATCCATGAAAATATATTTCTTTTGGAAAAATTAGAGGAGTATACTAATTTAGATCCAAAGTGGTTGTACACAACTGATCCAAGAATCATAAAATGACTAGAAAAAATGAAATCATTTTTCCTTTACACGAGGTAAATTGGGTCCATCATACTCTGAATAAGATAATGCATGCTTGTCTACATTATTTTTGTTTAATGAACATTTATAACAAAGAAAATATTTGAGATTATAGTGATTGTGGTGATTTAATTTAATGTATTAGATTGTATTAGTGTTTGGATACTTGGTGGTGGTTGACCATCCCACATGATGATAAATACAAGTCTTTTAAATTTTATTAATAATAAAAAAAGGGTTTCATAAGATTTAAAAATGATGATGGCCAATAGATTATTGGATCTATGAAATGTAAATTTAGAGGGATAAATATGAGATGTATTGATGTATTGGTCGAATAAGGTCTTAGTCACAACATGTTTTTCATTAGTTAACTATGTTACTAAATGAATAAAGTAATTTTTACCAATAAGTCATGTATCATTAAGAAAATCGATATTTTTATTTTAATATAGTTAAATAGAACAATGGGGAATCAATACATTATCAATAGAGACAAAGATATATGATTTTTATCCGAGCATAAAGAAAACAAGTTTTTCCATAAAAACATAGCCCTTTTTTTGTAACCCCATTAAGGTATCTAGTGAAATTTGATGCAACCCAAGATCTCCATTATTTATTGTGTGATCCTACACAGATTTTTGATTTTTGGAAACAAGGTATGATCACTCAAATTATGCACAAGGAAAAATAAAAAAGTTAAAAAATTGTTATTAAATGAGTTCCTATTTTTGTTCACAGATCTATCTCATTAAATTTTATTGATAGTAAGAGTTAGAATATTCATTTGATTCATAATTATAGTAAGATGTCTTTGTTAATGGTATCACACACAAGTCCATGGTATTTAGATACCTAAAAAATATCATAGGGAAGTTGGAAAGATGATTCGATAGAGAAACATAATTTTTTAAACTAATAATTCCATTGAATTTACTAATATAAACGTTAAAGAATATCTCAAAAAACATGTGATAAGGGAAAAAGTTTTAACAGTGAGAATTTCACAAGGAAAATGGTCTGGTTTAGGGGTAAAATATAGATCTTGAAAAAATTTATAGAATTATACTCATTGAAGGTGTAATACCAAATATGTTTTATAAGGAAGAAGTATTGACATTATTATATAACTAGAATAGAGTTTTTTAGTAACTAATAGAAGAAAATATTTTCTAAAAGATTTGGTATGGAAATAACATGCGACTGAAATACTTTTATGTATTTGAAAAAAAAATAATAAATTATAAATAAAAAGAAACATAAGAAATTTGAATTCCATTTAAATGAAATTGAATTTATAAGAAACAAAAGAAAAATCAATAAATAAAAATAAATTATTATGTTCTTAAGATAGGATATACAGAGAAATTATATTTTTGTGGAATAAAATGAGAATAATCATCAAATAAACAAGGACAAATTTTTTGATGAATGTGATAAAGAGGTATGTATAATAGGGAATGTTCACGTAGAAAAATATTATTTAAATGAAAATAGTGATGATAAGAATGATGAATTTAGAATAATATCTTCATTTAAGATTAATATATGAGTTGAAATTGATAATTATAATATCATTAGTGATCAAGAAATTCCATTACAGATGATGTGAATATTGTCTCTATAGATTACATACTTCTTTTCAGGGGTATAGATTAATTATTTTTAATAAGCTAGTAGATATTAGAATTGGGTTTATTCGATGAAAGAATAGCTTGACCCAATTAAGAAGAATCAGAGTGGGATATTATTTCAAGGATGAGAGAGAGTAATTAAATCAAAAAATGGACCTTCTATAATAATATATATGATGATTAAATAATGATTGAAAATAATTTTTAACTTCTGTTAAATTTGAACTCCAAGTCAGATTGTCTCAATTTTGGTTAAACATTTACACTTATTTCATGGCTAGATACAGTTTGACTATCCTTGTCTATCAATATATAATGGTAATTCAATGTTTTTCAGATGAATGTCAAGTCATAATAACTGAATGGGGTTTAAGTGAATGAGAAATAAATTGACCTTATTGATGGTGTACTCATTAGTGAAGATGGGAAAAAAATCTCAACTAAAGAGGGATTGTATGGATTGATTTAGGAAAAAATATCATGACATTAACAACCTAATTTTTACATTAAAAATATTTGTTTCCAATGTGGTGGAGTTGATTAAAATATCTAACTCAACAGTGAGAATAATCAAAGGATGTTGGTTCTAATGTTTGTCAATGACATAATATTTGGTAGAGTAGATAAAGGCAGATGAAATTTTTTTTAGCGTACATGATGTGTGAGTTTGAATTGTGGATGATTTGGGAGAAAATAATTTTCTTTGGTCTAGAGGTCATATAAGGAAGGAATGAAATAATTATTTCTCAATAATAATATTCCATCGGTGTTCCTAGAATATTTTCAATAGAGTATTCCAAGGGGATGATTAATCGAGGTTATACCTGGAAGAAATTTTCAAGGGGTTATGATGGTATTTTGTTTAATATAATAGAATATAGGCTCTTCAATAGAATACTTTGATACATAAAAATTACATATTAAAATATTTTTTCCACATTCCAGGTGACATAATATCAATGTAATCCCATGGAATTCAAATTTATTTTGGTTAACAGAATAATATGACATATCAGAGGAATAATGTATTTCAGTTTAATGTACATCAAAATATATCAAAAAATAGTTATTGGGATATATAGACACAATCTAATCCTTTTAAGAGGATGACATGAAGTCAATAATTTATAGGGTATTGTATCATGGAGTATTTTTTATTTATTTTCCTTAAGATATATAATGAAAAAAATTATTTCAAATCTATATAATTATAATATATATTGTTGATTCAATACCACATGAAATTACCATAGATGAAACAATATCATTATGACCTAGGATTTGAAGTGATGTATAGGATTTGATTAAATTTATATAACATATATTTTATAAAGAGTAGGAAGAATATTTTACATCACTCAATGATAATAAAATTTAAAATAAAATATCATTTTATCAAGGTGAAAATTGATATGGTTTTGTTAAGTTAGAGTATGTTCCTACAAAACATCAGGTCACAAAAATTCACATAAATTCCTTAACCTTGGAGGTATTTGAATGACATCGACTAGGTCATAGACCATTGTTTACCCCCAACACATAAGAGGTGTGGATGGTGAATCCCACATTCCCAATTGAATTTTTTGAGTTTACCCCAAGGGATGATCTATGTTCTTTCTCTATTACTAAATATAGAGGAGTTACCTTTAGGGTCATTGAGAATGGTGGGAATTGATGAATGTCTAAAAGTTAATGAATATTGGAGGATATTATATGATGAATTAGGGGAGAACAAATGTAAGGGGAGTTTTGTTGATCACGGTGATGCCAAAGTTATATGGTCATCGAAAACATATCATTAAAGAAAGTTTTATGGGTTTGGGATGTAGCTAGTTACAAAATGTTTTTAAATAAGTGTTGTTCTTCAGAGCCATATTCCTTTTAATAAATTTAAATAGTCTATATTGATTTATAATAATAATTGGTATTTTATATAATATTTAACTTATTTGAATGATGTTTCATCTATTTTTATTTAGAATGATGTGTTTCATTAATGAAATTTCATGTTACTACTGTTTTTCTTGTCTATCAGGACTCATGTGGGATATGATAATATATTTAGTAATTTATTTATTAAAATAAATTTTCATAGAGAGATCTTAGGATGGATAAATTTTATAAGATGAATTAAAAATAAATGTTTATAAAGTGGTTTTGAGGATGTGTTAATTAACCAAAAGTTGAAGTTTATTAGAAAAAATACTTCCTAATGATGTTTTGGTGTTCTTTTCCAAATCATATTGAAAATTTCTCTTTGAATGTGTTTGGAGGTACTTGGAATGTGTGAAATGAAGGTGTATTCATTTCCAAGTGTTGGAAACATTTTGGAGCCTAAATGTTTTTTGGTTCAATTTTTTATTGGAAAATGGATATTTTTTATGAATTAGAGTGCATTAATAAAGGGATTGGGTAAATAGACTTTGTGGTCTTGTGATTAGAATCATGAAGAATGTTCATTCATAGAAGATTATGAGATTAATGAATGTGGACTACATAGTATGTCTATGGAGCCCAAGAGGAAGTAATATATCAAAAGATGTAATGAAGTTCACGGTTGTAAGGAAGAAGTATTTATACAATCATTTGATGGAGAATCATTGTAGACCATAAAATAGAGTTTTTAGAATATGATGTTGGTCCAGGAATCATGAGGTTGGGTTCACTTCGTGAGGTGTAGTGATGATGAATATGTGTTTATGTGAAGGGATAAAACTTAATTTATTATTTATATACGTTTTTAGAGATATTTTTCAATATATAGGACCTCTATTCCGTTAATTTATTAGAGGAAAAATTTCATTATAGATCATCATCATCGGAGGAATTATTATAATTCTAAAATGATTCCTACATAGTGGAAGTTTTCTGATGGGATTTTTTTAGATGCATATTCCATAAATTTGGAGGTTATGGTGAATAGTTGTTGTTTATTAAGACTAAGTGCATAGAGATTCTTGAGTGTTAATGGATGTGTAATATGTGATGGGGGGTTCCCATTTGTGAGGTTTGAGTACAAGGTGAGTGCATTCCATGGAGTAGAGTTCGTGATTATGATGTTTGAGTTTATAGTGAATGGTTTTAAACAAACACATGTTAAGTGATGAAAATTTATTTAAGAATAAGTAGTTTTCCTTGATGTCATGTATGTATTAGAAGGGACTTAATCTCATGGAGGAAAATTTAGATTTTTGAGGAACTCTAATATTTTTTAACCCAATCTAAACTAATTTATAATAATATATGAACATTTTAAAGGATTAGTGTATTAAATTTATTGGAGACAATAGTGATCAATTAAATTTGAATGGTTATAAAATGAGAAGGCTAGTATTTCCCCTGTGATCCTTTTAATAGAAATTTGATTTAAATATTCTTGTACATTGGTGGATTCTCATTGTATTCACTTTGTATTATGTTAGTTTGGGTGAACCATGTGAGATATATGTTTCCATTTCTAGATTTTATTTGATTTTATATATTTCTACTATAATGAGAGAGATAAAAGTGTTTTATTTAACAACGAAACAATATCCAAAAGGGTAAATTGCTTTTATTCTATATACCATGATTCACCTCCCCATTAAGGATATCTTACCTAGTGGGGCCAACAATTTCCCAATTGATGATTCATCAGATATGCATCAGATTGGGATACATAAGAATTATCTATTTACCTACCTCATACTAGATCCTTAGTTGAATATCAATCTCATCTGAAACATAGAATTATAGGTAAGAATTTATATGTTTATATCAATTAAACCTCATCATATAAATGTTGGTGAAAATAAAGATTCTATTTACATAATTGTTTACCTTCATATCACAAACCACCACCCCATTAGGAAACTCTATTGGGATTGTAGTGAGGGAAAGAGTAACCCTAAGGACCTGCCTCTAATTAACAATGAATGGATTACTATACCAAATGGTATTAACATTAAAATAAAACACACTACCATCATGAATCACTAGAAAATAAGATAATTACCTCTAATCAAATTCACATTATAAATAATGGTTGTATCCAACAACAACAAAATTTTCATGAAAATGTTAGAAAATATAGGTGCCTAAAAAATTTAAAAAATATTTTTCTATAGAACCATTAAAAAACCCCAATATCCAAGGTAGTAATATCGATATACATCTCCAAATACATCATAGATTTATGTACACCATATATATATATATATATCTGTGTGAGAATATATGTATACTTAGTATGATCCTCCTCTGATCATGGTACAAAACCATGAATAAATCACATCAATTTCCTAATGAATAAATAAAAGTAATAACCTACAGTAATAGTCGGTGTATTACCACCAAAACAAAAAAAGGATCAAAGTAATTCATAACAACCATGTATAGTAATACAATAACCAATAATATAAAAAAGTATACCCCACAAAACATACCATCTATTTTTAACTCTTACTCCTCAATGAGAAACACCATATATATCCCAAACCATCCTTATAATGATTACCATATATACATATCACAAATCGTCATCAGACCAAATAATAACATATAATTGGTCACATGATATAAATCCACATAAAAATATATATAAATGTTTCAACATAGACGGTTATCATGAACATGATGGTAATAAACCTCATGAACTCCTCCCACCACAAATAACCCTTTAACACATTATAATCCCATCCACATCACTTGATAACAAAATTTGAATTATTCAAATTATATACCATGCATAAAAACCTCTAGAAGGTAGGGTAGGAAAAAAAGAGTAGTTAGCTATCTGTTTCCGTTCTAACATATATTTTTGAGGGATACACATGGAACAAAAGACATTTGGGTATTAGTAAGGTTATCATACTCAGGTGGGGTGCGTAAAAATCAAATGGGAAACATAATATATTTATATATATCATAGAAAAATACACAATCCTAACCAAAAATTATTTACCAAACCGTGCCATTAAAATAAATAACTACTACCATATATTCACTGTCCCTCAATATAAATATTTGCAACCTTCACTAATCCAAATGAACACTTATTTCCATACAAAACCTCTACAAAAAAACATTGTTTTCCTTTCCCATTATATTTATCAATTTCATGATTTTCTATAACCTGTCACTTTTTGTTCATTATTTTATTTATTATCTTATCTAATGACAAACCATTAACATTACAAAAACCCAGATTCCATATAAAGTTTACATGAATTTACATCTCAAATAGGTTATTATAGAGACTCCCATTTATATCTATCTCATACCAAGTACCATATTATTTTTTCCAAGTCATGTTCCATGGTTCTAGGTCTTTATAATTATAATTTTACCCGAGTGCACCTAGGATTATATCATAGGAATTGTAGGTGTATTACATGATTATTTAGACATTGTTGTTTTCTTATAAACAATTCATTTTTTTAGTAAAACATTATCTTTGGTTAATATTATTAAATCCTCACATACTATAGTTATATTTATTCAAATTTAATTTTATAATTAATTATTGAGTTTCGCCTATTTATTACAACTTATATTAGAATTATAATATTTTCATTTCCATACCTATTCTATAATTAAATTATATATCTAGAAGTTTATGTTTGTTTACTTAGTTTTCATAAATTTGGGATTTTTAGACATCTTTTATGGTCAATTTTAAAAAGGACTATTTAATGTAAGGTCATGAATATTTCATTAAATCATATTATGGGTTTAAAAAATGAGTTTCTATACAATCTAATAAATCATATATAAAAGGATAAAAGATATCTTCCACTAGTATTTGAATCTAGGATTTGTGGTTTTGAAAAAAAGTAAATGAATAGACTATTGGTGGTACCCTTCCAGGATATTGTGCTAATAGACTACATAGAATAGTTAGTGCCTATATATCATGTTTCCCATTACTGGACCATATATAGTTTGGAGTTCACTCATGGAGTTAGCTTGTTTGGGAGATGGGGAGTGTCCTTGAGGACATATAGAGAAACTGTTGGTCATTTTGAATTTTATTTTGTATCAGTGATACGTTATACTTATCATCCTATAATGTATTATATTTTATTTTTAATGGTAGTAACCCAGGACAGATAGGCTACTTGGAGTCATTGAGGAGAATTATTAATTTTTTATTTACTAATTCATAATCTTTGCAATTTAACATTTTAAATTTGATACGGTTCACAATCCAAAAGATAATATATTCCAATATAAAATCGTGTGTTGTTTTAAAAATATTGAGAGTAGAACAAATTGATTTTCAAAATAAGATATGAAATCCTAATCTTTTTCTGCTTTGGATAGACACCCCAACATAGATTATTCACTATCAAACAAGTGATTACATCCTTAGACAATTATTGTCTAATAAATATAGTGTCCAAATGTGTTCCTCAACTTCTAGATGTAACTGTATGATTATACCACTACTATTACAAATTAAAATATTTTCCACACTTAGATCACCAGATTAAAGTATTATTATCCTCTTTAGAGTATATCCAAATATGGAAATATCTTCAACAATATTGATGAAATTCTTCCTCATTGGGCCTACAGGATCATGTTTTGACATGTTTTTTATTCATGATATTAAAAAACCCCTTGTAGTTGGTCATTTGATCTTGAAAAATTTCTCAAATAATGAATTATATGTTTATATTAACATTTAAACTCTATGGTATGTCTCCTTTTAGGGACTCCTATATTTGGATCAACTTAATGTCAACTCGATAATGGTTGAATCGATCTCTCTTTTAACTTTGTGAGTTCTATCAATGATCAACAATAGTCTTTGATACCCACATGATCACATTTACAATATTTTTCTCTTCTAATTAATACTTTTCGAAAACATAACACGTTCAATATTTCTATATTTGAGTCATGGAAATGCCAAAATATTCTACAGTAGTATCATCTATTTAAAATTGTTCATCTTATTTCTGATTTTTTTTTCATATTTAAACTCCTCAAAATTCTTATTGAAATAATTATTTTCATATTCTAAATACCCAAGATTCATTCTACAATTCACATGTAATTTAAAAATCAATGAACCTTGAAATTACTAAAATCATTATTCATAAATAGAATCTTTTATTTTCATGCCTAAATGAAAATGGTTACCTATCATAATTAGTTACACAATAATGAGAATTGTAGTTATGAATTAATTACATTGAAATCAAGAATATTATTACCAATCGACTACAAGACTAAAATAGATTTTCCAATTCCTAAAATATATTAAATCTTCTACGATATAATATTCTGAAAAATTTATGCCCCTTAGGTAACCTCACTCTTCTAAACTATACTACCCTTGTTCAGGCTAAGTTACCCACACACAGATTTACCAGATATACTTATAAAGATTCATTTACCCCACTCATACCCTCATACAAATTTCCAGATACCCTTAAATAGATTTTTTTAGTCCACAATTATCCTTAAATAGGTATATTGATACCTTTATGAAGCTTTCCATGTATGTTGGATACTATTATGCAATCTTATTGTAGTTATATATAGTTGTATACTACCCTTAAATGGGCATATATTCCCTTACAATACTATAAAAATAACCATACTTGAGCTTCAATTACCTTTACCGAAGATCTTATGCACCATTATGAAATTCATATGAACTCATAGATACCAATTAAAAATTTGTGAATGAACTTATAAAACTCCATTTCCTCTTTCATATACCCATACAAAAGTAATGACATACCTTCACATACTCTGGGTACCCTTATGAAGGAAATTTATTTCCATTGAGTAACCTATATAAAGGAATACACACATCTCCAATGATATAAATTTTTACTCAAAATTGTTAGGTCCTTTTCAAATACATTAGTTTTATACCCAAGGGATTTCATATTTCATCAAATGATGTAGAAAATATCTTTATATCCACCAACACCTACCTTATGTTTCCTTGATGATAAACACATCTATCATCATATTGATATTTCCAAATTATTTTAAATTTCACCCTTATATCTCAATAACTGGTATCCTCATAGTTCCATTGGATAATATTGAATTCTTTAGAATAATTCCATAATAATAAAAAATAACACATATTGAACCATTTTCAATAAATTCAATACTTATTTGGGGGAAAAAATATCCCCCATTATTTTTTTGGAAATACCAATCATCAATATTAATACTTGTTCTTGGATGATTTTCTCTTTCTCCCCATAACATACATTAAAATGAAATGAGTAATGTGATGGACTTGTGAGAACATTATTTCCTTTTTAATTCAATCTTTTAAACTTAGAACATTTTCTAAGATAAAGATGATACTATAATATTATCTTTAAAAATAGCCTCTAGTTGGTATATACTATGTTTGTGTTGGATGCCCTATTATAAAAAACATGATAGATACAACCGTACTTTCCCAAAATATACATAGAATTCCGTGAAAGTGACATCATGATCAGAAATTATCAATTATCAAGGTATGAGAAGATAAGATAATAAATACAAGATCCGATAAACACTTTGAAAAATACATTATAATGTTGACATGACCATTAATAACACCCCCTTTGTATTATATGATCATAAAATAAAAACTCAACATAATAAATATTATTAATATGAACTAGAATGATGGATTTTAGTGTTACTAGAACACCTAAAACTCCATTATCACTAATATATATAAAATATTCTAGAATAATATGAAATTTTTTTTGGCAGCCTCCTCTCTCAATTTGACTACCCTTAAGGGATGTACCCCTCCATTTAATGAGTGATATAATAAACCATGAAACAAATTCTATTTATGAAATCCATCTCTATCATCCTAAGAAATCTCATTCAATTGCTGATATTTCTATTCGAAAAAAACATAAAATGAAAGGATATAAGTGGAAAACTCTAATTATTTTAGAAGATACTTTCTTGGTGATATCATTCTCTAATCCTTAATTTCATATTTTTTATTTTTCACTTTGGTGTTTTGATTCTTTATTCCAAATAACATTCATGGATTATGAATTTATTTTCATCCCATGAATTTATTAAACATGTTGATTTGTTTTCTCTATCATTTTCCTCTTAATGAATTTTATTTGACCACATTGGAAGAAAATTTCTTTGATTGAAAAAAGTTTCATTTTAGATTACATATTCCATTGTGGGATCAAATCCAAATTTTATTCCACCACATCATAGTTTTAATATCTTCTTTTTATCATCTAGAATTCTATTCTTTACCTTCGGGTGAGTTTTATGAATTTTTGGATGTTAGTTCATAATACACCTCTATTAAGACACATTTTGATTATCCAAAAAATTAATTATATATTTTTTGTTTAATAATACTCTTCCATGATATATAATCTCCTAGTAAGTCATAGGAGAGGAATGGATCTATATAACTTATTTACCATTCCATGCATTACTCAAATTTTAATACCTTTCCATACACCTGAGCTATGATCCAATGAAGCAAGTACCATTAGGGTCATACCTCATTTCATAATGATGGTGTTAATCCAAAAAAAATTGGGCTTATTGGTTTTGAAACATCTTATAAAGATATGACTAAATAGTCCCCAATAAAATCAATTTGATCATTGTTTATTTTTGGTACAATAATATTAGCATTTAATTTTATTTTTTGGTGTTAGTCCACTCAAAATGGTTCTATGTTTTCATATTATTCTCAATAAAATGAGTACCTATCAATTTCATATATGAATAATTATAAATATATAATTATCTACTTTATTTATGTTAGTTCTACAAATAAATGATTATAGACTTCTACTCATTCTTTATTGATATTTATACAAAATTATCCTAGCAATGCCCTTAAATTATATCACTTTAGACCATTATATTATCTCCCATTTTCATTTTGATATAATTCAATGATATATATTCACATGTCCATATTTTGTTACATGAATTAATCTTTTACTATCAATTATAAAAATTCATGCCTATTTTTCCATTGGTCATCTTTGAAATTTCATGAGAATTACATGGAATAAAAATTTAATGGTGTTGCCTCTTCTTCACTAGAATCAGATCACATTATTATATCCACAAGTGCGTCGAAATTTTTAAATCCTTTATCCACATGAATGTAAAAATCAATGATATCAATAGGTTTAGATATCATCTTATTTAAAGAAGACAATTTCATGGATAACTTCTTGTTATTCTAATATCATTAAAGGGAAGGATATTTTTTTCAATTCTAGATACGTTGAATGAAAGGGATGAATCAACATTATCATTTATACTCAGTATACTGTTCTTTTCAAAATATATGGAAACATTTCTATTAAGACTAAAGTTCTACTGATTTGTTATTTATTCCTTCCTTGTTCACTTTACCCTTTTCAAAAATTCATCAAATAAGTGCTATTATAAAAAATAGTATTTATCATATTCCATGTTTAAAACATATTTGATCATTATAGGTAACCTAACACCTTAATACTATTATAGTTTCCCAAGTCATATGAACTATTGATGTGGGGAAGGGGGGGGGGGGGTGAATCAGTTATCTATTTTGAAGAATGTTCCTTATTTCAAATACAACATTTGAATCTTTTTAAGGTTACCCATCCAATAAATATTATCTACCAATATCACTTCATGTATAATTTTAATAATAGAGAGAGTAGATAAAATTTATTTACATTTTTTGATTGGAAATAATAATCCTTGTTGCATTATTTAGACACCACAATATGGATTTTTCACTATTAAATAAGTGATTAAATCAGTAGAAAATATGAGTCTAATCATCACAGAGTTCCATTATGTTCCCCTATATCCAACACCAACTGTAAGATTCTCATATTTCTAGTAAAGTTGGGAATACTTCTCCTCTATGCATCAACAACTAGTATACTTATTCTCTCCTATATAGTCGATCCAAAAATTTTAAGATCAGTATCATTTTGGAAGATTGTCTTATTCCACGAGACAACATGTTCAAGTTTTCCCGTGTACAATTCTTCATGATATTCAATATCAACATTGAGTAGGTATATTGGCCGTTAATTATTTCACAGATCATGAATGATTTAATAGTCTAAATGTTAAAATACTTAGGTCTATCTCCTTTTGGGGACTATTTGATTTGGATCATCAAAATGTTCACTCAATACATGATGTATCAGTCTATCACATAAGTATTAGAGTTATCTCAAATATCATATATAATAGTTGATACCTATATAGTCATCATAATATTCAAAAAAGTATCATGAAAATATTTCTAAAAAATATCATCTGTAATAATTCTGTATTTTAATTATTGAAACCTCATGATCTTGGAAAATATTATCATATAATTGAAATTGAACAAATTATTACCAATTTATCTCATATTTAAACTCATTAGAATAATCATTGAAAAATAATTTTAATCACCTAAAGACTCTAGCATCATTTCATCATTATTGTGATATTTAAATGTGTATAAAATCATAAATTCCAAAAATATAACATCATCAATAGTTACCAATATTTTATTTTGTAGAGGTAAATATTTATCTCACACAATTATTCTCATTAAATTCAACTGTGTGGTTCACAATTAGTTACCTTGAAATCAACTATGTTATTTTTAACCATCTATTTTACTGAAATCAGTATATCAAATAATTTTTTTTTATTTTTCATGTTCCATAGTACAATAATTATTCAAAACATTATGACCCTTATATATCCTCACTCATTTATGATGTAAAAACCAAATTCTTATCCAGAAACCCTTATACGAGTTTCAAAGATGCCCATACATATGAATCTTTTTAGCACCCAACCATTTACCATGTCAAAAAATACACTTATGAAGGCTATTTTACTCTACAACAACCCTTACACATATCTCTAGATTTATTTAATCTAGTTTGCAGATGTTTTTTCTATAGTAATGAATGATTCAGGTATCTATATGTGTCTTAAGAACACTATTACATGGGATTTTGTACACATAATCAACTATAAAAAGCCCTTACATGAGAATCAATTATCTTTACACAATTTAACATATACCATTACACAATAGATAAGAACTAATTTCTCACCCTGAACAAGGAATGAATACCCACATGAAACTCCATATCCTCTATAATATATTATTTATTATGTAATGACATACATTTACACAATCTGGGAAACCTTATGTGGGTAAATACCTACCTTTACACTTCTTATAGAAAGGTGGGATGACATTTACGTATCTAAATTTCTTTTCTAAAAAAAGACTTGGTCCTTCTAAAAAACCTCAGGACCAATCCCATGGCTTTATATATTTAATTAAATAATTTTTATAGTATCTCCACATCCCCTCACATTATCATATTGTTTCTTTGACGATCATCACATTAATAATGATATATATTTATATATTTTTAAACTACACCATTAATGTTTCTCAAGCTATAGCCTTATTGTTTCATTGTATGAAAAACTATATCTTAAAATAATCCTCCAAGATTCATGAACAACACATATTGAACCACTGTCATGAAATGAATTACATGGGTAGAAAACCAGGATTATATACATATTGTTATCCAGATATCTATTTTGATTTATTTGCAATTTTTTTATTTATTATTATAAAACTAATTATCTGATTTGAATGAGATTCCAAACTTTGGATGAACCATGTAAAAATATCTTTACAATTCCATTAAATGTTTAATATTATTTATTAAAGATAAATCAATCCATTTGTAAATGTTTTGATGTCTTGAAATTAGTTTCTAGCACTTGGGAATTGGGAACACCCTTCAGACCCTACCATGGGCCGATTTAGGTGTCCATTTGATGTGGGGAGGTTGGTTTATGATAAAAATGATTCAAACATAATGAAATATAAATTTGAAAAAATTCACAAATAAAATGCTTCATAAATCAAAAAATGGATTAATGAATCCAATGTCTATTATGTAAATCCAAAAGTACTCTTATAATGAAAAGGAAAAACAAATCGTAAATAATCTAATGATTATTATTGAATAATACATCACTACTAGAAAATAGAATCTCACAAAGGTGAAGGCTCATTCAATATAGATAATTATTCTTATAAAATATCCTAAATCTGAATAAAATGATACTCTTATGAAACCTAGAGAATGAATCATTATGTTAATTAATTTGAAAAACTTCACAATTAAGTGGGTAAATTCCAGAATTAAATAAAAATTAGCCAAAACCCCAAAAATATATTTACATTAAAAATTACATATTTTCTTCAGAAAATTAATAATAACTTATTAAACCACATAATAACTTTAGAACATAAATTTAAATTCACAAAACCCCTAAAATACATATAAAATTTCTATAAACATCCAAGACTCCTCATCACATAAGAAATAAAAAAAGAAGACTTTTTGGAAATCTCGATCCCTTAAACATGATCATAGTGTTACAGGAGAGATCATATATACAAATGTGGATCATTATATTTTAAAACATCAAATATCAATAATATCCTAATAAACCAACACTACTAGTGAATGTGAATGAATTCACCTATAGGACATCACCAGTCTCTTTTATAATAATGAGTGGGAATGGTAAATATTAATATAACAATATATAACTCTAACATTAGATAGTGGGAATGTTATGACAGTAATCCTTAATGTAAACATTTCTTTAAATATTTCAAAATCAATAGATTGACACATATCTGATGTAGATTAGTAGAAAAATCAATGACATCACCTAAAAGAATAATTCTATATATCTATCATATGAATAAACCCTTATAATATTCCATGAAATTATTTTATCCTTATCCACGAGTTTCCACATTTTAGGATCATTAAATTATGTTAATAACTTAATGTTAGTTTTGGGATTATTTAGTTCAATAAGTCCGCATAATATGAATATCAATATTAGTATTAATAGCAATACCCATATCTCATAATATTTTCCAAATTACGATAAATTATTTAAATTTTCACATAATATTATCCATCCATCTTACATTTTATTTTAGTTTTATTAAAGGGTTTCATCACATTTATTAGTAGGATTGATATCATGATGCTTCATTGTCATCCTAAAAATCTTTTGTCGACTAGTAATAATCATAAATTGATAAAGGGACAATAAATTTATAATTATGTTCAAAATTAAATTTAAATACCAATAATAATCAATATTTCATCATTAACACTCCATGTATAAATAAGAAATTTATACAACACACTAAAAAATCAAATAATTTCTAGATTTTAGAAGGTATGTATTTTTGGTTACCGGGGATGGGGTGAAAATTTAATTTTTAGGGTATTTGGGATATAGTAATGGTTATATTAATAGTTTGAAAACCCATGATTGCCAAAAGTATTTTGTTAGAGAATCCTATAGTGGAATCAAAAATTTATGTTCAAACATAGACTCCCTGTGAGCTAATTCTAAATCTTGTTTTTTTGATATAGTAAGGGTATCATGGTGGGATACATGGTTAGATTAACCCTGAAGATAAATATACTTATCTGTATTGTAAAATCATTTTTTTTGTTAATCCTATATTTTACTCCACAAATTCTAATTATCATACCTCTCTGATTTTCAGAAATTATAAGGTTCCATGGAAGTAATTTTGGTGATTCTCTAGTAATGAACAATAATATTATTTTAATAACTAGTGAACTCAATATAGAATCAGTGGATAATGTTCACTGACTTCCATATATTCTTAGACATATATATATATATATATATATATTTAGTTCTATTGTAACACCCCGACCCCAGTTACCCAGAGTCGATGCATTATTTTAATACATTGGCATGATTACAAGGAATCAAGTCTCAAAGGACTGATCAGTTTAGCAATCTTGGAAAAAAGATTACATATAAGAATTGTAAAGACCCGTAAATTTCAAGGAAATTTTTTTTTCTTAATTTTCTTTGGAATTTTACAAGAATGCAGTTTCTGACGGCACCTGATTCCGAGGCCCGGTGTGCCCGGAATCATTTTCCGAAGTTTAGCTCGGGTACGTTCAGTGAACGGACGAGCGGGTTTTTCTATCTTTTGAACTGGTGCCCGGAATCGAATTCTGAGGGCACCGATGAAATCAAAGCGCCGGTATTCTCTTAGAAATGCCAATTCCGGAATTGCGTTTGCTCGGGTGTGGTTTTTAATTTTCGGGCTTAAAGTTAAGAAATAAAATAATTTTGCGACAACTTTATTTTATTTCACTTAAGCCACTTGGAAGCCACTTGAAGCCACTTAAAGGCAGCTTGAACTGAGTTGAACTGGATAGGATGCTATCCAGAAATATCCTACCCCCTTGGTAGGATATTTGTGAGGTGGGGCCCGCACGAGCCCCGCCGTTTCATTCCGCTAAGAAACGCACCCGTGAAAACCCGTCTTAATGAAAGTCAACCGACGGGTTTTCTAAATTCTTAACAGACCATTTAATTGGGCGGTTTATTTCTTGAATTAAATGGGTCGTTTCTTTCGTTGAATTAATTCAACGAATTGATGGATCGTTACTTAACCAGTTTTTCAAACTCGTTGGCGTAATAATAAAATAAGGCCAACGCTTAACCTCTGGTTATTTGCGCTTGAGAAGATTTGAGAGAACCCTCGTAACTTCTTCTCCCTCGCGAAAAAAGCGAAGAACGCGAAGAACGCCGAACCCGGAAATCGACGACGCCTTCGCCCGAGACGTTCTTCCGATCTCCGATCTCCGATCTCCGATCACCGACCATTTGAGGTGAGTGATTTCGGATTTCCGCTCAAGGTTCTTTTCTTTTGGTTTTAAACACAGATTTAATTAATTATAATTTAAATCTATTGTTCTTGGTTCGTTGAGTTCGCCAACTCAACGCCGGTTTCCGCGACGACGCAACGCCTCCCCGCGACGACGCGACGATCCCTGTCTTCCGCGACGATCCTTTCCGCGAGGAACACCCGCGCGCGACGATCGACGAGGTAGGGATTTATTTTGGAAAATTACCCCCTTTTTAATTTTTTCCCGTGAACGTTCTTTGAAAATTAAAAAGTCGGTTTCAAATGAACAATTTTATTTTAATTAAAATTGTCGGTTCATGTGTTGAACAATTTCTCCCGGTTGTTTATCTCTAACGCGGAGGGTGCGGGCCAAACGAACACGGCCCGACGACCCTCCGCCGTCCTTCGTTTTGTGCGGATTTGACGGTCGACAACGGAACGTACCGCAGCAGACGTTAGACGATCCCACAATAAAGAACGGATCCCGGGAGGAGCAACGGCGTATACGGGAAGGAAAACGGGCCACCGGAGCGACGCCGGCGGCCCGCGGAAGTTGCGGGCGGCGCGGGTCACCGGCGCGGCGGCGCCGGCTGCCGGACGAGTCCGCCGCGGCTGAAGCCGCGGCGGCGGCGGCCAATGGACCCGCGGCCACGCGGGTCCGGTTCGTCCAGGCGGGAAGCGGCTCAGCCGCGTCTGTGTTTCGCCAGCGCGGCCCGCACGCGGGGTGCAGTTTTCCTCAGGCCGCGGGTCAGCGCCCGCGGCTTCCACACGCACCGCACGGCCGAGCCGAGCCAGACCGGCCCTGGCCGGGCTGGGCCGGGCCAACCGGGTCGGACCCGGGTCGGGCCGACCCAGGGGGGGTCGGGCCGGGTCGGCCCGGGCCCGTACCCCCCATCTTCGGACGTTTTCGTTCAAACGCCCGTATCTTGAGCTTCGTGCCTCCAAACGACTCTCCGTCAGCGGCAACACGATCCTTGGATCGAGACGGTCGTTTCTGTATATCGCACTCAAGGTTTCGGAATACTTTGAGTTCGGCCGGGTTGGTTCGTACACGAGACCAACCGGGCCCCCGGGAGCGGAAACGCTCATATCTTGAGCTACGGACGTCCGATTGACGTGCCGTCACCTTTGTTGAGTTCCTCTAAGTGAGACAGATCTTTTTGCATACTCCGCCCGAGGTTTGGACGCAGGTGGAGTGCGGTCGGGTTGGTTTTGCCTTAAAAACTAACCGGGCCCCTGGGACGAAAATGCCAATATCTCTCAGACCGGGCGTCCGATTGACGCACCGTCTGCGACGTTGAGTTACTGTTGACGATACAGAACTTTTGGATACATCAACATCGGAATTCGTGTCAATTGATGTATCAGCCTCTCGGCTCGTGGAGCGGACCCTCCCGAACGAGCTTGCTGTGTGCGGGAACCCTAGTGCTGGCTGCGACTGCTACTTCGACAATGACGACTGTGCAGAGATCCTCAGTGGACTGCGGCGACGACTATGCAGAGATCCTCCGTGGACTCCGACGACGACCGTGCAGAGATCCTTAGTGGACTGCGGCGACGACTGTGCAGAGATCCTCAACGGACTACGACGACTCCTGCACTCAGCGATCCTACGTGGATCAGTGCTGCAGGTCCTGTGTGGGCCCAATCCTGTGTGGGTCCGATCCTGCGTGGGTCAGCGCTCAGCGGTTCTGTGTGAGCCAGCGCCTACAGGTCCTGCGTGGGCCCGGTCCTGTGTGGGCCCGATCCTGTGTGGGTCTTCTCTCAGCGGTTCTGTGTGAGCCAACTCCTACAGGTCCTGTGTGGGCCCGATCCTGTGTGGGTCACTGCAAGGTTAGTATCTATCGATCCTTCGTGGGTCCGACGACTTAGATGGTTCAATGATCATCTTTTCGTCATCCGAAGAAGTATACCTGTGTGAGCTGAATCTTGTGTTACTCTCCTTTGTGGATTGTGTTGAGCTATCCTGTGTGGATTCACTGTTTACTCTCCTTTGTGGATTGTGTTGTTCTATCCTGCGTGGGTATGCGTTTTGCTTTCCTGTGTGGACTGGGTTGTGCTAGGGCTCGGACGTTGGAGCCGATCGGGGAATTGATGACTTAGATATATGTATGGGCATATACCTAAGCCGTGTCAGATTTTACTTCGTGATTTCATCTCTTCTTTGTGACTTATCCTTTGTGGATTTCGGGAGACCTTCGGGGGTCTCGGGGTCCCTACTGAGTAGCTTATACTCACCCCTTCACGGGCTATGCCCGCACTTCGTGGTGTTGGTTGCAGACGACGGACAGCGCTGATCGTGGAGGAGGCGTGCGGAGCAGGACAGTACCTGGAGGTGGACCACTGGGCGGGACGTACTCGGAGCGGTTAGGTGGACCCGAGGAGTAGTGGAGGCTATCTGTACCCACCCTTCAGGTGGGACTTCCAGTGGACGGCTCGACGCTGTAGTTTTTCCTTTCAGTTGCTGTTTTTCCTTTCAGTTGTACTTTACAGTTGGGTTTGTATTTCTGGCCCCTTTTTACTTTCAGCACAGCTTGTACAGTTTTACTTAGTGTTTACTTTTCCGCTTGCTCACTCTGTGGTGCTTGTTTACTTTTCAAAGTCAATGCCTTCCCTTTTTGTTGGGATTTTCGCCTTGGTGCTAGTCGCCAGCCCCTGGCCTATGGAAGGCGGGCTTGGGGTAGTCACGGCACGGGCCCCGAGGACGGGTCGTGACAAATTGGTATCAGAGGCGGTCGGTTCTACCGCAGACTCTGATCTTTCTTCTATGTGAAGCAATAGTGTTTAGTGTATTGAGTGTGGTACCAGTCCAGGGAGTCCAGTGTTGCTGCGGCGGCCGACGTATCTATACACCAGGACCCTGACTTTTGATTTCCGACTTAATGCACGAAAACATTGATTGCATGTGTGTTTCAAGTTTTCTTTGTGATTACTTCTGTCAGCTCACCAGGTATACTGTTCTGACCGTGGAATACTTGTTTCCTTTTCAGGATGGCACGACGACAGCAGCCAGCTAGGGTTCCCAGGGTAGGGCGCGACGACAGCCCACCGAGTGACGAGGCCTCGGTAGAGGGCCCGTTGACAGTAGAGGCACCGACGATACCTTTACCCGCCGAGCCCCCGATGCTTCCAGCACTGGCAGCTGACGACGCACGACGCCTTGGAGATCTACACGAGTTCCAGCGCCAGCGACCACCCAGGTTCCGTGGGGAGTCGGACCCCTAGGCAGCCGAGGACTGGCTGGAGGCGGTCGTCCGAGTTTTCAGGCCAGTGAGGACGCCAACAGACCTCATGGTGATCCTCGCGGTGAGCCTACTGCACGCAGCAGCCGGACGCTGGTGGAGCCTGATGCTCCAGGTACACGATGAGGCCACCCTCATCTGGACGGACTTCGAGAGCCTCTTCCGCTCAGAGTTCGTCCCGGCCACCCTCCGAGCGGTGCGCATCCAGGAGCTTCTTCAGCTGCGGCAGGGCAGCTTGACGGTCGCTCAGTACGCGGCGAGGTTCACCGACCTTTCTCGGTACTCGACAGACATGGTACGGGACCCCTTCTTCCGGGCCCGGACCTTCGACCAGGGATTGAGACACGAGATCAGGGCATCGCTGATCTCCCTCAGCATCCCGACCCAGGCAGGAGTACTGGAGCAAGCCCTCTTGATCGAGAGCTTCCTGGCTGAGTCCACAGCGAGACCCACCGCAGGGCGGAAGATAGCGGAGTCTTCGGCAGTTGGTAGCCGGCGGATGACTCAGGGTTCTTGGCGGACCAGACCTTCCGGCAGGTGACCTCGGGACACTGGCCCAGCAGTGCAGGGCACCCGGCCCGGAGCCAGCCTTCCGAGAGTCAGACAGTGCTTCGAGTGCGGCGGGCAGGGCCACATGGCTCGTGACTACCCGACCCGTCGTACTGAGGGTCAGCAGATGGTGGAGGGGCCACCCAGGCAGAGGCAGAGGGTCGACCGTGGCGGTCCGCAGGGAGGAGGCGGACGAGGCAGAGGAGCTGGCTGAGCAGCAGGTGGTGGGCGACGCTTTGAGGCTCTGCCACCACCACCACCAGGAGGCCCGCCCCGACCACAGGGAGCTGGCGGGCAGAGACAGGCTCAGCTCCAGGCAGTGGAGGCCTACGACCACGGCGCGCCAGAGATGATTCGAGGTACGATCTGTGTCTATTCCACCCTTTCTGCAGTTCTGATAGACACAGGAGCGAGTCACTCTTTCATAGACACTGCCCTTGTTCGGAGCTCGGAGATTCCGACAGAGCCGTTGGCTCGATCCTTACGGATAGAGACTCCTACGGGAGCAGACTCGACGATTATGCACTGGTGCCGGCAGTGTGAGCTTACTCTAGGAGGCGAGAGCTTAGGCTGGGATCTTCTTGTAGCAGCGTCGAGGCCTTAAGACGCCATCTTGGGCATGGACTGGTTATCTACGGTCCATGCTCAGATTGACTGCATTAGGTGCAAGGTGCGATGTGTGCGCACCGACGGGAGCAGGTTCACCTTCACCGGCGGGAAGGGAGCCTTAGCAGCACAGGATGGACTCACACAGAGGAGAGGTCAGCCCATCACTCATCAGTTGGCTAGCCTCATCCTGGGAGCAGTTGACGTGCGGAGTCCCAGTTTTCCTGCAGTGGTGGATCAGTACACGGATGTCTTTCCCGACGACGTTCCAGGACTACCTCCTCACAGAGAGGTAGACTTTTATATCGACCTGTACCCCGTGACAGCCCCGATATGCACTCCAGCATATCGGATGGCCCCCGCTGAGCTTCGAGAGCTGCGGGTACAGTTGGAGGACTTGCAGGGCAAGGGGTTCATTCGACCCAGTGTTTCGCCCTGGGCTTCCCCGATTTTGTTCGCCAAGAAGGCGGACAGGAGCTTGCGACTGTGTGTCGATTATCGTCGCCTGAATCAGGTGACAGTGAGGAACAAGTATCCGCTACCCAGGATTGATGACCTCTTCGACCAGCTCAAGGGAGCATGGTGGTTCTCGAAGATAGACCTCAGGTCAGGCTATCATCAGCTCAGAGTTCGAGACGAGGATGTGTAGAAGACGGCCTTCAGGTGTCGGTATGGACACTATGAGTTCCTGGTTATGCCTTTCGGCGTGACCAACACTCCAGCAGTGTTCATGAGCCTCATGAACAGGATCTTCCAGCCATACCTCGATCGATTTGTCGTGGTCTTTATCGACGACATTTTGGTGTACTCGACGACGGAGGAGGAGCACGCCTACCACCTGCGTGTTGTACTAGACACACTCCGAGAGCACCAGCTTTATGGAAAGCTCTCGAAGTGTCAGTTCTGGTTACGTGAGGTCCACTTCTTGGGGCACGTCATTTCTGAGGCGGGAGTTGCAGTGGATCCCGCGAAGATCGAGGCAGTGCTAGCTTGGGAGCCTCCCAAGAGCGTGACAGAGGTGAGAAGTTTCTTGGGCCTAGCCGGATACTATCGGAGATTTGTTCCGGACTTCTCCAGAGTTGCAGCCCCACTCTCAGCGTTGACGAAGAAGGGGAAACCCTTCTTGTGGTCAGACAGATGTCAGCAGAGCTTCCAGGAGCTGAGGCAGAGGTTGACCAGCGCACCTATCTTGAGGTTGCCTGAGGAGGGAGTTGGATACGTAGTCTACTGCGATGCATCAGGGACCGGACTCGGGTGTGTCATGATGCAGGAACGGGCCGTGATTGCCTACAGATCACATCAGTTGAGGCCTCATGAGCAGAACTACGCTCCCCATGACTTGGAGTTGGCAGCAGTGGTCTTTGCCCTGAAGACATGGAGACACTATCTGATGGGCGAGCGCTTCAAAGTCTTTTCTGACCACCAGAGTCTCAGGTACATCTTCTCTCAGAAGGACCTGAACCTGAGGCAGCGGCGATGGCTCAAGTTCCTCCAGGACTATGACTTTGAGATAGTCTATACTCCTGGGAAGGGGAACGTAGTGGCTGATGCCCTCAACAGGAGGACGGGCATCCAGCTACTTGAGGAGGTAACAGAGCAGCTAGCCGCTTTGCAAATATCCTTCGTGGATAGAGACAGAGCAGCCTTCCTTCAGTCTCTCACAGTCTCTCCTCCGCTTCTTCAGCGGGTCAGAGAGGCACAGCATGGGGACGTTGACTGTGAGACGCGGTGTGCACAGATATCCTCGGGACAGGCACCTGATGGTTTCTCCCTTGGAGCAGAGCACGATGTCCTTTTCAGAGGACGTACCTTGGTACCAGTCGCCTTACGAGAGGAGGTTATGAGAGAGTTTCACACTTCTCATTTGGCGGTACATCCTAGAGTGGAAAAGATGTACCAGGATCTCAGACGACAGCACTGGTGGCCAGGCATGAAGAAGGCTGTGGCAGAGTTCGTTTCACGGTGCCTCACCTGCCAGCAGGTGAAGGCAGAGCATCAGGTACCAGCAGGTTTGGTACAGCCCTTGGAGGTCCCGGAGTGGAAGTGGGATGGGATATCTATGGACTTCGTGACTGGACTTCCACGCACTTCCAGAGGTCACGACTCCATTTGGGTGATTGTTGACCGACTCACCAAGTCGGCACACTTGTTACCCATCCTAGAGCAGGGCTCAGTGGAGAGCTTGGGGCGTCTCTACGTTCAGGAGATTGTATGACTTCACGGTGTGCCATCGACTATCGTCTCCGATCGAGACGCTCGTTTTACTTCCCGGCTTTGGAAGGGGTTGCAGGAGGCGTTTGGGACGCGACTACGTCTGAGCACCGCCTTTCACCCTCAGACGGATGGTCAGACGGAGAGGACCATTCAGACTCTTGAGGACATGCTCCGCGCATGTGTCCTCGACTTTGGTCACAGCTGGGAGGACCACCTACCCTTGGTGGAGTTCGCGTACAACAACAACTACCACTCCACCATCGGGATGGAACCCTACGAGGCGTTGTACGACAGGCCTTGCAAATCTCCTTTGTGCTGGACAGACCCTGGAGAGTCAGCACTTGTGGGACCAGAGATGGTCCGGGCCACGACAGAGAAGGTCCAGGTCATCCAGGAGCGGATGAGGACAGCACAGAGCCAGCAGAAGTCATATGCTGACAGGAGGCGGAGGCCACTAGAGTTCGAGGATGGCGACCACGTCTTTTTGCGTGTCTCACCTCGACGTGGTTTGCGGAGATTTGGCCGAGGCAGAAAGTTGTCTCCACGCTTCATCGGGCCTTTCCAGGTCCTCAGCAGGATTGGCGAGGTGGATTATCGCCTGGCTCTGCCACCTCAGTTGCACCGGGTGAATGACGTCTTCCACGTATCCCAGCTGAGAAGATACGTGCACGACCCGACGCACATCATTGACTATGGGGAGCTAGACGTGGATGATGGAGCGACTTTTGCGGAGGTCCCAGTGGAGATAGAGGATCGACAGGAGCGGGTCCTACGTGGGCGATCGATTCCTCTTGTGCGCATCACATGGCAGCATGGGAACCTCCAGGAGAGCACTTGGGAGCGGGAGGCTCAGATGCATGCTCAGTACCCACATTTGTTTCCCTAGTTTTTGATGTATCTTTACGGGGACGTAAAGTCCTGAGGTGGGAGTAATGTAAAGACCCGTAAATTTCAAGGAAATTTTTTTTTATTAATTTTCTTTGGAATTTTACAAGAACACAGTTTCTGACGGCGCCTGATTCCGAGGCCCGGTGTGCCCAGAATCATTTTCCGAAGTTTAGCTCGGGTACGTTCAGTGAACGGACGAGCGGGTTTTTCTAACTTTTGAACCGGTGCCCGGAATCGAATTCTGAGGGCACCGATGAAATCGCAGCGCCGGTATTCTCTTAGAAACGCCTCTTCCGGAGTTGCGTTTGCTCGGGTGTGGTTTTTACTTTTCAGGCATAAAGTTAAGAAATAAAATAATTTTGCGACAACTTTATTTTATTTCACTTAAGCCACTTGGAAGCCACTTGAAGCCACTTAAAGGCGGCTTGAACTGAGATGAACTGGATAGGATGCTATCCAGAAATATCCTACCCCCTTGGTAGGATATTGGTGAGGTGGGGCCCGCACGAGCCCCACCGTTTCATTCCGCTAAGAAACGCACCCGTGAAAACCCGTCTTAATGAAAGTCAACCGACGCGTTTTCTAAATTCTTAACAGACCATTTAATTGGGCGGTTTATTTCGTGAATTAAATGGGTCGTTTCATTCGTTGAATTAATTCAACGAATTGATGGATCGTTTCTTAACCAGTTTTTCAAACTCGTTGGCGTAATAATAAAATAAGGCCAACGCTTAACCTTTGGTTATTTGCGCTTGAGAAGATTTGAGAGAACCCTCGTAACTTCTTCTCCCTCGCGAAAAACGCGAAGAACGCGAAGAACGCCGAACCCGGAAATCGACGACGCCTTCGCCCGAGACGTTCTTCCGATCTCCGATCTCCGATCTCCGATCACCGACCATTTGAGGTGAGTGATTTCGGATTTCCACTCAAGGTTCTTTTCTTTTGGTTTTAAACACAGATTTAATTAATTATAATTTAAATCTGTTGTTCTTGGTTCGTTGAGTTCGCCGACTCAACGCCGGTTTCGGCGACGACGCGACACCTCCCCGCGACGACGAGACGATCCCTCTCTTCCGCGATGATCCTTTTCGCGAGGAACGCCCGCGCGCGACGATCGACGAGGTAGGGATTTATTTTGGAAAATTACCCCCTTTTTAATTTTTTCCCGTTAACGTTTTTGAAAATTAAAAAGTCGGTTTCAAATGAACAATTTTATTTTAATTAAAATTGTCGGTTCATGTGTTGAACAATTTCTCTCGGTTGTTTATCTCTAACGCGGAGGGTGCGGGCCAAACGAACACGGCCCGACGACCCTCCGCCATCCTTAGTTTTGTGCGGATTTGACGGTCGACGACGGAACGTACTGCAGCGGACGTTAGACGATCCCGCAGTAAAGAACGGATCCTGGGAGGAGCAACGGCGCAGACGGAAATAAAAACGGGCCACCGGAGCGACGCCGGCGGCCCGCGGAAGTTGCCGGCGGCGCCCCGGCGCACCGCGGCTGAAGCCGCGGCGGCGGCGGCCAACGGACCCGCGGCCGCGCGGGTGCGGTTCATCCAGGCGGGACGCGGCTCAGCCGCGTCCGCGGTTCGCCAGCGCGGCCCGCACGCGGGCCGCGGTTTTCCTCAGGCCGCGGGTCAGCGCCCGCGGCTTCCACCCGCGCCGCTCGGCCGAGCCGGACCGGCCCTGGCCGGGCCGGGCCGGGCCAACCGGGTCGGACCCGGGTCGGGCCGACCCAGGGGGGTCGGGCCGGGTCGGCCCGGGCCCGTACCCCCCATCTTCGGACGTTTTTGTTCAAACGCCCGTATCTTGAGCTTCGTGCCTCCAAACGACTCGCCGTCAGCGGCAACACGATCCTTGGATCGAGACGGTCGTTTTTCTATATCGCACTCAAGGTTTCAGAATACATTGAGTTCGGCCGGGTTGATTCGTACACGAGACCAACCGGGCCCCCGGGAGCGGAAACGCTCATATCTTGAGCTACGGACGTCCGATTGACGTGTCGTCAGCTTTGTTGAGTTCCTCTAAGTGAGACGGATATTTTGGCATACTCCGCCCGAGGTTTGGACGCAGGTGGAGTGCGGTCGGGTTGGTTTTGCCTTAAAAACTAACCGGGCCCCTGGGACGAAAATGCCAATATCTCTCAGACCGGGCGTCCGATTGACGCACCATCTGCGACGTTGAGTTCATTTTGACGATACGAAACTTTTGGATACATCAACTTCGGACTTCGTGTCAGTTGATGTATCAGCCTCTCGACTCGTGGAGCGGACCCTCCCGAACGAGCTTGCTGTGTGGGAGAACCCTAGTGCTGGCTGTGACTGCTACTTCGACAGCGACGACCATGCAGAGATCCTCAGTGGACTGCGGTGACGACTGTGCAGAGATCCTCCGTGGACTCCGACGACGACCGTGCAGAGATCCTCAGTGGACTGCGGCGACGACTGTGCAGAGATCCTCAGCGGACTGCGACGACTCCTGCACTCTGCGATCCTACGTGGATCAGTGCTACAGGTCCTGTGTGGGCCCGATCCTGTGTGGGTCCGATCCTGCGTGGGTCAGCGCTCAGCGGTTCTGTGTGAGCCAGCGCCTACAGGTCCTGCGTGGGCCCGGTCTTGTGTGGGCCCGATCCTGTGTGGGTCTTCTCTCAGCGGTTCTGTGTGAGCCAACTCCTACAGGTCCTGCGTGGGCCCGATCCTTGTGGGTCACTGCAAGGTTAGTACCTATCGATCCTTCGTGGGTCCGACGACTTAGATGGTTCAATGATCATCTTTTCGTCATCTGAAGAAGTATACCTGTGTGAGCTGAATCTTGTGTTACTCTCCTTTGTGGATTGTGTTGAGCTATCCTGTGTGGATTTACTGTTTACTCTCCTTTGTGGATTGTGTTGTTCTATCCTGCGTGGGTATGCGTTTTGCTTTCCTGTGTGGACTGGGTTGTGCTAGGGCTCAGACGTTGGAGCCGATCGGGGAATTGATGACTTAGGTATATGTATGGGCATATACCTAAGTCGTGTCAGATGTTACTTCGTGGTTGCATCTATTCTTCGTGACTTATCCTTTGTGGATTTCGGGAGACCTTAGGGGGTCTCGGGGTCCCTACTGAGTAGCTTATACTCACCCCTGCACGGGCTATGCCCGCACTTCGTGGTGTTGGTTGCAGACGACGGACAACGCTGATCGTGGAGGAGGCGTGCGGAGCAGGACAGTACCTGGAGGTGGACCACTGGGCGGGACGTACTCGGAGCAGTTAGGTGGACCCGAGGAGCAGTGGAGGCTATCTGTACCCACCCTTCAGGTGGGACTTCCAGTGGACAGCTCGACGCTGTAGTTTTTCCTTTCAGTTGTTGTTTTTCCTTTTAGTTGTACTTTACAGTTGGGCTTGTATTTCCGGCCCCTTTTTACTTTCAGCACAGCTTGTACAGTTTTACTTAGTGTTTACTTTTCCGCTTGCTTACTCTGTGGTGCTTGTTTACTTTTCAAAGGCAATTCCTTCCCTTTTTGTTGGGATTTACGCCTTGGTGCTAGTCGCCAGCCCCTGGCCTATGGAAGGCGGGCTTGGGGTAGTCACGGCACGGGCCCCGAGGACGGGTCGTGACAAGAATGTTACATTACATACAAAACAACATAAATAATACTTTATGAACACCATTATTTCCTTGGCTTAACCCTGCATATCAATCACAATACACTTCTTGTTATCTTGGGAAAATAAAACATAAAATGGGGTGAGATCAAACAAACAGTAAGGGTAAGAAATATAGAGGAAACATTCAAAAGTAAGCATAAAAATTTAAGGCAATGTATAAAACTAAAACAAAAGCCTTTTAAACTTGAAATTCAGCATAATATGGTAGAAAAAAAAAATGAAATAATGGCATTTAATTATTCACATGGGTATTCTACTAATCGAATAATCACATGAAATATCAATAACCACTTACACAATGATGGAATGAATAATTCCAAAGTTTAATTTCTGTGTCAAGGCCTCATGGCAAGACGTAAGGGATAACTGTAACTGGAACCCAACCTGGAGAGACTCTGTAATTGGACTCCAACCTGAAGTGCCTCTAATAACTAGACACCAACTCGGAGTGCCTCTAATAACCGAATGCCAACCGGGAGTGCCTATAATAATAGGACCCCAAACCGGAGTGCCTCTAATAACTGGACACCGACCCAGAGGGCTTACTTTTACCGATCCCCATCCCAGAACATACTAGTCCAACACATTCATCTTAAGAAGAGGATGAAATATAATATTAAAATTTGTGTTAAAACTAGCATAAAAAATTCCATTACATTAACCACAAACCATGAATGGTATAAAAATAGAACATCCACAGTCATACATATCATAACTCCTTCAATACAACATGGAAGATTTTATTATAATAAATCAGCCTTATTTAAAAATAATATCCGGTAAAGGATGGTGACATAGTTGAAAATGATGAGTAAAACTTTTGGAGAGAAATAACATTTTGGTAAAATCATTTAAAAGTCACACATTTATAAAGGAAGTAATTTAAAATATATTTTTGAATCAAAGTGTCCGATAAAACTTTGAAACTATTGAAAATAATTATCATTTAAATACATTCATGTCCATATAAATAAATCCTTAAAATCATTTTGAAAACATGGACACTAATTAAAATGATTTAGAAAGATAAATCTTTAAAACATTTAAAATTATGATCTTGATAAAAAGTACCTTTCACATATCCTTAAAATATTCTATTTGAAATCATTTTTATGAAAAATGGACATGGATGATAAAAATGACCCACTAAATACTTACACATAAACAAGATTGAATAATAATGAGATTGAAGAATTAACCCTTACCAATTTGGTAACTTACAAAAAACACCCCCCAAGAAAGAGGAATCATACAATGAATATGTAGATACACAAAAATTAAAGTTTATTACCCAAAGAATACAATTATGGGAAGTACATACACCACAAAAAAGGTAATTGTGGCAATATGGTGCGAATCTCACGGGAATAAGGAGTGAGATGTAAACCCATTACCTTGCACTTTCCGTTAGTAGAGGGTACGTTTAGCCTCTTGTATGAAGAATATAGTATGTTATTAAATTATAAAATAACCATATTAATATTTATGATATCATACATTATTCATTTATGACTTTATACTACCCATTTCATAATAATTTCCAGGTTATATTAATATTTCGGATAATAATTGCTTTCTTTATCATACGTGTTTTAACTTTTTACTTTTGATTGTATCACATAGATCATGATTTAAATACGTAAAAAATATAAAACATGATTTACTTATCATATATATTAGAATATAAAAATTTATAATAGACGTATATATGAAATGGAAAACACCGTTTATGGAGACGGTAGAACGTACGTACGCATAAACACTGTTTCCATTTTCATATAGTATTGAATGGAAGTAAGTGAATAAGATATATGTAAGTACATAAATACTTATATATATAAATATATATATCTCATGTAGAATTATAATGTCATATATTTCATACTTATTAGTAATATATATTTTTATAATCGTCGATGAATGGTGAACTTGGAAATGAATCTCATCGCGTCGTGGAGACGGTAATCCGTACGTACGCATGAGCGAAAATATCATTCTTTTGATATTAATATAATATATAATTGGATGGTATATAATATATAAAGAAACATTATCATGTTATATTTATTATTTACATCAAATACACATCATTATTATACTCATCTATATTATAATATATTGAATAACAATTACACCATGACGTGGAGACGGTAAGCTGTACGTACACACGTATGGTGACTTTTCATTAAAAGGATGGATATAATAATTTATTTGGTTGTTACATAATTATAATAATATCATATTATATATAATATACTGGATTTATTATTTTATAATGGAAACAACAATGAAAAAGGGAGCGGAACAAGAGAGGAACTTGAAAGAGGGTGGTGAAATCATTACCTCTTCTTCAGGTTCTTCCTTTGGATTTGATCAAAAGGGCTCCATAGGATGGATTTCTGATCAAACTAAAGCCTCTATAATGAAGGGAGGATATTTTAGAGGGTATTTGGGAAAAGTTTTGCATAGCCAAATGGCTTATAAGGTGTGAATTAGAGAGAAGGGTGAGTGCCCTTTTATAAGAGGGGTGAAGGGCACCTTAGGAAAAACTTAAAATATTATTTTATAATAAAATCATATTTTGTTAGTAATGGATAAAAAGATGATTATTTAAAGTTAAGGTGGTGAATGGTCAAAAACAACTCAACAAATAGGTTTTAGACAATTTTAGGTTACCATTTTAACCTTATCATTTTGATTTAACTCTAAGTTAAATAATTTATCTTTTACCGTGTCTTCTTGTATTCTTACACTATATGGTTAATAAACATACTATATACAGCCAGTATAACCCCAATTGGTTAATTAATGACATATATATTATTATATATGTCTTCTGGACGAGACTTCATTTTTTGGGACCATTATATCAATTAATAATATAATATTTGTTTTAAATACAATTTTATGTCAATTTTGAAACTATTTGGTATTTGTTTTTTTGTTGAAATAATAAAAACATGATTACTTCAAAAAAATAAATTGAATCAATAATAACATGTCATATTCACCTATAAAATTCTTGGATATCATAAAAACATTGAAATTATATTTATTTTAATATTTATAATACCATTTATTTGATTATTTCATGAATAAGGTAATTACTACATCATCATTGTGTCATAAATACATTTATTTATTTTTTGTCTAAAAATTATAAATAAAATACCATGATGTTGGAAATCTTCTTATATTTCTAATGAATATTTATAATCTAATTTATCTTATTTAAAACTCTATATTAAAAATGTTTTAGTTATTAAACATTGATTTTAACTCTTTTAAGTTTTCTTTGAATTAAATAATAATAAATGTCCTAATCTAATACAAGTGGACCTAAATGATAATATTTTATTCCTAAGTTTTTTTTTGGTCGAGATAAATTTGTCAAATAGAATTAGGACATGTGTTAGGGTAATATTAATATCATTTTACCCTTAATTACCCTATTTACTTTTAACTGTGGTAAATAAAAGTAAAGAGTTAATGTTCACCAGAAATTATTTTCACCTCATTGAACCAAATTTTACTCCGTGATATTAACCGTATCTCTCGGATTTTTTATATTCAGCTCACAAAATTGGTAAAATTATGTTTTATGTGAATTTTCAAAAGCTCCTAGGAGTCGGGTAAAAGACAGTGAAAAGTTCAATGAAATTCATATATATCCAAAATTATTATAAACTGACTCCAGTGAATTACATTGAACATATATAGGTATTATGTATCTATTTTTACGTTAAATAATTTAAATAAAATAAATAATTATTTAAATAAAAAATTGGTTTTAAACTATAACTCAGTGTTTTTCACTATTCATCAAAAATTAAAAGTTTTCAGAAAAATACCAAAAATTTACCCTAAGATAATTTTGATATTCAGAATTAAATAATGAAGTATATTTTACCAAATTCAAAACATATAATTTGATTTTATTAATTTAAAATTAATTCCTAGTATTAAAACAAAAAGAATGTTTTTAAGAAACAGTAACTATCAAAAGATTGACACTTGTTTATGTCCAGTTTAAATGTGAAATTATGTCCAATGACCAAAATTGGATTAAGTTGTAAAAATATATTATAAATATAATTTAAAACAAGTCAAATTCATAATTTATCACTATTAATTATTTCTATTAATAAAGTTGTTTTTAATTAAAATTTAGTAATTTTCACTATTCTCAAAATATGAAATTTACCAGAAAAGTACCAAAACTTCACCCTAAGCTAATTTCGATACTCCAAATCCAAAAATGAAGTCAATTTTGAAAGTTAAAATATATAAAATTTAAAAAAGTGGGAATTAAAATTCATAACGACTAGTTTGATTGGTTGTGGTGTGTGTTAGAACTCGAAGTTGTGTATAACACACGCTACTGTATTATTCAAAGAGAAGCATAAAGTGGAAGCTTGGGGTGTTAAATTCTCCCCTCCTTCAATAAATTTCATCCTCGCAATTTATGCTCAGTATTGGAAACTTGGGGTTGACAGTTCAAAATATCATAGTTCAAATCACACATTGAAAAATGGATTAATGAGGCCTCTATTTAAAAATAAAGAGTGGAAAGCATGAAGGTCACCGAAAATAACAAATACTAGGGTTCCATGTACAAAAATATGGATATGGAAGTGAAATTTAACAATCAATATCAGATGGAGAGTGGTAGAGAACATGGCTATGAAAATTCCAACAATCACAAAGCCATAATTTTGTGATGATCTAAGGTACCATCTAGGACAACATTTTTGTTCTAAGTTACTTTTATTAATGTTGATGAATTTATTTATGATATTGGATAAGATCATAAGGAGATATGCTTACTTTATAATTATATTTTTATCCATTAATAAATTTCTACCACAAACTCATCTTTCACCCCAAAAAAAAATACATCTAAATAATACTCTATTTATCCTAATCGTATAGGGTTCCAAATATAATGAATTTATTATTAACATATTAGACCCTTAAAAAATATATTATACCATCCAGGAACTTCACGTAGTCTAGTGGTAGGTGATAAATCCCAATCGCACTACGGTTGTGGGTTCGATTCCCGCAGCTTTGTCCAACGCGACGGGTTGTCACACGGTCTGCGTGTTGTCCTTTTATAAAAATCCAAAAATACCCTTTCAAACATAATCCAATCCAACATTTAGACTTATCAAAAATAATACTATCCAAAACCATAGTTCAAAATTTATAAGAATGTTAAACACAATGACGATCCTTTTTTCCATGTAATAACATGTGAACACCTTCACCATGTATTATTTTAAAACATGCTAACATCCTGAATTACCATAAAACCTTATTGATTACATTCGTGATCCCTTATTCTTTATAGAATACTGGATATATTTCTTCTATCCAAAAATTTTGAAAACTCCAAATATGAAAAATAATTAATCAGTTTCAGGGTAGTCAAGAATATCCAATATAAATTTCCCAAATCAATCTTGTATTATTCCAAAATCACTACCTCAGTATCAGAATCATATTATGGCTAATCTTTCTCTCAGCCATATATTTTCTAGAAATGTAACCTGCTATTGAGTCACTTTTCATGGTTCTACACAATCTCATGTCTTTAATAAAATAGTACTACAGTACAATCCTTATATACTCAATAATTATTATAACCAATACATTGTTGATACAACACTCAAATGAAATAATCCTATAGTAAAAACATCAGAACACTAGTCATTATTCTTCATCTGAGGTAGTATCATAAATTTATTATTATCCAATAGCATCATTTGGGGCATACTCTGATGATTTTGACATTGGTTCGCGTAGTGTCCCAACTCCGTGTAGAAAAAACATTGTACATTTGAAAAACATTTATTACACTGGAAGTCACGTACTTGGTGTCATTTTTCTCCACACTTATAATATACTCCCATTCCCTTCAATAATTTTCCAAGGTGATTATTTCCATAGTTATAACATATAAGAAAATCATTCTTTAACTTCTTCCCTTTATCTGTCCTTCTCTCTACCATCTTTTTATTCTCTGGCTACTCTTCAAAGTCATAGGACTCTGAGAATTCTTTACGTATCTTATCAATACATGACACTATTTCTTAATATGATGATAATATGTAGGAGAATATTTCCCTTCTAAATTCTATCTTTGGAGCATGAAAGCTTTGATCCTTCTTACTCTTTTGATCACGTGTATTGTGAGATTTCTCATTCCTTATAATGGGCTCCATTTCTAAACAATGGCATACACTAGATTAGTTTAAAAATAGAAATACCTAATCCCAAACTTGTAAAACACTTAACATAAATTAAACAGTTTATAGATATAATCCATAAAAATAAAAATGTTTTCTTTGAGTAAGTATATACTCATAATTCCTTCATAATGGTTTGTAATGAAAATGAGAATTATCCTAAGCATATCCCCCAGGAGTGTTGTAACCAAGAGTGCAGTAAGGCCCGTTGTCGTGCACCGGTTCCCGTTCGAGTCTAGCTCAAATTAGTGTTTTCGGGTTTTACCCCTAGGTACATCTGTTCCAGAGGCCCTGTACCTGCTCATATCCAGAAAGAGATGTATTTCTTGGAAAACTCACAAAATCTCTAAATTACAAATATTATAAGAAGTTCTTCTATACTAATACCCAAAGTCTATCTTAGGGTAATTTGCTCTAATAAAAGTTTATCTAAATATAGTTTCTAAGTTTATTTCTAAACAACATCTGATACCACATGTAAGACCCTAAACCCAATTAACCAGAGTTAGTGCTTTTATTTTAATACATTGGCATGATTACAAGTAATCAAGACATGAAGGACCGATCGGTTTAGAAATCTTGGAAAATAGATTACATACATGAATGTTACATTACATAGAAAACAACATAAATAATCATTTATGAACTCCATTATTCCCTTGTCTTAACCCTGCATATAAATCACAATACACTTCTTGGAATCCTGGGAAAATAAAACATAGAAAGGGGTGAGCTCAAAGGCTCAGTAATGGTAAGCAATACAGCGGAAACATTCAAAAGTAAGCATAAACATGTAAGGCAATGTATAAAACTAAAAAAAGCCTTTTAAACATGAACTTAAACATAATATGGCAGAAATAAAATGAAATAATGATATTTAATTATTCACATGGGTATTATACTAATCGAATAATCACATGCAATATCAATAACCACTTACATAATGATGGAATGCATAATTCCGAACTCTAATTTATTTGTCATGGCCTCGTGCCAAGACCTAATGGATAACTGTAACCGGAACCCTACCCGGGGAGCCTTAGCAACCAGACCCCAACCTGGAGTGCCTCTAATAACCAGAACCCAACCCAGAGTGCCTCTAATAACCAGACACCAACCCGGAGTGCCTCTAATAACTAGACACCAACCCGGAGTGCCTCTAACAACCGGACACGAACCCGAAGTGCCTATAATAACCGAACACTAACCCTAAGTGCCACTAATAACTGGACACAAACCCGGAGGGCTTACTTTTACCGGTCCCCATCATGGAACATACTATTCCAACACATTCATCTTAAGAAGAGGATGAAATATAACATAAAAATTCTTATTAAAACTTGCATATGAAATGCCATTACATTAACCAAAAACTGTGAATGGTATAAAAATAGAACATACATAATCATACATATCATAACTCATTCAATACAACATGGATGATTGTATTATAATACATCAATCTTATTCAAAAATAATATACAGTAAAGGATGCTGACATAGTTGAAAATGATGAGTAAAAATTTTGGAGAGAAATATCATTTTTGTAAAATCATTTTAAAGTGACACATTTATAAAGGAAGTAATTTAAAAGATATTTTTGAATCAAATTGTCCCATACCACTTTGAAACTTTTGAAAAGAATTATCATTTCATAACATTCATGTCCATATAAATAAATCCTTAAAATCATTTTGAAAACATGGACATTATTAAAAATAATTTTGAAAGATAAATTTTTAAACCATTTAAAATTCAGGTCTTGAAAAAGCGTACCTTTCACAAATCCTTAAAATATTCATTTTGAAATCATTTTTATGAAAAATGGACATGGATGATAAAAATGACCCAGTAAATACTTACACATAAACAAGCTCGGATAATAATGCGATTGAGGAATTAACCCTTAGCAATTTGGTAACTTAGGAAACATACACCCTAGGAAAGTGGAATCACACAATGAATATATAGATACACATAAATCAAAGTGTATTACATAATGAATACAATTATGGGCAGTACATACACCACACCAAAGTTAATAGTGGAAATATGGTATGAATCTCACAGGAATAAGGAGTGAGATGTAAACCCATTACCTTGCACTTTCCTTTAGTCGAGGGTACGTTTAGCCTCATATATGAAGACTAAAGTATGTTATTAAATTATACCAGAACCATATTAATATTTATGATATCATAAATTATTCATATATGGATTTATACTATCCATTTAATAATAATTTCCATGTTATATTAATATTTCGAGTAATAATCAGTTTTTTTATCGTACATGTTTTAACTTGTTACTCTTGATTGTATCCCTTAGGTCATGATTTAAATACATCCAGAATATAAAAAATGATTTATTTATCATATTAATTAGAATATAAAAATTTATAATAGACCAATATATGAAATGGAAAACACGGTTTATGGAGACGGTAGTCCGTATGCACGCATAAACGCTGTTTCCGTTTTCATATAGTTTTGAACGGAAATAAGTGAATAAGATATATGTAAGTAAATAAATACTTATATATATAAATATATATATCTACACTATCATTATTATTTCATATATTACATACTTATTAGTAATATATATTTTTATAATTTTCAATGAATGGTGAACTTGGAAATGAATCTCATCGCGTCGTGGAGACTGTAATTCGTACGTATGCATGAGCGAAAATATCATTCTTTTGATATTAATATAATTTATAATTGGATGGTATATAATATATGAATAATCCATATCATTTTATATTTATTATTTACATAAAATACACATCATTATTATACCCATACAAATAATAAGGTATTGAATAACAATTACACCACGACGTGGAGACGATAAGCCGTACGTACGCACGTATGGCGACTTGTAATTAAAAGGGTGGATAGAATAATGAATTTTGTTGTACCATAATTATAATAACATCACCATATATAGAATATACTGGAGTTGTTATTTTATAATGGAAACAACAAAGAAAAAGGAAATGGAAAAAGAGAGGAACTTGAAAGAGGGTGGTGAAATCATTACATCTTCTTCGGGCTCTTCCTTTTAATTTGATAAAAATGGCTCCTTAGGTTGGATATATGATCAAAATAAGCCCTCTTGGATTAATGGAGGATATTTTATATGTTATTTGGGCATGGGTTGGCCGAGCCAAATGGCTTAGAAGGTGTGAATTAGAGAGAAGGGGGAGTGCCTTTTTATAAGAGGGGTGAGGGGCCCCTTAGGAAAACTTAAAATATTATTTTATAATAAATTCATATTCATTTTATAATGGCTCAAAATTTTATTATTTAAAGTATAAGGTGGGGATAGGTTGAAAAAATCTCAAACAATTGGTTTTAGACAAGTTTAGGTTACCATTTTAACCTTATCATTTACATTTATCTCTATGTTAAATAATTTAACTTTTACCGTGTCTTCTTGTATTCTTACACTATATTGTTAATAAACTAACTATATACTTCTAATAGAACCCCAATTGGTTCATTAATGGCATATATATGTTATTATATATGTCTTTTTGCCGAGCCATAGATTTTTAGGACCATTATATCTATTAATAATATAATATTTGTTTTGAAAACTATTTTATGTCAATTTTGACAGTATTTGGTATTTTTTTTTGTTAAAATAATAAAAACATTATTACTTCAAGAAAAATACATTTAATCAATAATAAAATTTCATATTTACCTATAAAATTCGTGGATATCGAAAAAACTTTGAAATTATATTTATTTTAATATTTATAATACCATTTATTTGATTCTTTCCTGAATAAGGTAATTACTGCATCATCATTGTGTCATAAATAAATTTATTTATATAATGTCTAAAAATTATAAATAAAATACCATGATTTAGGAAATATATTTATCTTTGTAATGAATATTTATAATCTAATTTATCTTATGTAAAACCCCATATTAAAAATGTTTTTGTTATTAAACTTTGATTTTAACTCTTTTAACTTTTTTTGAATTAAATAATAATAAATGTATTAATCTAATCCAAGTGGACCTAAATGATAATATTGTATTACTAAGTTTCTTGTGGTTGAGATATACTTTTCAAATAGAATTAGGACACGTGTGAGGGTAATATTAATATCATTTTACCCTTAATTACCCTATTTACTTTTAACTGTGGTAAATAATAGTAGAAATTTACTATTCATAAAAAATTATTTTCAACTCATTGAACCACATTTTACTCCTTGATATTAGCGTTTTCTATCCAATTTTCTATATTCATCTCACAGAAGCGGTAAAATTAAGTTTTATGTGAATTTGCAAAAGCTCATAGGAGGTGGGTAAAAGACAGTTAAAAGTTAAATGAAATTTTTATATATCTAAAATTATTATAAACCGACTCCAATGAATTACATGGAACATATATAGGTACTATGTATCTATTTTTTAATTAAATAAATTAAATAAAATAAATAATTATTTAAATAAAAATATGGTTTTAAACTATAACTTATTGTTTTTCACTATTCATCAAAAATTAAATGTTTTCAGAAAAATACCAAAAATTTACCCTAAGCTAATTATGATATTCCAATTCAATAATGAAGTTTATTTTATCAAAGTTAAAATATATATGTTTCATTTATTAATTTAAAATTAATTCCAGCAGTTAAAACAAAAAGTGTGTTTTTATGAAACATTAACTATCAAAAGATTGACACTTGTTTATGTCTTGTTTAAATGTGAAATTATGTCCAATGACCAATATTGGATTAAATAATAAAAATATATTCTAAATATAATTTAAAAACACTGAAATTCATAATTTATGACTATTAATTATTTCGATTAAAAAAGTTGTTTTTAATTAAAATTTATTAATTTTCACTAATCATCAAAATATGAAAGTTTTCAGAAATGCTCAAAAACATCACCCTATGATAATTTTGATACTCCGAATCCAAAAATGAAGTAAATTTTAAATGAAAAAATGTATAAAATTTCAAAAAGTGCGTATTACAATTCATAACAGCTGGTTTGATTGGTTGTGGTGTATGTTAGAACTCGAAGTTGCATACAACACACACTACTGTATAATTCAATGAGAATCATACCGTGGTATCTTGGGGTGCTACATCTATTTTATTAAATTGAGTGTACACATATTAGTTTGGTATTTTTTTGAATATTTGGATGTCCAATTGAGGAATTGAAGTAATTATCATTAAGGATTGAAGGACTCACACCATTAATGAGATTCATGAAGTTGGTAATTTAGGAGTTCTAATTGGTGCAACAAGGAAGGGTACCATGGTATAGTTTTTTATTTTTGATAATTTATTATATTTTTTGGAACCATATTGATTCATTGATTTCTTATTTTATATAATTAAATAAAACAAAAATTTAAAAATTCATGTTTTTGATATTATCATATTTTATTAAAAAGTAAGGATTTTAATTATTCATTGATGTTTTTAAATTAAATTAAATATATAATATTAATATATAGATTCATTGATTATATATTATTTTTAATTATAAATGGATTTCTAATTTGGAATATAATTTATTTTTGAAGTAAGATGTTTTTTTCAAAATTAAAAAATTATTTGTTAATTTAATTTATATAATTGATATTTGAAAATTTATTTGGTGTATGTGATTTTCCATATAGATTTGTAGAATTTTCATATTAGGTTTTTGGTTATATTATTTTTTTTAGGAGAACATAATAAGAAAATTTTATGTTTCATCCTTGAGGATGAGTGGCATGATTAGTGATACTTAAGACAACTAGATTTAGGGATAATTTAGAATGAAATATAACAGTTATTATGGATTGTATGATATGTGAATGGGAGATTAGTTTTTTCAAAACATTCTAATGCTAAAATCAAAAAGAAAAATGAAATTGATATTTTCATATTTTTACAGGCTTATGAAGCCATAGAATTTGGACATAAAATATTTGAAAAAAAAGATTTTCCCTGAAATTTTCGTAATGTGAGGATTTATATATTTATTGGAAAATGAGGATTTTTCATAAATATTTAGAATAGTTGGGATTTAAGGATATATTTATTTGAGGAGAAAATTTAGTTTAATTTTTTTTCCAAACAGTGTCTTGATGAATTGTATTAAAATTTCTCTGAAAATATATCATGTAATGTTGTTGTTTTTGAAGATTTAGTTGCACTAAATGTTTTAGTTTTAAAAATATTTTTATATTAACTAGTTTATAAACATTTTATTTGAAAATTTAATTTTATAGGAACACATTGGAGTCTTAGGAAAAAACTAATAACATTATACTCACGCATTATATCTTCAATTCTATATACAAAAATAATTGATTCTCCATGATAAGGATAAATGAAAGAAGTTCTTCTTCAACTATGTTGAGTAATTATTCTAAATATGTTATTTTAGTGGTGGAGGTAAAGGGTAATGGTTTGAGTAGAAATCTAGAGATATACTTGGTGTCTCTCAGTCATATTCTATATAATTGATTATAATAGTAGTTGAAACAACAATTTGACTCACCAAATTTTAATTTTTTACTTGGTTTTATAGAAAAGAACTTCATATGAGAATGTATTGTTTGGTGTTTTATTTTAATGTTAAATTTTTTTCTACATTTATAATTTATCCATTAGATCTATTCTGTAGCCTCTGGAGACGATGAATCATACTTGAGTCCATGTGGCATCCCAATATGATTTTGGGAACTTGGGATCCTATGCTTGGGTGTTACAAAAAAGAATTAGAGTTTAGTTTTTGAGAAATTTTTGATCAATATGGAGAATGTGATTTTTGGGGGTCATAATAAAACCATATATATAAGTAAAAAACATATTTATATTGAACTCTATGTTACTAGGATGTCCTATTAAAAGAAAGGTTTATCATAACATCATATGATTCTTAAATATATTTTGTAAATTCGTGATGGGTAGGAATAATTAATAAATCATGAATCATTATGGATATGGTACCTATATAATCACATGGAATATATTTAATGAACATGAGTTCTCTTACTTGAAAATTGAATTTTCTATGTTTTTTAGATTTTGACCCTTTAAATGATTAATGAGATTATGTGGAATATGAGAATTAGATTGTCTTTTTCAATAAACATGTTAGAAAAATAAAATTAATTGGAATACCACATATTCATGACCTTTAATTCGAAATTTGGGTGATGATGAATAATAGAAGGAATATGTCATTCATGGAATATTTTGAATTATTTTGAATATGATTACTAGGGTAGATTATATTATTCATGGGAAAGGGTGTGGATTAGTAGAGAATGATTCTATTTTACCCTAACTAGAATGATTTATTATGTAGATCATCCATGCGATTTTTAGTGATTCCGACCATGAAAGATTTGGTGAGTTGAATACATCCGTGGAGTTTATAATGAAAAACACTTAATTATTTAGAGGTTCTGGCGATATAGAGAATGATATGTATTAGATATAAGTGATAAACAAAATATCTATATTTTTATGAACACAAGAGACCTCAATGGTTGATTTTCGATCATATTTGTTAAAAGAAAAAACTATGTTTTTATAGGAAGTTGTGATAACCTTTACCATAGTATTGTAGATATAGTGGATTCCATATAACATTGGCACTAGATAAAATAAATGACACCCAATAATACTAAATAGCTTATTAGTCCTAGAAAACATGATATATTCTTGAACATCATATTATTTTTCTAAAAAACAAATATAAATATAGTGAAGGTAAAATTATGCATCATTGAACTTACTCATATAACCCTTCATAAAATCAGGGGGAAATGAAAAAAAAATATTGGTGAGATAATATGCCAAGTAAGGGTTATGTATTTTCGAATCTAGGATGATTAGATTTTGAATAATTAATATGTAAAGGTAAATAATTTAAAAATCATGAAATTTAATTAATAACATGAACATAAGGAATAATATGGAAGAAATAAATTATGATTAAATAATTCAATATAACTAATCTGGTGGAAATGAATCTTATCCATTGATATAATAACCATCCCAAAAATCACATGAAAAAACTGTTCTCATAAGTATGGAATACATAATGTGGGTTTCATAAACTTATAGTAATGTCTTCATTCCAAGACATAATATAAAAATGGGTTAGGATTTATTTGAATACAAAAACTAGTATATATCATGATAAATAATGATGCATAAATGTTCTATAGTGGTCCCTGCATATTACTTAGTATATAAAATTCATACATCATGTAAAATTTGATAGTATAAATTAAATACACAATCAACACAAACAAAAATATGGAAAATTATGATTATGAAATACTATTATTTTCCCTTTCAGACTGATGATAATCCATCAAAAGAAAGTATGTGGAGGGTATCATTAAAATATACCTCTAGTGGACCATAATAAAAATAAATGTTTTTTTTCATTTATGAATGAAAATACAACAAAAATATCATTAAATTTATTTTTTGTGGAAAATTACATTTTCAATTCAAAATACATTTTTGGAAATGAAAACATTTTAGAATATTATGGGAAAATATTTTCATTGAAAATAACCATTAAAATTAGTAAGGAAGCCTTAAATAATGAATGTTATTAATGATAAAAAAATTCTTCTCATTCTGAGTATTTGACACAAATATTTGTTCCAAATTTACAATAAAAAGTAAAAAAATAATTTATTTAGAAAACAATAAGAAGATTTATTTTAAACTTTTTATAATTTAGAACATTTGTAAATTATAATTAAAAATTATTTATATAAAATTAAAAATATGGTATAAAATATTTTATGTATAATATAGACATGGAAGAAAAAAATATCAATCTAGTAGAAAAAAATCAATTTTCCTTAAAACATCCTTTTGGTCTTTTATGTATATTAAACAAGAAAATGAAATGAAAATTAATAATTTTCAGAACTAACAAGAGGAAGATAATATGGATTTTTATTAAATTTGAAATACTAAATAAATCTCCACGTGAAGACTTAAACATAAAAAATTTATAATAATGATTTTATTTTGAAATAAATGCATACCACTTTGGTAAAATTTGAACCATAACCCCCATGAATGAAAAAATTAAAATTAATTATATTTAATATATATATTTTCATGATATAAAATATAAAAAAAAGTATATGAACCACAAAAAACAAAAAAGTGGTGAGTTTGATATATGTCTCACATAAGTAAAAGAGATTCGAGAAACCCTTACTCTTGGTTTAGCTTAATTTGAATGAATATGAACAACCTATATAATAATGATATAGTTATTTTTAATATATTATAAAAAAATAATTAAAAATAGAATACCATATTTTATTCACTTAAAATCATCTATCTCCCTTTCATCAATAATTCTTTGTTAAAATAAATTTTATGAGTAATAACTGCTTCATTTTTTATCTATGTTTTGAGTTGATTGTTTAAATCCTATTACTCTTATAAAAATTATATTCTCACCAGAATATTAAAAAATTAAAAAATTTAATATATATTAATTATATATATATATATGCTAACCCATACAAGATGCATATTGAAAAATTAATTACACCATTTGTGGAGACTATAAGTCATACGTACGCATGAACACTCATTTCACTTTTCGATGGACATAATGAAAGAATCTTAAATCAAAATTCCTCTTCCTAGAATCAGTATTACCAAAAATAAATAATATATATTCACTAATTCTATCCCTATTACCATGATTATATAACTAAATTAAATACATACTACTTCTCTTTGCGGATGGGGCAGTCCAAATGTATATATGAGGGACATTATCATTTTCTAATTGATGTGAAGTTAAAATAGGAAGATATGATATTATAAACTAATAAGAATAAATTTTTTATAAATATCATATATAATAAATTAAAACATCATAATAACTATAAGTATATGACCTTAATAATTAAATAATCTTGAGTTTTTTTTCCAAGACATCATTTAATTTCAATTTTTTTATCTTTTTTTGTTTTGTGTTTTAGAGATTTTTTTATTCATAAATCAAACATAAAAACCAGATAACACTATGTGGAAGATTCTAATTAGTGTCTATTTATACCACCATATAATAATTTTAAATAAAAACATAATTTCTTTTCATGAAAAAACATTATGCCATTTATCCTAACCCATTCATTTCTCTTACCCATCCTTAAATCCTGTGAAAATCAGTAGAAAAATGTGGGAAGATAAAAAACACAGTAAAGGATTTTAAAGGAAGAAAAATGTTAGTAAATTGAAAAAATTACAACCCATGAAAAAAATTTTCTAGAAAACATATCTTTTTACCCAGAAATGGAATTATCACCCTTTTAAAAAATCATTTATAATATTGTTTGAAAAAAATGAATTCTATGAAAAATTAGTAGAATTTAAAGCAATTTCATATAGGTTCCTTAGGAAATACTCTCATAGAACTATTATATAACCCATATAGAACCTTTACAAATTGAAATAATCATACGACCAACATCCAAAATAATTCACCAAAGAAAAAAATCATTACCCAATATGTTGGAGCCCTATCAGGGCGTACCCATAGTATAATATATTATAGGAACACCCATATATATTAGGTAGAACCAATTAAATTGAATGTTAAATGATCATATAATGAAGAAAAAAAGTTAATCTCTAAAATTTTTGGGCTATGAACCATTAAAAATACTTTTGAACAGACACAAAAAATAATTTTGGATATCAAAATACACTATTCTTTTTAAAACCCATATTCAATAAGAAGCTACTAAGAAAAATGTAAAGTATGTTTTTTTCCTTTAAAAAAATGGAATATTTTAAAATAATATATAAATAAAAAATGTTTATTTTCAACAAGAAAAGTCATTTTCATCGTACATGTTAAAAATAACACATTCCTTTTGTCATTCCACACAATGTTCAATATAAATCACAATAAATGATTAATTTCGAAAATCATTAAAATAAAGTACAAATAGATATAAATTTAAATTAAATGTTTTTTTGTATGTATGATAATATTCATAAAATCATTCCATAAACATGGAAAAGGAGTAGAAAGAGTTAAAAGGATAACGTTAAAAGATATTTTATATAAAAAGTCTTTTGCACTTTTAAAATATTTCAATCATAATTCCTATGAAGGAATGATATTAAAGTAAACATTAAATAACCTTATAATGTATAAATTCAAGATATTAAATGTCTATGGGGATTTATTGAAACCTCATTGAAGTGCCCAGATCAGTGTGAATCACTGAGAGGGGGAGGGGGTGAATCAGTGATCCCTTAAAACTTTTTACTAATTGATTCCTTATCAATTAAACCTCTATGGATGGTTAAAGCCTCGATCCACTCTTCTTGTATCTCTCAGCCTTTCCTCGAGTGATGTAGTAAATGTAAAGGCACAGGACACAAGGATTTACAAGGTTCGGCACCAAATGCCTACGTCCTTGCCATGTTGGTTATACGCCCCAACATGGTTTCTCCATTATAACATGTTAGAATTACAATGGTCGATACAGAGTCCCACTGTATCTCTCCTGAGTCCCACAGGAGGGTCTTTATACTGCGTCCCACAGTGTTACCAGAGTCCCACTGGCCTGATCCAGAATCCCACTGAAGACTTCTTCCACCCTGAGTCTCACAGGGGGCTTCTCCTGGCTCCTCGAGTCACACAAGTAGCTCTTCTTCACTTTAAGCTTCTTCAAGTATCTTCAGCAGTCTGGGATAATGATTGCTGGCCTTGCTCTGTACCTCTGCTCACTTGTGATGAACAGGTCTTCTCGTCTTGCTCAGGCTTTATCACCTTCTTCTAAGGATGACCAGGCTTCTCTCTTCAAGAATCTTCAACAGCCTCTGATAAGGTCTGTTGGTCTTGCTCTTCACTTCTGATCACTTCAGTTGATCAGGCTCTTCTCAATTACTGAAAACACAGACAACTGATATCTCTAACTTCAGTCTGGCTTCAGTCTGACTTCATAACAACTTCATGCACTAAGTGCATGGCAACTCTGCATCTTCATGTACAGATTGCATGGCTTCTCAATTTCTTCAAGAACTCTTGGTCTTGGACTCCTCAAATGCACACAGCCTGATTTAGATTTGTTCACGTGTGCATGTGCATGAATGCAAGCATGCACTCCCCTTTCCTTCTTCTTGGTGCAATAAACCCACAAAGGGTAATGACTCCTTAAGCACTCACACCAACTTCCTCCTTCACACTCTTTGTTCTTTTTGTCTACACACTTAAAAGTGTGTTATACTTTAGTGTGAGAGTCTTCCACTTCTTCTTCTTAGTGTCTACACTTCATTTTGAACACACACAAAGGTTCGGCCTATTTGTCTTTTTGCACACAAAAATGCCTACGACCTTCCTCTTTTTCTTGCACACACACTTAACCCGTAGTTTCACTTTATTAGCACATACCCACTTTCAATTTTCCCACATAAGGGCTACGAACTCTTCTTCAAATGCACACACAAAGTGTGTTCTTCAATTTGGCACACACACAAGGTATGGCCTCAGCCTTCTTATTTACTTTTCACCCACAAATGGTGTATGTCTTCACTTGGTGCACATACAAGGCTAAGCCTCGGGTCTTCCTCTTTTGCACACACACTGCCCGAATATCAAATAAAGGCACGCAAGGGGTGCTTAAGCCGCGCAAGGTGCAAGTGGCCTTCTTCTCTTCTGTCGCGCAAGCACTTGGGTGCACAAGGCAGCACGCAAGTCCTCGGGTGTGCAAGGTGCAACACCGCGGGGCTCCTTCCTCCTGCCGTGCAAGTGTGCGGGCAGAGAGGGAACTTCCTGTCACGCAAGGGGTAGCACGCAGGGGCCTCTCCCTTTCTCTTCTTTCGCGCAGGAGGTGCGCAAAAGGAACACACGAAGCCAGGAATGGCTTCGGGCTGCTTCGTCGCGCAAGTGGGTTGCGCGGAGCTTCTTACTTCGCTGGGCACAGAGGCTTCGCGAGACTTCTCTCTTCAGAGGATCAGCAAGAATCTCTGAGCCTCGGCATCTCTTTTTATAGGCAGAGGTATGCCCAATCTTCCGCATGAGATATCTCTCAAATCCCCGATATTTTCGTGCGTTCAAGATTTTCCAAATCATTATTTTTTTCTCTCTATTTCACGTGGGTTTCTTCCTTTATTTTTCCTCTACGTGCATGTGACTTAGAACGCATGCATGGCCTTATTAAAATGAAATCCATGAAGAACACGAACACATGAAGCCTCGGCAACTTCGTTTGCCTCGACATTCGTCGAAATCTTCCAAACATTGCATGCATGCCTATTTTCTTGCATGATCATGTTCGTTACGTCGAGACGAACCCAATGGATCCTTCAGCTCGAACAACGATGGCCGGGAACTCGAACTCCATCGTGCGGGTGGCCTCTGGTTCGACGGAGGCACGCGGGGAGGCCTCAGACGAGCTCGAGGTAGTGGATGACTCGCCGGCCGTTGGATCGGGCGATTGAAAGACATCGGACGACCGAGATCAGAAGATATCGCGCAAGATGCGATGAGCGGTCTAGATCGAGCGCGCGATGAGACGGACGGCCAGGATTCGCTCCGCGGAAAAATCCCGCGTCCCACATCGAATCGGAGGCCGGTTTTTCCATGGTTTATCAAACATCCGATGCCCGCTTCTCAGCAATTGAACTTCCAACCCTCTCGGTGCCTCCCCGCACCGAGTTCTTCTTGCGGGCGCTCATTGCGCTCACCCCTGCCACTCGGGCGCGCCACTGGCACCCACTATGCATCCTCGGGCTCGCTCCTCGCGCTCACGCTGCGCAAGGCTTGACACTCCCCTGCGTGGCCCGGGGCTTATGCACGGCCCCGGCCTCTCGGGCTGGCCCCATGGGATCCCCCTTGGGCGTGGCGACCTCGAGTCCCACATGTGCCTTGGGGTTGAACCCTTAAGGCTGGCCCTTGGTGGCTTCTTTTTGCTAAGTAAAACTCTTAGGACTTTGTATAAAAACAAAGTAACCAAGTGAAAATTCCAAATGCCACTTCTTCCTCTAAGCCATTCTTCTTCATCAACTCTACTTCTTCATTAGAATTCCTCCATCCTCCTTAACATTTAATCTTCACTTAAGAGTGAAATTCCCAAAGGTTCATCTTCAACCGAAGCTCCTGAATCAAATAATACTCAATGTTCTTCATTGATCCAATCAGATATCAAGTTGGATCAAATTCTCCAAATTCACATACACTAGGAGATAGTGCATGGACATCTTTAATCCACTTTATCCACTCAGTAGTTTTGGATGGATCATCTTCATCTCCTCATGCATTGTCAATACAATGCATGGTCTTCAAACATTGGTGTGACATTGTATCCTCTTGATACAAGTTCTTGGAACTTAAAGATCAGCTCAACAATCGTAAGATGTAACTAGAGAATGTTTCAACCATCATCTACTATGTCACTTCGTGAATCTCCTAAGTGACATGCATCTTAGTACCATGGCCATTCTCCTTTCCCCACCAACACCATAACATTCTTTGTCATTCACATCTTGACATTCCTTGACATCCATTCATCTTATGACAACATCATGCCTCATTGACAACAAATGCAACACAGTGCACTTTAATCTCCCCCTTTGTATTTTTTGTCAATACACTTCTTCAGCACATATGAATGGGTCAATATGTGTGCCAATTTTTTCTCCCCCTTATTGGCAATCAAATGCAAAGGTGTGGTGTGGTTCTCTTCAAAAATATCTCTTCCTCCCTTCGAATAGCATCTTCTTGAAAATCACTAAGAGAGGGATGATGTCACATGTTCTCTTTAGCAATGAACCTTTAGTAAATCATCTCTAAGTCTACTTGGGCTAAACCGGTGTAGAAAACAAGAGTGATGTAACCAAGGAACTCAATGCTATCCATCATTCACTGTACATGTGAGATCATGCTTCAAGGGGCTTGAAATTTTTCAGATATAACAATGAATTTGCTAAATCCTGCACAACTTCACAAAACTCATTAGAAAGTTCAGGTGCAAAGATAAAGCTCCCCCTTTCATCCATTTGTCTTCAATCTATACTCCCCCTTAATTGACAAGATAAACTCAATTAAGAAACAAGGGATGCAAGTATGATTGGAATACCTTCACTTTTCTCAAGATGGTATTAATCTAAGAATCCCATCTTCTTCAGATTGGCTCCCCCTCAAGGGGTGCACTCCATTCTGTCCAAACCATCCTCCAGTTGAGAATGATCATCATCTTCAATTCCCTGTAATGTTAGCACATGTACATACAAGTGATTAGGGGATAAGATGGAACCTCCTTGGTTCATCAATGTGAACAACAAGGTTGAGAATATTCTCTCAACCGAGATGTCCCATTTTCACCATTCTTCACACTTGCACATTTGATCTTCAATGATGTTTGTGCTGGTGTGGATCTCAATACATCTTCATGTGAAATCTTCTTCTTCCCTTTTTCCTTAGAAATTGCCAGAACTTCATCTTCAGCTCTTTGTAGATCTTTGGAAAGTTGCAACTGATTTGGCCATATGACTAGTAAGTCACTTGGAAGTGTGGCCTCAGTTCTGGAAATTCCACATGGTTCCTTCGATGCTTTCAAGCTACCTTTCTTAGGAAACTTGTTTTCAATCAATCCCTTCTGCTTCTTCTGGATTGATTGTCTGTTTGAGTCTTGTCTCCCTCTATTGAATTTCATGGCTTGTTTACAAAGATCCATGGTATGACCTTTCTTTCCACAGTAGAAGCATGTTTTCTTGGTGGTCCTTCTGGATGCATCACCCTTCTTGGACTTAGAATCCAAGGACTTCTCTTCCTTTTTCAACATCTTCTTGGGAGCATTGTCACCTTTCTTCTGTTTGCTTCCCAAGGATTTTTTCTGAGCCAGGTTCAGTGATCTTCTCTTCTTTTTAGCTCTGGATACCGTTGGAGATTGAAATGTATCTTTTTGACCTCTTTTTCAAACATCCCAGATGTTATCAAGTAATCCAAATCTATTTGCAGTAAACAGATGTCTCTGGACCTGTGGATGCTGCTTCTTTTCTTCTGGCTTGCTCCCCCTAGGCATGGGATTCCTCTGTGCTTTGGCATTCAGTGGATTGTACCAACAATCCTTTGAACAATGCCCATACTTGTTACAACACCAACATTGACCCACAAATATTGACTTTTTGATTCCGTCTGATTGTAGGGTACTTGTCTTTAATTGTTGTGCTGCTTCAGGAGAGCTTTATTTCTTCATTGTCTTCATCCATACTTGATAGGAATTATTCTTCCATCCTGCACATTTTGTGGAAACACAATTAGAAGCATTAGTACAAGATGGAATGGATGGTACCTTCCTTTTAGAAGATTTTGCCCTTTTATTAGAGGATGTCCTTCTTTTGGAATCATCCTTCTCAATGCACACTTGTGTAGCAACATTTCTACTTTTAGCTGACTGGGAGGATTTAGCTTTGGGTGATTGCAGATTTTTCAATATCACCTCTAGTTCTAAGCATTTCATGTTAAGGGAGTTCTTCTCATCCTCAACAGTTCTTAGCCTTCCTTCCCAATTTTCTTTCAGCTGTTCTAACTGGTCTTCATGCACCTTCTTCATTTCTTGTAATGAATTGTCAAGCTCCTTTACCCTGTTTACTTTGTCTTCATGTTGAGCATCTCTGACATTCATTGAAACTTTGTGCCTCTTTTCCAGTGCATGGAAAACATCTTTGACCACTGACTTAAATAATTCTTTCTCATAAAGCCTTCTTTGCAATTCTTCAGTAGTGTCTTCATATCGTTCATTGCAAATGGAAACAGTTTCATCTTTAGCCTTCACTAGCTTTCTGAGAGTGTTGGTTATGCCAACCCTTTTTTGCCAATTGGACTTCCGGAGAATTGGCTTCATCTTCTAGCTGTAATTTTTCTTCTTGAAGATCAAGGATGCCTGTAGCTATACACAATGCCACTACCTTGGGGACTGTCTTATGAAGATATTTGATTGCATTTAGAAGATCATTTATTATTCCAACTTCATCACAGCTAGGACAGGCTTTCTTCATCTTCTTGGCCTGTTTCTTCTTTATATTTTTCTGAGTCTTGGAAGATATCTCCATTTGAGGCTGGTCACTCATTTCCTCAAATCTGCACTTCATAAAAACTCCCTTGGGTCTTTTAGTGGTAACCTCCCTCTGATACCAATTGAAGTGCCCAGATCAGTGTGAATCACTGAGAGGGGGAGGGGGTGAATCAGTGATCCCTTAAAACTTTTTACTAATTGATTCCTTATCAATTAAACCTCTATGGCTGGTTAATGCCTCGATCCACTCTTCTTGTATCTCTCAGCCTTTCCTCGAGTGATGCAGTAAATGTAAAGGCACAGGACACAAGGATTTACAAGGTTCGGCACCAAAGGCCTACGTCCTTGCCATGTTGGTTATACGCCCCAACATGGTTTCTCCATTATAACTTGTTAGAATTAAAATGGTCGATATAGAGTCCCACTTTATCACTCCTGAGTCCCACAGGAGGGTCTTTATAATGCGTCCCATAGTGTTACCAGAGTCCCACTGGCCTGCTTCAGAATCCCACTGAAGACTTCTTCCACCCTGAGTCTCACAGGGGGTTTCTCCTGGCTCCTCGAGTCACACGAGTAGCTCTTCTTCACTTTAAGCTTCTTCAAGTATCTTCAGCAGTCTGGGATAAAGACTTCTGGCCTTGCTCTGTACCTCTGCTCACTTGTGATGAACAGGTCTTCTCGTCTTGCTTAGGCTTTATCACCTTCTTCTAAGGATGACCTAGCTTCTCTCTTCAAGAATCTTCAACAGCCTCTGATAAGGTCTGTTGGTCTTGCTCTTCACTTCTGATCACTTCAGTTGATCAGGCTCTTCTCAATTACTGAAAACTCAGACAACTGATATCTCTAACTTCAGTCTGGCTTCAGTCTGACTTCAGAACAACTTCATGCACTAAGTGCATGGCAACTCTGCATCTTCATGCACAGATTGCATGGCTTCTCCAATTCTTCAAGAACTCTTGGTCTTCTACTCCTCAAATGCACACAGCCTGATTTATCTTTGTTCACGTGTGCATGTGCATGCATGCAAGCATGAACTCCCCTTTCGTTCTTCTTGGTGCAATAAACCCACAAAGGGTAATGACTCCTTAAGCACTCACACCAACTTCCACCTTCACACTCTTTGTTCTTTTTGTCTACACACATAAAAGTGTGTTATACTTTAGAGTGAGAGTCTTCCACTTCTTCTTCTTAGTGTATACACTTCATTTTGAACACACACAAAGGTTCGGCCTATTTGTCTTTTTTCACACAAAAATGCCTTCGACCTTCCTCCTTTTCTTGCACACACACTTAACCCGTAGGTTCACTTTATTAGCACATACCCACTTTCACTTTTCCCACATAAGGGCTACAACCTCTTCTTCAAATACACACACAATGTGTGTTCTTCAATTTGGCACACACACAAGGTATGGCCTCGGCCTTTTTATTCACTTTGCACCCACAAATGGTGTATGTCTTCACTTGGTGCACATACAAGGCTAAGCCTCGGGTCTTCCTCTTTTTCACACACACTGCCCGAATATCAAATAAAGGCACGCAAGGGGTGCTTAAGCCGCGAAAGGTGCAAGTGGCCTTCTTCTCTTCTGTCGCGCAAGCACTTGGGTGCACAAGGCAGCACGCAAGTCCTCGGGTGTGCAAGGTGCAACACCGCAGGGCTCCTTCCTCCTGTCGCGCAAGTGTGCGGGCAGAGAGGGAACTTCCTGTCACGCAAGGGGTAGCACACATGGGCCTCTCCCTTTCTCTTCTTTCGCGCAAGAGGTGCGCAAAAGGAACACACGAAGCCAGGAATGGCTTCGGGCTGCTTCGTCGCGCAAGTGGGTTGCGCGGAGCCTCTTACTTTACTGGGCACAGAGGCTTCGCGGGACTTCTCTCTTCAGAGGATCAGCAAGCATCTCTGAGCCTCAACATCTCTTTTTATAGGCATAGGTATTCCCAATCTTCCGCGTGAGATATATCTCAAATCCCCGAGATTTTCGTGCGTTCATGATTTTCCAAATCGTTATTTTTCTTCTCTCTGTTTCACGTGGGTTTCTTCCTTTATTTTTCCTCTACGTGCATGCGACTTAGAACACATGCATGGCCTTATTAAAATGCAATCCATGCAGAAAACAAACACATGAAGCCTCAGCAACTTCGTTTGCCTCAGCATTCGTCGAAATCTTCCAAACATTGCATGCATGCCTATTTTCTTGCATGATCGTGTTCGTTACGTCGAGACGAACCCAATGGATCCTTCAGCTCGAACAACGGTGGCCGGGAACTCGAACTCCGCCGTGCGGGTGGCCTCTGGTTCGACGGAGGCACGCGGGGAGGCCTCGGACGAGCTCGAGGTAGTGGATGACTCGCCGGCCTTTGGATCGGGCGATTGAAAGACATCAGACGGCCGCGATCAGAAGATCTCGCGCAAGATGCGATGAGCGGTCCAGATCGAGCGCACGATGAGACGGACGGACAGGATTCGCTCCGCAGAAAAATCCTGCGTCCCACATCGAATCAGAGGGCGGTTTTTCCGTGGTTTATCAAACATCCGTTGACCGCTTTTTAGAAATTGAACATCCAACCCTCTCGGTGCCACCCCGCACCGAGTTCTTCGTGCGGGCGCGCTTTGCGCTCACCCCTGCCACTCGGGCGCGCCACTGGCGCCCACTATGCATCCTCGGGCTCGCTCCTCGTGCTCACGCTGCGCAGGGCTTGACACTCCCCTGCGTGGCCCGGGGCTTATACACGGCCCCGGCCTCTGGGGCTGGCCCCATGGGATCCCCCTTGGGTGTGGCGACCTCGAGTCCCACATGTGCCTTGGGGTTGAACCCTTAAGGCTGGCCCTTGGTGGCTTCTTTTTGCTAAGTAAAACACTTAGGAATTTGTATAAAAACAAAGTAACCAAGTGAAAATGCCAAATGCCACTTCTTCCTCTAAGCCATTCTTCTTCATCAACTCTACTTCTTCATTAGAATTCCTCCATCCTCCTTAACATTTAATCTTCACTTAGGAGTGAAATTCCCGAAGGTTCATCTTCAACCGAAGCTCCTGAATCAAATAATACTCAATGTTCTTCATTGATCCAATCAGAGATCAAGTTGGATCAAATTCTCCAAATTCACATACACTAGGAGATAGTGCATGGAAATCTTTAATCCACTTTATCCACTCAGTAGTTGTGGATGGATCATCTTCATCTCCTCATGCATTGTCAATACAATGCATGGTCTTCAAACATTGGTGTGACATTGTATCCTCTTGATACAAGTTCTTGGAACGTAATGATCAGCTCAACAATCGTCAGATGTATCTAGAGAATGTTTCAACCATCATCTCCTATGTCACTTAGTGAATCTCTTAAGTGACATGCATCTTAGTACCATGGCCATTCTCCTTTCCTCACCAACACCATAACATCCTTTTTCATTCACATCTTGACATTCCTTGACATCCATTCATCTTATGACAACATCATGCCTCATTGACAACAAATGCATCATAGTCCACTTCACTCATAAAATTATATAGGAGAATAACATTAAAATATACCTAAATGAAAGGAAATTGATGCAAAGTCCCTAACCTTGAGTCTGACTTCTCACCTACATTCATTACGGTCCTGAATAATAAAATTTTGATTATTATTTTGTTTCATATGAAATTTTTTAATGTTTTTTATTCAATTTATTTTACATGTTAACATGTTATATATGATTACATAATCAAATAGGCTAACATCATATGTTTTGAGGATATTCATCTTATGGTTCAAAAATGACTTTTATAGGTTGACTATGGTAAAATAGGTTACTATCTAAAAATCTCCAGAATAACAATCTTGACATAATTATCATATTTAAAAATAAATTATAATTTAAAAAATAATAATTAATGTTTATTCTGTTAAACTACGTACATTATGATCATGGAGATGTTAGGTCATACGTATCCATGAGTAATGTTTCAATATTTTAATAATCATGATTGAAATAAGGTAAGTAAAATTTAATATTTCAAAAAAAATAATTATTATATATATATATAATATTTTTATTTAAATATACCAATATATACTATCCATTTGTCATGGTGAGGAATAGAGATTCACATCACATCATGAAGGACATAGTCCAAACGTACAAGAATGACATCATTATTTTTCAATGCGTAAAATAGTATGAGAAAAAATGACATATTATCATTATAGAATCTTAAATTTGGAAGTAATATAATTACAATCGCATATATAGCTTATATATTCATAACTGAATTCTTATAGTCTTCCATGTAATGTGTTAGTGGAAAAACATATCACATCACTTCGTAAGGCAGTAGTCCACAATACATATGACTGACATTATCATGTCACCTAAATAATGGATTATATAAAGTTATATTTGATACAATGAATCAATATGTATAATTATGATATGAATATCATAAATACACTTTAAATACATCTCCATACCTAGCACTTGGAGGTGTTGATGGAAAATGCATCACATGAGTTCATGAAACGTTATTCCACCGTACACATATGCAATGTTATCATATCAATTTTTGGTAAGAGGAGTGTGAAATAAGCTATTAACATAGAATAAGATAATCTAAGTACATGTAATATTTAGTTTATATTGTATAAGAATAAATTATCAATATTTGAATGAGGTGAAGGAATGAATAAAACAAAAAATAAATACTTATAAATTTTACATCATCCGGTTCAACTTATTTATGATTATACCTAAAGTATTATTAGAATGTATTTATGAGAAAATTATCTCTTATAATATGAGGGGATAAATTTTGGATGTGATTGGGGTAGGTATTGGTATAACCAATAGTTTTTTCGTGTTTGATGAAGATAAGAGAGGTGTTGGCCTTCTATAAGTGTGGTTAATGTGATACATATAATTTTTTAAAAGAAAAAGGTATGAAAATATTTTTCACATGAATGATTTGTCCAAAATGGGATATTATAGATAATTAGATATTAAAGGGTCCAAATATTTCGACGAAATGTATTTTATAAAAGGTTTTAGGAAATGTTAACCCATATATTTTTAGTTTAACCCATGTTAGAAAAATTGTTTCATTAACTATGGTGATTAATTTTTTTAACTATTCATGACGGTAAGACATTTTGTGTAACTTATTATAAAAATATAAATTATTCATATTTTAAACATTTAATCCATTTTAATAAATTGAATTCTTGGATGTGGGAAATATAAACATTAAATAACATCACAAACATGGTGAAAAAGATGGTTTTCAAGATATTTATTTCTTAAGAAAAGAATGAATAAATATTAACTCTATGATTAATAATAATAATTCAATGAATATTAGATATTTCTTATATATTATAGGTACATTTAATTTTAAAATTTCCCCATTAGTTATTTTTTTAATTAATAAAAATGGAGAAACAATATTCATTTTAAAATAGTTTTTTAAAAAGTACCATTTTTAACCTTAAAAGAAACATATAAAAAAATACAAAATTAAGTTGATTATAAATTAATTAAGTATATTTAAAATATATAAAAAATAATTATGTTACTTTAATGTATATTTCAAACATAATTTGTCTATTTAAATTATCTTATTTATTGAAAATAAATGACTTTTTTAAAAAACCATCAGTATCTTTCACTATTTACTAAGAAATCATTATTTTTTTAAAGAACAATAAACTTTTACTCCAATTAATATTTGGTATGATTATTTAAAAAATATATATTCATTTTTTATTCATCATGTTTTAGAATTTATAAATTAAACTTTCATATAAACCATTATTAAAAAATATTTTATTAAAAACAATTCCGTATATAATTTTACAAATAAAAAATATTTTTACGATGAATAAAATCATCATTGTGATCTATTATATCATTACATGGGATGTTACATTCTTAACCATTTTATAAATTAAGTACACACAATTTAATTCACTTATTAATTAGTTGGCGATAACTTTCCCTGAGATAATTTTCATATTCCCATGTTTCCTCTTCAACCGTTTGGGTTTTCTATAGAAACATAACCTAATAAATCCCCTTACCCCATAAAACATTACCACTTTGGTCTAGAATATTATCTAGATATTCTATCAAAGAAAGGTTATCTTCAATCTAATCTATTTGATTGCGCAATATATTGTATGAATGTGACAAATATTTTCATAACATTGAGACATGAAAAATAATATGTACTTGGTAAAAAATTAGAGGTAAGGACACTCGATAGGTAACTAATCCAAATTATTCGTAAATTTTATACAGTCCAATGAACCATGGGATTTTATTCACTTTATTACAAAATCAGATGACACTTTGATGTAGAGAATCTTTGAGAAAGGCATGATGACCTACCTCAATATAGTGATCATTCTCTAATTATCCACATAAATGTTTTTCTTTTTTCGAGCCATCCTCAAATGATACAGAATACATTACACCTTCTCATCCATTTAATCTACTAACTCGGCTCCCATAAACATTATTTATCATAATTCATCACAAAAATATTGTTTCTATATGATTTTCTATATAATACCTCAAATGGTTCCTTCTGTATACCATAACGAAAATAATAATATATGAAAACTCGACTGAAGAAGGATATTGGTCCCAAATTACCATTTACACCATTGATCAAGAACTAAGCATATATTCCATGTTATTAATCATCCACTCATACTAGAAATCGTTTTGGGGATGAAAAGTTCTATTAAAATTTAATTTATCACACAAACTAGTTTGGAAGCCATTTTAAAAAATTAGATGTGGACATGAGATCACAATTTGGTTCAATGGAGAGAGAAACTCAATATAACCTAACTACCTCCTTTATATTTTATAATAAATTTTTATCAATAGATATAATATCTAAAATGTGAGGGAAACCAATATATTTAGTTAATAAAAATAAATAAATGAAATGATATTGTTACCTTGAGAATAATTTGGTAATCCCTCCACCAAATCCAAGGTTATATCTTATAATTTCCACTATTGTGTTGTAAAAGGTTGAATAATTCCCTTCGGTAGTTGTAATTTTAATTTAACAGGATAAAATTTCAAACACATCATAGTAATTTGATTAATATATCTTGTTATTCCATCCCACTATTAATACTCTTGAATGTATATTCACATAGTATTCCATCCCAGAGGAATGTAAAATAGAGAATTATGATCTCTATACCCCAAATCTTTTTTCAACAATGAATCACAAGGAACACATAATATTTTCTCAAATATTAAATCACCTGTTTTATAATTATTTTAATATGGAATATTAATCTTCTTAAAATATTATAACATTTCTTATAATGATTGATCCTTCATTTTAGCTTTCAAAATTTTTTCTAGCAATGTTGACTACATTGAAAGGTAAAATTGAATAGAGAATATCCCTACATCCACAATATTTGGGAAAAAATTTCAATTCATTAGCCAAAGTGAGAAATTTCAAATATAATATTTAATATATATCACTATTATTTTTAGTCAAATAATTATACACTTTGTTTACTTTTTTATGATTATAATGAATCCTATAATCATAATCCATGATTAGTTCCATCCGTCCTCTCTATCTACTATTCAATTATTTCTTTGTCAACATGTACAATAAATTTTTTTGATCAGGATATATATCATAATTTACTAATTAAAAATGGTGAATCAATATATTAATAGAAAAAACCATAGTATCTAATTCATGATCACGTGTAAGTTTAATTTAACTCATGCGATTTCAACTACCATAAAGAATAAGAAAACACCTTATCATTCTACTTCAGAAAAAATAGGTCCCTTAATATATGAATCATTGTAGATAGAAAAATCACATTTTTTGGGAAGGAAGTTCCAAAACTAGATCACTCAAAAATCATTAATTTAATTTCTAAAAAAGTATCTCCTCTACTTATATAAATTAATTTAACTTCTTTTGAAGTTATATTAGTTAGTGGGATATACAACCAAAAATATTTCTAAAAATACTTCTATACAAACCCACTCATATATGAGTATGAAAAATCTTTATTATTATTTTAGATCATCACCATTCTTTGAAAAAAAATTAGCAGTTTAAATAGTTATTCAATCATATGAAAAATTGTTTCCATGGGAATAATATTTTTTGTTACCAATATTGTCAATTACTTCAATTCCTTTACATTTACATTTCTTTTAAAATGTCAAAATAAATCCTTATGTTTCTTTCACGTTCCTCCTATATTTTAGAATAATCCAATATTTGAAGAATAAAAATAACTAGAATCTTATCCAAGAATATATGAGAACTCTATTCATAAGATATATAAATACAATAGGTGCATTGTACAACCTGAAGGTAATAACTTCAAACTCTTAATGCCCATATTTTTTCTGAAATGGACTCGTTAGAAAATCTATTTCATTAAATTTCACATGATGGTACACTAATCTCAGATCCAACATCGAAAAAACTATTCCCAGTAGTGGGAATAAAACAAATCCACGATATAAGTAAATTGATACTCACTTATAATATCGATTTATTCATGTCATGATAATCCAAGAAAAGTATCACTGAACACATGTTCTATATAATAAAAAAGAGAATCACCAAATGGTTAATATTAATGGAAAAAAGAATACATTATCTAACACATCCTTTAGTTCAATTTTCAATTCAAAAATTTCCACTTGATCTATTCAATACATGGGTTTTGAAATATGCATGGCATCATAAACTATGTAAATAGTAAAATAAACAACTTTATTAGGTATAAAACTAGGAATATTTTATATAAAAACATACAAATACTAATTAACTTCTTGAAAAATCAATAATTTTATTAGTTTATTTCATTATAATAATATGATCTTGGTATCTTTCACTTCCACATCTTATCACTTTGTCAACATATTTTTATATTTGTAATGGCACAAAATCCTTAAATAAAACATTATCATATGTAAAATTTATCATAGAATAATAAAATAAAAGAAAATACACACCTTAAATTATGTTAAACTATAATACAGATATTTCTGAATGATTTGTAGGAATTTTTACCCCATTGATATTAATAGGAATATTACTATAAATCAAGTTTAATTTTACACTTCCACCTAGAGTTTTCACCAAAAGTTCATTCTTACTTTAATGAGAAGATGAATCTAAATTATCTCAAAAATTTATCATAAATAAAATAATGCAATGATCTTGATTGAAGTAGTGTATTTGTATAATTGAAATAAACTAGAAACGTACCTATCACTACTTTATTTGATGACCCTAAATCAATTGTAGTAGGGGAAATATATTTTTCCACACAATTAATTTTTTAATATTGATAATTTATATCTTGAGTTACTATCATTTGGAACACATTATCATAATGACCCAACTCAATTGAACAAAAACACCACACCATTGGGTGTATATAGTTTACCATATTGTTTTATTATTCTAAATTATTTCATTATAGTCACAAAAAATATGGGAAAACATTCATCACTAATAAAACATCCAAGATTTCATTATACAGTCCCCAATGTGTTTTTACCACACATACTAGAATATTGGATCTTCATTTTGTTACATCTAGATTTCTTTGTTTTATATTTCCTCATTGACATCAATATTTATCACTTCTTATATTCAACATCATGAGGAACAAAAGTGTTATAAAGAACCATTACAAAATTTTCATGACAAAAAAATAATTACTTATATATTTTAAATTATTGTGTGGTCAATGATCTTCGTATAACTTGTTTTAATCCTATGTAAAAATAATTATTTTACAATAAATATCGAAAAATATCCATTATGTACCTAGAGAATATTGAAATATCGGCTCAATACATGGTCATATAATATTTATAGTTTTACCTTAATTACATGAATCGTTTTTCCATCTAGAGTTAAGAATCCACAGTTAAATGTTAATTAAGTAAATGATCCTTAAATATTTACCATTACATGGTATCTAGATTATAATTTAATCTTTAATTCTTAACCATAGACCACCATCAATTAACTTTACATTAAAAACAATAAATGAAATCAGATATATTTTTATGTTCTAAAAATGAAATTACTTTAAATACATTTTCCAGATCATTGGTATGTTCTTCATCCACCTTAGGGTCAGAATTTCCATTGATTTAAGTGGAATTATACCTTATAAAATGATCTACTATAAACATCGTTCTTCATAGTAGATCTGATTTATCACTGTAATGGATACCTCCATCTATTGAAGCATGTTTCAACTAATCCATCACTAAAAAACTATTCTATTCTATTTCTAACCATCTTAGGAAACTGATTTGTATAGATATTTTCCCCAAGGATCCTTATTAATATATCTTCCCTATTTCCTCTATAGAAAACCATTCCAAACAAAATATTTAGATGAATAAACATGGTAATATTCAAATAAAATGTCATTTCAATATAACAATTATTTAATATAATTAAAGGGAATTATATTAACATTTACCTAATATCTAATGTTATCTCAAATGTTATATTACACAAAATATAATGGTATGGAATTATTTCTAGTGGACTATAATTTATATATATCAAGGATTACCATGGGAAGATATACCTTTTGGGTGGTACATACAACCATCCACAGTGGAAAATATTTCCACACAACACCCATGGATAGGGAGACATGTTACATAAAATGTTCAAACATGAGAGTTCCTATGGATCAAATTCTTTCCTTTTCAGTTTATAAATATAATAAGTACCCAACCCCAAACATCTCAAAATATTTGGTTTTAATTTAAAAATTTATTCCATTACATTTTTGGATCCATTTAGGTTAAGAGTTTATTGAATTAGTTTATAACTCTTAAATAATCCAACCATATAATGAAAAGTGGACACTTCCAATCAGTATATTAATTTAACATCATGTAAAACTTTAAAAACCAAGCATGATTTTTTCTCATTAAAAATATTCATAAATTTCATCTTAAACTTTTCCTTCACCTTACCAACCTTCAAATCCTATTGATTTTATTAAAAAATCGGATGAGAAAAAAGCTCAGTAAGGGACCTAAAGAGATAAAAACCATTAGTGCAATGGAAAAGAGTTAAACTATATTTATAATTCCTAGAATGGTAATAATATCATAAAATCAATAATAATTCTATAAATTTAAATTTATATATTTTTATCATATATGTTGTGTGATGAGGAAATTAGAGTCATATTGCTTCATAAAGGTGGTAGTCCACACAAACATGAATGATGTTAAAACTTTTCTGTGAATCATATGATAATAAATAAGGTGATATATTATATTTTATGAATGATAAATTTGTAATTAATATAATAATTCTTTAATTTATATAATATATATTTAATAAATTAATACCCATTATCTTCAATGTAAACCATTAGTGAAAAACAAACCATATCGTTTCACGAGGCGGTAGTCTGCCGTACAAATGAGAGACATTATCATATCCCATATAGAATAGAAATAAAAAAGATCTATATTTTATATAATGACTATATAGGTGTAATTATTTATTCAATTTCACATATATATACCTTATATCCATCATCTATAACACAATGATCAGGGTTTATGGAAAATGTGTCATATCGGTTCGTGAGGTGGTGGTCTGGTGTGCAGAAGAGCGACTTTATCCTTTCCATTTTGAGGGAGGAAGATATGGATATACCTCATGCACAAAACATAAATAATTATAGTTAAATATGTTAATTTTATTTATATAAGAACAAATATATAATATTTGGCGGATTTGGAAGAATAATTAATAAAAAAATGATGATTTAGAGATTTTTTCTTTTCTAAGACAACATCTTTAGGATTACACATAATGTATTAATAGAATAAAGTTATGACCATAAAAAGGGATATAATATGAGGGTGTGTAAATTTGAAATTTATTTTGGATGTTATTTTCTAAACCAAATGGCTTTGAAGGTGTGAGGAATAAAGGGTACGATTTTCCTTTTATAAGCTATATTAGTGGAAAACACGTAATTTTTGAAAATAAAAAGGTGTTCCAACATTTTTAAAATGAAACAAGGGTCTAATATAAAGTATTATCGATAAATAGACATTAAAATATTTAATATTTCCATAAAATAAATTTTAGAAAATATATAGTTCATTTTAACAATTACTGTATTTAGTTTAACCTTAATGTAAACAAATTTTTACCTTTACCATGGTAATTATTTTGTTGTCTTTTAATTGTTCATTATGCTATAATATTAAGTAAAAATTATTAGAAAATATTAGTTATTCTTAATTTATATACATTATGTATTTCACAAAATATAATTTATATATGAGTAAAAATTAAATTTTAAGCAAAACCTGCAAACACGATGAAATTTTAGGTTTTCACAGCATATTTTTCAGGAAAAAATAACATTATATAACTTAGTGAATAAAAATAATTATTGAATGAATATAAGATAATATATTATTGACATATAATATAATATTAATTTTAATAAAGTTATCATTTGTTAATTATTTAATTATTTTAAATGAAGAATCATTATACATTTTAAAAATGTTTTTAAAAAAATCATGTTTAAAAAGCCAAAAGAAAAACTATAATAAAATACAATATAATTTTGACAAAAAATTAATTTATTAAATTAAATATTATTATATAATACATATAATTATTTAATTTATAGGAAACACATTGTGGGAATTTTATATTAGTTAATTTATTGAAAATAATTGATTATTTTCTAAAAAAACGTTATATCTCACCATTAATTGAATAATTAATAGTATCAGAAAAATACCAAAATTACTACCAAACTAAATAATGATATGATTATTTTAGAAATTAATTAAATTTTTTAAAATTAATATTCACATATTTATAAATTAATGTTTTAAATAATACCTTAATAATAATATTCAGTTAAAACTATTTTGGTTTTGATTTAATTTTTTTTATTTTTTTGATGAATAAAAGGATAAATTTTATATATCCATATTTTTTTGATAAAATATTAATCCTAAAAATAAGGTGATGAAAAATTAGTTATATCTCTACACAGAGATGGTGACCCATACGTATAAATGAGTGATATTTCTATATTACTTTGGACAAAAAGGGGGTGTAAAATTGGGGTTTAAAAATAATAACAAAATTTATTTATGTTGAGGATATTTAAGGTATTATTTTATTAAAAATATTACATATTTATTGGATTTAAAATAATAAATTAATGGAAGGAGGTAGGGTAAAAAAATTACCTCTTATTTGGGAGACCTTATTTAGATAATTTCATATGGAACCATGGGTTAATATTTAGGGAAGATGAGAACCTATAGAATAAGGCTAAGTAATTTTATAAGATAAATTAATTTTTATTGACTGCGAGATTTTTCTCATTGTTTTGTGGAGAATGGAGGGAAGTAGATATCTATTATAAGAGAGGGGATGAGTATTCATGTAATTACATAAAGTATTAAATTAATATAAATTAAATTTCAAATAAAAATAGATTCAAATGAAAATAATTTAAGGATAATACATGTAATAGTATATTTTTCTTATACAATAACATCTAACACATTTTAGGATATGTTTTCACCATTATCTATTATTTTTAACCCTCTATTAACCGTTATGAAAAGTATCATTATTTTAAAAAAAATCAGCCCTTTAGGTTTCAATAATGTAACAATAAGTGGATAAACAACCCCTAAATAGACCATGGTTGATGTTTTAATCTATATTCTACTCATTTGGATGAATTTATGATTTTTGTGAGAATTAAAAAAAAAAAATATTATCAATGTAATTTTTTCACTATTTATTTTATATGGCATTAACAACCTCATGGAAAAGAGATAATTCAAAAATAAATACATTAAAACATTGATAAAATGTCATAAAGATCAATAAATAGTTTTTGAAATATTAAAAAATTCAACTTTTTATCACTTTATCCATTTTTAAAATCATTTATTTTAATATAATTTTAATGAATAAATGTTGTCTCGGTGTTGCATAAGAATATAATGTAATTATTTCATCCCTAAAATTTATAAATAAAATAAAATGATAAAAATAAATTATTTATATTTAGGATTTATATTTATGACATAAAATATCCTCTTTTTATCCTTACATCAACAATTTAAAGATATTAAAATAAAGGGAATGAAATTTTTTACTTTTCTCTAAATAAAATAAAATAAGGGTAAAAATAATAGGAAAATGGAAAATAAAGATAATATATTATAAAATTGGATGAATATGGATAAATTGTTTCTTTCAATTATGTTACAAAATGTTTCATCATAATTTTCATTTCCTTAGCATTCGATTTTTAACCCTAATTAACCTATTAACCCTTACCATGATGAAAATTATTTATTATGGTTACAATTTAAATTGAATAAAAACAAATGGAGACTATTTAAAGAATATATACATAGGGATTAAAAATATTGAAACTATTTTTTAGGATTAAATTCTTATCCTTTGAATAAATTAAGGTAAAGTGAAAACTCAATATAAAGCAAAAAAATGTGTTACATAAAACTACTTTTCTATGTCTGAATATTCATTAATACCCAATTTAGTCAATAGGTTTACACAAATGAATTTAACTATATTATTAATAATATAGATGAATAAATTTTACATTAAAAATAATTTATAGAAAATAAAAATTCATAAATTCATGGATGAATAATATAATTTTCAATAAAACCAGTATTTTCACAATTTAATTGAGTAGAGATCTTTTTAGAAAAATATGAAAATTTACCCAAAGTTAATTTTGATTTGATGATTTGATAAATTAAATTAATTTCGTAAATAAATATTATATATTTTATATAAAATTAATTATAATATTTATCACCAAAAAACAAAAAACAATTTGGAAGAATACATTTTTCTGAAGGAAGAAACATCTTTCTTGAAAATTGAGTACTTATTTCCTGAGAATACATCAATGAATATGTTATGACTAGGTCATTTATGCATATATATGTATTTAATAATATTGTTAATGGTATTCATACCTATATATTCAATGGCTCAGATTTTACTATTACGTTAAATAATAACATTTTTATAGTATAAAGTGTTTTTTTCAACTCAGTGTTGCATATATTATACACAATTATGTAGAGTCTCATTAAAAAATGTTTTCATTTTATAGAATAGGTAATTTAATTTTTGAATGACATGGATTTTAATAATAATGGACTCTAAAATATATTTAAATTTAATACATTCCAAATTGTGTGAATAATGGAAAAATAAATTATTTTTAAAGTTTTATGAGGGTATAATGTCGGTTATACAATATGTGTAATTTTGTTGATGATAAATTTTTCATAGAGTTTTTTCCAAAAAAAATATCAAGATATAAAATTTTATATGTTTATAATACTTTATATTTGGTTATAGATTATCTTTATGATGATTATTTCACATATATAGGTGGTTTGTACAATTGATTTAGAGGAGGTGGAAATGGATAATACATAAAAATATAGTTTTTCCTCTAATGGGTTTGTAGAAAAAATGTTCATTTATAAAACATTTTGTATGTAAAAATAAATAAAAGGGATAATTTAAAGATATTATTATTAGGCTTCTTATGGAAATATATAATTGGTGTTCTTGCATGGTAGATAAGTGGGGGATCAAAATTTTATGTAAATTAACCCCCACCCCACCCCCCATATAAACGTTTTCAATGTAGAAAGGTATGACAATTGATGAAATTTTATAATGAGTTCTCATGTGAGACTATGGGTGTATCATCTAAAGATGTGGATGTCTCAATGATATTGGTGAGTAAAATGATGTATTTAGATTCATTGACTCATTATAGTGTGGTATATCCTCATCATGTGAAAGGGTTTGCACCAAGGAAGTGTTATTTTAAAATCTTCATAGCTGGGAATAAACTAGAGGATGATATGTATTATGTGGGACAATATATGGAATGAGGTATCAATTTTGTAGATTTTAATATTTTTATGATATTTACCACACCATAACATTGGTATATGGGTGAAGAAATCAAAAATAAGAAATATTATTTGATATAAATTATGGTAACCCGAGCATGTTACAAAAATAATATTTATCATTTCCATAATTTGAATATTTCATCATTAAAATTCACACAATATCAAGACCCAATGGTTTAGTATCTATAGAGAACATCTATATGAGATTAATATTTTATAAAAATTCTTAAAAATTTAATACAAATATTTTTATCAAGTGATACCCTTTTTGAAAAAGTATACATATTACACTTCTTCATGACATGGGTAATGGAAACAAAAAAAATAAGAGATCTAAAATTTTCAAAAAGTGTAAAAATAATAGAGAACTATTGAAGATCATAAGTTAATAATGGATTAGAATTTGGTTATGGCAACATATTCATGGTACATGAACATAACATAAAATAATTATACACACTAAAACATTGATCATAGGCTATAAATCATGAAATAAAGTAATATTCAAAATCCAAAAATCATGGGTGTGGATACACATGAGGTTTTTATATTTGAACACAATTTATAACATAATAAAATGAGAAACTATTTGAATATTAAATGTATAAATTGTATCATCCATAAATTTTATCATATAATGAACAAGGATTACAGTTCAAAAAATATAAAAGGTTTTGAATAACCACCCATGTATTTTATTAGGTTTATGTTAACTACCCTATTATAATATTGGACTTGGGTTTACATAATCTGTTCTATTTTTTGTTTGGGATTAGTAATGATGATAATTTTTGGGATTTTTTACCCAAAATTATACTCTTTTGACAGATAATCACCACCCATGCACCATTTTGGGCACATGATCACCACCAATGAACTTTTTTCATGAACTATCAACCTATATAGAATTTTTATCTCATGAGATCTAACACTTTAACCAGTTAATTAATGGTTTATATTAGAACCACTGTAACAACCCGAGATTTTATAAGATACATTCTTTTTTCATATCTTCTAATTGTACGACACACAAAGATTATCTTACGCTATACACAAAACTGTATTAGCTTGCAGTATACGCAACACTTTTCTTGGCTCTTGTTACACACAATTTCAAGTTCGTTTGATAGAAGTTATTCTACGCAACATTGAGTGTATATATATATATATATTCAATGTATAAATAAAATATGGTTGGATTATTCTATACACAACAACAAAGGAGTTGTGCACTACACGCAACCCTGACTTGGCTTGCATTACACGCAATCGTGACCTTCCTCGATAGCGTGTGTTGTACGCAATACCGGGTTTTACTAAACAACGATATATTATTATAATATTGTTGTGAACTAGCCATTATGAATAGTGTTAACTTAATTTTGAATTTTATAACATTATTATTCATCTTACGCATTTCTAGAACATGTTAAAAGGACAAAATAAATTTTTCGGGTAAAATAAGTATTTTTCAAAAAATGCAGTTTTGCCGCCTTTTGATGGCGCACCCACTTTAAATCTAGTTTTTTAAATGTTTATAAGTTCAATTTGACAAAATAAAATTCTTCTTTTGAATCAGGATATAAAAATTTACATTAGAAAAAGTTTTGATATTTTTCTGATAACTTTCATATTTTAATGAATAGTAAAAACACGCTATATTTTAATTAAAAACAACTTTTTTCATCGTAATATCTTATGTGGTTAAATTATAATATTGAATGGTTTTAAATTATAAACAGAATATATTTTTACCATCTAATATAATGTATGTCATTAGCATTGATTTAACCTTGAATTCGTAGGTTAAATCAATTCAATCTTTTGCAATGTTTTAAAAAAAACCCATTTTCATTCGACAACAGGATTAATTTTAATTTAATTTCCACAACTTTTGTGTATTGAATTTGGAAAAATGGATTCCATATTTAGAATAAGTGGATCCAAATTATGTTAATAAGCTACTTTTTATTTTTGGGAATTATGAATAGTAACTATGGTAAATTTTATTTAATATAGTTAAAGGTAAATCGGGTAATTAAGGGTAAATATAAGATTATAAAATTACCCTAACACTTGGAAAAAATACTATTGGATGGATAAATTTAAACCTATATAACATAAGGGTCAGATTAGATTCATTTTATGGACTTTTTTCCATGAAAATAATTTAATTATTATTAAAAACAAAGAATGTGACAACATGTCACTTTCTTAAATCTTATAAGTATAATAATTTTAATCTAGTGATAAACATCATGAAACATCGAACATGAATAGTCTCCAGAATTATAATACAATTATATACATCATAGGAATTTATTTATAATTTTTAGGGATTAAATAATTATAATTTATTATGACACAAAGATGATGCAGTAATTGTCTTATTAATGAAATATTGACATAATTACTGTTATAAATGCCCCAATAAATGGAATTTGAGACTTTTTATGACTTAAATTAATTATCTAGTTTAATATGACATGTTAGTATTGATTTAATGAAATTTGTTTGAACTAATAATTCTGTTATGATTTTCACAAAAATCAATTACTAAATAGTGTCAAAATTGACAAAAAATAGTTTTTAAAACAAATATTATATTATTAATTGTTATTTTATTCCTAAAAATCTAAGGTTCGGCCAAATGACTTAGATACGGTTATATATATTAATAATAAACAACTTGGGGTTAGTTTTACTTGATATAGTATATTTATTGACCTTATACTATAAGAACACAAGAAGACACGGTAAAAGTAAAATTATTTAACTTAATGTTAAATCTAAATGATAAGGTTAAAATAGGAACCTAAAATTGTCTAAATTCTATTTTATGAGAGGATTGCGACCCCTACCCACCTTATCCTCGAAATAAAGAAATTTGGAGCTATTTAAAACTGAACTTGACTTTATAATAAAATAATATTTTTTGTTATTCCAAAGGTGCCCCTCTCATCCCTTATAAAAGGGCACCTCCTCCATATCTTCCTCACACAACATTGAGCCTTCAAGCTCAGACAACCCCTGCCAAATTATCTTCTCCACTTCAGTAGAAACATCCTAGAGGTTCTGTTATTCCTCAAAGACCAATTTTAGTGCCCTAAGAGGAGGTCTCAAAAAGGCGCTTCAAAGAAGAGGTAATTTCCGTTACCGATTCTTTCACCTTTATTTCTTCTTCCACTTCTTTTTCTTAGGTTGTTTCATAATGAAGTAATAAAATCAGTATCACTAATATAATGATATGTTATTATAAGTATTAAACAATCCTATTTCACCATCTATCCATCCTACGGAAAAAAAAATCACTGCGCGTGCGTACGTACGGAATACCGTCTCCACGCTGTGGTGAAATCTATTTTCCACCACCACCTTACTTGGATGGGTATAATGGAGTAAATAATATTTATATATTATTATTTTAGAGTTATATTGATTCTGAAATAGTATACATAAACTCCAATACAGTCCCACGATCATGAGAACGATATCATCGCTCGTGCGTACGTACGGACTACCGTCTCCACGACGCGATGAGATTCATTCTCCACTTTAACCATTAATGAATGATTATAAAGTATATATAATAAGAAATCATGAAATATATGACATAATAATGATACTTTATGTATGTGTATATATATGTATGGCATCTACTTAATTCCGTTCAACTCAATAAGAAACGAAAACATCGTTCATGCGTACGTACAACCTACCGACTCCATGAACGGTGTATTTCATTCAATTTACTGATTTATTATATATATGTATATTCTGAATATATATATATATAAATCATGTTTTATATTCTGGAATTATGTAATCATGATCTAAGTAATCATATGAATAATTACAAGTCAAAACACGGACGACAAATGAAACAATTTTACCCAAAACGCTCTTTAACATGGAATTTACAAAAGAACGGGTAATATAAAGTCATAAGTGAACCATACATGATATCATAACAATGAATATGATTCTTTAATAAGTCAATGACATTATTTAAATGATTATACAGGAGGTTCGGTTGCTTACGAAGCAAATCAGACCTATGGTAAGGGAAAATATCACAATCTCATTTTTATCTGAGATTGTTTATACTTTGGTATTTACTAGGGTGTATTTTATCATCCACATCCATGTTTCCTCAATATGTAAAATTATTCCCATTAACCTATAATTGTTTAAATGCTATTTTACCCATTGGTGAGTTTTTAGTAAAAGATATGAAAGAAATCTTTTGTCGTTTTTCGTACGAGGTACTTTTTGGACTTTTCCGACAAAAGTACGAGAAGAATGTGTTTTAAACATATACGGCATGAATGGATTTTTAAAACATTTTTTCCAAGAAGATTCCTTTAAAAATTTTCATGTTTATTTTTAATCAACTTCTTTTAGTTTAAAGTTGTATGACATGTTAAGAAAGGAAAAATGTTTTTGAAGTAGAAAGGATATTTTCCTCAAGAATGGAGTTCAAGTGTTTTATCAAAATTATTTTCCATATAAGATAATAAAGGGCTCTATTTTTTTCCCTATTATTACATTGATTTGATTTTGTTGTGATGGAATTATATTTTTAATGAGTTCCTCTATCTTATATGAATTGTTTTATGATGTTCAAGATTCCCATTTTTATTACATGGATTATGAAATGATTTATGATTTATGATTTTGTGGAACACATAAGAATGGTATCATTATGATATGGGTGGGACCTATATCTCCCTCCAATGAATTTGGTAAAGATTTTATATCTCATGAGATAGACATGGCTGGAATGGTAGGTTATACCGGTTCAGTGAAACATGACTGAAACGAGGGTGACTCGGTTCAGAAATGGACTTTGTCCACTAAGATAGTCTTGGCAATGAGTCTTGACTAATAAGATATGATTCTCTATGATTATGTGTGTATGCCAAAAAGTTTCATGTTTTATTTTATGATTATTGGGATTCCATTTCACTACCATGATTTATCCCATGTTATGAAATTATGCTCTCTTTTGCAGGTTAAGATTTCCAGAAGTTATGTTCTTATGAATATGATGTGATTGATTTTCCTTTTGTTTACCCTTATTGAGCATTTGAGCTCACCCTTTTATGTTTTCTTTTCCCCAGGATATAAAGAAAGGTATTAGGTAAGAAAAAAAGGGAAGATCTTTATGGGAGATGTTAAAGATCTTTCACCACGATTAGAAGATTATATTCCGAGTTTCCAAAGACACTAAACTATTACGATCCTTGTGTGTGTGTTTTTGTTATGTACTAAGTATTATGCAAAAGTAATGTAATGTCTATGTACGTCATGCTTCGGGTTTCTATAGTTGGTATCAGAGGAAAGGTTTAGTCAACCTTTGGAAACTAGGATGCGTGAACGTTAGTGAGATCCCTAGAGATATTTCTAAGGTATGTCTATGGATGTCCATAAGGATAAGTATACCTGTAAAATATAGTCCTAGAACTATGGTAACAATATTATATTAAACCAAAGATGTTAGATATTGAAGTTACTACCCCTTTATTATGATTTTTCCTCTCACACTATTCTTTTTGGGTTTTAGAAAATGGCTAGAAACATGATGATTCACGATAATGGAGGATATGATGGACAATGGAGTGATGAGAAACCAAATGAAATGGGATTTGGAAGTCCAAACATCATTATTATGCCGAATCATCAATCTCATAATATGATCTATAAAGTAAAATTTGGTAAGTTTCCTGACTCGGCTAATAAGAGAAAGATAGAGTTTCATGATGATCATAGAGGAATGAAAGGTCAATTTCCCCTATGTAAATCATGTGGGAAGAGGCATCAAGGAGAATGTTTCAAAGGAACTGGAAGATGCTTTGGGTGTGGAAAAGAAGGACACAAAGCCAGTAAGTGAAAAGGAAAAGGTTCAGTTAACACCAGGGATGAGGATAATGGTATTTCTACGACATCAACAATGGTTAAATGTTTTAAATGTTGAATGTACGAGCATTATGCAAACCAATGCCCTAAGGTAAAGTCTCCTGAAGAGAATCAGTATGGTCGTATGGGTAGTATTTATGTTGATGATGATGAAGAGACTACAAATGATATGTGAGATGAAAGAATTGTTGAAGCTCGGTCAATGGTTTAAGAATGTAGTGGAATGATTACATGTTTATCATGTGTAATGTTATATAAGTAATATCATGGTACTATGGAATAAAGAGACATCTAAGGATTGTTACACTGTTGTCATTCCTTGAGTTTTGAAAGTGTATGATTAATGGTACCATTATCCATGAAAGGTTATTCAGATATTTTTGGAATGTTGATGATATGCACATAATGAAGGGATAAGGAGAAAATTAAATGTTTGATAGTATTCATGAGCTCATGATTGATATAATTACTAAGTGATATCATGGTTTGAGTATATAGAATTTTAAGTATTTTGGTATGTGGAAAGAGTTAACTTTTAACAGCACTCATGTTTTCAATAAGGTTCAATGGGTATTCAAGAGAGTACAAGATTAAGGCCTTTGAATGTTTGGAATGTGACCAACAAGATATATCTTATGATATATGGGGATCAACGATGGTATTAAATCTCTGAGAGTGGAATGCAGTATTATGGATAAGCCTAATGATTGGAATGGATTATGTTGGACATAAGTTAGTATTTTTTGTTTGTCGATATTATTGACGGGATGTTATAGTAATATAGTTTTAGAAAAAAAGACAACCTGTAGGATGGGCGACAGCCCATCGCGTCGGACAAGGCTGTGGGAATCGAACCCACAACCGAAGTGCAACTGGCCTTTATCACCTACCACTGGCCTACAGGAAGTCCCTGTTTAGTAGGAAGTAGTTTTATTATATTAAGTAGTATGATATATGAATAATAAGTCCATTTTAGGAACCATATATCATTAATCTCACTATAGATGGACTTATGTATTTTTTTGATAACTTTTCTAAACTTTCGATTAAGACAGATGGAATGACCCATCATTCAATCACATGATCTGCTAAAACATCACGAATGACAAATTCAACTTCATTTCTTTAAGAGATGAAGTGGAAATTGTCCAAAGAACGACCAACGGTGAGACTATACCGAATTCATGAAAGTATTTATTCTAATTCCAATTTCATCAACTTTAGGGAAATGATATTGAAAACCAAAAATGTTGTCCTAGTGAACTTATATCTGATGAATCATATGGTACCTTAGATCGTCACAAATTTATGGCTTTGTGATTGCTGGCTTTTCGATAGCCATGTTCTCTACCACTCTCCATCAGAACATGATGGTTATATTTCCCTTCAATATCCATATTTTCACCTACTTGGAAACCCAGTGATTAGTTTATTTGGGTAACCATTATGTTTTATACTTTTGTTTTTAAATATTGGTTTTGGTATTCCTTTTTACGATGTGGGTTTCTATTAAAGAAACTTTCGAATAGTAAACCATTTATAACCCCGACGAATTTCGAGGGCGAAATTCATTTTAAGGGGGGTAGAATGTAACAACCTGGGATTTTATAAGATACATTCTTTTTTAATATATTCTAATTGTAAGACACACCAAGATTATCTTGCACTATACGCAACACTGTATTAGCTTGCAGTATACGCAACACTTTTCTTGGCTCTTGTTACACACAATTTCAAGTTCTTTTGATAGAAGTAATTCTACGCAACATTGAGTGTATATATATATATTCAATGTATAAATAAAATATGGTTGGATTCTGTAATACGCAACAACAAAAGAGATGTCCTCTACACACAACCATGACTTGGCTTGCATTACACGCAATCGCGACCTTCCTCGATAGCGTGTGTTGTACGCAAAACCAGGTTTTACTAAACAACGATATATTATTATAATATTGTTGTCAACTAGCCGTTATGAATAGTGTTAACTAAAATGTAAATTTTATAACATTATTATTCATCTTACACATTTCTAGATCATGGTATAAGAACTAAATAAAATGTTCGGGTAAAATAAGTATTTTTCAAAAAATGCAGTTTTTTTGCCTTTTGATGGCGCACCCACATTAAATCTAGTTTATGACATGTTTATAAGTTCAATTTTAAAAAATAAAATTATTATTTTGAATCAGGATATAAAAATATACATTAGATAAAGTTTTGATATTTTTCCTATAACTTTCATATTTTAATGAATAGTAAAAACACGCTATATTTTAATTAAAAACAAATTTTTTCATCATAATATCTTATGTGGTTAAATTATAATATTTAATGGTTTTAAAGTATAAATAGAATATATTTTTACCATCTAATATAATGTATGTCATTATCATTTATTTTACCTTGAATTTGTATGTTAAATCAATTCAATCTTTTGCAATGTTTTAAAGAAAACCCGTTTTCTTTCGACATCGGGATTAATTTAAATTTAATTTCTGCAACATTTGTGTATTGAATTTGGAAAAATGGATTCCATATTTGGAATCAGTGGATCCAAATTATGTTAATAAGCTACTTTTTATTTTTGGGAATTATGAATAGTAACTACGGTAAATTTTATTTACTATAGTTAAAGGTAAATCGGGTAATTAAGGTTAAATATAAGATTATAAAATTACCGTAACACTTGAAAAAAATCCTATTGGATGGCTAAATGTAGACCTATATAACCTAAGGGTCGTATTAGATTCATTTTATGGAATTTTGTCCATGAAAATAATTTAATTATTATTAAAACCAAAGAATGTGACAACATGTCACTTTCTTAAATCTTATAAGTATAGTAACTTTAATCTAGTGATAAACTTCATGAAACTTCAAACATGAATAGTCTAAAGAAATATAATACAATTATATACATCATAGGAATTTATTTAGAATTTTTAGGGATTAAATAATTATCATTTATTATGACACAAAGATGATGCAGTAATTGTCTTATTAATGAAATATTGACATTATTGATGTTATAAATGCCCAAATAAATGTAATTTGAGACTTTTTATGACTTACATTAATTTTCTAGGTTAATATGACATGTTAGTATTGATTTAATTAACTTTATTAGAACTAATAATTTTGTTATGATTTTCAAAAAAATCAATTACTAAATAGTGTCAAAATTGACAGAAAATAGTTTTTAAAAAACATAGTATATTATTAATTGTTATTTTATTCCTAAAAATCTAAGGTTCGTCCAAATGACTTATATAAGGTTATATATATTAATAATAAACAACTTTGGGTTAGTTTGGATTGATATAGTAAGTTTAATAACCTTATAGTATAAGAACACAAGAAGACACAGTAAAAGTAAAATTATTTAACTTAATGTTAAATCTAAATGATAAGGTTAAAATAGGAACCTAAACTTGTCTAAATTATATTGTATGAGAGGATTTCGACCCATCCCCTCCTTAGCCTAGAAATAAATCAATTTGGAGCTATTTAAAACCGAACATGACTTTATAATAAAATAATATTTTTAGTTATTCCAATGGTGCCCCTCTCCTCCCTTATAAAAGGGAACCTCCTCCATCTCTTCCTCACACAACTTTGAGCCTTCATTCTCGTCAAAACCCTGCCAAATTCTCTTCTCCACTTCCCTATAAACATCCTAGAGGTTCTGGTCTTACTCAAAGTCCAATTTTAGTTCCCTAAGAGGAGGTCTCAAAAAGGCGCTTCAAAGAAGAGGTAATTTCCGTTACCGATTCTTTCACCTTTATTTCTTCTTCCACTTCTTTTTCTTAGGTTGTTTAATTATTAAGTAATAACATCAGTATCAATCATATACTGATATGTTATTATAAGTATGAAACAATCCTATTTCACCATCTATCCATCCTACGGAAAACAAAATCACCACGTGTGCGTACGTACGGAATACCGTCTCCACGCCGTGGTGAAATCTATTTTCCACCACCACCTTACTTGGATGGGTATAATGGTGTAAATAATAACTATATATTATTATTTTAAAGTGATATTGATTATGAAATAGTATACATACACTCCAATACTGTCCCACGATCATGAGAACGATATCATCGCTCGTGCGTATGTACGAACTACCGTCTCCACGACGCGATGAGATTCATTCTCCACTTTAACCATTAATGAATGATTATAAAGTATATATAATAAGTAATCATGAAATATATGAAATAATAATGATACTTGATTTATGTATATATATATTAATGTCATCTACTTAATTCCGTTCAACCCAATAAGAAACGAAAACAGCATTCATGCGTACGTACGACCTACCGTCTCCATGAACGGTGTATTTCTTTCCATTTACTGATTTATTATATATATGTATATTATGAATATTTATATATATATATAAATCATGTTTTATATTCTGGAATTATGTAATCATGAACTAAGTAATCATATGAATAATTACAAGTCAAAACACGGACGGCAAATGAAACAATTTCACCCAAAACACTCTTTAACATGGAATTTACAAAAGAACGGGTAATATAAAGTCATAAGTGAACCATATATGATATCATAAAAATGAATATGATTCTGTAATAAGTCAATGAAATTATTTAAATCATTATACAGGAGGTTCAGACAGTTACAAAGCAAATCGGACCTAAGGTAAGGGAAAATATCACAATCTCATTTTTATCAGAGATTGTTTATACTTTGGTATTTACTAGGGTGTATTTTATCATCCACATACATGTTTCCTCAATATGTAATGTTATTTCCATTCACCTACAATTTTTTAAATCCTATTTTACCCTTTGGTGAGTTTTTAGTAAAATATATGAAAGGAATCTTTTGTCGTTTTTCGTACGAGGTACTTTTTGGACTTTTCTGACAAAAGTACGAGAAGAATGTTTTTTTAAACTTATACGACATGAATGGATTTTTAAATTTTTTTTCCAAGAATCTTCCTTTAAAAATTTTCAAGTTTATTTTTAATCAACTTCTTTTAGTTTAAAGTTGTATGACATGTTAAGAAATGAATAATGTTTTTGAAGCAGAAAGAATATTTTCCTCAATAATGGAGTTCAAGTGTTTTATCAAAATTATTTTCCATCTAAGATAATAAAGGGTTCTGTTTTTATCCCTATTATTACATTGATTTGATTATGTTGTGATGGAATTATATTTTTTATGAATTCCTTTATCTTATATGAATTGTTTTATGATTTTTAAGATTCCCATTTTTATAACATGGATTATGAAATGATGTATGATTTATGATTTTGTGGACCACATAAGAATGGTATCATTATGAGATGGGTGGGACCTATATTTCCCTACATTTCATTGGGTAAAGATTTTATATCTCATGAGATAGACATGGCTATAATGGTAGGTTATACCGGTTCAGTGAAATAGGACTAAAACGAGGGTGACTCGGTTCAGAAATGGACTTTGTCCACTAAGATAGTCTTGGCAATGAGTCTTGACTAATAAGATATGATTCTATATGATTATGTGTGTATGCCACAAAGTTTCATGTTTTATGTTATGATTATTGGGATTCCATTTCAGTACTATGATTTATCCCATGTTATGAAATTATGCTCTCTTTTACAGGTTAAGATTTCCAAAAGTTATGTTCTTATGAATATGATGTGATTGATTTTTCTTTTGTTTTCCCTTACTGAGCATTTGATTTCACCCTTTTATGTTTTCTTTTCCCCAGGATATAAATAAAGGTATTAGGTAAGAAAAAAAGGGAAGATATTTATGGGAGATGTTGAAGATCTTTCACCACGATTAGAAGATTATATTCCGAGTTTCCAAAGACACTAAACTATTATGATCCTTGTGTGTGTGTTTTTGTTATGTACTAAGTATTCCGCAAAAGTAATGTAATGTCTATGTACGTCAAGCTTCAGGTCTCTTAAACCACTGATCATATAATTAAAAACAATACATATGTATTTCATTTGAACATGAAAATATTTTTAATCCCATCGTAGTTTGATTAAGACTTGATAAATAAATGGATTTCATGATAAACTTTATATGATATTATCATAATAAATCTAATGTAATGAAGTGTATGGTATCATTATATCATATCCTTATTTAAGAATAATAAATATTAAAGGACTTTGACGTAGATGAAAAACTCTTCTTATAAGTACATTATAAAATTACATTATAAAACAGGAGGAAATATCAAATATGTTCCATAAATTATATTTAAAAATAAAACACTTCATAAAATACATGGAATATAAATTACATTTTATGTAAATAAATACATGTATTGTAATCCTATTAAAGGAAAATAAAAATGTTAGATAGAGAATGAGTTCATTTGGAAAACTATTATAAAATATATTCGTTTGAATCTTTTGTAAAAAAAAGTTCAATGTTAGAAAAAGATTTGTTTAAAAAACATTATAAGAATATTACATATGTAAATAAAATAAAACAAATTTAAAAATACATAAAAAATCATAAATTTATTGATATGTACATCTATAATACAATATTTTGAATCTAGACATTGAATGAATCTCAATAAATAGATTAGGTCGACTCAACATAAAATCTTCTTTTAGGGTAAATTTTTAACCAAAAGTTAATTGAATGGTAGGAATACATGTAAAAAATTGAATTGAAATGAGGAGAATAAAATAAATGCATTATTTTATTCAAGAATCATTAAATTTTCTGTAATATATGTTTAAACATAGACAATCTCAATTTCAATTTGAGATTGAATAATAAACCCTAACATTTAATCATGACTTCTATTTATGTTATTCAACATCAATTATGATAAAAATATTAATATTTGTGATTAATTTTAGAAACATATTCATATAATTAAACATTTATACTCTAAATTTATATTTTTCTAGTACACAAATAAATTTCAGCTATTGTATAATTTCATCATTAGAAGCTATTAATTTTTATTGTTTCTTTCCAATTTCATAATGGTGATGCATATCCTCATTATAGGACACATATTTAACCATGAATAAGAAAATTAAATGAATTTAAAACCTTTTATTCAATTATTTAGGCATTACTATTTTCATTTTATTGAATTTATTGGTTTGGCTCATGAGAACATAATCCATGATGAGCATTTTTAGGTAATTTCTTATTATAAACAAGTTACCTTATAATGTCCATTATGTTTTAGCATCATCCTCCCAGAATAGGATTCCTGGAATGAATTACAATTTAATATAATATATTATCATTATTTAATTGCCAAAAAATATTCATGATGAAAATGATGATACGAGTGTATAATTTTTCATAATGGTGTCTGAACAATCCCAAATAATATTGAAAAATAATAATGAATGAGTAATGGCATAATATTGATATAACATAATTACTGTAGGGAAATATATATAGAAATGGTGGATATATGATTATAATTCGAAAATATTTGGATGAACTAGATTCCAACTTTGATGAATTCTTTCCATCTCAAAATGATTTCCTTTTAAAATGAATGATTTAAGCTACCTTATTGGAAAAATAAGATGAAAAATATAAAGAGAATTTATTAGAGAAAAAGTGACATGAATTCAACCTATGACTAATTTTCCATTGTGGTTTTATAGGGGTATAGTTGGCATCTTTTTATTGGTGATTTTTTGGGACATTTTCATAAATTCCAATTCATTAATGTATAAGGGTTCAATTTTAAAAGGAAACTGGATAGAAATAGGAAAAATAATTGAGGTGGAATAATGTATTGTCAATAAATCCATCATAAAAATATTTTTAGATATTATTAATTTTTTTTTAAAATTTTGTAACTTAGTTTAACCTTTTATACCTCTTTTGACCTTTACCATGGTAACTAAAATATTTATTTTGATAACTTATTTTTATACCAGAAAATAAAATTATACTCGTAAGAAAATTTTATATTCTTATTAAAAATTTAAATCATATTAATATAATATAATTTACAAATAATATAAATTTACTTTTTAAGATATAACATAAAATAAATAGAAACCCAGTTTTATGGAAAAGTTAATTTGAAAATTTTATGTGTTCATTATCGTATTTTATATCAAATAATTATTAGAACAGGGTAAATATATTGATTTAAATATTGAAACATTTTACTATAATAATCTTCCAGAACTTATTATTATAAATTATTAAGATAAAAATACACAACACTTCCAAAAACAATACTTTGAAAAATTTCCAATTGTATTATTAAATATTTTTTATCACATCCCCTAAAAATTAATTATTTAACTTATAATACTAAAACTCTATTAATAAATTTGAATAATTATTTTATTTTTTTAATTAATAAAATCATTATTTAATAATAATAATATTGATAATATATAATGTATATAAATATAGTTTTATAAAAAAAAATTTATTAATTTTTCATATTTTTATCTAATTATTTATAATTTGAGAATCATATTATTTATAAATTTCCAATAAAAACTATAAGTCCCCGGCCTTAAACCTTACATAATATTGAATTAAATGAATAATTCCCATTGAGGATCTTTTCAGGTTTAGAGTTTTAGAGAATTTGGTCCTAACTATTACATCTCAAAAGAATACATAGTAGACACTTCTACTAAGTTTCCATAAACTAAAAAAAACACATAAAAAGAAACATGTATATTTCCATGTTTTTGATAGCATGTCTTTCCATGATCCCATCCTTGACCCTATTCATCTTTATGTCCTGTAGAAAACATTTCAAAAACATGGGATGAGCATAAAAAGCCAAGTAAAGGATACACAAAGAAGAAAAACTGGTAGTTTTTCAAAACATCAAGTAAACCATGAATACTTTACCAAAGTAATACTTTTCACCTTTATGAAGTAGTAAAAACTCTTCACTGAATAAAAGACCATTAATTACCCTTTTGTAACCAAAATATTACCATAAAACCCATATAAAGAACATATAACATAAAAAGGTAACTTGGGACCTAAACATACTTAAATGGAATAACCATACAGTCGACTTCCACACATACTTAATGGAATAGCCATACGGCCGACTTCCATACCCAATGCATTGGAGGTTATAACGTAACCACCCGTCCTAGTATTCACGGCACCACCCGTCATATGGTTTATCACGTAACCACCCGTAAAATATCCAAGTACCATCATTACACATAAAATATTGAAAATATAAACATTTTAATAACAACATTTCATTTTCAATCAAAACAAGTAATTCCATGATATTGAATTAATCAATCCATTTTCAAAAATCATTTAAAATAGATTTTTGAATCAAAGTGTCCCATACCACTTTGAAGATTTTTATTGGAATTATAATTTTAAAACATTAATGTCCATATAAATAAGTACTGAAAACCATTTTGAAAACAAGGAAATTAAAGATAAATATTTATAATAATAAATCATTAAAACTTTTAAAATGATATTTTTGTTAAAGAGTTTCTTAAAAAATGAGAGACTCTTGAATACAAATAATTTCAGAATAACATTAAATCAGAAATTTATAATATCATGAGAATAAATGTATTCATGATATAATATGTCAAATGATAGTATACAAACCATATAAGAGTTAATTGGTTCATAACAACAATGAAGTCTCAATGGAAATGCAAATTGAGATGAAATCCATTATAAAGATGGTATCCTTAAATTAATGATAAATCTATCACATAATTATGTGTGAGAAATATAAATACACCAAATATATGTGGATATTAAGTGTGAAACAATCATATTTCATTCACACATATTCATAGGATGACATGTTCAAGAAGTACTAGTTGAACCCAAATAAATCTAAATTGGGTTAAGACGTTCCCTTGTTAAAATTTGACAAGCTAACGGCGTCACTTCAAAATTCAAAAAAATCAGTTGATGAGAGAGTGAATGGTATCTCATCACTTGGAAATAAACTTAAAATAAATAAGGATATTGAAGAACTTATCCCAACATAATAAGATGTAAATTAAAAGACATAACAATAGATGTTTTTTAAAAAGGGGAGGGTGAACGGTTCCCTTATCGACTTGGGTATCTTTCGGAACGTAAACCCCATGAACGAAGGACTATAAAACATTGATGTAAATACTCATAAAAGAAAGTATATTACAAAAATATTAGAATAATGGGCAGTACATACACCACTCAAAGGAAATGGTGGTAAATGTAGCATAAATCTCACGGGACTATAAGTGAGATGAATAATACCTTACGAAAACTTGGCAGCCTAACGACGCCACATAAAACATCCAAAAATGGATTGATGAGATCAAATAGAGTCTATAATATATTAAAATAAAATTTACAGAAAGAGGAATATAAAATAACATTACCCAACATAACAAAGAGGATCTTAAAAGAAGTGACATAAAAGAGAGTACTTAAAAAGAAAGAGAGAGGTTGGATCTCTTATGAAAATTTGGCAGCCTAACGGCGCCACTCAAAACTTCTAAAATGGATTGATGAGAGAAAATAGGTTCTCTCATCATATGAAAATTAAAAATTACAGTAAGAGTAATATAAAAGAACATCCCAATCATATGAAATATTAGCTTAAAATGAATGACATAAAAGAATGTACTTAAAAAAGAAAGAGAGGAGTAGGATCCCTTACCTCAAGTCTGACTTGTCTTGTTCGTTTTTTTATATTCCTGAATAATAAACTTTGTTCAATTTATAATTTCTTGAGGACCTCTTTTAAATATTATTATTCAGTTTATATCACATATTATAATATTATAATAATTTGTTAATAATGTGAGTTCATATTAGATGTTTTTGTCGATGTTCAGTACATGAGTAAAAAATGAACTTGTTTGAAAAGAATTTTCCATGTAATTATAGGTACATCATATCCAGAATATTATTTATGTTTTAAATATCATATATATCCATTATATATTTATTTTATACTATTCCATATCATTTGGAGATAAAAAATTAAATGCACCGTTCATGGAGACGGTAGGCTGTACGTACGCATGAACACTACTTTCATTTTTTGTCATATTAATGGAATTAATGTTAAAAGAGAGATACATATATTATAATTCCAGAATGATATCCATAATTTAGATGTAATATATTACATATATATCCATTATATATATGTACATATAATAGTACATAACATTTTGAGATAAGAAATGAAATGTACCTTTCATGGAGACAGTAAGCCGTATGTACACATGAACGCTACTTTCATTTCATTATCACATTAATGGAATTAAAATAGATGATATATATATATATATATTATAATTCCAGAATAATATATATGTTATATAGATCACATAAGTTCATCAATTTCATTATTTATACATTCCATGTATTGCATGAATGACTCACATCACTTGAGGGGGCGGTGGTCCACACTTCCTCAAATGAAATTATCGCATTTGCACAACATGAAAAGAATAAAGGTATGTATTAAATATAAAATACAGAAACATATAGAAAAGTTAAATACCATATATATATAATATATAAAATATTGTGACATCATAATGGCCACCATGAAATGTGTTAAGATAAGATTGAACAATCATCATTTCGTGAGGCTGAAATTCGCCATCCAGAGAAATAATATGTTCATTAACCATTAGACGAAGGTGTGTGTAAGTGTAGCTTTAATAATTAACATAAAAACATCCAAGTATATTGAATATACTGGGGTTGTTACAAAATAAATGAATAAAAAGAGTTTATAGGTTTGGAGAAGCAAAATAAAACAAAAGAACACAAGTGAAGACATTACCTTAAAATCGGGTAACTCTTCTTGATTTGAGCTCAAAGGCTTCCTTGGAAAGGGTTCTGCCCAAAGGTGAGGCTTCAATGATGAAGATATGGATGTGGAGAGATGAAATGGTTAGGGGTTGTCAGAGATAAAGGGTTGAGAGATGTGGGTAAGGTGGTAGAGGTGGGGGCCTTTTATAAGAGAAAAGGAGGGTCAATCTTGGAAAGTTATAAAATATTAATTTATTATAAAATGATTTATGGATTTAAAAGGTCCCAAAATGAGTTATTTCAAGGATAAAGTGATAAGGTTTTTAAATCCTCCCATCCAATAGGTTTGTGACAAGTTTAAGACTTATATTTCACCCTATATTCTTATTTTATTTAAATCGTTAATTTATGAGATAATCACTGCATCATCACGGTGTCATAAATAAATTAATATATTTAATTTCTAAAAATTATAAAAAAATATCATGATGTAGGAAATATTTTTATATTTCTAATTAATATTTATAGTCAAAAATATAACTTATATAACCCCAAGTAAAAATTATTTTAGTAAAACAACACATGTTTGTGACATTTTAATTTTAACATTAAATAAAAAGGTATTAATGTCATTTTCCAACCAAAGTGGCTCCATGGGGTCCCCAAGTTGACCCATGGATTGTCTTGGTCGGACATGACACATCCAATGATGGTAGGAAATGTTTCTCAGTCATTTCATATTATTAAAACATTATTTTTACCTTAAATTACACTAATTACCTCTAATCACGATTAATAAACTTAAAAGTTACTATTCACCAAAAAATTATTTTAATCCAATTGAACCAAATTTTTCTTCTTAATGACAACCATGTATGTCAGATTTTCGAAATTCAAAACACATAAATGGTAATGTTTCATTTAAACGAAAAATCAGTTTCATTAACTACCACTTAGTGGTTTCACTATTCATCAAAAATTGATGTTTTTCAGAAAATTACAAAAAATTAACCCTAGGATATATTTCATATTCCAAATTCAAAAATGATGTCTATTTTAAAAAAATCAAAACATATAAGTTACATTAATTAATTTAATAATTAATTCCCGCTGTCAGAGCAAATAGTGTGTTTTTATTAAACAATAAGTATCAAAAGATTGACACTAGTTTAAGTCTAATTTCAAGATGAAATTAATTTCAAAGACCAATATTGGATTAAATGTTAAAAATATATTCTTATTTAACTTTTAAACCAATTAAAAATATAATCTATTCATATAAATAAATTATATTAAAAAGAGGTTTTGAATTAAAATACAACATTTTCACTATTCATTAAAAAATGAACATTATCAAAAAAATACCAAAAATTTACACAATGTAAACTTTGATGTCCCTATTATAAAGAATAATTTTATTTTCTCAAATATAACACATAAAATTGTCAAAAAGTGGATTTAAAAGAGGTTCGCCATCAAAAGGTGGTTAATCAACCTTTTAAAGAATATTAGAATGTTTACGCTTAAAATTGGATTCATTCTCATTTTTAATCCTCTAACATTTATTATAAAAAGTAAAAATATTTGAAAAACATATATAATAATTTTGTAGTTAGTTCTGTTCATTCCTACCATTACAACGGTTAGGCGTTAACTACCATTTAAAAAAATATTATTTTATTTTTAGAGTGCAATGTAAGATTCCCAAGAAACTCGTTCTTGCGTATTGGGTACGCCATCAAGCATAGCATCCACTTTAAAGTTATATTAATATTTTATTCACAAAATGGATAAATGTAAAAATGTCATATTCTTTATTTACCTGGGGTGTTACAAAAAACTATCTATTTTCAATAATAATATTTGATACATTCATACCCCATGACAATATGTCTAACAACCATATTTCCAATTTATATATTTATGACAACTATATATACAATGACAATATATATTATGGTTATATTTCATTTTTATATATAACCGTATATATATCATTGAAATATTTAATACTATTTAATTATATCTCAAAATTTCTATTATACGTATATTGTTTTCATCCAATATTTAGTTAAAATCATAGTGATGATCTAAGTGGAATTCAATGTGCATAAAATCTTTATGTATATTGTATTTTTAATTAATTGTGGATTTATTATTCATTAAAATTTATTAATTTTATTTCACATTATATCATAATGTATCAATGATTATATAGCATTTTTTTTAACAAAATGGGTCATGATTTGTTTGGTTTAGTCATTCATTTGAAATAAGATATTCAGAAATATATATATTTAATGGGAATTTGATAAAAACATCTTGGGGAGCAATAATTTATGTATTATTTTATATATGATCATATAATTTATTTATCTACCACATGATTGGTTAATATTTTTGTGTTCCATGTAAATTTATTAACATATTAAATTATAATTCACATTCCATTGGGTGAGATAACCATGTGAGGTTTTATGTGTCCATTTGGATTGATCATTATTGTAAACGAAGAAATATCCTGGCAGTTATTAGTATTTTGGATGAAAAATAATTTTTTATCTTTGTGATGTATCAGATAATTCAATTTAATGAGAAAATAGGTTTATATATTCAATGAGTTCTCATTGAATCACTAGATAGAACATCCACACAATTTTATGGGAGTGAGATATTTACATAATTACAATGATTCTAATATTAGAGAAGGTTTGATGATTAAATTACATGGTACTGGTTTCACTACACAGATCACTATAACGGGAGAACCATTTTAATCTATTGATGGTGATGGGATGATATCCACATTTTTCCTATGAGAATATTTAATGATCAGCACCTTAGAGATACATATAGTTTTCTGTTTACCAGAATCCTAAATTTAAAAAAACCTAACTTCCACCATATCTTATGGAGCTTAATGGTTAGTTTGAATTGAAGGTATAGTTGGATGACCTTGAGTAGAAAGGGTTTATTTGACAAAGTGTTTCCCCTTTGCAAATGTAAGATTTTTTTCTTGATTCCACTTGTAGAATAGTGTTATATTTTGATTATTAAATTTTTATCCAAGTTATATTAAAAATAAAATTTCATTTACCACATTTTGAGGATCTATATGAGAATTTATTAGATATCACTAGTTCTTTAAGAGTGTTTTTTATTACATTAATCCATATTTAAGGGTAAATGAAGAATTTATTCCAAAAATAGACATCAAATATAAAAATATAATTATAAATTTCTTATCATTCTTTTTGGAGTTACCAACACCTAGAGTCTCTATGGATATAAAAATAAGACTTTTCATTGATAGTTAGAATAATGTTTAGTGAAATTTATGAATGAGATATAATTTTTTTTTAAAATTAAATGGAATAATGAGGGATCTCCAGAATTTGATTTTGGTATTTTTCATGAGATTAAATATTTTTTATAAATTATTAAAATTCCATTCAAATATTATAGATGATATATTACTCAGTCACATGTTTCAGATTAAGTGATATTTTCTGATCTTGAGATATTTAAGATATTAATATCTTAATAAGGATTTGATATTTTTTAAGATTCAATGTTTCTTAGGGTTTGACAGATATTGTCAGAGATTCATTCATTAATTTTAAATGTTTTATTACCCTTTGAAAAAAATAAATCCAAAAGATGATATGTTAAAATAGAATAGAAAAATCTAGGTTTTATTTGATGTATTGAAAAAGAAAAAAAAATTATCATTTATTCTGCTTCCATTATAATTATGAATTTTTTATGGATTTTATTATAAATCATCTAGTCTGGAGTTGGGATGTGTCTGGATTTAGAGTTATAAAGGGATGACATATGGGTTAATGCATCTTAGGCATCATGAGATGAATTAGTCAATGATATGTGTGAAAATATTTGTGCAATTATATAATGAATAATATTAGTCAACAAAACTTTCATAATAAATCATGGGTTATCCCTTGAATAGATGCTTGATTTAGTCTAAGACATACCTCAGGGGCATCAATTATACCCCAAAGACAACAATTTTGAGGCATCAAGATCAATCAATGGGGATTATTTCCCAAAATAACTAATGATTTAACTACAATAGAAATTGAACCATGAACCATAAAGTAATCTGAACTCCATTCCAATTAAACAATTTAAGTAGATATAATATAGAACAAAATAATTTGTTTTTTCATGTATTTAATACATAATCAAATTTACATAAATAAATAAAAGTTGTATAATAAATTAGGACAGAAAATATAGTAGACAACAAGGATGATACATCTATTAAAAAAAAAACTAAAAGAGAATATGTAACCCGACATGACCATCGTGTTTAATCTTAGTCCCCATTTATATATGAAACAACTCACTCAAAATGTGATAAAAAAATACATAAATCTAAGGAAAACTCTGTTCTACTGATTCATAGTGGAATAAATTGAGTGTAACCAAAAATATGTTTTGAAGAATATAACTAGATATTCCAAGCATTTTTGATACTATATTCCATAATATGTTTTAAATATATAAAAAATATAAACATTATTATTTTAAAAAAAATGAATCAAGATATTTTTAAAAAATCCATCTCTAAAACCTAGTCATGTTTTAAAGCAACATTTGAAATCCTTCAAAAACTATTTCATTCAAAATAAACCTTTAGAATTTTTTTTTAATAAACCCCCATGTCAAACCAAATTTAATAAATGAACGAAACAAAATAATAGAAGCATTATCAAAATAAAAAGTGGAATTTTGGGAATATTACAAAATAGAATAATAAATTAGAGAAGTAGAAGTGTAATCAAGTATAGTATGTTGAAAATATATTTGATAAAGAACCAAAATAAATTTATTAATATCATATGTTTTAAACCAATATTTATACATTTTAGAAGCATGTAAAATCCTATCAATTAATTTTTTAAGAATATAACCTATTAATTTTCCATCAATTATATTTTGTAATAGAACTTCCCTATGGTATCAAATAAAACAGAGGGTCAATTTCATATAATTAGGATGAGATAATAAAAATCTTTCAAACATCATTACGAATCATAGGATCCAATAATGATAATAACATGTTAGATTTTATGGCCTATACATAATATGTCTCAATCATGATTAAATTATAACCCAAAAACTATTTTCTTGGACAACCTTCCTAAACCAAAAATGAAAAGTCCAACCTTGATGTAGTGGTTTTCTTTCAAGTTGGGCACTTTTAAAGAAAAAATTCCATGGTTCCTGTTGGGCCTTATGAAATTTAATACAGTAATATCTTTTTAAATTTCATTTCTCCCCATTTTGAAGGAAATACCCTTTGAAAAATAACTCAAATTTTGAAAATGGTTCAATGAGTCCCATTTTAGAGATTCAAATTTGGAAATATATTTTATGTTCTATTTGAAAGAAAAACCATTTTATAAATTCAATTATTATAAGGGGGACCACTTATGAACTTCAACACACACACACACACATACTTATGCTTATATATTTATGAATATACATACATACAATAGTTTTGAATAAAATATATATATATATATATATATCATTGTTCATAAGAAGCACCATGGCGACCAACATGGAATATAAACCAATCTATTTATCAAAACCAAATGGTCAAACAAGGTAGATCACAAAAAAATCACAAGAAGAAGAGAAATAAAATTAATCAACACCTGAAACTTATAATACAATAAAATATGTGAATTATAAATGAAACATCATCATTTTAATCAATCAAAAATCACTATAAATATATTAATGAATTTTATGAAACATATGAAAAGAACCAAAATCTTTTAAAATATTTTCAAAAAGTAAATTTAATCAAAATTTTATTTATATGACCTTTATAAACTATTAATAAAACAAAATTAATTTTGAAAACATATTAATAAAGGTGAATAATATATGGAATTTTAGGAACAATAAAAAATATTAAACCTTTTAACTCAAACAGTTTATGTATTAAAAAAACACTTAAAATTGGATGAAAAAAACCCAATAAAAGGATCCATAAACCCTAAAATTATGAAATATATCATATTAGGTTTACATAACATCTTACGGTTAAATAAAATTATTCAGGATAGAATAAAGAAAAACACAATTGAATAATGGAAGGAGATGATGAATGAAGGCCACACCTAAAAGATGACATGAAGAATCGAATAGAGAAATATTGAAAAATAGATTGGCAAGTAAAGAAGAATAATGACCTATTATAACTTGTATGGAATGGATGAATATGGTGTGGGGAACACCTTTCAAGTCTTAAACCTAATGAGTTATTTTGGAAGACTCTGAATTTTTATAATTCTTGGAATTATTCACTATTTTGAATATAATTTACCAAACTAGTTACCCCTTACTAAAGGGAAAATAGGCACCTCAAGGTTGGTCTACAAGGTTCAAAAACCTATAAATTTTTTTGGATAAATATCCATATCATGATATCAAAACCACTAATATGGTTACCTCATGTTTTCTCTATATATGTGGGAAAACCGTTCACCCTACAAAAAAAATTGATTCTGAATTTTTCTGATCAACTTTGTATTACACTCAGCTAAACTAACAATAAAAAATAAAATAAAAAATGAAAATGGTATGTAGATGTTAGGGAATTAAAAACTCAACATTATTCAAATTTCATCACCTATAAATCCATTATTTACTAAAAAATGAGATAAATTATTTGACAGAAAAAGAGAAAATACTCTAATTGATTATTAAAATCTCATAAAAACAACTAAAAATATTGGGAAAAAATATTTTATCTAAACACACACATACATGATCGAAAAAACCATATGGTGAAGAGGTGGAAGAACAATTTTTTTCTCCAAATAATTTTGGAATATTCCCACATGGTGGAAAACTAAAATTATATAGAGGCACCATAAAAGGTCCAAATCTAGGATACTAAAGTAAAAAAATGGAGGACCATTTATAAATTCCACATATAAAAGTTCTCCCCTATCAAAATGATAATAGAACTCATAGAACATATAAAAAAATCACCAAATATCAAAAATGAAAAAAAATATAATTTTATGAGAAAAAACAATGGAAACAGAAAATACTTCAGAATCATCTTAGACCACTAACTATATTCTAAAACTGAAAAGGATCGCATCTTAAAGGACACATGTGATTAAACAACCTCTTAAGGTGTCCCAAATGATCAAAACTATGATAGATCATTAATGTATTTTAATAATATGGATTATAATATCAAAATTGGCTATAGTTTCAATACACATGTGTATGTTTCTACTTTTGGAAGAGGTATCTAATGAAAAGAATTTTATTGTTAAGGTTCCACTAGTATCTTACTTTCCCTAGATGAGGATCCTTTAATAACATTTAATGTTATTAGAAAACCATCCTTCATCAGATACCCACTAAAAAATATACCATTTGAGAATGAATCACCATTTAAACCATTTAATAGGGGTTTCTGAGTTGAACAGACAATAAAAATGATGATCAAATAAAGTCCCTTTATGAATAGATGATATTTCATGTAGTTATTTGACATAATTTCCAAATAGAATGGGAAAATCTCACTATATTAGTAGAAATATTTCTCCACCATCCATTTACCATGATGGAGAATAATGATATCCACCACCTAATTCATTTTAAATCTTCAGGAAGGTACCACAATAAGAATGTGCTCATAAAAATTCAAATTTCAACCCAAATTGTATGTAATCTAGGATAGTGGTTATACCCTATTCTAAACATGGTCTTTCAATCTATTATTGAGTAATTATCGTCCTTATTTTTTCAAACATTCACATATATTATAATACTCACTCAATACTATTAAGCCATACTAAATATTTTAAGGGACCCTGATAACCTAGAATGATAACAATAATCTAAGAATAAACTAGCTCAACCACTCTTTCATGTGTTTGGGTATATTCTTCAACTAATCTAGATACTCTCCAATAAATTGGAAAATTATGAACTCATTTGGGAGCATTATATAAATAGTAGTAAAACAACCAATAAAAAATTATCCAATCCTAAAACATACCTAAATTGAAACAATATTGAACTCAAATTCAAAATTATAAAAAATAAATCAGAAAAATCATTATGCACAATTAAAAGAACATAATATTTTAGTTAATAAATTATAAATCACCACATTAAAAAATTTAAATATATAATTTAAAAATTAAAATATATATTTATTAGAAAAAATAATTTTAAAAGTTCACAAATAATTTATTTAAAACATTAAAAGGGCCTCCAACTTTTACACTAATCATTTCATTCAAAAAAATACATTGTTTTTAATATCCAAACTATTTTCCACATTTGAAAACAAAACTTCAACCCAAATTCAATTTAAATTCAAACTAGTTTTTATTCTAACAACAAGAAATTCCTATTTAGGAAATACTCATAACAACTAAACATAAATAAAAAGTAAACTAGACCAAAATGTGTTAAATTTTTTTAAGGAGTCATATAGAAGCACACTATTTATAAGAATGCATTACATACATGAAGAATGCTAATGGAAATTGAGAGATAAATTCTACTGATTTTTCGCATGTAATTCTAGGCCATGTGTGCTAATTGTGCATCACTGATTTTGTATTATTATTCCCCTCTATAACATAACAAACATCCTAAATGATCATGAAAATTCAATATATCCCCAAATACAACCTACATAAGGATAATAATATCAAAATACAATAAATAAAAATAATATCTGAATTTTGAAAGAATAATATCCATTGTTAACTCAATGTTAAGGATGAGTAAGTGTATGTGACAATCTTCTTACTCCAACCCCTCTATTTTTGGATTTCATATATACAATATACCAGAAAGCGAAAATAATTGAAGGAGATCTAAGAAATTAGTACTCCACCAAACAAATATTCTCATATCATTTATTCACGAAACAACTAGATTTATTTATCTAATAGAATCATAGTCCATCCTGGTATATACTCAAGATAATACCCCTAGGCTGAAGGGATGCATCACATCATCAGAAATCAATGAGGATGATTTTTCTCAGTAAACAATGATTAAAAAAACAGTATTTTTCATAAAATTCTAGAATGAACCATCTATGTATTAGAAATGTATCCAATTCCAAAAAAAGAAAAATATATTAAATGTAAAAAAATATAGCATTAAACATAATATAAATTAACAAGTAACTAAACAATAATAATTTAATATAGCTGCATATAATAGGATTAGAAATACTGGAGGCTGATTGAGGTGATACGTCTATGGGAGGAAATGAAGAATACAATAAATATAAGAACCCAAGATGATATTCAAGTAAACTCATGGACACAGTCAATCAAAAATAAACTCATTTCATAAGTAATCCAGTAATAGTATATAAACACTAAAAAACGGTTCTTACTATACTGAGTATCATAAGTAGACTATTAGCATAACTAGTCACAATAAGAAATCACTAAAATTTAATTAATTTAATTTTATATAAAAAATCATCAATGATTGATTGAGATAAATATTAGAGATAAATATTACACATTTTAGAAAAAAATGATCGATTTTCTAGAAAAAAACTCTCCTTAAATCGAATTTTTATTTAAGGAAACATTTGATATCCTTCCAAAATTATTTCTTTATTAAAATACACCTTTTGATGCACTATTTTAAATAAACTACCAACTCACAACCAATGAGCCCAATGATTAATTCAAAATAATAAAAGAAGTATCATATTTTAAATGTGTAATTAGAGGAAATTTCATAGAAAAACCATAAAATCGGGAAGTAGTAATATAATCATGTATTATAATATTTAAATTGTTAAGGGTAGATAAAAACTTGATATTCTTAAATATACATTGATGATACTATGTACGTACATATATTAGAATCATTATCATAACTATTGATGAGGTTTTTTAGTCCATTACCAACCATTTTATCCTCATATATCCCAATTATTGATACTTACCCATGGCCACTTACACCATAGAGGATCTAGTCTCTATAATTGGGACTAGATAATGACCATCTCCCCACCCTTACAAATATTTTTAGGATCTCATGTTGACACTAATCATGGAGGTGAGTTAGACTATATATTTATCAATCAAGAATCAAAAATATATATCTTCTAATCATCCCAACATCATATAACAACCATAAAAAATATATCCCTAATGTGATGTGATTCCATGGAGAAGAAAACATTAAAGGAAAAAATTCCAAGGATTTACCTGTTTTCCACGCACATAAGAATAATTCCATCTTCTGAAATAAATTTGAAAATTATTTTGAATGAAATATCACTTTAAAACTCACTCTAATGTCCCAAACGAACTTATTATTCTTATTTTACGATGTCACATTTGGAAATACATTTTTACATCAATTTTCAAATGAATGAAATTTTAGAAATCCAATTTTTTCATTTAATTCCACCCCTAAAAATCTATATATACTTACATAAACCAATATATGTGTGCATAAATATATGTGTGGGTGTTTGTGTGTTTAACCACATGAATATATATATCCATGTTCATATAAAGAACCACATAGTCAAAAAATTAATACAATTCAATCTAGTTTTGAAAAACCAAAGCATCCAACCTTAAAAATAAAAAAAAATAAAAAATTAACAGAGGACCAAATTAAAAAACACCTTATTATACCTTAGAAAAATACATATAAATATGAAATTATTATTTTATAAAATCAAAACTCACTTTATAACCATTTCATAATTTTTTCAAGCATATGGAATATGTCTTTATCCATTAAAATCAATTAAAAAATTCAATTCCAAGAAAAATTATTTAAAATCCCATTTTAAACCATTTAATCCATTAAAATATTACGGGAAACACATTTACCTTGATAAAAAATATATGAATATAAATAAATTTTAAATAATGAAAACACCTACCTCAAATAATGTTTATATTCAACATAACATTAAAAATGGGAATAACAACTCCCAGTACATAATCCATACAGACTAAAATTAGGAACATAATAAAATTTTGTCAAAAACCATCATTAGGGTTTAGAAAATATGATTTTTGGGAAAGGTACAAGAATTAATCAAAATAAATTGTGGGTAAAGGGATGAATTTAGTCCATACCAAGGAAAGGGAACCAATAATCTAAGAAAGAATCCTCAAAACATGGAGGTGGAAAAAGGATGTGGAGATCCCCAAAATCACTCATACTCAAAAAGAAAATGCTTAAAAAAACCCCCACTTGTGTGATTAATCATAAAGGGGAATTTTGGAAAATTATAATTAATTAGTGTTGTGGGCATAATTCATGGTTTGGATGCATAATATATCCAACTATACTTTAACCATTCATCCCTCACTAAAGAGAAAATTGGTGCCTCATGACTAAAAAAACGGTGTGCCATACATTTTAAAAAGATATATAAATATTTTTAGCCCACTTTCAGGGGGGGTTTCATGCGTTTACAAACCAAAATATGACCATGTTCCTTTCATAATATCATTTAAACTAAAAATTATCTACCATTGTAGCTCGAGAAATTAATATAAAACTAAATGTGAATAAAATAATAAAATAAAAATCTTGTGAGAAATTAATGTGAGATAATTATGTTGATAATAGACTACTATTAATACTCTCAATGAACCCATCTTGGAAGAAAAGATGATGAATTTAGTTATTTTAATTTTGGAGCATAGTATTTTAGTTAAAAGTCAACATAATTCATATGCTGATCATTGAGGATGAACTTTGAGATTTTTTATAGGGGATTATGTGTTCCTTTATTTTCCTCCTAGTTTTAGGCATAAACATATTAGTAATTTATGGGTGTTGATGTAATGATATGTGGATCCAATTGAGGTAATATATAACTAATGTTAAGTGGATTTCAAAATGGGGTGTCTAAATCATTATGCATCAATTAAAATTATTTCTATGTTTTCTAATTGATGTATTAATAAATAGAGATCTATCATATTTTGAGATAGGGTTAATACATTTGGGATCCAATGATACTTATATATAGTGATTTTATTTAGTTTTGAATTATAGAGATATTATTAAATAGGGTTCAATAATTTTACATTCCCTGAGTGTTATGTAATATTCGGTCAATTCAAGTGGCATGGGAGATAGCGTATAATATTAGGATGTAGTGGAAAAATATGTGTGCGGAAAATGAATCCAAATAACTTTGGATGAATTAAAATACCTAGGTAAGGGGATATTGTAATTCAATGGATTTTCATGGTACAATTTCTAAAAGTTTGTTAGATATTTAGGTGTGTAAATTTAGATTTTTTGGGGTAAGGGAGATAATAATGGTTCAGATTTTGGTTATATTAATAAAAAATATCAATTATGAATTGATTTGTAATTTTATTGTAGAAATGTATGGTTATGTTCATGATTATCATAACATGTTATCTTATATTTTATCATTGTTTTTGAAACTATAATGGGTTTCATGGTTTGATGCATGGTAAGTTAAACTATAGGAGCTAACCATAAATAGATATAATGATTTAACTTTTATTTTTAATAAAAAATTTTACTCCTTAAAAATATATTAATAAGCAACTTTATGTTTTTTAAATTATTGGGTTTTATGGAAGAAATTTTATTGATTATCTAATTATTAACAATAACTTTTATTTTAGAATTCATTGAATAAATATTTAATTCAAGGATTGGATATCATGATTTACTTTTAATCTAGAATCTGTAACACTCTCAAACTCTCACCATTAATGGCCATGATTATATTGAATAAAAATATACTTAATTTGTATTTAATTTATATATGTATATATAATTAAGTAAATTCAATCATCTTGATTATGGACTGAAGGATTCATCATATTTGTGTGATTTGCGAAGCTGGTAAATCGTGAATATTGGAACCAACACAAATAGGTAGGTGGATTTAATTTCATACATGTTTTGGATAATTTATTATGTGTTTCTTATTAATTATGAGTCATTGAGTATTTTTTGGTAAAACAATGAGAAATTATGTATTTACGAAATATGGTTATTTTTTTGTATAATTGGATTATGTTATAAATTAAGTATCTTAATTTACCATTGATGTTTTAAGGTAAAAAAATAAATTGAGAATTTTTATTTTTTAATTTAATTAATTGGATTATATTATGAATTGGATATATATTTTTTCAATGGTAAATTATTAATTTCAAATGTAAATAGATTTTATAAACATTGTACTTTTTTAAATTTAATTTCCATAATTTAGATCAACCAATTAAATTGAAATATATAATTTTAAAAATTGATTAATAGGATTTTCACATAGGTTATATGGTTATGTGGATTTTTTTAGTGAGACCATATTTGATGTCCATCAAGTTTTATCCACATGGATATGTTTCTCAAAGGGAATTCATTTAGTCCACAAATATTGAGGATAACTAGAGATAAAATTCATCACTCACTGTAGTGTGTGTTTGAACATGTAAATGGACGATGAATCATACCAAATATTATATTTTATTCCAAAAAAATAAAATGGAAACCAATTATTTTTTCATTTTAAAATAATAAGGAAATACATAATATAAGGGATCCCCTTTATATGGAAATGTGGTTTTTTCCATCATTATTTTAGAAAGTGTGTCTTTTATTTAGATTTTGAAAATTTATTGTGTTATTTGAACATTAGATATTGACATCTTCTATAATAATTTTTTAGGAATAAATTATAATGTTATGATTTATTGAAAATTATGTCTTAATGAATAATTTTTGATAACTAGAAAATTTTGTATATAAAATGTTTTAGTTTTACATTTTTTAATTTGAAAGGGTCTATTGGTAATTAAATTGATTTTTTTGATGGGATTGTATTATGGTCTTATATAAATACTAAAAAATTAATAATCATATATATATATATATATGTATATAAGTGGACATGTTGAGAAGATTATATATGAAACGGGTACGGGAAAAAAATTTCTTCTTCGGTAGTAATTCTGGCTTATACATTATTTTTATGGAAGTTGAGATAGTTTTTAATGATTTACGTACATATTAATAATTGTTAGTGGGGTATCTTGGTTAAATTATAAATGATAAATTCTATGACAATTTTTGTAAAGTTTTTTTCTTGAAATATATTTAAATTGTTTTATATCAAAGAGTTTCACTTGATCATGCATAGTTTGTGGTTTTATATTGATGGAATATAATTCCACATAGTTTTCCTTTATCACTCACCACCATTAATCAATAACTAGAGATCAAGGGATGTACTTGAGGCCTAATAAAATCTCAACACATTTATTGGGATTGGGGCTTTAGGTGTGTGTTTATTATAATTCCATTAATAATTCGGAGTCAATCAAATATTACCAACAAATAACATATCAATATACTTGTGATGAATCATTTCAACTCTAATAATTCTTTAGAAAAATATATTAGCATTAACAATCAATTCCATAATTTTTCATGTTTAAATTGAATAATTATTTATTATTAAACAAATTAATTTTAATAATATTTAAAAACTATTTGGTAAAAATATTTTTATGGAAATCATCATTATAAATAGAATTAAAAACTGTTTAAAAATAATTCACTTAAATTATATAATAAATAATGCGATAATATTGAAAATTATATTATATGTAACCTCATTAAATTCAATATATTTTATATCAACCCTACGTTCCAATATCCAAAGCATAATATTTATTCTATCATAATGAATTCAGTAATCATTTTATATTCATTAATATATATCTATATATATCTATATATCATAGAAAAATTATTAAAGTTCTAATGATTTACCTTCATAAATTTTCTTTAAATTTAATTATTAATATCATGTGTATATTTGAATGAATAATTAATCCATATAATTTTTTATTCAATCATCACTATATTATTAATGATGTTCCTCTCAATGATTACACATAAGGTATTATTAAAATTAATTAATTTCAATTTTACAGCTATACCAAAATGTCAAATTTTTATTAAGTAAATAAGTATTCCATCAATTATTATCAATACCTAATCATCCGACCATTAAATATATTTTAATGTAATGTTATGATTCCAAGAGAGAGAATAGTAAAATGAAATATTAGTGTCTGCTTATTTTAAATACAATCAATATCTCTCAAATGACCCCAAAATTTCATTAAAAAATCATCACCATGATGCACATTCTAAACTAAGAAAAATAGGAAATTCAATGTCCAAAATATTAAATGGTAGAAAATATCCATTTAGATGAAACATTGTAAATATATGTCACTTTTAAGGACTTTGTAATGAATAATAGTCCATAATTAACAATTACCTAAAGTTGTTTTATTATTTTTCATAATTAAATGAATGTGGTGCAGTAGTCTATTAACAATTCATATCCCATATTCGATAATTATTAAAATGGAATATATAAGACTAATGATAATAATATTAATTTTATTGATATTATTAAATAACCTAATATATTAATTCAATAAAAAATATATTAAATATATACATTATACAATTTTTAATTGCGTGGTGAAATCAGTTGAAAATCAAACCCCCCAAATTCATTTCTTAATATATATGTTTATTCATCCATTTGTATTTATATGTTCTGACAAACCAACATACTCATTTATATATATATATATATATACATATATATTATAATCAATATATATTTGAGAAAAAAATAATGTATGATTGTATATTCCAGAATAAAAATAGAATGTATTGTTTGAATACGTATTTTTATATTAATTTATGGACAAAATAAAATTTCAAATACCATTAAAATGTACTAAGTATTGTGGTTTATTCATGAAAATGTTGATATTTAATTTGGGTTTCTTTAATAAATCCTAATTCTTAATATTTATAGTGATATTGATAGAAAATTTACATTTATCATGTCTTTGAATAGAGTTTTACAAAAATATGTCAGGCCAATCAACACAAACATTATATCATTAGATTCATCATTATTTATGGATTACCGAGATATAATGTGTGATCCATAAGTAATTATTTGATGCATCAAAAATGTTGAGTGAATTTAAAATTTATCACTTTAGTTTTCTTCATTGCATATATTGTATTCTCACATTTTTGGGAATTATTGGATTCTTTTTAAACATTTTCACATACCGATATATTATTTGTATGTAGTTTCCTCATGAATTGATATCATATTAAAAAATTTAAAATAAACAGATCGAATGCTCTATTTAAAATAACACTAAATCCTTAATTTCAAATTTTAAAAACATTATACCAAAGTATTATTATTTAAATATAGAATATATATATATATATTCATTTAATCACAAATAAATTTTTTGTCATCAAATATTAGAGGAAATGTTCTAAAAAATATATTAATTGTAGAAATAACTTTAATCTACAACTTAGAGTGGTTTCTATTAAATTTCATTACATAATTTGGAAGTTAATATTTGATATAATTTAATATCATTCCATAATTTTATAAATAGAAAAATAATGATAATTTATATAAGAATAAAATAATTTGTCAAAAAGGTTGACATAAAATTAATAAAAATAAATCTTGTTATCATTTATCTTTTTCTATTAACTCCTCAAATTCTGGTGGTTGTCTCCATGTTGAGATAATTTTCAAAACCCATAATCTCTATATTTTCACCTAAAATAAATTTATAGATCGATATTTGGTCGATATATATATTATTACATCAATTCAATTATTACCCCTACCACATATAAATAAAAATAATGCTAGAAAATTCTCATAATACTAACATATTTGAAACACCCTTTTCCAAAATCAAGTTATTTTTTTCATCCAAACTGTCCATTAAAAATGATATTAATATTTTACACATTTTAACAAAAAATTTATTATTTTCAAAAAAAATTATTTTCTGTTCTAATAATCCATTTAATAAACATCATTTAATTAAATCATGTTCCAATATGTCTTATGAAACATAAATGTTTACAAAATTACATGCTTTTCGAAAACTATTATTAGAAGAAAAAAATGTTATTACATTATCCAAACAACTATTATTTTCTAAAAAAATTTAAAAAATAACACATTGATAAACTAATTATTTCATTCCTTCATCCAATATTATATTTTCTAAATAATAAGGCACATTCACATCATCTAATATATGTGAGTTTGTAACCAAAAAATATTAATTTTGAAAATATTAAAAAAAACCATAAAAATCATAAGAAGACCTATTAAAATATATTTTATATATAAATTAATTTTCATAAAAATTATAATCCACAAAAAATTAGTTTCCCAATATGCACTGGACAAAACCATGATTATATAAATACTGGTTTTGACATAACCAAAATCAATAAAAAAAACTTTTAAACAATTATACACTCATACAACACAATCAAATAAATATAAATTCTATTTTAGCCTCAACTAAATATTATCAAGCATTGGAAACACAATCAGTAATACTCACTCCACTTATCATAGTATTTGAAATAAAACTATTTAAATTTGTGAGATTGTTTTTGTACTTTCATATATAACATGATACATTTCTCCCTTCATTGTTTAGAAAGATCATAAAGCATCCTATATAGAAAAAATGACGTAAAATCTCATCTTATTTCAGGTTACACTTCAATGGTTATCACTTTGATGGAAATTATAGATGATAAATAACTATTTAAAGGAAACTTGAAACAAATATTTATAATAATGTACATAGATTTCTATGTTTTATAAAAAATAAACAAAGATAAGGATACAAAGAAACTCAATTATAGATCTAGGTGATTAGTAAAGTAATACTTTTTAATAACTTTAATTATTTCATCATGTTCACTTTACATCATTAAAAAACTAATTGTTTCAAGTCTTATTACTAAATCCTTTAATAATATTCACCCAATTGAAACTTATTTGGAGGTTCCTTAGACATTCACTTCGAGGGCTGGTGTTATAAAACACTCATTAAAATCAATATTTGATAAAATTTGAGATAAAAACATATAAGAATATATATATTTTCCACAATTTTTATATATAAAACAATAAATCTCAAAATAACCATACCATACCATGAATGGTATGTTTATTTTCATTTTTGATCAGATAAATTAGAATTGTTTTCTGATACTATAAACATTACACCATAATTGATCCGCACTGTAATTCCCTATAGACATACTATAATTTATATTAATCATGATAACCTGGGTAATGTTAAAATATTTAATGGGAGAGATTACACACAGTAAGAACCATGTTTTTTCCATAAAAGACTATTGAATATTCCTGATGTTATTCCAAAGCAGCGCCTTCAAACGACATGTGATTCCGAGCACTGGTATGGCCGGAATTAAATTTTCAGTGCGTTCACAGTAGAATGCCAAATAAATGGAATAACTCCTAAACGGTACTTCAGATCCGAAATCTGAGAGTACGGATGGGTCCAAAATGGGGTGTTTACCCCATGAACGATATAGAACATGTCGGTGTGAGACATTGGGACCCCTCGCCCATTAACAGAATATTAAATGTATAAATAAAATAATTAATATATTCGTTTAATGGTTAAGATCAAGAATCTCTTAAATGGTGGCTCTTATAGGAAAACTGAGGGCACAGTTGAGTCTGGAACGTGCCGTCTACCCTAAGAGGGGTGCAATTTTCATGGGCGTGAGCCTACTGTGAAAAATGACACCAGGGGTGTTTTCATAATTTAGCGGCCTCAGGTGTTAAATTTTGTATCTTTCAAACGGGACCTCATATTAAAAAATTTAGACCACCGTTGTGCTCAGGAGGTGGTGTTTATCCTAGGCGGGACATAACATTCCATGTGTTTGGGGTTACGGACGTGGATTTAAATTGGGTTGATTTTATAATTAATTAAAGGATTAATTAATTCTCTTTATTTACTCTATTCTTCTTCCACCAACCACTCTCTAGTGAAACTCTTCGCATTACTCTCCCAAAAAAATCCCCTCCTCCCACACTCTCATTATCCTTCACCTCCACCTCCTCCATTTGGAGAACGATGACAGAACTTCGAATCTTGGTGAGTGCATTCTTCGTCAATGATGATCGATCCAAATACAAGTAGGATTCCTTTTACATTTATGTTCCAAATCAAGTTTTTAAATTTAATATCCTCCATTTTCCATTTGATTAATATTTTTAATTATCTTATTGATAGCTGCACGAACACGACCATCGATCTATGTTTGGAACCCCATTCTTGGTTCCGTTCTTCGCGAACACCCGCTATAATTTTCAGATGCGTCAACTAACTTTTGAATCGTCAATTAAAGGTAGGAGCTTCCATGGTCCATTACAGTGATCGAAAAAACGTTATCAGATATGGAATCAGGTGTCTGATTGAGTCTTGGTGATCTACCGAAGGAACCACCGAATCACCACCGGTAAGAACGGTCGGAGGCTGCCCACGGCGGCCGCGGTGTATCGCGCGGCGGAGCATCGTCGAAGGTGCTGCCGACCGAAGGCGGAGCGCAGCTGGAGGAGCCAAGTAGGAAGGGCGGTGTATGGCTGGAGGAGTCGATTTATACCGGTTTGGTTGTGGAGTGTGGCTGGGCGGAGACGGCTTCGACCGGTGCAATAGGGACGAGGCCGGAGAGGCGGTGTCGGCAGGTCCAGGTGGCTGCGGCTACGTCGGAGCGGGAGGCGGAGTGGTCGAGCGAAGGGGGTATCTTAACAAGAAGTGGGGAGAGGCGTCGAGCGGTGGAACCATGTGGGAGGGGGGTGGGCTATAGAGGAGCAGGCGGGTGTCCCGCGGCCTGTCGTGGTCAGCATGCGGACCCCGAGACGGTCAAGCCGCAGGCGTGCAGAGGAGGCCAGGACCCGCGCTTCGCGGGTTGTACTGATGAAGCAGAGAAGAACGGCTGAAGGAACGGTTTGTTTGTAATAAAACTGGACCCGAGGAAGGTATCTGGTGTTGCTGGGTAGGCCGCGACTAGACCCGCTGCTGGGCCGCAGGCCGGCGGCTAGGACTGGGTCATCCGGGGTGAACTGGCCTGGTTAGGCCCCCTTGCGTTCGGGGGGCCATAACTGCTAAACTGTGTGTCCGTTTGATGCACCGTCTACCGTTGTGGATCGATCTCTTTGAGAAAGACTTTTTATGATGAGTTTTTGGGTTTTTGGGTTCCGTTCCTGAAGTAGTGTGACCTGAAACACGTTAATTTAATAATAATAAATTATTATTAATGTTGAGATGGACGTGTCTCATGAGCCGGACATCTGTTTGATGTGCCGTCATAGACGCAGTGGCGCTGGTGTTGAGGCGATCTTTACAAGTTGGTTCAGAACCTTTTCGGGTTTCTTTCATTTCTCGATGGCACAGAATGCTAAATGTGAATAATAAGCTAATTAATTAATTAATTAATTGATTGTTGCATCAGACCTAACTCCTGCATGGGATGTTCGACTGACGCTCCGTAAGCGGCAGCGTGACCCAAGTCATTATGCATACTTTTTGGAGATGCATTCTGAAGTGTTTGGGAAGGAGACAAGGTGCGGGCCCATAGGGCCTAGTTCGCATGTTTTATGGTGAAACACCACTTTTTCACCTGACATTCATTTAAGGTGATTCAGTACTCGTTTCTGAGTGTTTTCCAAGGGGATTGTAATGGCACAATCCACCCTCTTAAATTATGGCTCGAGGTGTGGGCCCCACTGTTCCCTGTTTGCGTATAACGTGGGGAGTTTCAGCTTCTGTATTCGAAGTCCATTTTAGGCACCATCAAAGGCGTTGTGACCCTGGCATCGAGGCGAAATTGACTGGGGTAGTTTCAGGCATCAAAGCCAGAGTTGAGGCACGGGCCCCACGAGCCGTCTCTTAAGTGGTGTGCAGCGTACTAAGACTTTTCTATTAGGCGTCCGTTTGGGGTGTATGAATAGTCGATTCAGCGTGCTTTTCCAAGAGCATCGTGGTGGCGCAGTTTGTCATAACTCTTTCGGGACCGAGGCACGGGCCCCACGAAGACGTCGTTAGAGCGTAAAGCGGCATTGAGTAACTTCTTGGTCGAGAGCCTATTTATAGTAAGTAAGTAGTCTATCTCTCGTGTTTTTCCACCATTATTACAATGGTGTAATCTTTTCAAGAGTCCGGAGCCTTATAAATTATCTTATTAAATGTAGAAATATGAAGGGGTGTTGGTCAGAGGATTCTTTGGAAGTACTCCGATCCTACGCACGGTAGCAGTGTTAGTGACACCCAGGGATGACATGAGTGCTGAACCTCTATTAGGTGAATTGTTTTGCAGTTGGGGGGTTGCGTGATACCCACTCCATGTTCTATTTGATAGTGTTGTACCATTCAATATGGATTGTCAGAGTACTTCCTGGTTTACCCTCCAGTAGGGCTGGGCAGTGGGTTTCTCATCGACTTCTTCGGGTTTACCCTCCAGCAGGATTGGAATGTGGGTTATTGATCGACTTCTTTGGGTCTAAATTCCAGCAGAGACTGGGAATTGGGTTACCCAATGACCCCTTAGGGTTTACCCTCCAGTAGAGACTCGGCAGTGGGATACCCAACGACCTCTTAGGGTTTACCCTCCTGCAGAGAATGGGCAGTGGGTTACCCAACGACCTCTTAGGGTTTACCCTCCAGCAGAGACTGGGCAGTGGGTTATCCAATGAACTCTTAAGGTTTAACCCCCATCACAGACTAGGCAGTGGGTTACCCAATGACCTCTTGGGGTTTACCGTCTAGGAGAGACTGGGCAGTGGGTTTCCCAACAACCACTTATGGTTTACCCTCTAGCAGAGACTGGGCAGTGGGTTACCCAAAGTCCTCATAGGGTTTACCCTCCAGCAGAGATTGGGTAGTGGGTTACCCAATGACTGCTTAGGGTTTAGCATCCAGTATAAACTGGGCAGTGGGTTACCCAATGAGCTCTATGGGTTTACCCTCCATCGGGATGGGCAGTGGGTTACCCGATGACTTCATTCGGACTCAGTCCTTTGTACTAGGCTAGTCTGTGGATTTTCTCCGCGACTACTGGAGTGGGACCCTTGGTTGTACAGGTCGATGATGTGATGGATTTGACTTTGAGAATACCTCTCAGAAGTGTGACAATAATGAGGTGTGGTTTGACGTTCCCCAGAACTCTCAAGTACGAGGGGCGATTTCCCCACCGAGATGCATCCTTGTGACACGACCTAAAACCGTGAGGTCGATTCAGTGCCGTACAAAGTGGATAGTATCAAGGTGTGATGATTTGAGCCCCTTGAATTACAGTTCGTGGAAGATGTACGGGATTCTGGGCATCAATGGTGGTTACTTCAGGGACTGTTGGATACTCAAATTCTTGGGCTGAGCTACGGGATGGAGATCCACTTACGATCTGGTTCGGATTTCTTGTGGATCATATGGATATGTATATACCCTGTTCCAGTACCCACTTCTTGGTATTTGGTTACTTTCCTTCTAGGAGAGGTGAAGAAACGCATGGTATGCCACCTGATTTTCATGTTTATCTTCTCGTGGTTGGATTAGTCTACTCTCTTGATATAGGTAGCGAAGGATCGACAATAATTTTATCTTCTCACCATTCATAGCTTCTTATGTTAGGACGAGTCCACATCCCTCCTCTTGTTGGGTTGAGTTGTACTCTTTATTGCACTTTCTGTTGTACTCATTTACTATTCCATATTGGATCTACTGCTCACGCTTTGGTACCTCCTTTGTTTCTCCCTCGATACATATGGGTATCCTACTGAGTATTTTTTACACACCACTTCATGGGCTTTTCCCACACTTGGTGTGCCCTTGCAGATGACAGACATGTTAGATGTGACTACTGTGGAGCTTAGGAGTTCAGGACCTTGGACTATGTACGGTGGTCATAGTCGTGTTCCAGTTGTGGGACTCTCTTGGCTGTTTACTTTTGATTACCTGTTTCTGGGTAGTGGCACTTTTCTGTCTGGGCGCGTGTTTCTCACCTTTTCTTTGCAGTTTAGCTTCATCACTTACTTTGTAATGATTAGAGGGTGATGCACTTTGGGGGTTGTTTATAGAAGTTGGTACTTTACTTTACTTTTTTACTCTGTACTTCTGTTTTGAGTGGACTGCGTGTGTGTGTACAGGTAATTAGGAAAAGTCCTACCCAAGTTCTTTACCCTTCGGTGCTTGCTGCCAGCCCCTAGCCCATGGAGGCGGGCTTGGGGTAGTTGCGGCTCGAGCCCAGGTAGGGTCGGGTCGTGACACACATAATCTGGGGGAAATAACATCCACATTTCATCATGTGTTATATCATAGGAATATTACAAAACAAGGGCATTAGAGAAATATTTCATTAAAAGAACATGGAAGAAAAATATTTTCCCATAAGACACGATAGAAATAAATGTGACAATAATTGAGCAATCGTATACTATGTAATAAGAGTGTGAGATAATAAAAAAGAGTTATGGATCATAATCATATTATATAAAAAGAAAATATGGATTAATAATAGGAATATGATGTTGTAAAAGTGTGGATGAAGTTATGTGAAATCATGTACTGGAAAAGCCTTTTAAAAAATAAAAAATGTGATCAATTAAACACAAATTCATGTGTATAATGATATATGACATCATCTCAACACACCATCATGTGAAAAATTCATAAGTGATCATATTCCCACTCAATCATGTGAATAAAGTAAAACATGATCATGTCTAGACCAAAACTTATTAATAATGTTTAACACTATCATTACAACACACATCCTTATAATATTACGAGATACAAACACATAACCAATTAATTAAATTGTTACATAGGACCCCACTCATCAACCATTAATCATATAAAAAATGGGAATGAAATGTATTTTGTAAAATTCTTAAATGGTTAAAATAAAATGACTGTATGAAATCGATCAGTTAATATAAATAATTCAATTACCCATAATTATTATTTTATAATTTTTATAGAGGTTTATTTTTGAAAAACAACAATAATGGTTATAATAAAATTTTATCTTAAGATGAAAAATGCAAGCCAAACCTAAAAGTGGCTCTATAAAACATTTCATTATATTGTTGTAAATAGATTATGTTTTCTGTCTCTTTTAAAATAATTGTCTTTGAGAAATTTAAAATAATAATATTTAAAAATAATTAAAAATTAATAAATCTGAAAAAATGTCCTTGAAAATATATAATTAATATATTTAGAAAATATGGAGTGATAGATAAAACTTATGACCATGAGATAAAAACCATTTTAATATTTTAAAATATCTTTGTTGAAAAATTTAATCTTAAAAAGGTATAATAAATATTCATTTTGAAAAAGGTAATGTAAAATATGTAGGTCAAATTATATAACAAATAATTATCATTATAAATATTATGGGAATATTAATAATAAGGAAAATATGGACATGAAAGAGAACAATATAATTTAGAAACAATACGAATCATTATTAACATCAAAAAATTTAATAAAGAAATAGATCACTTAATAAAATAACCTATAATATAATGATGAAATGAATTGAAATATTATCATAAAATATAATAAAACCAACTTGTAAATCCATTTTCAAAGAGGATTTATTATCACTCAAGAAGACAAGTTGAGAAAAGAAATCCCCTTATGGTTAATGAAATGCTATAATAAGAAAACCCATTAAATGAGTGAGCTTAAAATTGAAATTAATATATGATTAATAAAATATAATTCATTATATAATATATTCTATTATTAGTATAACAACCATTTAATTATAATTTCTTATATACACAAAATCTATCTAAAAAATATGATATATTGGCGAAACACCCTTACATATGTCATAAAAAATGAATTTACAACCCATTGAAAAAGAATATTAGTAGAAAGAATAATAATTTCATTATAAATAATGGGGAATTTAACATTTAAAATATTATAAGATAATATAAATTAATATATAATAATGAAGATCATAAATTTTCATTCGAAAAAAAAAGAAATGAGATTGAGTTAAGAAAATCTTTTATGTTTTATTCAATTTAGTTGAACATTCTCAAACCTACTATGTAAAAAAATTACAATTTTAAACAACTAATTTTTAAAAATATTAAAACCTATAACCTTTTATATTTTTAATGTTTTTTCATAAACATATTATTTATTTATATTTTATTTTCTCAGTCAGATGTTATTATCTTAAATTGTATCATTAGTAATACTTTTATATTGGAAACATAGATTGATTATTATAAATTCAATGTTCATCATCAAATGAAAATTATAGGAATTTTAATATATATATATATATTATAATGAATGATAAATTTATAATTAGATTTTATAACTAATTTTTTAATGATTCATAATAAAAAATTAGATGAAGATTTCGTTTTAGTAATTTTAATCGTAGGAATATTTTATCCACTAATAGTATGTTAAACATTAATATATCTTTTTTGAACAAAAAAATATGTTTTTTAAAAAATTTATAATAACAACAGTTTTATGTTTTTTTAGTGATCCATTATAAAAAATTATTTCGGTTTTCTTTTTTGTGGTAAAACCGACCCAAACAAGAGCATGCTAGAATAGAGGGGTGAGTATGGTTAAAAATAATTCAATTGGAATAATATCATTATTATAATGTTATATTAATATTCTCTTTATTATAATGTGATGATTCAAATTTAAATATTCTTTTATAAAGAAAAAAAATATACATGATAAAATGAAGTGTGTTGCCTCTTAGAGGTAATATTCCACACATAGAAATATGTCATGTTCAATGTTTTTCAACAGAATTGAATGAAAATAAGAATTTGATTATTTTTTCAGAATAATAATAATAATGTTAGTATACTATTTTTTCATAAATTCCCACCATGAACAATCCAGACAAGTTAGTGATGAAAAATGTATGTTGTCACTTAAGGTCATGGTAATCCAAATATAACAAAAACTCTAATTATCTTTTTCGAATGAAAGGGAGGAAGGTTGAAATTTTTTATCACATAATCAAAAAAATTTAGTATAATTATTATACTAATCTAATTATTTCATAGAAATATTAGATCATATTTTTTGGAGGTAGTATAATAAATAAATTAAAAGAAATGAAAAGGGAGTAATTGAAAAATATGTCTAACTCTATCGAATAGAACATTTAAAAATTGAATTAATGTTTTGAGAGACTTCATTTTGGTAATACAAGAACCTATAGAAAATTTATATGATATTTTTGGAAATATTTAGATATTATTTGGCCAAAACCATGTGGATTTATGTGTAACTAGAAGTAAGTGTTGAGTGATCCTTTTATATAGGAGAGGAGTGACATTTTTGTAAAAATATAAAAGTTAGTGTTAAATTTTAATGGTCAAGTGGATCCGATAATTAAAGATGATTGGTTGGGGGAAGGGATTGGGTTAAACAATAATCAAATATAAATTATTACCCATTTCTAAAGGTTTTTGTTTTTGTTTTACTTGTAGATTTCTTACTTTTTTAATTTTTAGGTTTTACCATGGTAACTAATTAATACCAAATTAGATTAATTTTAAGGCGTAGAAATAAATTAAAATAAATTAATTTTTTTAAATAATTATTAAAAACATGAAATTATTTTTTAAATATAATTTTATGGGTGACAAGAATTACTTTTAAATTTTTTTACTTAACTTGTGGAAATAATTTTTTGAATATGTTTATTTTGTACTACAATGTCATTATTAAAACTTCTTATCAATTATGTTTTTTTTGTCACATTAACTGGATTATAATTATCTAAATAAGATTTATGTTGCATTCGAAGTAATCCAATATATAATTCCACATTAAGAAACCATAATTAAATGAAAATGATGAAATCCCATTTTTTATTAGAATAATAGACTTATTAAGTGTCAAGTTGTTATACATGAGTTTTATAAATTCAACAAAACATGATTTTATTGTATGTAAAACCACACAATATATACTTTACAAAAATATTAGGATGTTATTATACACTTAAACATATACATATGGTTTTAAGTAAATTTGACTCATCATAATTCTCATGAATAATTAAAAATATCCCAAAAAAAACTGAAACCGTATTTGATGCCATTTAAGGCACCTCTGACCCAAACTCCTAGCTCTAGTGTAAATAACATTAATTATATAATATATTTGAAAAAAAGTGAGATAAACCATGAAAAATACATATATTTACTGTATGATTTCATTAATTAAACATTATATCTAACAGTAGCTACACATAACCACGAATACAAGGGCGGGTGTCTCTTAGAATTAGCTTTATAAACTACATTTTTATGACTCATATGAAAATGTATCTGTAATTTTGAAACACTACACTCTCTACTAGACATCACATAAGTATTAATAATCCTTATAACATGGGTAATGGAATTAGATGGGAGGGGTGAGCTCAACCACAGAGTAAGTCCAAAATTTAAAAAATATAATTGAGGGTAAAAATATATGAATATAATTAAACATGAGTATATAAGAAATATTATTTTGAAAACACATGGAACAATAAGTGTTTTCCAATACTCCAGATAGATAGACATGTATTATCTATTTAACAAACTTATGCCATGTAATTTTAGTTTGAGACAATAAACATGGATAATGGGGTATAATAATAGGAATTGATATAAAAAATTATGTATAAATATTTTCATATGAAATTATACTATTGTGAAAAAAGTTAATAGAAATTATGTACGAGAAAAATCTAATGATCAAATAAATATATGATTATTTCTATAGACATTCATGTGTAAAAAAATATATGTTTTCATTTCCAAACACCATCATGTGAATAATGATATATATGATTATGTCCACACACTATAATGTTAACATAGAATAACCCGATAATGTGCACACATAACCGTGTGATCAAAGAATAATGTGATAATGATGGAGAAAAACCCTACATTCTCATGAGTTATAAAATTATAAAAAAATTAATTTTAGGGTGATATAGATCCTAACTCATTAATAATATGTACATATTTGTGCCACATGAAATCTATCATTCATAACATCAAAAAGGACAAATGTATAAAAATTGGATTTTTACTCTTTCTAAATGGTATCCCATAAAACAACTTCATGAAATAGGTTAGTGGATACAAAAAGAATCACAAAAAAATTCCACATATGAAATTAATTTATAGTTTAGTTAATGAAAATAATATACCACAATGATACAATATGATGACATAATGTGGGATAATGGATGAAATATTTAAACAAGTCTCTAGAAAACAATTATTAACATTATCAAAAAAAGAAGAATTTTTTACCACTTTCAAAAATTAGCCTTTGAAAAATTTAAAATAGGAATGATGAAAATAAATATATGTAATTATATACAATTAATGGATCCTTGAAAAATATATAACGTTTACCTTGAATAAAATTTGAGGGGAAGACAAAACATATGATCCTGAAATGAAATGATTTTTAATATTTTCCATTACCTTTATAGAATACCCATAGTGAAAAAATGGATAATATAATTTTTTTTCAAAAAATGAAATCTAAATTCGAAGGTCCCAAGATATATACCACTATAATTTTTTAAAATATAAATGTAAACATTAGTGGGAAGAAAAAATGGTTACATTGAAAATAAAGGGATTATTTTGAGAGAAATAGAATTATTCTTACTAACTTCACATTTTATGATGAAATAGATACATAAATATAATTAAAAATTAAATAAATAAATAAAAAATAAATATAATATTATCATGTAAGTCAATAAAACTATCTGGTAAAACCAATATTAATGTGGAATCATTATAAAGCTAGAAATGAGGTTGAGACGTGAAAACCCATTAATAATTAAGAACCAATTTAATTAAAACTCATTTAAAGAGATAGATTGAAATTGGTATTTATATAACATAAATAAAAGATAATTTTTTATATTTCATATATAATTGGTACTATGAACACCATTTGAGTGAAATTTGTTACTTAAAATAAAATTTCCAAATGAAAGGGATTTGAGATGAAACACACTTACAGATTTGATAATAATTAAATTAACAACCCCAAATAATGGGGTTATTAAGAATGAAATATTAATACATAGAAAAGAAAGAGGATTTGCTATTTTATATTATCATATGATTATATAAATTATGTTATAATAATAGGTTTCAATAGTATTTATTATAATTTAAAGAATGTAAATTGAGTTATAAAATTTATTTACCCTTAATCCCACTTAGTCAAACATTTCCTAGCTTCTTATATAAATAAATAACTACTTAAATAACCATATTTTCATCAAAATTCATATATACGACATTTTATAAAAATAATTCTGAATCATTTTAACAAATTCATATGTTAGTTTTATTTTATTTCTATCGTCATATGATTTTAGCTTTTATTATCTATTTAGTAAAAGGTTAATGATTATTGTTTAAATTATTGTTTATAGTTTTAATGTTAATAATTAAAATATAATTATAAGATACATTATATAGTTTTTATTTATTTATATTTTTCTAATATAAATTAATTTTTATGTTAGTTTTGATTTGTGCTGGAAACATTACTAAAGAGATTATTTTAGTAATTTTTAATGAAAATAAGGGTGATAAAATAATATTAAGTTAATGTTTTTTATGTCAAACTCAGACCTTTCCCAGAAAAGCAAGATCCCTTTATTAAAGAAAAAAACATACACAAGTCTGAAGGAATAAGATTTTAAAAAATCCTTCCTAAAAAAGGAAGGAGATCATCTGGCACATGATCAACCCAATGAAAATTATTACCATTAATGCCTTTTTTGGTGATCTCATCTGCTAACTTATTTTCCTCTCAATAAGCATGAGTAACAAAGTGGTCTTTTGAGTATATAGATTCTACACATCTAGCCTAGTGATTAGTGAGCATCCAAAAAAGATGCAATGCCCCTGTTTGAAAAGAAGAGACTACAATAGTGGAGTCACATTAAATCCAAACCCTGATCCAACCCTACCTTCCAGCTTGCTCAATCGTAATTATCACACTAAACATTTCTACTTCAGGAGAAGAAGAAATACCACATGATCCATAGATGAACCCAAGAACATTTCCCTGATAGTCCCTATAGAAAACACCAAAGCCATAGAGACCCAGTTTTCCCCTTGAAGCACCATCAGAGATGACTTTAATCCACCCATGAAAAGGGACCTTCCAAATGAATTCTATTGTACCAAACAGAGGAAGAATGTTTCCTTTCACCTCAATCCGACTAAGCACAGAAAAATAACGAATTGAGTTTTAGAAAAACAAAACTTTCAGTGTTTCTACCTCTCAGATAGCTGCGAGAATCCTAAGAAGAGAAACACCAAATCGAAAATGCTACAAGTCAAGAATGAACATATTTATTACTGTCCATATCAGATAAAAGACATCTACTGCAACAGCCTGGAAATGATTCAATAGGTATGGTGATAGGTCAAAAGAGCTCCCTCTCTTTATTAAATCACCAATTGAGTTGTAAAAAGGGGTATGGACTTCAAATATATCATAAAACGCCTTCATCATTGCTGAAGCCGCAACATAACTAAGGGAAATGTGGTCCACATCCTCCCTATGTTGAAAGTGGAAATAAAAAATGTAGTAATGAGAAATAAAACATACCTCAAGAAATTCCTCAGTTGCTATTTCTTTGTGAGCCAACATCCATGAATGTATAGACTGGGATGGACATAAAAACATTTTCTATATGTTACCAATTCATTTAATGTCAATTGAGCTATGAATATAGTGAATATAAAATCCACTGGAGGTAAGAATTCCATTGACATCAGGCTCCCAAGAAAAAAAATCACCCCTAGGGGACCAAAAATAATCATTCATTATCAAAGTGACATAATCTAAAAGATTATCCATGTTACCAAGCAGATCCTTGATTGAAAAATCATAATATTGGTTTGGATCCCCCTACCAGACCAAGTCAATCAGATGATCCCCAGTCAATTTGGATTTCCAAAAATGAAGGGAAGAATCATTTGAAATGAGCCACTGAGAGTCCATATCAATGTTTGAAAAATATTCTTGAAGGTGGGCCACACTGAAGAGTTGAAATAATTAAAAATAACTATCTTTAGCCTATGAATAAACATTTCTTGGAGAAACCTATTATCCACAGATATCATGTTCACAAGCATCCATATAATCCTGGCATGTGAAGAGTCATTAAAACCCAATGGATTCTTGATTCCCAAACCACCCTCATCATGTTACATTCAAACATCATTCCAAGGAACTGTTTCCAACCTCCATTCAAAAATACAGCCACTATAAACAAAATTATTAATATAAGTTTTGATTCTCTTGATTAAATAAATCAGCAACTTAAATACTATAATAGTGTACACAAATTTGGATATGATGGTTGATTTCACCAAACAAACCATACCAGCCATGGATAAATATTTTCCCATCCATGTGGAAAGTTGTCTTTTAATCATGATATCAATGCTAGAGAAAAGAAAAACTTTTGGTCTCCCCCAGAACATGGGCACTCTCAAATATGTGAATGTGAGTTTTCCCTCATGAATGACCAATTCATTAATGATATCTTTTTTCCGATAGATGAGAGGCCACTTCCAAAGTAAACAATGGACTTTCTCCAACTAATAAGTTGCCCTGAAACCAATTCATAACGAAAAAGAGATCTCTTTATATTCTTGATATTTCCATTGTCCCCTTGGGTGAATTGGATGATATCATCATCATATAGAAGATGAGAGGGAGCAACAACCCCCTTCCATCATGAATAGACTTCGGTTTACCATTACAAGACATGGTAGAATGAATCCTACTAAGATAATCCATAGAAATAGAAAAAAGGATGGATGATAAAGGATCACCCTGCCTAACACCCCTTAAAAAATCAAAATAACCTTTAGGGGATCCATTTATAAGGACTGATATATGAGCATAACTTAATACGGTTTTGACCCATGTAATGAAAACATCTCAAACCCATTCATGATAAGGATCATGTAGATGAAACCCCAATCCATTGTATCAAAATATTTCATAACATCCAATTTGAAAGAAATATTTCTACCTCTGATGGGTTTTTTATGAATATTAACACACTTCGAGGTAGTGATAAGACAATCCTGGATTGAACATCCTTTAATGAAGTGACACTGATTTTTAGAAACAATATTGTAGGCAATGAAGGAATGCCTATTAGAAAGAATTTTTGCAAATTATTTTGTAAAATGTGTTAACTAGAGAAACTAGACTGAAAAGATGGATTTGATTATCATTCTCCTTTTTCAGAATAAGGGCGTGAAACTGAGAATTGAAAACTCTAGGAAGAGATAAACCTATGAAAAAATGAATAACTAACATGAAAACAACAGCACAAATGAGATCCCAAAAAATTTAAAGAAGAAGTTTCCAAAATGATTCGGCCTAGGTGAGCTATCAGGTTTGAGGCTGAAGACATCCTCTTTAATCACTCGTTCATAAGGTATTGCAGTGAGAGTGAAATTGTCCTCTTGATTCACTATTCTCAGAATCACCCCAGCTATAGGATCAATCGTGGATTATGGTCCATTAAAGAGATCCATAAAATAAAAATTTACATGCACTAATAGATCCAATCTTTTTTAATTGAGGCTATCCCTATTATTAATAAATGAAAGAGGCTTGGAGACATTCCTAATGTTTTAAAGGGAATTGATGAATTTTGTGGTTCTCCCACCATTCTTTAACAGTGTCTCTTAAATGGTGCCACCTTGCAAAGCACCTTTCATGTGAAGAAGGCTATTCAGATAAAGAGAAAACTTGGCTTCTATTGCAGTTACATCAGATAAATTTATATTGTTGTTAATCTCTTAAAACTTTTGAAAAGAATCTTCATGAGAAAATATATCAGAGTCAAGGGAGATAAAGTGATCTAGGCTCCACATTCTTAAGTTCTACTTTGGGATTTTCAATTTAGTGATACTGGAAAAAGAATCATCCCAAAAATTCACAGAGCTCCATGTGCTATGAACAATGGCCTTGCATTCCGGATGAGAGACCCATGCTTTGTTAAACCTGAAAGGAAATGGGGGTTTTGGTTATTCTAAATAAGATCCACCAATATGGGATGATGATCAGAATTGAGTTTGGACATTGTTGAGCATGATATGGTACACCATGTGTCTAGAGAGGTCCCATTAACAAAGGCCACATAAATCTTAATAGCAACAAAGTTGTTCAGGTGCCTCATATACCAGGTATATTTGGAACCTACTAGATTAATCTCAATGAAGTCATTCTGATCAATACATAATCTGAATTCTTTGGATGATATTGAGTTGTTTTCCACTCCCATTTTTTCATCGAGATTCAAAATTTCATTGAAGTCCCCCAAAATTAGCCAAGGACTAGAGATGGTAGATTTGTGAGAAGCTATATCCATCCAAAAATTCTTATGATCCTTATAATGACCCTTACTTTACATACATTTTCAATACTTTAAAATTTAAGTACACTTATTACAACATATAACAATACCATGAAAGGACCGTATAATTATAGTATCTTTAGAAAATGGGAAACATAAACAACTGGATCATAAAGCATCTACATTGTCTCCTATTTATTTCATCATATCTGGAGTCCCTTTTGGCATATCCTACATAATAACCTTCTTCCTGACCTGGGGAAAGAAAAAATTCAAAAGGGTGATCTCAAATGCTCAGTAAGGATATACAAAATAAATATCAATCACATCATATTCATAAGAACATAACATTTTAGAAATCTTAACCTGCAAAAGAGCTCATAATTTCATAACATGGGATAAATCATAGTAGTGAAATGCAATCCCAATAATCATAACATAAAACATGAAACTTTGATCTATACACACATAATCATAGAGAATCATTTCCTATTAGTCAAGACTCATTTCCAATACTATCTTAGTGGACAAAGTCCACTTCTGAACCGAGTTCACTCCTCGTTTCAGTCCTGTTTCACTGAACCGGTTTAACATGCCGTTCCAGGCATGTCTATCTCATGAGATATAAAATCTTTACCCAATGCATTGGAGGGAGATATAGCTCCCACCCAAATCATAATGATACCATTCATATGTGTTCCACAAAATCATAAACCATAGCATAACCCAAGTAATAAAATTAGGAATCTTAAACATCATGCCATCATAACATAATCCATATAAGAAAAAAGGACATCATAAAAATAATTCCATCATAACATAATAGAATTAATGTAAAACAAATAGGGGTAGAAATAGAACCCTATATTATCTTAGATGGAAAATAATTTTGATAATGCAATCGAACTCCATTCTTGAGGAAAATATCCTTTCTACTTCAAACACATTTTCCTTTCTTAACATGTCATAAAATTTTAAACCAAAAGATGTTGATTAAAAATAAACTTGAAAACTTGTAAAGGAATCTTCTTGGAAATAATATTTTAAAAATCCATTCATTCCATATAAGTTAAAAAAATATTCTTCTCATACTTTTGTCAGAAAAGTCAAAAAGTACCTCGTACGAAAAACGACAAAAGATTCCTTTCATATCTATTACTAAAAACTCACCTAAGGGTAAAATTGGCTTTAAACAATTGTAGTTGGATGGAAATAATATTAGATATTTAGGAAACATGGATGTGGATGATAAAATACACCCCAGTAAATACCAAAGTATAAACTATCTCCGATAAAAATGATACTGTGATATTTTCCCTCACCTTAGGTCCAATTTTCTTTGTAAGTGTCCGAACCTTCTGTATAATGATTTAAATAATTTCATTGACTTATTCTAGAATCATACATATTTTTATGATATCATATATGGTCATATTATTAGCTTCTTTTTAGTAATATTTCATTGTTACTTGTTATTCGGGTGTTTATTGCTTTTTGTTCTTATGCGTGTTTTGTCGAATAATTTCTTATTCTTATTTTTTAGGTTATAGATACCTCATTTCCATAATGGTAATATTTATAATATTCATTCATTCAATTCATTTATATAATTATTACGCCATGAAGATCATGTATAACGAGTCGCATCACATCGTGGAGACGGTATTCTGTACGTACGCATGAGCGATGATATCGTTCCCATGATCGTGGAATTTTATTGGAGTGTATGTATAGTATTTCAGTATCAATACCACTTTACAATAATAATATATAGATATTTATTTTCACCATTATACCCATCCAATTAAGGTGGTGGTGGAAAATAGATTTCACCACGGCGTGGTGACTATATTCCGTATGTACGCACGTGCGGTGATTTCATTTTCCGTAGGATGGATAGATGGTGAAATAGGGTTGATTAATACTTATAATAGCATACCAGTATATGAGTGACACTGATGTTACTACTTCATAATGAAACAACTAAAGAAGAAGAAGTGGAAGAAGAAATAAAGTTGAAAGAATCGGCAACGAACATTACCTCTTCTTTGAATCACCTCTTTTAGACCTCCTCTTAGGGAAATAGAATTGGTCTTTTAAGAAGACCAGGAACTCTAGGATGTTTCTAGGGAAGTGGAAAAGGGAAATTGGCAGGGATTGTCCGATCTTGAAGGCTCAATGTGGTCTGAGGAAGAGAGGGAGGAGGTTCCCTTTTATAAGGGAGGAGAGGGGCACCTTTTGAAAAACTAAAAATATTATTTTATTATAATGTCATATTCGGTTTTCAATAGCTCAAAATTGATTTATTTAGAATCTAAGGTGGGGATGGGTCGAAATCCTCTCATCCAATAGAATTTAAAAAAGTTTAGGTATTAATTTTAAACTTATCATTTAGATTTAACTTTAAGTTAGATAATTTAACTTTTACCGTGTCTTCTTGTTTTCTTACAATATAAGGTTAATAAACTTACTATAACAAGAAAAACGAACCCCAAGTTATTTATTATTAATATATATAACCTTATCTAAGTCATTTGGCCAAACCTTCGATTTTTACGAATAAAATAACAATTAATAATATAATATTTGTTTTAAAAACTATCTTATGTCAATTTTGACACTATTTGGTAATTGATTTTTTTGAAAATCATAACAGAAATATTAATTCAAACAAAGATAATTAAATCAATAATAACATGTCATATTAACATATAAAATTAGTTTAATTCATAAAAAGTCTCAAAATACTTTTATTTTTGTATTTATAACATCAATTGTGTTAATATTTCATTAATAAGATAATTACTGCATCATCATTGTGTCATAAATAAATTAAATTATCTTAAGTTTAAAAATTACAAATAAAATAAAATTATTTATGAAATAGTTTTATCTTTTTAATGAATATTTATAGTCGAATTTATCTTATGTATAACCCTATATTAAAAATGATTTAGTTATTAAACATTGATTTTAACTATTTTAACCCTTCTTTAAATAAATTGATAATAAATGTTCTAATCCAATCAAAGTGGGCCTAAATGGTCATATTTTATTACTAAGGTTGTTTTTGGTCTAATTAAACTTATCCAATAGAATTAGGACATGTGTTAGGGTAATAATAATAAATTCTTTACCCTTAATTACCATATTTATTTTTAACCGTGGTAAAAAAAGTAAAAAAGTTAATATTCACCAACAATTATTTTTATCTCATTGAACCACATTTTAGTTCTTGATATTAACCATGTCTCTCGTATTTTTGAAATTCCACTCACAGAAGCGGTAAAATTAAGATTTATAATAAAATTAGTTTTTTTAACTACCAATTAGTGGTTTCACTATTCATCAAAAAATGAAAGTTTCTAGAAAAATACCAAAAATTAGGCCTAAGATATATTTGATATTATGAATTCAAAAATGATTTATATTTTACCAAATTCAAAACACATCATTTTCATTAATTAATTTAAAAATTAATTATCGTCATCAAAACAAATAGCGTGTTTTTAAGAGATAATTACTATCAAAAGATTGACACTTGTTTATGTTTGGTTTAAATGTGAAATTACATTCAATGACCAACATTGTATTAAATGGTAAAAATATATTCTAAATATACATTAAAACAAATAAAATTAATAATTTATCACTATTAATTATCTCTATTAAAAAGGTTGTTTTTAATTAAAATTTAGTAATTTTCACTATTCATCAGAATATGAAAGTAATCCGAAAAGTACCAAAATTTCACGCTAAGCTAATTTTGATATTCCGAATCCAAAAATGAAGTCAATTTTGAAAAATAAAATTTAAAAAATTTTAAAAAGGGGATATTACTAATCATAACGGCTAGTTTTAATAATATTTTAATAGCATATCGTTGTTTAGTGAAACTCGGTATTGCGTACGACGCAAGCTATCGAGGAAGGCCGCAGTTGCATGAAAAGAAAGCCAATATAGTGTTATGTGTAGTGAAAGATTCCTTTGATGATTTTTATAACATATAAACAAAATATTTCTCATAAAAGTCTTGGGTGTTACATTCTACCCCCCTTAAAATGAATTTCTCCCTTGAAATTCATGACTTTGTAACAAAAAGATGAGGATACCTCTCCCTCATCATATCCTAAATATCCCATGTAGCTTCTTCTAATTGGTGGTTCCTCCATAAAACATTCAACTATTGAGTGGTCTTATTTCATAGGACTTTTTTGCTACGATCCAGAATCTCTATCGGTTGTTCTTCATAAGAAAGATCTTGCTCCATCGGTAAAACTTCTGCGCCTATTAAATCTTTACATGTATAGATGGTTGAAAATTCATTTGAGAAAGATAAGATTTCTCCCCTTCCATTAAAATTCCAAGATCCATCCTTTGTAAATCCATAAATATTGGATCTTTTGTGATCCTCATCATGGGTAAGCTAGCATGGTCTTGTCGACTTAATGCATCTGCCACCTTGTTTGCTTTCCCAGGGTTGTAATGGATTGAGCAGTCATAATCCTTAATCAGATCCAACCATATTCTTTGACGCATATTAAGCTCCTTTTGTGTGAAAATATACATTAAACTTTTATGATCAGTATAAATATCACACTTTTCTCCATAAAGATAATGCCTCCAAATCTTTAATTCAAAGATTATAGTAGCTAACTCCAAATCATGAGTTGGGTAATATTGCTCAGGGATTTTCATCTGTCATGAGGCATAAGCTATGACCATATCATTTTACATAAGAACACACCCCATCCACTTGTTGGATGCATCACTGTAGATCACAAACCTTTCTCCACAACAAGGATGTGTGAGAACATGTTCACTAGATAACCATCCTTTCAACTCCTTGAAATTATCTTCACATTCCTCCGTCCATACAAACTTAACTCCTTTTAGAATCAACCTGGTGAGAGGATTAGATAATTGTGAAAAACATTTCACAAAATGTTGATAATATCCAGCCAAACCAAGAATACTTCGGATCAAAGTTACTGTTGTTGGTCTTGACCAACTTTCGATAACCTCTGTTTTTGCTGGATCCACAGATATCCCCTCTTTTGAGATTATGTGACCCAAAAATGCAGCTTTTTGAATCCAAAATTCACACTTGGTAAATTTGGCATAAAGCATCTACTTTTTTTAGGGTCTTTAATACAACTCTCAATTTATCTTCATGTTCTTCCTTTCTCTTTGAATAGAAAAGAATATCGTCTATAAAGACTACCACAAACTGATCAAGATAGTCTCTATAGACTCTATTCATCAGATCCATGAAGATAGCAGGGTAATTAGTAAGACGAAATGGCATCACTATAAATTCATAGTGTCCATACCTTGTATGGAAAGCCGTCTTTGGTATATCCTCCCTTTGGACCCTTAATTAATGATTCCCTGAACGATGAACAATCTTGGAAAAGTATTGAGCACCACATAGTTGGTCAAATAATTCATCAATGCATGGGAGAAGATATTTGTTCTTCATAGTGATCTTGTTAAGTTCTCTATAATCAATGTAGAGTCTCATTGATCCATCTTTCTTCTTAACAAACAGAACAGGTTCTCCCCAAGGTGACGCACTAGGGCGTATAAATCCTTTATCAAGATTCTCTTGGATTTGCTTCTTCAATTCCTGCAACTCAATTCGGGACATTCTATAAGGTGTCTTTGAAATAAGTAAAGCACCCGGTACAAGTTCTATTGAAAACTCAACTTCACGATTTGGTGGAAGACCCGGAAATTCCTCCAGAAAGACATCGTCAAACTCCCGTACAATGGGCATATTCTTAATCGTGAGTTTGTCACCAACCATTTGAGATAAATAAACTTCATTTAGTGGAATCAAAACCCATAAGATGGATGAAATTTACAATGGAAGGTTATGTTCATCCTTACATCGATAGAGGATCATAGATTGATCTGGAATATGAAATGTGTCTTCCCTTATTTGGCAATTGATATGATCTCCATATAGAGAAAGCCAATACATTCCATGAATCACATCAAATTCCACTATAGGAAGGATCACAATATTTTCAGGAAGCACTTTCCCACAAACTTCAATCGGAGAAGAATTATAAACTTTTGATGCGACTATTGTGCCATTAGGGGTTGTCACAGCTAACTCAACATCTAATTATTGAGGTAATACAGTGATACCCTTAGAAAATTCATCAGAAATAAAAGAGTGGGTGGATCCATAATCAAATAAAACATTTTCTACGTTAGAGTGGATGGTAAGGGTACCTTTCACCACTTCATTATCGTACTCCACATTGCTGATAGAAATTGCATGTGACTTTCCTTTGACTTTCGCCTTAAGAGTTTTTTGACATTGACCATCATCATCACCCCTTGTATTTGGCCATTGATTGGCATAATGCCCCATCTCCTTGAACTTGAAACATTGAAGTGTAGTAGGTTCATTCTGTGTATCCCTTCCTTTGTTTGCATCATTAGACATATTCTTCCCGTCATTGCGTCATTCAAAAGACCGATGACCATGCTTTCCTCATTTGAAACATTTAATTCCCTTTTAAGACAACTCCCTCCATGTTTCTTTCCACACATTGACCATAAGGGAAAGATCATATTCTTTTCAGTGTGCTCTTTAGATTTTCCATTGAATTCCATTTTCCTCTTCTTATCAAACCCATATGACTGATGGGTTACTCCAATCACCATCTCAACATTGAGAGCACATCGAACGATTTCCTCATGGCTATTGAAGTACTTTATGGCTAAGGCCCTTCGAAGACTTGGTATTAAGCCACTAAATAATCTATCGATATTACTCTCAGGTTGGATAATAATACCAGAAGCATACCTTGCAGCTCTTGTAAAATTTTCTTCATAGGTAGAAACAGATTCACCATCCTTTTGATTCAGTTCAAGAAACTCATTCTCCATCCTTGTTTGAAGAATACGAGAGAAATACTTATTGAAAAATAAGTTCTTGAACTCTTCCCATTCCATGGACTCAATTTCATCCCTTTTCCTCGTATTCTTAATAAGATTCCACCATTGATCAGCATCACCTTCCAAACGATAAACTGCTAAGATGAATTTATCATGTTCAGAACATTGAAGAACTGAAAATATCTTTTCAGGGGTACTGATCCATTGTTTAGACACTAATGGATTAGAAGACCCACTGAATGATGGTGGACACTGCCTCATGAAGGATTCAACAGAATGTTGCTCCTTTATTTGCTCGTTTTGATGTCCTCCATGATTCATTGCTTGAGAATGTTGTGTGAGCATGGCTACAAGATTTTTCATTCCATCTCCCATAATGTTTGGTTGCTCAGGGGGACAATCATTGCATTTCCCATCGCATTACGCATTAACATGGTTCCTTCGTGTTCCAGCCATTGACTAAAACCATGAATAATAGTGTGAGCAACACTAATTATAATAGGAAAAACCCATAATCAAGAATAAAATTTCACACATAAGGACTTATCATAGGTTGTTCATGGCCATTTCTAAAACACAAAGATTGTGTTCTATTCTTAGACTTATCCTTTGGTTTCTTACTAAGTCTTTCACTTCCTAGTTTCCAAAGGTTGACTATAACTTTCCTCTGATACCAACTATAACGACCCTTACTTTACATACATTGTTAATACTTCAAAATTTAAGTACACTTATTATAACATATTACAAGACCACAAAAGGACCGTATAGGTATAGTGTCTTTAGAAACTGGGAAACTTAAACAACTGGTTCCTAAAGCATCTACATTATCTCACATTTATTTTATCATATATAGTGTCCCTTTTACCATATGCTACTTAATAACCTTCTTCCTAACATGGGGAAAGAAAACATACAAAAGGGCGAGCTCAAATGCTTAGTAAGGGTATACAAAAGAAATATCAATCACATCATATTCATAAGAACATAACATTTTGGAAATCATAACCTGCAAACGAGCTCATAATTTCATACCATGGGATAAATCATAGTAGTGAAATGTAATCCCAATAATCATAACATAAAACATGAGACTTTATGGCATAAACACATAATCATATAGAATCATTTCTTATTAGTCAAGACTCATTGCCAAGACTATCTTAGTGGACAAAGTCCATTTCTGAACCGGGTTCACTCCTCGTTTCAGTCCTGTTTCACTGAACCGGTTTAACCTTCCGTTCCAGACATGTCTATCTCATGAGATATAAAATCTTTACCCAATGAATTGGTGGGAGATATAGGTCCCACCCATCTCATAATGATACCATTCTTATTTGTGCCACAAAATCATAAACCATAGCATAACCCATGTAATAAAAATGGGAATATTAAACATCATGCCATCATAACATAATCCATATAAGATAAAAGGACATTATAAAAATAATTCCATCTTAACATAATCGAATTTATGGAAAAAAATAGGGATATAAACAGAACCCAATATTATCTTAGATGGAAAATAATTTTTGATAAAACACTTGAAGTCCATTCTTGAGGAAAATATCCTTTCTACTTCAAAAACATTTTCCTTTCTTAACATGTTATACAATTTTAAACCAAAAGAAGTTGATTAGAAATAATATTGAAAACTTTTAAAGGAAGATTCTTGGAAATAATTTTTTAAAAATCCATTCATGACGTATAAGTTAAAAAAACATTCTTCTCATACTTTTGTCGGAAAAGTCAAAAAGTACCTTGTACGAAAAATGACAAAAGATTCATTTCATATCATTTACTAAAAACTCACCTAAGGGTAAAATTGGATTTAAACAATTTTAGGTGGATGGAAATAATATTACATATTGAGGAAACATGGATGTGGATGATAAAATACACCCCAGTAAGTACCAAAGTATAAACAATCATGGATAAAAATGAGATTGTGATATTTTCCCTTACCTTAGGTCTGATTTGCTTTGTAAGTGTCTGAACCTCCTGTATAATGATTTAAATAATGTCATTGATGTATTCTGGAATCATAATTATTTTTATGATATCATATAGGGTCATATTCTTAGCTTCTTATTAGTAATATTTCATTGTTACTTGTTATTCGGGTGTTTATTGCTTTTTGTTCTTATGCGTGTTTTGTCAAATTAATTATTGTTATTATTTTTATGTTCTAGATACCTCATTTCTAGAATGCTAGTATATATCATATTCATTCATTCAATTAATTTATATAATTATTATGCAATGAAGATCATGTATAATGAGTCGCATCACATCATGGAGACGGTATTCCGTACGTACGCACGAGCGATGATGTCATTCCCATAATCGTGGAATTGTATTGGAGTGTATGTATGATATTTCAGAGTCAATACCACCTTACAATAATCATATATGTTTATTTATTTGCACCATTATACCCATCCATGTAAGGTGGTGGTGTAAAATAGATAACACCGCGGTGTAGAGACGGTATTCCGTACGTACCCACGTGCGATGATTTCATTTTCTGTAGGATCGATTGATGGTGAAATAGGGTTTATTCATAATTATCATAACATACCAGTATATGATTGATACTGATGTTATTACTTCATAATGAAACAACTAAAGAAGAAGAAGAAGTGGAAGAATAAATAATGTTGAAAGAATCGGTAATGGACATTACCTCTTCTTTGAAGCGCCTCTTTGAGACCTCCTCTTTGGGCAATAGATCGGTCTTTGAAGAATACCAGGATCTATAGGATGTTTCTAGGGAAGTGGAGAAGAGAAATTTTCAGGGGTTGGCTGATATTGAAGGCTCAATGTGGTGTGAGGAATATTGGGAGGAGGTGCCCTTTTATAAGGGAGGAGAGGGGCACCTTTGGAAAAACTAAAAATAATATTTTATTATATAGTCTCACTCGGGTTTTAATAGCTCGAAATTGATTTATTTAGAAGATAAGGTGGTGATGGGTAGACATCCTCTCATCCAATAGAATTTAGACACGTTTAGGTATCAATTTTGACCTTATCATTTAGATCTAACTTTAAGTTAGATAATTTAACTTTTACCGTGTCTTCTTGTTTTCATACATTATAAGGTTAATTAACTTACTATAACAAGACAAACGAACCCCAAGTTGTTTATTATTAATATATATAACCATATCTAAGTCATTTGGCCGAAACATAGATTTTTAAAAATAAAATAACATTAAATAATATAATATTTGTTTTAAAAACTATTTTATGTCAATTTTGACAACATTTGGTAATTGATTTTTGTGAAACTCATAACAGAAAGATTAATTCGAAAAATGTATATTAAATATATAATAACATGTCATATTAACATATTAAATTAGTTTAATTCATAAAAAGTCTCAAATTACATTTATTTGGGTATTTATAACATGAATTATGTTAATATTTCATTAATAGGATAATTACAGCATCATCATTGTGTCATAAATAAATTAAATTATTTTACGTCTAAAAATTACAAATAACATACAATTATGTAGGAAATAATTTTATCTTTATAATTAATATTTATAGTAGAATTTATCTTATTTATAACCCTATAGTAAAAATGATTCAGTTATTAAACTTTGATTTTAACTATTTTAACCCGTCTTTAAATAAATTGATAGTAAATGTCCTAATCTAATCCATGTGGGCCTAAAGGGTCATATTTTATTCCTAAGGATGTTTTTGGTCGAATTACAATTATCCAATAGAATTAGGACATGTGTTAGGATAATAATAATAACGTTTTTACTCTTAATTACCCTATTTACGTTTAACCGTGGTAAAAAAATTAAAAAGTTACTATTCAGCAAAAATTATTTTTATCTCATTGAACCACATTTTAGTCCTTGATATTAATCGTGTCTCTCAGATTTTCGAAATTCCACTCACAAAGGAGGTAAAATTATGTTTATGAAAAAATCAGTTTTTTAACTACCACTTTGTGGTTTCACTATTAATCAAAAAAATGAAAGTTTCCTGAAAAATTCCAAAAATTAAGCCTAAGATATATTTGATATTATGAATTCAAAAATGATTTCTATTTTACCAAATTCAAAACACATCAGTTTCATTAATTAATTTAAAAATCAATTCTCGTCGTCAAAACAAATAGCGTGTTTGGAAGAGATAATTTCTATCAAAAGATTGACATTTGTTTATGTTTGGTTTAAATGTGAAATTACATCCAATGACCAACATTGTATTAAATGGTAAAATTATATTCTAAATATACTTTAAAACAACTTAAATTAATAATTTATCACTATTAGTTATTTTCATTAAAAAAGTTGTTTTTAATTAAAATTTATTAATTTTCACTATTAATCAGAATATTAAAGTTATCCGAAAAGTACCGAAATTTCACCCTAAGATAATTTCGATATTCTGAATCCAAAAATGAAGTCCATTTTGAAAAATAAAATTTAAAAAATTTCAAAAAGTGGTTATTACTATTCATAATGACTAGTTTTAATAATATTTTAATAGCACATCGTTGTTTAGCGAAACTCGGTATTGCGTACGACGCAAGCTATCGAGGAAGGCCGCGATTGCGTGTAAAGAAAGCCAAGATAGTTTTGTGTGTAGTGAAAGATTACTTTGATGATTTATATAATATAAAAACAAAATATTTCTCATAAAAGTCTCGGGTGTTACAATCCTAATATCTGTTATGGGTATAAATGAAGGAGCAGGTAAATTGGGAACCGAGATAGGAGACAGATCAAGTGACATGCTGATCACATGACATAACAATAGTGGTGGTACCTATAAAATTATGGTCCATCACCCATATACTCTAGAAATATGTTAAATACCTATTGGTGTAAACAAAATGTGACCCCAAAGTCTCCAATTTAGAAATAAAGGAGGAGAAGAATTTTTTGGGCTCAAATATACCTTTAAGGACTGGTTTGTGTTGTTGAATAAATAAACGAATGGATCGACATGTCTCTATATTACCCAGACCCTAAAATTTCCATAATATAATCTTCATTTAAATCTGAATATGGGGTTTTAATCCCAAATATTAATACCCCCTTGTTTTTGTGGAGGACTTCCAGATTTCTTATTGGGAGGAGGAGACAACATATAACTAATATCATCATTGCTATATTGGGTTCCCGTCCCTTTAGACATAGGATTAACCCGACCTGTTAGGGTATCTTGATTTGAGATACTGATGGGTGCAGGATTGCATTCCTCATGCCCTGACCTGCTCTCATGCAGTATGATTTAAATAGCCTGCACCATTGAAATGGAACAGACAACTACCTGTATCTATCGAGTGAAGGACTAATCTTCCTGGTTCTGAGATAACCCCAGGGATGCATTAAGAGGATATGATTCCATAAGTACAAGTCTTTTGTCAGGAAAATTGGCTGTAACAACTTTCCCCATTAAAATAGAACAACCTCCATGTATCTTCCTAGTGATGGGATGATCTGCCCGAACATCATGCCCCATTGGAATGGAACAATCAACCCCCTATATCTGAGACTCTGTCGTACTGTATAACCTTCCAGGAATCATATTCTCAGATGAAATTTTATCAGAAAATGGTGAACCTATCATGAAGTCTTCTAGATTTGCGGTGTTGATCATAGAATCAAAATTTGAGGTATCATTATCCCACATTGACCATAACATGTCACTAATGTCATTATATAACTCCATATAAATTAATTCATCTTCCATTTGTTGCTGAAGATGAAAGACTAAATTATAAATATTCCTGGATTTTACCAATTCCAAATATTCCTCTTCCTTGATTCTCAGTTCAGAGGGAGTATTCCTTTCTTGTTAATTCTCTTGATCTTCCTCCTCCTCCACCATTTCTGCCCTGGTTTTCATCTTAGGGGTGGATGTACTTGGATGAGAATTCACCGGAGGCAATGCCTTCTTGGTATCCAGAGCCTATTCAGGTTCCTAATGAGAGTTTGATGGAACATGGGAAGGACCTGCCTGATCCCCTAGGACACCCTTCTTTTTAGGAGGTGCATTTTTAGATTTCTAACTCTTATTGACTTCAGTCAATTCCACTACTTTGGGAACAACAACATATTTTAGAAGTACCCTGAAATTGGAAACCGAATGACCCACCATTTTACAAACATCACTAAATGATGGAACATTTTCATACTCCACCCGAATTTCTGACCTACTCCAACAAGCAATGAGTGAGATATTCTCAGGTCTATTGACTTCCAAGTTCACATCAACTAACATCCGAACAAAGAACCACAATTCTCCCTCCATGGATCGATATTTGGTTAATTGTAAACATAAACATTCAAAATAAAATACATCCATTATCTTATCATCAATATACAATAATATTATTATTTAATTTTCCATATTAATCATTTATATAAAAGTATATCATTATTGATATAGGTGGTTAAACCGACCCTAATAAGATCATGCTATAATTGATTGGAAAGTATATTTAAAAAAAGTTACTCCTTTTTACTAATATTTCAATTAATGAATTATAATGATACTGTATATATATATATATATATTTTATAGTTTTCAATTATATTTTTATGGATTTTTATAATTATGTAAATTCTAAATGAAAAAAAATTAACCACTTTATGGATATTATATTCCTCACAATCACAGATGAGCAACATTCTAGTTTTCCATAGATTGAAAAGATTGCAGGGAATGTTTTATTTTTGAAAAATACAATAAAATATTTATACTTTAAATTTATGCATTAAATAACACTTTGAACCAACAATGTAATGAAAATATCAATAATAGACCACATCACTTATTGAAGAGGTAGTTCGCATGTAAAAGAATTAAGGTTTTCATTTTATGAATAGTCTTGAAGAATTTATAATATTGTTATACCATAAAAATTATTAAATTTAATTATATTTTTGAAACTTTTTTAATTATTTTATCACAGATTTATTATATTCTATATATGTATAAAATTAATGAACATAAAATAAATGAAACGATATTAATTGAGAAAATTACCTTACTCATTGGAAAATCTCATTTGGAAATTGGATTTAGGCATTGATAGGTGGTGTTTTAAGGAGAATGAAACTACTATGAAATTTTTAGGATTTTGGGACAAATAATTTTTCATACATTGGTTGAATATACGGGGATTTGGGTGTGTGGAGAAGTGGGGTGGAAATGATTCCTTTTGTAAGGGATATGAGGAACATTTTTAGAATAATATAAAAGTTAATGTCAGCTTCAAAAGATCATGTGGACCAAATAATGTATAATAAGGCAGTGGAGAATGTGGTATGGTCACCAAATCCTAATCCAAATATTTTAACATATTTTAAGTATATTATTTTATATTTTTATCATATATTGATCACTTTCCTTATTTTTGGATTTTATCCATGATAAATAATTATTTTCCATGTAATTTAATTCTCAATGCCCTAGAATTTACTGTTATTAAATAATTTTAACGTAATGATTCAAAATTCTAAATTGATTTTTTTAAAACAAATAACATCTCTTATGACAATTAATTTTAATTTAAGTAGACAAAATGTGTAAAATCCATTTTTGGAAAGACTTTATTTTTATGCATAAAATTTATTATTTAGATAAAATAATATTTTTTTTAATTATAATAAATTAATTGGTTTATTACTAAACCAATAAGAGTTATTTTCCTTTAAAAATAATCTGAAATTGATTTCCACCTTGTGAAATAAAATGCTTAAAACAAATTTAATTTTTTATTATAATAAAATGTTAATTGTGTTTTGAAATGTAAACCAAAGTTATTTTAAATTTAAAGGAGTATTTTTACATTAATAATTTTATTTGTTAAAAAAATTCAGTGTAATAAATGTATTAAGTCATTATTAAACCACGAAAAGGTCAAAAAAATAATTTTTTTAAATAAAAACCATATGTTTCAATATTTTTCTATAAATCATCCTTCTCTAAAAAATACCAAAAATGAACATTAATCTAACATTGAAAATATATCTTAAAAAATTAAGATAATTTAATAAAATTAAAATTCCGAAATTAATATATATTTATTTTAAATTAATATAAAAAATATAAAGAAAGTAATTTTTTACCGAAAAATAATGTTTTAGTATTTAAATTTACTTTATCTTATTTCATATCAATTTACTATTAAATTATTTTTAGTATATTATTTTAACATATTAAATATTATTACAGTCATATTTTAAATGTGATCAATTTTATTTATTAGGTAGAAATCACGTTATAAATATTCCATTGAAAAATAACCCTTTTACATTAAAAAATATTAATCACATTTTATTAATTATTTATCTTATAACTCCTAAATTAAATCAATACATAAAGCATTATTTAATAATAATTATAATAATATCTCTGGGATTTAAATATACTATTCCGCATTAAATCAATTTATTATATTTTGATTTACTCAAGAACTTATTTCTAATGTAGTTTTCTAATTTCCATTTCACATAATATTTAATTATTTTAATAATATATTTCGTAGTCTATTTTATATTTATTTTCTGTATGGGGAAAGCTATCAAACACATCAGATTTATTTAATTCAATGATATAGAGTAAATTCAAGGGCGATGACATCATATTCAAGATTCATTAAAAAATTATATAGAAAATCCTCAATTAACGGAATTTATATCCATTTAATAATAACTACCAATTCTTGATAACGAATTTAGATCAATAGAATATTTTTATTACTCAGTTATATTACTTTTACATCCAGTTCCCTATAAAAATCCTTTGATAAATCATGAAAATGATTTGACATCATAAACTTTCCACTAAAAAAACAAAAATAATGCCATTTCACAATAACATTCAATGAATGATGATACTACTAAAATTTAATCTATTTTAACATCACTATAAATTTTAATAACTACCAGTTTTAGTCATTGAAGAATTCATCAACAGATAATAAAATACTTCCTCTAATAAGTATTTCCCACTTTTAGTATTTATTGTTAGGATCATATCATATCTAGTAAAATTCTGCTGTAGGTTCTAATCAAATTTGGAATGGTTTAATGGGGACTCATTTATTGACATATAAAGTAGATTTCACTTTCCATGTTCAAATAACTATGATTAGTTTGTCCATGAACCTAGAAAAACACCTAAGAACGTAGTGTGACAGTAACAATCCTATTATAAGTATCAAAATGTATATTCACTCAAAAAATGGACAAACCATCTAGGAATATCTTTAATAACTACAAAATACATGTAAAATATATTGTACAATACTAATATAAAAGTAATATAACACATATCATATGGTGTTCCCTCATTTGGAATTAGATAATAAATTTTATACTTTAATTCCATTTTGAAAAACATACATATATTTTCACCAGAAGTAATTCCATTATTATTGTTTCTTCACATGTTTATATGCCATTATGAGAAAATAATATACCTTGAATTAAACACATATCACCAATCTATACTTTTGAAAAAAAATTAAAAATGATTATTATATTCCATTTTAAGGATAAAATATTTTTTAAATAATAATCAAGCATAAGAAGAAATATAATCAATTAAAACATTGTGTTTTTCATTCTTAACGTCATGTCAAATTACATATAATTTTTAAATGTCATATAATATAAAATTAAAATCTGTTTTGAAGCCTTCTGAGGTTTATTATAATTATTTATGTCAATATATTACGTGATGTATAATATCCTATCATTTTTAACTCTCCATCGAAACCAATGATGTAAAATGTAATTTTTAAATATCAAGAATCGCTTCCCATTATCTCTATAAAAACATGCATTTCCTAAGAATAGAAAATATCATGTGGATATAGATTTATCATTTTCAATTTTCTCCATATGTAATATCATTAAATTAAATAAATTCAATAAAAAATAGAATCATGAAATCATAACCCAAATCACATTGATACATGTTCCCCTCCATTCACCTTATGTTTCTATATAACAATGAGTATCAATCATTATTCATTACTACTAATATTTCTCAAAAATATTTTTGTCTCAGACTTCCTTTTTGAAGAATAATATTTTGAATAAATTAATGACTATTCCTTCATAAATTTAACATTTATTATGTTGATAGAAACTAAAATGTTCTTAACTATAACATTAAACTAATTCACTAATACCGGTACTTTATATCCTAAAATACTTATATATGAACTCTAAAATACACATCTAATTGTTCAGTGGATAATGTAAACCATTCCGGTGTCCAAAAAATTTATTCAACACATTTTCTCTAAATACAATAGTCCAACAATTATTATATAATGAAATCAAACACTATATAAATATCTAATTAATATGGAAATATAAATCATTTATATTAAACATATATTTCCATAATACAAAATAATATAATAAAATTATTTACCAAGAAAAAGTAACACATCCGAAAGAAGTATGATTCAATATGAATGACATGGTGGTGGTCATAAAAAAGATCAATAACACCTATTTACATATCCACTATCAACCTCAATCCTCAAATACTATCATCTATATGTATATGTTCATTTTATAGACACTAAGTGAATAACAGATGAGTAAAAAAATAAAGGTGAGTAGAAATATTCATCATGGCATGCCCATACAATGAGCTGATTCTATATTCCACTAGTGTGTATGTCGATTATCAATAAATTTATTGTATAAAAAACCATGACAATATATATTTATCAGTCATAAAAAATTTATGATAAATTATTACCAAACTATATGAAATTTTTTTTTCATGATTCCTGAACCAAAATGTGTTCATATGTATGTTGTACATTATTCTAAATATCATATATTCTATTAATAAGGTCTTATACAAATTGAATCATTTTAGACGATACTCAAATCCATGGAACAATTCGCCACAATGCTAAAACCAAATTAAAATAATATTAATAAAGATAATAAGACATATAAACTAATACCAATACTTCTATAGTATTTCCCTCAGTAAATTATGAGAGATAACTAAAATTCACCACACCCGTCTGTGTTGGTGGAGTAAGTGAAAGGTTATGTTCCATGGATTTTTGAAGTAGATATTATTTTAGATTTTTATTTATATTACTATATTATTAACACTTTAAATGATATAGAGGTTGTTTATAATGTGGTATCTTGAGTGGTGGATCCCTAAAGTGAGATTTCAGAGATATCCTTATGTCGGGGTAGAGATTTTGCAATCGAAGGCTCACTATTCAATGATATATAGGGGTGGTTTTGTAATAAGGTCTTACAAAATAATAATTATTTTTGTGGGAAATAAATTATTTCATATATTGTAGTGCTATTCTATTGTGACTAAGATTATTAATGTTAATATATAATATAGGGGATTAGTTTTTACACGACCATAGGGTTCTACGTCGTGTTTGGGCATACATGAGATTTGTTTTCATCATGTTTGGGGAAACCACACAAAAAAATATTAATTATTTAGGTGGAGAGGATATATATTAGAAATTATACCAAATATAATAGTAAACAATGGTATTTGTATTATAAAATCTTAGTCTACGTGAGATTAAATATTTTTTGATAGATTGTTGAAATAAAATCCTATGGTTGAACCATGATGTCTTTATTTAGTGGGAGTGTGTCACATCATTGTGATGGGGTGTTATACCATGAATCCAACCCAAGAAGTTATTGATATTCCATAATGGTTTAATCATATAATATGATGGTTATAGATCTGGTTTTTATGATTATTTGGGTGTATGGATTTGCATCATAGAAAGTGGGAAAAACCATAATTGTGGCCCAAGAAGGGGAATTTCATATTCCCTAATGAATGTTATATGTATTTTTTAAAACTAATTAAATTTTATTTCAATGGATATTTATATTAAACTACATATGAGGCTCATATTCATCTATAATCAGGGTATAAGTGAAAAAACCTCCCATTTAGAGGCATTAATTCAAGTATTTTAGGAAGGATCCAAATCATTAATCCTCCTTATATTCCCCAATTTACATACCAATAATTTTTTTGTGTATTGGTGATTGATTTTTGATACAGATTAGTCCATATAATCTTGGGACCATGTCAAAATTATGGCAATTTGATTCTTCTTTTCTAGACATGGTTATATAGGATTAACATTCAATGTTTTATAGTGCCTAATTTAATGTAATCCACCACCCTAATTTATTTTGGGCTAATCCAACAAATTTAAATTGAATTTATTAATGAACCTATAATGGTATGTATCTCCAGAATTAGAAGAATGATAAAGATTATAACAGGGATGAAACACAATAAGTTTTCTGATATTATGCTATGGAATGTCATATGGTGAGTTTTTTGTGGTTATTCTAAATCTAATTGATATCAATTAATTATGATAATTATTTATAAATTTTTTACAATTAATTATTGTGTGATTTTTTATACCTAGGTATTTTTAGTGGTGATTAATGTTTGGCATAGGTTTTAAGGGGTGAAGTAGATTGTGGCTAGGTTCTTAGAAATTATTAGTAGTTTATGGTTAAGGTAGGAATTTCCTAATATAACCAATTTTTATGTTTTTCATTACTATATGTATTGTTTAAATTGATAAGTAGTATTTCTAATCCAATGATAAAAGCATAGGAGAGTTTCAGTATTTATTGAATGGTTAGATAGTTGAGCTAATCCCAAACATGATTCTAAGATATATGCAATTATTGTTCAGCATAATAACTACATTGGCATATGAGAGGATTGACTAAAGGGTATTTGTACTCAAATAGAATTTCCATTATTGGTATAAGGATTGATTAAATTATAGAGGTCTTGTTTGGGGATTTTTATGCTCACCTAGTTATATGGAAATTGATGAGCCTATGGGTTGTTTTTGAGTTAGTGGTATAATAGGTAGGCATGGTCAAGAATATGGGAATGGCCCAGAATGAAAGAAAATATTATTCCATTAATTCATGATCAATTATTTTAAACTATTTTTCCCATTAATTTCTCTTGTTAATTTGAGACTAATTCATGGAAATTGAGGTAACATCATTAATATAATGTTTCACGATTAATTGGTAAATGAGCGATGATCATTTCCTTGAATCTTTTTTGGGTTGTGAGCCTTGTGTGCTGACCTTTTTTGGTTTATAGTGTGTAAAACCTATGTTCTTATGGGTTTAGGTTTAGATTTTATTTTTTTGATGAAAATTCATAATTAAAAGTTGAATAATGACACGATTTATGTGGTATTAAACTATTTTAATGTATTAATAACTACATTGAGTTAGTGTGGGGAATACTATTTAGTTATGGGGTACAATTCCTTATTTGTGTGGGTTTTTTAGATATGGGTTTCCTCTTGTTGAAAAACCACATAGATAATGAATCAGTTTCTTTGGAAATAATTATGAATTGTGAGGTTATAGGATCAGTTGGGAATCTATATAAATTTTTTTATGTCATGGTTATATGAGACGTAATGAACTACCCTTTTAGGGTATGATGATTTGTGATACACAATATTGGTTTTGATGTCAATAGTGATAGGTGTTGAATTTGTCTTGATGGTATGCGTTTCAACTTCTTATAGTGATTATAATTTTGAACATAATTTCTGTATACTATATGATCCATAGTTATATATTTTATATTGAGTATTTTTTTATTTGATATGATTGGTTATGCATGATTCATTTAAGGGTTATTTCCTTTGACAAGATATACAATATACAATACTGAAACAAGAAGAGTGAATCCTCCCTGAGACTGGTTATGGATGAAAAGTATGAAATTATGTCCCTTGTGACTAATTGTATATGTGATGTGGGAAATCATATGCCACATATCATGTAAATATTTTTGGTGGAATTTTATGCCCCCCAAAATTGGTAATGTTGTGAAGAGGGATGTACTTCCCCCACAGTTTATGGTTTATGTTATGTGGGACATTATGCAACCATCAACTAGTGATAATTTCAAAAAGAATATACCTACCTTTTTGGTTGATTCTAGATGTGAGGTGGTAAATTATAGACTATTTTGACTAGTGTTTTTGAAATTTTGGACCTAATATGACATAAGTCAATATATCACTTGAGTTGGGTGTGATGATTCGAGATAGTGGGTATGATAGGTTGGGAATAATACTCCATATATGTGTTGTTTTTCATGGAAGGACATAATATAACCTAGTAGATAAAATTAATTGCATAGAGGAAGGTTTATCCTTGGAATTAGTAGTCTCCCAAATGGCCAGTGAAACTCCAAAAATTATTAGAAAATTATAATTCAATTTTAATGGTGACTTTTTTAGTACCTACACCATAATAGTCCTACACAGTATATGTTCTTAGAAAATTTTTCTCTAGGTATATTGATCCCAATAAATGATTTTTTATAATTGACACTATTGATGGTTTAATATTGATTAATATTCTTAAAATCTATACAAACACCACGATTTTTATGAAAATCATATGTTTTATATTAAGGTTGGGATATTTCCCTAGTGTAGGTAGATTAGATTGAAAATCCTACTATAGTTTTAGTGATCAGCCCAAAGGGATGGCGAGGATAATGGCTGGATATCAATTTCCTTGTCTATTAATGCATATGAATGTCCCAATGGGAAATCCAATACCAATGTATAAATTTTTATTATGAATGTGTAAATTTTTACAACTTGGATACGTTATTATTATGGTTATCCCTTTTATTTAATTCCAATTATTTAGTGTGATATGTTGTATATTATTGATTTTCTTTTATTGAATGTAATTATTTAAATGATTATAGTGAGTATAGTCTGCCCACATGATATTGTAAGATACTCACTACTAGTAAAAAGTATTTGGAATATATAAGGGATTTCATGAGTTCAAGTGGTACATAATTTGGAAATGAGTTAGGTATAATGGGTTGGGATGTTATAAAGTGAATTTAAAACCTTCTTTATTAACTCAATATTTGTGACTTTGTAAATATATATAGTACGTGTCAAATTTTTGTGATGAATTCTATGCTCTATGCCTGACCCTCAACTATATGGGCTAAGGTTCAAGTTTCTTCGTATTTGGAATCTTTGTTCTAGATTTAATTAGGGTTGAGGTATTTAGTTATGTCGCATGCATCTATTTGTTATTTATTTATTAGATTTTGATATTTTTCATGGGTGGAATGAGGTGTGTATTCAGGCATCATACTCAACAGAGAGGATTTATATGAAATTGATATCCTTTTATTTGATTTGAGATCTTATTACGAGGGATGTTTAATTCATTAATGTGTTGAAAAAATGTCATATAGTTTATTACAATGTAATTTATTTAGAAAAAATATATTCAAATATAACATGGTTAATTGTTATTGTTCATTATATATAAATAGTTAATTGGTTTATAATACAATGGATATATTATACCTAAGAAATTTGAGATTTTTATGGGTATGAGGATGCTTGTAATTGATTTATGGATGGAATTGTGAAACGAAACATGGGTTTCTAATATATATAGAACCAAATAATGAACATTTTTGTAGGTATTGATCTTAACATGATATGATTTATGAAATATGTAGAGAGCCATGTGATGATGACTACAACATCATATCATTTTGAGATCACTCTTAAAATTATGGATGAGATATTTTCCAAATAATAAATAGAATGGAGTAAGGTCCAAGAATGTAGATTCATTATATGTCATTATAATGGGTCTATTCTTATATAAAATATATTAATAAAATGACATGATAGAGCCATGTGATCATATATGAGAATGAAATGTGGTGTTACGTGATTTATATTTATATGGAGTCATATGTGGTACTATTTGTGGTGATATTACCAATATGAATGTGTTGTATGGTAATTTTTATATAGGTTGATGAGCCTAAAATAATTTGGATGAAACTCTTGATGATATGAACTAGGCTATCGATATAGTATAACTATATGGTTTTCCAATTGGATTTTAATTTTTTTATCCATGATATTAATATGAAATATCAAAAGAATGAATTTAGTACCAATTACTTACCTTTGGATATATAGATGGTGTCCCATGCTATGTTTCTGGGTTTTTCAATGGATGTGGGTTATAATTACCCTCAAAATGATGTGATTAGTTTCTTAATGTGTATTATAAGCATCATGTTGAAGTTGGGACATTTCAATGGATGGATTCCAGAACAGACCAATGTTAAAATGAGTGTGTATATAGGATGAATTACTCCCAGTGTTATGTAATTTTTACCTAATTAATATTGATTCAGTTTGGTTCTGTCCTACTATGTTGTTAAGCCTAAGATGGAAATATATTTTTCCACTTTGGAATGGTAAGTAGTATATGAACTTGGGAGGTTCTTGAATGTCTTAATTGTGTCTTGGACACATTAGAATTACTTGAATATAGGAGCCTGATCAAAGGGATGAAGATAAACCATATGGATGATTACTCTTTGAGGGTGATCAGGTATGAGATGTGGATTTAAATATGTGATACCCCTTATCTTGTTTAGGGTTGATGACCCTTGATGTTATATTATTATTAACCACCATAGAGGTGTTAGATATGGAATCTTACATGATTGTGTTATCATTTTTATAGGATAATTTATTGGCTAATTTAATTGATGAAAACCAACTAAATTATCTATATATTATAATAAAATAAAAAATAGTATACATAAAATGAATAAATATGAATACTTCTCATCCATCTAAATCTATATCCATGGATGAATCAATTTAATAGATATTAGAATGTTATAATATAATTACTCTCACATATACCACATTACACTTACCATTATTATCCGTGTATGTTTTAGAGGATCTTGCGAGCCAGAAATGATTCATTAGAAAGATAGATTCAACTATTGTATATTTTATCTCACTGCAATGGGAAGAGGTACAATCCCTTTATATAGGACTCCTTAATTCAATTATGGATGTTGATCATCAACTTCCAATTCTTGAAAATAAATATATGTTAATCATAATTCGTATCTATTATATAATATAATAATTTGAACATTTAAAATGATTATAATAATTTCTCGGTTACATAAATAAATAATATTAAATATCCATAGTTGCAGGTATACCTTTTTGAAAGAACAAATAGTATCCTATGCACCTAACCATATATGGTATGCCGATTATACCATATAATATGGTTATTTCCAGGAATTGTTTGATATTTCCCATCCATATCCAATTATATGTATCATATTAAAACCCATTATTATAAAATTAACCAATAATATATTTTTATTGGTTTAGCATTGTTTTATATACATCAATCTCCTTATTTCACTAAAATCCCATTAACACGTTATATAGGAAATCAAAAAAAATTATCCATCCAAACACATTTTAATAGGATTTATAAAAGTATCTTCATTTTGGAGTAAACTTTTGGGCCAAAATATGATCCTTATTCTATGGAAATAGTGTGTGACCCTACTAGCCTTATCAAAATTTGACGATATATAAATTCTATAATTCATTGATGTAACAAATGTGTTTCCTCTAGAAAAATGATAGTGTTATTAAAGCTATTAAGTGGGATGGTGTGATCTCAATAAAACACACTCATACCTCTATATGCATGTTTCCATCAACGAATGTGTAATATGTATCATATAAATGGATATATAATCCCTTTTCCAGGAAACTATGCATCTATAATACATTGTTCATGTAAATATTATATGGGCTATCTCATGTATTCCATATTCATTAAAATAGAATAGTCATTTTGAATGAATACTTAACAAATCCTTCATCCAAGTAGTTGAGAACTCCCCATGTCACTAATGTACCAATTTATATATATTCAATCAATATAATAAAATCATGGTCCTAGATATGTTTGTTATTGTTGGAGTCCAAAGAACCCACTATTTATACTTTGATTACATGAATATACACTTATTATATATTGTTCATTATTCTACATGACTATAATATAATAATGTCCTGGAATATTTGTTGCATTATTAAGGTCATGGGAGATCCTAGGTATGATGATTACCTAGAAATACTATAACAATATTCATAAATAAAGTTCTATGGTTGGATGACATTCTCTGATTGGACACATAGTATACAAACAATCATGCGTGAGTACTCATAAGAAGATGAGACTCTCTCTCATGGAGTTTGCACATGGTAATCTCTAAGATGGGAGATTATGAGAACAGAACCCACCAGTAGTAATTACGCATGTATTGGTGTCATCAGACATTTATATATATGAGTATGTGTAATGGTCCTTAGACTGAAATATTATCATTAACTCATTTCATGACTCGCGCAGTTATATTTGCTGATGAAAACTGTCACGAAGACAGTTGGCGGGGAAGTAAGGTACGTTGGGTGCATCACGAATGAAATGTTGTTAATGGTTATGTTAAGGATTGATTTTTCCCTATTATATTTATAGAAGTAGATATCTTAGGAACTTTTATTGAAATAGAACTATCATCCAAATTCCATGGCCAGGGTGTAACGATGAGTTTATTTTTGTAAGTCAAAGAATGATGGATCATGCATATAGGTTTATGACACTACCATGAAACTTTTTTGACGAGATACAAATACAAAGGGATTAAATTACACAGTAAGAGTTCTTATGGCATGACACATCAATACAGCATCAACTTCTTTCTCTTGGGTGCATTGACCCCTTGCTAGACAGTAATCTTAGACTTTAGGCAAGCCTGCCTAATGCCAACAACAAAAAGCCCTATAGGGTCACACACTAAATGTATACAATAATCACAAGTATAATAAAGATTATTTTTGTATGTGGTTTAATAATTATTCTAGGAAGCCTAAATCGTTTTAATATTCGATGAAGAATAAAATGAAAACAAGATATACACGTTGTGTATATTTAATGTACACACCGTGTAGTTTTTATTTTGGAAAGGAAACAAAAAAACGAGTACACGCTTTGAATTAATGATTAAACATCACATAGTTTTTCCATCCAGGATTTTGGGGAAATAATATCATTTTATTAAAATATATTTATTATAATCAGGGTGGGTGAATGTCAAGGAATTAATAATTCGACATGGGGGTTTTCAATAAGAGTTAATGAAATAAATAAAACACATAACAAGTTTATTTATTTTCATAACTCTATAACCTCAAACATAATTATAAATATCCTCACAATCCAAAAACCTTTTCCTTAATCATTGTGCAGAACAGTTCTACATAATTCTCTCATGACTGAAAGAACTCCTTCCCCCAAGAACACAGTCAAGACCGACAAAGATCCTCCTCCATCAGATCACTGTGATATAAGGCGGTGAACACAAGAAAAGGTTTCTCCATGCTATCACTCAGAGATTCCTTGGACGACGTCTTGAGATATGTGGTGCATGTATGGATCACCACTAGAGAAAGTCTACACTTGGCTTCTGTGATGCAACGACGAATCACATCAGAACATGATCAGAAATTTCAATGAATAAAGAACACCATTAAAATCTACTTCTTGAAAATTAATTAAATTTATTATAATCAACCTGTGATGATCCTCCTTTGTGTTTCCATGACTATTCTTCTTCTTTGTCTATTTATGTGATTTGATCTGTGGATTTTGTCGTTTATCATCATACTAATCCTCGATTGATCATCTCTAATGATAATAAGTCATGTGGGAACATCCACCCATGAGTTTTCACTGTACATGGGACCTACAAGTGGTATCAGAGTGGTCACAATGTTGATTATAGTTTTTTAATTTTCATTGATAATTTATGCATTTATATTTGATTCTATTCAAGATAAATCGTTCTATAAAACTGAGTGAATGAGATATGTTCTTCCTCGTTCGTTTCTCGATTCACATTACAGAAATGAAATTTTAATTTTAATTTTGTTTAATATAAAAATGAAGAACTCATCTAGAGGAGACCCTAATTCTGTCTATACAACACAGGAACATACTGTGTATAGTGAAATCTACACACAATGTACTTAGTTTCAACGAACCAGTACTGGTCCGCCAAAGCACGCCATGTGAATTGAGAATTCCTATGTTTTTTAATACACCGTCTTGACTAGAACATAATTACATGTGGAGACCCAAATACATGACATCTATGTGGAATCAACACACTATGTAGTTCGATCCGGCCTAGGTGAAACTGTGTACCAGGAGAAGATGTGTAACCATGAACACAGGATTTCCTGGACGGTAACTGCATTACAAGCAAGTACATTTCGTGTTAGATTAATCTACATGCTGTGTCATCCAAAATCTCCCAAAGTAAAAAAACATGCCAAAGCCCCCGATGTGTACTATGGATAAAGGGTGAAAACAAATACACGACATGTAATATAGCCTACACGCCATGAATATTCCAGAATTGGAATTTCACCAGGCTTCCTCCAAAGTACAAAGGCCAGTACACAGAATATGGATGAGAATAATCTAAAGGAAATTCATAAATAAATTTAAGATAAAAAATTAATTAATTATATGATCATAATTAATTTAATTCATGCACAACTTATCTTGAATAAAATAACGATTAAAATAATTTGAATACTAAATATGTGTAATTTTTTTTCATGCTGATGATGGTCGTGAGCTAGACGAAAGACCCTTTGTGTGTGTATGGTTTCATTTAATTTTATTTAATTTAAATTCATAGGCATGTGATCCTTATTCCAATAAAATGTTGGGCCTGCTTGCCCATGGTTTCTTTAATGTGAACCCCATGTAATGTAAGATCTCCCAAGCCAGAGGAGACCGTTCGAAATATGAAGCTGAGGTGAAACCAACAGAAGAAGATACAATTGAGGACAGGTTGGAGTTGCAAAACATGAACCATCAGGTTCAAGGTGTGTTTTCCCAAGGGTTGGGTTATCTTATCAAAACCGCTAAATAATCTAACCAATAAATGATCATGGGAATGCCATCTTATTTTATTTCTTCCTTATTGCATGGTTTATTTGATATGTACATGGTTTCGCAATCACATAGTTAATAAAATAAACAAGCATGAAAATATGGAATAAAATAGAAAACAGAATATGCGTAAACATTATAATGACATGGTTAATCACTTAAGCAAGCATCACATAATATTAACAAGCATGTGATAATGCGAAACAATCCATAAAATATTGAAATCTGTCTAATAAAATATTAAGTTATACCAAGACTTCCAATACTTTATTAAGGGAAAGACTCAATAAAACGGTGTGTTTAACCAACCCTTGTTTAGGCACTTGCTTTTATAAAGGAATCTCTTATGAAAGATTATGCTTTACTTAAACTTTTTAATTAATTAAGTGTAGCCATTTCTAGAGTTGTTGTAAAATGGAGGTAAGTATTTAGGAAATCCAATTCAGGATATCAGGATTGGGGAGTCCACTCAATAGATCAAGGAACTGTAAGCCCACATTTGGCAAAGACCTGCCTCCCTAAATAACTTTAAATAGCTTGACCAATTGTTGTTGGGGTTATGCGAAGGGGAATATGGATCCCTGCTACTAGAATTTCATAGAAACTAGGCATTCCATTTTCAATGGTTAGGGTCGTTGGGACATGATAAAATAGTGGGAGAAATAATAAATTCATTTATTATTTTCCATAAAATGTAATCAAAAGACACTGATAAATATGCTATTTTAGTTTCTATAATCAATATGACAAAATCATCAACCACATTTTCTCTGCTATTAATTTTGGACAAACACAATATCCTCACCTGCAGTAACTTTCAAAAATGGTTTAGGCACCTTCAGGTTATCCTACTCCATGAACATAAGTTTTACATGATGGAGTCCTCACTTCATGATTCCCCTGCCCAAGGGGCGAATGATGAATATTTCTTGGTCTATGATCAACATTTGAATGATGCACTTGATGTTCAATGTTTGATGATGTCATTGATGTCTATTGAGCTCATGATGTCTCATGAACATGTGGATTCCAATAGAATTCTCGAGAACCTCCGTGGTCTATACTAGGAGAGAGTAAGACATGAAAGGATTATGATCTCCAAGGCTCTATTTCAAGGCAGGATTGGAGATGGTGCCCCATTTAGGCCTCATGTAGTCAAGATCACTGGCTACATTGAGCGCTTAGAGGTTATATGGTTTAAACTCCCCGAATAACTAGGTATCGATCTAATTATTGAATCACTCCCCGAGAGATTCTCTAACTTTGTTGTAAATTTCAACATGAACTACATTGATAAGTCTCTATCTAATCTTATTATCCTCATTCGCCAAGTGGGGAATGATATGAAGTGTGAAAATCCTTCTGTCCATATGGTGAATAAAAGGAAAGGTAAGGTGAAGAGCTTGAATCCCAAAGAATTTTCAATGCCTTCCAACAAAATGAATATCAAAGGGGAGGCAAGAGAAAATGAGTTTATTCATTTTGCGTGTGGCAAGTAGGGCCACTGGAAGAAAACCTGTACCGAGCCAAGGAAGCACGGGGAAGCTTATGGAGCATTTGTTATTAATTGAAATCTATATATTTCTTCCAATTGGGTATTAGATACTTCTTGTGGTGCTCACATATGTACCCAAATACTATAAATAAGTATATTCAAAAAGATTTACTAGGGTGAGTTGGATTTGTGAGCAGCCAATGGAGCCGGACTCACTACTGTAGTTGTAAAAGACTACCATCTAACATTGCATACTGGGATGATCTTGGTATTAAAAGGATGTTATTATGTACCCTATGTATCCAAAAAACTTATTTCAATATCCAAATTAGATGCTGATGGATTATTCTTTAGGTTTTATAATTAATGTTTATACTTTTATAAATATAACATTATTTAATAGGGAACATTTATATAATGACCTCTATATGTTAGACAACAAAAATAAAGTAATGGAAATCGATGAAAAATTTAATTCACATGACACATACCATGCCCAACTTTTGCATCACTGGCTTGGCCATGTCGATGAGAAAATTTGGAAAAAATTACATCAATATGGGTATTTTGATTTTTTCGAACTAAATCCACTTTGTGTATGTCATGCATGTCTACAAGGAAAAATGACTGAAGACCCATTTAGTGTGAAAGGTGAAAGGTCTAAAGAGATTCTAGAATTAGTTCAGACAGATGTGTGTGGACTATTTCCAGTTGAAGCAAGGGGTGGGTTCCTGTTCTTCATAACTTTTTTTTGATTATTTTAGTAGATATAGATATATTTACATAGTGATGTATAAGTCAGATTCTTTTGACCCGTTCAAAGAATACCAGAATGATGTTGAGAACATGCTTGTTAGGAAGATTAAGAATCTCTGCTCAGACATAGGAGGATAATATCTTAATCCGGACTTCATTGATTTCTAATGGGATTATAGGATTCTATATCAACTCACTACTCCTTACACACCTCAGTGGAATGGTGTAAGTGAAAAGAGTAACCTAACCCTATTGGACATGGCGAGATCAATGATGAGTCATGCGAGTCTCCCATTATCCTTTTGGGGATATGCATTAGCAACAACATCACACATACTAAACCAAGTACCAAATAAATCGATAAATGTTATTCCATACGAGTTATGGAGTGGACTCAAATCCATGTTATCAAATTTACATGTTTGGGGAAGAGAAGAATTTGTTAAGGCCTCTACAAGAAACAAACTTGCACCCTTAGGAACAAAGTGTTCCTTTATAGGATATCCCTAGGAAACAAGGAGATATTACCTATACAACTCCTCAGTTAAAAAGGATATAGTGGAAAGACTCACCATATTCTTTGATAGGGAGCACATATCCAAAAGAGATAGTGGGAATGAGATATACTTCGATGAAGTCAAGGCTCAAGATACATAATAGTTGGTACAAGCATAGATTCCACAAAGCCTTGTGGAAGAACAATCTATTATAGAGACACAAGAACTGCGTAAGACCACAAGAGAGCTCAGAGAACTAGAACGATATGGTTTTACTCTCACCAAGGATAGTGAATCATTATTTGTTGACAATGATGATCCTCTTACCTACAAAGAATCAGTTGAATGCACAGACATTTCCAACTGGCAAAGAAGCCATGAATTCTGAAATGGATTTCATATACCAAAACCATGTCTGGTTTTTGGTAGATCCTCCAGTTGATGTAATGACTATTGGTAATAAATGGGTATTCAAGAAGAAACTATACATGGAGGGACATGTAAACAACTATAATGCACAACTAGTTGTAAAGTTTTTTAGACTGCGTCAAGAAATTGACTATGATGAAACCTTTTCACCTGTTGCGTTTCTGAAATCCATCAGAATACTATTGGCCATTGTCTCTTACCATGACTATGGAATTTGGAAAATGTATGTCAAAACAACATTCCTTAATGGGAACCTACAAGAAGATGTCTACATGACACAACCTAAAGGGTTTGTGACTCCAAAGGATTCCATCAAGGTTTGAAAGTTGCAGAAATCCATTTATGGATTAAAGTCAGAATCAAGGTCATGGAACACTTTTTTAATGAATCTATAATTGAATTTGTGTTTGTCAAGAATTAATGTGATCCTTGTGTCCACAAAAGTTTATGAGAAAGTGCAGTAATTTTACTAATAGTATATGTTGAAGAAATATTACTAATAGCAAATGAAGTACCTGTCATATAGTCAGTTAATTCGTGGTTTGATAAATGCTTCTCTATAATAGACATGGGAGTGGCATAATATATTCTTTGGATCATGATCCATTATGATAGATCAAAGAGAATGAGGGGTCTCTGTACAAGTACATACATTGACAAGATAATGAAGAGATTCAGTATGGAACAGTCCAAGAGGGGATTGTTTCCAGTGTAACATGGAATTTATCTTTACAAGAAAATGTGTCCTCATACACATGGGTAATGAAGCAGAATGGAAAGGATCCCTTATACATATGCGATTGGGTCAGTCATGTATGCTATGCTTTATACTACTCTAGATGTTTCTTACGCATTAAGTGAAATAGGAAGATATGAAGATGATCTAGGAGACCGCCATTGGATGGACGACAAGACTATCCTTACGTATCTACGGTGTACTAAGGATATGATCCCGGCTAATGGAGGAGATGAGGAACTAGTCATCAGAGGACACGTAGAATCAAGTTTCTAGACTGATAATGATGACACGAAGTCACAGATTAGATACACTCTATTGTGATAATACTACAGTAGTGGAACTTGCCAAAGAGCCAAGGTCACATCAGCAGACAAAGAACATACTGTGGAAGTATAATCTCTTGCGGGATTTTTCACAGAGTGGTGAATTTGAAGTGAGTTGTATTTCCACATAAGACAATGTGGCAGACCACTGGACAAAATCATTAACTCAGTAGAAACATGATCATCATGTGGGGACTAGCAGACTAAAAGTCATAGGCAGTTGTCTCTAGTCTTTGTGGGAGTTTGTTAGAGTTGGTGTCCTGAGAACCAACTGTTTATACTTGGATTACATGAATGTACATTTATTATATATTGTTCCTTTTCTGCATGACTATAATATAATAATGTCCTAGAATATTTGATGCATTAGTAATGTCATGTTAGATCCCCACTATGATGAGATCCTTGAAATGCTATAACAATATTCTTAAATAAAGTTCTACAGTCGGATTAAATACTATGATAGGAAACATAGTATACAGAACACCATGTGTGGGTACTTGTAAGAAGACGAGACTGTCTCTCATGGAGTTCCCACATGGTACTCTCCAAGATGGGAGATTATGATAATAGACCCTATAATAGTATTTCTGCTTATCTTGGTGTCATCAGACTTTTCTATATACGGGCGTGTATGAAGGTTGTTAGAATATAATATTATCATTAAATCATGTCATGACTCACATACTCAGATTTGCCGACGAAAACAATCATGAATACAGTTGGAGGGAAGTAGAGTTTGCTGGGTGCATTACGAATGACATGTTGTTAATGGATAGGTTGAGGAAAGATTTTCCCTTCCATATTTATGGAAGTAGATATCTTGGGCCCTTTGATTGAAATAGAACTATTGCCCAAATTCCATGGCCATGATGTCATGATGAGTTTATTTATGGAAGTCAAAGAAAGATAGATCAATCATATAGGTTTATGACACATCCATGTAACCTGATTGACGAGATATAGAGACAAAGGGATTAAATTACACATTATGTGCTTGTATGAGGTGAAACGTCAATTCAGCGTCAACTTATTTCTCTTTGGTACCTTGACCCATTGTAAGATATTAATCATGGAATTTATGAATGTCTGCCTAATGCCAATGAGAAAAAGGCCTAGAGGGTCACACACTAAGTGTATCCAATTATCTCAAGTAGAATAAAGATTATTCCCATCTGTGGTTTAATAATTATTCATGGAAGCCTAAATTGTTTTAATGTTTGAGGTAGAATAAAATTAAAAAATATATATACATGTCATGTACATCAAATGTACACGCAGTGTTGCTTCCATTTTGGAAAGGAAATGGAAAATGAGTACACTCCGTGTATTAATGATTAAACGACATGTAGTTTTCTCAGTCAGGATTTTGAGGAAATAATATTGTTTTATTAAATGATATTTATTATAATCAACATGGGTTCCTATCAAGGAATTAATGATTTGACATGGGGGTTTTCAATAAGAGTAAATGAAATAAATAAAATTCATAACACATTTATTAATTATCATAACACTATAACCTTAAACCTGATTATAAATATCCTCAAAACCCCAAAACATTTCCTTAATAGTTGTGTACAACAATTTTGGAGAATTATCTTAGGGCCGAAAGAACACCTTCCTCCATGAATTCTCTCAAGAGTAAGAGATATCCTCCTCCATCAGATCAAGGCGATCTAAGGTAGACAATGCAAGAAAAGGCTTCTCCACCCTAGCACCCAGATATTCCTTTGGTGACGTCTAGAGATACATGGTGCACATGTGGATCACCACTAGAGGAAGTCTACACTTGGCTTCTACGATACAACAATGAATCACATCAGAACATGATAAAAAATATCAACGAAGAAATAATGCTATAAAAAGGTTCTTCTTTTAAGTTAATTAAATTAACTATAATCAACCCGGGATGATCATCCATTGTGGTTCCAGGACTATTCCTCTTCATTGTCTATTTCTCTGATTTGATCCATGGAGTCTAGCATTTCTCATCATATTGATCTCGGATTGATCATTGCTAATGAAAATAAGTCAAGTGGGAACATACACCCACAAGCTTCTACTATGTCCAGAACCTTCAATCTTTTCTTGTTATACTTGTTGACAAATTCCCTTTTGGTTGAGTTAAAAAAAATCACGATACAATAAATATCCAAACACACATTGATTAAATAAGCTAAAATCAATTCATAATAAAGGTAACAAATTATTATGTTTATCATGATAGATATATAAAAAATCACTAATAGTAAGTTTCAAAAATAATAATAAACCCCTAAGAATATCACTGATCATATGTTATTCAATGTTATGTTCTTTAGAGGGTAGCCTAGATAATATCTCATAGCTTATTATCACGTGTGTACATTCATTATATCATATAATGTTTTTCATGTCGATTAAAATATTTTTCTCATCTGAATCATAAAATATAAATAAAAACCTTTATACTTTTGATGATCATCGATTTGGGGAAACAAAATGTAACAATTTTTTTTGGATATTATCATTTCACTTTTTATGTAATATAAATATAGAACACATAAAGGAATGATAAATAGATTTTCTCTTCATTATAAAAAAATTATATACTTTACAATCATTACATCCATTATGTCATTTATATAATACCATGTCCTTAAATAAGACCTTCGTTATTTTTCTAAATAGACAGTTTCATAAATGGTTTCTCAACATTATTATAGGTTCACACCAAACACATATTCATATTACCGCCTCAATGATCTCATGAATTAAATGGTATTTATGAAGGTTTTTTCTAAATTTTTAATGAGATAATGGTTACGTCACATAAGATAAATATCTCTTGTTGTCACAAAAAAATATTAACTTCTCTCTCAGGGATATGAACCATGAAATGTGCGAAGATGAACTAATTTAATTATATTACTTTATAGCATCTTATGAAATGGTGTATTTTTACTCCATTGTCATGTATGATAGATTTTCTTGTCTGTATGTCTTAAAAAAGAAAAGATCTACCATTTATAAAAAACAAGATACAAAATTGATATTTCATATCAATATAGTTATATTAGATACTCGAACATGTTTATCCCCTTTCAATGAGCTCAACCTCAACTACAAAAACAATGAAATTTTAAATAATTATTCTAAGGTACTAAAGGATACTCATGATATTAATGTAGTGTCTCTCTTCTGTAACGAATTGGTATTACTTTTTTGTTGTTAAATCACCAGTTTAATCAGGTTGAGCAATTAACATTGAGCATATGATAAATTATTAGAATTTCACAAAAGGAATCATATCAATCAATCATAAATATTTTCAAGTGACTTTATCTTAAAAATATTTATTTCCTGAAACTATAGATTATGCAACTTTTTTATGTTATCATCAAAAAACCAATTTATCAATTTACCATTATATATGTTATGACTCAATATGATAATCCTCATTCATATATAACTTTATGTTTTCATAAATTCAGTGTAGGATACTTCACCGATGCCTTTCATCAAGAATGATATTCACAACCATACAATTAATTAATATATTGTACAAAAATAAATATTGATACGAATTATCTCATACAAAAACTATATAAAAAATGCCATTATAATCATACTACCCTCTGGTATACATAAGAATAATTCATGTATTTGGTGGAATTATGTTCATAAATTTCATCAAGAAACTAGATATTTTAACTCCATGAATCATGATTCATTCCAAAAATATAACATTATAATCTAAGAACCCTTTGAAAACTAATTTTGAACGTTAAATGAATTAGGTTGTAAAATATATATAACCACCAAAAAATTCCTGTTAAGGGAATTAGTTTTGAAATTCACTTGATATATCACATAATAATAATGAGCTACTATGGAAAGTAATACTTGATTGGGAATTATCAATACAATTGGTGAAAATATATCTTTACAATAAATGATTTGAATTATTTTACCTCTTTTTAATCTTGCGAGATTTATAGGTAGAAAATAAACCATCAACGTATTGTAATCTTTTCTAAATCTAACATACATATTATGGATATAAACCTTTGAGTTGCATCTAGTAGGATATAGATTTGGTAGGTGTACATAAATTCCATTTAATATTTAATAGAATTTAACAATTTATTAAAATATATTCTCTCAATGGCCTCTTCATAGGTAATAATATATAGATATATAAACACTACTACAACATTATCTTCTATAAAAAATCAACATCTCATAGAATCCTAGAAAATTATACAAAAAATTCAAGGTTCTTGTGTTACAAGAGTCAATTACTCTTCCATAACTCTTTGTGGTACCCACAAAATTAATGTCCCCCAAATATTTTATGATTATTGGTTTTGATATTCTTTGTGTTATAATTTTATTCTAGAGACTTATTGACTCATATATTCCTTCACAAAGAACATATAAAACTATTTCAAAACCCTACTTATATGGTAGGACTATAGAAATAATATCCCATATTTTAATTGGGATATCCAATAGATATTAACTTATCCAACATAGGGTAATATTTTTGAGAAGCCAATTGTTTGAAAAAAGAATCAAAACCCTAGCCATATTAGAAAAAATATTTTTAATTTTCATATTCCATATAAAAAATAGTTTATTTTTGATTTTATTAGATGAAATATTGTTTTTTTATAATGAAATAATTTCATGATAACAACAATAGAATGAAATATAAAGGATAGAAAAACTCATTATCGGTAAAACCAGATGTTAAATAGGTATGATTTCTCCTTAATGAATCCATTTTATTATGATATTCTAGAATTAGTGAGTGGTGAATCAATTCAACAATGTCTCAGATGATTATTAAATTATGAGATTATATATTCAGTATCGTGATTGGATTATATTATATAATTTTTTTTCTCTCAATTGATTTTATGATTACTTTTGAGACAATATGGTATTTTAAGACTATAAAAACATGTTTTTCATTAGTTTCACATAACCATAATAACATATTTTTTCAGAAAAAATATTAAATTTCAAATAACCTAGACATTTTTTAGAACTCATTTGTCTACAAAAAACACTATGTACTATATCTAATAGTACACTTTCCCATTCAACATTCACATTAAAAGGCATATTGTCATTTTTTAAATTAATAAGAGTCAAATGCGTTTAATTAATTATAATTTAATTATTATAATTATCCATATCTATAGAGTTTTAGAATTATTTTCCTATGTCTATGTTCGTGGAAGGAAATCTAAAGTGTATTGGGATTAAAATCAACCTTGAACATGTTATTCAAAATATTATAGTCTTGATTATTTAAATATATACTATATAAAACATTTAGAATATTCTCTAATGACATAAATATTTCAAATATTTTTATAAAAACTATGGTTCATTATAATAAAAAAATAACATTATTTATAATAAAGATACCAAAATAAATTTATATTTAATGAAAGAAAAAGGTAATTATTTATAAATAAAATAAATAATCCCCTTATAATACATATATCAAATTTGATGATATCGAATTAGAAACTCTTCCCTAATAACAATATGATGATTTAATTTTCCTTTCATTAAATCTATCATATTTTTTATTTTTTTTTGCAAAATGAATATGTGATGCACAATTATTTTCTATTACCCTGGAGGTAAAATTAGAGGAATTAATTTTTATAATTCTTACACATAAAATCTTAGTGTGTTTATATTGTAGAACACCTCCCATCCATAGGTTCCAATATAGAGTTATATTATAATTCATACTGATAGGAGACCACAAAGTTATAAATATAGAAAATTTCATATAAAAAATATGAAATATCAATTGGTACTCATTTTTTATATCCTTCAAAAAATGTAATTTTCTTTCAATTTCTCACATTATAATTATAGTCCCCTACATCAGGACCTTATGTTTCCAAAGATTTAAATTTCACCAAGCATGGTGCCATATTTGGTATTCCTCTCATCACCTAGTTATTTTGGTAGGACATCATGAATGTCATATCGTGTTTGAATCATAGATATTTCATTAGAAAAAAAATTGTCCAAATCCATTATATGAATCATAACAAACCATAACAACCTTGAATTTTATTAGTGGAATTTACCTTTCTATAATTATATCATTCAATATAAAACATATTCATCACATAGAGAAACAACGAAACAATATTATTATAAATGAAGCACACTACATTACTCAGAAACTAAACCAATAATAATTCCAAATATTAAAATGGGGTAATAAATCGAATAGAATAAAATAATAATAAGAAAATATAGATATTTTCCATCTACTAGAATGAATGCACTCCCGAAAAAATTTACTGTAATAAAATATAATGTTAACAGTTCAATGTTTACTTTCAAGATGAAATTATTTAAAATAGTATTGAATAATAAATGAATGTAATATGTTGTATGTATAAGAAGTATGGAACACATTTGATCATTATTAAATGATAATTGGAATCGTGATATGAATGTATAAACAGTAACATGACCGTTGGAATAGTAATAAGATGGTTAGGAATATGAATCTTACCATTACAAAAGTAACCTCAACTATGAAAGGGTAAAAAAAATTTAGATGGAATATAAAATAGAAATAAAATATATTAAAACTATGGTACATGAAGAGAAATATTTTAAAAATGATTAATTATCTGTTTGTATTTTTATAAAACACAAATTATTTAATCACAACTTTATAATATAAATAAATATCTAAAATACATTTTATTTACATAAATGGATTTTTAAAATTTTAATAAGTTTATTTAATGACATGATAATTCTATGAGACCATATATAATTTCTTAAAATGCCATAAAATCGATTATAATATAAAAATATAAATTTTCAAATAAAAGAGAATTTTTTTAAAAAAAATTATTATTCATATTTAAATTTTTTTCTTTATAAAATGGATTTCATTTTCTATTTATACACATATAAATTTATATTGGGTTATGTTTTAGTATTTTTCTAAAATACTTGAATTTTTGTTGAATAGTGAAATATTATAAATTATGGTATTTAACATTATGAGATAAATACACGACCGGTTTAGTCATGAATGTTGTAACAAGAAATTATTTCATACTCACATTAACAATTTACTTTATATTTTCACAATTATTAATAATATGAAAATTATTGATCCAAAAAAATAAATTAATTATTATAATAATCGTATCACCCTTTTTCTCTACTAATAAATACCACATCTCACCACCGCATCTAATAACACGTTATTAGGATTTAAGAATAAAAAATTTATAAAAAAAAATCATACCCTCCCTTTTCATGTCAACATGTATCTAGTCTCACCTATAGTCAAATTCCATGTTCCGTAACGGGATCTCCAAGGAGGTGATATTCAAGAGGTAACATTCTCAAACTACCTCTTTTAATTTATTTTCTTCTTCTACCTTCTCCTAAACTCTAAAATACCTCAGATAATAACATAGACGATATCATTTATATTATATAATCTTATTTTCATAATGAATACCTTCTATAAAGCCCTATTCTCATATCCTCTTACTCAATGGAAAATTAGATCATTTTCCATATTATGTCATTTAACCTCTTTCGTGGAAGTCGAGTTTTCATTTTATACTAATGAATTCATGATAGGATTAAATTATTAAAAAATTATCAAAATTAACTTATTATTTATATTATATTTTTTATCGAAATATTTAAGGAGTATCAGTTCATAACATTAAATAAATCGAAACTAGTTTTAGATGGTTGGAAAAACAACCAAAAAAACTAATCATTTATCATTAATGTTTTTTAACCGAACACTCCACAAGTAAATAAAATGATACATGATGGGACATTACCTTATATAAGTACATTAACATAATTTTATTTCACATTTTTATTTTCATTTCTAATTTATATGATCTTAATTAATTATACACATGTGAATAGACCATCAGACAATGAAATGAATGATCCCAAAAGAATGAAATTGATAATTATATAATGAAAAAATGGATATAAATGAATATAAAAAATAAAAAAAAAACTTATATGAACAATAGTATATTAATAAAATTATTAATTAATATAATTTAATTATCCCATAGATTATGTGCATGTTAAGAAGGCATTCATACAGAAGTTAAGGGATCTCTCAGAAACTCCATATTTTCATTGTTTTATGCCTTATATATCTTTACCTCAATTTATCTATTAATTATTACTAAACACTTAAAAAATATTATGAATAATTTTTATATATACATATTTATATATATATAAATATATATTTTTTATGGGTAAATAATTTTTTTGAAAGGTTCGCTACCTAATTCCTCTTGATAGGAAAACCCGATTTAACAAATAATCTCTGTTTTCAACCCCTTTTCAAGTTCACCCCCAATTTTTTTAATAAAACCATATTTTCATAAATAATCCATATTATTATTAATAATCATTTTAGTTTGTTTCTGGTTTTACGAAAATAATTATCCATTTATGATATTTCAATTCTCTTTATTCTTTCCCATAAAATTGAGCCTAAATAACAAATTTATAAAGACCAATAATCATTATTTTTAATTTGTTCACATTATTTGGACATATTTCATCATTATAAATTCTTATTTAATACTTTATTAATGCCCAATTGTTTTTAAATCTCTTTTATCAAGGATTATTTAATGATACACCATTTTTTATTCCATATGACATGATTGTGAAATCCATTTATTTATTTAGGTAGCCCAAATGTTTATTATGTATGTTTGAGTTCTTTATGTAGAAAAAATATGCATTAAATTTTTTTATGTATAACATTAGATAGATATTCAATAAAATCCGCACCATTTTATCTCATGAGATTTTATGTAAGGTACTATAAAGTAAACCTAATCCATTATGGGACTTTATCCACCATGTTATATCATCTTTGAAGTATTCCATGACTTATATTTATGTCATCGTATATTTTTCTTCCAGATTATTATATTTATAGGATCTTATGATTCCATTTTTTATATGTTATTCCTTTATATTATTATTTAATTTATTCTATCACTTTATGCCTTATAAAACATTTTTATTCTTCATTTTAATGGTTTTCTCAGTATCCATATTTTTAGATAACCCCTTTTGTATATGTATTTCCCATGTTATACTATGCAGTGGTAGGTGGTCAAATAGAGTTAGGAGAACATTTAAGAGATCCCAAAATACTTTTAGTTTTATATTTTCAATGTATGTACCATGTCTTCTACAGAAACTTATATTTCCTGATCAATGTTCTTTATTTAATAAATATTTTTTATTAGAATCATGTAATGATATGTGTAGAAGGTTTCATTTTCTATTGTTTTTAATAGAGCATAATCTTGATATTTTGGGGTATTAGGTCTAAAAATCATTTCTATGAATAGTATTTATAATTCTACCACCATGTATAACCTAGATTGAGACATATGGAATCATGAATTAAGATATAATTTTCATTTTTATGTTATTCCTTACATGTTCACATTTATATTTTTAATGATAATTTGTTATGTATTCTAATAGAAAATTGTTATTTTTATATTTTTAGTTGATGAATGGAATTTGGAAAACACATTCTAACATCCTAGGTGATTATTTCCAAAAATGAGATGAAAATCTTAATAGGAATTGGAGCTCAGAAAAACATGATAGAATTTGCTCAACTGGCAATGGTTATGAATAAGAAATTGAATTTTGTGCAACCATGTCCTTCACATAAGAAAGCTAAATTTGAAATAAAATATTTTATGAAACTATGTCCTATTACAATTAGTGGATATTCTAATCCCCTAATCATGTAACTAGTTATTAACTTGATTGACATTATATTACATGTCATCCAATTATCAGATTACAAAAATCTTATCTGGAAATCTAGGCAATATGATATATGGTGGAAAGTAGTGAAAAAATAATTCTAAAGCACAAATTTATTACCTAGATTCATATGGTTCAATAAAATAGTTTTCAATAATAATTGGATTGAACTCTCTGTCTTAATATGTAGATTAATTTCCTCAAATTTAAATAAAATGAAGATGAGTTAGGCAGAGAATACAAGGAAAACATTAAAAGTCATGCTTGATGCACCTAAAACTATGTCATGGACATGGAAAAAAGGTGCCTCACTTATAAAATGGTAAAAAAATTAGTATATTGATATCCCAAAAAATTATACACATGGGCATCTATGAGTGGATTTTACATTGTCCACTTATCATTGAGAAGTATAGGGGTGAATATCAATGCTATCGTGGTTTTAGGGATAAAAATCAGAATATGGAGTTTATAATGGAAGTATCAACAGATAAATCCTACAGAGAAAATAGAAACCAACATCCAACATGTCAAAATATTGGGAAAAAGCATCCTGAGAAATGATTGAATGGGAACATGAGATTCATAAAATGTAGAAAAGTGGTGTATCAGGATAATCATTGATGAAGGGATATGAAGATGACCAAATATATATAATAATAAAGGAATGTTCCAACCAACACTCAACAAATATTATAGTGTTTCCAATATATGCAACCCAATAATTTTGTGATCAAATACCCTAATCATAGGGTTGTTAGAGAAAATCAACAATGAAAACTCCAATGTAGAAAGTAAAGGAATTTTCTATAATTACTATTATGGTATATATTAAAAATTATGTAGTTTCAATTAAAAACATTGTTATTATAGAATATTTAATGTAATATTTCATTTGGGTTTTATGCATTCATTCATATAATTCATGTTTACTAGGGACATTCAAGAAACCACCAAAAAATATGAAGGCTGAGTAACCCATAATAATAAAAAATGGACGAATTATTGCATATAAAGTATTAAACTTTTTACATGATAATATTTTTGGATAGAACATCCTGGAAAATCTATTCATACCACCATTAGTATATTTTAATTCTATAGTGGACATGGATTTATACCCCTTATATAAAGACAATATCAACTTTTAAGATTGGTATATCACCCTTCACATCCCGAGGTATCCTATAATATAAAAAAATGAAAGGAGGATGATAAATTTCATTTAGGACCTCCTTTTAAGGTATTTGAACTATTTTATTATATGAAATAATATCTTGACCAAATGACTATGACAAAGGATAAGACCATGCCTGAATACATTCCCATTGTGAAGGACTACACTGATGTGTTTCCAAGAAGATTTTCTGATCATACACTTGACTAAGAGGTTGAGTTTTTAATTGAACTTATTCCCAGATATATACCCATATAAATGAATCCTTATATAATTAATACCATTAAGATAGAATAACTAAAGATGTAGTTATGATTGAATCAAAACATTGGTTTTATAATCCCGATTGTTTTACCATGGAGTGTGTCATCCCTCTTCATCAAGATGAAGGGATGATCATTATGCCCCTGAATTGAATATCATGAGGTCAAGAATAACCTAATAAATTAAAAGTTTCCAATAAAATGTAAATAAGATAGTTTCTATCTACAATGTGGGGCCAAGTGTTTCTCAAAGGTGGATATTTAGATGGGATATCACCGATTAAAAGTGAAGAAGGACGATATCCCCAAGTATGCCTTTTTAAAAATGAATGAGTACTATGTGTTCATACTGATTTCGTTCAAACTCGCTATTTATCTCTTAATTTTTATGGACACAATTAAAAGAGACTTTAAATATTACCTCAACAATTTTCTGGTGGTCTAAAATGATTACATAATAATATACTCTATAAGAAAAGAGGGGTGTGACTAGAATTTGAATACTATTCTAAAAACAATATAAATGGAGAAACTATATGAGATATATAGTAAATATGAGTTCTAGATTGATGAAGTGTCATTATTAGAGCATGTTATCACAAGTAAAATAATATTTATGAACCCTTATAAGATATATCAAATTTATTAGTTACATCATCCATATTATAAAATGGATATATGTAGTATCCTTGGCCTAGCTGGGTATTAGTGAAGATTTTTGAAGAAATTGTAATGATTTTAAAACACACTATAAATAATTACTTGGAAGAGAGAAATGTTTTTTATGAAATATAATGTTAAAAATTATTCAAAGAGTTGAAAAATATACTTATTACTACACTTGTACTTACAATATACATAAGTGGGGTAGTTTTCATGGTATTCAACAATGCATCCTAGAAAGGATTATATTATTTACTAATGAAAAATGATAAATTTATAGCCTAAATATTAATTCAGTTAAATGTTAACTTGAAAAAATATCCCACACATTAAATTAAGTTATTATCTATGATATTTGAATTGATAATCATGAAGCATTATCTACATTTTTAATTGTGTGAGATATATTCTAATCAAAAGAGGCTTAAAATTATATTCTCTAAGAAAGAGATTGATTTTATCCAAAGAAAATGGTTAGTGCTCCTCGATGATTCTAACTCATCATTCCGCTACCACCCAAGTAAAGTGAATAATGGGAATTATTTTCTTTGTCTGAAGGATCCAAAAACATAATCAGTGAAGATAATTGATTATGATCCAATCTTTTTAGACATGAAAAGATTGACATGGAAATCACAATTGATGGAACATCATCATTCCTTCCTCAAATTATTTATCTTCCATCCCTTTTATAGATGATAAAGGATTGCCAAAGAGATGATATGGATATTCAAAAGAAAGTGGATGCTATTAGAATTATGAAATCATCAAAGATCAAAATGGATGATACATGATTTAAACATTTGGGTTACGAGTGTGTGTACCATCAAATCATGATTTTATTAAAGAGATTATAAATAATTCACAAGAGTGTACCATATCCATCTACATAGGGTGAACAAAGATATATCATGATATCTGAGAGTACTATTAGTAGGACAATATGAATATGGGGATATATGAAGGTATATCAATGTGCCTGATATGTCAGAAAGTCAAGGCAAGAATGAATATGTATAAGGGGATGATTCAACCACTACCCATTCCAATATTAAAATAGGAAAAAAACACCACCTAAATTGTCACTGGTATTATGAAGAAATCTAGAAAAAATAATGTTTTAGGGGTAATTTGGGATAATCTAAAAAATAAAACTAACAGGAATACATTTTGAGAGGACTTCTCACCCAATATACTTGCATATATATACATAAGAAATATGATGGGATTGAATGGACTAATATTATTAATTATATCCAATCAAGATCGTATATTTACCTCCATGTTTGGGAAACACCTACAACATTCCCCAAATAACGAGATAATCATTTATACGTCTTATCACCCATAAAAATGGATATATTGATAGGACTACTCAGATAGTGAAAGATATGTTGATATCATACTCAATATACATCAATAGAGGATCAGACCAACATCTTTATGTGATCAAATTATAGTAAAAAAATTGTTTCCAGTAATGCATCGAAATGGATACATATGAATACCTTTATGGGAATAGATTTAGAAAGCATAAATGTTAGGATGAAGTTGGAAAATATATGTTGATAGGGCCGAATATCATCGAGGAAATGTGGAAAAGGTGAATAAAATATAGTAACACATTAGGGATTCCCAAATTCAATAGATGATCTATACAGTCAACTATTTATGTGACCTGGAGTTTATCATTGGGGATATGGTATTCCTTCAAATATCTTCATTGAACAGAGTCATGATATTTGGAATAAACCGAAAGGTATGACATAGGTATATCTACCCTTATTAGATTCTTTATCATGTGATATCTTCTTCCAATCGAATATCACTTCCACCAACCTTGTCTCAAGTTCATGATGTTTTACACATTTTCATATTATGTCACACATACCCAATACATCACATGAACTAAATTAAAAAGTGTTATAGTAATAAAATGTTCAATGTTATAAGGAACATCCTCTGAAGATCATGAACTGTAGAGATAAATTTATACATAAAAAGACAACTCACTTAGTCAAGGAAATATAGTAGAACCATAATTATTTATAAGTGAAATGGGAACTAGAGGAACCGATGAATGTTAGTTACCCTCAACTATTTTCACCATAGTATGTAGAATAAATTGAAGTGGAAAATTTCATAATGGGGGGGGGGTAAGTAATAACCCAGAATGTATTAATGCAATTTACCTTATTATAATTATGTCATGAATTATAATAATGTATATCACATAGAGAATTTTTTTTCTTATTAATGACTAATGAAACATTAATCATAAAATAGACCAATGATAATTAAAACTAATACAATGGAGTATTAAATTGAAAACAAGGTAATAAGAAATAGAAATTGTGGATATAATCAATCCACCAAAATAACTGCATTCATGATCAAAATTTTAGAAATAAAACACAATGTCAATAATATTATATTTATTATAATGATTAATGTATAAATTACCCTCAGAGATAATAGAATTGAATTCAAATTTAATTTTATTAGTTGTATTTATAGTTAACGTGGAAACCATATGGCCATTATAAATCTAATGTTGGAATTTTAATGTGACTATGGGAATTGTAACATGACTACTGGAATATTAATTTGACCGTTAATAATATTAATCTAATGGTTAGAATTGTAACCCCACCTATGTAGGTGTAATATTATATTTTGGTATAAAAAATGAAATTATTATATTTTTAATCTATGGTAGAAGAAAATAAATGTTTTAAAAATGTGAAATTATGAGTTTTTTAAAATATTAATTCATTAATCCGACATTTATAAAAAATACAATGATATTAAATAATATTTATCTATATAATCTATATATTTTTGTATTAATATTTAATATAATTATAAAATAATTTTGTGAGATGATAAGTACTTTTTAATGATTAATAAAATTTGTTATAACATTCAAAAAAATTAGTTTTCATGTAAATGAATATTTTTTTTGGAAATTATATTTCTCATATTAATAAAATTATTTTCTTACAATGTAATCCATTTTTAATCTTGAAAAATAGAAAACTAGTTAGGGTGCATTTTTAGTATTTTAATAAAATATTTTAATTTATGATGAATATTGAAATATAATAATTTTCAGTATTTAACATTATAATCCAAATAATTCTTTTTCCTAATTGATGATTTATTCACCCATTAGTTCAAACTAACATGAATAATATAATTAATACAATTACCCCTCTCCTCCTATTATAAATACCACCCCCATATCCCATTCTCTATACAACTTCTAAGACATGAACAATAAAAAATTTAAAAAAAAACTATATCCTCACCTATATCCCCAATCCCATGTAAATAAATTCCCCCCAAATGGCCATATCAATTTCACATAAGGGGTCCTTCAAGGATGTGATATTCAAGAGGTATCATTCTCAAACAACCGCTATTACTTTTTTTCTACCTTCTCCCCGACTCGTTCATCCAACAAAGCATAGTAATTCTAACATCATGTATATACTAAAATTTTAGATTTCTGATGTAATATGTTCTATCCAAACCATTCATAATATAAATTTATTCAAAGAAACACAAAACTATTGTCTATATTGTGTCGTTTGGCTGCCTTTCTAGATGATTAGTTTTCGTTTTCCACTAATTCTTTAATGGTTGTTTTAAATTCACAAATAATTATCTAAAATTAACTAATTATATATATTATATATGGTTTCACAATCTGTAAGAATTATATTTACATATAATTAAATAAATAAAAATTAGTTTGAGATGGTTGAAAAAATAATGAAAATAAACTAATCATTTTTCTTTAGTGTTCTATTAAATTAATCCTCAGCATGTTTAAAAAATCATTAATACAGGACTGTATAAATATCTGGATGAGAATTAATACCATTTCATTTATATTTTTGTGTTTCATTCCCCTTTTATATGGTATTCTATAATTATACAATTGTGAACCGACCATGAAACAATGAAATAAATGGTCCAAAAATAATGAAATTGAGCATTATAACTCTTCAATGTGGCTAAAAATTAACTTAATAAATTTATAATAATCCATATATATAATGGATAATTTCTTAATTATTTATTTAACGAAACTAATTTTATTACATAGGATATTAAGTGCATATTCTAATCTTATTTAAAAATTTGGTAGGAGATATCTCCAGAACTCAATTTTTCATTGGGGTTTCACTTTATCTCCATTTGCCTCAATTTGTCACTTCATTAATATTAAATAATTAAATTATATTAGTTATTTATGTTAAAACATAAATATATAACACAATTCATATTTATTTTATAGGTAAATACATGTTTTTAATGGTTACCTTACAAATTAATTTGATAAGAAAACCCAATAAAAATGACATCTTTATTTCGTACCACTTTTTAGGTACACTAAATAAAATTTATTTATCAAACTGTATTTTATTAAATCACTAATAATATCATAAAGAACCTTTTCTGTTTGTTTCTAGTTTTATAGAAATAATTATTCCTTTATCTTAATTAAACACTCATTATTCTTTTCCCTAAAACCGCACAAAACTATCACATTTATAAAGTTACCTAATCACTATTTTTTAATATATTCACTTCATTTGGAAATCATTTATCATTATTTATTATTATTTATAATTTATTAATTGCAATTAACTATTTAGAACACTTTTATCAATGTTAAAATTATTATATACCCTATTATTATGCATTATGACATGATTACCAAACACATCTATTTACCTAAGAAACCATTATTTTTATTCCTTATGTTTTATTTCATTATGAGGAACACACATTACTATAAATATTAGGATGAGATATCACAGACAACACTCCAATGCACTGGTAATTTTTTATTCTCATGAAAAATTATGTATGGATTAGGGAGTAAACCTAATCCATTATGTTACCCTGTCCACCATGTGATATCATCTTGGAAGTTAGTCTTGAATAATGGTTATGCATTGATATATGTTTTTCCATATTCATATGTTTCTATGATCTTTTTATTCCATGTTCTATATTTTACGCCTCCAATTTTTATGCCTTTTATTTATAATGTTATTCTTTATGAATCATGTTATATTCTTCATTTACACTTTTATTGCATTATTGATCTTTTTAGCTCACCCCTATTGTCTATGTATTCAACATGCTATCCAATGATTTTTTAGGAGAAAAGGGGAATTAAGTGTTCATTTTGGAGAATAATGAAAAGGTAATTTTTTAGATTCATTTTCTCTAATCATGTACGTAGTCTTTCAAGGGAACTATGATTTTTCATTCATCAATATGTGTTTAATAAATAGTTATGCTTAATATCATGTAACTATCTGTGTAAAATGCTTGGGACTCTATAAAATCACAATTAATATAGTATTTAACTATTATGGTTTATAATATAATTGTTTCCTAATGTTCACAATGATGTTGGATACATAAATCTTATGATTATCCACCCTTATGATTCTTTATAAAAGTTTATCTTGGGGAACCATGTTTTGGTAGAACCTACTCTTTTTAATTATCATGGTCTTCACATGTTCTTTATTGGGAATGAATTTAACAATTAGTACATGAGGTGTTTTCTTCTAATGTCCCGATAATTTAATATAATTCACATTCATAGTGAATCAAAAACTATTTCATGACATAAAATATTATTTATATCATGTTTTAATCCATTATGTATATATTTTTTGGACACCCTATTCCTCATAATAAATAAACATATTTAAACCATACTAATCTGCAAATTTTCACAAAAAAATAGTGCCTATCTCTAATATTTAATAAATAATTAATAAACCATAATAAAATTTTCTAAATTAAGAAATTTTCATAGTATTTTGATAAAGACATATTCTATGACTAATAAAGTCATTATAAAATGAAATATATGATTCAACCACTAACTAGGATAGGTTATAACATGAATGTTATGCCATTTGATGATATGTTATATATTATATTTGTGAAAGTAAACATTATTCTTCAAAACATAACATTTTAGTAGTAGGATATAATAACAATGATCGTTTACTATGACCTAGTGTAAACTTAATAGAATTTAAAAACTCCCATGTTATGATTAATCTTGTTGTACATTATAACATTTAAAGATAATATGACTCACCTTAAGATATCCCAAAACATATGGAAACACTAAGTTATATAAATACTAGTAGATGGGCCTATCATATCATGCTATATGTTATATCTATCAGAATAATGTAATATACATATTGTTTAAAAATATAGTGGAAATTTTTTAATTAATGATTAATAAATCTCTGATACTATTGATTGGTTTTGTAGGTTCATTGCTTGTCTGATGCTGATAAAACCCAATTCTAATTCCTAATATATAATGATTAAATAATTACTAGTATGAATAACATTATTAAATAGGAGTACCTATTATCATGAAATTGAATTTCCTGAACAAAATCTACAATAATGTGATACAAAATGACTAGTTTAAGGACTATCCCCTCTACTATTAGTTCAACAACCATCAGAATACAAAAATGTTATTAGAGGACTTGTTCATCTCAAAAGTGTTCTAGAACCCTCGTGATTGATGAAAAAAGAAACAACCATTTAGTAAAAGTTCATAAACAAAGGCAGAACAACATTACAAACTAGTAATAATAGATCGAATCCTTTATATAGGACTCCTCAATTTTATGAAGGGAGTATGTCATTGATTAAAAATATATTGAAATTGAAAAGTGTTGTTTTCATGACCTAGTGTATAATGTAATTTTTAAAACATTTTCAATGATTATATAATATTTATAATTCCAAAAAATAAATAATTTTAATGATTCATACATAAAGTAAAACATTTTTTATTATCTAGTTATTTTGTGTGAACATCACTATATATCATTATCCGATCATACATTATGAAAGGGTCATCCCCATAACCTTTATCAAATATAATTACTAAAGGATACGTAATGAATCACGTGTATAACTATGATTGTAAAACATAAAAATAAAAAAAAAATTATTGTTTTTGTTTTAGTTCGTATCCATCAACGAGAACTAGTGAGGTGATATGTGGTTTCGGCATCACACTGGTGATTTCCACGGTTTGATTTAAATTATTGTTTTTTGGTGTCATATCATAAGAGGTTATATAAATTTAAATAACTAGGGATTATTGATAATGATGGTGGAGTCGAATGAGGTCTTTAGTGTGTTAGAATATAAAACCACCAAATGGAGTATGAAAACCATAAAGTACAACCTTTAAACAATGGTAATGATACTACTATCTAGAGCCATAAAAGAAAAACCTAGTCAATATGATCCCACAATGAACCGTCTAGACCTGGTCTACTTGGAACTCCATAACAATGTCAAAGGTCAACACAATACATGACTTGTGCTGGCAATGCTCGTGAAAGGGTGAGTAAAACAATACATATTAGGACACCCTGGGAAAAAAAATTCCACAGAGGAAACACAATGAAGAAGACTACATATAGAAATACCACAATGGGAAAACAATTATATGAAGATATAGTCATCTCTATAGCGTTATATGTCTGTAGTAAATATAACAAGAACAACTGGGTATAGTAATGAAGGATTTCCAGCATGAATTTCGTATCCAATACCAACTACATCGTTCCACTTGTAGCATCCTCATCTCTGGAGATCTCACCGCTCAAGCAATCTACTAGAAACACATGGAATAGGTCAACAAAAATGTATCCAAGAGAACACTATGTTCTTTAAATGTTACATAGTTTAATTGATATGTCCATTCTCGATATGACACAAATTTTTAATAACACATAATGTTTCAGCAACAAAGGGAGAGTCAATAACAAACTGAGTTTTGGTAACATTGGGAGTTTCAGTAACACACGGAGTGCCGGTAACACAAGGAGTGCTGGTAACCCACGGAGTGTCAGTAACACATGAAGTGTAAGTAACACAAGGAGTGTTGATAACACACATATTGTCGGCAACACAAATATTTTCGGTAAAACATATAATTTCGGTAACATTTGGAGTTGTGGTAACACACACAGTGTCAATAACACATAGAGTGTTGATAATTCATGCATCCCCCATTTCATGAAGTCACCATGTCAGAGCCAGTCGCAGGATTCTCCTCGTAGCATGCTTATACTGAGTGAACCTACTCTATAATCCATTAGTCGATATTCTATCTTGAAAAATAACTCCCTAATAGTATCTACAAAAAAACTTGTTTCTAGGGTCCCAATGCTACAAAAATATTGTCAAAAGATGAAACTGTTTGATAGATATGGATATTTTTATAAAAGGTTTTGACATGGGACTGACCTGACCAACCAGACCCGACCAGACCTTTTGGGAGACCTGACCTGACCTAATAATACCTGACCCAAATTAGTCTGGGTAGGTTTGGTCCTGTCTTCTAGGAAACTGGTTTCATTATGCTGGGCTTCTAGAGTGGCCCAAATAACCTAGTCTGGCATGCTGCATGTGAGCCAGTTTTCTCCGCCAGATGTGGATTGAACTAATCTTCCCCACTATTCCACATGGTCTGCCCTGAAATTATGGCTCCCCCATGTCACACATTCAACGTGAATCCTCCATGTTCAATGTGGATGGGCTCTACATCCACAGTATCTAATTCTGGTTCTATTGCAATGGATCCATGCGGTTCGGCTCCCTATGCCTACTCCCACACCTCTAGTTGTCGTGGCTCCTCCAACTAAAGACGAGCCACGGTTCACACCACTACCTCTTCCACATCATAGTACCATCACAAGACCCTCTCACACATGGCCATTACCACATGTCTCCATATAATTCCCCCATCATCACTAGTCTCCATTTCCGGCTCGCCAGTGGACCCTTCCATGGGCCACTAGTTCTCCTTCGATGCTCTTTTTTTAAAGAGAGGCATGACTGTGATCCTCGGGTTGCGTTATTCAGTACCCCGGTCTTGGATTGACATCATGATCCATTCAGATGAAATTTCACTAAAACAACGATATATCCAAAACCACTTCAATCTATTTATTTTCATCGTCATTTCACAACTGTCCTTCCATGATAATCCCAGATATGCGACATTGGATCTCTACTATAAGGATCGAGTGTGAAGCGATTGATCGATCAAAATATTTTGAGTTTCAGTCCCAATGAAAAAAATTCAACAACGAATGAAGAATGAGGGATAAAAGGGAAAAATAAACCATGCGTAACAAACCATGATCGTTTTTCATGTCAACCATGATGTGTTTCTATTATAATGAAAATCAAAATCCAATAAATATTCACAAGAACATTATCAAATCAAAACCAACAATGGTATATTTACATCCCACAACAACGATCAATCCATGAGCCAATATATTTTTTGATTCGACCAATATCATCCTAGAATTCATGAACTGGGAAAGGAATTAAAATAACAAATTCCCTACCTCAATTCAGTTCGATCGCCCGTGAATAACGGTCATTGCGTTGTTGTCATGGTTGAAGATCCATCAAATCCAGTGTTTTTCATTGATTGTTGATCCCTGATTTTCCACCATTAATTGAGAGAGCCTCTTCTACGTACCATAAGGAAATTATAGGGTTATTTTCATAAACATGATTTCTTGAAAAAATGCATATTAATAGAAAATTTAATGTTTCACCAAGAATAAAAGATTTTAATGATGTTTACGTCCAAAAACTATATTTCACAATCAGCCAGTGTTGATTGATGTCAGGTATGGCTTAGAGAAAACACCTCCTTATAAACTAAATGGTGGTGTCTTATTTCCAATATGAGTTACCATTTAGTAATGATTAGGATTTTAAAAATAAAATAATTGTATATAATTATTTTATTTACGGTTATTCCCTATCAGGTTTTTCCACAGAAGACCCCGACGACTAATGTTATATCGCACCTAGGGTAATTCATTTTCATTGAACTCAACGGTATCCTCATATTTTCAATATAAGAACCCACTCCATTGTTATTTTACTTTTTATGAATGTTCACGCATGAATTCCATTAAAACTTATCCTTATTCAATGAACTGTTTTGGGCACATCAATCCTTAGAATCACATGTTGTCTTAGTGCCTCATCTCATAATTTTCCAAAATAATTTATATGAATAAAATAATGAAAATTTGAGTGATTATATTATCCCTACATTAGGTATTCGTTTCCTCAAAAGAAAAAACAAAGGGAAACTCAAAAAATTGAGGGTACTTAGCATGAATCTGAGCATTATTATCCATTGTGCTCCCCTAGAGATTCATTTTCTACCACTAAAAATACACTAATAGAATCAACCACCCACAACGGATCTACTTATATTGATACATGACCGCCACCATTTTATCAGCGAAGTTATCCCCAATGAATGATGTGTGAGAAATCATGAACGTATCTCCTCAACTGAGACACATGGAAGTTGTCTTCCACCCAATCCAAATACGAGGGTTGAGACAAGTGGTACTCCACCTAGAAAACACTGCACATTATCATGAAAGGGTCGATGATCCTCAAAAATAACATGTCATTATGACTAAAAATTTGTATCCCACACCAAGGAGAGAACCAAAGGAACACATGATATCCCTATTCGAACTCCAAAGGCCTCTGTCTCACATCAGTATAAGAATTATCACAGTTCTATGCAGTCTTCATCCTTTATTGGTTATCCTAAACCTTATCTGTAGTCACCTTCACCAACTCCGAGTCCATGATCGCCGACTCTCCTAGGTAAATCCAATAATGTGGTGACCTATAAGGTTTCCCATATAATTACTCTAATAGTTCCATTCAAATTGTCGAGGGATAGTAGTTGTTATATGAAAAATCCACCAGATGTAGGTGATCCTCCAAAACACAGCCACAACATAACATGAAAACCCAAAACATGTCCTCCCAAACCTGAATGGTTCTCTCTATATAGCCACTCACCAAGGGAAGAAATGTTATGATAAAGCATAAAAAAATCCCAAAAACCTCCTACAAACCCTTCCACAACCTGGATGTAATTCAGGAAACATGTTTTGAAATAATCATCAATGGAAATCTATGAATCTGAACAATCTCCTACCCATAATGGAATCCCAAGCTCTATACTAAACAAAACTCTTGGATAGGTCTGAAGTGGTTAGAATTGGTGAGTTAGACAATTAACAACTAGATGGTATCGTTCCCCCTAGATGTACATGGTAAAACTGTAATAATGTCCACTTTTATTCCATCCCATTTCCATTTCAACACCCAAAGGGGTTGATTCAAACCTGCTAGAACATGATTATCAACCATTATTTTTTGACATGTATGGCATCGAGACACAAGCTTTGCATCTTCCTTCTTAATCCATGGCCACCATACTAATTTCAGATGTTTGGTTACATCATTACCACACCAGGATGTACCGATAAAGGGGATGCATGAAACTCTCTGAAACCCTCCTCTTGCATATCCACTAGTATCATTAAGAATCCTCTTAATATAATAGCATGCTTCCCACCTTTTGAAGATCCATCAGATGAATGCCCTATGGAAACATGATCATGTAGAGGCTTTCAGTTAATATCTTTAAGTTGTACCTCCCAGAATCATTGTAATAGCGGTGGGGTGAAAACCATTTACTGGTGATAAGATTCTCAAATTCCTTACACAATGGTTATCTGCAATGAGGTTAACTACTATGAGTCCTTGCTCAGCAACTGCAAGCTAGATATCCTACTAAGATTTTCCAATACCTTGTTCCCCTTCCCATGAGTAATGATAATATCAATGTCATAGTCTTGGAGGAACTCTAGACATTTCCTATGTCTCATTATTAAATCCTCTTGAGGGAATATATACATGATACTTTTGTGGTCGATGTAGATGATAAACTGCTTTCCCATCTGGTAGATTCCCCAGATCTTCAATTAAAAGACTATTACTGATAACATAAGATCTTGGGTCACATAGTTCTACTCATTTGATTTCAACTAGAGTGAACTACATGCAATCACTACTTCCCTCTACATCATGATACTACCAAGACTTGTTACTGATGCATCATGGAACACTACGTACATGTCACCCTCCTCTGGAAATATAAATAGGGGAGAACATGTTCAAAACTACCTTAACCATTACTGGATCAATTGAAAATATAGTCTTTGAGATGAAATGACCCAAAAAAGAAATCTTGAATCCATGAATGACACTTCAATGGTTTCCCATAAATCTGGTGTTCTCTAAGTGTGTCATGGACCATACTCAAGTGTCTTGTGTGCTCCATATCAGATGCCAAGTACATGGAGATGTTATCAAACAAAACCTAGGAACACCGAAGGAGAAACTCTAGGTCTCACAAAGCCCTTCCCCTACGAGTCCTTCAACTGCACCCTTAGCTCATGAATCTCTGCCGGAACAATCAAATATGCTGGGGTAGATATAGGTATCATAGTGAGGTGTAGATCAATGTAGAATACCATCTATCGATGGGGTGGTAAACCTAGAACAAAATCAAGGAAGGCATCATTATAATCTACCACCATTATAGAAAACTAGGGACTCAAAACATACATTGCAATAAGCATCATGATAGACAAATGTAGATTAATCGGCTACACCCTCCATTGCGTTAGTCCAGGCTAAGTTGCAAGGATTACCCTTTTGCCAATAAAAAGGGAAACAAAATTCTATTATTACGGAAGAATGCACCCTTTTCCTATAAAATCAATCTGAATATGAACTATATACAATAGTCTATAGAGATAAAGATAGTGTAATGTCTTGACGCTAATACCAAGAGATACCAAATGAAAAATTTGTCTTTATGAGTTAGGTCACAATGTCGGCAATGGTGTCTGATCATGGGTTTTCCTTAAGTATGAATCTCTAAACATTAGGTTCAATTCAATTTTTTAACTAGAATCTATTTTTATCAAACAAGAAAAGTGGACGGAAAGGAAATCACTATCACAAATATCTATCAATACCATAACAAAATGTACTAAGACACATATCATACCTTGAACCATTCCTAGAGTCCTTGGGTCATAATACTCGACACCTCTTTCAATCTCCTCCCTTATCCTCCATCTTCATGAGTCTAGTATGGTCCACATGAGGTTACAAGTGGTAACACATCAAAAATTTTGCCTCATCCTACTTCTTCCCTAGCTCCTCTACCACCTCCACCACCTAGAGAATCTGTTTTTTTCTACTGATGCATCATCAATGGTTATTCATAAAACGCCTATCTATAAGTATCAATAATAGTGGGACAATATCATCTAGAATATACCTTCCCAAGAATAGCATAACTATGAAACATCCTCGGGGAACCAGAATTCCCATGGAATTTCTGCTGAAACCTCATAATTTTCAGCTTATGTTGTGCATATGCTATTTGAAGGTCCTTCTGACCCTAAATCCAAGATGATTGCTGCCTCAAAATCTTATTCTATGCATTCAGACCCTATAGATAATCATACAGTTCTAAAATAGGCATCCAAAACTTAGTATCGAAATCCATATCCACCAGAACTGCATGAGGTGGGTGTATGAACTGATTAGTAGGAGAATGTTCCACCTATTGACCATCCTGAAGAAAAGATGCTTTGTGACAGGCTCCCCTGAGGGAGGCCTCGTCAAACATTGGGTCTAACTCTTGATCCTGCTGTATAATCCTTGTTGGATGGCATCATGAATATATAATGTAAAAAAACAAAATGTATCATGGTTTAAAGAGTATACCTGGTGAGTTGACTCATAGAGGACATGGAAAACACTACACTTTCCTATGTGATGTATATACCATAATTTTTTCCTACAACCAGTTTTTTTAGGAATCCAATTAAAAAAAAGGTGTCCAGAGTCCTGATGTATGGATATGTCAGTCTTTACACCAACACTAGAGTCCAAATCCATAAATAATCACTTGAAACAATAAACATGGATTCCCCAAACCGTTTCACAGATTCCTAGTCCTAATGCATAACTGACTCCTCTGATAACACTTAATCACAAACACGTCCCATAGGTTGCCATGTCGTGACAACCCCTACCCACATCTAATAATCTAGAGGCTGGTGATTAGCTTTGAGAAGGCATATCCAACAAATGAGAGGAATTATCATACATACTTGTGCAAAAAAATACATTTCTAGGAACAAAATATTGGAAATTAAAAACACTAAGTAAAAATAATCATTCATACCACTATATCACATCCAACACAGTAAGATATGAATGTAAAGTGATGTAAAGTGAAAATGGGCTAGAATACTATCCCACAAAAAAGAGTGTTCAATCCAATAAGTCCAACCTATAAACAAAGGTACTAGAACTACTGTTTATAATCATATGAGTATACACCGGTCTATCTAAACTATCCAATAACTTTCTGGTCCTTGTCTACCTAGAACTCAGTAACAAGGTTGAACTCCTACACACCACGTGACAGATGTTGGAAAATCTCATGAAATAATGTGTAAAACAATACACATTTGTACACCCCAAAACACAAAGAAATACCATAGATGAATCACCACAATGAAGATAACACACAAAAATAATATAAAGGGGAAACCCCACTATGAATATATAGTCCGCTCGATACATTTATATTTCTAAAACACATATATCTAGAAAATATAGGTATACTCATAAAAGATTCCAAGCCTCAATTTATCATCCACTAACAGCTACACAGTTCACTCATAACACACTCGTTATGAGATATCTCACTCATAGAGTTTTTTATAGAAGCATGTAAAAGAGGTATACAAAAAGTACCCAAGAGAACACATGAAGTGTTAGTAACAAATGTAGTGCTGAAAAAACACAGAGTTTCGATAACAAATGGAGTGTTCGTAAGTCATGAAACTTCCGAAGCCTAGTAGTCACCATGTCACAGGAAACCACAGGATTCCACTCGTAGTGTGCATATACTAGGAGATCATACAACTCAAACAATTATCCCCTCTTCCTATATCCACAATAACTACCTTATTGTATCTCAAAAGGACCATTTTTTTCAAGGTTCCCAATTCTATAAATAGCTTATAGAATAAATACACTGTTGGAATGATATGACTTTTTAAAACAATGTCCAGTACGGGTCCGGTCCGAGTCCGACCCAACCTGCTGGACCTGGCCCAACATGTTGGCTGACATGACCTGATCTGCCTGACCCGACTTAGTTTGGTCTTCCTGAACCCGCCATGTCTGGACCGGTCCAGTCTAGTCCTCTAGGCTTACTGGGCCGCTATATCTATCCTAAGGGGCCACTGGATTATCCTGTCTACCCTGGACCAACCCAATACCTGTAGTCCGGTTTTCTATATATGAAATGGCCCACCTTGGATGTGCCCGCTAGGCCATGCAGTCTTCCCACACTGTGTTCCTCATGATGTGTTTCCAGGTCAGCATAGCACCGCTATGGTCAATGAGGTCGGTCGTCGCATCCTTGGTCCATTCCACGGATCCATATGGTCTGATCACACCACCCATATAGTAAGTTTACCACAACTATCTCCTACATCCCCCACCGTCGTGATCTCATCCAACCATGATCGAGTCGTGGTTCATGTGATTGCCTTTTCCGCAACAAAATTCCAACATGAACCACCTCCCACACACTTCCACCACTGTCTGCTATCATTGGATTCCAATGGCAGTTCTAATCACATGCATCGATGCATCAGTGACCCCTTCTATGGCCCACCAGTTCTCCTCCAGTGTTTCATTTTTTGAAACCGAGGCACATCTGTGATTCACAGGCCACGTTCTTCATTTTCCTCTCCTTGGATAGATGTCATAACCCATTAAGATGAAATGTCACTCAAACAATAATATATCTTAACCCAATTAGATCCATTCTTTGCTGTTGTCATATAACCATCATTATTCCATGCCGATCTCGGTTCTGCGTTATCAGATTGTTGTGCCAATGATAGAGTGTCCAATGATCGATCTATCACAATATATCGAGTTTTAGTCCAAACAAATATTTCATGGGATGAATGAATAACAATGGAAGAAAATTAGAAATCACCCAAGAAGAATGGACCTTTATCGATGATCGTGTTGATCACATTTCATTTCCATTTGAATGAAAATCAAAATATAACAAATAATCACAAGATCTATCTCCCATCAAACCCATGTAGAGGTAAATCCCATCCCATAATAATGATTTATATGTGGGAAAATCTTTTGATTGATTGGTCTTTGTTTATCATGGAATTAATGAATGGGGAAATGAAATAAAATATAAAATTCCATACTTCGATTTAATTTGATTACCAATGAAGAACATTCTCCACATAACTATTGTGGGTGAAGATCCTTCAAATTCGACATTTTCCATTGATCCATGATCCAATTCCATTCATTGAGAAATCTCATTTTCCTTACCTTAGAGAAATTCATGGGTTATGGTGATAGCCCAAAAATATTTGAAAAGTGCATACTAATAGAAAACATGTCATTGAAACAATAATAAAATATTTTTATCATACTATTTTAATTACATTTACGTCCAAAAAACTATATTTCACAACCGACCTGCACCAGTTAATGTTAGGACTCACCTAAGGGAAAAACCACCTTACGAACTCAATAATGGACTTGTTTTTCCAATCCAACTTACCGTTTAAGAGTTTTTAGTATTTTAGAAATAATATAAATTTATTTAATACGTTTATTTAAGGTTACTCCATTTTTGGTTTATTCCACAAAATTCCCACCCCGACTAATGTGATTTTGTCCCTGGGATAAAGACACTGATCTAAACTCAACTCTAACCTCATATTCCTCATTCGAAAACCATCTCCAAATTTATTTCCCTTTTTTTGAAATTTAATGCGCATGTTCTATTAAAACATAACACTTTTTAAAGAATTCTATCGGGTACACTGGGCCTCGGAATTGCACACCATCCCATCACCTAGTCATAGAATTTTCCCAAATAATTTCAAAAATTAAAATTAGGAAAACAAGAGTCTTTAAATTCATATAAACTATAGAAATAATTTTGGATTGGTTAAATCTATATGTAATGAGTTTTGTTTTATGGGAATCAATGTTTGAATGATTGTGTGATATAAGAATAATTATATTCATTGACTAATGAGGTATGAAATTACATGGCAGAGATCCTCTATTAAGAGTGTTTTTTATTTGAATCGTTTTACAATTGGTTTATAATGAACAAAACATGAAACATGTAAAATATACAAAAACAATCATTGGTTTGTTTTATGTGTTTAATCATTGATATAAGTGGTTTACATTTATATATATAAATCCATGTAATGGTAGAGAATCAGACTCTGGTTTTAGATTTTTCTTTCCAAGATGATCATTACATTAAATTATAAAATGGTGAGATTATAAGAGGTAAACTATTAGACCATCAGTTTGATGGTGATAGTACTTATAAGAGAATTACTAACCCTTGTAATGGAGCATGTTTTTTTGGATTGTATTTTGGAGTGTGATAGGGTGTTTTAGAGTTGAATTTTTTTTGTAGGGGTTTAGGTGTTATTACAATAATGCGGGGGTATAGTTTATAATAGTGATGCATACTTGGGTGTATGACATTGATGTTTTGATAATCACTAAGAATACTACATGTAAAATATCATGATTATAAATATTTTGGATTAAATGATGCCATAATCCATAAATACTCATGTTTTTGGGATAATTCTTTTAGTGAGGTATCATCTAGTTAATTTCATGTTTTATATAGAAATATGGATGGAATTAGAATTAAAAAGGATTAATATGTTGATGAAAAAATATTATGCAGGAAACAGTGTCAGGTATATGGGATGCTGAGCAGTTTCTCTAGTTTAGGTGCAGTATTAGCATGACCACACCTAAAAAGAGATATAATATCCCTGTATAAATTAGTTTTCATTAACCAATGTGGTTAAAAAGATATTAAATTAGATAATTATTATGTAACACCCATAAATTTTAGTTTAATCAAAAAATTGGCTTGATATAATGCTTAACCTGCAACACTGATCATTAACGAAAATGAGATGTACTAATAAAATTCTATTATTTAAAAATATCATATTTGTTCCAATTTATGGGTATGAATAAAAGTAATTAAATAATTATATATATATGTATATTATTAATAATAAAAAAATGTTTTCATATATTCATAGTAATTATGAACTAAATTTTTGAAGTAATTTTATGCTTCAAAAAAAATTTTATTCAACAATTATATTTATTGCAATTTGTGCTTAATTTTTTTAACCAATTAATAAAATATTGTTTCACCAAATTAACAAACATTTTTAATTCATAATGTAAACATAATATTATACTAATTTTTTTACAATTTTTTGTAAAGAAATATATTTCAATGAAAAATGAGAAATAATGACTTTTTGTTGAAAATAAAATCTTCTTTTAAATAATATAAAATGATCTATTTTTTTTGGAAAAATGGATTTAAAAGTAAAATTACTTATATTATATTATTATAAATATATTTATTGTCATTGGAATTTATTTTATGTTCTATTTCTGTATGGTAACATTTAATACTTCTGAAATCATTTTTCTTAAGAATACTTCTTTTCAGTACATCTTACGAGTTTAATTTAAAATTAAATTTTAAAACAATTGTAAATTGAATTTTGGGAAATAGATTATATATTTCTAATTAGGAGGATAAAATTTGGTAAATAGTATCTTTTTATATTTTGTTATTATGAATTGTTTCATGGGAAAATATTTTTCATCATGGTAAGGTTAAAAAAGGTAAAACTCAATTAAAACAATAGTATAATACTTTATATTTTTTCTACAACATGAATTTATCCTATTGTATAAGTATATATATCTTCAACACAAATCCATTTTTTTAAATATGACCACTTTGGGATGTTTTCTATCAATTATTTACTTTATATTATTTTAATAAAATAATAAATACAAAATGACACTCTTGACTTTAATATCAATACATATTTTACATAATGAAAAAGTAGGATAATTTAGGTTATAAATGTCTATGTTAAATAAGATTCAGTTTATTAATAATCTTCATTTTTTATCCAATATTTACATTAAAAACATATCTAATGATGTAAAAGTTTTTATTCGAGGAATAGAAAATTAAAATTAAATTTATAAAAATATTAAAAGCACTGGGACATGGGTGAATTATTTTATTCCATTATTTTTTAAATAAATATTACATATATGGGTCAATTTTATTTTTATTAAAAAAGTTTTTTCTTTATATTGTAAATAACTTTTAAATTTGGGTAATAATTAAAATGAGTGATAAGGGGTTAAAAGAAGAGATAAGGGTGAAAAAGTAACCTATCGTTTTAAATCATTAATTATATGTGAATATTTTCACTAATTATAACCATATATTCTAAATATATCAATTATTTTTTACAATAATCTGTAAATCATGTTATGTTAATTTAGGACAATATTAAATTCAAAGATTTACCTTATGAAATTAAAAAAGAGAAGCCTATCTCCTCCCATGATTATACCATTTGAAATATATATATCTTGGAAAACCAAATAAAATATCTTATAAACTCTACCATTAATTAATTAGTAGTTAATGTATTAAAAATACAATTGAAAGGGTTCATAATGACAGATCTAATGGAAGTCTACGGTAGAGGAAGTAATCATCATTACCGACTATTTCAATGTAAAATGTTCCTCTATATTTTCAAAATATTTTGTAACAATAAGAAGTATATTAATAATGTATTCTTAATATAATAATATGTAATTATTATTTTTTGGAAACCATTTTTCCTCTCATTTTAATCATATGGGAAGAAAAAACATTGCCCATTGCTACGTACGAAATACTATCTCTTTATAGCGGTGAGAATTGGTTTTCAACACTATTATACTTTGATGGTTATAAATATGGAAATAATTCTTATATATTATATTTATTACACAATTATGATTTTATAATGATAATATTATATATATATATATATATATATATATTCTTAACATCAAATCCAATATTAAATGATAACATCTCTCAGGTGTTTGTGTCATCTAGTACCTCTAAGAAGCAATGTGATCCATTTTTCTGTTTTTTATTTACATGGAATCTAATAATGATATATTTTATTAAAATATATGATAAATGTTATATAATAATAAAATTTAAAATTTTTATTCTTATTTTCTTTTATTTTATTCTGTTCCTCTAAAAGAGAAGAAAACGTTCATGTGTATGTATGACCTACTATTTCCATGAACGATATAATTAATTATTCTATATCTATGTTTTATAGATGAATAAATGTATATATATATAATGTATATATATGATATTAATATCTATATTAATATTATTGATATTATGGAACCCTGATCAATCTTTAAGGAAGAAAATATCCGTACTAAAACTGTAATGAAAAATAAATTTGTTAATGCCAAAAAATGATGATTACAATATAAATTTATTACGAAATCAATTATTAAATGAAATAAATCAATCATATTTGATTTTATAAGTATTTAAATGATTCAATTATATAATTATAATAAATATATATTTATTATACAGGGGGACTGAGTTCTCTTAATTAAATTCGAACTTAAAATTATGGGACTTCTCGTCTCACTTCTATTTTTGCAGAACATATACCATAATAACCACATGTATCCTTTTGTGGTTAATATAATTCAATAAATATATATATTACTATGATTTTAATTATAATTAGATATATTTACAAATCCATATAATGTTCCCTATTTCACAAGTCTTGGATTTAGAGATTTTTAAAGCGGTAAGGGTTCATCATCTCAATATTGTTTTATTGGGGAATGTTTGATGTTTCAAGAAAAATTATGTTAATATGGTGTATAAATTACCTTTTAAATGTTTTATAAATATTTTAATTCTTTTAATAGTATTAAAATTTCCAGTTTATTCTATACTCTTAGGGGACTTACAATTCAAAAGCTAACAATGTGAGAAGTGTTTTATGTTACAATCTCATTCTTTTTTGAGATTGGATAAGATTCTGTTTATGATGATGAAAATTTATGATATACATATTAGTAATATAATTAATGTCTTTGTAATATGGTATTTCATTTAACATTATATACTATAACCAATCATACCTCTTTGTTATTTAAAATTACTAAAAATATATTTTGATGAAAACAAAAATTATTTCTTCTTTAGTTGGGAATCATTTTTATTCAATTCACTTGTTCTCATTAAAAATGTTTTCAAGAGATTTATAAATATAATCATATTATTTAGGAAATTATTTTTTATATATTTTTTATGTTTTAAAAAATTGTTTAAATTGAATCTTCTTATCGTTTTTGAAACAACTGAATTTTTAATTATTACAAATAATGTGAAATGAATCTTTGTTATGACATACACTATATGACTAGAATTTACCACCATCATTGACGCTAAATTATTTTAATATTACTTTAAATACATCCATGTTAATTTTAAATTAAAAAAAATTCTTGATGATTTGGAAATTCATATGTTTAAATAAGTTATATAAAAATGAAAATATATTATTCCTAAAAAATTAATCAAGATATATTACAAAGAAAATATTCTTTTATGATAACATTATTTTTTATTAATTATGCTTTGTTGGGGGATATTACCCAATACTAACATCCTTACTCTTTCTCTTCATAGTAAATGTAACCCATTGTTATTTTAAAAAAATAATACATTGTTCGATAGCATATATGACACTCAATTTAGAGACCAAAAGAACAGTGAAATATTTTTATATTACAGTTATAAAATAGCTATTTAATTAGATTGTCTGAATGGGAATTATAGATTTATGAAATTTAAATCAGATTCCTATTAAATAAAATTTTATTTATAAATTCATAGTAAATAATCATTCAATATTTTAATAAAGTCAGTTTATGTTTCAAAAATATGTTTAATTAAAAAATGCTTTTTATTGTATTTTGGGGGTGGGAAAAATAATGAAATTTTAAAATGATACTAAATGGTATATTATAAAAATTATATAATTATTTAAATTATATTTCCAATATCATTCCATATTAAATGTTTTATATTTTTCTGAAAAGTTTTATTTTTCAATTATTTATGAACAATGTAGACTTTGATTCACTATTGTATTTATTTTTCATGTTTTAGTAAGTAAAATTTTTATTTCTGATTAGATTTTAAATTCTATTACTTACTTTTTATAAATATAATGAAATTATATAACTTTTAATGATCATTATACTTAAATTTGGAAAAACAAATTATACATTAAAACCATTTTTTTTTGAAAAACCCATTTTTCATTGTGTTTTTCCTTTATAATATTATATTAATTTTAAACTCTTATTTCTTTTGAATCCAAAAAAATTGATAATATATTTCAATTAGGGGGTCCAAATATGGAATAATATGACCTGTTTATTTGTATTCATTATGTATTGTAACCATAATAAATAATTATTACCACGATATAGGAAAAAGTGGTTAATTAAGTGTTAAATTAAATTTATTAGGACTACCAGAGTACCATAACAATTGAAATAATAATATTAAAATATTTTATTTTGTCCATAATATCATGAGTCAATACGAGTTCCTTGTGACTTTTCCATTCTTCTATGTTTTGAAAAGCAAAAACACATTATCTTTAAAAAATTTACCTTTCCTTAAGAACCATTCTTTTATGGAGAATTTCCCTTCTCCAATAAATTTTTTTATCCTTAACATTATTTATATTGTCTCATTTTATAATTTATTATAATCATACTAATTTCATTACTAAGTCAAGAATTTTGATACATATTTATACCCTAAATATCATATAGTTATCAAGATATAGAGTGTTCTGTTTTATGACTCTGAATTCTCCGAAAATCAGAAGCATAATTCTCTAAAATTCAGATCCTGAATAATTAGAAATTCAGATTTCGAATTCTCTGAAATTCAGATTCCAAATTCTCTAAAATTCACATTCTGAATTATCTGATATTCAGATTCTGAATTCTCAAAAATTTGGATTCCAAATCCTCTGAAATTAAAGTTCATAATTCTCTAAAATTCAGACTCCAAATTCCTTAGAATTCATAATCCGAATTCCTCAGAATTCAAAATCTGAATTCATTGGAATTTACACTCTGAAATCTATATTACTCAGATTCTAAACTCTTAGAATAACAGAATCCGAATATTCATGTTTTATAGAATCTGATTGATTATATGATTAGATTCTAAGTTGAATTTTTCTTTAGACTCTAGATATTCTTAATTAGGTAGGATAATTAATTTCCCCTTACACATGCTTTTGTAATTAGGAAATGATATCATGAAATCTATTTTTAACTGACCATTGGATGAGTGAAATGTTTAATTGTCCCTCCAAAATTCATGGAAAGCTATGACCATTGGATGAGGGAGATGACCATCAAAGTTTTACATATAAATATCTGCTTACTTGAATGGGATCATTATTATTCCATCAATTTGGAGATTACATGCTGTGAAGTGATTTATAGAGAGAGCGAGACTCTCATACCTTGCGCATTCTGAACATCTTGTACATCCTGCTTCATGGAGCTCTGATGGTTACGGAGTACAATCGAGGTCTTCCGGGGATTAGAAGACAGAGGTTCTTACTACCTTAAAGATCGAGGGCTTTTAGGTATATCAGGACAGATTCTGATATTCTTATTGAGGGATAACCCTAGTGTGATTAAGATATACTTTCATGAAAATATAAATAAAAGGGCATTTCTCCAAAGTTTTTGGATATCATACTCTCTGAGTGAAAATATTTCCTACTAGTTACGTGTTCTAATTTCATGTTTTATTTCCACTATATTTTGATAAAGGAATAAATTTATAAACTACTTATACCATTTTAATGTTTTATTTACTCTAATATGTTAGATTATATACGCTTTATTGTAGAATATTATCCTAATTAAACATTTCTTAAGATTCATTTCTAGAACCATATTTCTAGAATCTAAATAAGTTTTTTCTCATTAAACTATTTTTTGGTTTTTTAATTTAAATTGTTTAACCTTTTTAAATATATTTTTCCTTAAGGTTAGAAAATAATAGTTTTTAAAATTAAAGTTCACCCCCTCTTTTAATTGAGCATCTACATGCACTATTTCAATCCAACAATTTTTATTGGAGGAGGTCTCTCCAATAATTATACTCACCTATAATTTTTCATAGTCAAATTATTGCAATGTAAAATTTATTCTTTCTTAAAATTCATTGTGATAGTTTTGCTTAATGATTTTTATGTATGTTTAAAAGTTATTACCACATACATGTTTTGTGGAATGATATTTTCTTATAGATTACAAGGAATAAATGTTGGTTCCCTTGATGAACATTATCATACCAGAACAACTATTTTTTATGGTCCTGATTATGGGTACTAGAGAGATAGAATCAAGTATTTATTTATCATCACTAGATTGGGTAACTTTTTCTTTCTTATTGGTGATTACAAAATTCCAGAAAAGAATGTCAAAACCTTCACCAACCAAGAAAAATGAGAATATCAACTAATTTAAATGGTAGGAAATATTTGTTCTGTTCTTTGACCTGGAATATATATAGTCAAATATCATCTGGTGAAGCTTCCAATTTCATCTGTAAGAAACTTGAAGTAACATATTTTGGGACTTCCAAAGTGATAGAAACCAGAAGATCTATGTTGATTGCTGAATATCCTGGATTCTATTTTCCTTATAGAGAGCCGGTTTGTAATGTGAAACTAATATTTATGACCATCATGAACATTATTCAATCTATGTGATAGAAAGATATTGGTGATAAAGAACTTCTGGACAAGATAATCAATATTATAAAAAATGAGTGGTATTAAAAAATTTCAACAATTGAAGAAAATAAAAATGTTACTCAAATTACTCTGGATGAGATTTTTGGTACTCCCTTATAACATGAAACATAAAATAAAAGAGATGATTATATGAATAATAAGAAGAATCGAAATGGAAGTGTATCCTTTACTACTACGAAAGACAAGTCTTTGAAAAGTGTTATAAGATCTAAGTCTATAAAAGTCAATTTTGAATTTGAGTCTAGTGAATGTGAACAATCTGAAAATGAGTTAGCTAATCTTACTCGAAGGATGAAAAAAATAGTGGGAAAGAAATTATTTCAGTATAGATATAAGAAGGAAGAACGAAAAGACAAGTATGATTTGGAAGTCACTTTCTATGAAAGAAAAAGAGTTGGACACATTAGTCCAGATTATCCCATACTCAAAATAAAATATAGAAATGAAAAGAATTCTGAGAGAAATAGAAAGAAGTATTACAAGTCGAAGGATAAGAATGTCTCGAGGGATAATGATACATGGAGTGCCAGTTTTGGTGACTCATCTAATGAATCCTCTTTGAATGGATCATCTAGTTATAAGAATATTTTTCTACTAGACAAACTACACGTTGAAAATCAATGTCTAATAGCCAAGGTACACAATGATGAATCAATTAATAATGTATCATTGAATGCCAATTATATTGATGATAAATATTATATCTATTGAGATGATGAATCTTTTTCTGATGAAGATAAATATATAATTTCTTATGATGATGTTTCTAGGTTTTCTAAACATCTTGAGAATTAAAATTGTAAGATAAAAAAGAATTTAGAGAATGAAAATTCTAGAATTTCTCTTTTAACCAAAGAAGTATAAGAAATTTCTATAGATCATGACTAGAAAAAATGGATTTTTTAAATATTTTTATAATCCTTATGTTAATACTAAGAGAGATAAACATTATATGGATTTTCAATGACATAAATTATAAGAAATTTTTTTATAGAATAACTCAGTTATGAAGATTAATGGACATGAGGATAATAATTTAGTCATTAGACTAAAATCCAAAATTTATTCCTTTATGAAAATTTTATCAAATTTTACCTCATAAAGGAATGAATTTGAAAAATTTTATTTTTAAACTCATCCTCTAAGGAATAGTTCAGGAATTGGTTATACTCACTCGATTCCAATTTTTTATAGTAATTATTTTGTTCCCCAAAGTGCTCCCTTTTCCACCCAATGTTTGTTTGGTGGACATTGGGAAATAATTTTTTCATTAAATAAAACCCAATATTTAGGTTTTCATAAAGTTTATTTTTTATGAAAACGTAGATTCCTAAAAATTTACTTTATAATGATTCTGAATTCTAGAATATTTGGATTCCAAAGGACTAACTCTCTAATTTTCTGTAAAATAATGAAATTCATAATAACAATACATGGTATATGGATTGTTGATGTTCACTACATATCACTGGTAACAAAAAATTCTTTAAAAAGATTATCATGTTGAAAGGAGGAAAAGTAGCTTTCGAAGATAATGCTCATGGAGAAATTGTTGTTATAGGTAACATTATTCTTGTTTAAAAGAATTTAATTTCAAATGTTTTATTTGTTAAAATACTTAATCAAAACCTCATTAGCATAAGACAATTGTGTGATGAAGGTTACATTGTGAATTTTAGGAATCATAAATTCATAGTACACAATTCCAAGGAAGTGATTATTATTTCTGCCCATAGGTTAGAGAAGGTATACACCCTAATCTAATAAGGCCTTAGCTGACAAGATATACAATACCTTAGTTCAGTGGAAGATCAATCTTGGTTTTGGAATATAAGGTTAGGAAACTGTAATCTTAGGAACCTATGCAAACTCCCAATGAAAATAATTTTTAAAGATATAAAAGAGGATATATTTTATTCATCAAAATTTTGTGATCCTCGTCAATATAGAATGCAATATATATCAAATTCGAAATCAAATTTTAAAGTCTCAACATCTAATTCATTAGAGTTAGTGCATATGGATCATTTTGGAAAAAACAAAAAATTGAAGTATTGGAGGAAAATATTATTTATTTGACTTAGTTGATGATTACACTAGATTTACATGTGTCTATTTTCTAGTAAGAAAATATGAAGCTTTTTCATATTTCAAAACATTTAAATCCCATGTAAAAAATTAGAAGAACCTTCCATTGATAAATATTCATTGTGATCATGGAGGAGAATTTCAGAATTCATATTTAGAATCATTTTGACGTATGAAAGGAATTACTCATAATTTATCATCTCCAAGAACTCCTTGGTAAAATGGATTTTTTGAAAAAAGATATAGAATTCTTCTCGAGATAACTAGTACCTTGTTTAGTGAATATTCTATTGCTAATAAATTTTGGGCTGAAGTTGTTTGTGTATCTTGTTAAACTATTAATTGAGTTTTAATCAGAATTTTTCTTAAAGAAACGCTTTATGATTTGTGGACTTGTCCAAAAACTTAACGGTATCACTTTAATATATTTGGTTTTGAAGTATTCATCCTGAATACTAAAGATAACATACATAAATTTTCAACCAAACCAGATGAAGGAATTTTCCTAGTATATTCCACTAATTCTAAGGCATATAGATTTTTTATTAAAAATACTTGTAATTTTGATGAAATAGTTCATGTGGAATTTGATGAATCTGATAATTTTGTTTTTAAGCAATCCCAACCTTCATCATTGGAATTTTTTTCATAAATTGTTTGTCAAACATTGATAGAATACACTTTTGATAAAGAATATGTTCAAGAAAGTATATTTGAAGCATTTAATCCCGAAGATTGTCTACTATATGTTGAAGAAAAAGTTTTACCAAACCCAAATATGTTGTTTCTTAAGAATCACACCAAGGATAGTATCATTGGTGATGTACATAAACATATAAAGACAAGATGTTACATATGAAATAAAGTATAACAACTAGAATTTCATTACCAATTAGAACTGAAAAGTATTGATGATGCTTTAGGTGGTGATGATTGGGTTAATGCCATCCATGATGAGCTAAATGAATTCAGATGGAATAAAGTCTAGACCATTATAGAAAGAACTAAGGAAACATCTATAATTGGAGTAAAATAGGTCATAAGAATTACGTTTTATGAATATGGAATTATAGAAATAAACAAATCTTGATTAGTTGTTAAAATCTATAATCAAAAAGAGGGAATATACTATGAAGAATATTATTATTGATTATCCATACTTGAATCTATTCGCATTTTACATTCCTTTATAACATTCATTAATTTTTAACATTTTCAAATGGATGTGAAATGTTCTTTCCTTAATGGATATGTTCAAGATAATATTTACGTTGGACAACCACCTGGTTTTGAAGATACAAAAATCCTGAACAAGTTTTCAAACTTATCAATGCATTATATGTTTTGAAACAAGCCCCTAGTACCTGATATGATATACTTAAAAGATTTTTGGGTCAAAAAATTATGTTAAGGGAACTGCTTATCCAACCCTTTTCATAATGAATGATAAATTTTTTTGATTATTCAAATTTATGTTGATGACATTATATTTGGTTCAACTAAGCAATCATTAACTGATTCATTTGTGAATATAATGAAATATGAGTTTTAAATGAGTATGATAGGTGAGTTATTATTTTACTTAGGTTTTATAATTTCTCAAAACCCAAAACGAACCTATATATCACAACATAAGTATACTAAATATCTTCATAAAAATTATATATATGACAACACTAAAAGTATAATCACTCCAATCGGTACCTCTAAATCACTTGATATTGATAAATCTAGGAAACCGGTAAATCATACATCATTTTGAGGTATGATAAATAGTTTACTATACTTGATAGCTTGAAATCCAAACATAATGTTTTCAGTATGCTTCTGCGCAAGATATCAATATAATCCAAAGGAATCTCATTTAAAACTAGTAAAAAAATATTTCGCTCTTTAAAGGGAACCATGTATTTAAGACATTTCTATACTTCTAGAAATGATTTCATTTTAAAATGATTTTCAGATACTAATTTTTGTGGATATCGAATGTATATAAAAAGTACATCCCAAACATTTCACTTCGTAGGTGATTTATTAGTTTTATGGTCATTTAAGAAGCAACACTCAGTATAGAATTCCACTACTGAAGCTAAATATATAGCAGTTAGAACATTCAATGCTCAAGTGTTGTGGATGAAACACATAGTCATAGACTATGACATGAGTTCTATAAAAACAATGGTATTGTGTGATAACACTAGTTCCATTTCCCTATGTAAAAAACTTGCACATCACTCTCATAAAAACACATATATATTAGTCCTCACTTTCTTAGGTATTATATAATTAATAGAGATATCATTCTTCAATTTATCATATGAAAAAATCAAGTTGTTAATTTTTTAAAAAAATCGATACCATTTGATATGTTTAAATACATCAAACAAAAGTTAAGAAGGATAAAAATAAGGTATTCTTCCATATTAAATTTTTGTTGAATCATATATCCTTACATTATGGAAATTCATTTCATTGGGGGAGTATATTTTCTTGGTAACCCAATTATTTTTTTATTAATCAATTTTTTTTGTAACCAAAATTTTTTCTTAATGAAATTTTTTCCTAAACAAATAAAATATTTTTCTATATTTTTTTCAGAACTAAAAATTACAGAATACCCAATTTTCATTCCTTCATAAAATTATATAAAATATAAAATTAATAAAAAGGAATTTTTTCATTTACGGAACATTTTTGTAGCAATCTAGAAAGTATGTTTCCTTACATAAATTTTCTTAATTGAACATTTTTCTTGGTGGTATTTTTATCTTTTTTAAAGAAAATATTTTGGATTCACATTCCTTAAATCCATTATTATACTATAAAAACCTCAAATTATTGAAACCTACCTAATCCTTATTTGGATTTCATCACAACTATCTTATCAGATTATGATTATTTCAATAGTTGGATCAAATTAAGAATTCGAAATATCGCTTTAAAGCCTATATAAAGGCCCCCAATTTTTCGTACCACATCGTTTTTCATGTTTCTCATCCATGAAGCACTAACTCTCTTCAAAATAATTGTTCCAATTTTTATAGTTTTCTCAGACTACAGATGACTTTGGAAGCCTCTCTACCCAAACAATTATTCTGCTATGGAAATTACATAGTGGAAAATATATACTGAAAGGATAGTTTATTAGAGACTTTTCAACAAGAATAATTCACTGATTATACCAAATATCAATCTCAATGGATATAAGAGTCTTTGCATAGCCAAACTGAAATGTCAGGATCCGGTTTACCCATTGTTACTTATTAAGTTATATGATATAGTATGCATTTTTAATAAAGGTTGAAGAGAAAAATTTTCATTCCAGAGTTATAGAAAAAAGTATTACCTTTTCTTTCAACATGGAAACAAGTATCATTTGAGTACCATATAAAGGAGAAGTGATTTTCTACACACATAAATTATCGGATCTATCAGGATTTTTTGAGAAGGAAATGGAAATATAGTTCATTGGAAGAAATGGAGAGAAAACATTGAAGATCAAACATCTCTAAAACAATTTCATGATGCTGGAATAATGATTACATGGTTTTCTAAATTTGAGAAAAGGATACAATGACTCCTTAAAGAAAAGTCACATCTACGTTATGTATTTTTTAGTGAACATGAAGAAGATAAACATTATGAAGTACCTCTTACTGACGATTAACAATATCATGAATGGAACTCCAAAATCGTAAATCTTATGTATTCAAAAATTCTATCTAATATCATAGTGTTATGACTATAGTCGTTCAAAATTATCTATATCTCTAAGATAAGAACATTCAAGATTTTGCTACTAAGTGATGACACTTTAATGAGGATGAATGTTGGTTTCAATTGAAAATATAGAGAATTTCACAATATATTTGAAATTGAAATTGAAGATTTATTAAAGAAGGTGGAAGTAGCATATAATTATATGAAACCACAGAATAAAATAATTTATAATGAACTAGAAACCAAAGAGAAGACTGTTATTTTGGAAAGTAAGTCAGCACCCCCAAAACCATAAAATTAAAAAACATTCCCCATTGAAGTTGTAGAAAAATTAAGGGAAAATTATAAGGATATGAAAAAAGGATATCCTAGTGTTGGAAAATATATTGACGAGGAAAAGGAACTAAATATTAAAACATCTAAAGAGTAAGAGAATTAAGAAAAAGAGATTAAAAATAATAATAAAATGTCTGAAGCTGATATTTTTTAATCACTTATCAAGGATACTGTGAAATCATTTTAACAGATTCAGGTTTGGGAATAATTTCTCATAGAACAAGTACTAGTAGAGACTCCAAGAATGAAAGTCAAAATTACAGAACCTGAAGTGGAGGGAAATATATTTCAAGAAGTGGATGTAGAATATGATAAATGGGAAGAAATTTATGAGGGTAATGATGTGATAAAAAATGTTGAAGAATATCATAAGAGGGACATTCCTTCTGAAAATCATTCAATTTGAACTTCACATGGTAAAGAAAGAAAAATTATTTCTCCTAGAAAATATGATGAGGGTCAGAAAGAGGTTAATGAATCTTCTGATGATGAAAGAAGAAATCATGACTTCATTCAACCTGATGATCTTAAGGTAGGTGCGGAGAAGGAAAAGGCTGATGAAGATAAAATTGTTTAAGTCTTTGATAGTGAGAATTTATCTCCCAAGGTTTTGGTGACAATTTTCAAATTAGAAAAAGGAAAATGTGTGATTGTTGAGACCCCTAATAATGCTAAGGCAGTGAAGAAGGATTCCTGTGGATCATCCAAGAGTAATGTTGTAGATCTAGAAAAGTAATCTTCACTAGTAAGGGAATTGGACTCCTAATCATCTTCCATGGGTAAGGATTCTGTGGTAAAATCTATGAATATATTAGTAAACATTATTCCACTAATTCTTTTCATTGAGTTTGAGAGAGTGAAATGGATCTCAGAATAGAGTTTAAGTTAATGTTAAATCATCATGAATAGATACTAAAGTCTCAGGCAGAATTTCTTAAATCTCAAGAAGGGAAAATAAATTCTCTGGTAAAGAAATATAATGATCAGGAACAGATTCTAAAAAGGATTGATGAAGATCATATGAAGTATAAAAAGTTGGGGACTATTATGAATTAGATCAATCCGAAAGAAAAGAGGGATGAATAAATTTTCCTTTCAATTATTATCTTTTTTTATTAACCTATATCAATTATTCCAATAGTAAGGAACAATTTTTTTCCTTTATTTGTTTTGTTTTGAATAGTTATAATATTTTAGTTACCATATTTTTTTGTTTCCTTATATTTCTTTTTGAAAATAACAAAGGGGGAGAAAATAATGATAAAAATAATACTATGTACAAAGAAGGGAATGCCCTAAGTAAGGGCGAGTTTAACTAAAGGGGAGAATAATTAAAGATGAATTCAATAAGCAAGAAAAAGTAAAATATCACTAAGGATTTCAAGAATATGATCTTTAGGGGTTTCAAAAACTATGGTGGGTTTAGTCATATTCCCCACTATTCATGTGTAAAGGGAGATACATTTATAATTTTAATGTTCATAAAGAAACATCTTGTTCAAAATATTCTTTTTCGAAAAGAAGTTTGTGATTTCCAAAATTGTGGAGAATGATGATTCAATAAGGTTTCCTTATGATTTCTACAATAATTAATGTTTTGAAAATCACAAACTATTAATCTAAAGGAAAACAACATTTCCTTAAAAACTATTCTATTAAGGAAATATTCCCTTCTATAATATAATGTTAATCCTTTTATCTTCCTATGTGTAATTTTATAATTTCTCATAATCAAACTCAATTTATTTTTTACTCTGAATATTTGGATTCAAATCTAAAACCTCAAAATCATATAGTTCCCTGGATATATAGTGTTCTATTTTAAGACTCCAAATTTTCTGAAAAGCAGACTATGAATTCCTTAAAATTAAGATTCTGAATCCTCTAAAATTTAGATTCTAAATTCTCTAAAATTTAGATGCCCAATTCATGGAAATTATGATTCCAAATTCTTGGAAAATAAGCTTTAAAATTCTTTAATATTCAGATTAAAAATTCTTTGAAATTCAGATTTTGAATTCTCTAAAACGTAGACTCTGAAATCTCTAAATTTCATATTCTGAATTGCTCAAAATTCCCACTCCAAATTTTGTAGATTTCAGACACCGAATTCCTCTAAATCCAGACATCAAATTCTTCATAATTCAGACTCTGAATGCATTGGAATTCAGACTCCATAATCTATTGAATTCATATTCGAATATCTTGGAAAAATAGAATTTTAACATCCTCGTTTTATAGAATCTGATTGTTTATATGATTTGATTTGGAATTATATTTCAATATAGAATCCAGATATTCAGAATTAGTTAACATTATTCATTATTACTTTTAAATTCTTCTGTATGTGTTAAACAATTTCAAGAAATTTTTTTCTATATAACCATTAGATTAGTGACACGTATACAAAGACCTCCAAAATTCAAGGAAAATGTAACTGTTGGACGAGGGATCTAACCGTTAAAGTTCATCTTATAAATAAGCACACATTGGAATGATCTCATTACCGTTCCATCAATTTATAGATTACATGCTGTGAAGTGATTTTTAGATAGGGATACTATCATTCATTATGTGTTATGAACATTTTGTTCATCCTTCTTAGTGTGACTCTGATTGTTGTTGGGTAAAATCGAGGGATTTCAGGGATAGGATGATAGATTTTCCAATTATCATAAAAATCAATGGCTTGTAGGGATAGAAAGATAGATTATGATATTCCTATCGAGGGCTTACCCTTGTGTGTGTAAGATATAATCTTTTTAATGTATACTTCAACGAACCCTTATCCAAGTGGTTTTCCAGAAAAAAAGTGGAATAAAAATCAAATTCATGCCTAGATCAGAATTTTGAGGGTACCATTTTGTTCCAAGCAGCATGTTTACCCTAGAAATGACCTAATATTTTTCCCAACATGTCAACTAAGAAAATTAAAATTTGGGGCATAACCGTTAATAAAAAATTAAAAATATATTGTTATTTTAATATCATAATAAATAATAAAAATTAACTCCAATTGAAAATATAAGACCATTATTGAGTTCATAAGGGGGTGTTTACCTTATGTGGGGCCTAACCTCGACCGATTCATGCCGAGGGTGAAATTTAGCTTTTTGATGTTAATTTCATTATGATATGTATTTTTTTAATTTTTATGTTACCTATTGATTCAAAGATGATTTATTTTTTAAAAAAAAGACATGTTAATGGAATTCAGGGTTAATGGAATAACATTGGAATTCTCCTGAGTTGTAGAGATGGAAGCTCTCTCGATGAAGAATGTAAGCAGATTGGGGATCAGCGATGACCATTTTTCATCAATTACCAATCCAATGATCAATGTAGGGTTTCAATATCTTTATTATTTCCTTTCCCCTACTTATATTCAAAGGAAGAACACGGACCTACCTTTGAACAAGTTGTTCCATAGTTTGATCATTATTTTGTGATGGTTTTCATTGTGGGGATTAAAGGGATGATTGGGATTTCAAAATATTGGATAGTTTTCTCTTTGTTAAAACATATAACATTAACAGATCAAGGAAAACATGAATAAGGCTAGGATATGTCTACATTTGGTGTTCATGTGTCTGCCTCTTTTCCCCAGCATTCCTCATTCCTTGATCTTCATAGTTATTGATCCGGGATGGGATCCAAACCCGCTGAGGTGTAAGGTGGTGGTACTAAAAGGTGGTGTCTCTAGCAATCTACGGTGGAGCACGGCTGGGTGAGGTCGTTGTCTGGGTGACCAGTGGCAGAGGAGGCACCGACCCAATAGGTAGGCCGCTGGTGGGGCGGCTTGCTATAGTGGCGATAGAGAGAGATCTAGTGAGACTATTTCGGAGGAGGACCCATAAAGGCAGACGCTGCGGGGTGGTTCCCAGGATGTGGCCAGTGGCCACATTAGTGATTGTGACTTAGAGGGAGGTCGTGTTGGTGACAATGATGTGGTGACCCGATGTGTGGACCCTGTGGTAGCCATGAACACGTGGTATGAGACATGGTGGGTTTTGGGGCACACGTCTTCAATAAAACATGGAGGCTGAATTGAACATGTAGCGCATGAGGCGGGGTCGTATGTGAGAGAAGGGTTGGCTGGCTCATGCGGGAGGGGGCAGGGAAAACTAGGCTACTTCGGCGGCACAATAGGTTGAACTACACGATCCAGATAGATGAAATATGTGGCCTGGTTGGCCAATATGATGGGATGATTTAAGCCATCTGAAATTGAACTAGGCCGGGTCAAGTCAGTCGAACCGGTCCCGATTTGACCCAGACCAGACCGGACTAGGCCCCTTTACTATTTTGTCCATATTATTCAAATTTTGTGTTTATTTCATGATCTGTTTGTGGGTTTAGGACCCTTGCAATGAGACGAACCATTTGATATACTCTCTGTGGGTTTATTGTAATTCTTCAGATGGAATAATGGACTAGGATGTGGGTATTTTTTACCTCTCTACTTAGAAATATATGCGACTTCCAAAGTCATGGGTGCATGTCTAATACCACTGTTTAGTTTTTTAAATAGATTCCGTACTCCATTTTTTGAATAAGGATTGATCCTTCCATATGTTTTGTTCGAGAAAATTCTATACTCCATTGTCTTACCAGAGTGTTTTCTATCAAGACACTAAGTGGAACTCCTCTACCATGTTAGGGAGAGGGTCCTCTAGCATGGGGACATTGCTCCCCTGCTATGTCACGGTGTGAGTTTCTCATAGTGAACAAGATGGAAGATTCGGTACTCCCCTGTGGTGCCAGGGTGCGGGTCCATTAGTCACTGAGTGGTACTCCCCTATAGAGTTAGGGAACATGTCCTTGATATTAGAAGTATTACTCCTCTATCGTATTAGGGTGCATGTCCCTCATGAGTAGTACTCCCCTATTGTAATCAGAGAATTATTCATCACTTACGGAGTAGGACTAAACCATCATCGAGTTGTAGTAGGGAGCAGGTATTCCATTGGGGTCAGAGCACCCCCAGTTGTAGGACACAGTTATGAGGAGCAGGCCCATCCACATGATTCAAATGATACCTACATAGTAGCTAGTGCCCCCTCGATGGACTGAGGTGTGCGAAACTCCTTGCAGGAGTAATAATGGTTTTGTGGGTAATTTAGGAGGTGTAATCCCCATACTGTGGGGTAGTGGCATGGTGTGGGTCCCTTATTTCCCTCTTATTAGAGAGGATTCACATGGCTCATAGTCTGGAGCATTCCTCCCACAATTGGGGCAGTGTTGAGGGGATGACCTTTTCAAATGGGTTTATTAGGTTGCACTTAGAAAAATATTATGATGATTGGACCCATGGTGTTGGGCACTGAAGTCAAACCTAGTTATATTTTCTAGATAGAGTGGATCTCTTAGATAGGTTCCATTTTAGATGTTTGAGATTGTGGAGTGTGTCCTCATATATTTTTTGTTTTGAGTTGAGCCTACGATGAGAATAATATTCCTAGTTATACAATTTTAACCTTGTGATTCTATGATTTTGATATGAGTACATATAAGTGGTCAATATAAATGTGTTGTAGTCATATATCTGTGTTGAGATGACTGTATCATTTTTGTGACATTTCTTCATTGATATTTTACTTTCTATTTCACGGTTTCCTATTGAGTATTGTTTTACTACCCATGCACGAGCTTTTCCCACACGTTTCGTGTCTTGTGCAGAAAAGCAACGATTTGACAAATTCCATGGTGGACTAGGGCTAGGTGATTCTTAGATATAGGATTAATATAAAATGTTTCATTCCACGACTTTAGAATATTGTTTCTATACATACCATTCAGGTAGGGTTTTCTGCAGATGCGTTTCAGGTGCCTGTACTCTTCTTTTTTGTTGGGCTTGTATTTTGGACCTATTTACCATCAGTTTCCTACTATAGTTCTCTGTTGTTGGTATCATAGTAGTATGGATGATTGTTTACTTAGGTATTTTACAATTCATCATTTTTGGGCTTGAATATGTGTGTTTGTGAACAAATAATTTGGCTAATGCATAACATTTTTGGGATATTCCAACTCAGTGCTTGTCTCCATCCCCTGTCTTAACAAAATATTCCTTAATACAGTCATGATATTGGTCACTCTGGGATAGTTCATGATATATTGGTATCATAGGTGTTCAGTTATACATATATAACCACGACTCTATGAGATTGGTTTAGGGTAATGGTGTCAAGTGTTATAAGTTCATCTATCAGGCCTGGGAATCCACTTTTGGGGCAGAAACCAATGTATCCATACTCCAGGACTCTGGACACCTACTTTTTGACTAGATATATGAAAATACTATTTATAGGGAAATAAATTGTTCATGCATCATATAGACATATGAGTTTTTCCTCATGTCCTTCTTGATTCATCTCACCGGGTATACTCTATTGACTACGGTATATCCTGTTTTTCTTCATGATGTCTCCTTGCAAACAACCATCAAGGATTCCAATGCATGGTCACAAGGAAGATCCACATGGTGATGAGTTATTAGTGAAAAATTTGTACCAGATATATCACCTCAAGGTGTTTTACCCACTATACCACCACCTATAGAGTATAACATGTTACCAATAGTACCAATGAATGAGATGTGAATGATGAGTATACTTTACAAGTTTCAGTGATAGACACCCCTTAGGTTCCATGGCGAGCACAACTCTTTTTTGGCTAAGGACTGAAATTAGGTTTTGAATGTTTTTTCCATATAGTTCGGACACCAACTAATAAAATGGTGGTCCTGGCGGTGAGCCTTCTCTAGGCTCGATAGAGAATTGTGAGTTTTGGTTACCCAATCAAAAGGTGAGGTGACCCTTCCATGGACCGAGTTTGAGAACCCTTTTGGATAGGATTTATCACCTTATATGCTAAGGTATTTTCATGCATGGAATCATTAATATATATATAAGAAATTCATGTTGGTATATGAGTATTATCGAGGAAAACTGACCATTCTAGGTACTCGATGGATATGGTAGTCAACCAGTGCTTCGGGGATCATGCCTTTGAGAAAGATATGCTTCATGATGTCTGTGCTAGATTTATCGCTCTATGAATTCCTAAATATTATAGGGTGTGATAGAAAAACCGTTATAGTTGAGAATTCATTTGTTGAGTAGTTTAATAAAAAAATTCAGCATTGGTCAAGCAGGTGTATATAGATCTATAGAGAAGTATACTTGGTTGGGGAGCTTAGAGAGAACTATGAGGTGGTAGAAATTTCAACATGTTACCACCACCCACCATAGGTGGTCCATACCAGACTCAGAGAGCTGGATGATAGGGGTGGGGATAACTGTATGTTGTCGAGGTATATGTCCTAAATATTTAAGAATGATTCAATATAAGGTATTTTTTGTTCAGTCTTAGAAAAGGTATTTATATAAATAGGTACTTTTCATTCTATTCACTCCACCAATCTTGATTGATTCCCTGAGATTCTGGTTGAAATGTTGACATTACCCTCATTCTTGGAGACTTCTGCTGGAGGAGACCCAATGATCATGCACTAGTGCAGAGAGTGTGACCTGACTCTTAGTGGTGACAATTTGAGATGAGATCTCTAGTTAGTGTCATGCATGACTTACTGTTTCATTCTTGGTATGGACTAGTTATCCTTAGTTCATTGTCAAATTGACTGTTTTAGGTGGGGAGAGCAGTGTGTCTACAGTGGTAAAACAAGGTTTTCATTGTTAGTGAAAAGGAAACATAGGATGCTTGAGATAGACTCAGAAAAAGGAGCATGCAACAGATTTCTCATTAATTATCTAGACTAACAGTTGATGTGGTATATTCTATGAGTCATCAACTTACTACTGTAGAGGTGGAGTTTTAGTGGATCCAGTAAAGGATAAGACAGAGGTATTCACTAGGGTTCCTCAAGGAATATGATTTTTCAATTTTACATACTTATGGGAAGGGGAACGTTGTAACAAATACTCTCAATATGAGATATTTTTCGTAGTTACTGAACAATCCAATAGAGTAGTTGGCCTTATTACAATTACCCTGTTGTGGATAGAGTTGAAAAAACCCACCTCTAGTCAATGGTTGACACCCCTCCACCATTACAACAATTGAAGGAGGCACAACTCGAGGATACTGACAATGAGACCTTACGTTCATTGATTTCGATAGAGATCACCCATTATGGACATTCAAAATGTAGGGACCACACTATACTTTTAGAGAACGCACAATTGTACCATTGATGTTGAGGGAGGAGTTTATGAGGATGTTTAATATATTCCACTTCGGCAGTATACCTCTCTCTTATAATCCATGAGAGCTCTTTGTTTAGGAAGGATGGATGCCTTTTTTGGGATAAGAGCCTGGGGTCTATAATTTTTTATTACATCTTGTGATGTGAAGTGGGCCTAGGATGGTTGAGCCTAGAAGGACGTTAAGATATGTGGGGTATGGGGGCCTGATTTTTGGGGAATTATTAGATGATTAGAGTGGGTATGGGCATCGAGATATGTATATGGGTTTCTAGGATGACCCAGGGGATGACAAAATTGGTTGAAGATGGTATTACCTATTGATATTAATGTTAGGTTGTGGTTTGAATAAGATTATAGTTTATTAACATGCAGTTTCTAGCAACTTTTGTTTGGAAAGAATTTTTCACTTAGTTATTGTGGTTCTATGAAGGAAGTTGGAAAGGATCTTAGTGGAATTTGTTATGTGTTTACCACATATGTGTATGAGACATGATAATATATGGGTGATCATCGATTAAATCACTATGTCGTCCCAATTTGAGGCTTGGCAGGAGTATATTTCAATAGAGGGATTGGTGACACCACAATGTATGAGAGACAATTCAACTCCATGGAATTAAATTAATGATGGGTTTAGATCATGACACTCAAATTTCATTCTTGTAATGGTGATAGAGGATCAAAATGAGAGGTTACTTCATGGATAATAGATTTGTTTCTTGTGTTTTTTATGAAAACATGAAAATATTCAAAAGAGAACATGAGAGTAGAGGCCTCAATTTCTTGATCATGACCCTTATCTATTTAGGTAACCATTAAATTGGAATATGTGTATGTATGGAATAAAGGATCATAGAATTTAATGACTCTGATTTTCTCTAATTTTATTTTTATAAATTAATTAGAAAAATTCCTTGACCTGGTGTAGAGATGGCCTATGATTATGAGGCCCGGTCTTCCAAGAACAATGGTTTGAAAAATGGAAAAATTTTAATAGTGATCATGAGTGTTTTTTAGGAATATTTGAAATAACATCCAAACATTTTCCTAGTTCAGAATTCTGAGGGCACCTTTGCATTCAATGCAACTATTTTACTATAGGAATGACCTAACATTTGTCGGCACAAGTTAATTTTGAAAATTAGTTTTTGGGATGTAACTGTAAAGGAAATTATTTAATAAAATTATATTATTTTCAAATAATAATAAATAACAAATGGTAACTTTGATAAAAAATATGATACAATTTTTGAGTTCAGAAGGGGGTGTTTACCTTAGGCTGGGTCTAGCAAAGACAGGAGCTGGTCGAGGGTGAAAGTTAGCTTTTGGATGGGAACATTATTAAAATATTTAATAAAAATATTTTATTTTGAAATTACCTATTGACACAGTGATGGTCTATTATTTTAATAATCCATGTCAAAGGAATTTTATGGTTATCACCAAACCCTTTTAATTTCCTTGAGGTATAGTGAAGGGAAATCTCTCGATGAAAAATGCAAGCAGATCTAGGATAAACGATGACTATTTTTCATCAATGACAGATCCAAAACACAAGGTAGGACTTCGTTCTATTAAAAATTTCCTTTCCACATTTAGTTTTAATTGATGATTTTTAACCAATCCCCGAACATATTGAACCACAGTTCAGTCATTCTTATAGGATGGGTTTTGTTTTCGGGATTAAAGGGATGTTTGACCTCTAAAAATATGTGATGGGATTCAGTTTTTTAAACATTATAACATGAATAGATCAAGGTCGACTAGAACATGAAAGAGATCCATACAATTTGGGAATTCATATCTTTATCTTATTTCCCCAAAATTCATCATTCTTCATTACTCGAGATTAACAACCTGGTACGAGATCAAAACCCACTGCAGTGTATGGTGGAAACAACACAACGAGGTGCCTCCGACCATCTCAAGTGGAGCATGGAAGGAAAAGGCCGCTAGTAGTGTAACATGTGGAATAAGTATTCCAAAATTCTATATAGGCCATACCATGAAATAAATGTTGGTCTTCAGCCACCGGGGTAGCCGGAGATAGTGGGGATAGAATATGGTTCAGTGGTACCGTAATGGATGAGGGTCTATGATGGAAGAGGCCACTTCAGAGATCGGTACTCAACAAAGGCCTCTCCCACGATAGACAACTTTGTGGACCTCGGGGAAGCATTATCCATGAGGAAAAAGAGATGGTGGAGCTTGCAATATGTGGAACAAAGAGGACCCATTTAACGAGAAGCACATGTGGTTGGGCCTCATGTGGGGGATGGGTCAGCCTACTCTTGTGGGTTTGGCTTGGAAAACGGGGCTACACCAGCAACCAAACATGCTGAAATATGAATTCAAGAAGCCCAATTGGCCAATTTGGGATGGCCAGACTGAATCGGGTCAGGTTGACTGAACTGGGTCAGGTGAGGTTTTTCAGGCTAGGCTAGGTCAGACCCAACCCCGTTACCATTTTTCCCATATCATTAAAGCTGTGTGTTTTATTGATAAGTCATTTGTGTTTTTGGGACCCTTATGATGAGAACGTAAATTTTATATAATCTGAGTGAGTTTTTATGGAAGATGTAATGAGACATAATGGACTAAGATAGATGTATTTTTCACCTCTATGGTCAGGTAGAGATGGGACTCCCCACATTCTAGATGGGGGTGTGATACCTTTCTATAGTTGCCTCAATGGATTTAGCACCCCCCATGTTGCACCAGGGAATGGGTCCTCCATATGTGTTGTTCAATAATAGTCGGTACTCCTATTTCATACCAGGGTGTGGGTCCTCTGGACACATAGTGGTATTCCTCTATCGTTCCAGGGAGAATTTCATCAAGCATGGAGTTGATCCCACCTGTTGGACTACAACATGATTTTTCCATACATTTTTATTCTGGTAGAGTCGATACGCCCATGTCTATCCAGGGAGTGGTCCTTTACCCACTAAGTGGTACTCCCCTACCATGCTAGGATCATGTCCTATAGCATGGGGTTTTTACTATCCATCCATGTTAGGGTGAAGGTATCCCAGAGGGAATTAGATGGTAGAGTTAGTATTACCCTATTATACAAGGGTGAGTGTCCTCTAGTCCCTGAGTGGTACTCCCCAACCGAGTTAGGGTGTGAGTCCTTGATATTTGAATTATTACATCCCTATTATAGTAGGGTGATGGTCCACCATGATTTGTACTCCCCTATTGGAATCTGGGCATGAGTCCTCACTTACGGATTTGTAATCCTCCATCTCCAAGTAGTAGAGAGAGTGGGTCCTCCACTAGAGTTGGAGCTCCCTCGGCGGTATGAAACATTGAAGTGGAGCAGGAACATCCACATGATGTAAAAGATACCGAGAGTGGAGTGAGTTATCCCATGATAGAATGATGTGTAGGACACTTTTTATAAGATCGATAGAGGTTTCACATGTTATTTAGGAGTAGTATTCCCTTGACTGTGGGGTATTGGTGAGGCTTGGGACCCTCCACTATCTACTATTAGAGGGTATGCGAGCGGTGCATAGTTTGGAGTTGTGCTCCATCAACTGTGTGTAGTGGTGAGGTGAGGTCCTATTCAATATTATTTCTTATATTACATTGTGTTTAAGGAGAATATGACTATACCCTGGGTGCTTGGCACTAGAGTTGGACCGAGTAAGATGTCCCTGGTAGAGTGCATCTTTTAGACAGGTTCTATATGAGATGGCTGATCTTGTGGACTGTTCCCTCCTAGAACTTGTGTTTTGATTTGATCCTAGGATGAAAATACTATTCTTATATATGGAATTTTGTCCTTTTGATTATAAGGGATTGGGATGAGTATATATGGGAGTTCATGATATATGTGTGGTAGATAAATATTTTTGTTGAGTTGACTATGTCTTCCAAGTGATGTTTCCTCTACAGAATTTTACTATGTGTTTTGGGGTGTCCTAATGAGTATAATATTACTCACCAATACATGGTCTATGACAACACATGTTGTGTATGTTGTAGATGAGAAACAATATGATGGAGTACATGGTGTACTAAGACTAGGTGGTGCTTAGAGAGAGGCCTGATAGATGAGGCATGCTTCAACGACTTCAGACGATTGTTTCTGTACCAACCATTCAGGTAGTGTGTTCCACATTTGAGTTTTAGGAGATTGTATTGTAGAATTTTTCACCTTTAATTTCCTATTTTCACACTCTATTTATGGTATCATAGATGTATGTATGATTTTTAACTTGGTGTTTTTATTTTTTATCATTTTTGGGCTTGGAGATGTGTCCGGGGGTATAGTTACGTGCACTAATGCCTCCCATTTGTGGGATCTTCCTACCCCGTTCAAGTCTCCAAACACTGGAATATCAAAGGCTGTTATGAGGTAGCCATGGAAAAATCCCCTCTGGGACGAGTAGTGACAATTTTTTTGGATGTCCACTTCTTCATCTTCAGCCTCTAAATCATTTAATTCTTCTACAAAAAACCTTATATTTGTGCTTCCCTTTTAACAAATATTTTAAAAAATTATTTCATATCATTCTAATTAAAAAAATTATCTTTTAAATATTATTGTGATTATAATGTTTTAAAATTTATCAAATATTAAATATCTGGATAATCTAAAACTAACACATTGGAATCCAATACATGTATAATGTTTCTCCTCAGTTTATTAACAATAGTTGAATATTCCAAATTCTATCTAAAAACACGGATATTTCAGATCATATAATTAAATAAGATTATGTATTCACCATATATATTAAAATATTAAAATATTATCCACCATATTTACAGATTAACATCCTTTACTTTCTTATTCACTTCATAACTTCAGAACACATCATGCATTTCTATTGCCATTGGAAACCAAAAAATATTATTATAAACACTCTGTATGAGATAAAACGACACAGAATTATGAGATTTTAAATCAAATCCCAAATTTTTATTGGCAATACTTGTTATAGATACATCATATATAAGAGTAAATTAAATGGTTTTAGGGTCTATAACTTCATTCCAAATAGATAACAGATTCAGAATATCATATTCATGCAACAAAGATTTTTTTCTTTCATAAAATATTGGAACACCCATATTGGTCATTTATTAAAAAATATACATTCTCAAAGTTGAATGATTAATAAGTTAGCTTATCTTTGATAACAATTTATGTCCCCTATATCATATAGTATAACTAACTGTTTGGGGGTGGTTAATCATTGACCCTTCATCATTTTATAGGAGTCGTTTCATTGCACGGTATGGAAACTGTTCCTTAACCACATATTATTTAAACAATTAATACCCATTAAAATAGTAATCTAATACTCACTTATTATATATGACACATATAGATATAGATCACCACATGATTTTTACATGGTCTAGAACAAATATATACACATTTCCATGTTTGTAATCCACAGAAACATGGATTCTTTTACTAAATTATTTCATGAATACAAAGGGTAATGATGTAACAATTTCTAAACCCCAGAATTTTTTTATATATATTACAATGGTTATACCCCCATCAATTATCTCTTCTTCCATTTGTTGGTTATACCACCCAACTATCCATTTAATATAAACTTTCTTCATAGTAATTTATATACCCCTACAAAAAACCTTTTTAATAACTGGTTCTATACCCAAGATATATACTGTATCCTTTCAACCTTGTAATATATTGTTTAAATATATATATTAATTCATAAGAAAGTGGGATGAAATTGACCTTTTTAAAATTTTAACCATCTTTAAAAACTATTAGAATAGTACATTTCTGTTGAAACTTATTCATGATCATTTGATGGAATGAATGAGATTTTTCTGATATTTTTGAAATTATTCTTTGAAAACATCCAAAGGAATGTTCATCTAATGACTTTATTCTGTATTCCATCTATATAATTGGCCTCCACAGATTTGGTTTCCATTAAATTCCCATTTTCATTATTTATTCCTTTATTGAATGATATTTTCATTGAACCTCAATTAGATGACTACATCTAATGCTCCTCTTTTGGATTAAGAATATTCAGCTTAATGTTCTTTAGGCTTTAGGAGATGAATCATGATTCAATGAAACACTTATTTGGGTAAAGAAGAACTAAATTGGATACTCTAAATGATTATTATTCAATGAATGAAAAATGTTCTAAGTCACCTCCTTCAATCTTCTAATAACTATATTGGAAAGTCTTGAAAAATGTATTCCATCAATTTTTCTCACCCTCAAAATTATTATCCATTTTTATTTTAAAAAATAAAAAACTATTGCACCTGTTTATAAAGTTGTATTTGAAGGGAACAACATGTGGACTAAAATATTTTTTTTCTTTTGATGCGAATTTCAGTGGATTCTTTTTCAGCTTTTCATAAACAATCTCATGAATTCTGGAGTATTCTTGAAATCATCCATTTTCATTGAGATTCGTTAAACTCCTTAATAATGAACTTTCATATACATTTTTCACCTAGATAATAATTAATTGAAGGATAAACTTAGTATCATCATTTCAATATCATTAAAAATAATTTTTTGGATCCTTATAAATCTTTCAACTATTGAAATATCCTCAGTTTCATCCTAAAAATTTCCATAGATACTTTCATCATTTTATGGAACATTATTCAGTTTTCCTTTGATTTGAATTGCCTTTCGAATATTTTTATCATATAATGTTCCAATGCACTACACATTAATCTTATGATAGATATGTTTATCACCAATTATTTTTTATAATAATATGAAATGGATTTTTTTAACAATCCTTCATACCGTATTCCTAGAATCATACTTATGTGGACATAAACCTTCTGTTTCAAATTTTCTTCCATCAAATAATACATAAATATATATAAAATGTTTTTTCCCATCACTCTCTTCAGTTCCTTGAAAAATTTCTATCTAATTAAATCAAAAAACTCTCTCAATTTGATCTTTAGTGTGTTAGTATTTTAGAACAATAAACATTGAAACTATGTAGAAAATTTCACTCGATTATATTCATGGGATAATTTATTTTTATATAATTTAAATTATTTTTTTCTGGTATGCTAGATAAAACTCATAGTTTGATACATTTACTTACACTAGTCAATATGTCGATCTTTTTTGGTTATATGTGTTCATTACATCTACATGGTGTGACCTTTATGTAGTTCCTTTCTTGAAATACATGTAACTCGATATAATCATACATTGGCACTAAAAAATCCAACCAACCCTTACACATGTTTTGAAAAAACACTTTATCTTCTGATATTGTGTAATTTCAATCTAGTGGATTTGTCCAAATTCAACCGTGGTCTATCTGGTATTATTTAAAAATTCATATAACATAAAACTAGAAAATTATCAAAAAGATAAATTTATAACTATTAATAAAAATTCATAGAATCTCATATCTCTATATTTTCAACTTCTATCAACTCATCATATGGTAACATCAATAATGTTTTATGCAATATAATTGTACAATTGCTACCTTATCGATTAGCATGTCTTTCCATGATTTCATCTATGTAGTGGTAGGTGTTTGGTACCCTTGATCTGTTACACTCAATCTAAAAACAACAATCTGTAACCATTTGTCTAGTAACCTCAATATCCAATTCTGGTTTTATGATTGGATCAGGAAAATATCTAGAGTGTTTAGGAACATTGAATAACTTATTAGATTAATTTTAATTAGTAATGAACATTTCCTACTATAGATATGTAAAAATTTTCACATACCATATGGAAATTTCCTAACAACACATATATCAATATTTTACAACATTATTATATAATGTATTCTATAAAATGATATTTTCATGTTGATAAAAATTAGAAACACACAAACTTGTGTACAACAAGTATGAAATTTAGGATACACCGTTCCCTCTGTGTAGTGATATTTCACAATGGGACATAATTCCTCACAATTTATATGGTGAGTTACCTAGAGTGAGGGAATTCCATGATAGAGGAAGTCCAAAAAAAGGATAGAGAATGTTTGTAACTAGATGATATAATTATGACTGAACTATAAGAGTTTCTACTTGAGTAACCATGATATGATATGTGTATACCAAGGATGTTTAATAATTAGTTTTCAGTCTACTAATGCACATATATAGTTGTTTTTTAAAGAAAACATTGATTGTGAACATGTGAGTAATATAATAAAATATTTTATGGGAACCATTGTATGTATGCAGACATTATATTTGTCCTTCTAATGAGGTGATGTCCCAAATAATAATAGTTGATCTTAAGAAAATCTGTATCGTTTTTGAGACAGTTTTGATGCGAGGGTAAAAATTAAGGTTATTCCACTCTTATTTTATTTAAAATTTCTTCCATATACCATATATGATCATCCCCTATAGTGAACCTACACTAATTTATTTCTATATTATCTACAAGTGTAAATTTTTTAAATCATGGATATAATTACACTTGTATACTATTATGTGATTCCAATTATTTTTTTCTACTATTTATGGTTATTATTTTAGGGATTTAGAGGGTGTTTATTCCCCACAACAAATTATTAGACTGATGATAGCGACCAAAAGCCTTTTTTATATGATGTAGTGAGCATTAGGTATCTTGTAACTATAGTTTAGTGGTAGTTTTGGTTGGTGAGGTAAGAACATTACAGTGATGTTTATAATACTATATCAATAAAATTAATCACCGCACCACTATATTAAGATGTTCAAACTAATTCACCTCAAATTGATATGGTAGTCAAATAAATTAAAAACATATATAAAAATAATAACACCGTACCATATCTCAATATATTATTTTCCACCTGATGAGTTAAACAAAACATTTCATCTTGAGATGTCAGAGACATAATTCAATATCTATGTTATAATAGATCCATAACAAAATATCCATATTACCTCAATCCAAGATATATAGTTGAGAAAATATAGTTGAATATCTAGTCAACCTTATCCTGATGTTGTGGGTGATGATAATGTAGTGTTTTCCTCATAACCCACCCTGATCCAATAGTAGTACGAGATAATGTGCGTAATAGTTTAAGTGGATCATTAGATATCATGAACCTTTTTATCATTAGAATTTTCTTACATACAAACGTGGATAGATGATAATTGATAAATATTTTAAGTATAGAAAGTATATTCCATGAATATTTGGTGGGAACTATACAAACTCATATATCATCATCTAACATAACTGTAGTAGGTGGGTGAGAAATGAGAGTAATCTCTAGAGTTCAACATTGACAATAGAATTGACGAGTCACTGGGCTATTGAATATATAAAATTAAAGAGTAAAGAAATAAATCACTTCACCCAAATCAATGATTTCATTTTTTTCATTTTATAAGCCATCCCTCATAATATTACAAATTTTCATCAAAACCTTATCATTGAATTTCCACATTTATATCCCAATGAAATATAATGATAAATATTAGTTAGTTATTAGACTTTTTTGTTCTTGGTTTCATTATAGTAATAATATAAATATATATATTAATAATAAAAGGCTCAACTAGTAATCCTATAAATTTATACTAAATGATTCAAATGATAAAAATAAATATTCCTCACATGTATCATTCATTAATATAGTTTTTCCAAAGGGCTTCATAAAATTAGTCAATATAGTCCTTTTTATCATTCTTCATTATCTTCCTATGAATCACAAGGTTACTATTAAATAGTAATAATCTCATTGGGGTAAATTTCATTATTAATTAAGTATTTTTATTATATTTAAATCCATATAATCATTAACTATGTATTATTTAACGCTTTATGTCTTAATAGGTAATTAATACCACACACAGAAAGAAAATTCCACTATTAGTATTGAGATAATTAAATATTCTAAGCCAATGAATTATGATTTAATATATGATAATTCAATTTAAATCCACTAATTTTATAAAAAAATTCCCCTACATCAATAAATAATTATACAATTAATTAAATTATATTCGCATAAATATTATACATTTTGATACCTTTATTTATTAGTATTATAACAATCATGAATCCATTATTACTGTGATTGTGTACATTTTTTTACATTGACATTGCTCTAAGAGTTTCAAATACCAAAGACCGATCAATTTAGTAACCTCGGAAAGAAAGATAAATAAACGACACCCTATTTTAATTGGGGATAAACAATAAAATATAGTAATGTAAAACAATCATCATCCTGGAACTCATTCAGAGAATTATTCCTTATATCATAGTGAATGGAAAAAAAATAGGGTGAGCTCCAAATCCTAGAAAGGGTAACATACAATGTCAGCTATAAGGAAACAATAATTTATAATCAATATTGATAAGAAAATATTGAAAAAAACATTCTCTTTAATGAAAAACTATAATATCATGACCAGATAAGGTATAATCAATATTGAATGTAAAATAACTAAACACACATTTCATTTAATCAATAACTTGATAATGAAATCTATCTAGGAATAATATCAATAAAATAATTATATATACAATAATAACTTTTATATAATTGAAGGAAAATGATTAAATTTTAATTTTATGATCTTAGAAAGTATGAAATATACAATGTTAGGAAAATTTAGAAGACAGTTTAAAACTATTTGTAAAAACACATTCAATTTATACAACTAATTTTAATCCTGAGAAATACCAATGCATCAAGGGGCTATATAAATTTGGGAACCAAAAATCACTACATGTCCAAAGAATTCCTCATATATTGAATGATTTATTTAATTGATGAAAAATATCCCTTATCAATGAATAATTGTATTGAGTGAGGTATATTAATTTTTCAATTCGTCTTTAGTTAATAAAATAAATTTCAATTTAAACACCATATGATAAAATAGTTTACGATTTAGGAAAAAGTTATATTCATTATTAAATGAATATTGATATTAAGGAGAAACAATTAATGAATAAATATCTCAAAACATGATTATTTGAAGATAAATTAAATAATCCCTTGATTAATCATGAAATTAGAGGTTACCCTCAGTTTATTGAGAATATGGGTTTTTTAAAACAAATTATATTCACTGAAATAATAAAGGGAAGAGAAGTGAAATAATAAAATGAGAAGTAATGAAAATATATTTTTATTATAATACAATAGAAAACATATATAATGAAATACTTTTAAATTATGGTAATGATAGTGGGGAGTCCAATATTGTCATATGAAATGGAAAAAATTCCTTTTGAAATTTTATAATTAATCTGAAAAAGAACCCTTTTGGAAGAAAAGATAAAGTTTCCTTTATAAAAAACATTAAATTTATTCTATAAATTAAAAAGTACAAAATAATTAATTTTAGTAATTAGAATTACTTTTTTAGAAATTTTTATTAAAATATATGTGGAATATAAATATATTAAAATAAACGAAAAATAAAATTAGTTTTTATTTTAAATAATTATTTTTATTGGTTCATGTAGTAAAGAGATGAAAATTCAAAAGAAATAAGAAATATAGTTTATTATATAGTGTGTAATAAAATTATTTGATATTATGAACAATAAAATATAACATTCCGTCAATGTGTGTAAAAAAATCCATATATAATGTGAGACAATAAAATAGATTCTTACCTCTTTGGTAATGTTCAAATTATAAACCCTTGAAAGTATAATAATTTATAGAAACAATGAATATGGTTAAAAAATAAATATATATTCTTATTAAATATTTTTAATCATTAATATATATACCACATAAAATATAATTGGTTCATATTAACAAAAATTTCTCTATTGATTGGAAATTTAGAGTAAATATATATAATTTTAGAAAATAAAGAATAAAAAAACATTGAAAGAGAATGAGAATTATGTATAAGTTCAAATATAATTTATAAGAATAATACATTGTGTAATATATTCAATTGGTAGTATATAAACCATTGAAAATAAATTAGGTTCATATTAGAACATGCATGTCAAAGAATGTTGTTTTGCGATGAAAACCATTACCCAATGATTCCCTTTCATTGAAAATTCTTTACCCTCATGAATAATGGTTTTAAAAATGTTATTAATTTATACCGAAACCTAATTATATAATATAATATCATATAGTTTACCTTTATAAAATCATATCATCTATTAGTAGCCAATATTTTATTATTACTATAGTTTTAGATGTTCATTCCCTTATTTTCACATGTGTGACTTTTCATAAAATTTATTGTTCTTGTCTGTGTGATAATATTCCATAATATTAAAAATTATATTAATTCTATAAATATCATATTTGTTTACTACATAAAAATTTAGAATAATTATTTACTGATGGACATGGAAAACTAATTGCATCTTTTCATGGGGACGATAGGCCATAAGAATGCTTGAGTGGTGATATAAATCCATTAATGGATGACATGTTAAGTAAGTGTAAAATCTATTAATTTTATTGAAATTATCTCATGGCATATGTATCATATATATTAATTATTCCTATAATTTTTACAATCTATTTGGGAAGGTGATGGAAAACAAATTACATCAGTTCACAAGGCGTTTGTCCACCGTACACACAAGCGATGGATTTGTTTCCCATTTGAAATTGAAGTAGATATATAAATATTAATATATTCATCAATAATATTAAATAATATTTTAGAATCTAATGTTATTATATTTTATGTGTTAATTTAAAATTGAAGGTGATGAAATAAGAAGTTAAAAAATGAGCATAGTTGAGAGAACTACCTTCTCTCATAGAAACATCATTTGGATCAATTATTAAGCACTGAATGATTAGTATTTGTGAAGAAAAGAAGATACAAAATGTGACTAAGTATCTTGGGGTTATATTATGGCATGGTTTTGTGATCCAAATGGCCTTAGAGGTTTTAATAATTGAGGCTAGGGAATTTCCTTTTACAATTGTGGAGTATTTATATTTTTTAAAATACCAATAAACTATTCATTAATGGCAAGTCAATCTATCAACATGTTCCTCCCAAATTGATATATAATATGGTGGGTGAGGAATTTTATAAATAGACCTTTTATAGATAAGAATAGATTATTTTGAAATGTTTTATTTCATTTTACACAAAGTATAATTACTTTTACAAATTTATGTTTTCACCACAGTAAAAAGATGTATTTACTTAGGTAGTTAATACATTAATACTAATATAAAATGACCCCTATTAGATACTTTTTTTCGAAATGATTATAAATATTTAATCAAATATATCAAATAAAAATAAAATATGTGTATATTTAATTAGAAGACACACACAAGGAATGTATAAGGCCTGATTTTAACCATAAATGCATTAATTGTTTTTTGTTATTGTTATTAATCATTAAAATGTAACAATTACTTGAAATTAAAAAATATTATTAATTATTATAATTCAAAATATAAAACCTACATTATTAAATTCAATTCACATAATTAGAATAATATATTTTAAAAATATAGTCTTACAAATCATTTTGAATGTAATTTATTTTGGAAATGTGTTTTTCCATTATAAGATGATCTTATGTTAACTATTTGACTATTAATCATCATTAGATATATCTAAATTATTATATTTGTAAAAATAATCAATTAATTTCATTTAAATCATTCATAATTAATTATTGTTTAAATAAAATAAAATGGATTAATATTATTTCCTTTTAAAATCAAAACAGTTTCCTAATAAATATGCTACTTTCAAAAAATATTACTTTATTACTAGAAATTATGTTATTTATATTTATATAAATTATAAAGGTACATATATATTAATTTTAAATATTGTTATAAATTATTTTAAATAATATAGGTACTTGTTGAACACTACATTTTTTATTATTCATACAATATTGTTTCTATAATTACATTTTAAAAGTTCATTCTAGCCCACCATTGAAATAATAACATCCAAATTGATATTTAACCTATCAAATTGGAATTTGATTCAACGATATACAAAAATTTTCACCCTGTTATAGTTTCATGTTATTATAAGTCTCACATTATATAATTTAGGTTCAAGTATTACATTCTTTCATCATATAATAAATTTTATCCTCAAAATTTTCGTAAATTTTACCTACTAAACAATAGACGTGGTTCTTCTTCATAACAACATGTAGATCCCATATTTATTCATCTATTCTATGATTTATAAAATTTATCTTTACCAATTGATTCATCCAATTTCTCATCACTTTCTCTCTTATGTTATGAATCTTGTTAGGATCTTCACAATAAAATAGGTATGTTTCTAATTCTATTTCTTCAGATGTGAGAAAATGTGTTTGGTTTTGGAATATACAACATTAAATAAGATATATGGAATAAAATATGTTATTTAGATAGGATTAGTAAAACTTTCATTTAGTAATCCATATCTCTAATCCTTTCTAAAATTCCATTAGGTCTGATATACCTGGTGGAAATTTTTCCCTTGTTATTGAACCTTATCATAACCTTTCATTGAGATACATTCAAGAAAACATGTTTTCCCACCTAAAATTCCTAATATTTCTTCCAGTTATTGACATATCTCTATTTTACTACATTAATATACTTTCATACAAACTTAATATTCCTGTATGTTTTTAATTTCATCTAAATAAATTAAACGGCCTAAAGGCTTTCGTTCACCGACTTCATCATAATTTGTTTATGTATGAAATATCCTTCCATATAATGGTTAATAAAACACTATTTAAATACATTAATGGAAAGTATTTCATTTGAAAAATTTTACCATGGAAAAATTAAAATCCCATACACCTTGAATGTTATGTGAGCATAACCTCCACATGTCTTCCAATGTTTGAATAGTCCTTTAAGATTTTCTACCAGTTTGAGGATGGTAATCAGTGCTCAAAAGACTCCTTATATCAAGATATATGAAAATAAACATCATAATTTTTATGTAAAATGTGTATGACGATCAGAAAAAACTGATCGAAGTTCACCCTGAAATCTACAAAACTCATTAATATACATCCCTCTGAAGCGCTGAATAGGTAAATATTCTCTTATAGTGAGAAAATGTATATATTTGTTTATTCAGTAAACAATAATCATTATTAAATTATTCTTTCTAGGATTCTTTGGTAGTCTTTTGAAAAATTCCATTGTAACATTATTATATATACACATGGTAATAGGAAGAGTTTCCATGAATCCTCAATAATTATGTCTGTAATTTGTATCTTTTTTTAAAACAAACATCCCAACATGTAATCAAAAGTATTCCACACCATGTTACGCCACCATAATGTTCCTTCAAATATGTGTAAATAGTTTATTCACCTGAGTGTAAAGAGAAATTTGATCCATGTTAAACATCATATATATCCCTTTTTATCTTAGGTATAGATTTAACACATGTTAAATTTCCATATTTTAGTATTTTATTTTCACAAATGAATTCTTCCAACAACCCATCATTCACAAATTATGTTTTCTTTTAAAAGAATCATGATTAAATTTTTATCTCTTTTTATTTTCCATTAAAGATGGTTTCATAATCATTTGATAACGTTTAATTTATCTCATTTCTAAAAAATTAAAAAATATATATTTTCTAGTTTCAAGAATATGAGATCCCTATCAAGAATCATTTGGGTCACAACAATATTAACATTAGTAATTTACACATCAACTACTATATTTCCTTTCCTTGGGTGGTGCTGTATTGAGAAATGATAATCCGTGAATACATTAGACCATTGATATTACCTTGAATTCATTTAACATTGTAAAAAATATATTTTATGATATTATGGTATGTGTATACATAACTTATTTCTCTAAAAAGATAACATATCCATATATTAGAATGAAATATTATATCTTCCAACACAATAACATGGGTTGTGTAGTTCTGTTCATTAGTAATTTACTTCTCTAATGAATATTCAATAACTCAATGATTTCCTATAAGGAAAAAACCAAGTACCTTCACTAATTCATCATGATATATCACAAATCCACAACTTGGTAATAGTGGAGTTAAAATTGGTGTATTTAACATTTTCCACTTGAATTCTTCAAAACATTCTTCAGATTCCTTCATTCATATTAACATAATCCCACTAGGAATAAGATTTTATTACAAGTTATCTATTCATGAAAATTTATAAATGAATCACTGATATTGACCATCAAAAAATAAACCTATATACCTAGGTTTTGTTAGGTGGTCTAGGTTGTTCTCTAACTTCCTTCCTATTTACATGATCAACTGAGATTCCATCATTAGAGACGATATTTCCATAGAATAAAACATCCTAATGCCAAAATTCATACCTTCTAAATTTCCCATATATAATCATTTCTTCAAATAGTCTCATGTATAATCCAAAATTGATTCTCATTGTCCTCACAGCTCATATAATAAACATCGAAACCACAATCAATACACCTAAAAACTTAATTATATTCCTTAAATAATTTGTACAATAGATCAATAAAAACTAAGTGTGTATTTGTGAATCCAATTTGAATTATTGAAAAATAATAATTTTGATACCTTAATCATAATGTTGAATTCATAATATCTTTATTCTATAATCTCAATTTATGTTACCCACAAAAAGGTGAATATTTGAAAAATATTTACCCCCATGATGTTCATCAAATAAGTCTTCAATCCAAGATAAAACATAATTTTTCTTTATCCTAATTGAAATAATTTACATATAATCCATGTTCAATGACATGGATGCATTTTTATTCTTTGGGAAGAGAACATGGTATCCCCATCGTAAAAAACTAGGGAGAATAATTCTCTTATCACATAACTCTAAATGTTTTTTATTCAACCACAATATTTCCATAGAGGCCATTATATAGATAGTATTTGATATAGGTATTTCATCAAATAATAAGTGAATGGGAAAAAATATTCATGCTCTAGTGGATGTCCAAGTAATTATTCAAAAAATAAATAAATGTATCCTTATATAATATAAATTTCCTCAAATTCAAAAATACTTTTTCTCCTATATATTTTTTCCCTTCTTCCCCATGAAAATAAATATAATGTGATTCTTGTGGCTATTCTTAGAACTACCCTACACATTATTATAAATTAATTCCTCTGTTAATTCATAAAATTACACACAATGTAACCCAATAGTTTGATAAGTATATATTCTTTGGTAATTATTTACATAGCATAACATATTGAACATGAGATACAATGAAATTATTAAAAATATACTTAAATGGTTTCTGAAATTCCATGGATTTTTAAACTGCATAGGATAAACTGGGAAAAAACATACGAAAGGTGTGAGCTATAAAGGAATGAAAGGTATCAAATATGGCATAAAATGATTAATATAATACATGTTATGAAATATGTGTAAAAATGGGTCAAAAGAATAGTTGGGATCATAAACATGATGATGACTGTATTCCATATATTCAATTTATCGAATTTTATTATATTGATTTCTATATTCAACTAATTATTATTTCCTATTTGTGATAGATTTATTTTGTTTTATGGTTTATATAAGTAAAAAATGTTTCCTATAAAAGGAACAAATGAGGTGAATTTTAAAGCACAAAGACACTATTCGTTGTGGGTTAAGCGAAGAGGCATGCCAATTTTTTTTGACGAGGATCATAAAGCACTTCATGGGGATGAAACTGGGGAATTGAGGTGAAAGGCCTTCTAGAGTATAAATAATAAATTACATGTCATGTAACCATTAAATGACATGTATTGGTGCATGTTTTGAAAAGTAAATAATATGAATAAATCAAATGCATCATGGACATTTACATATAAAGTAACTTAGTTACGCATGGTATAAATTTCCTGATGGGACATGGCTGCTTGGATTTTTGAGATCTGGAATTTTGACCAAATATTTGACATGTGACTGAACCCAAAACACATTTGGGCCAATTATTAATGAAAAATAATTAATAATAGATCCCTAGTGGGATTTAAAATAGAGGCCAATTCTCTAGTTAATGGATTCATTCATAGTCAATGTCGCTATGATCAAGGACATCCACTATTGTGATGCATCAAATGTGATTTTCAATTTATTACCCTCTAAGGTGTAACATGAGGTGGTAGACATTGTGAAAGAAATTATAATTAAGGGGGAATTATTATAATAAGGTATTTTATTTTTAAATTAAATTTATTTAGGTATTCTTCCACAATCCAAATTTCTCTAATCTCTTTATAATTATCTCATTCATGACAATTACATGATTTGGGAGTGAGTTTTATTTTAAATGAACTGGATAGGGAAAATTCACAAAAATATCATTGGGTAGATTAGTGTTTAGGTTTAAATATGTTTTTGAGTTACTAATTCACCAAATACCCAAAATAATATGACCATTTGTAAAGGGGGATTTAGTGATTTTGGAGTTTTCAACAGTGAAAATTGGATTCAACTAACTCAATTTTGAAAACTATTATTTCATTAAATTTATTTCATACCTTAATGAATCATGAACCCAAATTTTCAATTTTCGAGTTTATTTTACATTTTATTAAAATCAAAATCCACCATAATTTATTCATTCAATACAATATTTATATTTCTATCATCACATAGTTTAGGTTAATATTATTTAATTAATAATTTTTCCAACACTATCTCCATGGGTTCAAACTTAAAAATGAAATTCTTATACTACATTGTATTTAATTTTATTGTTTGATTCATGTTTTAATGTTCTAAATTTTTTAAAATGACAATAATTAAAAATGTCTATAGAGCTATCAATTTTATTCATTTTTTTTATGGATAAGAGAAAATATTTTATTGATTTAGAAATTTAGAAAAACTATTTTCAAATTTTTTATATCCATATTTTATCATTGGATCATTATTTTTATTGCTTTTTTACTTTATAAGGTATTTTTATTGGTGAGGGTAGGGCTGTCGATCCTGATGACTACTAAGGATAGGTTTTCATTCATGATAAAGGATATAGAGTGGATACTAAACAATGATTCAATGAATAAAAATCATTCCAATAACTACCTATATGTGTAATAATGATTTGAAAACACAGAACCCCATAATATGGAGCCATAATTATATGAGGAACATCACGAACCAACAATCACGCACAAAAAATCTGAGTTATGTACCACTTCATATAATGATATCTATTCATACAATGAGGTTCTAAACATTTTTGTTTCATAATACGATGAAGATGAGAACCTTGAAATAATGTTTGAGTGTTCCTAAGAACGATTCATAAAAAATAGTAAGATGATGTACAAAAAGGAGAAATTGACAAGTGAGGAACCTCGACTACTAAGATTCATGAAAGCTTCATCATATAACTAAGACCATATTCGAAGAAAGAAGAAGAAGAAGTGGGATTGGAAGAGTAAGAGTATGATAATTATATAGGTAGAACATTTATAAAAAATTGTTTTGAAAATTCAATTGGGCCGCATGATGAATAAGAACATCGAACACACTCCATTGACATCGTAGTGGAACAAAAAGGAGAAAAAACCAAAGAACAAATAGAGAATCTGGAAGTGGAACCAGAAGTGATAATTAAATAAAATCAACATAAATATCCTACAGTTAATGAAAAATAAAATTTTTACTGATTTTGATCATATATACAGATATTTTTAGCAATACTCAGACTATTCAAACGCTGGTCACAACCTCTGAGTTCAATGCTAATTCCATTAAGATAAAACCAATATGTTAAGGGAGGATTTCATAGATAATATTGGGTAAACATGAGATTATTAGAATTATATATCAATCCAATCAACTAACATTGGTTTGGTTGAGCTACATGATAGTTAAAAAGGAGTGTCTTCTGTGAGGCCACCAAATTTTTACTTCTTTATATGATATTAGATTTATTTCCTTCATGGGATTTTATATTACAAATTAATTTCAAACCCCAAATTATGTTTGAGGATAATATCATCGGGAAACACTTTGAAATGTTTTTTAAATTTTCATGTCCAAGATAATGGCACATGTAGAAAGCACCAAGATTCAAAATAAGATGCTGCTAAAAAAAATACATGTCATGTAATCATTTAGACATCATAGTTCTAAACTAAGAAGAACCTACAAAACCATGTTTTAAGATTCAATTTAAAGCGGACTAATAGATTAAATTAAATATTTTTCAACTATATTACCATAATATATTTTTTAGATATTTACTAAAAATTACATACCCAAACTTGTTCCCAACATAAATTAACTGAACTAGTAGACATGAAACTACACATGATAATAGTAATACAATGAAATTTATATTTCTGTTCCATTATATTTGAATTAGAAAAATGGTGAAATAGATTATTAGAGATATGTTTATTGATATTGATTTAAAAAATCAATATTTATATGATCATAATGATCATTATAATGGATATTCTTCTATGATTTATAAATTTGTTCAATTTATGATTTTATATTCATAGATTTCATTTATAATATACATTTCCATTAGCTATATTTCCATCCATTTTATTTATTATTGAGACATCATATGAGACAAATATTTTCCATTCATTCTTTTTAATATTTATTCAGAAAACTGGGCATGAGTTAGTTTTGAATTTTTTTTACATCTTATCAAATATGTGACTAAACATAAATAATTTTAAAATCATTGAGACATTATTTTTCATATCCCCTATCATCAAAAACACCGAACATAAATCATTTTAGACTTATAGAATCTATGCACAACATTTTTAGTAATTGAACCATGTAACAAGCCCATATTATCCACTCCTACCTTCCTCCGAATATTTTGCATGTTTATGAAACATAAGAATGGGGGAAACAATAATTGGTGGAGGAATGAAATTTTTTAATGAATAGGTGTGGTAGTGATTTCATGGAACTTGGGGAAGGAGAATTAATTTTATATTTTCAAAATATTCTATTAAAATAGAAATAAAAGAAAATTGTATTTTTTAGGAAAATTAATAAATACCAACTTACATGAACAATGATCTTGTTATAACTATTATAAATAGAGTTTTGGGTAGATCATTAGGGTTTGGGTGGTATATGTGACAATTTTACCAAAAAACATTTGAAAAATAAATTAAAAGAAAATATTGACAAAATCGGGTGTTTAATTTATGAATTTCATCTCTTTATGAGCCTTCTATGTGGTACTGAAGAGGAAGAGACATTCATTTAGCATTTTTCGATTATCATGAAAATTAATTTAGAGTTTACACTTCATTTTCATAATTACTTATTTAACATAATTACATACCTAACCTTATCCCTAGAGTTATTTGATATTTAGTAGTAATTTCTTCATGATTAATTGTGATTCTTTATTTAGGCGGTGGATATGTTAGATTTCATGAAATACTATGGTTTGTTACATGTTTTTGATCTATGTGCATCAGACTATACACTATTACCTTGATTGTGAGGGAAAAAATTATTATGGGGTAAATTGAAAGTGGCATGAATATTAATAATGAAATGAAAATTGAAAATGGATGATTGGAAATGTGTGTCTATTAAAAAAGAGTGAAAGTAAAATAAATGGTCGATTTGATTTCTTTGAAAAAACTAGGCATTGATAAATTTTTTACCTATGATTTTGAAACATTTAATTATCAATTAGATTTTTTATTGATATTGAGTTTTAATCATCAAAAGGTGAGTGTCCTTTGTATTATGTTGAGATTCCATCATTAAGTAAAATTATTATTTCACGTGTGGGGGTATTTGATGACTTTATTCCATGTATGCATTTTTGAATGTTTTATTATACTGATTTATGTATTTAATTGATTATTATTTTCAATTTTTCATGGATTTAACATGTAATATGAATTATGGAAGATATAATGATTCTTCTAAAATGAACCAATAGTGGTGAATTTTAGATCATAATGGCACTACACAACATGGGCGAAGAAAATTTATGTGAAACCTGATTTTTGAGGATGATTATAGATCTCTTCTAAGGAATAAAACTGAAGAAATGATGTGAATTGAGGATTATATTGTATAAATATTAAATTACACATCATATAAAAGTGCATTTGTTGAATGTAAGGACACAATGTGATGTAATTAAAATAATCATTAAAATTTATATGTGGGGTAACTGAATTAAACATGGTGTAAATCTTTTCATGGGATTTTACAGCATAGATTCATAAAATCATGGATTTTTTACCATAACATTGACATGGGACCCACCCAAGACCACCTTTGGAAACATATTTAATGGAACACATTAATACTAGAGAACTAGGGAGATCTATAAATAGAGTCTAAGGAACCACTCAATGGATTCATCAGAGCCACCACTATTGGGATCCAGGACCTCTGTTACCGTGATGCATCAAATATGATATTTAATTCCCTTCCCCTTCATCACTATCATGAGGGAGTATAAATTGTGTGTAGAACTTTTAATGACCTAATATTGATTTTAATATGTTATTTATGTTTTTAAAATAATTCATTTTTTTCTTCTGATAAAACACTAAATTCGATAATCTGTTTCTTGTTCGATTATTCATGAGCATTGTGTGATTGGTGAGGGTGTTCTATTTTCAATGAATTGACTAGGTAATTATTCAAACTACGGCCATTGTGTTTATTATTTTATATGTTTAAATTTGGATCCATGTAAAAAATTCACTGAAGGACCAAAGTAACATGAGCATTGTGAATAGTGATTTCACTGATTTTGGGGTTGTCTACCATCCCCATTGAATTCAACTGAGACGATCTGACACCCAAAATTGATCTCCAATTATTCTATAAATTAATCAATCTTGAATCTTAATTTTCAATTTCCAACAACATTTTTACATTTTATTAAGTTCTAAATCCATCATAATATGTTCTATATATAAAATAGATATATGTCTCTAATAAAATAGTTTAGTTTTATTTTTATTTAACAAAATTTTCCGTAACCCTTTGTATTTGGGTTCGACCTATGACATGAAATTCCAATACCACCATGTAGTTTAGTTCATTGTTTGATTCATGTTTTAAATTTATAAATTTAGTAACCTTGAATGAATTCATGACGACCACATGGATATCAAATTTTAGTGATTTTTCTAGGCATAGGAGAAAATATTCAATTGATTTAGTAATTTATAAAAATTCATTTCTCATCCTTTCTGTTACCATATTTTAGAATAGGATTTTTATTATTAAAACTTTTTTCTCAGATTGGGTATTTGTAGTTCTGACGAAAGGGCTACAGAGCATGATGAATTCCAAGGATAGGATCACATTCCTACTAGATGATATGTAAAAATATTGAATGAAGATAAAATGATGAAATTTCAATCCAATAACTAACCACAATTGTACCCAAGCATTGAATACAGAACACCACATAACCTGGGGCCAGAATTTTATGAGGCACATCATGAATAAATAAGTATGAAAAAAATAAGAGGTATATACCCTTTTTAATGACAAGGTATTTTATATCCATGTTTCCCTATATTTTTTATATTCAAATGATGGTGGAGAGCATGATCGGGTAGTAGAGTATGAGGGGGGAAAATCATAGTTTAGTAAACACAAACAAGATGATCTATATGAAGAAGAAATGAAATAGAGTGAACCATATATTTCTAAAATGCAACAAAACATGCATGGAGAACTCCGAACATTGTCAAAGGATGAATAATAATAATAATAATAATAATAATAATATGTGGGGGATAAATCATAGTTTAATAAAGAACATTAAGATGATGTATATGAAGAAGAAATAAAATCGAGAGAACCCTCTGTTTCTAAAAAGAAAAAAAACATGCATGCAGAACTCGAATATATTCGAAGGATGGATAATAATAATAATATTAATAATATGAAGAGGAAGAGGAACTAGTGGATTCAAATTTTTTTAAAAAATAATAATATTTAATTATGTTGTTAGAATAAGAAGAACCTATTGCACACTTCTCTTACTCCATTTAAGAACAAAAAAGGAGAATAAAAAAAGATGAAATATGAGGCGGTAGTTTTGAACCTAAATAGATCATCAAAGAAAGTCATGACATGATGCCAAAAGTCAACGAAAATATGAATTTTACCAGTTCTGTACTGATACTGGGATATTTTAAGCGAAACTCATATTTTTCAAAATCTGGTCACCACCTCTATGTTTAATTCCAATTTTATTAACAATAAATTATGTTGAAATGAGAGGATTTCAAATAAATGTTTTGGAAGGAAAATATTATAATATTTATAACACACTCCAATTAGTTCACTCAAGTATGGCTGAGCTAAAAGATGATTAAAAAAGACACACTTTCTAGAGGAAACAAATTTTTACAACATTTTGGGATATTAGATTTATTAATTTCTTAGGATTTTTTATTAGGATTAAATTTCAATAACACTATTAATTTTTAGCATAATTGGATGGGTATGCACTTTCAAATGTTTTTTATTTTTTCAGGTCTATAAAAAAGGCCCATACAACATGTAACATGAATTAAAAAAAGGGGCTATAGAAAAAACACGTCATGTAATCATTTTCACGCCATTTTTATGGAGCCTGTAAAACTTTTGAATGAAAATTTGAGGCATAAATATCAAGGGGAGTATGAGTTTTAATTCAATAATTTTCAACTGTAGTCCACATTTGAAATTGTATATAGATTTAACTGGTAATTTCATTCCCACACTTGATTATAGATTTAGTTAACTAAAATAGAAGACATGAAACATCCCAGGATAATTACCATCCCATGAAATTTATATTTCTTTGTTAATATATTGGAATTATAATAATGGAAAATAGAATTAGTAGAGATAAACATGTGGATTAGGATTTCAAAATTCATTATTGAGAGAAGCATATTGATAATTCTAATTGAAATTTTTCTGTGATTTGACCATGTTTATAATTTTTGATATTTAAATGAATTGATATCATTATTCATAATCATTTCCATGAGTAATTATCTGAACTCTTCATCTCATTCCTAATATAACCTCTAAGATAAATGTAATGTATTATTTCATTTTTATATTTTTGAAACATAGCCATGATTTATTCTAGAACTTGATTCACATATTGTTAAAGGTATAACCTAATAGATTCACTTCTAAAATGATCAATGAATTATTTTTATAGTCCTCATTCCCAGGCCACCCTTATATTAATTATTATTATGCCCTCAGAATCCATGAATATCCTTATTTGGAAATGAGTCATGTTACGAGCCCATATTATCCTTTTATACATTCCTCAATATATTTCTCATGAATATAAAAGGTAAGAGTGGTGGGAATGAAAACTAGTGGAGTGATGTAAATTTTGAAATGTATAAATGTGGTGTAAATTTCAAGGACTTTAAGGAAGTCACATTCATTGTATATATTGCATAACATATTAAAAAAATAGAAATATAACAAAAGGGTTGTGTCTAGGGAAATTCAAAAAACAACATTTACATGATAGTCGATCTTATTATGACTCTTAGAAATAGAGTTTTCAGATGATCTGTAGGGGATTGGTGATGGATGAGAGAATTTTCTTAATCATAGCTTTTGAAAATGAAAATGAATGAAAAATATTAATAAGATAGGGTGTTTTATTTATTTCATTTCATCTCGTTACGTGCCTTCTCTAAGATACCGGTAAAGTGTATTGTTTAATTGAGCTATTTTTTATTATCATGCAATGTAAAATAGTGTTGAGATTAATTTAGTATCCTTACATATTTTATACTTGTCTTGGGGATTTTATTCTAGGATGAGTTGATTGGGAAGTTCGAGGATGATTCAGAAGGAAAACAGACAAAATTTCATTGATTACCAATGGAACCTTTCATCATTTTTACACATTATATGAAATACATGCCTCTATATGGGAGGAATATTTTTTTAGGGGTCTAAGACATCATTTACAATAACTCATCATTAGAAAATGATTCCCAATTCATACATATAGTGTCCCATATATACTGATATTTCTAGGGAACTGAATATATAATAATTCAAATGTTATAATTGGTATATTGAATATATATCCCAATACAAGTGTCCAATGACCACCAAATATGACATTGGATATAATCAAGTGACCGAAGAACAATTATCCACTTTTTTCCAAGTCATGATATTTCATTTTCCTTGTCCAAAACAAAGATAAAATTAGTATAACAACTAATAGGTTCTGAAAACCGCTTCCTATTTTTGATATAGAAGGACTACATGGGAACCCAATTTGTATGTTCGACCTAGGAGTGACTTGGTTTCACTTTATTATACTTTATTTAACAATTACCCAACTATTTTAAATTAATTTTTTATTTTTTATTTAATATTTAATCAAAAATGAAATTCCATTTGAATCAATAATTTAATGTTTATCATTATCCAAAAGATTGATTCTACTTGTTTCGGTGATTTATTATAAGATGAGGTGATTTGAAGGCCCATGTGTGATCCATATAAGAAATTGGATCATTTTCATTAAATCCCAAGAATGATTATCCATTTTTTTCACATTTATCAAAATTTGTTCATCTAAATGTAATGAAATTTTGTGTATAGACCCAAGAATTAATGATCTAAAACTCCTCTCAATTAACTAAATCCCAATTGTTATATATAAAGGACCATCCAATGTGATCTATCTAGGGGTTAAATTTAACAATTATTCAAAAGTTATGTTCATTATATTGAAAATATCACCCTACGAATGAGTCTAATAACAACCAAATTTGACACGGAGAACAAAAATAGGCCGAACAAAAACTCTCTTCATTTATAAAAATCATTCTATTGGTGTTTACTTGTCCAAAACCCAGATATAAGTGGTATAACCAAAAGTAGGTTCCCAAAACCACATACCATTGTTTTTAATAAAAGGGAACCATGGGCCCCCAATTGAGTGTTCAACCAAGGAGAGAAGTTTTATAATTTTGGAGTCATAGAGAAGTCCTATCTTAATCCTAGAAGTTCTGGAGGCCCCTAACATCAAAAGGGAGTCAAGGATCAAGATGAATATCCACCAAAGATTCTGCCTCCTCCCTAAGTTGGGATAAATGATAGGTTATCATTGCGTGGGAGATAAAAAATTGTAGAGCGAGTTCCAAAACATATTTATCTACAATTTTGTTATTTATTATGGCTTTAAATTACGGTTTTATAATTATTTTAACATGTTTTGATACATTTAGTTGAATCATTTTTTATTTCATAACTGATCGGTGTGCAATTTTAGGTGTGCGACTTGTGTTGTTCTAATTGTAAAACATAAGAATCCCCTTATTTCCCAAACAATTAAGATTTGAAAGTTTCTTTACAAACAATAAAACAAGCTAATGGGTTGGAACTTGACTACTATATTATTATTTCATGTTTTATTTCTATTTTCATTGTTTTATGAGGCTTGTGGGTACCATGGATATTGGTTTACCCCAATATAAAGTATTAAATTAAAACATAATAATGAATTAAGAATAAGAAATATTTTTGGTGGTTTTGTAAATTATTAATTATCACGTGATAATGATATATTTTCTAAAATCTTCTTTTTTATCAACTATTTTAATCATTAAATAAATTGATTTTGTTTATGAAATTGTTTTCAAAACCGCCCCTATTTTTGTTCATTTTATTAAAAATACACAACATAAACCCCCAAATCCACTTGAGAGATGACATTGGGTGTGACCTATACTATAAATAAACCTTAAAATTTAAATCAATTTTACATGTCATGAAAATATGTTCCAATTTTCTCACCAATGTTGTGGGTGCATTGGTATTTAGTGCATGTTTTTAAGCATTGTGTATTTTTTATATATTAGTTAATTTTTCTATTAGACTTTTGTATATAGGTGGTGTTATTACATCTTATGGGATTCAGGTATTCTTTATGATTGATTCCTCTCTGAGTTAACTACCGTTTTTGAACATTAACCATGGAGGATCTTATGCCAATGACATCAAGACACACCGGAAAACCCTTTCATGGAGAAAACACAATAACATGAGACTTTTCTAAAACCCACTTTTTTGGAAAAAAAATTCGAAACTAAATTTAACATTTATAACATGGATGGATACAATTAAACACTAAATGAAGTAACCTTGCCTGATGATGATATAAAACCAAATTTTATTCAAATATAAGTCAAGGACACCAATTTTGTACTATAATCTGCTTTAATTAATTTGTTACGAATATTTCATGGACTAATGGGAGAATATCCTCACTAGCATTTAAAATATTTCATAACATTTTCTCAATATTTAACCCTTCTAATGTGGATGAAGAATATTTAATTCTTAAGTTATTCCCATTTTCATTAGAAGACAATGTATAAAATTGGTTGTGTAATGTTAATTCACTAATTTTATGTTGGGGAGACATGACATTACATTTTCATGAAAAATAATTCTCGTCCTACAGAACATAAATAATAATGAATGAAATTTAGGGATATGAAAATTTCATGGGGAAACCTTCATGAATACTATGAAATATTTAAATAGAATTGTTCATGTTTCTCACACCACCAAATAATTGATAACCTTATAATTTAGTATGTTGATGAACGTTTAATTTCTACTAATTAAAATATAATTAATGACACTGTATGTAGTTCACTATTTGACAAAGCTCCTATCACTGTAAGGACCCTCATTGGGAACATGATTTAGAATACTCAACAATTTAGTTCGAGGGCCAATGTACCCATTCAAGGAGTTCATGAGGTAAAAATTATTGAATTAGAGATGAATATTTAAATGATGTTTGAATATGAAAATACCATTCTTCGATAAATTTTTCTTTCCTGAGGGAAATCCCAATCTACTCCTCCCATCCATTGTGGTATCTATTTTTCCGAAACCCATTATCCTATCCAATTCCCTCAATTAAGAGAAACTTATAAGAGTTGTGAGGTCATGTTTCTATGATTCCCCTATAACCAACCCAGTAGGTAATAACTACACAATCCATCCATCCTTGGGCGGATAGAAAACAAATAATTTCGGTATGGGGTATTCAGATCTACCTCAACAACCATGGAACCAAAATGGGATGAGTAGTCATCCACAACCTCCGTGAAATCCACCCCATCTAAAAAATAATTTCCCACAATCCCCTCCAAAACCTAATCCTATACTAGAATAAATAATGAAACAAATGGCTTACATCAATCTATAATTCTAATAAAACATCCTAGTAGTCATATAATACCTAAAAACCCAATTTGGCCATCTTTCCCACCTAGTGGGTGGAAATATAAATTCATTGGTTGGATAAACTACCTACTCAACCACTAGTCAACACTATAGGTAAGGTAAATGTTATTTGTATCACACCTTAGTGTGGAACTCAACGTAAATGCCAAAATACTATTCTAATATAGTCATCTCCTCTATTGGAAACTACCATTCATACCATTTCAAATGTCCCAAATTAGAAAAATCCTTGTCCTGAGAAAATCACAAGGAAGAAAAATATGGTTTCATTTGATGAGCTTATTATCCAAAACATTTCACTTCAATTTAGACAAAGGGAAACTAAACCAAGAAAAGAAAAAATAAAATGATCTTGATTAATAAATTTTAGAAAATTTCCAATAGTGTAGGTTAACATCACTTTTATTAATTCCATAATGAAAATTTCATTGGACACAATATTTATTGAATGTGATGTGTACACACTGAAGGAGACTTACTAGTGATGAGAAGGTGAGATTGGGGATGAATATATCATTATTTATAGAGCCATAACTTAATAACAAATTTAATCATCCTCTAATATTATCGATTCTATGCAACACTGGAGGGTATTATTTTCCAATGTATCCTTGATTTAGGTGATTCTATAAATGTGATAAATCACTCAATCTAAGCTTAATTATTGGTTAGAAAAATGAAGCACACATGATTTTTTTCAACTACAAATTTTGATTACTACATAGCCAACTGGTTTGTTAGAGGTTGTTCATATGAGCGTGAATATTTTTATTTTTCGTACTGATTTTTATATGTTTAAAATGAATATGATAGGATGTACGGTCATGGACTAATTATATTGGGGAGGACATTCTCAAAAACAACAAAAACATAATTAGTACCCACAATAGTAAATTATATATAGAGTCTTATAGTGACTTGTCCAATTTAAAATCATTGATGACATGAATAACCCAAAAGAAAAACATTACTCACCTTTAGTTAATTTTATTGATGTTATCCATTCTATTGAAAATACTCATTTTCTTTCCCCTGATCACATTTTAGGGTTTTCATCAATAATTTAAATTCTAATTAATGAATCATGAATTGAATATTGTAGCGGTCTATAAAAATTCCATGCATGTTTGTTAATTGATAATTTCTTAAGCAATGAGGATTCCATGATAATCAATTATATTAATAAGATAGTAATATATCATTACTCATTTATGAATGTCACTATAGAGTAGTTAAATGTTTTTATTGACATATCAAAATCATAATCACTCACATTAATCCAAAATCCACAATAATAAAAGCATAAGAAATTTCCCAAATATTTAGAAAAATCTTATTTTCCGAATGAAAATAATGTGCCTATCATCATTTATACTTAACTCTCTCTAGAGCATGAATCGTGACTTGCTGAACATTTGAGGGAGTATAAATTTTTTTGGAATATACCCTTACTAACATAACTGGTATCAGACCATTAATTTTTATACACCACATATTTTTAAATGAATAGGCTAAACCAAAGATGAATGTGAAATGTCGACTGAACCCAAACCCTTGATATGTGGTTATAAGTGAGGTAATAAAATTAATAGCCACTGGAATCTTTTAACCCATATCTGATAGCCAATGGGTAAGTCTAGTTCAAGTTGTTCCTTAGAAAACAAGTCTTATAGTAATTAATATTGACAGAAAAATTTTTTCAACCTGTTTGTGGTGTAGTTGGTGTTTCTATATAGACTATCATCAACTAAACCAATACTCTATGAAAGTCCATTTCCCTTTTATATTCATTTTCCAGATGATATATAGGATAACTCAGAATTCTCACTATCATTTCTGTAATAGTTATTCTAGAAATTTTCAAATCTATATTTCTCAGGATGATCCAAAAAATACATCCTTCACTTTCCCCTTTAGAAAATTTTCCAAGAGGAGGATTCCATTTGGTCTATGCAATGATCCAGGTACACTCTCACGAGGAATGGTTAGTAATTTTTTTTTCAGATTACCTAGATAATTACTTGGATTTTTTCATTGATGGTTTTACTGTGTGTGGATCCCCTTTTGATAAATTCTTAAGTCATATTTATTAAGTCCTATATCACTGTATAGAAAATAGTCTCACATTAGATATTCAGAAATTTAATATCATGGTGTGACAACATATAGTGTAGGGAAATTTCATATCTTGGGATGGTATCCATGAATATAAATCAATAGTGGATGTTAATTCTTCTCTACCATTCTCCAAAAATGTGTTAGGTGTTCAGTAATTCCTTGGCCATGATGAATTTTACCATTGATTTATTCGTGAGATTTGTAACATTGCACTCCCCCACTCCAGATTTCTCCAAAAAGATAGAGAATTTGTTTTCGATAAATAATATGAAGAAGATTTTAATAAATTGAAAAGAAGTATCACATCACCCTGGATAATCCAACAAACTTGGTGGGATTTATCACCTGAGCTCATGTGTGATTCCACTAAAAATGAAATTGGGGAAATCTTATCATAATCGGATGATCGAGATCTACATATCATTGTGAATGCCTCACATACTTTAGACCATTAAATAGAAAACTACACCACAACTGAATTTTTTTCCTTCCATTGTGTTTTCCTTGGATATATTTACGTCATACCTTTTAGGGTAAAAATTCATTGAATTCTCAGACCATACAGCTCTCCGATATGGCCTTATATAACAAGAAGCCTAACCACACCTCATTCATTGGATGATCCGTCATCTCGAATTCCATTTAGATATTAGGGTTAAAAATGTAGGATAGATTGTAATGGTTGTCCATATCAGTATAATCCACCCATTATATGATATTGACTACTACCCCTATATTCCCATAGGTATCATGTTTTATGATGAGAAATTATATTGATTGAATGATTTTATTCCTTGGTATGAAAAAATGGAAAATTATTCATCAGTATCTTGCAATCCTTCTTATTTTAACAAAAAAACATGTAGACAATCTTAAACATGAGTCTCTTTGGTTAATTTGGAATGACCCCTACATTTTGTGCACATGTATTGATCATGTAATTAAGCTTTATGTTCCCGATAGAGTGTTTTATTCTATCATTAGGTTTTCCATACTATTTATTGTGTGGAAAAATTTTGTACCCAATAGAGTAATTACAATTTTCTCATTTATATAATTTATTGGCCAACATTATTTCAGGATGAACACGATTTCTACTAATAATTTCCTATCTATTAGTGAATTGGGAATGTATATAATAGAAATGAAATTCCAAAACAAACATTGCTCTTCCATTCCATTTTTGATGTATGGGGCATTTACATTATGGTAACGTTTCCCAATTCCTATGGAAACATTTATTTTCTTCTCGAATCTTATTATGTGTCAAAATGGGTAAAGGCTTGGGATTTGAAGGTAGATGATTTCAATATAGCTGTGTAATTTTTGAGAAGCAAAATTTTATGTAGGTTTGGATTACCTAGGTTCATCATCAGTGAGAACGATTCTCATTTCTACAATCAAAAAATGAAAAAACATTTCTGTCTGTATGGATTTGGGCTTCATGTTCATACTGCATATCACCCATAAAACAATGGTAATGATAAGGTGTCTAATAGAGAGGTAAAATATATTCTTTAAAAAAAGGTTCGACCTAATAGAAAATATTGGATTCTTAGACTTTATTATTCATTTTGGGTTTATTGTACATCAATTAAAACTCATATTAGAATGTCACTGTTTCATCTCGTGTTTCGAATGTGTTGTCACCACCCAATTGAGATAGATCATTGAACATACTGCTCCATTAAAAAATGAAATTCAAATTTTTTTGTGGAGGTTCTCAATAGAAGATATAGTTTCAAGAGTTGGAGGAAATTTTTAGAGATTATTCTCAGAACTCCTATATCAATATGAAGTGAATCAAGACTTCCAACGACTATCTCATCCTTCATTATCAATTCCACATTAGGATGAAGGTCCTCATTGATAATTTAAGGCTGATTTTTTATCCAAGTATGATTTTTCATACTTGAATGGACTATAATTTGATGGTAATCTCTATCCATTTGGTGTTGTTATGGTTCAAAATAAATATACAAAGAAAACATTCACTATTAATGGGAAATGACTCGCACACATTCATGAAGCAATTCTAGTGTCCTTGATGGAGGAAATCCAATTTCAAGGAGAAAAAAACCAATGAAACCAACTAGGATGTACCCTTACTTACACAATTCCTTTTTTTAATGAGAGGACACTACATAATCTAGGAGTGGGGTGATGGGTACCTTCCATGGTTAGATCGATATTTTCTTCATCTTTCTTATGTTTCTCCTTTTAGCTTTCTAAAAATTATTAATACTTTACATAAATTTTTTCCACTCAATTTTATGTCAAAATATAATTTTTTAATCCCACATAATCATTGAAAATCATTTCCATTTTTCATGAAAAATGTTGAACATGCTTGTGGAATTTCCCTATTTTATGTTGTTTTAACATTTAAAAAAATTTATTAATAAACTGTGATTTTCAGAAAGAACCAAATATTGTGGTGGGACTTTCTTTTGAAAATTGGTTGTTTTTCGATGATGTAAATGATTTTTTCATTTTTAAACCCTTGATAAGAATTGTACCTTTTGTGTGTGTGGTTTATGGGAAAATTGTGTACCATAATTTCCACAAAAATATTTGCACCATACCATGAAGTGTGAAAATTTATTACATAATATAAACTAAATATAAGTCATGGTAATTTTTCACTACATTCCAATATGTATTTTCCATATGTTCATTCAATATTCTATAAATTTAATTACTGTTCCAGATTAAATGATGCAGGTGTACCTATTATCCGACTGTTGTACACCCTAAAAAGACAAAAAACAAATAACAATTAATGGGTGTAATGAAATATACCACATATGTGGATTTATAAGAGGGGAGATTATTATTTTAATTTATGAATGATTATGTGAGTGGGTCTTGAAATTTGATTACAATGGATATAGGCCAGGTTCCGTAGATAGGATCTTATAAGCATATTTTTTTTAAAAACCCATTATTTATTTAATAGAGAGTGGAAAGAATAACAAGAAATAGCTATCACAAAAACAAATGAATAATTAGTAACATGATTAAATTTTAAATTTGTTTCATAGATTTTTATCATGGATCTCTTCGAATTTTGTTAAGATAAAAATTTTCGGATACCTTGTTCCATGATCTCTTAGAATAAATCCTCAGTGTGATTTTTCCATTGATCACATTTCGACAAGGAATCAGATTTTAATTTAATGTTAAATATTTATGACTTTTAGAATATTTCCATACATAATTTTTACTAATGTAAAATTTCAAAGGAGTTCAAATGTCTAGTTCTTTGGGATTTATCACACCACAATTCACAACTTTATTTCACACTTACACCACTATTTTATACTGTTTTTGTATTTAAAATTAAAATTTTAATAACAAATTTTACATTAAATATAATTAAATAATGTTATTTTTATCTATTTAAAAAAGGTAAATCCTACATTTTTGGGTGATATTACTTTATGAGGAGGTGATTTGGAGGACCATGGATGATCTAGATGGAAAATGGGCCAAACAATATTGAATCCTAAGTAAAAAAGTCAACTATATCACACATTTATCAACATTAATGACTACATATGGACTAAAATTTAGTGGAATGATCCAAAACATAATGGGATGCAACTAATATCATGATAAATAATCCATATTCTTCAATATTGTGGTCCATAAAAACTGATCTATCAATGGCACCGAATCTACAAAAATTCAAAAGTGAGGATAACTATATTGAAAATATATCCAAATAAATGAGTCCAAGGACCACCAAATTTGACATGGAGGCATCCAAGAGTATGTACAAAAAATCTCCTCCTTCTTCCAAGTCATGATATTTTCATTTACTTGCCCCAAAATAAGTTTCATGTGTTATAACTGGAATAGGATTCCCCAAACCACATCCCATTATGGCTATAAAAGTGAAAAATGAGAACACCATTTGCATATTCCACCAAGGAGTGATGTGTAGTGATTTTTTTTATTTTAAAGGTGTTCTATCCTCATCCAAGATGTTATAGAGGCCCCAATCCTCATAGTGGGATCAAGGATGAAGAAGGATTTCCCCTTGAGCTTCCTCCCCCTTCTGATGTCGGGAAAAATAGTGATCTTTGAGGGGGAGCTATATAGATGAAGTGGGTGTTCCATTGCATAATTCTCAACTAGATTGTTCTATATTGTGGTTTTTAATTTTTTATTCATCTAAATATTTCTTTCTAAACATAATCGAAACAATTTATAATAGATAAATGATCTATGTATAAATTTATGTGTGCAACATGGGTTTTTTTGATTGGACAACATAAAAAGACCCTTATCTCCCAAACATTTATTATTTTTAATTCCATTACAAGCCTTAAAGCATTCTAAGGGGCTCTAACTTGACTAAATGATTGTTATGTCAATGTTTAGTGCTATTTTCATCATTTTATGTGGCTTGTCAGTGTAAAAGATCACTACTAATCCTAGGAAAAGGATTTCACTAAAACCTAATAATATATTAATAATTATAAACATTTCATGTGGCGAGTAACTTAGCAATTATCACACAATTATCATATATTTTTCCAAATACACTTCTTTTTCAACTATTTAACTCTTTAAATTTGGTAATTTTGATTTTAAAACTATTTTTAGAACCAATCTTCTTATAATCATTTTTATTAAAAATACACACTCTAAACCACCAACACTATTTGAGAGATGACTTGGGGACATCCCTATACTATAAAGAAACTTTAAAATAACAATCAATTTGACATGTCCTCACAACACATTCATATTTCATGATTAATTGTTATCAATTATTTATGTGGTGGAAATTTTTTATTCCTTCCAATCCAATGGTATTGTACATGTTTTTGAGTTATTTGAATTACTCTATGCATTTGTACCCAGATGATGAGTGGAAAAATTCATGTGAGGTAAATTTCATGTGGAATGAAAATAAATAATAAATTGAGAAATGAAAATTGTTGATGGAAGAGGTGTGACTATTTAAAAATAGGAAATATAAAATACATGGTTAATTAGTTTTCTATGAAAAATAAGGAATTGATAAATTTTTTACATGGGATTCTAAAATATTTAAATTTACATTCTTTGAATTTTTTATTAAATATAATTTTATGCATGGTATGTTGAGTGTCATTTTTAGTATATAGATATTACATATTTGAGGATAAATATGTATTCAAGTGTGGGGGTATTTTATGACCATGTTCCATGCCTACATTTTAGAGTGTTCTATTATATTTATTTAAACATTTTTTATTGATTATTCTTACCAATTTGTGATATATTTAACTAAATTTATTTTTTATAGAATGGTATAATTTTTCTTTGAAAAGGCACAAAATGAGACAAAATTTTACGCTTAAGGACACATTTCTTCATGGGAAATGTGAAATAGATTGATACAAGATTTGTCAGTGTGATAATTGAGCACTTCTGATATAGAAAAATAAATAACTAAGGGGGAACAAGGATTATGGAGAAAAATAATTACATTACAATTCATGTAATCATTATGCGTCGTTTAATGCTGGTTGTGGTGAAAAGAAGGTCATGATATGAAGAAATTAAAGGCATTATGGAAATTTACAAGTGGTGTAAATTGTTTTATGGGATTTTACTGTATGGATTCACAAAATCTGGGATTTTTGGCCAAATCTTTGGTATGTGACCCACCCCAAACCAAATATGGACAAATTACTAATTCAAATTTTTAATATTGGAGAACCATGGAGATCTATAAACTGATTCCAATTCTCCACTCAAATGATTCATATGGAAATTCCACCATTGGGATTAAGGTCCAATGATTCCATGATGCATCAGCTAGATATTTTATTTTCCTACCCCCTAGTGACTAGCATGTAGGGGTAGACATTGTGAGAATAAATTGAAATGAAATAGGATTTAATGTATTAAGGTATTTTATTTTAAAATTCAATTCATTTGGGTCTTCTACAAAAACCATAATTTCTCAAATCTTTTTTTTGTTCTAAAATTTTTTACCATTATGTTATTGGTGAGGGAGTGTTAAATTAACCCCATTTACTATGGAACAACTCAAACCATTACCATTGATTCAATGTTTTTCTTTGTATAAACATGGTTCCAAGATACCAATTCATTGAAAACCAGAAGTAACATGACTATTTTGAAAAGGGGAGGTCATTAATTTTTTGGGTTGTCTCCCATGACCATTGGATTAATCTAACCCAGTTCTGACATGTATTATTATTTTCAAATTAATTTATAACTTAATCAGTCATGAACCATGTTTATCAAATTCGGATGGTGTTTTTCGATTTTATTATTTTTTAAATTAATCGTCGTCACCTATTTCAGAAAAATATTTATGTTTCACTCATGAAAAGGGTTAGGTTTATTTTATTTAATTAATATTTTTTAGAACCAAATATCTATTGGTTTGACCTCAGACATGAAATTCCTTTATTTACCTTTTGTTTAGTGCTTTATTTGATTTCTCTTTTAAATTTATAAATTCGGCCACATTAATAGAATTAATGATGACCATGATGATATCAATTTTTGTGACTTTTCTAGGGATAAGGGTAGATATTTTATTAATATAGTAATTAATAAAATCTCTTTTCTGAACTTTTTTGTTATTGGATTTTAGCATAGCATTTTTAATTTTTTACTTTTTAATACATTTGGTATTTATAGTTGTGAAAGTAGGGATATAGAGAATGTTGAATAACAGGGATATGATTGCCTTCCATTTGGATGATATGGCACAACTACTGAAAAAATTTAAAATAATGAAAAATAAAAAAAATCCAAAAAATGTACCCAAACATTGAATACATAACACCCTTAACTTGGAGCCCAAATTCTTTATGGTGCATCATATAAAAAGAATAATTCACAAAATATCATAGCTATCTACCACATCCGATGATGATATCTATTCTAACAATAATTCTATCTTCTTTGAATGTTTGGATAATGACGAGGAGTGTGGACATTCAGTAGAGTTCGAGTGGGAAAAAGAATAAATCATCACATATTAATAAGATGAATAAGAAAAAGAAATTAAAGAGAGGGAATTCATTGCTACTGAGATGCTACAAAGATTCATCATAAATGTAGGAACATATCTGAATGAATAATATGATGATGATGTAGAAAAATAAGTAGAGGAATCTGAAAAGATGACTCAAATTTTTGTTAAAAAAATAGAAATATTAATAACACCATAAGAAGAAGAATAACATATTGCACCGTCTGACAACTCCACAGAGGAATGAAAAGGAGAACCAAAAAAGAATAAATTTAGGAGATGGTTGTGGATCCAAAATCAACCATTAAAGAATCTCATCACATGTAGCCAGCGTTTAAAGAAATAGAATAATTTTATTGATTCTGGATAGATTCATAGATTTTTTTAGCGATACTCACACTGTAGAGACATTTTCCACCACTTATAAGTTCAATACCAATAATACTGATGATAAATAAATCTGATATATGAGGTTTTAAAGTCTATGATTGAATAAAAATGATAAAATTAGTATTAGAAGACACGCCAATATGCTACCAATGGAATGGTCAAGTAAAACAAATGTTAATATAAAGCAGCTTCTAGGAGGTAAACTATTTTTAGTACTTTCTAGGATCATCGATATATTTTTTTATTCTTAATTTATATTAGGATTTAATATCAATCCTTCTATTATTTTTAGCATAATTGGATGAGTTTTCACTTTCATGTGATATTTATTTTTTTAGTTCCAATACAATGGATCAAGCAGCAAATAGAAGGAATCAAATGAATATGTCATAACAGAAATATATGTCATGTAATCAATTACACACCATGATTCATTAGTAAGAAGAAACTATGCATCCATGTCTGAAGAATGAATTTCAATGTAAGAGTTTCAAATCAATAATTTTCATCTTTATTCTCACAATGGTCATTTTTTAGAGATTTAGCTTCCAATTTCATAACCACACTTGATTCCAGATTTAGTAGAAAAATTAAAGTTATATGAAACTACCCTAGATAATTAATATGCCTTAAAATTTAGATTTCATTTTCATGATATTTTAATGCTTAAAACAGGGAAAAAATTAGTTGAGATAAGAATGTAGATTATGAATTTACAAATAATTATTTAGAGGGTCGTATTTATCATTATAAATAAAATTTATACAAGAATCATCCTTGGTTTTAATTTATGATATTTAAATTCAATTACTTAACTATTCGAATAGATTTCCATTTGTATTTTTCCCAACCATTTTTTTCATTCCCAAAAAACCCTCGAAGATAAATATTTTACATTCATTCTTTAATATATTTCTTGAGAAATTCATACATGATTTCTTCTAGAAAATTCATTTCATCTTCTCAACGATATGATAAAATAGAATCACTTTTAAAATTATTGTGGAATTATTTTTATTATCCCCCATCCTGAGACACAAATTACAATAATCATTTTTCTGTCCATTGAATCCTTGAACAACAATGTTTGTAAATGAGCCATGTTACAATCCCATAATTTTTTCTACTATACTATATATATTTATCATTATTATCAAACATAATATTAGGGTAAATGAAAATTGGTGGATGAATGAATGTTTTTCTATTCATAAGTTTGGGAGAGAATTCATGGGACCTAGGGAAGGAACATTCATTTTATTTATTGTATTCCATCTCAAAAATATGGTTATGTCTAGGGAAACTTAAAAATCACTATTTAGATGACTTGTGAAATTATTATATCTATCAAAAATAGTGTTTTAAAAAGATCATTAGGATTTGGGTGGTGGATGTGATAATTTTCCCAAAAAAACATTAAAAAAAAAGAAAAAAATAACAAAAGAGGGTGTTTCATTTATTGGATTTAGTCTCTTTATGAGGCTAATATTAGATATTGGGGAATTGGAGAGATTTTTTTTTATGTTTTTGATTATTTATAAAAGTAATTTAGTGTCAAATCTCATTTGTAAGCCTTCATTTTTTACACAATTTAACTACCTTCCCAATGAATCTGAGTCATTTCGTCATAAAGGGTTAAGTCATCATGATTAATTTTGAATCTATCATTAAGTGGTGGGGATGTATGATGTATTTCATTCCTATGGTAATTTACTTTTATTTGAGGTATGTGAATCACTCTATTCATTCATACAATGATAAAGGGAATTAAAATTTGAGTTTGCTAAATTTAATGTCGCATGCATATTAATAACACTTTTAAATATTAAAATGGATGATTGAAGAGGACTGGATATTTCGAAAGAGGGAAGTAAAATAAATGGATGATTTGTATTATTTAAAAAACGAGTCAATGATAAATATTTTACCTTGGCTTCTTAAACATTTAATTTTTATTTGATTAATTTTTTATTGAAATTGTACTTAAATAATGGAAATGTGAGTTTCATTTGTAGTATGTTGAGATTCCACCGTTGAGGTTATCTTAGAATTCTACTATGGGGGTACTATATGACTACATTTTATGCATATATTAAACAATTTTTTATTATATTGATTTATTTTTTAATTGATTATTAATTCCAATTTGTGAGATATTTAACTTGGTTTATATTTTATTGATGGAAAAAATAATTCATGGAAATGGAATTAAAGTGGATAGTTTTATATCCAAAAGAAAATTCATGTCATAGGTGACGCGATGTGGCACAACACCAGATTTGTGAGAATGATCATGGAGCACTTCTGTATAATAAAAATAAAGAACCAGTGTGAAATGAGGTTTCTAGAGATGCAAAACAATGTTTTATTACATTTTATCATTAAAAATCATGGACTGGTTCATGTGGTGAAAAGAATGACATGACATGAATCAATTAAAAGAATCCTAGAAATATACTGATGGCGTATATTTTTTGATCAGATTTTACTACACAAATTCATAAAATCATAGAATTTTGACCAAATATTTAACATCAGGCCCACCCTAAACCACCATTTTACCAATTTGAAATGTAATTATTAATACTATAGAATCATGGAGATCTATAAATAGTGTCCAAGGATCCACATAATAGATTCATTCAGAGCATCCGCTGCTAGGATCAAGGACCACCATTGCAATGATGCATCCAAGATGATTATTAATTCTCTACCCCATAATTACTAGTATAAGGGGGTATACATTGTGAAAATAAGTTTTACGGAAATGGGATTGACTATAATACGGAACTTTTTTAAATTAAATTCATTTGGGTCTTCTACTGCTACCCTAAATTTTAAAATATCATATTCATTCTATAATTAAGAATCATTACAAAAAACATTAGGTGAGTTCTATTTCAAATTTATTAGAATATTTAATTATTCACACTATACCCATTGGGTGTATTATTTTAGATGTCTAAATGTAGTTCTGATTTACCAATTCACTAAACATCCAATGTAACATGACTATTGAGAAAAGAGGACGTTAGTGATTGTTTCTCTTGTCTACCATGTCCATTGGATTAAACTAACATAGTTTCAAATCCTATTGTTTATTTGAAAGTATTCTATACCAAAATAAATATTTAACACATATTTTCAATTATCAATCATGTTTTTAAATTTTCTTAAAATTGAAAAAAATTATCATCTCTTTTTTCAAAAAAAGAGACTGACATCAGTCATGAAATTCCTAAACTACCCTATTGTTTAGTGATTCTATTAATTCCTGTTCAAATTTATAAATTTTCTAACTTAGATAGAATTAATGATTCAAAATGGAAATCACAAGAAAATGAGAAATGATATTACATGATAATCAAAACATGGGAAATGTGAATAAAATAAAAAAAATACTGAATCATAAACATTTATAAAGGACAATCCTGCTAGGATATCATGGTTAAAAAGGTCCCATAAAGTAATAAATTTTACATCCTATCTGAAAATCACATTTCATGATACTAAATGTTAACCAATGCATTGGATCTCTCTTTGTCCTCTCCCATCATATTCATTTAATTCTTATACTTATGTGTGGTATGTGGATCATAAATCAAGAATTAATTATCTATAATAATTTAATCCATGATTATGAAGTTTGGAATACATTTTTTCTAGAACCCAATACTGAAATATACGTGAATAACTATTAACACCCTAGAAAATTAATCATTATGGTATTTAAAATCATATAGAAATTAAATTTGATATAATAGGGACATTTAAAATCATATCAAATCATTATAAATGTTGAAATAGGATGTATAAGTTAATGAAGAAACGTTAATATAGAAAATAATCCAAAAAATATCATTATGGTAATGGGTGTACATAAACAATCATGGGTAGATTAATTATAGGGAAATGGGATATAGTAATTTATAAATAAAATGAAATGTATGGGGAATATGTATGAATATATTCTGAAAAAAGTTAATGTAAATTCAGTTACATATCATAAAAATGTTTTTGAATATCAATTTGAAGAGATAAATCTCTGACCAAATGGTAGCATGGAAACAGGTGTACATAAAGGTTTATTTGGGCGGTCTAATGAGATTTAATTGTGTCTATAATCATGTATAAATAAAAAATATTTTATTTTGTATATGGATGAATTCATCCAAAAAAGAACAATTGAAAATAATTAAACTTATAGTAAAATAAGTACCAGAATAAAAAGGAATCTTGATGATCCTATACATGAGTGTGTAGCTATGAATACATGGGAGGGGATTCTTGAGAGCATGGTGGAACCATTGGAGGACTCTAGAGAGATAATTTCACAGTATTTATGTGATCCATTGATTATTATTGAATATTAATAGGGTCTTGGGTTGGTTTATAAAAACAACTAGGGGGATTTCATTATTATTTAGGTTTTAGACTTTACATAATAATATATACAAAACCATACAACATCCCATCGGTTTTTTGATTATTTCTATCATATGAAATCGGGTTTTATTATTTTATAAGGAGCAATTCCAAATATATTAAAATAATTTTTTTCTTATGTACAGGTGAGTCACGATCTTTTAGAAATTATTTTAGAACCATACAATATATTATAGGTATTTAAAAATTAATGATAATTTTAAAAAATAAATCAAATAATAAAATAACAATATATTTAGTTGAAAAAATAAATTTTGTCTTGGATACAATTTATAGTATCTATTTCTTCACTTTGGGGGAATTTTAATTTCATAATACACAATGTATATTTATATGGTATTTAATTATTACTCGAAAATTGGTCTATCTCTAAAATTTATGAAAAATTAAACATTAGATATTTTCAACATTCTAATTTTAAAAATAATGTTAATTTTATCTAAATAAATTTCTAAACCATTTAACTTTCACTTTTAAAATAATTTCTATCATTTATTTAAAATTAAAGGGTTTTTAAACAATAATATTTTTCAAACCATTATAAAATTTAAATTTGACATTATAAAAATAATATGATCATTTATATTTCATGAAAATAATTTAATAAAAATATTTTATTAAATTATTATTTAATTAAAAATTACATTAATTTATCAAAATAATTACTTGGTGTACGTTTAATGTTAACCAAAAATAAAATTTTTGATTTATTGAATTGAATGAAAAATCATTTACAATATAATAGTGATTGGATGTAAATATATTCATTATTCTATAAAAAATAACCATATTCATTTTTCTAGGGTCTTGAAAAATATCCCTTTCATAGACAATAAATTTTTTTAAGAGTATGGTGTATGATGGTGGGACATTCATGGGGTGGTCTAAAGAATATGCTTTGGGATACCATCTCGATCAGATTCAACATATCCCACAAATCGTTTCTCAAATGCTTATGTTATTAGTCACAACATGGTATTCGTAAATGGAAAATCCTAGAAATGATATCTCCTATGGAAGCTCCAATTAATGGGGTTTAAAGGGTATGATCCTACTATTTGAGGAAAACCTTTTCTTTTGTCCATGTAAATTGAATTTTATAAAACCTTATATTTATACTAATAATGTGATCACTATTAAATGGATATATTATCAATGTTAAATATAATTAATTGTATTCTATATCTTATTATATAATTATAAAATATGTTCTTGTGTTTTGTATAACCATATTATATAACAATACATTTAATCAAATAAATGGTGGAAATTTTATTCATAACAGTTCAGGTCATTACAATCTTCCCCATAAGAAATTTCAACCTCGAAATTTAATTTTCTCACACTAAAACAGATGAGGGTAACAATTTGTCACCACCTCTTTTGGTTACCATGTTACTTCTTTAAACTTAGAGTTTCAACATAACACATTGAAAATGTGCATTCTCTTATTTTGTAGAATTGTTTATCTATCATCATAGATGTTCAGAGGCTACTCTTCAAATGATAAATCATTCTCAAATGGTAATATGTATGGATTGAGTACATGTGAGGGTTAACGTATGTACTTCTTCAAATGGGATACAAGGATACATTATGTACTTGAGATAGGTTTAGTGTGAGTTCTTTTCGGTAGGCTACCACTATGATGCGAACAAGGATCTCAAAAGGGATTATATACCTTAGTGTAATATTTCCCTTCATCATAAATATCATTGCTTTATTCTATAGAGATATACAGATGGATACAATCTATCCAAACTAAAAATCTCGGTCACATCAACGATTGTCAGCATAGATATTTTGTGGAATCTGAGAAGACATAATTTGATTCTGAATGGTCTTTAACTTTTACAATATTACCTAAAACTTTTTGGGATGTAGTAGTTTTCCCCATCTAATAATGGGATTTCTAGGGAACCATTTGGATATTTCAGTAGAAACTATTGTTTCCAGAGAACTCTCCCAAAAAAATATTTTTCTCCCATATTCATTTGAAATCCATAAAACATACTCACACAAGTCATCTCGTGTCTGTATAGGCCACCCATATGGGCCATCAGTTTGAGGATGATAGTACATACTGAAGACCAACATAGTGTTCAGATCATGTTGGAGACATTTCCAGAACGTGGTGGGGAATCTCATATCTCGATACAATCCATTGTTGTACCCATAAAACCTTACCACATATCTATGGTATATTTGTGTATGTGGATATATTGAGAAGTTCAGTTTTATTGTGATAATCTATGATATATTTTTAAGAGGATCCACAACAGTCCATATAGCATTGTTTCACTTGGATGTCTTCTGTTATTCGGTGACAAAGTCCATGGAGATATTCTCTCATTTCAATTTGGGTTTTTTTTGTAATTTAATCATCGCCCCCTTGAATGGTTCCTTTATAATTTCACTTGATGGAATACAAGACATCCATAGGTACACTCTATAATGTTTTTCTTTATATTATCCCACAAATAGAATTCATGTAGATCCTGATATATCTTTCTTATTCCTGGGTTGATGGGAAAGGTTGATCTATGTACATCAACCAACATCTCCTTTATTAACTCATGATTGGCTGGTACATATTTTATTGACCCAAATCATGAAACACCATTTTTTACATTGATTTATAAGGATTTCAATTTTCTTATAGTTTCCACATTCTTTTGAATTCCCACATCATCCATTTGAGAATCTTTTAACCACTCCATAAGGTACCACTGAGAAGATATTTTTGAAAGGATTAATGTTGTTCATCCATTTACGACTCCCATGTCCATAACTTCAAAATAAATGATGATCATATTCCCCTCACATCTCACTATTGATAGAATTACTGTATCCTTTTTACTTAGAGAATCTTCCACATTATTCACATTAGTATGTTGGTAGTGGACTGAGTAGTCGTTGTCCATGATCATCTCTAACCATTATTGTTTGTACATATTTATTTATTTATATGTGAATATATACTTGAGGATTTTGTGATCCAATTGTATTTTACACATTTTTCCAAAGAGATAATACTCCCATATTTTCAATTCCAAGATCACTCCTACCAACTCCATATCATGTGTTGGGTAGTTCATCATTTCAAATTTCAACTACCTTGATCCATAGGCTATGACATTGTCATTTTTAATTATCATATTTACCAATATATTCTTGTAAGCATCAATAAATACCATGAATGTTTCTTGACTTGGGGTTATGTTATAATAAGATCACTAATAATCATACTTTTCAATTCCTTAAAGACATCTTAAAATTCATCATTACAAGAATTCTCCACTCCCAACTGATTTAGCTTTGATAGAGGGTATGAAAAACATGAGAAATTTGTCATAAATTGATGATTGTATCCAACTAATCTATGGAAAATACGAATATCATTCACAAATTTTGGCCTCATTCATACTCCAATTTTTTGTCTTTGAATGATCCAATGATATCTGATTACTTGTGATGATATTCCCCATGATTGAGACTTCCTTCTACAAAAAAATCAAATTTTCTATACTTGAAATAATTCTTCTCTATTTAAAAGGTCTTTTGGAATGTTTCAATATTATCATCATGATCCTCATTGTTTTTGGAATAAATTATAATATCATCTATAAATACTACCAAATTTTTTTGAGACAATCTATAAAAAGTATATTCATTATGTCCATGAATATTGATAGAGAACGAGTGAGCCCAAAAGGCCTCACTACAAACTCATAGTGCTTGTACCATATACAAAAAGAAGTATTGGGGATATCATCCTTACTTAAGCTAACATTTAAAAATCCTGATCATATATCACCCTTGGAGAAGTATTTTTGTCAACCATAATGATTGGATATGACCAAAATTAGAGGAAGAGGATAATTATTCTTCATCAGGATCTTATGGTGCAATTGATATTGGATATAAAGGCACATTGACCCATCCTATTCTCAAGAAACAAAACCGGTGGACCCCATGGTGAAACACTTGGGGTTTTGAACCATTTATTCAAATTATCCAATAGTTGTTTCTTCTTCACCTCGAGTTCTACTAAAAAATTCTATATAGAGTCTTGGGTATATGTAACACCCCATGAATAAGCTCTATTGAAATTTTATCCACTTGGAAATGAGGAAGACCAAACAATTCCATGGTAAACACATCCTTTTATTCCTTCATAATGGACATGTTTCCAGTATATTTCCTTAAACATGCCCATTTGAGATAGATACAGTCGATAATAGGGATATAAAATCCATTCTTATGTTTTTTGTGCTATAAATATTCAGATTCCTCCTAGAACTTGCATAGAATCAGGGGTTGATTATAAATAGAGAGATCTATTTCCTTTTCAAAAAATTTATGTTGGCTCTTTATATGGAAATATAGTTCATGCCAGAATTGTTTTAAATTCCACTAAAGGAAGTATTACTTGGTTTTAGGGGATTTTAACCCCAATAATTTTGACATGGGTTGAGTTACATACATGGGATGTAAAAATATACCTAAATTTAATTTTCAATGACATCACTACCACCATGATTTGTGGTGGTGTTTGAATATTTATACTAAAAATCCATGATATGTAGGAATGAATATAACTAGAATAAAATGTATGTTTTATATTATTGTATGAATAACTATAATACCCATTATCACTTTGTTTTTGTATCCAATATAGTGGTTTTGATGGAAAAATCAATCCCTTTCTACTTTGGTGGTTCTTGGTTGTCTCTGAAAACCCATAGAAATGGGAATTGGTTGGAAAATTTAATTGGTTCCTTGTAGTTGAAGTAATATACAATGAACTGAGGGTTGGGTACAGACTTACTTTTTTCCATCACATTATTGGGTTTATCTTGTCATGAAACATTATCCAATTTATCTTCATTCACCTCAGTCATTTGATTTTCCCCCTTAGGAAATTTTCATGGTGTTACTTTCTAATCCATTAACAAGTGGGATTATGAAATTTCATGTCACTATTAGATTTCTCCCTCAAAACACCTGAATTAAACCCCCTTTTTTAATTTTATCCCAATGGAACCCTTGAGATTGACTAATCTCCATTTCGACTATGAGGTCACATCATAAAATTTTTTCATAGACATCGAAGTCCAGTATCACCAAGAAATTTCAAACATATGTTTTCATCCTACCAGAGAAGTAGTAAACCTTGAATTTGAGGGTTATAAAAAATATCAATTCATATCTAGAAAATATTATAAATTATGAATCATATTTCCTAATAAATGTTTTATCCTTTTTTTTCTTAATGAATTGGAAATACCTTTCAATATAATGTAATAGAGTGAGAGGAAAATATTTAGAAAAACATATTTCTCATAACTCCTTCTACTTAATTCCTTTGATATCTTCCTCAGGCTTTATATTTTTTATTAATGTACAACACTGATAATAATCTCCCCTCATATAGTAATCATATAGAATAAACATCTTTTATTCCAAACATTGAAGGATGGATAATATCACCTAAAGGAGATGATTAATTTTTCATCAATTAAGGGATCAAATGATCCATTGAATGTAATAGGCCCTTATTGCACATAGCTCTAAATAAAAACTTTTAATCTGTTAGGGGGTTTTAATTATTATATTGATCAAGGTTTATTTTCAAAACCAGAGTCTATTGATAGAGTATTATAAAAAAGTTCATGATTCCTACTCCCATCGGGTTTGGCATATCGTTGGGAAAAATATCACATTTTCCATCACATTGATTATTCTACTGAGTCATCGTATTTCTATTCATTGGCTAGAATAAAAGGAAAATTAGGGATGAATTTTTAACCAATTAATGAAATAAATTTAGAATCCATTGACATAAATGGGATAACATATACAATACTTTTTTTTCATTAAATATCAAATTTCTATGTTTCAACCTATACTATCAATGATCTATTTCTTGAAATATATTATTATGGGATTTTTTGTTCCCATATTAATTGTTAGTAATGAGTTTATAAATTTGTAAAACCATATCCACATGAATTCACAATTTAATATAATAGTAAGGCCCATTTTTGTGTACTAGATTACCTTGAGTTAGGGCCTAGACACCTTGTTGTAATTTTTACCCCTATATTCATTTTTTCCAGATCCACTTCAATAAGTATTATAAATAGATGTATTTATTTTCTTAATAAAACACCTAAACTATACTTACCAAAATTTAGGGTTGATTTAATAGACTTATTCTTATCCCAAAGGCTATTTCTAAAGAGTTCTAATTCTAATACTAAAAATCACTAAACTTTTACTTTGATACCACCTACAAAAACCATACTCTTCATTATATATTTATTACTGATTTATTTCATAATATTTCACTTAATAAAACTCTAATGATCTATAATTCTAGTGTGTTTGAGAATTAGGTATATAACATAACATCTTTAACATGGGATACAACAATATTATTAAAAAATTCCATAACATGACTAGAAAATTCCATGGATTTTAAAACTACATGATATTACATGGGGAAAACATAAAAAATGGGAGAGATATAAATCACTATAAAGGAATAAAAATTAAATAACAACAAGAATTTAATATATTTTATATATTAGTCGATAAAATGGGGTTTAACAAGAGTAAGTGTTATAACCCTGAAAGGTATACAAGATATAACATGATAATCATAACATGGAAAATGAGGATATAACATAGAACAATGATTCATAATAAAAGGTAAAGACTAAACATGGAAATACATAACTGTGAAAAACATATCATAAATGAGTTAGGTTCACTTCATGTCCCAGTTTTCCATACCATGATAGAAGACATCACCCAATGTATTGGAGTTCTATCTAGGTGCACCCTTCATAATCATTTCATTCTCAATCATAAGTGTACCACATATCTAATAAAACATAGATTTATTTATCATCACAATTTATTCCAATATTAAGTATTATGGAATAAATATGTGTAATTATCCAATAAAAAAGTATATGTTCATAATTTTGAACACCCTTGATAGGAAATGGGTATGGTATTCAATACACAATTTGTTTGCATGAAAGGTTGTGGTCAAATTTCAGCAGCATAATGATGTCACATACAAATTCATAAAAATGGGTTGACAAGAGATAATTGAGGATATCACCATATTGAAATAAAATGGAAATTAATAGGTACATGCAATAAAATATCATAACATTAGATACTTCGAAAGAGAAGACATAAAATAATGAAAAAACTGAATAGGGGAAAAATCCAATCAAACTTGGGCATGGTAATAGGTGTCCATACGGGATCATGGGAGGATTAATGAGAGGGAAATGGAATATCATAATTTATAAAATAAATTCATCTTAAGGGGAATATTTAAAAACATATTCCAACATAATAAAATGAAATTAAAGAGACATATCACAAAAAAGTTCTTAAATGGAAATGAGAAGAGAGAAATCTCTTATAAAATTTCAGCATGGCAATAGGTTTACATAAAGGATCATGGGAGGCATAAAGAGAGTGAAAGGGGTATTGAATCAAGTTGAAATAAAGAGGATATTCTATAAAATATGGAAGAACATATACTAACATGAAAAAATGGAAATTAAGTGGCATACCATAAAATTAATACTTGAATAAAAAAGAGATTGAATTATCCCTCACTTTAGTATGTGAATCCAAATGATTGAGAGGGGATTTTGGGAGGTTGAATGCACCATGTGAGGATCCTAGATAGGGGAGGTATAAAAATAGACGTTATAAAAGGATGTTTAGTGATGATAAATGGGGTATTTGGTGAGATTATATATGAAAAGATATGGATATATATATATATATTTTTGGGTTTTAACATTACATTATAAAATATCCAAAACTAGAAACCATATCATTGTTTTTCGCATAATTTCATACAAATTTGAGTGTATTAAATTATTTTATATTCCTAGGGTATAAAACTATTTATACAATTCACTTTTTATGTGGATTTTTATCACACTCATAAAAAATGATTTTAAACGTTTAAAATATATTAGAGGTTTTCAAAGATTTGAAATGGATTTTAAAAAAAAATAAAATAGACTAAAAATAACATTAAATTACAACAAACAAGTGTATTTGGTCATGGATATCCTTTATCGTATTTATTACATCACTTTTGGGTTATAATGATATTATAATACATAATGTATATTTATATAGTATTAAATGTTTTACCAAAAATTCGATTGTCACTGAATATTTTGTAAAATATAACTTTGTTTAATTTTGTCAATATGATTGCAAAAAAATATTCATTTTATTTTATAATTTTATAGCTATTTGAATATTAACATTTATATTATAAACCATCATTTATTGTTAATGAATGATTTTTTTTGGAAAATAACTATTTTTAAAACTTATAAAACAAACATATCACTTCATAAAAATTATATGATCAATTATATTTAAAGAAAAATATTTAATAATAATATTTCAATGAAATATTTTTAATTTAAAAAATCTATTAATACATAAAAAATAATTACATAATTTAATGTGAATTTTAAAAAAATAATATTTGTGTTTTATTGAATTGAAATAAAAAAAATTACTATATAACAATTATGGGATGAAAAATATTCATTATTATATGAATATAATGTACATAATCATATTTGTAGGGTCTTGATACATATACATTTAATACACCAGAAAATTACTTATGATTAATGTATGTGATGTAAGGACTTTCATGTGTTGGTTCAACGAACATAGTTTGTTTTATGATTTCATTGAGCATAAACTACTCTTATAAATGGGTTCTCTCATGGTTAAGTTTTTGGATCTCAAGATCGTATTGGTCAATGGAAAAAATAAAACTTCTTTCACCCATTAAATCATCGATAAATGGGCTTCATATGGGAAAACCATATAGGTTGATGCCATCACTTTCATTATTTCTGAAAATTGGATATCTTAAAACCCTATAATTCTACTGATATATTAATTATTATTCAACGATTGTATTATCAATGGTATATATTCATAGCAGTATCCTAAATCCAATTAGATATAATAAAATTAAATAATTAAATGTGTTTTATGTAACCATGTTATATAATAAAAAATTAATTAAATCTAAAGGGGGATGTTTATTTATTATAGTTTCGGTTGTTACATATCATATCCTTACTCATATGATGAAATACACACTATATTGATAAGGAATATCATTTCCTTATAGAGAATCATAATCTCATTCAACTTAAAATAAATTTATATTTTTTTATTTTGAATGATAGTCTATAAAAATGATTATATTGAAGTTAACCTATAACATAATGATGAACACCATAAATTGTTCTTGATTAAATTTCATAAATGCGAAGATCCTCCGCATCCTTATGGGAGTAACACATCCACTTGGATTTTTAAATAACAAATCCCCTCTAAATAAACTAGTGAAATATAAAATATTCAAGAAACTTAATCCATTTCTAAAATACCACATGATTTATTGTACCACTAAAACATTGGATCTTATGCATCATGATGAAATAAAAGATAAGATAATAATTCTATAGAAAAATAGATTTTAGTTTTCAAGAAAGAATATTTATCATAACCGAGCTAATCATCCCTAAAATAATCCAAAATTTCATAAATTTGCCACTCGTTGTATTGGATTGATCAATGGAGAAATTTCTACATTGACCATGAACACTGATACAAGTATTTCATCTAGGTTCTATTTAAAATTAATTGAATATTATGAATTATTTCACAGCATTATGAATTTTAAATCATAATGTATAATTCATAATCTATAACATCACTTAACAAAAATTTAAAATTTATGAATTTTTATCCTATGAATAATAAACATGGTTTCATTAGGAATACATTGAAATCATCATAATATTTTCATATCCATCATAATGGGTTATAATTTCAAAGATAATTTTAAAAGTCGTATCCCTCGAAAGTTTAAATACAGCAGTGTAGTAAGACCCATTGTTGTGTAGTAGGAGAATATTGAGTAAAGTCCCAATATACCATTTCTAGTTTTATTACTTATTAGTAAAACAATTCCAAAAACCATGTCCCCTTTTAGTGTCTATATTGGATTATATTTCATGGAAAATCATATAATCTCTTCATTACCAAAAAATTTAGTTGGTGTTCTATACTTATCGTCAGTGTATACCATAGGGTTATGTTCCCAAATCTTTTTTTCAAAAAACATGTTTACATGGTCTCTATTAAATATACACAGTTACCAGTTGTAACAAAAAAAAACTAGTAACCAAGATCCGCTAACAATATTATTACATGGTAATAGGTACAAGAGGGTACAATCATGATGTAATGATAATTTTATTAGTACTAGAGATAAAAATAAAAAATTATGCCTATATTATAGTATTTATAAATTATAAAACATGGTAATTGAAAAGATTCAAAATACTTGGATTGATTAAAAAAATCATTCTTTATATTATATGAAAAAGAAAAAACAAGGGTTACCTCAAATACTCAGTAAAAGATACATATAGTAGAATTTATCATAAAACAATTAGGAATATTCAATATGGGATGGTAAATTAGTGAACAAACATTCCATTTAATCAATAACAAGAATAAAAAGATTAGATAAGGGAAAATAAATATGGATAGTTTAATAAATAAACTCACATTCCATTTAATAGATAAAATTAGAAATACTGAATCCATATATAATATCAATGCAATAATATGATATATAATAATAGTTGAATTATTAGTGAATTAAAATGAATAATTTTTTATGTCATGATCTCAAAAATAATGATATATATACTATCAAGGCCTTTCGAATAATATTTTAAATTTATGGGTAATATATCATTATAATTTTCCAACATATTTGTCCAATGAGACCTTCTAATGCATTGGTGCGATATATATTTATGGTCCCACACATCACTAAATTTCCAAATCACTCAACATATACATAATTATTCATTTAATCAACGAAATCATTTCCTTATCAACCAATATTGTTATTGAATGAAGAATATAGATCTCCCAATATTTCCATAGATAATAAAATAATCTTCAAAGAGAACACCATACAAGAAATCGTTTACTATTTAGTAAATAATCATATAATTGACAAATGAAAATAGATATATAATTGAAATATAAATTAAATTAAAAAATTATGACAAGAATGTGATTGTATCAAGAGAATGTTATTAGTAATAAAATTAATCAATAATTGATAGGTGATAATCTGTTTATCAGGAATACATGTTATTAAAATAAAATCACATCCTTTGGAAGAATAAATGGATCGGAATTAAAAGACTAAAATAAAATTTTATAAAATAGTTACATTTTAAAACCAATGAAATTTATATATGAAGAAGAATTTTGTAATACAGTTATATTTTTATGGAATTCCATTATCACCATATATGTAAGAAAGAATTCATTTTTTCAATTTAAAAATAAATTCAAAATATATAATTCAAAATATAATATAAATCATCCATTAAAACAATTTTTACAATGAAATTTCAATATAAAATGTTTAAAATAAATAAATTTATTAATTAAATGCGATTATGGAAAATAATTTTGAAATATAAGGACATGGAAGAAAATTATAACTTATTTAAAAAAGAAATATAATAAGCTTCTATTCTTAACAACCCCCTTATTGATTCGAGTTCAAAAGAGATGAAATTTTGATAAAAAATAAATAAAATCCTTGAATATCTAATGGATAATGAACTTATTTGATACAATGAAGGATAAATGATATGATTCCATCAATATGAATAAAAGAAACCCCAAAATAATGTGATATTATAAAATATATTCATACTTATTTTGTACCATAAATATTACAACCCCATAAAATAAAATATAGTATAAAATAATTAAACAAACTAAATAAATTGGTGTTTATGTTAATTACATTAGGGGGTATATACACCACATACACTTTAACATGGTCATATTAATAAATAGGCCTCAGTGGACAAGAAATTGATATAAAACACCATATAGTTTAAGAAACCAATAAATAGAACATACCTGAAAGGGAAATTGAGAGATTTATGTCTTAATTAAAATACCTTTATTATGAATAATAAGTGGTGTTACATATTTTATTTGTAATATATATACCATTTTAAAAAATTATGTCCATAAATGAACTACAGTCTCAAAGAAGTATGTTTTGATATAAAGACCAATACCTCTTAGTTCTCTTTCATTGAATGTTATTTGACCACTTGTATAATTTGTTAATGAATTTATTAGTATATACCAAAAAATATTAATATTTATAACATCATATATGATCCATCCATAAATCGTATCGTTTGTTTGCTAATAATATTTAATTATTATTATTTTGGGTGTTAATTGCCTCATTTTCTCAAGCACTATTTCTCAAGATAGTTTCAATTTTTGTGGTAATGATATAGTTCTATCATATATATGCTTATATTTATAACAATATTTATTCATTTTAAATATTTTTATAACGATTCATTAATGTTTTACATGGAATATGAATCGCATCGCATTATAGATATTGGTTTCCATACATACATAGAATAAATGATACCATTCCCCTAATAGATTAAATGGTACAGAAGAGGATAATATATTAATATTAAATAATTAGTATCATTTCATATTTATCATATATAAAATCAAGATATCCATCAATATGACTAATCATGTGAGTCGGTGGTGGAAAACCAAATATGCTGGTTTATGGGGTGATAATCCACTGTACAGAGAAGTGATGGATTTTTCCCATTTGATTGGGAAAGGGATAAAAAATATTAATAAATAAATATAATAACATCAATTTATATGGTATATACTTGTGTTATTATAATTAATGTTTTAGTAAGTTATTGAATGTTGTAAAATTAGAAGTAAAAAAAGAATCTTAGTTGAGACAAATGCCATCTCTTAGAGAAACCACTATTGTATATAATAATAAGGACCCTAGGATTTTCCATTTCAGAAGATAAGAAGATATATAATATGTATAATGAAAATTTTAAGATATTTGTTTGGATTTTCTTGATATATATGCCTTGATAGGTGTAAAGAATTTAGGGGGAGATAGTTTCCTTTTATAATTGTAGAGGATTGTAATTCTAGAAAATATGAAAAACTCTTAAATAATGGGAAACCAATCCCTATCCAAGTTACTCCAAAATTTAAAAATAATTTTTTTGAGGAAAAGAATCTCCTAGAAAAACTACCAACAAAATATAATAATAACATTTTTAAAATTTTATTCCCTTGCCTTTTTTTACTTACTTTTATCATTAATGTTTTCACCACTATGAATGTTTTTTTAACATTGTTAATTAATATTGTAATTCTTAAAAAATTAACATTTTTAGATAATTTATAACTAATAATTATAAATATTAAATAAAATTTGGAAAATATAAATTATATGTCTATGAGAAATTAATTTTTGACATAACCTCTAGTAAAGCACAAAACATTGTTTAAATCTTAATGGTCTTAATTATTTTTTACTTTTTTTACACATCATTATGAACAAATTTTTTTTTTGAACTTATAAAATAATATTAATTATCTAACTTATAAATATGGAATCAATTTCATTAAATTTAATTAACATGTGTTGTATAATATAATTTAAAAAAATACAACCATAAATTGTGTTGAAAAATAGGTCTTCTAAAAATGTTTTTTGATGTATAATGTTATTACATATTAACTAAATTAAAAGTAATAATAATTACATGTATTGAAATTCTTATAATTATAAATATAATATATAAATTTCATTTAATTCATTAATTATTAAATATTATATTAATTAATTATAAATGATAGAGATTATAAATTTTCTATCGAAAATACATTCTCTTGAAAGATAAAATGTCTGCAGAAAAATAATTATTTTTACCTTAAAATGTTCATATCATTATTTATATAAAATTGATATTTAATAAATAATTAATTATACATATTTTAAAAATTATTATAAATAAAATAGTTAATTTTATATGTGACATTTTTAATTTATCATAATATTTTATTTCTACGGGAAACATTACTAAATCATTTTTGGGATTGTTTCGAACACGTTAAAAATTAAAAATCATCCTATAAAATTTAAATTTTGGTATAAGAAATTTAATATAATTCATTTTTTATATCGTCATTAAAATTTAATTTTCACATTATATTAATTTTACATTATATTTGTAATTATTTCACATCCTTTGGCTAAAACGAATTAAATTTTATATTTCCAAATGAATACAATTTCAGTTACATTAACAATAGTCTAGTTTATTAATTCCATAAATCATATGATAATATAATTTTTTTAATTTTAGTCTATTTTTTATCATTCACATATAATAATATAAATATCATAAAATTCATTAGATCCTAATGAATTTAGTTTTCATTTTAGTGTCCTCAAAATACATATATATCATAACAAAATCATTATTGTTTCAATAATGCAGCCTCTTTATTTCCATTAAAATTTAATTATTATATTGATATTTATATTTTATAACATAGGAATTAATATTCTTTGTATTTTAATCAATACAATGATATTAACATGGTGAACCTCAATAAAAATTTACAAAATCTCATTGTAATGTTTTATTTCAATTGCTCAATTCTATTAAAATGAATAATTAATACTAATTTTATAATAATTTACTCAAAGTTTTCTGACTAATTAATAAGATGGTCCTAAATTATATTTCAATATAATACAATGTATTCAATTACATTACCACAATAAACATACATCATTAGAAGAGGTTTTTTTGTTGATAGATGATATGAGTAAAAGTCAATATCAATGGATAATTATTTAGAACACAAAAAAATTCTTCAAATAGATGGATATGGAATTAAAAATAACATCATCATGTTAGACATGAAAAAATGATTAAAATAGGCTATTAATGTGAAGAAAATATTCAACTATTAAAATTTCAAAATTTATTAAAAATGATTTCCAAAACGGTCGCATGGAAGTCCTAGGGATCATGTGAAATAGTATATTTATCTTCAAATAATTTGCCATTAATTATTTATAAAGATATTATTATTTCAATTCCATATTAATCTCATAATCCTAACATCATACATATTATTTTATTAATGGAGTATGTGATACTACAAATAAAAATAAAACAAAATAACATATCAATATAGTATATAATATATTTCACTCTTAATGGGGGTGGAGTGTAGGACAATAATTTAGGAAAAGTCCATCATCAAAACATATAAATTATGTTATTTTATCTAAATATATGATGGATAAAACACTTTTACATCAGAATTTTTTTGATATATTTTAATATATTAATTGAATTATCATCACCATAAAACATAAATTCCAACATTTCATTAAAAATATCAAAATAAAAACCTATTAGAGAATCCAATTTCTAGATGCAATAATATTTTTTTTCATACTAAAACATTATTAAGGTTAGAATACTATTTTTTATGCTCAACATATGGTGCCATAAAAAAATTTTATCTTGTTCTCTCATTATGATAGTCAATGAAATAGTCATCACATCCATAGTACCACTTTAGGATATTGGTTTGGATTAGGATTTTGTTTTAGAATAATCTATTGGGGCTATTAAATAGTCATCATCTTGTAAAATCCAAAAACACATTTATAACACAAATGGCTATTTATTTAGAATAATCTATTAGGGCTATGTATTCAATTACATTTCCAAAACAAACATACATCATTAGATGAGGTTTATTTGTGGATCGATGATATGAGTAAAAGTCAATATAAATGGCTATTTATTTAGAACACAAAAAAATTCATCAAATAGATGGACATGGAATTAAAAATAACATCATCATGTTAGACATGAAAAAATGATTAAAATACGATATTAATGTGATGAAAATATTCAACTATTAAAATTTCAAAATTTATTAAAAATGATTTCCAAAACAGTCGCATGGAAGTCCTAGGGATCATGCGAAATAGTATATTTATATTCAAATTATTTTCCATTAATTATTTATAAAGATATTATTATTTCAATTCTATATTAATCTCCTAATCCTTACATCATACATATTATTTTATCAAGGGAGGATGTGATACTACTAATACAAATAAAACAAAATAACATATCAATATACTATATAATATATTTCACTCTTAATGGGGGTGGAGTGTAGGACAAAAATTTAGGACAAGTCCATCATCAAAACCTATAAATTATGTTTTTTTATCTAAATGTATGATGGATAAAACAATTTTAGATCACAATTTTTTTGATATATTTTAAAATATTAGTTGAATTATCATCACCATAAAACATAAATTCAAACATTTCATTAAAAATATCAATATAAAAACCCATTAGAGAATCTAATTCCTAGATGCAATAATATTTTTTTTCATACTAAAACATTATTAAGGTTAGAATACTATTTTTTATTCCCAACATAGGGTGCCTTAAAAAATGTTATCTTGTTCTCTCATTATGATAGTCAATGAAATAGTTATCACATCCTTAGTGCCTCTTTTGAATATTGGTTTGGATTAGGATTGTGTTTTAGAATAATCTATTGGGGCTATTAAATAGTCATCATCTTGTAAAATCCAAAAAAAATATTTTTTTCCTTTTATTTAAAATCTTAAAAAATATCAAGTATATAAATAAAATATATTTAAATTTAAATTTTTCATGTAACATTTTATATATTTATATAAACCATGTTCAATTTCAAATAGTTTCAATTATTTCTAATAATATTTATATTTAGTAAATAAATATAAATTTTTATATTATTTTTATATTTATCAAAATTTCTGGGTATGGGAAGATTGGGCCCATTCTAAATTGGTGATACTTTATATCAAAGTATTATTATTTTTCGAGATGATATATTTGTGTATGTTATATTAAATACATGAAATTATATTATAACATATAATATTCTATACAATATAATTTTTTTATATTATGAAATATGATGAATATATTTCAAGTAATATATGAAATATAAAGTCTTTACATCTCCCTTAAAATCTATAGTAAAATAGATATGAAACGTTAATATTTAAAATCTAATTTATAATTATAAATTTCTTAGTTTTTTATAAATTTGAAGTGTTCATATCTGTGTAATATATATGGAATGTCCATATAAATGTTTCTTTTAAATATAAATTTTCTATATTATTGATGTCATGATATATTTTGGGTCTAAATATTAAAATATTCATTTTAGGATAAATTTACGATATTTTATTTGATTATCTATGTCATATTTCATATTATTAATTTCAGTACGAAAAGAAATGTTACTATTCTATATTGAAGATATAATATTCCAATAAATTTAAATTATTATACATTTTTTTCATATCACATACATAGGGTCTATGTTGTATATATCAAATGATTGGGTTTTCAAATCTAAATAATTCAATTTTAACACCATATTGATAAAAACAAATCATGATTTATGTGTATGGAAAAGCATGTTTTTGTGAACATGTAAGAAATAAATTACTTAATGGACTAGTGATAGTCAAAGACATTATTCATGGTGCACATTCTGTGGGATATTATTGACAGTTAGTTTCATTCCAACTAAAAAAAGAATTTATTGAGATTATAGTGTAGCCAGGTGGATGACCATGGGCATATGAAAAAGAAATATTTTAATCAATATTTACTAATATTCTATCAATTATTAATATTTTTTGTATTTTTAATTTAAGAAAATTAATGATATGGGATTTTTTAATATGACATACAACATATGAAAACCCAATAATGATGACAGTAAATGGTGTAAATCATATGTTCCCCTATATGGGTTCCTTTATTTTCTAGTAATGTATTTCAACTTAAATTTACTTATTCAATCTATATTATTTTTGAACTACCATCATCTTATTTATTTAGGGTACATAATGCAACTTTAACATCTATTTAGAATAAAAAATATCACCACCTCCATATTAGGGAGTGATGTTCATGTCTAGGTTGAAGGATATCAAAAACCTATACCCAATTCAATAATACATTATTTGTTTCTTATACTTATTAATTCTATCATATATGAGATAAATAGAGAAAAAGGGAGGGTGAATTTTTTTTTATAGAATAGAATGAGAAAAATATAATTCTATGGAATGTTCCAAGTCTTAAAAAAACAAAAAAAACCATTTCACCATTAAAAATTGCACAAAGAATTAATAAATTTGAATTGGGATTCATTAACTCCATAAAACATACCATGGGGTTATCATCCTTGGTCAATTTACACATTATCATTGGTTTAAATAGGTGATAAGGAGTAAAACAAGAGAGAATTAGGTGATGAAGTGACTACTAGATCTACTACAAATGAAAATTATAAAATCTATATGTAAACTTATATAAAATTAATTATATAAGAAAAAAATGCAATGCTATATTATGTTATAAAATAGTTTCCAAGGTTTAAATACCATTAAAATATAGATCTAATCCCCTTATATAGGTATTGGTAGTAACATATAAAAAATATCTTTATTCTTGGATGGAATCATTTCAGCAACATAGTTCTGAGAGAATATTTTGAAACAATTTGAGTGTTATTGGTTAAAAATAATCCATTATTTGTTATAATTTCCATGTAAATTAGTGATTTTTGTTTTAATTGTTAATTTTGGACTCAATTTTTAATGGATCAATTAATTATTATATTTTTTTATTAAAACATGGATTCATATTGAGAAAAAAAACAGATAATTAAAATTAAAATTCATTTTTAAAATATAAAATAATAAAATATTCAATTGTTAAATAAAAATAATAAATGGATTAATTTTTGAGTTTTAATTTTTTTAAAAAATTTATTTTAATTAAATAATATTGATTCCAATTTTTTTTTCAGAAATAATCAGTTGGATTACATTTTTAATGTTTTTAGTTGAAATTTTATGTTTTAATATATTGATTTAATTTTTCAGAAAATTATTTCACTAAAGAAATATATTTCTAGTGTATGAAAGAATATTTTTCAGTAAAATTCATGGATCTACCATGACATAATTTCTTTCGATTTATCTGAACACAAAAAATGTAAAATTTATTTATCAACTTCAAGTGTGCAAGGGATCCAAATTTTGAATGTTACCTATAATGTTCAATCAAATGTATGAATAAAATATTATGATAACATGGAATGTTTTTTTGAAATTTTATTGACCATCTATACTTATGAAGTATGGAACATGTGTTATATTTGAAGAGGATATTCATCAACCACATGATAAAATAGATCAACCATATTTGAAATTATAATTACCATAATATAATTTTACATAGGATGTTGATGCCTCATACAAAACATTGAAATAGAACCATGTATATGTAATAAAAAATGAATGTTTTAAAATTATAGGATCAACCATGCCAACATCTTCTCATGGTCAATCATACCAATTTATCACACCACAACCATGCAACGAATAAGACTGATATTGAAAAGATCACCGGTGGTGGCCAGGAAAAAATAACCTAGATCCTAACAAAAAATGCACACATGATACGAGAAAAAGTAACCTCATGCCTCCTAGGATGTTTTTTCATTGATATATTTGTGTCACTTATGATTTGACTACAAAAAAAATAGAAAATCTCGAATATCAAATCAATCAATGAACCATACTCATTATCAAGAATATAGGTTTACATAATTGATAGGGATGTGTATGAAAATTAATTTGTGGGGGAGATAAAGTTATATACAGATTATATGATGTAACACACCTATCCAGGTTAACCAATGATGGGACCAATTTTTTTCCAAAAAAAAAAATCTCTACTAAAACAAGTTTATGAAACAATGGGAATTTGAGATGAAATATTTTTTCCATTTTCCTCTATGCTACTGTAATAAAAAATGGAAAAGGCCATTGTGTACTACAAATATGCCATATTCATCTTTAAATAATGATATAACCACAACTGCTCTCTACTACATCTCAATGTACTATAGTTTTTTGTTGAATCGTGAAGAATGGCCAAGTTGGGTAAATAGATGAATTAGCTAGAAAACAAATGATGATGTAGGGAAGAACATTATTTCCCATCAAATTCAATTAAGAGAATAATAATATATATAAAATAGAGCATTATGAAATTAAAATTGAATTTTGTGATATCCAGCATCATTCTATGAAATTAAAAGCATCTTTCAAACCCAATTGTCTTGTCAGGGACTAATATCAGAGGCCCAATCTTGTTTTATTAATTCCTAGAAAATAATTTACATCCACACACCAAACATGTTAATGATAAATCAAACTACTCAAATGATTATTGGGAAACATTATTCATTCAATGAAGCTGTGGACAGTTGAATAATTTCTCAAAAATCCATCTTGAATCATTATATATCATGAATGAAAGAGGATAATTTTTTACTGAAATTGTTTTTAGTACATTGATTCTGAGAAATTCAGATGATCATGTCATGCCTGTGGCTGCAATTAATGAATTAGTTATGTTATATAAATTATATGAATAAATTATTAATATTGGCTTTATTATAAATAAAAATCATACTTGTTAAATTCTCATGAATGGATGAACAAAGAATGAGGATTGTATCTCAAAAAAAAATTAACAATACATTAAGTATTATAGGGTATGAAAAAAATAACTAGATCAACTAGAGTAATTGATGTATACTCCTTCAATTTGTTTCCTTTTTCTTAATTATTATATATGATTAAACAGTAGGATGATTATATATCAGGTGAGAAGATTAATTTCACCCATATGAGGAATTTAATTTTAATTAAAAAATATCTCATGCTAAATACTAGATACCTATTTGGAAATGTAGTTTTTAGTAGAATCTTATTTTCATCCCCATTTAAATATTTATTTTGTTATTTCATTCGTTTCACACACATTCCCATTATGATATCCTTTACTACATATGAAATTTTTCTATAGAATGACCCAGGTGTGATTGGTGATATCTAATCACTAGGATAAGAGATAAAAGGGAATAAAATCATTATTGTATTTTTTCTATTCCAATCCAAAATTTCCGGGAAAGGATGCTCAGGATGATTTCCATTTTATATAGAATTATATGGAAGTGAAATTTAATAATGATTTACTAAACATTTAGGAGAGAAATACAAGGTGATTCCACTATGGTTTGAAAAGGGAAATCACAACCAATAAATTGAATCTAAAGTTCTCAAATCCCAAACTGATAAAAAAAGGTACAAACAATATCACAAATATTTCTTCTCTAGAAATAACCCAAGTCACCCATGATTTCTATTTTATCAGGTTGAAAATTTGTTTTGTAGGTGTACCATAACAGTATGATCATGAAATATGGAACCCTTGTTGAGGAAGCCAATTTTTTTGTATTAATTTGTTTTTTAAATGTTATCAATAAATGACCAGATCAATTGTTTATAAACACATTATTTTTAGTACCGGTGTTAATAGAAATTTTTTGTAACACTTTGATAAAAAAAATTAAAAAACATGCGGATATAGTGTTTTTTACCATTACATTTCCTGACTCTACATCGTCTACTTATTTTCCACATGAGTTATAATATTTAGTGAAAAATTAGAAGATAATCATTTTCATGTTAATGGGTAAATGAGTGAAATTTATGCAGTAAATTTCATATTTAATAACGATCAATATATATTGAATGATAAAAAATTATATGAACTCAAAATTAAAATGATAAGTATTCTCCATCAATTTTATAAATCTTAGGTGATGTCCACAATAGAAATTTTATATATTTCAAAGAAATATGTGATGTTTTCATCATAATAGGAATTATTAAGTCTCAAATTAGTTTCACACCTTCCCCTTATATCTTTAAGGGGTAGTCATGGAGTGGCTCTAAAACATGAAATATAAATAATACACATGATGGTATGATATTCAGAGGGTTTTAATATAAAAAATATTCCATACATAAAGATGTGATCAAATATGAATGGTAAACTATGAAAATAAACATGAATATGGATAATGTATCTATGCATTTTGGGAATGGTTTATTCAAATGGAAACATCCTTCCCAAACAATCCCTATGTATAACATCATTCCATTTTATTATTTTACCATGGATTGATGTAAATTGACTAGATCTTTTTTGATGTATTTTCTAGTGGAGTGATGATCTATATGTGACCAATTTAAGTTAGAGAACTCATTGAGATAATATCTCAAAATTCACAACAGTTTTGTACAAGAAATAATATTATAAGTGTGAATGGTTTAAAAAGTTCCAAATAACTATTAATTGAAAAAAAAATTGAATAAATAACATATATCATGAAATAAATACATACCAATGAGTTATAAGTGTCATCACCGACGACACACCCTTGGGTAATTTAGCTATTTTATTCTAAATATAATTTCATTAATGGATACCCTCATGTTCATAGGAATAAAAACTATAATTAATTGTTCTATTGGTAGTTCAAAAACCAAATGGCTGAAAACCAATGATTTAGATAATTTCCGAACATTATGCTTTGAGATAGGTGATAATAGACTGAATCGACACAATTCCAGCAAGAATTACAACACACATACCAATTTCGATTCAAAATCCATTATTTCAATTGTTATTATTCCCAAGAATCAATTATATTATATAAAATACAAAAAGAAGATTACTCTTTGAAGGATGTTCCAATTACGTAATAGAATATCAAAACATTCAAAGTACCTCTCTAACTAAACACATATCAATGTTTATGGAATTAGATGGACTCTTTCATCATCTCATGAGAACCTTTAACAGTCTAGTAAATTGAGTATTACATAACATTATAGCTAAACATATTCATATCCCTAATTTAAGTGGTTATGATGTCACCTTAAGAAGTGGCATTGAGCTGGAATGAAGTAAAGGATTCCCCCTATAGAATTAATCAAGAAGTGAGAAACAACATTTACCTGATTAGAATACCATAGAAAAAAACTTAATATGTAATATATTAAATCAACCCCTATGAATAATGAAAAATGAAAAGCTTAGATTTAAAATACACATCAACCCTGACCTCCCTTACAAGTACAAATTCAAGAAAAAAATGAAACCCAATGAAGAATAAATATAAGGGTATATCCAAGAGGTTTAAAAAATATATATAATGATCAAAAAACCTATATTTTAGGCCATTATCCATAACCCAAAAAATAATATTTTTATTAAAGACTCGTTAATAAGGAGAAGGGGCATGTGAGGAAATATAGAGGTTCTGTTAGGTAAAATTATTCTTCCCATTTCATTCTTTAACTTCCTATAAAATTTCATGATCTAGGTACTTTTTCATTCCCCTACTCTATCAAAGTGGTTACATTTATAGTGATTTGGACGATTGATGATATTCAAATAAATTTAGTAAAATTAGAAATTTATTATTTCCTAAATATGGGAGAACTAAACCATACCCATTTGGTTATGAAACTCTCAAATAGAGGCACATCCTTTAGGATAGGTGTTATTGTGGACATCCTGGTAGGTGTAAAATTTTATCCATTATTTACCCACCTATATATACATAATAGAAAATAAATAAGAATTTAAATATCACTCTCTATACATTATAAGTAGATAATTAATCAATACAGTAAAAACATAATAAATATTGATTAAGGTACCCTTTCAATGAATTTAGGTAAGGAGTCAATGGATTTCAACATTTGTGATACAGAGAAACACAGACGAGAATAGAATTGGGTTTTGGAATTAACACGTTTTGTATTACCTCGTTTATCAAGGGAGGAAATAAAAATTTTCTATGATATAATGAAAATAATATAATTATTAGAAACACCCCAAAATATTAAAGGATTTATTATTTTATAAATTAACAAAATATAGATATACCATTGAGTGTTAAAGATTTCGAGGAAATTGATGAATTTTGTTTTTATTCGTTACTGAAATATGATACTAATATTTCTTCCGTATATGTGTATGTCATCAAAATGAAGAACTCTCAACTAATATCGTACATGTAAAATCATTTATATCGAACATATGTTTCTTTTATAAAATGTAAATCATTAATTTTTAAAGGAAAATGATAAATTTACAGTAATTATCTCATATAATATAAATAATAACAATTATTAGAATTATTTAATAATGTAAAAAAAGAACGTCATAGACATGGAATGATAATTATGGGACAACATAAGGAGTAGGCATACCACATTCATATGTAATGGTCTTTTATAATATGAATCCCAACTAGTGAGGCATTCTGAATTTTGGATTAACCCAAAACTTTTTGAGGTAGTAAAATATCGGCACAATGAATTTTATGATTTGTAATAATCTAACACTTCTCTAAATCTAAATACAAGAGCCCCATTTAGATAATTCCAATGAAAACTAGTTACAAAAATGGAAAAAATGATAATAATGTGTTTGTTCCCACAAGTATTTCAAATATCTGGAGAGTCTGTATATATTATATGGTGTTTAAACCTGAGAAGACCAAAATCAAATGTAACTATATTATGTTTTCCAATGGAATGGTGAATTTTCCTCTTTTCAATGTTTTAGTTACCTTTCAAAATTGCATGGTATGTATTTTCTCTATTGTTATTGAAAACATGTTGGAGGGTTCTTTCAATTAATTAACTATTTATGGAATTTTTTTTAAATATTTTTGGAGAATATAGAAATTATTTTAAGACTATATTTTTTAGAGAACATAGTTTCAAAATATTAAAATAGATATTTATATTATATAAAAATGAAATTTTTATTCTATTAAACTTTGGAATATAGAATTGAACTAGATCAATAAAGAATTAATATTATTTCACACTACCATACCCACCACTATGTGATAATTATAAAATTTCTTATAATTGTTAGATTTTATAATAAATATTTTAGGTTATTTAGAAAAAATTATATTTCCAAATTTGAGCTACTCAATTATGAAATTTATTTTATTTTTTTGAAAATTCATGCATGTTATCTTTATATAGATTAAAAGAGGCTTTTCCACTCCAACTATTATCTGTCCACTAAACAAGGAAAACTCGTTTGAGATACTATTTAATTATTCCATCAGAGTTGTATGGTGTATGATTTCATAAATTATTGATAGAATTCCAAATGTTATAGACTGTACTTCCAAGACACAAGAAACTTCATAAATTAACTACACCATAATAGAGATTGTGTTTTTTCCTATTATTCGAGATATAATTTTTTTATTATCTATTCTGGAGTAATCTAAATTTTTAATCAGATATTTTAATTTTTATATTTTTAATTATGAAATTTGATTTAAATCAAAGAATAATAAGATTTATATATCTATTACTAGAGTTTGACATAGTTATTAACGATAATAAGGTTTATATGATTATAGATCCAAACCACATGAGAAAACTACCTATAATTACCTTGGTAGATAATAAATTTATAGACCAAACTAGATGATTCATCCTCTAAATATTAACATTTAATACTAACCCAAGATCCCTTGTCCACTAACATAGTTAATTTTCTATTGATAACAATGTTATATTCATTCTAATCTAAACATTAAATTAATAAATTGAAATCTGAATGAAAATTTTGTTTATAAGAGGAAAATTATATATCAAAAATATGTAAGGAATAAGCCATTATAATGTGTACCATTGAAGATAAAATAAACTCATTATTTTCATTTTTCCAAACACTTTCATGTAATGGCCATATTTGACCTCAAATAAAAATTAGAAATTTTTTAATAGATTGAGTATTTTATCCCTAAATATTTAAAAGTTTCCATGTTTTTTTTAAAAAACTATAACAACTGTAAATGTAAATGTATAATTTCAAAAATAAATTAGAGGTCCAAACAACTATTGAATTTTAGTGAGAAATTAGACAAATATGGAACTAACATCATGGGAACATTTCCTATATCATTCGGATTTAACAACATTTTGTCTCTAGTGGACTATGTTTCTATACAGGATGATGAAAATTCCATCTAAATGGATTAATCAAAAAATATGGTTGAATTTTTAAAATTAATCATTTTTTATATTTTTGGAATACTCCCATAAAAATTCAATGACCCAGGAGAACACTTTTTCAATAAGAGAATTCGAGGGGGCCATTAAGAAACGTTGAAGAAACCAGAAATATCCCACTGCCAACTATCTTTAGACATGTTGCCTGGATGAGGCTTCTAATTGACAATTCAAAACAATTTTAGGGAAATCAGTGCATCACAAATGAAAATACATGACTATGAAATTTTAATATTCATCGTGGGATCCGTGAACTTCTTAAATCCCCATTAAGAAATACACCTTATATTAATTTTTAATAGTAAAAATTATCACCTTTAAATTTTGTTGTAATAAAAATCGGACTAGATTATCGAAGTTATGAACATAGTATTTAGAGTGGATATAGAAAAGAGGATTTTTTAGATGATGGATCTTGATCATCAGATAGAAGAAGTATATTTTAACTATCTACTTTATAATAATAAAACTAAATCTTCTCGTGATAAAATTTTTAGAGAATAAAATTCCATGTTGGAGAAAAGATGCTATTTTTTTGTAAAGAATGATGCTCTTTTATTGTAATATATATTACCAGATTATTTGGGGATACCAATTAATAAATAAAATGTATTTTTCTACTATTAAGAAACAACAAAAATGTTCGGAACATCCATTAATGGATATGAAAATCAATTGAAAAAATACAATGTAGATTTTAGGAAAAACATGTATAGAGGCCCAAAATACACTAGAATGATTTTAATTAGAGAAATATTAGGTAGTCACCATCAATCATAGTTATTGTGGATTATTACTTGATTTGGAACTATTTATCATCAAAAAATGCATTATGGAATTCAATTATATATATATTATGTTTTAGGGAGAATAAAAAATTACTTTTATCATGTAAATTCAATTATACAATTTTGAATAAAAAATGGTTAATTGAAATAAAACATCCTCCATAATTTTTTTGGATTCTGTACATATTTTTTCTAGGTTAATATTTATAGTTTTATAGTAGTGTAAAAGAAGATAGATATTATTATTTATCTTTAATTTTTTTGTCCAGATTGAAATACCATTTTATATTTGGGAGATTCATTGATTTTGAAATTTATAAATGATAATGATTAATGATTTATCACAGAAAATTTTATATTTAATTTCAATTTGATAAATAGGTAAATTGAGGGATAATGATAAAATACTTATAGAATAATAATTATAAAATGTGGTTGTTAATCCCATAAGTTCCCTTATGAATTATTTATTCCATTATGTTTTGAAAATCACAAACGACATTTCTAATTAAAATGAAACTTTCTATAAGAATTATTTTCTTAATCCAAATTTTATTTATCAAATAAAAACATTTATTCTTTCCCTTGGTTTTAAATTCCTTATTTAATGACTTCACAAACCAATTCTAGCCATATTTTTTCTTAAGATGAAAAATCAGATCCTTTCTTCTCTTGGAACCTTATAGTTTCTTAGGCTTCATTTTCCCCAGAATTGTGATTTTGAATTCACTAAAATTAAAACTGCAAATTCTTTGAGTTTTATACAACTAATTCATTGAAATTAAAAAATAAAATTATCTTAAATTAATAATCCTAAATCTTTAAAATGTGTACTCTAAATTCATTGATAATCAGATTCCAAATTCTCTAAAAATTCGACTCCGAATTCCGCATAATTCATACTCTGAATAACTATTTTATCAGAAACTGGTTGTTAATATTTTAAGAATCCTACTCTCATATTCATATGAATCTCATTACATTATTTTCTTAGATTTACCCTCTTTCCATAAAGTAACATTTCAATTTTTTGGATCCTAAACACATTAATGTTTCTTAAGAATAAAAACCCATTACTTAGATTTTAATTATTCTTAAGCATGATATTATTTCCCATGTTTTTCTTACTTGAAATGATGTCATACAATCTTTTTTTAACTAATATCTTGTTCAGTGAAACATGTATATGTCCCTTTGAAATTTTATAAAAATTATGACCATTAGAGGAGGGAGCTGTCCATTGTATCCTTTTCCTATAAATACCCCATCCATTTGAATATTTGAAGAGGTTGAGATGTATTTTGAGATTACATGATGTTATGATGTGAAGTGATTTCTAGGGGGAGAAACTATAATGGCTTGTGGGTTTACTGTGAAAAACTTGTTCTTGATGTGAACAACTTGATCCGCTTGTTTAATGCGATTTCAATTTTTTATAAGCAATTGAGGGCTTCTGGGGATATGTAGATAGAGTTGAAGACATTCTTAAATTTCGAGGGCTTATGGGGATAACAATACAAATTATGATACTCTTAGGAAGGAAATACATTCGTGTGGGTAAGATATAATTTCATGAATGTATAAATCATGAGAACTTTATCAAGGGTGGTAGAATTCCATTCCCTTTGGGTTAAAATATTTCTTACTTGTTTAAATGTTTTATCTATATGTTTAAATTTAGCTGTAATTTTTTGAGGGAATGGATATATAATTTTCTAATACTTTCTTATACATGTATACTCTAAAAAATAATAATATATATGATTTAAGTTTTCATATTTCAATCTGAAACCATTCCTTATGTTTTCTTTAAGGCTGTTTATGCTTATGAAAAGTTCAAAAAGGGTAATTTGTGAATATAAACTTTATGAAATTGTTAAAAACATTTTCCTTCTATTTTAAAGATATACTTAAGAGTGTTTTTAATATTAAATTCTCCCCTATTTTATTTGAGCATCAACATATGTATTTTTTTCTAACAATTTGTATCAGAGTCATCATCTGTAATACTTATACGTTCATATAAGTTTTCTTGGTCAACAATTCTTGTTTAACCTTACATGCTCATGTTTTTCGTATGTATTTTTAAACTGTTGTTTATAATTTTTTTTGGTAATGTATTTTTCTTATACAATGTATGAAATGAATGTTGGTTTTATAATTAATTTAAATCCTTCCAGACCATCAATTTTTGATGGTAATGATTATGAGTAATAGGGAAACAAGATAAATAACATATCTATAAAAACAGGACTAGATAACTTTTTATGATCACTAGTGAATAAAAGGTTCATGAAAAAGAAATCAGAACCTTCACAACTCAGGAAAATCAAGAATATCAACTAAACTACAAGGTACACAATAAACCGTTACGAACCATCACAAGGGAATATCTATAGTCAAATATGTTTTTCAGATGCTGCCAATGATATCTGAATGAAGATTTATGTTACACACTTTGGAACTTGAAAATCTGTTGAAAAAAAAGTGATATGCATAGAGCTGAATATCATGGATTCATGTTTCTATATGGAGAACCAGTTTTTAATGTAAAACAATGATTTATGACTATCAAAAATAGTCTTCAATCTATGGGAGAGAAAGGACTTGATGATGATGTTATTTTGGATAAGATAATTGATATTATTCCCAATGAGTGGAAATATAAAATAACAACTATTGCAGAGAATAGGAAGTTATCTAACATCACTCTTGATGTGTTTTTTCGAACTCTTCTTGAGCATGACACAAGAATGAAGAGAGATAATAATTTTAATAAGAAGAAGAATGGTAATGGAAGTGTTTCTTTGACTACTACATATGAATCCAATACTCCAGAAATGGTAAATAGATATACATTTATGAATTTTATTATTATATCTGAATCAATTAATGGTGATCAGTTAGAGAATGAATTATCCAATATTTCTCAATGGATGAACAATATTATGGGAATGAAATATTTTTAAGAGAGTTATAAGAATAAATTTAAAGAATACAATAACTATTCTGTAGTAACATGTTATGAATTCCAAAAATTATGGCATATCAGTCTTGATTGTCTTATGTTTAAGGGAAAATAAATAATTGATAAGCATTCCCAAAGGAATAGAATGATGTACAAAAAATATTTTTCTAAAAAGTCTTAAATGCTAATGACTCTTAGAATTCTTGTAGTGGTGTTTCATTAGATATATCTTCAGAATATGAATCATCTAGTCAGAAGAATATTGGTCTTATATCTAGATTACCTATTAAAAATCAATGTCTTATGTCTAAGGTACAAAATTCCGAATCTTTAACCAATGTTTCTTTAAATCCAAATTTTCTTGTTGACGAATAATACGAATCTTCAGCTCAAGAATATTCATTATCAAAATATAATACCTTAACTTCATTTGAAGATGTATCTAGATTTTATAAATTACATGAAAATTTGTACTGTAAGATATGAAAGTAGTTAGAGAATTGAAAATCTTGATTTTTTATTTTAACAAAAGAAGTATTAGATGTTTCAGAGGATCTTGATCGGAAAACACATATTTTTGGAAATTGTTCTAAAAAACCATAAGGACATTAATTCTAAGAAGGATAAATTTTCTATTGATCTTGGAGGTATTATTTCTATGAAAGATGTTTTGAGAATAACTCAAATTCTAAGACTAATGACTATAAGAATAAGAATTTAGTCATTAGACTACAATCAGAAATTTTTCACATAAAAAAACAAATATCAAATTTTACTTTATGAAGGAGGAAATTTGATAAAATTTACTCAGAACTTTTTTCTTTTTTAAGAATATGGTTTGGTGTAGTTATTCTCTCTCAAATCCAATTTTTAGTGACAATTATTATGTTCTTGAATGTTCTCCTTTTTCACCATGTGTCATTGTAGTGGATATTTGGAGAAAAATTATTCATTGAATAAAATCCAATCCTTAGAGTTTCATAAAGATTTTTGTCTATGAAAATGTGGATACCGATGATTTTAATTTCTATCATTTCCAGATCCATACATGTTTGGATTCTGAAAGACTATATTTTTTATTTTTAGGAAAATAATGTGAGTTCCAACATAAATACTTGGTATATATATCGTGGATGCTCTCGGCACATGACAGGTAACAAAAACATATTTGAAACGATTATCAAGATGAAAGAATGAAAAGTAACTATTGAAGATAATGCTCAATGAGAAATTGTTGGAATGGGTAACATTGCACTTATTAGAAAATATTTAATTTCAATTTTTTTTGTTTTCTAAAGGTCTTATATATAAATTTATAAGCATGATCATATAATGTGATCAATGTTACCTTTTGAATTTTTTGGAATCCGAAATGTCTAGTACGCAATTGTTAGGAATAATTTATCCTCTAAGCCTATAGGCTGGAAAAAGTTTATACCCTAAACATAGATGACCATAAGATCTATGAACAAGATTTCTTAAGTACAATGGAATATAAATCATTGACATTTCATAGAATACTAGGACCTGGTAACCAAAGGAACCTATGAAAACTATCAATGAAAATTCTGGTTAAGGATTTACAGGTGTATTTATTTGATTCTTCAAATGTTTAAGATCTATGTCAATATTGAAAGAGACATATGTCATGATCGAAATCAATTATTAATTTCTCAACTTCTAATGCGTTACATCTAGTGAATATGGATCTTTTCAATCCAACAAAATCTAAGAGTAATGGAGGAAAATATAGTTTATTTGTTTTAGTTAATGATTGCACTAAAATTACTTGGGTATATTTCTAGAAAAGGAATATAAAGCCTTTTATTATTTTAAAAAATTTAATATAAGATAAAAAATGATAAAAACCATCTGTTAATAACTATTCAATAGTAATCATGGGGGATATTTTGAAAATTCAGATTTTAAATCTTTTTTGTTGTAAGAAAGATATTACTCGTAACTTCTCAGTCTCGAGAACTCCAAAAAATGGTGTTGTTGAAAGGGGAAATAGAATTCATTATGAGATAATGAGAACCAAGTTGAATTAATATTCTATTGCAATAAACTTCTTGTCTAATGCAGATAGTACTGCTTTTTATAGTAGAAATCGAGTTTTAATCAGTTCTTTTCTTAATAAAACAACATATGAATTGTGGGCTAGTTTAAATCCTAAAGTCTATTATTTAAAAGTGTTTGGATGAAATTCATTAATATTTAATACTAAATTTATCTTACAGAAATTCAAACCAATAATTAATGGAGGAATTTTATTAGGCTATTCATCCACTTTTAATGCTAGAAGATTTTTTAAAGCAAATATTGAACTGTTGAAGAAATAGTGCAGGTTTAATTTAGTGAAACATACCCTTTTATTATTAAAATACCCATCCTATATTTTCATATGTGTTTTCAAATACTGATTATCAACCCTTGAAGAAAGATCTATTTAATATGGAAAACTAAAGAAGATGTTACTGATGTATTTACCCACAATATTTTTTAACTTTTGTTGAGGAACATGTCTTAAAAACCCCAAATCAGTTGTTTCATAAGAATCATCCTAGAGATAGTATCATTAGTAATGTTAATTGAAATGAATGTCCTAGAAGATCTTAACGAAATAAATTATTACATATCTCATTTATTTAACAATTAGAACCTTAAATCACTAATTATTATTCAGGTGATGATGATTAGATTAAAGTAATGCAATATAAAGACAATGAATTTGAAAGGAACAAAGTAAGGACCTTGGTTGAAGTATATATAGAAACTTATGTAATTAGATTAAATGGGTCTTCATAATTAAATTTGATGAAAAGGTATAATTCTATGAAATAAAACAAGCCGAGTTTCTAAAGGCTATAATCAAGAAGAAGGAATAGACTATAAATGAACCTATACTCCAATAGCTTGACTTGACTTTATTCATATTCTACTACACTTTTCAATATTCTTCAATTTAATACATGTTTAAAATGATGTGATGTGTGATTACGTTATTATATTTTTTCAATATGAACTGTATTTTGGACAAAATCTGGAATTTGAATACACAAAAAATCATGAACATGTGTTTAAACATACTAACCAATTATATATATATAAACAATCTAGTATACCCTGGTATGAATTAATTAAATTATTTTTATACAAAATAATTATGTTAAGAGAACTGATGATCCTACCCTTTTTATAAATAATGTTAACATTTTTTTCTGATTGTTAAAATTTATGTTGATGTGCTAATATTTGGATTAACTCAGCAATACTTTACTAATTGAATTGTGTACCTTATGAAATATGAGGGTGAAATGAGTATAATGGGTGAGTAAATATTATTTCAATGTTTACGAATTTCTCAAAAACCATAAACAACTTATATATCTCAACATAATTATATTAAATATCTTCTATAAATGTATACATATGACAACACTAAAAGTATAAGTACTCCAATCTGTACCCCAATTTCTATTGATATTGATTTATCTTAGAAACCAGTAGATCAAACATCTTTTAGAGGCATGATTTAGAGGATTATTATATGTAATATCTAGTCATACATACTTAATATTTTCAGTATTCTTATTTGAATGATATCAATCATTTCCAAAATATTCTCATTTAAAAGTGGTGAAATGATTTTTTTCAATATTTATATGGAACCATGGATTTAGGAAATTTGTATTCTTATATAAATGATTTTGTTTTAAAATGTTTTCCATATTTGGACTTTGGTGGATGTATAATAGATAGAAAAAGTAAATACAAAACATGTCATTTCATAGTATATTCATTACTTACTTGGTCATTCTGGAAGAAACACGCAGTAGCACTTTTAACTAATGAGGCGGAATATACAAATGATGAAAGTTGTTGTTCTCAAGTGTTGTAGATGAAAGACACACTCACAGAGTACGACATGAATTTTACTAAATCATAGATAAAGTGTGATAATACTAATTCCATATACCTATGAAAAAAACCATCACATCACTCTTCTGTAATGCACATGGACATCATGCATCATATACATAGATATCACACACTAAAAGAAGATATTATTTTAAAATTTATCAGAATGCAAGATCATATTGCTGACATGTTTAGAAAATATTTACCCGCCAATATATTTGAATACTTTAAAAATAATTAGGAATGATAACCATAAAGAAATAATCTATATTAACGCATTGTTGATACATATCTCACATATAAAGAAAATCCTTTTTCATTGTGGGAGTACATATGTTTACTATTTTATATTTACTTATTTTTTTAGAACGTAAAATCATAACATTTTAGAACTTGAATTTTTAATATTTCAGAACTTTTAATTTTAAGAATTTAGAACCTTCAATTTTTACATTTGTGAACCTGAAATTTTTACATTTTCAAATCCTAAAATTTTCCATAAATTATGTTCTTCCAGAAGAACCTTACCAATTTTAACAATTATTTCTTAGCAATTCAAATGGTATGTTTTCTTACTTAAAATAGTGTAATTACATTTTTTCTTATTGGTATTTCTCTATTAATTTAAGAATCTTTTATTAGATTCACTTTCCGTAAATATGATTTTTTCATTAAAACCGAAAAAGATCAGATCCTAAAAAATCTTTCTTCGACATTACCCCTCAGATCAGATCAAGATAATCTAAAACCATTTGATTGATTTGGGAATATAAAATATCGCTAGAAATCCTATATAAAAGACCCCCATATTGGAGTCCCACATCATTTATTCCCAAGTTTGTACAATGATGCTCTATATATCTTCAAATCAGGAATTATGTTTTCCTAGTTTCCTTATATTCTAAATGATTCTTGGTGTTTTCTCCAAAAATCCAATTTCCTCCGACAAGGAACTCAAGGATTGGTTATTTTCAGAGAATGGTTAGTGGACTCAAATTTTATTCTCAAGTATGATTATCTAATTTCAAAAAACATTAAGAATAACAGTTGGGAAAGTCCTTGAATTTCCAAGATTAAGAATCAAGATCTAATTTATCCAAACCTTCTTATAGATTTATATAATGAAATTAGTTTTTATGAACAAGGATAACAAGAAATGTTTTCCTTCATGAGATATTGGAAGACATACTCTTTAAATTTCAATAATTATAATATTATATTAGATATACCTAAGGAAGTAGATGTTATCTTTTGATCACACGTGTTTCTGGATAAGGAAGGATCATTTGATGAGATAAATGAAATTGAGTGCTTTGGAAAAAAAAAGAGTTAATTCATAGAAGATGAATCATCTTTCTACAAATGTTTGATTGTTATCCACGTGGATGCAATTATTTCCCATTCCGGGAAAGGGATACCAGGATTCCCTTAAGAAATGTATTATCATTATGATGTATTTCTTGGTCAACCAAAGACAGGAAAATCTAGTGATTTACTTCCTTCTGAAAATAAGAAATATCAAGAATTCCATCCTTATGTCCCAAATAATAATATATCAAATGATCTTGTCCAATATCATTGTTTATTTCTTCGAATCATTAAAAATTCATTATAGATTAAAACCCATAGTTTTTAAAATTACTTTGTTAAGTGATTATAATCTATGGAGAATGAAAATTGGTCTTTGTATTAAGATAAGAGAGTTCTATGATCATCCTAAAATTCAGGTTCAAGATATTAGAAAAAAAGGTTAAGCCTGGGAACCTTCCCTGGAAGCCCCAAATAAAATATTATAATTGGAACTGAAATAAAATGTTCTAGTACCAGAATACCTATCTGCTCCGCCAAATCCTATAAAGAAAAATACATTCTCTGATGAAGTGGTATCCAAGTGGAGAGAGTAGAAGAAGAATAAGAATGAAATAGACACAATGTTTGTATTAGACCCTACTGAGGCTACGGACTAGAAAATAAAAGACACTGAATAGCATCAGATGAAAGGAAAAGAGAAGAAATTAAACATTATGATGTCAGAAGCAGATATTTTTCAAGATTTTCATAAATATACTAAGAAGGAATATGAACATATTAAGGAACCTGAATCCTTTTTTAAGAGTTATTTCTAATAGAAACTCAAGGAAATAATTTTTCAATTATAGAACCTGTTTTTGATGATGATAAAGTATGTAAAAACAACAACAACAAGAAGAAGGCGAATAGGAAAGTGAATATGTAATCAAAATGGTCTAAGAATAACTTCATAATGAGATTCCTTCTGAAAAGTTATCGATCAGAACTACCTAAGTTGAATAAACAAAGATAGTATTAAAAGATAATTATGATTATTATCTTGATGAGGCTGATAAAAAATATGATTACGAATGTAGTGACCATGATTTTATCCATCCCGATGATATTAATAATGTTGTTTAATTTTCATTGAGGATGATAATAAATATATACATGTTTCTGATAGTGACCATAAGACTCCAAAAGATGAGATGATAATGTCTAATATTGAAAACGTAATGAAAGTGGATTTTAATTCGCTATGGAATGTTGTGGTTTCAAAATATAAGAAATATGTTGTTGGAACATCTAAATGGAATAAATAAGATCAAGATAATTTTTTTTGTTAGAAAAATAATCTACTTTGGATTCATCATCTTTTTTAGTCCAAGATTTTGTGGTTCAACCATTAAATAATATATTGGATACAATTCCCTTATTTCTAGATATTGACTAAAGATTCCACCAGCTTTAACAAGCAATCAATCATAACTTAGATTCAAAAATCATTCTCCTGGAATGTCTTGTAAAACATAAAGCTAAGTTCAAGAACATTATCATTGGTTATGATGCTCATTGAAGATCATGTTATAAATTAATCAAATGGTCTACGTTAGTAATTGATTATCTGAAAACCATGGATGATTTTAATGATTTAGAAAAGGATGATTCTGTTAAATCAGATGATACAATATATAGTTTTTCAACAAGTATTTTAAAGAAGATAAAATAAGACCATGTTGCCCAAATACATGAATATGAAGACTAAAATGGAACGTTGAATATAGTTCCTCTAAATTTAAAAAGGGAAAGAGACCTTAGGGAAGAGTTGGAAGAAAATTTCAAAGTGAAAGAAGAGGTGGTAATGTCTGAAGCCTAAATTCTTAAGTCTCTAGAAGAAGGAATCAGAGTTCTTGAAATGGAAAATCAGGATTAGGATCAACTGCTCAAGTAGTTTTATAATGATAAAAATTAGTTTAATATGTTAAAGGAAACATTAAGAAATATTATGTTAAAGGGGAATAAGGATAAATTATTTTCTTAAAACTATTACTATTTGTTGTATTTTAATTATTATTTTTTATATCACAAGGAGATTGGTTTATCATTCATTATTTTGTCTTGTATAATCCTAAACATTCATGTAAAATTGTTTTTCCCACCATTCCATTATTAAAATTACAAGGGGGGGGGGGGAAGAATGATCAAAAGAAAATTATGTTAAAATAATAGAATTCTGTATGAAACATGGAAAATATGTAACAGTGATGTTACCCAGAGAATATATTCTTAAGAAAGAAGATGTAAATTCTATTCCAAAGACAATAAAATGATCTTTAGGGATTCCAAAACCTAAGGGGGAGTTAGTCTTATTCATTTTCGGTCATAAGTAAAGGGAGATAAGTTTTTCTTTTAAAATTCTAAAATAGAAAACTCTATTCCCTATAGTTTTTTCCAAAATATTTTTTTGTGCATTCCAAAATGAGTAAATTTATAAGTCAATAAGTTCCCTTATGAATTTTCCATTCCTTTTTATTTTTAAATTCCCAATGAAATATTCCTAAGAAAAATTTACTTCTCTAAGAATTATTTTCTTAAAGAAAATTTTCTTTCTCTATGAAAAAGATTTATGATTATCCTTGGTTTCAAATTTCTTATTTAATGTCTTATCAAACCAAGTCCAACAATATTTTTTGGTAACCCAAAAAATTAGATCATTACCCATCTTAGAACCTTATAGTTTGTTATACTATATGTTCCTGATAATTGTGATTCAAAATTTTATAAAATTCATACTCTGAATTCTCTGAAATTCAAACACTGAATTCCCTAAAATTTAGAGCATGAATTCTATAAAATTAAGACTACGAATTCTATAAGAATAAAACTCTAAATTCTTAAAAAAATAGAATCCGATTACCTCATAATTTAGATACATAATATATATATTTTTAGATTACGATTGATAATATTTGTCGACTCAGATGGTTGATTTCTTAAGAATTTGATTCAATGTTTTCTTTATAATTACCTACTTTCCTTGAAGTAATGTTTCATTTTATTGGATCTTAAACATGTTAATTTATATTAATCTTAAAAAAATATCCGTAAAATTTAATTTTAATTAAGAATGATATTGTTTCCCATGTTTTTCCTTCATAATACAATGTCATACAATCCTTTTTATCTAACCATTGGTTGAGTGACATGTGTATTGGTCCCTTTGAAATTCTAGGAAAAGTATGACCATTGGAGGAGGGTGCCTATGGTTGTAACCTTTACCAATTAATAACCTAGTCATTTTAATATTTTCAGAGGTTGAGGAACATCTAGAAATTATATTTTATGATGCTGTGAAGTAATTTAATGAGAGAGAAACTCTCAGGCCATGTGTGTTTGTTGTGAACACCTTTTTCAATCTGTGAACAACTTGTTCAGCCTCTTTAGTGAGATTACAATTATTACTAATCAATAGAAGGATTCTAGGGGCAGGAAGAAAGAGGTGACGTCTACCATAATGTTCGGGGACATATGGGGATAGTAATACATATTCTAATAATTATAAAGAGGACTTAGCTTGGTGTGGGTAAGATATAATTTCTTGAAAGTATAAATCAAGGGACCTTTATCCCAGGATTATTTATATGATTCTCTTAAAGTTATAAGATTTCCAACTTGTTTACTTGTTTCCGCTGAATGTCTAAATTCCACTACAATTTTTTTAAAGAAAGAGAGTATAACATTCTTATACTTTTTTTATAATTGTATACTATGATAAATTATATAAAATAAACATTAAGGTATAATATTTCGTTAAGAAATATTTCCTTTTATTTTCTCTAAGGTTGTTAATGTTTATGAAAAGTTATAAATTATTGATTTATGAATATAGCCTATTTATCTGTGTCAAAAAATAGGGTTCCTTATGGTTTAAAGCAAAACTTAAGAATTTTTTTTCAAATCAAAATTCCCCCCTCCTATGTTTGAGAATCTAAATTACTAAATTTTAAACTCAATCTAATGTGACATGAACATAGTAATTAATAGAACATTCAGGTATCCCACCTAAATAGAGCTCATATGATTACATTAAATTAGTTTAAAAATGTAAAAATTAGTCCCCAAATTGAATCTGTATGAAAATTTATATAGGTGTTGGGTATCCCAATATATATATTCAAATAAATTCTTCATCACATTCCCTCACACATACATGAGTTGGAAAAATGCAAAAAAATGAATAAATATCCATCTATTCAAAAAATAATTTCATTTTGGGTAGGGGAATATTAAACCTATTAGGGGGGAAATTGAAAAATAAAAATATAATTTATTTATTATTAATGAATTTTAAAATTGGACTTTGGATTATGAAGATTTATAGTAAGGGATAGATGGAAGTGCAACATGATAAATTTTTATTCCACTAAAATTTATTGAACATACCATTAGAACATGATTTATAATTTTAATGAACGATAACTAGTTTTTTAACAATCTCATAAGAGGTCTCAAAATTTAGTGTAATAGTATATTAATGTATTTTAATTCTACATTTGTATTTAATGATAGTATGGATAGTAAAAAATGTGGAATTCAACGATAAAATTTCTTATGTGAGAAATAGTTCAAATGTGGGGGAGTGATGTTAGTCCAAATTTTAAAAAACAACGACTATTATTCCCTAAAATTACCCCCTCATTTAATTTAATTCCCATGTAAAGATGTGATTTTTTACTATGGGAATTTTGAACTAAATTCTTTTATTGATTAGTTAAAATTTTAATGTTTTATTCATATTTGTAATTAAATTATGAATATATATATACAACTGGAATTGAAATGTATTTTTATAAATTTTAAATTTTAAAAACATAATTATGAATTAGAATTCATAAATTGATTTATTTTTGAGTTATATTTTTCTAATAGTTATTTGAGTTAATCTAAAATATATTAAATTATTTTGTTCATAAAATAAATTTTTTTATTGGATTATGTATATTTATTGATGGAAATTTGATGTTTTAATTGATTCATTTAAAGAATTTGAGTTTTTTTTAATGTTTGAAATTTCTATTATTATCTGTTTTATCATTTTTTGGATGGTCCTTCACTAAAAAATATATATGTGTTGTTTAAGGAGAACAAAAAAATTGTAATAGGCTTGGATAAAACATGAATTCTCTTATTTTGGTTGATCCATTCATTAAAAATGGAAAATGAAAAGATAGATTTATATTATGAAATATTAAGCACATTTGAAGGAGAATAGGAGTGTGAAAGAGACCTCTAGTGTGAAATCGACAACATGAAGAAATTTTCATACAACCACATATGGATTCTAGGAAAACCAAAGGATCAATCATTCTTGTAAATAGTGGTATTAGTTTTATATTTTTAAAATTAATTCATCATCTTCATGATAAACTAGATTGAATTAAATTTAAATTCAATATACTATGAACACATAAAATTATGGATGGAAATTACATTCTACAATAACAAGAACCCATTCCTTATATGTATCATTAACCATGAAAAAGCTACAAACATTTAGAAAATGAAATGGTTGACCTCACCAAACTCAACTCATGATCAATCGCATCAATCGATTATATACTCCGATTATTTGGATGAAAATTATGATCCCAAATATTTATAGCAATGATCATGAAAACCCAAACATGGATATCACAATTGAATGCCTTCCCAAATAATCAAATCGAAAGCTCAAGCAGCCCAAGATGAGCTACCATTGAAGGATAAAGATCACTAAAGACCTGATCTTGTCACTATGAAAGAACCCCACATCCTAAACCAAATTATGAACCACACTCACTATCATGTATGAAAAATTCAAGTATTATTATAGTTTTTTAAGAAGAATATGAGGGGGGGACTTGAATTAAACAAAAATAGAATGATGTCACAAAACCTCCCCAATAAACTCAGGTTTGGCTAGATCTCCAGCCCATAATGAATCCCTACTAAGTATTTTTTTTAATGTACATGAATCAAATATGAAATTTTTTTCCCAATTCCACTGTTCATGTTAGATTAAATATAGTAGATTCCTCTGCACACCCTCAATGCATTGGATTTCTCTTCGATGAAGGAAAAAAGAAAAAGTTATCTCGATAGAGCCTCAATTTATTGTTATTGTAAAGATGAATACCAAAGAATGAACAAATTTATGGAAGGCTTAATGATCTGGTAACATGATCATGAAGTATGAAATTTCATTATTTTCAATGAATTATTGTCCATAAAATCGGAAAATAGTTAATAAAATAGGGCGTGATGAAATAAAAGATGAAATCATGGAAATCTAGCCAAGTTTCAATTCATTACAAACACCATCTATAGTAATATTTAGTGTCTAATCCCAATAGCTATGGACATTTCCTTCTTTTTTGATGTATATAAATTTATTGAATTCCAAAGAGCTAACATATTCATCATCTATCCAAGTACTAATGTGACACTATGTAAATAAATTTCTTCCACTAATGGTGTGTATTGATGATTAATTTATTTCAAATACATTATAAATGATTATGATGCTCTATTGTGAGGTGATAATGGTTTTATAAAAAATATTAATATATTATTATTTGGAGAAATCCAAACCACTAATTTGTGAATGTGGTGGAAGTAAAAGAAACATATTTGGGCTCCTAATTTTAATGTTAACAAAGTATGATTGGTTTATTGGAATGGATAATAATTCCTATCATCTGTTCAAGAGTGGAAGATAATCAAACTGGTAATGTATCTTTATAAAATATAAAAAATTATATGGGGGAATTTGTGGGGTGAGAAAAAAATGGATAGTCTTGATATAATTTTTTCTACCACTACTTCAATTTATTTCTTTTTAGTTGTAAATTCTCAAATGATTAAAAAATAGGATTGTGGTGGTTTACCTGACTATATCTCTCTCACCCATTTGATGAAGGAACATTTTAAATAAAATTTTTTAATTGTTTTACTCTATGGATGAGTTAACATGTGTATCTTTTATGATATTTTTATTTTTCTTCATAGCTAAATAATTATTCCCATATTTTCACCAGTTCAACACATATTCCACTTATGGACTACTTAACTTATTATGAATGTTTATTCTGATATGAATCAAGAGTGATTTAGTGGTTGGGGATAAGAAATCACTAGTCCATGAAATGATTGATAATACAATGATCGTTAAATTTTTATATTCTTTGCTGAAATTTCACTGAAAGTATATTCTATATGAGGTTTCTATTGACTAAAGAATGATGTGTATGTGAGATTGAATAATAATTAATTAGGAAAATATGAGAGTAATCTATTATCATATCATTATTATATAAACAATTAATTGTAAACTTATCAATTCCATACTCTATTTTAAAACTACAAACCATTTTAATGAGATGAAAAAATAATCACAACACTTTATTCTCTAGAGATAACCTGAGTCCTACTTTATTGAATTTCTTTTAGTGTAATTTTTTTACAAAAGCATCAGGATATGAGATCATAAAAATATACATTCAAGATGATTTATAAAAAATAATGAATTATTTATTATCCTCCTGGGGGTTTATCACTATAATCATTCACTTCGTATTTATATACGATGATAGAATATTGTGATTCCATAATTCCATTTCATTATTTACATCAAATAATGAATTAATATTTTCATTTATGTATAACCTTACCTGAATGTATTCCTCATGTTTTTGTGTTGATCTTGATGGATATAAATGATATTTAAAAAGGTTCCACGATCAATTCTATGATCTGAGACACACGAATTGTAAATCATGAGTTTATAGGTGGATTATCGGGATGAAATTTCATCGTACGAAAATGGAAAATGCATTGGATTTATTACAATATGTTGTTACATAAAGATATTACATTTGGGATGTATAAAGAAATAAATATTGGTATAGTGTTCCAAATTAAAGACTTGATTAGAAAGAATTTAATCTTTTTACAATGTGGTTGGTTTCATTAAGCCATCTCCAATGTAAAAATTGACTGTAACCACCAAAGGTTAACATGTGACTAAAATAAGGGAAAAGAACTCAAATAATAACATAATTTGAATGAAGGACTCGAAACATTCAAATTTTTATCCTTATTCATTTCATAAATACGGTAACCTAAAACCCTCTAGATCATCCATTCATACTCAAAAATTAAAATGTTTAACAGATCACTGATTTATTTTGGATAACATGGAGAACATATGAAACCATTAACACATTCAAAATCTCACAGACATTGATACATTGATCTGGTATTTATTTCTAGGATCTATTTTCTCAAAACTATTATTCTAATCTCTAGATATATTATGGGATGAGTGAGATGAAATAAATTTCATTGGATCTATTATCCAATGATTTTTCTCATTACCCAGACTTTAATATTGAAGTTTAATATTAAAAAATTACTACATTATCCCAAAAAAAATCAACATTATAACTTTGTTTTTAATGACAATTAAGTCATAGTTTACAAGTCAAAATTTTAAAAAATATATTTTATCTCAATATAAAAACAAATAATATATATTATGTGAAAAAATAGGAGTCCTCAACTCAATTTTGTTCTCCCATACAATATTAAATTAATTTATAATAATAAATTATACATATGAAAATTATTTTCCAATCATTAACATAGCACTTTTGAATACAGTTAGAAAACAAATTCACTTCATATTGATAAAACATATTATAATATTAAATTTATTTATTTATTTTTACCATTCAAACATATACATATCTTGAATCTCTCAAAGTGACACATTATATCCCAAAATAAATTGAATTAGAATTTTCTAGGCATCTGAATATTCTTTATGTGTGACCCTCTCGACCATAATGATGATAGTTATGATTAATATTCATTTTACATGAGGGGGGGTCTAGTAACCCATCAATGTCCCTAAGGAGATATGATTTTTTAAAATAAAAATTTAACTCCTACTAACACACTCTTTGTAATATAAAATAATTGTCTCACTATATCATAGAATTAAAGATGAACATTTTGTGTCCTAACACATTCTGGAATTTTAATTTTGTGTCCTTACTAGATTGTCTTACCTTTTATATCATGTCCATGGATTTAGTGATGATACTACCATCCTGGTCAACATAAACATAGATATCTATTTTTTTGAAGTTACAAATATATTCGTCTTCATAAAATTAATTACAAAAAACCAATTATTCAACCAAATCACTAAACCTTAAGAAAACATAAATTTTAGAGATTTAATATTAAATAAAAGTATAAAAAGAAATGTTAAACCAAAATAAGGATTATAAGTTAGAAAGAAATTATTTTTATTGTAAATATGGAATAACAATGGCTCTATAGAAATATGGTTTTCCAATTGGTAGTTTATTTTTCTTGATCCCCTAAAATCATGACCACCAAGTCCAAAATTCATGAAAAGTAATATCAATTCTTATAATCCACCAACACTTTCTAGTTAGACATCATATGTGTCCCATGAGTATTATATTTCCAAACACTAAGATATATTTTCTATATTACTATCATATTCTCTAAAGGTCCACATAACACTAAAAAAATCTATAACCGTTTGATAAAAAAATAAGTGGTTATTAACATGCTATTTATCGATTTAGAAGCATCGAGAGAATTATTATGAAAATACAACATCAAAAAATTATCTATATAAGTGACATGGTAATAAAATTTATTATTGATTATGAATCTAGGGAATCCACTTTCACAACACACCTTACATATGCACTAAACAGATAATTATCAAACTGTTATCTCTAAGTTGATAATATTTGGATCCTATTGAATTTGTTATTTTCTCATCTAGAACTGTATATTTTTGACATTGCTACACATATATGTATTATATGACCTCCATGATTAAAACTCTTCAAGAGATGATATCATGTATTATATCTATTTTTCCTCTATCATGATCATGATATCATATATGGTTACCTTTTCAAAATTTCATGACCTAAAAAAATATCATGTATTTACAGATCCTCTTTGTCAAAAAATGAATCTAAAACATTCTTAGTAATTGTAAATATAGATATTATTACCTTTAATGGAATTACTTAACTCATTTACGTATCCTAAATTTGATATAATATAAAATTGATATATAAGAGAACTAGATATTTCAAACGTGATAACTAGTGTTCCTACCTCTACAAGTAATGTGTATGTATTCCATGAACTTTTAATGTCGATCTGATAGTTATAACTATTTCCCATGTAGTGCTTTTAAATTTATATGATATTTTCCAACTATAATTCATAGATTATATATTTATTATCTAATAAATAGTATAACATATGTGATAGATTCATTACTAAGGAATATGATATTCTACTCACCATTTTAATCAATTTATATTTCTCATACAGAAATTGATACATATATTGATTCCATTTTATATAGGAAACAATTAAATCTTGAATTATTCAAACTTCTTTTTCCATAAAATATCATTTTATTTATTATTATATGGTTTAAGAAAACATTTTATCTAACACTTTATATCATGATCTCTAGAACATCAATTGAAACATTGAGTTAATCATTTGGGAGTTTATTTTAATCTAGTATTAACTAAAAATAATATTAATAAAATTAATTGTGTACAATATCATTATATTTTATAACTAAAACTTTTATTCTAATTCTAACAATTAGTATACAACATACACAATTATATTCAAAATTAATACAATGTTATCATAAAATTTGTTTTGAACAATAAAAGGATCCTTCAAATGTGCATACGATATTGAATTTCATTGATGTATTCAACATTTTCTGGTCAAATCATATAAAAATCTTCTATAGGATTTCCTTGATGGAATGTCTCCCTGATATACATTTTACAATACAATGATCATATAATGTTTTTTTGACATGGGAAATGTAAATGGAATTAAGATAGTTTTCTTTTTGTAACTAATTGATCTACATCAGTACCACAAATTTAACCCCAATGTATATTTTCTCTTGAATACCTAGAAATCCCATTAAATCAATTAGAGAGACCCCAAAATACTACATAGGTTTTGTTACATGGAATAAAATTCTATAAATTCATATGAACTTTTCAATTAAATAATATTTCAATTTAATGAATCATTGTATTATCAATATTTATTAGTATTATTTAATAATACAAAACGATGACTTGTTGATCATAAAACAATCTCACTTTTGTTTTTCATTCCTTTGTCTTATGGTTCTGGGGGGAAATTCCACTTCTAAAAACACTTGAGAAATATATTCATATGAAATAATTTTGTGCTTCTCAAGACGTGGCTTAAACCAAAATCAGTCATGGTCACAGATTTTCAAATAGACATGTTCACACTTTTATATAAATATTTTCTTTTTTTTACATCAAAATTCAAATATTAGTGAATTATATAATATCCTAAACAAAATTATTCATAATTTAACTATATTCACTTTAATTTCTTCTTTTCATTTGTTTGATTACTGATTTATCATCTAAGAAATCTCACCCAGGTATATGATTTTGGAAATTATATATTTAATACATATTATTATAAATGAATACATTTATTCATAATAATTGGAATATGGGTATTGGTGAATACATTAAGTTGTTAAAAATTTCTAAAAATGATAATAAATATCTCTACATTACATATTAGTGTCATCAATGATCCTTCATTTACTAATTTATTATACAATAATTTTATAAAGAAATTTCAATTATTTAACAATGCTTCAGTACATTTTAATGATCGATGGATCTACGTAAGACTCTGTAATGATCTTCTAGTATAATTACTCAGATGTGTACAAGGAAATTTTTTGTTTTATGAAAAAATCTACTATATATTTCCATTCTTAGTGAATGATCAGTTTAGATATTCTTTAAATTATGGGATAGAATAAACTCAAATATTTTTGACATTCATTTTCATTACTCAATTTCATAATCCATAAATCCTATAATAATCTTACAATGTATTTTAAAATTACCTACAAATTCTCTATAGAAGACTTTATAGAGTCTAGAAAATGTATATTTGGATGCACTATGGCTACCATCAATATTAAAATGTTTCTTCATGTAAAAAATTATAATTATATATTTTGATAATACATAAGGGTATTACATAAAATGTTTCTATACATAAAAACAGGTATATCCTTAAAAACTAATTTTTGTTTTATATGAATATTACTTATCTATAAAGAACAACGTATCTTGATATCTTATATTTTATATTCATCAGTTATTTTTGATATCTCAATCATCACCAAACTATTAGTTGAGTATGAGAAAACATAAAAAACAATAATTCTATTATCAAATAATATCTCATTATGTCCAATGGGAACATGAGATAATTTTATTTGGTAATAATAAAAAATAAATAATATTTCAATTAGAATAAGTCATCATGAAAAAATGGATGCTTTTTTATCATTGTTATCATATGAATCACTACTTCTTAGATAGTTAGAGAATTATCCTTGATTTTTGTATTTAATAATAATACTTTGTTTCCATATTTGTATACAAATTTGTAATACATATAGTATCTAATTTCCATTAAATAAATAGAAATATAATACTTAATGTTATATTTAACATAATTAAAAAAAATACAATCTTCTTCATTAATTAATTACAATTTATCAATTAGGGACCATTCTATCCACAATTGAGGAAAATAACCTCAGGTCCATTACTCTCCCTCTATACCGATGGTTACTTAGAAATGTTGAATAATACCTACATCATGTTAGAAATATTCATGAGGTTTTTAACTATTTATTTCATAATTTTTCACTGCAAGAACAAATGATTTAACTTTCTTTACATTCTAATCATCTTAGAAAAACATATCCAAATGATATTGAAGAGGTTTTTATAAAATATTCAATTAATAATGAATAAATAATATTTATAAATTGAATGATAAGGATGTATGAATGAGTTAAATATATTCATTTCATTCTTCACATTCTTATTGAAAACATATCATATTATAGAAACATGTGTAAACATTCATTTCCTAATAATGTTTTATAAAACTAGAGAAAATTTACATAAAAATAATGATTTAAATATTAAATGATTTATCCACATCTTTTATGGATGATTCTTTTAAACCCATACTTTCAGAGATGGATCAATGGGGTTTTGGGACCTCAAAAAAATTAAATTCCTTTAATAATGTAGTATTACATGAAATAACATATACAACAAATGGACCTTTGTGCTGGTTCATAGATATTATTTTCCCAATATTTATCATAGTGAAATTGTCGTACTACATAATGTTTTACAAAAACATTTTCATATAATATCGTTAATTTTATATTGATTAAAAATTATTATACATTATATAATTTTTTATTTTTAAATGTCTCTCACTATTTTATAAATTTCTTCTAACCCTCAAATAAACATTTTCGAAGGCTTATACACTTGGTTTTATTCATGTAAATGATCATAAAACGTCTCATCATTTTCAAAGATATATCTATGACACTATTTTTTGGTTTTCAAGGTTATATATGGACTAAAAAACCACAGTAACCCATTTCTCCTTTATTTGTTATGTTCATTCCCATTAGCTACAAATAAAAATCATGAATTTCTCAATACTCATCCTATAAAAAAAATTAATAAAAAATTATTTGATACTATATTCAATAAATTTTACCAACCATTTTCATAAAATTTCCCTTGTCGTAAAAAGAAAATTAAATTAGGGGGGTTGAGAACCACGAACATATGTGTTTTTTCAAAATAATGTTGTGGAATGTGTAACTGACTTTACATTATCATTGGGAGTTTTAATAGTTTTATTGGGGAATGAAATATATTTATATTTAACATTATTTCTCTAGGGGATTTCACCAAAAAAATATACATGAAATAAATATAAAACATTCACATGACATGTTCATTTTATCTATACATGTTTTTTTTATTTTATACAATCTCATTTATATATTTAATTTAAAAATAATAATAAAACATGCATAAATAAAAATATTAATGTGATATTGAGTCGATTATAATGGTTTCTCCATTGATTTAATAATGGGTTAACCAATACCATGAGGGTATCTACTTGAATAGATTCAAATGTAAATCGATTTGTAACTCCCACCCATCCAAAGGATTTAATATTTAGTCTGGTGTGTCTTTGTGTCTCACTATGAACTGCATTACCTTTATTCCATATTGATATATACAAATAATTTTATTTTGGTTCCAAGTACCTTATAAAAATATTGAACTAATGGAGAATGTATACAGTATAATTTTCTGAATAATTATTACGAACAAAAACATTAACACAATTAAATAAACGAATGAATAAATACTAGAAACTTATTATACATTATAAGCCTCATGATCAATCTATATGTGAAAAACATTAACACAATTAAAATCACATGTCCACATGGAAGGGGCAGGAAAGTTGGGTAGAGTTCTTTCCAACCTAAATCACATTAGATCGACTCTGTTAGAAACAAAAATGTGTGACCATAAGCTCTAGATGCACTATGCATGAGGCGGATAGGATAGAGACACCAATGGTATTCCAAATAACAACAAAAAGATTTTTTAAATTACCACCCACGTATATAAGAGTCTCTATCATGTTAATTATCACTAATGAGTGTGAGGGATATTAGGAACTTCAACTATCATAATCACCCACAAAGATAATTTATTTTTGTTTTATAACCCCGGACATAGAATCCAACCCCAACAATTATTCCTTTTTTTCTATTGTCTAATTTTTTAGGATTTTTTATATTCTCTATTTATATAAATCATGAAAATAACCCCAACCATAATAACTATTTTAAAATAGAAATTTGTCGCCATGACTTACCGGTGAGCAACAATGTATCCAAAATCATGTTAATAATGTTTGTTTCTCAAAAATACTTCTATAGTTTATATATATATATATATTAATGAATATATATATATGATTACTGTATTGTCTGAATATAATGGTTTTGAAAAGATTTTAGAAATCATAGGTTCATTAACAAGATATCTGACATTAGATCAAATAACCACTCGAGGCCTTGGGATAGTTAAGATACCATATACGTGAATTAAAATAAATTTAATTTTAATACGGATTAAAAATATCATTGGATTATTTGATATAAAATTTTGGTTCTAGGAAAATAATGGAATCCCAGAATAGTTAGAATTTTAAATTTTTATACTACAATAGATGTTGACAAGTGTCCTCTAAAATAGTTGTTAATAAATAACATAATATGGATAACACATGATTAAAATTCCTACAAATTAATATTGAACTATTTAATTTTTTTTAATTATTATGTAGGTTGATTTTGGTCTTTTTCAGTGATTTTTGGTTGATTCTACCAAAATAAGTTCTCCAAGATATTCCATGAAATCTCCATAATCCATTGGTAACATAAATTTACGATTTATTATTATTATAATGGTGAATTGAAAATTACATTAATATAAAAATTACTTAATGACCACTATTTCATTTACATGGGATGAATTTCTCAGATCAATGTCATTGTATATTTTCTTCCTCTCTTTATAATGTTGGAATGAGGTGTGAGAAGGTACAAAATTCACTGGACGAATATTGCTATAAATTTGAACTTCACTCAAGCTTAAATATGAGGGATTAAAATATTGTAAATACCTATTTACCAACTTATTAATAAAATCATAAATAAGGCCTTAATTACAATTATGATTTTAATGATTTTACAATATTTCACAAATAATTTATCACATATATGTAAAATATTTTTCATGTGGAAATAAGATTTATATGCTTCAAATTATTCTCAGATAAAATTTTAAGCTTTCTAAGAATAATAATTTATTTGTTCATAAAATATTTTACACATATTCACTTAAGACCTGTTAGTACACTAAGAAAATTTAATCTTCCAATTATTATAAATTGTAATCATTCTAATTTTATTTATTTATGTGATCATTTAAACTAGGGCATATCCAAGAACATTCCTCTAATTACACTATATCCCAACTCTAAATCACTAGAATTTTTCATGATTATGAATAATATTTTCGGGTGAACCTTTGGATACTTATCTCAATAGCAGTGAAAAATACACTAAAAATAAGTGTAGAGTCTAGATGCATACCAAGGACCATAATGAGAATATATAGTTGTATAAATGATAACCTCCAGTACACAAAATCATTGTAATAGAACCAATTTTTCTCACAAAATTTCATAATTTATGAAACACAATTTGTTTCATCATATTTTATCGATTTAAAATTTTGTTACCCTATTGGATATACTTATCATATTTTACCATAATAATAGATTCAGTATTGTTACTTTAATTATCACCAACTAGGCCAGAGATATCTATTCCATTATGAAAAAAATAAATCCCACAATTATAAAGTCAATAAATTTTATACCCCCAATGATGAACCCAACCCAATATACCTCTCACAAACATAAATTTTTGGTTTTTTGTATTATATAAAAGAATAACATCAATTAGTATACACTAATAACCATATAAAGTCTACATAAAAGTTTACATGTTCACAAATGGAAACAACTAATGTCACATGAAACATTTTTTTTATTAGTAGGTGATTACTCATGATAACACCTATAAGAGGAAACAGAGTATAAAATTTATTAGAATTTTTATCAATTATTATAATACACAGCACCTGATAATAATAAATCACATGCGTCTCATCCACTTTATATACCCTAATCATATGAAACTTATTTTATGATTATTATCATAGTATGTCATGGGTCTCATTATAGAGAATAAATATTATAAATATTTTGAATAAAATTTAATTGAATGAAATTATTCCACAAATAGTTGAAAAGGAAGAATTAAGACTATTAGATTAAGAATACCTTATGAATTAATCTCCATACACATCATGTAGTAATCAAAAGTATTGTTCATGTTTTCTCTAAGGTACCCACATTAAAAATAATAAAAAAATAATGGATATTATGTAAGGTATATTAGGAGTGTGTGATGTGGTTAACAAATTATGCATTCTAGGTTGAGAGTTTATATTCATATCAACCGATGTTTCATTGGTGTGACATATAAATTTTTAAAAATATGGTATCATAATAATGATTATGTTATGATGTGATCATAACATGTGTTGGAGAATTTTGGATTACATTGAAGTAGTTTGAAGTTACCTTAACATGGATTAAAAAAATTTATTAGTTCAAGGATGTGGGGATTAGAGATTGAAAAGTGGGTCTTGGTGGGTTTTAATTATTTAGTTCATTTAATTTTGTACACATTGGAGTTTAATGTGGGCGTCCCACATCATTATATATTAGGGTGCAATGCTCATATCCTTGAATTTGTCTATAAGAATGTGATTTTTTGATCACTAATCGGAGATACATCACCATATCCACTTATTATGGGAATGAATATATACCAAGATATGAATAACTAACACATTCCATATAATTTCTCACAACATCACCCCTTTCCCACCTTACTATTTTCCTTTGGATTTGTTGGATGTCCCACTTTTAATTTCTGTAGAAACAATCTATTTTATAGTTCTTGTTTTTTTTAATTTTTTTAATTTTTCATGTATAATCTTATGTTAAAATAATAAAATCAAATGTTTAACAATAAAAATTGTCTATAAAATATAAATGGTGATGAAAAATCTCATAAATATCTATAATGATGCTATTTTCATATTAAGAAAAGAAATTTCTTTAAAAATAAAAAATTTCATATATTTATATATTTAATTTAATTATTTTTTATGTAAAATGTAAATGAAATAGAACAATATATAAAAATATGGGTGAATTTGGAGAAAATGAATTTATATGGTGAGTGTGTATTGGATGTAATGTATAGAATATGCAAGTACCATCATGAGGTAAACTCTATATGATAGTAATGTAGTGGTATGTGTGATTTATGTCACTTCCTAGTGAAGAATGTGAATAATATTTATAGATAATCATCTATAATCTTCCTTGGATCAGAATATATTCATGAGTGAGCTGGGATTACAAAGAATTAAGGGGGTCGTTTTACCAGTTTAGGTCTCCAATTTTTGTAAATGCATAATCTTTATTTGAATGTAGACAAAAGAAGAGTTTGGGTAATAACTTTTAGTCTTATGGATTTATTTTTTAGTTTACTAATGGGTTACATAATCTATATAATATATACTTAATATATTATATATTTTTTAATTTATTGTTAATTTTGGCCTAATGGGAAGCTATCAATAAACTATACTTATAAAAAAGGTTGATTTCATATAATAATAATCAAGTGTAATTAGTGTTTGGGTCAACACTTTGGAGGGGGTGGGACTCACTTGATTAGGGTCTATTGGTTGGATAAGTATTTTATATTTATTATAAACCCAATATTATCTGACATATATTATTGAAAACATATGTACTATTATTATGAAATATGAAGTGTTCATATTAATTGAATTTGAAATAGTAAGTTTTCATATCTCTTACTCACATTATATTTCAATAGATATATAAGGGTGTTGTGGATCCTAAGTATAATCATGATGATGGGTTAGAAAAGTCTTATTTTAATTATGTGGTGGAACTATAGCCTAGTCTGAAAGAAAATATAATCTTGAGGGAGGTTATGATGAAAGAAAACAATGTGACAAAGTGTCTTAAAGAGGGAGATAAAAACACATATTTTTTTTTCAATAAATCATATAAGGATTTAGAAGTCTAGAATCCCATAGAATTCATGAAGAATAATGGTGAAATAAGCCCTTTGATGAAGGAAATAAGGGATAATATTTTTCAATACAACCATGATATTTCAAAGAGTTTATCTATTTATGAAACATTTGACTATAAAAATATTATTCTAAGAGTTGTTAATAAAATTGATAGCATGGTTATCATTATATATAAGATATGGTGGAGGTCCGGGGGGATATTTTTTCTCTTAATCCTGATATTACTCTTGTAAATTACGGTTTTACTAATATTTTCATCATGGAGTATAGGGATATAGTTTAGGGTTAAATTGTGTAGTTGATACATTTGATTCGTGAATGGAATTATACTAAAGGGAGATAAATTTTATTTTTTTATTCTATTTCCAAGTGAGACAAGATAAATTTTATTCCACTAAAATTCATTGAAAATACAAGTAGAATATTAGTTATAATGTGAATGAATGAGAAATAGTTGTTGAAAACCTCATCAGAGGCATTAAAATTTAGTGTAATAATTTATTGATGTATTTCAATTATGAATTTGTATTTAATTTTGGTAGGAACAGTAAAAAAATTGCAATTCAATGATAAAAGTTTCTACGAGAGAAATATATCAAGTGTGGGAGAGTGATGCGAGTCCAAATTTTCAAAAAACATTGACTATGAATTACTGAAAGTACACCGTCATTTATTCTAACCCACATATAAAGAATTTATTTTTTACTATAGTAATTTTTAACTTAATTGATTAATTTATCAATTTATTTTTTATAATGTTTTATTCCTATTTGTAATTAAATGATGAATCTATACATACAATAAGAATTGACCACTAGTGTGAAATAAACTACATGATGTAATTTTATTGCCACCACTCTTTATTTCTAGGAAAACTATAGGATCAATCATTCATGTGATCAATGGTATTAGTTTGATATTTGAAAACTTAATTCATCAACATCATTATAATGTATATGAATTTAGTTTAAATTCAATCTACCGTGAATACATATTATGATGGATGGAAATTACACACATTAACAACAAGAAACCATTTCGTATATGTAGTATTGACCATGAAAAAGAAACAAACATTTGGAAGATGAAAGGATTGACCTCACCACCATCTTCTCTTGATCGATCATCCTAATCGATTATAAAATGACCTTATTTTGATGAAAACATTTATCCCAAATATTTATAGTAATGATCAAAGAAATAATAACCTAGAGCTTACAATTCCATGCCTTCATGACTGAAGAAATCTAATGCTCATACATCCCAGTATGAGCTACCATTAAAGGATCCAGATCATTAGATACCTGATCATGTGATTCGGAAAGAACCCAAAATCCAAAACTGAAACATGAAATGCACTGACTATCTTGTATGAACATGATGAGTCTTATTATAGTTATGTTTATATATGAAACTTATGTGGGGAACTTGAATTAAACAAAAAAAGAATTATATCACACACCATCCCTAATAAAATCATGTTGGGCGAAATCATTATCCCCTAATGATTCCTTACCAATTTTATTATTAATATACATGGAGATGATTTGAATTTTTTTCCCCATATCCATTGTCTATGTCGTATATAAAATATCATATGTCTCTACACACCCTCAATGCAACCGATTTATATTCGACGATGGAACATAGAATAACTTATCTCAACAAAAAATAAATTTATTTTTCTTCTAATGAGTAATACTATAGAACAAACAAGATTTATGGATGGATGAATGATTTGGTATCCAATCAATAAAGTATGTTATTTCATTATTTTGAATCAATTCATGTAAAAAAATCATAAAATAGTTAATAAAATAGAAGATGATGAAATCAAAGATGAAAACATCAACATATAGTGTAGTTTCTGGGAATTTTTAGCACCATCTAGAATAAATTATAATATCTAATTCCAATAGCTGAAGACATTCCTATTTTACTGATGTATATAAATTAATTGACATCCATAGAGCTAACGTGTTCAACATATATCCAACTACTCATGTGACACCATGTCAATAAATTCCTTCCACTGAAGCTATAGATTAATGTGTAATTTATATTATATACATTATATTGGATTATGAAGCTATATTGTGAGAGAATAATGCTCATATAAAAAAAATTAATGTATGATTAATTGGAGAAAATTAAAACAGTATATTTTGAATGTAGTGGATGTCAAAGAAATAGATTTGGGCAGAGAAACTAAATGTTATCCAAGAATGCTAGGTTTTCGGGTATGGATACTAATTCCTATCATGTGGTCAAGATTAGATGATCATTAATCTTGGAATGTATCTAAAAAATATAAAATATTAGTTGGAGTAATGTGGGGGTGATAAAAAAACATTTTATCATCAGGAGATAACTTCATCTACTGTTGTATCAATTTATTTTCATTAATTTGTTGAATCTCAAATGATGAATTACTATGATTGTGGTGTTTGACCTAACTATATCCCTCTTAACCTTGTGATGAATTGTTATTTTTAGTAAAAATTATTCATTGATTAATTGTATTGATGAGTTTGGAATAATATATTTTAGGATAATCATATTTTTCTCCACACATAAATATTTCTTCACATCATTCATTGGTTCCACACAAAGGCCACCTATGAACTCCTTCATTCCTTATGAATGTTTATTATGGGATGCATCAAAAGTTATTGAGTTTTTATGTTCCTACAATAACTGAGACATGAAGTGATTAACAATGCAGATATCATAAAATGTTTTCTATTCTTAACTTAAATTTCATGGAATGTTCTTTCTAGGAGGTTTCTATTGATCGGAGAATGACAAGTAAGTGAAATTGAATAATGATTCATAGGGAATTGAGGAGATTAATATATGGTTAGACCATTATTACTTAAACAATTAATATTAATCCTATCAATTACATATGATATTTTGAAACTACAAACCCATTTAATTAGTTAAAAAACAATAGACAACATTATATTCTCTATAGAGATCCTGAGTTCCACATTATAGTATTTTTATCAGGTTAATTTTTTATAGAAGACTCGTGATAGGAAAACCACAAAAATATACATTCACAAAGATTCATCCATAATAATGAATTTTTAATTATCTTCCTCGGTTATTTCCTCTATAATAAATCTCTCCCAATTTATATTGGATGATCAAATATTTGGATAAAATTATTCCATTTCTTGATTTATATCAAATAATGAAATAATATTTTCATTTATATATGTCCTCTCATGAATGGATTACACTTTTTTTCATGTGGAATATGATTGGTATAAATTCTATTTAGGAAGGTTAAATGATCAATTTTATGACCTGAGACTCACTGATATTACATCTTTTGTTTATTAGAGGTTTATGATGTTGAAATTCCATCATATTCAAATAAAAACAGAATTTTATTTCGAACAATTTGTCATTACCAAATGATCTTTCATTTGGGATCAATAATGAAATGAATATTGTTATATGTTTCACAATTAAAGCCTCAAATAGATGGAATTTAAAAATTTTACAATGAGATTACATTCATTAGACCATATCCAATGTTATCATTGACTAATGGCCACCAAAGGTTAACATGTGACTAAGATAGGAAAAAAAATTAAAATAATAAACTTATTTGAATAAATGTTTATGCACATTCCAATTTATTCCATTATTAATTTCTCAATTATGGAAAAACATAAACCCTCTAGATCATCTACAAACACTCTAAAATGAAAATGGTTCACATATCATTGATTTATATGTGAAAACATGGAGAAAATACGATACCATTAACACATTAATGATCACATGACCAATGATACTTTCATCTGGTATTTATTTCTAGGAAAGAAGTTCTCAATCCTTTATTCCACTCTATATAAATTCTATTGGTGAGTGAGATGATTTAAAATTTATTGGATATATTATCCAATTATTGTTCACATCACCTGATCTTAAATATAAATGTTTAATATTTCAAAATTACCACATTGTCCCCCCAAAAAAATTAACCATATAAATAAGTTATTAATAATACTTATGTAATAGTTTATATTCCATAACTGAAAAATTATATTTTATCACAATTTAATAACATATAATATATATTATGTGATAAATTTGGTGTCATAATCTCAACTTTATTCTCCCATAAAATATTAAATGATCATAGAATAACAAATTATTCATACTAAAAATATTTTTCTTGCATTCACATTGCACTTGTGAATACATTATGAAAACAAATTCACTTCATAGTGTTGTAATATTTTATAATATAGATTTTATTTATTTATTATGACCATTCAATAATATACATATCATGAATGACTCTAAAGGCCCCATTATATCCAAAACTCCATTTCATTAGAATTGGTCAGGAATCAGAATATGCTTTATGTGTGACCCTCTCGCCCATTATGATGATAATAGTGATTAAAATTCATTGTACATGAGTGGGGTCTAGTAACCCGTCACAGTACATTAGGAGATTTTTTTTTCAAAGCAACATTTCACTCCAATGAACACACTCTTTGTAACATAATCTCATTGTCTCAATATATCCCATAAATAATGATGACCATTTTGTGTCATTATACATTATTGATTTTTTTTTTCATTAATAGACGGTCTCAAAATTTATACCATGGATATGGATTAATAAAGGCCCTACCTTCATGGTCAACATAGCCTTGGATATCTATTCCTTTATTTAATTTCTTATTCATTCATAAAATTCCATGAAACCAATTATTAAACCAAATCAATATACCTTAAGAAAACAAAAATTTCAAATATTTAATCATGAATAATAGTATAAAATAAAATTTTATACAATAATAATGACCACACATCAACAAAAAAATTCATTTTTTATTAAATAAGGATTATCAATGGCTCTATAATCAAATAGTGTTCCAATTAATGGTTTTTTCTAGTTGATCTCCTAAAATCATGGTCACTAAGTCAAAAATTCGTGAGAAGATGTATAAATTCTTATAATCCACCAACACTTTCTAGTTAGACGTCATATTTGTCAAATGAGTATAATTTTTCTATAGACTAAGACACATTTTCTATATTACTTTCATATTATCTCTAGGTTCACATATGACTAACAATATTTATAACCTTCTGATATAAAAGAAATACGAGGATATTACCGTGAAATTTATCGGTATAGAAGCACTAGGAGAATTATTGTAAAAATACATCTTGAAAAAATATCTATATATGTGACATTGTAATCAAAAGCATTGTTCATGTTGAAATTAGGGATCCAAATTTCACAATAGTTGTTACACATGAGCCATCATGACAACAATTGACTTGTTGTATCTCACATGATAATAACAAGCTTCTGTAGATTTAATTATTTTCTCATATGGACCTACACATTTTTTACAAGTCTACACTGATATCTATTGTATTACCTCCATGATTAAAACTTTTCAAGAGATGTTATCCTGTAGTAAATCCATTTTTCCCTCAATCAAAATCATGATATCTCAGATAGTAACCTTGTAGGGATTTCATGAACGAAACAATATTAGGTATTGACACATCCTCTATAGCGAAAAATGAATCTAAAACATACTTGGTATTTGTATATATAGATAAAATATCCTTTAATGGGATTACCTCACTCATTTAGTTATCCTAATTTTTATTTTATATAAAATTTTTATATATGAAAAATAGATTTTTATATGTAAAAACTAGTGGTCCTACTTCTATATGTACCACATATATATCCCATGCACATTTATTGTCCATATGTTAGTTCTAACTATGTCCTGTATCATACTCTTAAATTTATATGATATTTTCCAACAATAATGTTTATATTAGATAAATCATATCTAGTAAATGGCATAACATATGTGCTAGATCCAATGCTAAACAATATGATATTCTACTCACCATTTTAATCACATACTATTTCTCATATATATATACATATTGATTCAGTGTGATATATGAAACAATTACATATTGAATTATTCAAAACTCTTTTTCTATAAAATATCAGTATATTTATTCTTACGTGGTTTAAGATACCATTTTATCTACCTATGTATATCATGTTCTCTAGAACATCAGTTGATACATTTAGTTAATCATTAATGAGTTTTATTAACCTATTATTAACTAAAAATAAGATTTATAAAAAAAATTCTATACAATATCATTATGTTTTATAGTGAAAATTGTTATTCTCAGACTAATTACTAATATGCACCTTACATACTTCTGTTCTAAAATAATATTATATTATCATAACTATTTTTGACCAATAAATGCATCTATGAAACTTTCATAACATATTTAATTTAGTTTCTGTATTCTATATTTTCTGTTCATATCATATCAACATATCCTATACAATTTCCCTGATGGAATGTATCCTAGACAACATTTCCCAATACAATGATCATATAATTTTTTTCATGGGGAATCAAAATGGATTTTTGATTGATTATTTATTATAACCAATTTATCAATATCGTTACCACACATTTATCACCCATTTATAGTTTCCCCTGAATACCTATAAATATCATTAAATCAATTAGGGAAACCACCAAAATACTAAATAGGTATTGATATATTGAATATAATTTTATAAATTCATATGAACTTTTCAATCAAAGAATATTTCAATTTTTATAAATCATTTAATGAAAAATATTTTTTTAAGTTATTTAATAATACATCACTGTTACTTGTTGTTCATAAAACCATATCACTTCTGTTAATCTATTCCCTTGTTTTTTGGGCCTATGGTACAATTCCAATTCTAAAAATTCTTAAAAAATTTATTCATGTGACAACATTTTGTGCGCCTCGAGACTTGACTTTTACCAAACACAATCATGGTCCCACCTTGTCAAATATACCTATGAACCCTTTTATATAAATATTTCGTTCTATTGGATTATAAAATTAGAATATAATATAATTATATAAAATCCTAAAAAATTATTAAAATGTACCTATATTCTATTTCATTAATTTTTAATTTTTGTTTTTTTATTGATTTATTAATCAAAAAATTTCATCCATGTACCTGAATTTTTAAATAATATTTTTTATTCATATTTTAATAAATGAGGAAAATTTTCATAATATTTGGAATATGGGTATGGGAGAATACATCAATTTGTTAAACATTTCTAAAAATGATTACAAATATATCTGAATTTCATATTAGTGTCATCAATGATCATCCTTTTACTAATTTCATAGTTAAGATTTTTATAAGGACGTTTTAATTTAGTAACAAAGATGTAATGCATTTATTGATCAATGAGTCTACGTAATACACATAATTGATCCTCTAATATCATTATTATAATTTGTTTAATGAAATTTGATTGTTTTTAAAAAATAGGCAATACATTTCCATGATTAGTGAATAACCAGTTTAGATATTCATCAGCTCATGGTACTGAAGAAACACATATATAATTTACATGAATATTTATTACATCACTTTCACAATCCATAAATCCTATAAGAATATTAAGTATTTTTTAAAAATTATATGTGGCTTCTCCTTGGAAGATTTTACACAATATAGCCAAAGTATATTTGGAAGCTCTATGGATAAAATTTCTCTTAAAATGATTCTTATTTTAAAAAATTATTAGAATGTATTTCGATAATAAATAAGTTTCTAACATAAAATATTTCAATACCCAAAAATGTGTATATCCTTAATAACAAATTTTATATTTATATGATTTTGGTTTATCTCTCCAAAACCAGGTATTTTGTTATCTTATAATTTATATAAATCAATTATTTATGATAACTCAATTATCACCAAACTATTAGTTGAGTTTGAGAAAACACAAATAACATTAATTTTATTGTGAAATAATGGTTCATTATGTCCAATGGAAACATGAATAATTTCTTTTTTTTATATTAAAAAATAAATAATAGTTTAATTTGAATAAATGATCCTAAAAAATGGATTCTTTTTTTATCATTGATGATAAAGGAATCACTACTTCTTAGATCCTCAAAGAATTCGCCCAACTTTTTCAATTTTTTGACATAATTTGTTTCAATATTTGTATACAATGTTTTCATACATACAGTATCTAATTCCCAATATGTAAATAAATAAATTATATTTAATGATAAATTAAATATAGGTAATAAAAAATATATTATTCATCATTATTTAATTTCAATTTATCAATTACGGACCATTCTCTCCACCTTTAAATCAAATAACTTAATTTTGAATGTTATCCCACTTTACCTATGGAATCTAAGAATGGTGTTGTAATAGCTGCATCATGCTAGAAATAGTAATGTTTTTTAAACTCATTATTTCATATTTTTTACTATAAGAAGTAATAATTTAACATTCCTTACATTCTTAGCATCTTAGAGAACCTTATCCAAATGATATTAAAGTAATTTTTATATAATATTCATTGAATAATGCAAAGAAAAACTAGTGAAATTGAATTATAAGAATGTATGAATGAGATAAATCTATTCATTTCTCAGTTCACATTCTTCCTGAAAGAATATCATATATACAATACAACATGTGTAACCATTCATGTCCTAATAATGTTTTCCAAAATCATTAGATTTTTATTAAAAATTATTATTTGAATATTAAATGAATTATCCACATGCCTTATGGAAGATTCCATCAGAACTTTACTTGAAAACATGGATCAATAGGTTTTCGGGACACTAATATAAATATAAACCTTTTATAATGTAGTAATAAAATAAATAACCTATTCCACTTATAGAAATTTTTGTTGGTTCATAGTTATTCTTTTACCATTATATACCATAGTGCAATTTTGGTATGACATGGTATTTTATAAAAATAATTCCATATCATATTGTTACTTATATCTTGATTAAAAATTATTACACATTATAGATTTTATATCCTAAAATTCTGCCCACTATTTTATCTATTTCATAAAACCATAAAATATGTGTTTTAGAATGCTCAATCACTTGCTAATTTTAGTGGAAATGATAATAAAAGGACTAATAATTTTCAACGATACATATATCCCACTAGTTTTTGGGTTTCATGTTTTGATTTAAACTTTAATACCACATTAACTCATTGTACCTTTTTATATTGAGTTCATTACCATCAAATTCAAAGCATACAAATGAATTAATAAGAAATCAACATATATTGTTTATAAAAACATATTTTATACTAAAATTAGTAAATTTTACCCACAAATTTCCTAAAATATCCATTTTATTAAGGGAAACATTAAAATAGGGTGGATGAGCACCATGAACATAATTTTTTTAAAAAAAACATGTTATGGATGGTGTAACTAACATTATGTTTTCTTCAGGGTTTTTAATAGTTTTCATGGTGAATGAAATATATTTATAATTATCATTATCTCTCAGGGGTATTTCACTCAGAAAATATTCATGAAATATATATGAAACATTCACATATAATTTTAATTTTATCTATGCATGTTTGTGTATTATTTTATACAATCTCATGTATATAATCTATATTTTAAAATAATAAAACATGCATAAATATAAACAATAAAGAGATATTTATTTGATTATAATGGTTTATCGACTGATTGAATAATGGGTCAGCCAAGAACTTGGGGGGTATCCTCTTTAATCGATTCAAATCCAAATTAATTTGTAGCACTCACCCCATACAAAATATTTAAACTCTTGTCTGGTGTTTCAATATGTCTCACTATTAACTGCATTGCCTATATTATACATTGATATATATAAATAATACCCACACAAAGGAGATAGAATATTGGGAAAAATATATATATATATAATTTTATTTTTGGTTCCAAATAGTGTATACACATAATGATCAAATGGACAATGTGTACACCATAAGTTACTTAATAAATATTTCATAAAAATGCATTATCATTATTAAATATTTGATTAAATACTTGAAATTCAATATCCATATTAAGCCTTAGAATCAATATTATGTTTGAAAATTTCTAAATTTTTTTTAAGAGTAATACTTGAGGAATGTTTTTTGAAATAAAACAAATTAAATTAAGTTAATTCATAAATGTTGGTATGGTCTTGAAAATAAAATTCAAAAAAATAAAAATATATTCTAAATACAAATTAGTTTGATATTTTTATTCTTCATTTCTAAATTTAAACCTGAATGAGGTGTTTCCAAATAACTTGTCAATATGGAGGGGGTAGGTTGGTTGGGTGCTGATAATCCCAACCCAACTCACGTTAGATCGACTTAGTTGGCATCAATGATGAGTAACTATATGAACCCCATGCACTATGCTTGTGGTTGATGCATCAACGACACCAATGGTATTCACAATAACATCAAAAATATTTTTTAAATTAGGACCCACATATATAACATACTCTCTTAAGTTACTTCACCCAAATGAGTGGGAGGGACAATAAGTACTATGGCCATCCATACTACCAACAAAGTTAATTTGTTTTTTTATATCACCGCATACAAGGAATCCTACCTACTATTTTATATAAGCCTCATGATAGGAAATCCATAAAAATATACATTCAAGAAGATTCATCCATAATAATGATTTTTTTATTATCTTCCTGTTATTTCCTCTATAATAATTCTCTCCCAATTTATATTGGAAGATCAAATATTGGGATACCATTATTCCATTTCATGATTAATATCAAATAATGAAATAATATTTTCATTTATATATGCCCTCTCATGTATGGATTTCAATTGTTTTCATGTGGAATATAATTGTTATAAGTAATGTTTAGGAAGGTTCAATGATCAATTTTATGACCTGAGACTCACTGATATTACATCTTGTGTGTATTAGTGGTTTATGATGTTGAAATTCCATCATATTCAAATAAAAACAGAATTTTATTTCGAACAATTTGTCATTACCAAATGATCTTTCATTTGGGATCAATAATGAAATGAATATTTGTATATGTTTCACAATTAAAGCCTAAAATAAATGGAATTTAAAAATTTTACAGTGAGATTAATTTCCTTAGACCATATCCAAAGATAACATTGACTAATAGCCACCAAAGGATAACATGTGACTAAGATAAGAAAAAAATTAAAATAATATACTTATTTGAATTAAGGTGTATGCACATTCCAATTTCTTCCATTATTCATTTCTCAAATATGGAAAAACATAAACCCTCTGGATCATCCACAAACACTCTAAAATGAAAATGGTTCACAGATCATTGATTTATTTGTGAAAACATGGAGAACATACGATACCATTAACACATTAATAATCACATGACCCTTGATACTTTCATCTGGTATTTATTTCTGGGAAAGAAGATCTCAATCCTTTATTCCACTCTATATAAATCTTAATGGTGAGTGAGATGATTTAAAATTTATTGGATATATTATCCAATGATTTTTCACATCACCTGATCTTAAATATAGAGGTTTAATATTTCAAAATTACCACATTGTCCCCCCAAAATATTAACCATATAAATAAGTTATTAATAATACTTATGTAATAGTTTACATTCCATAACTGAAAAAATATATTTTATCACAATATAATAACATATAATATATATTATGTGATAAAATTGGAGTCATAAACACAACTTTATTCTCCCATAAAATATTAAATGAACATAGAATACCAAATTATTCATACAAAAAATATTTTTCATGCATTCACATTGAACTTGTGAATACATTATTAAAACAAATTCACTTCATATTGTTTTAATATTTAATAATATATAATTTATTTATTTATTATGATCATTCAATATTATACATATCATGAATAACTCTAAAGGCCCCATTATATCCAAAACTCCATTTCATTAGAATTGTTCAGGAATCAAAATATGCTTTATGTGTGACCCCCTCACCCATTATGATGATAATAGCGATTAAAATTCTTCGTACATGAGTGGGGTCTAGTAACCTATCACAGTACATTAGTAGATTTGTTTTTTTCAAAGCAACATTCCACTCCAATGAACACACTCTTTGTAACATAATCTCATTGTCTCAATATATCCCATAAAGAATGATGACCATTTTGTTTCATTATACATTCTTGAATTTTTTTTCATTACTAGACGGTCTTAACATTTATAACATAGATATGGATTAATAAAGGGCCTACCTTCATTGTCAACATAGCCTTGGATATCTATTCCTTTATTTAATTACATATTCATTCATAAAATTCAATGAAACCAATTATTAAACCAAATCAATATACCTTAAAAAAAATTTCGAATATTTAATCATGAATTATTGTATAAAAAAATTTATACAATAATAATGACCACACATTGACAAAAAAATACATTTTTTTATTAAATAAGGATTATCAATGGCTCTATAAACATATAGTGTTCCAATTAAAGGTTTATTCTGGTTGATCTCCTAATATCATGGTCACTAAGTCCAAAAATCAATGCGAAGAAGTATAAATGCTTATAAGCCACCAACACTTTCTAGTTAGACGTCATATGTGCCCAATGAGTATAAATTTTCTATAGACTAAGACACATTTTCTATATTACTTTCATATTACCTCTAGGTTCACATATGACTAAGAATATTTATAACCTTCGGATATAAAATAAATATGAGGATATTACCATGCAATTTATCGGTATAGAAGCAGTAGGAGAATTATTGTGAAAATACATCATGAAAAAATCTCTATATAGACGAAATTGTAATCAAAAGTACTGTTCATGTTGAATCTAGGGATCCAAATTTCACAACACTTATTACACATGATCCATCATGACAACAATTGAATTATTGAATCTCACATGATAATAACATGCTTCTATTGAGTTAATAATTTTCTCATATAGCCCTACACATTTTTTACATGTCTACACTTATATATATTGTATTACATCCATGATTAGAACTTCTCAAGAGATGTTATCCTGTAGTAAGTCCATTTTTCCCTCAATCAGAATCATGATATCTTAGATAGTAACCTTGTAGGGATTTCATGAACGAAAAAATATTAGGTATTGACACATCCTCTTTAGATAAAAATGAATCTAAAACATACTTGGTATTTGTAAATATAGATAAAATATCCTTTAATGGTATTAACTTACTCATTTAGTTATCCTAATTTTTATTTAATATTAAATTTATATATAAGAAAAATATATTTTTTATATGTAAAAACTAGTGTTCCTACTTCTATAAGTAGCACGTATGTATCCCATGAACATTTATTGTCCATATGATAGTTCTAACTATATCCTATGTCATACTCTTAAATTTATATGATATTTTCCAACAATAATGTTTATATTAGATAAATCATATCTAGTAAATGGCATAACATATGTGCTAGATCCAATGCTAAAGAATATGATATTCTACTCACCATTTTAATCACATACTATTTCTCATATATATATATATATTGATTCAGGGTGATATATGAAACAATTACATATTGAATTATTCAAAACTCTTTTTTTATAAAATAACATTATATTTATTATTACATGGTTTAAGATACCATTTGATCTACCTATGTATATCATGTTCTCTAGAACATAAGTTGATACATTTAGTTAATCAATAAGGAGTTTTTTAACCTAGTATTAACTAAAAATAAGATTAATAAAAAAATTTGGTACAATAACATTATAGTTTATAGTGAAAATTTTTATTCTCAGACTAATTACTAATATGCACCTTACAGACATCTATTCTAAAATAATATTATTTTATCATAACTATTTTTAACCAATAAATGCATCTATGAAACTTTCATAACATATTTAATTTCGTTTATGTATTCTATATTTTCTGTTCATATCATATCAACTTATCCTATACGATTTCTTTGTAGGAATATAACCTGGACAACAGTTCCCAATACAATGATCATATAATTTTATTCATGGGGATCAAAATGGATTTATGATTGATTATTTATTATAACCAATTGATCAATATCGGTACCACACATATATCACACATGTATAGTTACCCTTGAATACCAATAAATATCATTAAATAAATTAGGGAAACCACCAAAATACAAAATAAGTATTGGTACATTGAATATAATTTTATAAATTCATATTAACTTTTCAATCAAAAAATATTTCAATTGTATAAATCATTGAATGAAAAATATTTTTTAATGTTATTTAATAATACATCACTTTTACTTGTTGTTCATAAAACCATATCACTTCTGTTTATCTATTTCCTTATTTTATGGGTCTATGGCACAATTCCAATTCTAAAAATTCTTAAAAAAATTATTCATGTGACAACATTTTGTGCGTCTCGAGACTTGACTTTTACCAAAAACAATCATGGTCCCACCTTCTCAAATATACCTATGAACACTTTTATATAAATATTTCATTCTATTTGATTATTAAATTAGAATATTATAGAATTATATAAAATCCTAAAAAATTATTAAAATGTACCTATATTCAATTTCTTTTATTATTATTTTTTGTTTATTATTGATTTATCATTCAAAAAATTTCATCCAAGTACCTGAATTTTTAAATAATATTTTTTATTCATATTTTAATAAATGATGAAAATTTTCATAATAATTGGAATATGGGTATGGGTGAATACATTAATTTGATAAAAATTTCTAAAAATGATTACAAATATATCTGAATTTCATATTAGTGTCATCAATGATCATCCTTTTACTAATTTCATAGTTAAGATTTTTATAAGGATGTTTTAATTAAGTAACAAAGATGTAATGTATTTATTGATCAATGAGTCTACGTAATACACATAATTGATCCTCTAATATCATTATTCTAATTTGTGTAATGAAATTTGAGTGTTTTGAAAAAATAGGCAATAAATTTCCATGATTAGTGAATCACCGGTTTAGATATTCTTCAGCTCATGGTACTGAAGAAACACATATATAATTTACATGCATATTTATTACATCACATTCACAATCCATAAATCCTACAAGAATATTAAGTATTTTTTTAAAATTATATATGGCTTATCCTTGGAAGATTTTACACAATATATCCAAAGTATATTTGGAAGCTCTATGGATAAAATTTCTGTTAAAATGGTTCTTATTTTAAAAAATTATAAGAATGTATTTCGATAATACATTAGTTTCTATCATAAAAAGTTTCTATACCCAAAAATGGGTATATCCTTAATAACAAATTTTATATTTATATGATTATGGTTTATCTCACAAAAACCAGGTATTTTGTAATCTTATAATTTATATTAATCAATTATTTATGATAAATCAATTATCACCAAACTATTAGTTGAGTATGAGAAAACAAAAATAACATTAATTATATTGTGAAATAATTGCTCATTATGTCCATTGGAAACATGCAATAATTTCTTTTGGTAATAAATAACACTAAATAATAGTTCAATTTGAATAAATCATCCTAAAAAATGGATGATTTTTTTATCATTGCTGATAAAGGAATCAGTACTTCTTAGCTCCTCGATGAATTCGCCCTGCATTTTCAGTTTTTTGGCATAATTTTTTTCAATATTTTTATACAAATTTTTCATACATACAGTATCTATTTCCCAATATGTAAATATATATATTATATTAAATGATGTATTAAATATAGGTAATAAAAAATACATTATTCATCATTAATTAATAACAATTTATCAATTATGGACCATTCTCTCCACATAAAAATCAAATAACCTAATTTCGAATGTTATCCCACTTTACCTATGTATCTAATAATGGTGTTGTAATAGCTATATCATGCTAGAAGTAGTCATGTTTTTTTAATTCATTATTTCATATTGTTTACTATACGAAGTAATAATTTAACATTCCTTACATTCTTATCATCTCAGATAACCTTATACAAATGATGTTAAAGTAGTTTTTATATAATATTCAACTAATAATGCAAAGAAAAACTGGTGAAATTGAATTATAAGAATGTTTGAATGAGATAAATCAATTCATTTCTTGGTTTACATTCTTCCTGAAGGAATATCATATATACAATACAACATGTGTAACCTTTCATGTCCTAATAATGTTTTCCAAAATCATAGGAAATTTATTAAAAATTATTATTTGAATATTAAATGAATTATCCACAAGTCTTATGGAAGATTCCATCATAACCTCACATCAAAACATGGATCAATAGGGTTTTTAGACACCAATATAAATATAAACCTTTTATAATGTAGTAATAAAATAAATAACCTATTCTAATTATAGAAATTTTTGTTGGTTTGTAGTTATTATTTTACCATTATATACCATAGTGCAATTTTGGTATTACATGGTATTTTATAAAAATAATTCCATATCATATTGTTAATTTTATATTGATTAAAAATTATTACACATTATAGATTTTATATTCTAAAATTTCTCCCATTATTTTATCTATTTCATCAAACCATCAAATATGTGTTTTATAATGCTCAATCACAAGGTAATTTTAGTGGAAATGATCATAAAACCTCTACTAATTTTCAAATATATATATATTCCACTATTTTTTGGGTTTCATGTTTTGAATTAATCTTCAATGCCACATTAACTAACTGTACCTCTTTTTATTGGTTTCATTCCCATCAAATACAAAGCATACAAATGAATTAATCAATAGTCTACATATTTTTATTTAATAAAAACATATTTTATAGTAAAATTAGTAAATTTTACCCACCACTTTCATAAAATATCCATTTTATTATGAGAAACATTAAACTAGGGTGGATGAGCACCATGAACATAATTTTAAAAAAAAACAAGTTATGGAATGTGTAACTACCATTACATTTTCTTCAGGGTTTTTAATAGTTTTCATGGTGAATGAAATATATTTATAATTATCATTATCTCTCAGGGGTATTTCACTAATAAAATATTCATGAAATATATATGAAACATTCACATAGAATGTTCATTTTATCTATGCATGTTTGTTTATTATTTTATACAATCTCATGTATATACTCTAGATTTTAAAATAATAAAAAATGCATAAATATAAACAATAAAGTGATATTTATTTGATTATAATGGTTGATTGACTGATTGAATAATGGGTCAACCAAGAACATGGGGTTTATCCTCTTTAATCGATTCAAATCCAAATAAATTTGTAGCACTCACCCCATACAAAATATTTACACTCTTGTCTAGTGTTTTAATATGTCTCACTTTGAACTGCAATGCCTATATTCTACATTGATATATATAATTAATACCCACATAAATGAGATAGAATATTGGGAAAAATATATATATATATATATAATTTTATTTTTGGTTCCAATTACTTTATACACATAATGATCAAATGGACAATGTGTACACCATAAGTTACTTAATAAATATTTCATAAAAATGCATTACCATTATTAAATAAATAAATAAATACATGAAATTCAATATCCAGCTTAAGCCTCAGAATCAATATTATGCATGAAAATTTCTAATTTTTTTTAGGAATAATACTTGAGGAATGTTTTTTGAAATAAATCAAATCAAATTACGTTAATTCATAAAAGTTGGTACGGTCTTGAAAATAAATTTCAAAAAAATAAAAATATATTCTAAATACAAATCAGTTTGATATTATAATTCTTCATTTGTAAATTTAAACTTGAATGAGGTCTTTCCAAATCAGATGTCAATATAGAGGGGGTAGGTTGGTTGGGTGGTGATAATCCCAACCCAACTCACGTTAGATTGACATAGTTGGAATCAATGATGGGTAACTATACGAACCCCATGCACTATGCTTGTGGTTGATGCGTCAACGACACCAATGGTATTCACCATAACATCAAAAATATTTTTTGAATTAGGACCCACATATATAACAAACTCTCTTAAGTTACTTCACCCAAATGAGTGGGAGGGATAGTAGGTACTGTGGGCATCCATACTACAAACAAAGTTAATTTGTTTTTTTATATCACCTCATACAAAGAATCCTCCCTACAATTTTAAATTTAATATCTATGTCTAAATTTTTAGGATTTTATTTTTTCTCTATTTTTAATTTATAGAGAACCAAAAAATACCTGAATCCATTTTCACACTTTGGGAACTAAAATTGATGGCCATGACTGAACGATGAGAAACAATGTTGCAAAAATCATGATAATAATTTTCTTTTCTTAGAAACACTTATAAATTGTATATATATATATATATATATATTAATATATATATATATTCAATGTAATTCGTGAAAATAATGGTTTTGACCAGATTTTGGACAACATATGTTCCTAAATCAGACATCTAGGATCAGATCAAAGATCAATTGGAGGCCTTGAAACTATTATGATACAAAAAACCTGAAATAATTTAAATTTACTTTTATGATGGATTAAAAAATTATTTTTATTTTTTGATATAAAATTTTGGTTCTAGGAAAATAAAGGATGCCTAGAATAGTAGTAATTTAATAATCTTAAGCTTCAATTGATTTTGGGATGTCCTCTCCAAAATAGTTGTTACCAGATATCATACTTAACATCACACATAATTAAAATATGTATGAAATCAGTTCGAACTATTTCATTTTTTGAATTATTATGTAGGGGTATTTGGGTCAGTATTAGTGATATTTTCTTGATTCTACCAAAAGAGGTTATATATAAATATTACATGAATTATCAAAATTCCATTAATAAAATAGATGAATAATTTATGTGTATTATATGGATTAATGAAAAAAAATTAATGTAAAAATGAGTTAATGATAACTATTTTATTTACATTGGAATAATTTCTCAGATCACTTTTTTTTAATCCTTTCTTCCTATCATTACAAAATTGGAAGGTGGTGTGAAATGGTACCAAATTTACTGGATGAATTCTACTATAATTTTTCACTACACCCAAGATTATATATGTTGAATTATTATTTTGGAAATACCTATTTAACAAATAAATAAACAATACATGATAAATAACTCCTTAAAAATAATTATTAATTTAACACTTTCAAATATTTCCCAAATAATTTATCACATACTAATAACTTGTAAAATATTTTTCATGTTAATATAGAATTTATCAGTTTCACATTATTCTCAGATAAAATATTAAACTAACCTCGAATAATAATTTATTATTTTGTAAAATATTTTACACATATTAACTTAATATGTGTTAGTACACTAAGAATAATTAATCGTCCTATAATTATTAATTGTAAGAGTGGTGATTTCATTTATTTATATGATCATTTAAAAATGGAAATATCATGGATCATTCCACGAATACCACTATATCCTAAACTATAATTAATTATAATTTTTCATGATTCTGAACAATATGTGTGTGTGAACCTTTAGATCCTTATATCAATAGTAGTGACTTATAAATACAATATAATAGTAGAGTCTAGTTACCTATCAAGGACCGTAATGATATGATTTAGTTTTATAAATGATATCCTCTTATGAACACACTTCATGTAATAGAACATATGTTTCTCATAATAGATAATAATATTGGATACACAATTCATTTCATAATTTTTTAATGATTAGAAATTTTGTTATCCTATTGGATATCCTTATAATCTTTTACAATGTCAACATATTAATTAATGTTACTATCATTAGCGCCAACTAGAACCATTATATATATTCCATTATGAAACCGTTAAATCACCCCTTTATCTATTAACAAATTTTGTACCACCAATGATTAACCAAAAAAATCTACCTTAACAAAACAAATATTTTATGGGTTTTTCCTTAAATAAAAGTATTTCGTCACATAGTGCACACTGATAACCATTTCATGTATAGAGAGAAATTTACAAGTTCTCAAATGGAAAAAACTTATGATATATTAAACGTGAGGTTTTCATTTCTAGGTGAGTATTCATTATATCCCTTATTAGAGATCACCGTGTATAAAATTTATTAGAAGATGTGTCAATGCATATGATACACAACACTTGATAATAATAAATCGTTTGTATCCCATCAGGATGATGTATCCTAATCATAATAAACTTATTTTATAATTAATGGAATAGTATTTCATGGTTTTCATTATATATGAAAAATGCCATAAATATTTTGATTAAAAATAATTGAATGAAATTATTCCATAAATAGATGAAAAGGAAGAATTAAGACTATTATATTAAGAATACTTCGTGAGTGAATTTCCATTCACATTATATATTAATCAAAATTATTTTTCATGATAGGTCTAAGGTACCCACATTCTCAATAATGTATAATTAAAGGATAATATTTATGGGATATTGGGTCTCTTTGATATGGTTAAAAAATTATGCATTCTAGGCTGAGAGATTGTTTTTATATGCATTGAAGTTTTATAGAGTGACATATAAATTTTAGAAAAAATGGGTATCACAATATTTATTATGTTTTTATGTGTTTATAATGTTCATTTTGAAATTTGATATTACATTGTAGTGGATTTAATTTATGTTAACATGGATACAATAAATTTATTATTTCATGGATGTGTGAATTAGAGAGTGAAAGTTGGATCCTCATGGGTTTTAATAATTTAGTTCATTTTATTTTGTGCCACATTGGAGTTGAGGTTGTGTTTCCCACTTCGTTATATATCTGGGTGAATAGATCCTATCCAATAAATGATGGTTAAGAATGTGATGTGTTGATTAATAATGGGAGATATGTCACCATATCCCCTTTTTATGGTAATAAATATGTTCCAAGATATGAATGACTAACACATTCCATATATTTTCTCCCAATATCACCCTATTCTAACTATACTCTTTTACTTAGGCTTTGATGGATTTCCATTATATATTTTCCCAAGAAATGATATATTTTTTAGTGGTTTAATTTTTATTACAAAATAATCCTTATTATTTTTCATGTATAGATCTCGGGTTACATAAGAAAATATTAATGTAAACATCAAATATTGTTTTGATAAAATAAATGATGATGAAAAAACTCTTAATAATATATCATGATTATATTTTCATATTAAGACAATAAATTTCCTTATAAATCAAAAATGTAATTGATTTCTATAACTAATATAATAATTTTTTACATAAAACTGAAAGTAATTAGAAAAATCAATTACAATATGGGTCAATTAGGAGAAAAGTCGTTGATATGATGAGGGTATATTGAAAGTAATATATAGAGTATGAAACTACCATCATGTGGTAAACTAAATTTGATTGTAATTTAGTTGTAGGTGTTAGTTAAGTCACATCAAAGAGAATAAGGTGAATAATATTTATGCATAATTGTCCATAATGTTTCTTGGATTAAGATATATTAATGAGTGAGGTGGTACAACCAAGAATTAAGGGTGTTAGTCTACCAGTATGAGTCTCACAATTTTGTAAATGCATAATCATGATTTGAAATCAGATGTGGGAAGTGTTGGGATAATTTTTTTTATAATTATTGATTGATTTTATTCTTTAGTAATTAGTTAATTAATCAAAATAATAAATATTTTACTTATTAAAGTTTTTTTTAATTTATGGTTACTTTTGGATCAATTGGATAGCTATGAATAATCTATACCTATGAATTTTTTTATTTCATATAATAATAATCATGTGTAATTAGTGCTTGGGTCACCCCTTTATAAGGGGTGGGACTCCCTTGATTATGGTACATTGGATGAATAACTGTTTTACATTTCTTACAACCCCTATATTATTGAATATATATTATTAAAAATAATTATGTTCTAATATAATTAAATATGAAGTGTTCATATGAATTTTATATGAAATATTACGTGTTCATTTCTCTAATTGAATATATTTTTCAATAGATATATTAGGGAGTTGTGGATAATCAATTTAATCATGGTGAAGGGATAGAAAGGTCTTATTTAAATTATGTGATGAAACTATAGACTAGTCAGAATGAAAATATAATCCTGAGGGAGTCCATGATGAAGGTTAAGAAATGGACCAAGAGTCATAATGATGTTTATAGAAACACATATATTTTCCATAAAGTTTAGAAGGATTGGGTAATCGAGAAACACATCACATTCATGAAGAATAATGGTGAAATAAACTACTGGAAGAAGGAAATAAGGGATAATATTTTTCAATACAACCACAATATTTTTAATTTTAGATCTATTTTTGACACTGTTCACTATAAAAATTTTATTCTTAGAGTTTTTCGAGACATTGATAATGTGATTTTCAATAAGATACATGATCTGGTGGAGGTTTGGGGGATATTTTCTCTCATAATCATGATCTTAGTCATGTGAATGAATGTGTCACTAATATTTTCTAAAATGATTATAGGGATATTGTTTAGGGTTATATATTAATGATAATACATTTGTTTCATGAATGAAATTATACTAAAGATAAATAACTTTTATTTTATGTTTCTACTAACAATGAGTGGAGTTAACGATTGTATCTCCTTTTCATGGAAAATTTATATTAAAGTGATTGTTTAAATGTTTTATAGGAATATATTTTCCTCCATACTCTCTCTTATTGATATCATGTTAGATTTATAAAATAAGTAATGGATTTTCCAAGGGAGGATGATCCCTAATTTTTTTATCTAACTTTGAATGATTTAGTCTACTACTAAATCCTAGAATGTATGGGATCATTTCCCCCAGTCATGATATTAGGAAGGATTTCAGAACCACAAAATATAAATTTATAGTCAGGGTACTTCATACGTTGTGATTTAGGGAGCCCATCAATAACATGATCCTATTTTATTAAAAAAATACATAGAATATCTCCTTGGTTGAAAAGAAATCATGAGGGATACTTCTCTTTATCTTTTCATTTTAGATATTGTGACACCTTATCTACCACCCTATTTATAATTTATAATGAAAATTTATGAATATTTAGAATTGATATATTTTTCAAAGGGACTTATAAAACCCATCAAATTTGGGGGAGGGATGAGACAACATATCATTAATTTTATAATTATGAAATTATTTTTTTCTTCAAAGAGGTATGCGAAAAATAGGTTCTATAAAGGATATTATTGATCATTATGGTTACATATCAATAAATATATTATCAAATACATTTAAAATATTTACTTTTGTGGAAATAAATATTTTCCTTGAATTTTTATATTAGGAATATTATTGGTACAAATGATGGAATTTTCACCATTACATATATTGGAATTAAAAAAATTAGTGTTTTAATAATGTAGTTAACATTAGGGATATTATTAATAGTGTCAATGAATATTTTATTTTTTGGTAAGGTAATTACATATTTCATATTGGTAGGATATCTCTTATACATTGAATTTTTATCTCACACCTATTTTACTCACTTAAGGATAATAAATTTCCAAACACATTAATTATAAACCTATATTGATGTATTTGGAACATTATAATTATTTTTAGTGTCCAAAAATTAAATGTATTGGTGGTTAAGTAGAGTACCTTTTGAAAATATTTGAAAGGGGGAATTAAGAGAACTAAAAATAATTCCCAATTTAATTACACACTCAAAGATCAATTCTTCTATATACATTTTTCAAATAGCTCAAGAAATAACTACATTATTAAGCATATAATCATTTGATGGTTTTGTTTTGGGGTGTATCATTACCCCTTCCCAACTATTGGGAAATGCTTCAATAAAATACACATGATTATATAGAAGCATAATCATTGGATGGATTCAATCAATTCTAATATAAATATCTTGATATAAAATTAGTTCGAGTTTAAAAATAATGAATTTTATCAATGGAATAACCCATACTATAATTGTTCCATATTTATTAATGTAGTATAAATCATATCAACCACATGATGAAACAAATAATATTTCATTATATACACTTTAATATTACATTTAGAGAATAAATATTGTCATAATTATTGAAATTGTTAAAATTTAAAGAAATATAAAATTAGAAATTAATAATAAGAACATTTGGATCTTCCTTATACCCCACGATGATTTTACTCAAGAAAAATATTTGTGAAATAATGTAGAATCATAGTAACTCAATATGGATTTTGAAAATTAAAGCATATAATATACTTTGATAGAAAATATATGTGAGAAAAAAATGAATGAGATATGATGTATTAATAAAATATAGGAACTTAAATGATCATTATAAACCCAACCACTATAATATTTTCTGGATCATTCGAATAGTAATCGAACCACTGGTAGAATAATATGACTATTAAAATAGTAATATGATTGTTAGGATTAAAAACAAGGCCTTTAGAAAAGTATAATTACTTATGGAAGTGTAAAATACCATTTTATAATCTTATAAAATGAAAATATATCATAGTTATATCCATAATGGTTTAAATAAATTTTTTAAAAATGAAAACAAATAAGTTTTCATTTTTAAAAAAAACATATATGTTTTGTTTGAATTATTAAAAAAATAAGTTAATTTAAAATAAATTTTTATTTTAATAAAACCGTTTTATAAATTTATTTTATTTTATATTATAATGATAATATAATTTTGTAAGATAATAAGTTATTTTATAGAGTGTTAGAAAAGTCACCATTATATTAAAATTTCTATTTATTTAAATAAATGATTATTTTATATAAAATTTTAATTTTCCAATCATAGAAAATTATATTCATAAAAAAAATTTATTTTTTCTAATAATATTTTTAATAAATGGTTAGGATGATTTTTTGGTATATTTTGAAAATATTTAAATTTTTTGTTTATATTGAAATACATTAGAATATCGTATTTAGAATTGTAGGATAAAAAATTAATATTTGAGTAATGTGTGATGAAAGAATCTATTACATGAAACTAAAATGAAACGTTGGATTTATATATTAATAGTTATCATTAATAAATTTATTCATGAGAAAAAATAAAAAAATGAAATTAATATTTAAAAACACACCTCCCCTCCCCTTATAAATACAACCCCTCAAAACCCCTTATCTACAAACCTTATAAGTGTTTTAGATTAGAAAATTTATTCCAAAATATCTTCCTAGACTTCACCCCATTTTCTTGTGCCACTAGTAGAACCAAAATAATTTATTCCGAATGGGTAATGTATTATTTCAATGAGATGACATTAAGAATATAATATTATAAAAATACTACTTTTAATTTCTTTTATTCTTCTAACTTCTCATCATATCCCCCATACATCATGTAATAATTAGTAAAATATCAAATATAATGTATAATTTTATATTTAACATGAAATATCTACCATCCATAATCTTCACTTTTTCTTATATTCTTAAAATGAAACTACTTTCCTTATTATTTGGTTCACCAACTCTGTAGATAATGAGTTTTTGCAATCCATTACCACCAACATGAAATGTTTAAAATCACATATAATAGTTTTAAATTACATGATAATTATATTATATATAATTTCACAATATTAATTTAGTAAATATAGATAATAATAAATAAATTGAATCTAGTCTGTGATGGTCAATTAAATAGCCAAAATAAACTAACCACATAAAATTAATGTTTCTAATAAGTTTGTGAAGACTAATTAAAAACAAATATGTGTATTTAGATCCTATTAAATTTATATAATTTCATAAATTCCATCTCATTTCACTTTTTTATTTTTATTCTCAATTTAGAAAATAATCAATAATTATTCACTTGTGATCCGAACATGGAATCATGAAATAAATGCCTCAGGACAATGAAATAGATATATAGATCTAATATAAATAATAATAAAGGAGATGAATATAATTATATTAAACAATATATATACAATAATTTATATTTATTATTAAATAGATTAATATAATTTCATTCCTTGGAATCTGTGTTTATGTGAATAATGATTATGAAACCTAATTTAATGGATCCATAAGAATTTCCATATTTTATTTAAGGAAAATTCCCCATCTCTACCTCAAATTACCTCTATTTTATTCTAATATAATTCTTCAATATTATATATATATATGTCCCATACATATATACCATGTTAAATTCTCCTTTATTTTATGGGTACATACTTTTTTAAAATGTTCTCTTCTAAGTGTTTCTCAATTATCAAACCCTATTACGAGAAGCTACTCTTGTTATTAACCCATTTCTCATACCACTCTTTAAAATTTATAAAACACATTCGTTCACTAAAATCTATCATGGTGTCATTTAAAACAATTAATTTCATGTTTAATTTTTTTTAAATAATAATCCCCTAACTGTATTTAATTCCTCATTACCTATTTTCCAAAACCATGCTAAAAATTTATAATTTAAAATGCTTTTCTCTACTGTTTTTCAAATACATAATTCAGATGGAGAAAATTTTTCATAGACTATGCTCATCAATGTGAAATACAAATTAAATAAATTATTTCACGAATACCAATATTATATTTCATCTAGTTATCCTATACAATATTATTATGAAACCCATTTATTTTCTGGGAAAATATATATATCTATGAATTGTGTTCAAAATCATATTTTGGTAAACATATGATTGTATATGTTATAATGGGTGCATCTAGATAATTATCCAATATATTATGTGTTTATTTATCATCATGAGACATTATGAATGTTATTAGGGAGTGACGATAATCTATTATAAGACTCTATGCCCTTCTGATTTTATCTGGATGGTTATCCAAGAATTATGCTTATGTCATGTAATATATTGCATCCACATTTCTATATTTCAATGATATTATGACTTCATGATATTTATGTAATTACCCAATATGATTATTCTTGATACTTTAAATGTATGATATCCTCTTATTCCCTAAGTACTCACATGATATGCTTTGTTATCCAGCTTAATCATTTAACATTGATTCGTAGAGTTCCCCATTATTTTATGTATTCCCTAGGTTATTGTATAACATGAATTTTCTGGAACACCCTCATCCTCATAGGTTAAATAATGTTATATTCATGTGATTAAGGTGAGAAACACCTCAAACCATTAGTGGGGTTTTGGATCCCCTATATAATGAAAATATATTAACTACATTGAATATATATTCTCTATCTTCTAATTATACAATCTATATAGTCTCATACTAACTATTTGTCCAAATTAAGGGGATTATGATTATTGGTAGGCAATAATCAAGAGAATATCATAATTTGGATATCAATTCATATAATGGGAAAGATTAAGTAAAATATTTTTTTTATAAAAGTTTACAAGAACCCTCTTCAGAAAATAGGGTGATAGTTACTCGTAATATTGGAATAAGTAATATTAGTGTATTGAGGAGTATAATAAAAACCACACATGTTTTTTACAGTAAGTATATGAATATTTCATCACCATTAAAATTAAGTTGGGGAAATTTTTTTTTGGTTTAAATACATGTATATGAAAATATTTTACAATTTAAGTCCCTCGTAGCAATGAAGGTATTTTCTATTGTACCCTAAATGACTAGACATCGATCATAGACTCTTATTATTATCATGATATTGGAGATAAAAAGTGTAAAATATAGCTTTCTTTGTGAGGATCAATGGAAAATCACAAGGAGGACTAAAGGAACAACTTCCCATGTTTCCAAAATGTAGGAAGAAGAATCCTAAAGAGTGTATCAATGGAAAGAGAAGTGGTTTCAAATGCGGAAAAAAGAGATATTGGGATTATCAATGATAGAAGAATATGAATAATCACACTAGTTACATAGAATAAATTATGTTTCACATCAGAAATAAATCTATATTATCGTTTTTAAACATCAATGAATATGATCATTATATAAACCAATTCCCTAAAAGAAGTATTTTTGAAAACAATCAATTATAACAACCTGCAACCCCTAGAGAGAAATAAAGGTTATATACTATAACTGTTGCTAAGTAGGATCTCGATAATTACACACTGATAGGTAAACTATTTATTCATTCATGAATTGGGAAATTATATTCTAATTTTTATTCTGTAGATTATTTCACATATTTTATTTTTGTTATATATATTTAAATTAACCTCATAATGTTGGTGTAATTCTATCTATGAGAACAAAAGACAAAATTATTATTACATCCCAAGTATACAACTCCCCTCCAAGAAGTTTTATTTGTAATTAACTTCCCAAAAAATATATTCATAGTTCATTTACTGTAATTTTATGAAATATTGGTCATTGATTGGATGTCCATATATAAATACATGATAATCTTCAAGGAGAGGGAGATAACTCTTCACATCCCCAGTCACACTCTAATTCAGTAAATTTTTTATGAGAAAGATGAATCTTTATAGGAATATTCACCTAAAGGGTTTATTATACAATCTTATAATAATATATATCAAGAAAAAATGATTGATTCAAAGGAGATATTCATGCTTGAAGACATTTTCATAGTGAGGGACTACATCGATTTGCTCCCTAATGAATTTCCAAGACTACATTTTGAATTAGTTGTCGAGTTTTCATCAAAATATATACCATAATATCTACTCATGTCCGTGAATCTATACAGAATCAATAATATTGAGTTGGATGAAATGAAGTTTCAATTATAAGAAAATTTGTAAAAGTATTTTATATAGCTGAATTCTTCACTTTGGGTGTGCCGATCCTCTTCATAAAGAATAAGGATTAGTAAATGTTTCTCTACATTGATTATCATGAACTCAACAAATTCATATTAAATAGAAAATTTCCCCTTACATGTATTTATTACTTGTTTATTGACTATGTAGTTCCTTTAATTTCACTAACATGGATCTTCATTAAGGATATCACCAATTAAAGGTGTATAAAGAATATATTCCCAATACTACCTCTTGAAAATGGTATGGACACTGTGAGTACCTAGAGATTCCCATCAGACTCACTAATGACCCATTAATATTTATAAAAACAATGAATAGGGTATTTAGAGAGTACCTCATGAAATTTTTTGAAGTGTTTATAGAATATTTTTTGATATTCTCTAAATATATTGAGAATCATAAAGATTATTTGAATATTTGGGTAAAGTATTTGTGAGAGGAGAAGCTATATTAAAAATGGATTTACTATGATTTGTGGATGGAGGAAGTACCGTTATTGGGGTTTGATATAAATAATAATGGGATATCATTGTATAGTTATAAGACAAAGGTTGCAAAGTTTTTTCCCAAAACAATATATGCAATGGGGATACAAAGTATTTTGGGAATTACATGGTTTTACTGATGGTTTTTCAAAAAAAATTCAATATTTCAAAAACTAATAACTAAAATTATTTTCCAGAGATAATTTTTTTTTATAAAAATTAATTTTATTGGAGAATAATGGAATTAAAAATAGGGTTATCAAAGGAATTGTACCTATAAACCCTTCAAGTGGTGAAAATTTTTTGGTATTAAACCTTGGTGCAAAGTATGTATTAGGATATGTATTGATGAAAAATGAAAAATTTATATCCTATTCCACATGACGTTTAAATTTTCACTAGCATAACTATCCAACATTTGATATATCATTGGTTTTAGTGTTCATTTCACTGAAAATATTTCATAATTATCTTTATGGGGAGAAATATTAAATATATTCACATCATAAGATCCTCAAATATATATTCATATAGAAGTGGACTAAGATGATAGAAAAAATATGCATATATTTGATAAAGTATTATGTCAACTCAATCCATAATCATCATACAATACAAAATATTGTCTAAATTACTATATTTTAAATGGATTTGGATACCTTATCAAGGAAGATTATTTAGAGGGATACAATCTTATAATACTTAAAAAAATTGAAATAGGGATCATAATGGAAGGATTATCATCATTCCATTCAAAAAGGATTTCTAAAACATAATTTTAGTGAAGATAAAGGATACTCAAAGAAGAGATGTTCAAATTTAGAAAAATTTGGAAGATATAAGGTAATTTAAATTTATAGAGTTCGAAATTGATAATGAAGGACTTAAAATTTTTATTTTCATAACTCTGTGTACCCAAAAATCATAAGATAAATAATGAACTGTTGAATGATGAACACATATCGATCATCTCAATCCACTAACAGAATAGGAATATGTATAAAGATCTATTATATCACTATTTATGGGGAAATATAACTATTGTGAACAAAAAATATAAATCAAATTTTATAGTGGGAATGTACGTTATATCTAAAAGGGAAATTTCCAAAGAGATTGAGAAAACATAAACCATCACTATGTGGAAAAGAGAAAACATAATCATAATTTTTTTCTCACAGATATTCTAATGATATCTTTGTGTAATAATGATATATGGGTTGCGGTGAAACATCATACATAGAATATTCATTTCAATGAATTTGGATTGGACATCATAATTGATCATCATCCAAGGATATACATCCAAGATGTTGTGATGATACATGCAACACCACTATAAATTGTATTCATTTGATATGTCATATTTACATCCATGGTATATAAGAGTCTTCAAGATCCTATAATGAAATAGTTAGAATTCAGTTTGTCCTACCTCAACGTTCTATAATAGTCTCCAATATCATATAATCATGGAGTTACAATTCATTATGACTTATCAACCTGAAACAAATGGTAAATATTTGTGGAATTTCGAGACACTAGAATAAATATTCAGAGTATTCTTGATAGAATTCAAATTAGGATGAAATCCACATCTATTTCTAGTCCGGTTCTCATAGAATAACAGCTTTCACTCAAGCATACAAATAGATCTATATGAATTTATTTATGTGAATACATTCTTAACACCTTTATTCTAAGATAATTTTGGTGAATAGAAAATGGTGGGACATGACACTGTCTAATAAATTATTTGAAAATTTCAAAACTATATAAAAACACACAAGGGAATCTCAATGTAAATATAAGTGTTATTCTGACAATTTTTTAGGTGACTTCAATTTTGATGTTGGAGATAATGATTTCCTCCATGTATATATATACAAGTATTCATAGGATTTTGTAATAAGGAAAATATAATTCCTAGGAACATCGTCAAATTTTAGAGTATTAATCACATCATAGATTTTGTTTATTAATTATCATTATTAGTAACCATATGTTATGTACTTAAAATACTCAATATATAACTCTTGAGAAATTACAAATCATATACCTCACATGAACTAAATTAAAAGTTGGCACAACTAGAAAATGATATATCTAATAAGGAGTAGTAGGTGAATCTCTTGGACTGTTGAGATACAATTATACTTCATAGGAAAAATCACTATTTCAAACTAATGTGATGAAAACTAATGTTTGAAGATGAAAAATTGGAACAAAAGAAAGGAATGAAACATAAATAACCTCACATGATAAAACATTAGTATATAAAAAAAATTTCAATGGGAAATTTTATTAATGGTTGAAAAATGTACAGACCTTGAATTTAATCAATAGAATTACCCTTATTATAATTATTTATTATTTTGAAAAGTTGTATAATGAACATACACCAAATGATGACACAAAAAATACTTTTTTGAAAAATATAATCATTAAATTTAAAAAATATATATGTCCATAATAATTTAATTTACTAAAAAGGGACAAAAAATATAAAATAAGATAAAAATAATAAAAAATGGATATTCTTGATCCCCCAAAATAATCATACAAATAAACAACACTATATAAATGTAGAAGAATATTTAAAATTAAATATTAATATTGAAAATGAAATATATATATATATATATATATCCTTCATAGAAAATATAATTGAAAAAAATGAAAAAAAAATCCGTATTTATAGAATGTATGGAACCCAGATAGCCATTACAATTCTGATAGTTGGAATTGTATTTAGACAATTAGAATAGAATTCTCATTATTTGAATAGTAATATATTCATTAAGAGTAGTAACATAATAATTATAAAATTATCATCACATATGGATGTGTAAAATAATATTTATTATTTATATTGAAGGAATATTTCCATATTTATTTCATGTTATAGTTAAAAATTGACTTAAAAATTATGGAAAAAGTGTTTTTATTTTTATAAAACATATACATTTTATTATCATTATTATAAACAAAATAATTTATTAGAAGAAAGATAATTTGAAACCAATATTTTTAAAAATTAATATTATGTTCAATTGTAATGATAATATAATTTTATAAGACCATAAGGTATTTTTAATAGGGTTAGAAATGTGATCATAATATTATTATTTTTATTTTTAAAATAAATTAGTATTTTTATCAAAATTAAATTTTAAATATTTAGATTGTTTTCTACGTAAACATTTTTTCATATCTAAAATATATATTTTTTAAAAATCTAGGTTTATTTAATGGTGTGTTTCTAAAATTGTTGAATATTTATTTCATAGTAAATTATGTTAAAATATGGTATTCAATGATTTATACTAAAAAAATTAATTATTTATTCAGGGATGACTTAATCTTTAATTAGTTAAAACTAAAATGTAAATAATAATAGTTATATTGAATAAAATACACAATATATTTATACCTAAACTAAAATAATAAACCAACAAATATAATATTTAAAAACACTCATCTACTATAATTATAAATACAACCTCTCGCAACCACTTATCTTCACACCTTTTAAGCCATGTAGATTTGGAATTTTCTGGAAAATTATATTACCAATCCTTTATCAAATTTCTTAGAGCTACTATTCTCTTAAAGAGACAAATTTAAATTGATTTATGGGTTTTTTCTAGGAGATGACATTTATGTGGTAACATTTTCAAACAACATCTTTTAAATTAATTTTTTCACCTACCTTATTCTCACCTAAATTATAGAAAATAGAATAATAAATCCACATTAATATATATATTATAAATTTTATAATTAATATATAATATATACCCTCCATCTTTGACTATTCTACTCTAATCATTAAAAATGAAACCATTGCCAAAATTCTATTAGCTCACTGCCCCCATGGATAATGAGTAGCCTCATTCCATTAAAACCTTTTTGGAAGTGTATAGTATATAACACTTGATTAAAATAAAATTAAAATATATTAAATATTTTTTTATCCATATATAATGTTTATGTGTCCATAATATTAAATAAAATGAAACTACATTGTCGTGGTCAATAAAAGGACCAAAATAAACTGACCACATACATTTAATATTTCTATTATGTCAGTTGTCCCCAAGTTGGAAAAAATTGTGTTATTTGGCAACATGAAATGTATATAAGGAAATGAATTGAATTTTATTCGACATAATTATTTTCTATCCCATTTTACTATTATATTATTTATTATTGACAAGTGATCCAGCCTTAGAATGATGAAATGAACCCTCCCAAAAAAAAATTAAAATTTATATCTCACTAAAATCACTATAAATAAAAATGATATATGTATATTAAAGATAATATATGTATATATCTATGGTTATTAATTAAATAATTATTTAATATTATTTGATTATAAAATACATTGTGTCAAAGTACATAATGAGTCTAGAACATAAGTTCGGAGATCTCTCTGAACATACATATTTTCTTAGGGATACTCCTTATATATTTACCCCACTTTATAAATCTATTATTGTTTTATAATTATTATATATTATATATATATAACCTATAAATATATATTAATTTTAATTTACCATTAAAAATGATGATATATATGATTTCAATTGTCCCCTTATCAATTTTTCTCGATAAGAAAACTGGATAAAATTAAACTTCTTAGTTTTTTACCAAATATCCAGTACGAGTCCTTATAAATTTTTAAACCACTGATGTTTATATTATAAAATATTTTATTATGTAAAAATAAATTTTTTCGTTTTTTAATGGAAATTAGTTTTTTCTTACCTACTTTTATGACTAATAATTATTTTCCATAAATCCCCTATTAGGAGGTACATTTCCAAATAGATTGCTCTATTATATTTCCAGAATACCCTTCACTTGGACATAAAGTTTCATGTTCTTTTTTATGAACATTTAAGATTTCTTAGATACCTACAATCTTGATTTCAATTTTTATATTCCATTTTCTGATGATATACACAATTTTTATGAAACTAGTATTTTCCATTGGAAAATCATAAATTTCATGCCTAATGTTTGATTTAATTAAGTAAAAAAAATATTAATAGTGGTGTTACGATGGGTGGAAACCGATAATGAATTAATGGATTGGGTAATTATTTTTCCATTTATATTTTATTATATAGATTATGGAGTGAATGAAATACTTGATGGGACTATATTTACCATGTGTTGTTTTGGGGCGTAGTTATCCTTGACATATGCATATTTCATGTTATATAATATTTCCACATTCCTTTATTTCAATTACTTATCGTTCCATATTATATAAATTATTCTCCCATATGAATATTCATTAGCCTTTACTTTTTTGAGACCCTTTTAATCATTTTACATGCATGAAATGATGCATACTCATTTATATTCCCTTATTGTAATTCATAGTCTACCACATTAATTTTTGTACTCTCCAAGTTATTCTATGAAGTTTTAGGAGTTCAAAAAAATTTATAAGTACATTAAAATGATTAAAATAATTATTTTTTTCTTTTCATGTGGATATTTTATGTACCCAGTATTCGGAATATAGTAGTCCACTCGATCATGTGGTTTTATATATTAGATATTTATGTTATAAACATGTAGTAATATGTGAGAAATTCAGGGGTTACTATATAGGATTTCCAAATATTGTTGAATGGCTAGGAAAAATTTAGGTACATAATGTTACAAATATGGAAAAAATTAGTTCCTCTATGAATGAAATACTTAATTCTCTTAGGGAGGATATCCATGGTCATTCATCTATTCCCATTATAAGAACTGTTATTTTAGTTTGAGTGCAACATGAAAAAGTCACTTGATATATCCTCTATATATTTGACCTAAGAATCACCAACATCATAGATTTTGACACCGAAAATTATAGAGTTTGTACATTTACATAGAACTCTAGATTTTATACTGACATAGACAAAAAATTCTGAGTTTCATTAGAAATGCATCTTTATATTTGAAGAAGGATTATATTTGATTTCCACATTCTGAAATAATTTTCACGCATTAGGGGATGTAGATTATTCAGAATTTTTTAAAATCAATTAGCTCGGTGGTGATAACCTCATTTTAAGAGTACACAATGGATTTTGAATGATTTGTTGTGTAGTATGTGAAATGACAAAAAACATCCTTAAAATGACCTGAATTTTTTTTAGACTCAATCTATATTTTTCATGTGGGATAGTGACAATAGCGAAGGGAATGATTTGAAGGTCAGTTACTACTAGCTCGAAGTGACCCTATGAATGGGTGAAGAGGTGAAACCCCTTTGTTATAGAGACGTGGGTTCTCCAAGGTTGTCTAGAAAAAACCCAACTTACAAATCAATAGGTCTTTATAGGCCCATCAGGCACAACCTAGATGTAGTAGTGATCCTGAAACATCACTCATACACAAAGAACATATAATTGGATCTGCATGACACTAACGAATTTCCACCCTAGCAAAGGTTGCCTATAAAGAGTACCTACATCAGGTACCTATTCATATAACCTACATGACATGGATTTTATGTATGCCTATAAATAGGACCTTGGGTATCCTCATTTGAAGGAATAAAAACACATAATATTCCTACAAGCTATTATCACACAACCACTATTCCCAGGTAATCATAAATGATTCACATATCTCTCCAATCAACAATAAAAGAGGTAATTAAACAGGGTAGATTTATCAAAGTCCCACTAGGATATCAATCATAAGATAGTTGCATGAAGACCCCATCTCCCTACCAGACATCAATTAGCACGAAGGACCAACCCAAACTCTGATACCTCTTTGAGACCCATTGTGGGACACATGAGGAGACTATTGGTTACTAGACTATGATCTAACCAAATCGTTATTTCTCAGGAGGTCCATCACCCATGGAGCGTCCAGCTAGTGTAGGACCCCCCTCCATATGATGGACATTATTATCCTCCAATTTCACCATGTGAGACACACCTTCTTCTTACTAATTTTATTCATGCATGAGATACTCTTCAATTCCCCTTTCAAGACACCAATGGAAGATATCCTCTTATTTTATTCCCTAATATGAGGGGAAATTAATATAATCATCCCCCAAAGCCCCCAAAAATAAATGACCATGAATATAAACACACGAACATGTCAATAAATAATTTTTTTCACCAATTAAGGGTTTCCCACACTTTTCCAACATGATGGTAGGGGTTTTCTAGGTGCATTAATTTATGTATAACATTTGTCTTTATAATCTGATCCATAAGAAAAGTTTCAGAAATTTCCCTATCTCATGAATGATGATTTGGACCGCATGCTACCCCTATCATCTCTGAAAAAGGGTCCATCTGTTTTAGGAGGGTAATGAGAGGATGACATCCATTATTCCTGTTGAGTGTTAATTTCATATCATTCTCTCTTCTATATAACTAGAATAAGGTAATACATCCTCGAGTAACCAAAAATTTATTAATAATGGAGGTTTAATTATTTAACATCTTCACATATAGGGTAGTAGCTAGAAGGGTAGTTTTATGTGACACTCCTAGTTACTAGAGTGTGATAAGAGTAAAGAAAATCAAAACACATTATTATTCTTGCATATTTTTGGCCTCTTCCACTAGTAGAATAAGGATCCTTTGGGTTTTTATATCATTATATTCATATTATTTAATCAAATTTGAGTGTGAACTATATTATTTTAACGTTTATCCATGATTCCAATATCAAAAAATTATGATTAATGTCTTAGAAGAGAATCCTTTCATGAATATTTCTATCAAATTCATTCAGAGGGTCTTCAAAACCAAGGATACTTATTGAAATGTGTCAATCCTCTAAAAAGATATCCATAATATATATTATTGCAAACAAAACATTCAAATTTTATGAGTCTAGCCATCCCTCATAGAAAAACTCCCCAAATAATCATCCTAAAGGATATTAGCCCTGAAATTATTCAGTAATTCTATCAAGGGGGCACATTCACCTTAAAAAAACATTCTCAGGGCCTCCATTGGTATGGGACGTCATCACTGAACTACATGGTATTTGATTCAAAACATATTGTGTTACATTGAAAGCCTCATTGAGGTCCATAATCAAAACTAAAATTAAACCTATGTAATTTTTAGGACGTACTCTCAATAGGGTCTAGTATAAAATATGATGCACATTCCCAAAAGGTTCCATGGTTCATTTTGGTTTATGTCATACATTAAGAATTATCTAGGTTCCTTTTTCTCAAACATCACTTATTCATGGTAAAAATTTTCATTGGTTAGTCCTCATAACATGACTATTAATGGTATGATTTTTCCTGTTATGTGGAATATAACCATGTGGAATCTGACTCTATTTGAAGGATATGTAGAAATCCTATCTTATGGGTCTGATCCAAACATCAACATGGCTCTCATACCCTTGGGTAAGAAAAAACACAATATATCTCCATTGCGTGGCTCCAAACCATCATAATAATAAGAGAAAATAAAATATTCTCCAATCCACACATAAATGGGAAACATTGATGGAGAACCTCAGATATAAATACATATATCCATCAATGGAGAACCAAATATATATACATATGATTCCAAATTACATTCATGATAATAATTGATTGTTATTTCAATAGTAACATGTTCCACACATGGGAATTTATTTAAGTAAATATGAACGTATCCTATATCTATATTAGAGTCCCAGAGATGGTAAAAATTCCACCCAAAATGATGATATGTGACTAAACTCCCAAAATATCAAAAAAAATGTGATTTATAATTTATCATTGTATATGTTTTAAAAACAATCAACTACCATTAGAATGTAGTTCCATGAGCCATAATGTATTTGATAGATGTTGGGTTTTTTTGGTTCCGTGAAAAAACCCCATTGGAACCCTCCTGGAATAAATGTGGGTAAGTGTGTATGTCATGAATTTTTCCCCAAAAACACAAAAAATAACACCATTACTACACCAAGGTTACTTTCAAGGAGTGAAACAATAGCTCAAAATATTAATAAAATTTTTAAACTTTAAATTAATCATTCTTACTACATCTTAATCTCGATGGTGTCCCTTAATAGACCTTCCAATAATGAATGTTTCACGGGTACATTATTTAACTTTGGGAGAATATTGAATTAATATAGTGTGGGTCCTGATTCTATTATACATTTCGTTTTTTATTTTCCATTCATGAAATTTTTATTGATCATTGTGACTAATATTTTTGAGGATAAATATTTTAATTCTGCCAATACTAACTCCCTTTTTTGAGTATTGTTACATTCAAAATGGATCTTCTTGGTAGATGATTTTTTTGGACAAATGTTATTAATACTTGGTATATTATATAGATTAATAGTAAATATAAAAGTTGTGATAATCCATATATTGACATTATTATTTCAATAGTGGGCATTATTATTACTATCAGTGCAGCTTTCTATATCGATATTGGTTTGGGTGGGAACATAATAAACAAAATAAATATTTGTGAATGATTGGGTATTCATCTTTAGTTTAAGATATATAGTTGATTCATATTTGTTATTTTGAAACCTAACTACTCAATTATGGTCAAGACCGTCATGGATGGTGCTTCCTAAGAAAATGTCGGACATTCCTATTGTGGTGAAATCTTCAATGAATACAGAATAAGGGATCTCTCATGATTTTATAAGGAATATGGGATTATATTTTTCTATGAAGTTTTGATAGATATTTTTACAAAAACAAATTCTATTTCAATTCAAAAAATAAGGAAATGATTATGGGTAGAGTTAGATTCATCCTTTATTGTGCATGTCATTATGTTTAATATAGTATCCCCCTCTTGGAGGCATGTACCTATTTGGGAGGATAGTGTGGATTAAACTTATAATATCATATTTATTGTTTCCCACATGTATAGAGATGATAATATAGTTTCTAATAGATTAGATAACATGAGGGTTAGTTCCTAGAGTTGAACCACACATTATTCTATGCCATAGTAAACTAAGGATCATTTTGTTTGTTGACATTTTTAATGATATGTATTTTATTTTTTATAATATTTATAGGGCCATATAGATTTATTTTATGGCGAGATATTGTTATTATTATAAAGATAATTTGTTCATTCTTTGGTAATAAATATAAAGTGTTAATATTTATAGTTTATGTATGAAACGTCCATATCAAATGGGGCATTAGTTATACATATTCATGTTTATACGAAATTTGCATATATTTTTTGCTCAAATAATGGAATGTTTATAAATAATATTTTAAATTTACTAAATTTTAATTCATTTTTTTGATTTATATAAAAAAATTTAATGTTCTTAATTCATTTTATTTTTTTGTATGGTTATTTTTATGCTTTTTTTTATTCTTGAAACATTTATATTAATTTAATTTAATAAATTTATATAGTTTAATTGTAAACATAACATAATATTTAATTTAATTCAATCAATTTTTATTAATTTTTTATTATAATTAAAAATTATATAAATTATAAAATATCATAAACAATTTTAAATAAAAATAATATTTTAAATTTTAAATCACTCACCAATATTGGTATATGGATAAGTAATTTTGAGATGGACACCGGATTTCCACATCGGAAAAGGATATATCAACAAATACGGGGTTGGTTTTCTGTCAAACCACATAATTTCACAACCTTAATTATTTTTTTTGTGATTTTAATCCATTACATGAAATAACAATAATATGCTATTTTAATTTTATGCTTATGGATATGTTTTTGAATATTATAATTTAATATTTAAAGAAATTTTGTAACTCAATCAAATAGCTATGGTAGTGTTATTCTTCAATATTATTAGATTGTATTGAATTTTTAAAATAGTATTAAACAAATATATTAAATAATTATAAGAATTATAATTATATTAAATGCATGCGATGAAATATTACTAAGTGAAGAGCATGGGCTAGTTAATGTACCCCTAAGAAGGGGTGGATCATTAGTATTGTTTTTATAATATCTCATTTTGAAATTAACCATTCTGAAAATTTATGGTATCGATCTGTTATCATTAAAACCCTTTATAAACAATATATAATTTAAATAAGAAGAAGCATATAACATAAGAATTTTTAGATGGTCCATTCACAAAGAGGGTTCTTACAGTGTAGTGTGTTAATTTTATTTCCCTAAAATATATTATATCGCAATTTAATTTGTATTGCCCACAACTAAAATATATAGAGTCATTCAGTGTATAATGACCACAAGGGTCGGGTATGAATTATTCACTTCCCATTTTGACACGGTAATATATCATCGACGTCCAAAAATTTATCTTCTGATAGAAACATCAAAATTAGTTACATTAGAACCACTAATATCCAATATGTTCATTTTATATTTAGTGTCACCGTGACCTTATATAAGTATCTCGATGTCTTTTCACCACTATATATGATATTATTCAATTATAGAAAACATTTCTACAAGAATATAATAAATAGGGTGGTATTTTTGTTGACCATTCCTTTCAATATTTCGAAATGATCTTATTTTGTGTGAGAGTGTGCACATGTATCTCATTTTTCATTATTTTCAAAATAATTCCATTAAAAATGTTTTTTAATAGATTAAATTTCCTCTTCACTAATTACAAATTTAGTTTCACGCTCTTATAAATTTTATATTCTTTCTATTTCTTCAATATAATTATTTTATAACAAAAAGTAATATTATCTTCTCAATTCTCAATTGTTATGTTAATTTTTTATATTCACATTATTATATGAATAATATTTATATTATTATTTATAGAAATTATTCATTAATTCCATATATAATATTAATAATTGTGAAATGATCCTAATAATTTTACTAAAATGATATGTTTTAATGAATGTCAACTGATTCTTCTTTAAATTCCTACAAATTTCTTTCCATGATCTTACAAATAAATTATCAATTATCCTTTTCTTGAATCAAGTGCTCACCAAAAACCTGTGATAATTTGAAATCTATCATTAGTGTAGTATCTACACACATGGATATCTCCATTGATGTTGATACTAGATATGATTATGAAATCAGAAAATAAACCTTATGATTTTATAAACTAAATCTTATACAGTCTATGAATTTTTTTCTTCCACTATCAATTATTTCCCATGAATAACCCTTATAAAAGAGAATATTAATCTTCTATTCATATAAAATCACCCATATGATTTATTTTTTACGAATTAAATGGCTCATACATAGGAGTGAGGTTATTCATTTATTTGATAGTGTATAGTGCGAACAACACTTATGAAAAATTAGACAATTCATTATAAATCTCCATCACCCTTATAAATATTATAGATAACTATTATAAAATATTGATGTAACTATTTATAATATCCAGATGATATTTTTTTAAAAAAAATTCTTTTATTAATTAATCTAATTTACTTTTAAACACCATAGTGAGTAACAATATATAGACACATGATTCAATCATTATTTCGGGTTACTTTTATGAATTAACTTACTTTTTATGACATTGAAGTCATCTATAAATTACATTTATTCGGGGATGATGAATATATTATGTTTTATATACATGAGGATATTTCAAATAACCTCTAATTATAGAATTATATATGAGAAATATATGGTTGTCCAACCAAATCAAGCATGTTAAAGACAATTTAAATATGTAGTTCACCAAATTCGAATGTTTTTTACTCATTATTGATGATAAATAAATCATTATCTCAAAATTATACTTGGTTCCTCAGTCTCACGTCTATATTTTGTTTCTATATTAACAACACACTATGATAAACATAAAATAATAATATTTTTTAAATATAATTATCATCACAAAACACTACAGGATAATATATTTTTTTGAGTAAATTCCATCCCTGTGTAAAATTAATTTTTTACAAGTGTGATATATTAAATCCACCTAATAAAATTCTCTCAACACTCCACATTATAGTAATAACACTAGATAATTATTAAATACTATAGTTAACATGATTTGTGTATATTTACACCCCATTGGAAATAGATTCCATATAAAAAATAAAATAACTTCAAAAGTTTCATATGTCAAATAGAAGGATTGATCCATCATATTCAGCCTCAAATTCATTAATATATCCTTGGAAACAATATTTTTAAAGATATATTCATGTTTATCCCTTGTATGAAAAAACTATATCCCATGATTACCATTATAATCCTTATCAGTGATGAAATGAAATTGGATCTCAAAAAAATTATACTACGAGTCATGAACTAGAATTTTTGGTAGATCAATTTCACTTTGATTATCACATGATATTTCAATTTGTGACTCAATATTCATCTTAATTTATTCCATATGATCTTTCATCTAGTTCATATGGGTACATCCACTTCTATCATCTATATATTCTACCTCTAGGGTGTTAGGGTAACTTGATTTTGTTTCTTATAGTCCCATCTAAAAAATATCCCCCTTAGAACAAAATTTTCTTCTAATCTTTATTTTATAAAACAATAATAACCTCACAAGATAAAATTACTAAATCAAGAGTGATTCCTGTGCTAGACTTTTTTTATATTCTCTAAAATTTATTTTTCTATTTATATAGTTGATAACTATATAATAATCCATTAAAATTGAATCTTTAGGTTGACTTTGAGCCCTCTTACTAATTTTAACTACATAGAGAATATTTTTTCCTGATGTATCTAGGTAATATTTGTTTTAAATAAGTCTTATAAACATATTCTGATTTACAATCTATCCTTGAACGTCATTTCCATACTTTATGAAACCTGTATATGTGTAAGATCTTTTTTTCATGGATACTAAACATTGTTTTATACTCTATTGTATACTTTTCCAGTGAAAAAATAATGAAATCCTTTTTAAAAAATTTAAATAACAAAATTTAAAATATATATCAATTCATATAAATGTAATAAATAATCATTTTATTTTCTAGAAAAATAATTACAAGCACTCTCTTTATCATTTCTAAGAATAATATCATCAACATAAACTATTATAATAAGAGTACATTCTTTGATTTTCATCACAAAATTTTTTAAGACAATAGTTTCGGTAATTAATTTATTCTCTTTATTGAATCTATAGTGATTTGAATTCATGGATTTATATAATTTTTTAAGACTGTTGATAGATTTTATCGCCTAAATACCATAGTTTCATCAATGTAAAAAAGGAATCCCTTAGGAATTTTAATGTAGACAACCTCCAATAGCTCCCAATATAAAAAATGATATTTCAACAACGTTTGATAATCATTTATTATTGAATCCCATGATTTTAAGACTCATATTTTACTTCATTTTATATGAATCGTTATCACATCACAAAAAAACAATTAAATACCATAATATTTAGTGTCTCTAAAAACATGAAACAAAAACCAATAATACATAGGTAACCTACTTCATATATCCCTATGATATATGTAACTAGAAAAATTCATAGACATATTATAAATAATAAATTTCTCTATAAACTGGGGATTGTATAAATAATAAAGTGTGATATTATTCTTAGTATGTGTAAAATAGAGAGATTGGTATATATAACATGAAAATAAGGTTTTGAAAACCCCGACATAATATTGAGAAACAATACCCTAAATAATAAAATCATAATAATGAGTAATAGAATGAATAATATATTTTTATTATACATAAATAAAATGGGATTCAAATAACACGATACATGGGAGTATATCATTGGAACACGATAGATTTTTTGGGAATACAAAATTGAAAAAAAATTATTTTCCATAGTAGTTATGGAGAATTTCCTAAGCTATCATAATGTAATTGGTTTACTCTAATACTATGATAGTATTCATGGTTCACCTCCAAGTACATCAAAGTAGAAAAATTCCCACACTAACCTGGTTGTACTTCAGATTTCAGTCCTATCTTTCATAAGATAAATAAATCGTTACCCAATTCATTTTTGAGAGATACAGGTTCCACCCATATCATAATGAATACCATATTTATTTATTCCACAAGATCATAAAAAATTTATCATATCGTAACTAATAAAATGAAAAGTGTTTCATAAAAATTTCCTAATATCAAATAATATAATAAAGATATAGGTTTCATAATCATTTGGTTATTTAATAATAGCATAACCCATGGAAAAAGAATTGGGTTTCATAATAATTTTGTCATGATATAACCGTTTGAATATAATTGGATTTAATAAACATAATTCTATAATAATAATTACCCATTGATATTAAAAATAATAATGGTATCCTTGGATCATATCCCTATTAATTAATATGATACATCAATATGTGTAATATTAAATGGAAGGGTATTTTGATTGATAATTTAAATCATTTTGGTAAAAATTAAATCTTCTATTAAAATATCTTCTTAAAACATAAAACATTTTCATAATCCATTTCATTAAAAGAAATACATGATAATTTATAAAGGATGTTGTAGAAGTAATTTTAAAAACATATTGACTAAAATATCCATTCTAATTTGAAAAATATTAAATATAAAAAATATGGAAATCATATTCCTTGAAAATAACATTGAAAAATTTCAATGGAATCTTAAAATAGAATAATTGTCATGGTGATGAGATTTTTCATTCATATCATACATGTTAAAACAATTATTCCATTCATGTTTTATGTATAATCCATGTCCCAATTTTTATGACAAAAAAATATTCCTTTGAAAAAAAATTTCATAAATAAAATATGGTTAAAATTTTATTTTAAAAATCATAGAATAATAATAATGATATTTAGATTTTTTTTAAAAAAATAGTTTTTTGGAAGAAAATAAATATTTTAAATAAAGAGATATGTAATATAAGATTTTATAATTTTTTTTTTCAATTATAATAAGTACCAAAGAGTGGGAAATGATACAATTAAATGAAAATATTTCGAATAACTTGAGGATAATAAAATTATTTAATGTCATTAGAGATGCATTGAAATTGAATCACAAGTCCTACAAATGAATAACATAAAATGAACATATAATATGATGATTAAAAATAAATTCATGATATTAATTATAAAAGGTTCATTATATTCTCCTCATAAATGATTATAAGTACATAAAAAAGATATGTCGCAATGAAGGAAAATATAGGAAAACCTTCCTCATGGGATTGGTAATCTTTGAAATATAAACCAAATTAAAGTGATACACTCAAATTGGTATTTTAATCCCCAAAATTTTAATGATAGGAAACATAAATGAAATTAAATTGTAATATATTCACCCACAAAAAATGAGGGGTGAATTTTCCTATATCATCCAAAAATAATAGGCAGACTAGAAATCCCTTACCTTATGTATTGAATTTAATTGGAAACATTTGGACTTCTTATATAATAATTATAGGATTATTAAAAATATATCCTACAAAAAACATATTTATTTATATTATCCCATATTTGATTTACTTATGACCTCTCATTACCTGTTTATTAGAAAATCCATGTTTATGTCTCATTTTAGAAAATATTGTCTTTTTTTCAATATATTTGGATTGTTATTTTATGTTATGTCACTTTTATTATGATTTAATCATTTAAATAATGCAAAAATGATATAAATATATTATATATTAATTATATATGTATTTATAGTAAAATATAATAGGTATATATATAACATAAAATACACGATAATAGAGATAGTAGGTCGTACCTACGCACGAATGCTATTTCAATTTTATAAACATATTGCAAATAATAAAGATAAATGATATATTATCATTATATAAAAATTCTTATGTCATATACATACATATAATCTATTTATTAAAACTATTCTTATAACCTTCCATGTAAAGAGAGAATGATTAATATCACTTCTTGAGGTGGTATTCCATCGTACACATGAGCGACATTATCGTCTTCCCACAAAATGGGATGAATGAAGGTATGTATAATGAAATAAATATATAATAATAATATCAGAAAAATTTTAATAAAGAAATTAATAAATCATTATTTATATCTTTAAAAAGTGTTAATGGAAAAGTGAATGACATCGATTTGTGTGGTGGTATTCTACCGTACACACGAACGATAATTTTATAGCCCATTTGATAATATTTATATGGATATGGGTCATGATAATAACAAAAAAATAACTATATTTAACATACCTATATTATTATTTTAGCATGTTTTAATAATAATTTATGGACTTGGATGATGAAATAAAAAAAACACGCTCATTGAAGAGTGTTACATCTTTTTTGGGTATTCACAATAAGAATGTAACAAAATAAATATTGGGATTGATTTCTATACAAAATAAGGATTATAGGATTGTAAGAGGGGAGTTTGGAATTGATTTTTTTATGTAATGGTGCCTCTGAAATGTTTTTTTGATGTCAAGTAGAGAGTTGAATGTGTGGAATTTTATAATTACTGTGGATAAAAAATAATAAAATTTTTTAAAGAAAGAATTCCAAATATGTTTTTCTCATGTCAGAATGTTTTCATAATGAATTATTATTGAGCCTATAATATATAAAATCTAAATATGAACATCTTTTGGGTGTTTGAAATGTTTTGAGGTATTTATAACACTTATCCTTTTTAATTAACTTTATGATAAACCCATTTTTACCATAACAATCGTAAATAATATTTTTAATTTTTTAATATTTATTTAGGTCAAAATTTATTTTTACCTTATTACATAATATACATTATGATTATTGAATATATTTAATTCTCATTTTTAAATTCTATTCCCATTAGTGGGAAATTTAGTTTAAAAATAATCCTCATGACATGATGAGATAATGAGGTTTCATGGAGATAATGTTCACATGTTTACAATGTTTTAGATCCAATTCCAACGTGTAATTGATTAAAATGGCCCGAATTACATTAAAAAATATATAAATTGTATTATTTTAATTTAATACCAAATCTAAAATTTAATTTAACTCTATACAAAATTTCAACAGAAATGTAATTTTCATTTCAAATTCAAAATTTTCAAATATTCAACAAATAATAATTATTTACAAAAAATATAAATAAATTAACCCAAAAATAAATATGAAATTACTATTTAAAAATTAAATTTTTTTAAAAAAAAATCAGAAAAATAATGTTAATATAAAAGACACAAACATGAAAAAATAGTAGGTTTTCATAAAAAGTATTTTTGAAGAATGAGATTGTTTTATGGAAACTCTACGTTTGTTAATAATAATTGTATGAATTTAAATTAAAACATAATTATAGAAAATATAAGTTTTATTGAAATATTAATCACTATTTATAAATTAAATTAATATTATAGAGAAACATTATGCACTTAAAACATTTTTCATAAAAACCCTTTAATGAACCAAAAAATAACATATACTGAAGTCCAATATAAATTAGAATAAAAAGTAATTATGTGTAATAATTATAACTAAATAATACTTATTTTAATTGAAAAAATAATGGCACATTTAAATTAAATAATTTAGTAAAAATTAATTGTAGTATCATATGAATATTTGTTTTACAGTATTTACTATAAGATGACCATATTCTGAAAAAAATAAAGAATTCTCACAATAAGTTTACTACAATATGATAGTTCCAAAAAATAAGTCAATTTTATAAATTTTTTATTTAGGATTTCTATAAATTAATTATAATATTTTCTCAAAAAAATCATTAAACAACATTTTTAATGAATACTTATTTTTGAGGAAAGTAAATATTTTTTTAAGAAAACTAGATTATTTTCCAAGAAATTATAATCAAATTTATATTGATTTAGAAAATGATAAGTATTTTTTTTATAAAGTAGTTAATATTTTTTATAAATGTTTATTTAATGTCTATGTTACGGTAGTTATATAATACATCATAGTGCCCTAATGATCAGTGTCGCGTGTCCAGAACACAATCGACGTACCTCATTATTGCATCCAACACAATCTAAACTATGGGATTCATATAACTCAGTCTATATGCAGTTTTATGACTATAAAATATATCGAAAAGATTAAAATTATTTAAAAATTAATATTTCACAAAATATCACATTGTTACTTTATACCCACTTAAAATTATTTTATCCCTAAACATTCTTCACATTGGTACCAACAACTAAGGATAATTAAACATTACTACGTCATTAGATTCCATCATACCATAATTAATCTATAAATGTTTCCACAAAACATTAATCATATAATATGTTTAGTTTAAAAAATCATTCACTTTATGATCTAGAATCTCCAACCACTATTTCTCATACGTAATATCATTCTTTTAAGGTCTGACATGTCAGTTCATTAAATTATATGGATCATCTATTCACTTCCTCATGAGAGATACATGAAACAATTCATGAACATTAGAGATGTTTGGTGGATTCCATTAATGCCTAGGGATTAGTTTTTTCTTTTTTCTTGAACAAAACAATTCATATAAATACCTTCTCTCTGACTTTAATTTATATACCACATAAAAAATTAATAGTATTATGTTTCTATAAACATTGTGTTGTTCCTATGTCTTTCTAAATAGATATAACCTCATTTTTCATATCATCACCTTCCTCATGTCATAATCAAATTTTTCATGTATCTTAACTCAATCACATTAGAGTAATAAATTTATTCATTAAGGGGTCTATAAGGATTCATATAATTGCATGCTTGAAAGTTATTGTTGCTTGAAAACTCATTATAATGATTTTGTTTCTCCAAATTTCATTTTATATAAATATAAAAACATATTACTATATCTTATAGGGTCTTCATTTCTCTGTCAAACAATCCATCTATATGAGGATAATTCATACTGATGAAACCCTACTCTGTATCATGTCATTACTGAGTACTTCACTATAAAAATGAGGTAAAATCAAGATTATGATTGAATATAATTAAATTAGTTTATTCATTAAAACTTTATTACTTCATTAATGTATAAACTATAATATTAATCAAAATTAAAATATTATCTGATATATATGATGTACAATGATCAACTGAAATTCATGTAGAATTATTCCCTTTTGATATCATGGGGTGTCCAATTTAAAACCCATGGTGATGTATTCCAATATAATTTCTAGTATGGAAAAGTTTTATAGAATTATTTTATAATAGTCTATCTTATCATTGAATTCATGACAATCTACGAATCAGTATACATACTCAGAAATTTCCCTCATTATGTATCACACCAAAATTTATCTTTCAAGCATGCTAGTGGTAGGTTTTATACCTTTTTCATCCGTTTTTTAGGTGTTCCAGCAATAGGAAATTACCAAATGCAACATATTATATCCCTCTTGTGGGATTACATTTTTCAAAACCAATATAAAAAAACATTCTAAAAATAAAATTATCTAAAATTACCTTCACATGAATAAAAATTTAAACCCTAATGGTTATTAATATCTTTTATCATTTTTAATCAAAATTATTTCTCCTCAATCAAAAAAGGCTTTTCTTCTAATAAATTTCTCCTAAAATAACCACAATCTTGATATAATCCCTTCATGTAAAACCACATGAGTGGTATCTATGAATTTTATCTTATTTTCAACCTCAGACATATAAACCCATGTTGGGTTCCATAAATCTAAAGATAATTGTACATGGAGACATATATGCTTAGAAAAATAACATAAACCTTAATTGTTTCATGAATCATACATTGTAAATACCGTTAGATAACTATTTCTACAATATAATAATCGAATCCAAATATAAAATTACTTCAATAATTACACTTATATTATGGAAAAAGAATTTTTTCCTTCCATTGTATAGAAATTAATCCCTAGATTAGGGAATTTATTTTTGTAATTCACATATTTATACAAATAATAAATTTATCTCCTTAAAATCTTTTCACTCTATGACATTCATTTACACATATAAAATAGGTTTCTTTCTATTTTAGGTATTCTTGTTAGTTGTTATTTCTGTTTTCTCAACATATAATATGTTCAATCATAATTCCTCTATATCCATTACAACATGAACATTAATAAAAGTTCGTCTTAATCTTATTTTACTCTTTAGGAATCACACTAAAGATCATATTTTAAATAATATCTCATGATACATTTTTAGGAATAAAGAAAATATATATATCTATAATGAATATCCAATTTTGACTCTCATAATCACTAAATTTTCTACTAGATTCAAAGTTATCATAATTCCATAATGTTTCATCTATAGAATAATCCCAAAAAAATTATGTGAGATACACTAATCGATGTGGTAAAATAAAATAATCCTTAAAATTTCTTATAGGATGTATAAATCATGAAAACATATTTTTAATCTATGAAACCATAGGCGTATCATAGTCCACGAAAGATCTTAATATGTTTAAATAATTCTTGATTTCTCATAATTATTTTTTGAATTTATAAATAATATCCCCTAGGAGTGTTGAACTAGGTGTGAAACAAGGCCCATTATCATGCACATTGTGAAAATTAAGTCCTAATCAATACTCTCAGTTTAGAGTTATTACCCATAGGTACTACTAAGATAAATCATAATCCACTTATAATATCTATAAAAGGATGTAATGTTTTGTTAACATCTTGTTCTATCATCTACCATAATTCTGTGACATTTTTCAACACATTGACTCATCCATTCACCCGTCCTTACATGAATCCATACACATATCATTATAAATATACCTTGATATCTCAACACTTTTTTCATATCATAATTTACCAAGTATAAATAATAATTTCCTCTAATAACAACTATACTATACCATGATTATCACATATAGATATTAATATTTTTTATGAATATTAATTATATTTGACAAAAACAGTATGAACACCATAATATTTCAGTGTATTTTGAATAATGGAAAAAAATAGGTCTATAGGTAAACTACATCTTATATCACTACGATCATCATAATAACACCTTTCTTTGATATATAATTCCTATTAAATGTCTTCGAAACATGAGGGAAGGAAACATAAGAAAGGATGACCTCATATTCTGAGTAATGGTAAAAAAGGGATATATTTATGCATAAAATTTTTATGAGGGAATGAGATCATGATCATAATATTTTAAAATGATACCCTACATATCTAGATTATAAAATTTTTTTATGGAATAAATATTTATTTTCTATAAAACATGAATCATAAGTAAATCAATGAACACAAGCCTAGGGTAGAAAATATTACCATAAGACATAAATTTTTTCCATTCCCATAATCATTGAAAATTATTTCCATGCTAGTGAACAATCATTTATAAGGATTTTGTATTGGAATTGGTACACTTACCAACCATCATAGTAGTCAAGGGTTACTCCCAAATTCATAATAGTGAAAAAAGTCCCTTACTGAACCAAGTTCACTCCCCGATCCAGTCCAATATTTCTAATGAGATATAAATATTTCCAAATGGAGTAAAGGGAGATATATATCACTAACATCTAATAATTAATTCAATATTTATGTATTCCAAAAAATTGTAAAAAATTTAAGATAAAATAACTCATAAGATGAAATGGTTTTCAAAAAAATTTCATCATACTATATCCAATTACAATTGAAAGCATCCAAATCATTTCACCATTTCATCATGGTATATCCCATGAAAAAATAAGTCGGTCACATAATAAGTTTTTCCATGGATTACCCATAGATGGGATAAAAAATTCATAAAAATCATTTCATCATAATAATATACCATTTGGATAATGGTTTAGAACGTAATAATTAGATAATGTCCACATTACGGTATATAAGATATAAAAAAATAACATATACAATTGAAAGTTATTCCAATTGATCATTTAAAATCATTCCCATGAAAAAGAAATATTCATTAAAAATAACATGTAGAACAATTTTTATTTTTATAATACATTTCTTTGTAATATCCTTTGTAACTTATATATGAAGCTTTAAAAATAATGTAAAATATTTCATTAAGAAAATATTTTTTCTAATTTATCATAACTTTTTTGAAAATAAATTAGTTTGAAAATAGTTTTATTTTAAAATATATTTTAAAAATAATTATGTAATGTTCAATTAAAAGAAGTATCATGATTATGGGATGTTAGGTTCATGTCATATAGGTTAAAAATGGTTTCTTCCATATATTCAGTAAAATTTAAAAGAGTATTTTTTGAAAAATGACATGGTTAATCCTTTTATTTTATTTAAATATCAAAACATGGGTAAATTTTTTTTTTCAAAAATTTAATTGAAATTTTATAAAATTTTTCAAAATATTTAAAAAATTCGTTTTGGAGAAAGGAATATATTCATTCTATAGAAATGAATAAAGTAATATTTAATTAAAAACATATCCTATTTATTTTATATACCAAAGAGTGGAAAAATGGTTTTATTAAATTAAAATATCATTAATAATGAAATAAAAATGAAATTTTAGGGTTTAATTGGTGATAAATAAAAAAATTTTATCATTAGAATCATAATAATAAATATTCCCGATAAATGATTTTATTGTAACATAAATTCCTAACCAATTTTTTATCTTTGAATCATAATAACAATGAAGGAATAACATAAATTTGAAACATGAGTATCATGAGGATAAATAAATACATGATATTAAATGTCAAATATACTGTATGTACACCTCATTAAATAATATTGTTGCATGGAAATATGTATGTCTAAAAGAAGGGAAATTGAGAAAAATATATCTTATAGCTTTGGTAATTGTTGAAATGTAAACCCCTTAAAAAATATATCGTAAAATGGAGATTTAAATTCCCATAATTGTTATAATAAAAATAAAAAAATACGGGATTCATATAAACCACATAAATGAAAAGAGTGGTGAATTTGCATATGTATCAAAGAAATAATGCAGAGACTAGAAATCCTATACTTTAAGTATCAACATACTTTGAATGTATTTGAAACTCATATATAATTAATATATGTTTATTATTAATATATTAGAAATATATATATATATACATATCATATAATAAATGATTTACTTATGGCCTTTCATTACACATTTACTATAAATTCAATTTTAATGTGGAATTTCAGGCAATTTGTGCTTTGTTTTTTGAGTATGTTTTGATTTTTTTGGTCCTATTACATTGATCATGAATTTATAATCTCATAAAATTTATCCATTAAATTAATATAATATATTTTCATTATATTTGTATTCATATTACTCTATAAAATATAGTTATTGTAAATGAAATACACCATCCATGGATATCGTTGACCGTATGTACACATGATCTATATTTCCATTTTCTCATGTTATAGGATTAAATAAAGTTAAATAGAATATTTAAATTATAGAATATTTTATTGTTACATATATATCTTTTATTTTAATTAAAATATAACTTATTAGCTTCCATGTATTGTGTGAAGGAATCATATTGTTTCGTTTGGCGGTAGTCCTGAGTACACATGAGCAACGTTATCTTAATTCCCATAAACTGGAACAAATATTGGTATATAAGATACAATAATTCCAAAATAATAATAATATCATAATTATAATTAATAATAAATAAATCCATTATTATTCACTACCTCGATAGGTGGAAATGGGAAAATGAATGACATAAGTTTGTGTGGCGGTAGTCCGTCGTATACATGAACATTGATTTTGTAACACATTTGATATAAGTGGATATGGATATTGGTTACTATATTAACATAACCCAATATCATTATATCTAATATAATGAATTTATTATATCAAATTGGTATAATAATAATTTATGGATGTGGGGGATGGAATTAATCCAGAATGCAAGTTGATTATCATTAAATCTTTTTCTGGTATCCTCATTAGGTTTGAACCAAATTCCTTCATTGATTGGATTTATAAAAATAATAAGGCTTGCAAGATTAGTGGATGTAATTTTTTAATTGATTTTGGAAGCACATGGTGGAACCAAAATGGTTTTAATGTGTGAAGTGGATAAGAGAAGGGGTGGCCTTATATAAGTGAGGTGAATGACACACTTGAACATTTTTTAAAGAAATAATACCAAAAAATATTTTTTTCATGTAGAATGTCTCCAATAATGTGAAATTATAAAAAAAATATAAAAAATGAAAATTTCTCTAGAAAATGTTTTGTTGACATATTTAAAATATATTTATTTCTGGTCTGTTAAGTTTAAAATTGTAGTAAACCCAATTTTTCTTTTACGAGGGTATTTTTTTTACTATTAATTTTAGTCAAAACATATGGTGATCATCTTAAATAATATATATTATTCTTATTAGTAATATTTAATCATTTTTCAAAATTTCATTAATCGAGGAGAAAAATATAATCGAGAGTTTGTTCCAAAGACATGATAAGAAATCATGGTTATACAATGAACATGTTCAAATGATATCAATGTTTTATAGCCAATTTCAATATGAAATATATTAATATAAACTAAATTGAATTCATATATTTTTAAGTGAAATAATTTTACTTTTAAATAAATTTATAATATTAATAATCATTGCAAATAATTTAAATGAATAGTCAATTTTAATATTAAAATTTAGGGTTCATAAAAAAATAGAAGTTTGAAAATAAAACAAATAACACTAATAAAAGTATGAAATGATTATTTTAAAAATTATTTTTATAATTTCAATCTATTTTAATAACTATTAGTAATAAATTTAAATCATAAAAAATATGCAGTACGATAAAATAGGTTTTCAAGATGAGTATTTTTCAAGAAGAACATGATTGTATGTTAACTATATGAATAATAATAATAAATGAAGGAATATGAATAAAAAATTATAGATATATAATATTAAAATATAATACCAAGCATTTAACATAAGGTATAATTTCAATTGTTTAAAATGGAGATACAATAATCTCATTAAATAGTTTTATAAAAAACATTTTTTAAACAAAAAAATAAACATTTAATAAAACCCAATATAAATTGATTCAAAAGTAATTTCCTAGATTTTATATAACTAGAAAGTAAATCTGATACCTTAAATTATAATGGGGGATTTAAATTACATAATTTAATGAAATTAAATTTCTATTGTACAAAAATCTAGATTTATCACAAATGAATGTAAAATCAATATTTTCCTTATAATATAAAAATATAACTAGAGGATAATTTTGATATGATGATTTAAAAATTCATTTCCATTTATCGAATATATTTTATAAAATATCAATAAATAATTTATAATATGTTTTTATAAAAATAAATAAAAAATATGTCTAAAAATATACTTATTTTTGTGGAATATAAGTAAAGTACTAAAACTTGTCTGATTATTTCATAAGAATTTTATATAAATTTATAATAAGTATACATTTTTATATATTTTATAAATCAGTTAATAATATTCATTCCCACCAATTTTACGTGTAGGTTATAATGGTTAAATAATACTTCATGGTTCGCTGAATATTATTGTTTTCTGTTCATGCACACTATTGTATAAACTCATTATTATGTGTAGCACAGGATAGAATAAATTTTTTGTATAATAACATATATAATCAGTGTTAATGGAATGGAAACTATCAAAAATATTTAATTTATTTAAAAAAATATTTCACAAATAGGTGTTGGATTAATAGTGTAAGTGAGATGAAACATCTATGCACATTATTGTACATTCAAACCTTTAAATAGGAGAAATTTTTATTCAAATTCAACAGCATCAGAAATTGAGTATGCTTTCTAAAAATAAATTGGTTTTTTCATTAATCATTCCCATTTTCATTTAATTTATTTTCAAAGACCCAATATTTCCCAATCACATATTTACATATTTGTATAGAGAGAAGATCCAAAATGGATTTTCATTCAATATAATCTAGAATCATTATCCATATAAATAAATAATTATTTATTTATAATATCTATAATATCTAATTTTGTCCCATTCAGGGTTATTAGTTTTTTTGTCAGAAAGACACAATAACCATGTATTATGTACCAGAATGTAATGGTCATAAATTATATTTTTCTTCTGAAACATCTTATTTTTCATCAATAGAATCCACTTATTCATGAATGGTAAAATCATAATTAATACAAGTGACATTTTTATTATTTTATTCTTATTATCAAATGAATTTCACTATATACATCTCACAATAATTTCAAATTCTTATAGAACTACATCATTTAGAACATAAATATTGAGTTTAATTTTGATGATCCTAACATCATAATAATAAATATACTTATAAAATTTATTCTTGCATTAAATTTAGTTTTTTCCACTAGATAAGTATTATATAAATAAATAATGATTAGCCTTTTCATCTAACATCCCCATAATTTATTTCTTAATTTTTATCAAACATGGACTACTGAATAATCCATAAGTGAAGGATGATGGTTTACTTTTTGGACAACATTTAATACGAATACATGTTTAATTTACATATAAATAAACACCTATTTTAAATACCAATAGAAGTGCTTATAGCATCTCTCTATAAAATCTGTGACTTCATGAATTCATCTGGAATTGATCTTCCAATTCCAATGTAACTTCAATTAAATAAATTATAAATTCTATTCTATTTGGTATTTTATAGAGAACTATACAAACCAAGTATTTTATTTTAAAAAAAATGATTAAAAAATGTAAAATTTAACTCCCCCGTTGTATTTTCTCAATTTTTGGATATAAAACCTCATCAATCCATTGAATTGAATTATGAATAATTAAAATATCTCCAATTCCTATTGATTATTCATTATAATTATCAAAATGGTCATTCTAGTAAAGTCATCAGTAAATGTGATACAATATAATCAATTATAGTGAATTTATGTTTCATAGGTGCATATAAATTTGAATTAATTTATTTGAGAATCTCAGAAGGTTAAATTTCTACACTTTGGTGTATTCTATTTACTATCATCATATTTTGATAGTGTTCATATAAAAATTATTATTTTTTCGCTTTAACTGGTTTTGATTCTTCAGAACATTTATTCTTAAAATATATCTCAAAATATTCTAACCAATAAGGAAATGTATCATGTTCCAAAAATTATTTTCATATTAGTCACTAGGGTAACAATTGTTACATGGATCACTAATCAAAAATATATATCGAAATATTCTTTTAATATTTATTATCGTTATTCAATATTTTCTTTTCCATGATTAGATATGTGTTCATTTTTAATATAATCTTATCTACATCATAAAAATTTGAACTCATACACAACATGTTATGTTTATATCCACCAAAAAATAATGCAACATTATATTTCAAATTTTATATTCAATTTCAATAGATCATATTTATTTAATTGTAATGAACATTGAAGGACAAAAGTGACACAACCACCACTATATTCATTAATATGATTCAATATCTTGGCATGACTAGTAATATGATATTACTATTCAACATTAGTGATACGTGTCTTATTCCACTTGAAATATTTATGAGCTATCTATAAAATAAGGGAGATTTGCATTTTGTTTCTTTTATATGTAATATTACTTTAAATAGGCCATTTATTTTATCCAAAATATATATATATAAATTATCTATGAAAGTTAAATTTGGGGCCACATCATTAAATGATCTCCTCAAAATAATAAAATATACTATGGATGTTAAATTAATATACATTTTAGTTAATTAAAAAAATACTACTCAACCTTTGTACATACGCTCATAAGATATCTACAACCTATATTTCTAAATTTTATAAGTCCATAGTGAAGATTTATTATGCTAGTACAAATATTATATTTCCTTAATACTCTATTGAACAAAAAATATATTATAAAAATATCCAATACTTTAATCAATTGAGTCTTTCAATGAATTCTACATAGCTATCTTAGTATATATATTACACTTGTTTAATTTATCATTGAGAAATATTTCCTTCTCATGTAATTCCCAAATCCCATTTATATAGGATAAAAAAAATTAGATAGTTTTTTTGACAACTATATAACTATAAATTTCTATTGTAATGTTCACTGTTAGATGAAGTCAATATGTCATTATTTTGGGTAAAATGTGATGTTTTACCTTAGAAATCTAAAAAAATTTCTAAGATTCCTATGATGAAAAAAAATTATTTACATATAATTATCATAGTATTATCTCATTTTTTATGTCTTTTCTCAATATGAACACATTATTTTTGATTCATGTGGAATTATTCTTTCCTTTATCCAAAATTCTTCTTAAAATCATTCAAAACTCTCACATTCTTAGCAACACTCAAATTTTAATTTTAATTTCACAAAAAAATTACACCAATATGACATTTTTCTATGTATTTATTCAACTTGAAAACAACTTTATTTGTTGGTATTATTTTCCACTTGAGTTTCTTGATCCTCCCAAAACACACTCTAACCATACCTTTTAACATGTGATTCGTATATGATTCTTTTTATTCTCAGCCACTATAAAAAATATCTTCTTGTCTTTAAATATGTTCTATAATATAACTGACTACTTCAATTTAATATTTATAAGACTATATACATCATTTATTACATTCATCCATTCCATTTTCATATAATCCCATGACATTTCTTCTTTGATCAATTACTTTTTTCTCACCAAATTTCATGAAATTATTGGAACACCTTCCCCATTTCTCTCTCTAATTCCTTCATTCATCATATTGATATTCTTAATATATATTATTATTTAATAAACAATACAATAAGTAGAATCCAATTCCACCACAGTTAAAGACCTCGATTGTATGTTTTACTTTATACCTTCAATTTCTTCTTTTTTAGGTTTTTTTTGGAAGAAGGGATAATATTATTTTTTAATCATCACCATTTTTGAACATATTCTGAATCAATGAAGGATTAAAAATACCATTAAATTACATTTTATTTATTCATGCATTTGAATTCCATTTCTTATTTAAAATTTCTTTTTAAAATTGGAGCCTTCACACACTCATTTTAATGTGTATATTACGAGAATCATCTATATATAAGATTACTGTTTCTTACAAGGGTGATATATTTGGGTTAACCCTATCTACAAAATTTTCTATTATATTCTTGAATATAGTAATGGAATTCAAATTATCACTAAATTCGTTCATATAACATACATTATCATCAACTATAGTGAACTAAAAATTAATAATTTATTGTATTCTAATCTGATATCCCAAAATATTGTTCTCATAATACATCGTTTTTCTTCTTTAACAGATATATTTATCTCATATATGTTCTTGATCCTACCCCTATCTACTTTTCTATAATGATTCTCATTTATTTTATATGTACATTATTGAAAAATTATAAAATAAAAATATTTATGTCTTTAACGTCCTCTAATAAATTTACCATATTTACAAATATAAAGGAAGAATCTCTCCATAGTGAAACAAAGCCTACTGTCACAACATAACATTGATCAAGGACTTGTAATAAATGTTAAGAATCATATAGTTATTCCACCCCCAATATTTCATTTATTTATAGATATGAACATTATTTATTAGTGATAAAATTTAGAATGTTTATACTTAATCATTAAAAAGTGTTAGACCTAAGTGTGAACATCCTTTTCATTGATACCACTATAAGAGCCCTAGGTAATTATTGTACCTATGAGAGAGAATCAGTTGTACAATTATTATAATTTCTCAAAATAAAAATATTAATTATGAATTTTTATGTTCTTAACCTACAATCCCTTGATATCTCCACAAACTGTATGTAATTAGATCATGGTAAATCATAATATATGATACTTTTTATATGGTTTATCCCTAATTTGGGTACCTATTACTTGTTGTTTTCAGTATTTTCCATGAAATAGATTATATCAATTTTTAATTTGGAATGATTACGAGGGGAATTGAATGTTCAACATAGTTTAAAATTTATTTAAGGTTACAAAATACATAATACACCTCTCATTATGATAGGTTAAAGTATCGTCTACCTCCCAAGAAACATATACCTATAATAGGTCTATCATTGTTTATATTGGAAAAAATGATCATTAAAATATGATTATACTATTTAGTGTTAAGAATATATTCTATAATCATAAGGATTTATATGTGTTGCCTCCAGTGATATTCTTCGATTATGAGGTATTTAAGAAAAAAAACAATATCAATAGATAAACATGCATGATGGCATTCTTATTCATGCATTCATAAGGATCATAATGTGAATGACATTATGATAACACACATATGTCATTTTATACCTCTAAATAATTTCATAAAAAATGATAAAAAAAATTATCAACATCATTGACCCTGATGATGAATGATTTTTTAGGATCGTATAATTATTTTTATGTTAATATTTCATAGATTAAATGGTTCTACAACAATGTTTTGTATCATCATCTCTGTTCTCAATCCAAATCCTTTCATATTTTCATATTTTATATTCATATAATTATGTGAATACTCATTAACAATTGTTTATGGAAATTTTACTTGATTTTTATTAATTATTTTAACAGTGATAGACTAATTCTAATAATATCACCATCTTGATTGATAATAATGAATTTCAAATACTTTTATTTAAAATTTACAAAATTAACATCTCAATATATTCGAACTCATTTCTCCAAGATTAATCAAATGAATACTAAATAGACCCAAAATCTATGATTTTATTAAATCAAAATATATTGTATAATCGTTATAATTGGAATTAATTTTAGGTTTTACTAGCTAGTGACCCTTATAGAATCAATTAATTACCCTTATTATAAAAAAACTACCCTTATGAGACATGGGTGATAATTTCTTCATTTTTAATTTTTCATCAGATGATAAGTAATATGATATGAAAATATTAATCTTATTATTCAAAAACACACAAATTCAATTTCGAGTATATTCATTTAATGTCTTTTACACAATATTGATGTTACTTTTACATTTATTTGTGTTATACCAAAATTACACTCATTAAAAATCAAATGACTTTTATAAAAACCACATGACAATAAATATATTTTAAATGACTCTGATTAAATATTTAAGATACTATTATGAATTATATAACGTCATATTTTTCTATCTAAACTTCTTCATGACTCATATAAAAGTAACTATGTTTGTTCTATGCTCCATATTGAGTCTAATTACTTAGTTTCATGCTTCAATATAATAGTGTGGTTACATTTATGAAATCACAACCTTAGATTTAATTGTAAATCATATACATATTTCATGTCAATATGCTTGATGATTTCATTATGTATAACATTATTAGAACATTATAAAAAACTGTAATTAATGAATTCTTGAAGTGTACTAAAGTATCCTCCAACCGACTACTGAATGATCAAGTCTATTCAAACACATATTTAACCAAATTTTAATGTTTCATACTCCTAGATGATAATAAACATTAAATACATCAAAAATTCAATCAAGTTATTCAATAATTTATGCATAATAATTAGATTATAAATTCTAAAAATCTTCAATATAACAGATTGTTAGGGTCATTCCAAATTGATAGTTCATTAAGACATTAATCAACCAATAGGTATCATTTCTCAAAGATAGTGTGCCATTAAATATTTTTTATAAGTTTAAAATTCCAAAGAATTTATAATTTGATAAAAATTCTAAAACATGTTAAAAAAAATAATGGAATAATTTATTATTAAATTTTAATTAAAATTCAATAGGATTTCATTTGTGAATTGTGTGCACATATGAATTGATTTTGGATTGTTCACGAAATTTATAATGGAAAATTATACTTTATATAACTATTAATGTGTTCTATACAATTTATTTGATATTATTATCTACCTAAAAATATATGTTGAAGTATAAAATTTAATTTTGAGACAAATATGAATGAAATGTATATCTTATACAACTAAAAGGTATTATTCAAGGGGACTATCATTTTTAGTGGGATAATATATGGTAATGGTCTTTTTTTTAATTCATTTAAAACAAGATATGAATCTTATATATATATATTCTGATAGATTTATTCATAAATTATTTAAATATTATTGAAATATATCTATAATGAATATACATTGAATGAATATAATTTCCTATGTTAGAATTATTATTTCAGTGGTTTTTAGTATTAAAAATAAAAGAATTTAGATCATAATGAATTGTATATTGTATTATATAATATTTATTATTTGGAGTCATTAGTATTTGATATTTATTTTATATCAAAAAATTTCAAGGATGTATTATGGAATAAAAATATAATCATGTAAATGAAGGTAGAATTAAATCACTATGATCAAAATGAAATATATGATTCTAATAGGATGTAAATGAATATGGTATAATTATTGCATTTAAATTTTTTATAGAATTTGTAAATACTTATTTTTATTATTCAATAATTTTTTTTTATTTCTTGATTTGAAAAGTTAATCTTCAATAATATATAAGAAATGAGTTATTTTATTTAAACGGATAATAATTTTTATTAAATATTACATATGATTAATTATTTTTATTATTTTAACAGAAATAATATAATCTATAAAAAATATTTTTATAATAAAATTCAAAAACCAATTTATTTATAGTTTCACATTAATAATGCATACATAAAAATCATTTAAAATCTATATAATTTTATATTTTTGGAAACAATTGATAAATAATCATTTCATACAAGTGTGTGTCAGTTTATTAAGAAAATATTTTGAATACCATTTTAGTTAAAATTTAAATGGTATAATTAGATATTTAATCTAAAACATATTGATGTGTGTGTCCAAATATAAAATATATTATGTAGTATTCATATATTTAGAATATTTTAAAAAGTTATGGTGTCAAATATAATGTATAAAATCATATCATTATGACTATGTCGACACACTAATGAGATTGATTAGGGGATACTTAATAAATGTGTTTTTAGTAAATTTTAAAAAAACATAGAATAGTTTAAAGATTATATAATATAAGAATTCATAATTATTATTTGGATTATCCAACTAAATAGTCTTATTCATAGTAAAATATGTTATATCAAAAATAAAAATCCCGAAACCATACGATAGAGTTATGAATTTTATTATATTATCAATTGGATCTATGTATCTCATGTAAAGAGTATTGTTTTACATATTTTTACCAATAAAAAATGAATTCTTAATTTCTAATAATCCATGTATTTTAAATTTCTTTATTAGAATATTCTATCAAAAAATGGTGTTATTTTTGGGTTCACTTGGCACGTATATTGAGAAATGATTTATCACTAGATAAATTAGTGAGATTAATATTTGAGCCTATGAAAGTTCAAAACTAAAAAGAATGAAAAATTGTTCATATTGAAAAGGATGAGTGGTTTCAAAATATATTTTGAATCCTTAATTTATCCATATTACACAATAGAATTTATATACATGTTGAATAATGGGAGTTCAATTATTTTAATGGTATAATATTTGGATAAAATAGTTATCTTAATAATGATAATGTGTAAAATAAAATCAACATGATATATAAAAGCATATCCTATGTATATGATATGAATTTCTATAGAGATAAAACAAATTAATGTAAATTAGTTTTTTATGTCTATACATCAATAACATGAAAATGTTAATTATTATGAAAAATAAAAATAAGGATCCTTGCCTAGTGTATCATGTTATTAGACTTGAAATGTATTTAATATCAATCATATTCTACTATGGTTTACTATATTGTTTTCCTAAATATCCTTAATTAAATAATATTAATAAATGTAAAATTCTTGAATTATGGTAGACTTCATTGTAAAAATTTATATAAAAATTTTAAATGATATATATTAGGTTTGGTTTTTCTTTATATAATGACACAATGATATTGAATACCTAAAATATATTTTAGTTTTTATAACATTATATAATTATATCATATTATTATATATTTTGAAAGAATTGATTTATATTTGGATGTTATATTTTGAACTAAGGGATTCTTGATAGAGGAAAAAAATATCATAATATTATATTTAATGAAAATTTATACATTATCAATCATTCATGTGTGACGTATTCATCATAATTAAAATAGATGATAAATAACAACTCAAAGATAAGAATTTGAAATATCAATAATAAATTTTGAGAATGTAATTATATGAGTTTTGATGAAAGGTTTAGATTAGAATGAGTATCATATTGTACTAAGATATAAATTTTACTCATGAAACACATGTACATATAGATTTCAAGGTTGACTAAGTTTGATTATACCATATAAAACAGCACACATAAAGAAATGTACTCGAATTGTTTGAATATTTAATAACAATATAGAATAAATATTGTTATCAAGGAATCATTCATGTAAACCATAATATTTGAGGACAGAAATTATGTTTATATTGTGGTTGACTAATTATATGGATATTTGGTAATGTTCTTTATCATGTACAGTTTTTTTCATAACAATATATAATAATTTTTCATATTTATTTTTACTATAGAATTTGGTCTGTTGATTGAGAAAGTATGAGAAACATTGTGTGCATACATAGTTTACTGTATTGTGGAATGGTCAACTACTTAAAATATTGGCTTGAAATGTACTCGTCAATATTGTTTAGTATAGTAATTTATCAAGAGTGAATTAGTTACTATATTTTGTATTAATTTGTTTCATGTTTCTTGTTTTAGGTCAATAATCATTGATAAAGAAAAATAAATTGTATTAGTACAAATACATTTCATGGAAATTCATTTTAAGTTTTCTAATACAATGATATATGTGTTTATTAAATACCGTTTTATATACATTTTTGAGGTATATTTTAAGGAGGTATATAGTAAAGATATTACATAAAATATATATTTCATTTTATATCATATGTTGTTGGTAGTATTATATGTTATACAAAAATGCGTAGTATTATTTAATATTCAACATATGACACATGATTAGATTAATGTGATTATGAATACATGACACCATATTCATTTATTAGGCTGTTATTAGCATCCAAATTATCTCATGGGGAAGAAATTTTAGATTAACTAATTTAAAATAGCCAGAATAAAATATTGATTCCATATTAAAATACATTTAATTGGAAACCCTTATTTCTATAAAATCAAACAGATTGTAAAGACCCTTAAAATTCAAGGGAAATTTTTTCTTAATTTTCTTTGGAATTTTACAAGAGCGCGATTTCTGACAGCACCTGATTCCGAGACCCGGAGTGCCCGAAATCAATTTCCGAACTTTGGCTCAGGTACGTTCAGTGAACGAACGAGCGAGAATTTCTAACTTTTGAACCGGTGCTCAGAATTGAAATCTGAGGACACCAATGAACTCGCAGCACCGATATTCTCTTAAGGAGACCTTTTCCGAGGTTGTGTTTTATGCGGGTTGAGAGTTAGTTTTGGGGGAAATTAGAAGAAGTAAAATAAATTGTGGAACACAATTTATTTTTTTAACATTGTTGGTTATTTCCTCCCAAAGGAAGTTAGAGGTGGGACCCACACCCACATAACCTCCCTTGAGAGGATTAAGTGTGGTGGGTCCCACACGAGCCCTAACTCTTCAACTTCCCTTAAACTCCCCAATAACTCCATTCTAATTAATTTGACAACTTGAGTTTTTAATTGAGATGAGTTACTTAATTTAAAACTTTTGAAATTCAAAGAGGTTAGGGTGTGTAAATAAAATAAGGCTTGGACTTATTTTATTTTGGTTAGTATCTTTTGCCAGATTCAGAGGATTGGGAAGCATTCTTCATCTTCATCAACCTTGACGAAGAATGCGAAGAACACTTAGGCTCCGACGAAGAATGTTGTTACCATAAGAAGAGAAAGACGTGTCGTCTCTTCTTTTCTTCGTAGCTGGTGTGTTTCCAAAGATTGACGACACCACTTCTTTCGATCTTCTTCCCGTGTCAACGAAAGGAGATGCTGCTTCCTCCTCGGGCTTTCTTCATCAGCTTACGATGCTTCTCCAGTGACGCTACCTCTTCGGACGCACCTCAATGTCAACGGAATCGACGTTCGATACCCGCGACTCCCGACCTCCGCGACGCCTGTCTTCCGCGGCTTGTTGACGTGCTCCGCTCTTGAAACCGAGGTAGGGGCTTATTTGTTAATCAATTATATTATTTCCGTTCTTGATTCTGGCATGTCGAACCTCATGGGTAATCGACTAAATGTTATTGTTTAACGAGAGGGGGCCAGACCGCATAAACAATGCCTAACCCCCTCCTTTGTTCATGATTGTTTCTTTGTGAATGGAACGGGATGGCGTGGTGCCGTCGCACCACGCGTGAATCACACGGCAAGTATTGTGCTGCGCCGTCGAACCACACCGTGGAAAGAAATTCAAGTACGTGACACCGTCGCGCCGCGTTGAAGGAAATCGAAGGTGCCGCGGCCGGAGCGGGGCCGCGGCGGAGGGGCGCGATGCCGTCGCACCGTGCCGGACGATAAGGGCCGCAGCCGGTTCCGTGCCGCGGCGGAGCATGGTGACCGGCGGCCAGCCGGGCCACCGGTGTCGGAGCCGAAAAGGGACCGACCACTACTGGTCCTGTTGAGGAGGAGTCGGGCGGCCAAGTCGGCCCGGCCGGAAATGGGTAAAGCCAGGGGAATTTAATTCCCCCAGCCAGCTTGAACGGCCCCCCAATATTGAGGGGGGCCGCGGTTACACAAGGGGGGCAGTCGCCCCCCGTTTTTGCAACAGCTCGGCCGAAGGCCGAGCTGGCAGCGCGCTGGGCGCACTGCACTAAGCCAGACTAGTGCCAGGCTGGTCTTCCAGGCCTGGCAGGGCCGTGCCGGGCCGGGTCGACCCGGTTCGGGCCAACCAGGGGGTCTCGGGCCGGGTCGGCCCGGACCCGAAACCCCCAATACCGAACTATTTGGTTTCAAATGCCCATAACTAGGGCTACGGACCTCCAAACGACGCGCCATCAGTGGCGATGCGATCCATGGATTGAGACGGTCGTTTTGGTATATCGCACTCAAGGTTTCGTAATACTTTGAGTTCAGCTGGGATGGTTCGTACACGAAACCAACCGGGCCCTCGGAGCAGAAACGCTCATATCTTGAGCTACGGACGTCTGATTGACATGCCATCGACTTTGATGAGTTCCTCTTAGTGAGACAGATCTTTTGGCATACTCCGCCCGAGGTTTGGACATAGGTGGAGTACGGTCGGGTTGGTTTTTCCTTAAAAATCAACCGGGCCCCTGGGACGAAAAAGCCAATAACTCTCCGACCGGGCATACGATTGACGCGCCGTCTATTGCGTTGAGTTCCTATAGACGATACAGAACTTTTGGATACATCAACTCTGGACTTTGTGACAATTGATGTATCAGCCTCTCGACTTGTGGTGCGGACCCTCCCGAACGAGCTTGCTGTGTGCGGGAACCCTAGAGCTGGCTGCGACTACTACTGTGACTCCGACGACGACTGTGCAGAGATCCTCAGTGGATTCAATGATGATGACTACAGCACTGAGCGATCCTATGTAGATCAGTGCTACCAATCCTGTGTGGGTGCAATCCTGTGTGGGTCAGCGCTCAGCAGTCCTATGTGAACCAGCGCCTACAGATCCTGTGTGGGTCCGATCCTGTGTGGGTCTTTGCGGGGGTTAGTACCTATCGATCCTGTGTGGGTCCGATGACTTAGATGGATCAGTGATCATCTATATCGTCTTTTGAATAAGTATACATGGCTGAGCTGAATCCTGTTTCTTTCCTGTGTGGATTGTGTTGTTCTATCCTGTGTGGATTACGTTTTGTTTTCCTGTGTGGAATACGAATACTTTCTTGTGTGGACTGGGTTGTACTTGGGCTCGGAGGTTGGAGCGTATTGGGATTGATGACTTAGGTATATATATGGGCATATACCTAAGCAGTGTCGGTTGATACTTCGTGATTGTATCTTTCCATTGCGGTTTATACTTTGTGGATTTTGGGAGACCTTCAGGGGTCTCGGGGTCCCTTCTGAGTAGCTTATACTCACCCCTGCACGGGCTACGCCCGCACTACGTTGTGTTGGTTGCAGACGATAGACAACATTGATCGTGGTTGAGGATTGTAGAGCAGGACGGTACCTGGAGGTGGACCACTGGACGGGACGTACTCTGAGCAGACGGCGGGACCTGAGGAGCTCTGGAGCTATCTGTACACACCCTTCAGGTGGGATTTCCAGTGGACGACTCGGCATGGCTGATTTTAATTTTCAGTTTCTGTTTTCCTTTTCGAGTTGTACTTTACTTTTAGTTTGGGTTTGTTTACTGGCCCACTTTCTTTCCTCACTTTCAGTTGTACTCAGTTTTTACTTAGTGTTTACTTTTCCGCTTACTTACTTTGTGGTTCTTGTTTACTTTACGAAGGCAATGCCTTCCCTTTTTACTGAGATTTATTCCTTGGTTCTAGTCACCACCCCCTGGCCTATGGAAGCCGGGCTTGGGGTAGTCACAACATGGGCCCCAAGGACGGGTCGTGACAAATTGGTATCAAAGGAGTTCGGTTCTACCGCGAACTCTGATCTTTTCTATGTGAAGCAATAATTTTTAGCGTATTGAGTGTGGTTATCAGTCTAGGGAGTCCAGTGTTGGTGCGGCGGCCGACGTATCCTTAAACCAGGACCGTGACTTCTGATTTCTGACTTAATGCACGAAAACGTTGATTGCTTGTGTGTTTCCAGTTTTCATTGTGATTACATTGTATCATCTCACCTGGTATACTGCTCTGACCGTGGCGCACCTATTTCCTTTTCAGGATGGCCCCACGATGGCAGCCAACTAGGGTTCCGAGAGTCGAGCGTGATGACAGCACATCGAGCGACGAGGCCTCGGTGCAGGGCCCTTTGTCAGCAGTGGCACCGGCGGTAGCACTACCCGCCGAGCCATCGATACATCCAACACCAGCCGCTGATGATGCACATCACCTCAGCGCACTGCATGAGTTCCATCCCTAGATACCGCCCAGGTTCCTTGGGGAGACAGACCCCCAGGTAGCCGAGGACTGGCTGGAGGCAGTCGTTCAAGTTTTCAGGCTAGTGAGGACACCAGAAGACCTCATGGTGATCCTCGCTGCGAGCCTACTGCACGCAGCAGCTGGCCGATGGTGGAGCTTGATGCTCTAGGTGCACGATGAGGCATCTCTACTCTGGACAGACTTTGAGAGCCTCTTCTGCTCAGAGTTTGTCCCAGCCACCATCTGTTGGGTGCGAATTCAGGAGTTTCTTCAGCAACAGCAGGGAAGCATGACGGTCGCTCAGTACTCGGCGAGATTTAAAGATCTCTGACGCTACTCGACCGACAGGGTATGGGACTCATTCTTCTGGGCCCATACCTTTAAGCAGGGATTGAGACACGAGATCAGGGCATCGCTGATCTCCCTTAGCATTCCTACTCAGACAGGAGTACTGGAGCGGGCCCTTTTGATCGAGAGCTTTCATGCTGAGTCTACACCAGCACCGAGACCCACCGTAGGGCAGTACGTAGCCGAGTCTTCTGCACCAGGCAGTTGACGGATGACTCTTGGGTCTAGGAAGACGAGACCCTCAGGCAGACGACCTCAGGACACTGGTTCAGCAGTGCGGGGAACACAGCGCAGAGCCAGTCTTTCGAGAGGCAGGCAGTGCTACTCATGCAGCGGGCAGGGCCACATGGCTCATGACTGCCTGACCCGCCATGCCGAGGAGCAGCAGACGGTTGAGGGACCACCGAGGCAGAGGCAGAGGGTCAACAGTGGCGGTCTGCAGGGAGGAGGCAGACGAGGCAGAGGAGCTGGCCGAGCAGCAGGTGGTGGGAGATGCTTTGAGGCTCTACCACCACCACCACAAGAAGGTCCACCCCGACCACAGGGAGCTGGCGGGCAGAGACAGGCACAACTCAAGGCAGCGATGGCCTACGACCATGGCACGCCAGAGATGATTCGAGGTACTATCTATGTATATTCCACCCTTTCTGCAGTACTTATAGACATAGGAGCGAGTCACTCTTTCATACCAGCTGCCCTTGTTCAGAGCTCGAAGATTCCGACAGAGCCGTTGGCTCGATCCTTACGGCTAGAGACTCCTACGAGAGCAGACTCGACGATTACTCATTGGTTCCGGAAGTGTGAGCTTACTCTATGAGGTGAGAGATTCGGCTAGGATCTTCATGTATCAGCGTCGAGGCCTTACGATGTCATCTTGGGAATGGATTGGTTATCTATGGTCCATGCACAGATTGATTGTTTTAGGCGCAAAGTGCGATGTGTACCCACCGATGGGAGCAGGTTCACCTTCACCAGCGAGAAGGGAGACTTTTCAGCACAAGATGGACTTCCGCGGAGGATAGGACAACCCATCACTCATCAGTTGTCTAGCCTCATCCTAGGAGCAGTTGACGTGCGGAGTCCTAGTTTTCCTGCAGTGGTGGATCAGTTTGCGGACGTTTTCCCCTACGATGTTCCAGGGTTACCTCCTCGCAGAGAGGTAAACTTTTATATTGACCTGTACCCTGGGACAACTCTGATATCGACTCTAGCCTATCGGATGGCCCTCTCTGAGCATCAAGAGCTACGGGTACAGTTGGAGGACTTGCAGGGCTAGGGGTTCATCTGACCTAGTGTTTCACCCTGGGCTTCCCCGATTTTGTTCATCAAGAAGGCGGACGGGAGTTTGTGACTTTGTGTTGAATATCGTCGCCTGAACCAGGTGACAGTGAGGAACATGTATCCTCTACCAAGGATTGATGACCTCTTTGATCAGCTCAAGGGACCATGGTGGTCTTCGAAGATAGACCTCAGGTCAGGCTATCATTTTCTCAGAGTTAGAGACGAGGACGTGCAGAAGACGGCATTCAGATGTTGGTATGGCCACTTTGAGTTCTTGGTTATGCCTTTCGGTGTAACCAATTCTCTAGCAGTGTTCATGGCCCTCATGAACAGGATCTTCCAGCCTTACCCCATCGATTTATCATGGTCTTCATCGACGACATTCTGATTTACTCGACGACTGAGGAGGAGCACGCCTACCACTTACGGGTTGTACTAGACACACTACGAGAGAACCATCTTTATGGTAAGCTCTTGAAGTGCCAGTTCTGGATACGTGAGGTCCACTTCTTGGGGCACGTCATCTCTGAGGCAGGAGTTGCAGTGGATCCTGCGAAGATTGAGGCAGTGTTAGCTTGGGAGCCACCCAGGAGCGTGACAGAGGTGCGGAGTTTCTTGGGTCTAGCTGGATACTATCGGAGATTCATTCCAGACTTCTCTAGAGTTGCGGCACCACTCTGAGCTTTGACGAAGAAGGGGAAACCCTTCGTGTGGTCAGACAGATGTCAGCAGAGCTTCCAGGAGCTGAGACAGAGATTGACCAGCGCCCCTATCTTGAGGTTTCCTGAGGAGGGAGTAGGGTATGTAGTCTACTACGATGCATTAGGTACCGGACTTGGATGTGTCCTGATGCAGGAGCGGGTAGTGATCGCCTATGGATCATGTCAGTTGAGGCCGCATGAGCAGAACTACGCTACCCATGACCTGGAGTTAGTAGCAGTGGTCTTCGCTCTGAAGAAATGGAGACACTATATGATGGGCGAGTGCTTTACAGTCTTTTTTGATCATCAGAGTCTCAGGTAAATCTTCTGGAAGAAGGACCTGAACTTGAGACAGTGGCGATGGCTCGAGTTTCTCTAGGACTATGACTTTGAGATAGTCTATACTCCTGGAAAGGGAAACGTAGTAGCTAATTCCCTCAGCAGGAGGACGAGCATTCAACTACATGAGGAGGCGACAGAGCAGTTAGCCTCTTTGCAGATATCCTTTGTGGATAGGGATGGAAAAACCTTTCTTCAGTCTCTCACAGTCACTCCTCCACTTCTACAACAGGTCAGAGAGTCACAGCGTGGGGACGGTGACTGTGAGATGCGGCGTGCACAGATATCCTCAGGATAGGAACCTGATGGTTTTTCCTTTGGAGGAGAGCACAAAATCCGTTTCAGAGGACGTACCATGGTACCAGTCTCTTTACGAGAGGAGGTGCTGAGAGAGTTTCACACTTCTCCTTTGGTGGTACATCCTCGAGTGGCGAAGATGTACCAGGATCTCAGACGAAAACACTGGCGGCCAGGCATGAAGAAGGCTATGGCAGAGTTTGTTTCTCGATGCCTCACCTGCCATCAGGTGAAGGCTGAGCATCAGGTACCAGCAGGCTTGGTACAACCCTTGGAGGTTCCGGAGAGGAAGTGGGACAAAATATCCATGGACTTCATGACTGGAATTCCACGCACTTCCAGAGGTCACGACTCCATCTGGGTGATTGTCGACCGACTCACCAAGTCGGCTCACTTCTTACCCATCAGAGAGTAGGGCTCCGTGGAGAGCTTGGGATTCCTTTACATTCATGAGATTGTGCGGATTCACAGTGTGCCATCATCTATCGTCTCTGATCAAGATGCTCTCTTTACTTCCCGGCTATGGAAGGGATTGCATGAGGCGTTTGGGACGCAGCTACGTCTAAGCACAGCCTTTCACCCTCAGACAGATGGTCAGACAGAGAGAACCATTCAGACTCTTGAGGACATGATCCACGCATGTGTCCTCGACTTTGGTCGTAGCTGCGAGGACCACCTACCCTTGGTGGAGTTTGCGTACAACAATAGCTACCACTCCACCATCGGGATGACACCGTACGAGGCGTTGTACGGCCGACCTTGCAGCTCTCCTTTGTGTTGGACAGATCCTGGAGAGTCAGCACTTGTGAGATTAGAGATGGTCCAGGCCACGATAGAGAAGGTCCAGGTCATCCAGGAGCGGATGAGGACAGCTCAGAGCCGGCAGAAGTCATACACTGACAGGAGGCGGAGGCCACTAGAGTTCGAGAATGGCGACCACGTCTTCTTGCGTGTCTCACCTCGACGTGGTTTACAGAGATTTGGTCATGGCGGCAAGTTATCCCCATGCTTCATCGGACCCTTCCAGGTCCTCAGCAGGATTGTCGAGGTGGCTTATCGCCTAGCTCTACCACCTCAGTTGCACCGAGTGCAAGACATCTTCCACGTATCTCAGCTGAGGAGATACGTGCACGACCCGACGCACATCATTGACCATGGGGAGTTAGACGTTGATGATGGGGCGAATTTTCCGGAGGTCCCGGTGGAGATCGAGGATCGACATGAGCGGGTCCTACGTGGACGGTCGATTCCTCTTGTGCACATCATATGGAAGCACGGTAACCTCCAGGAGAGCACTTGGGAGCGGGAGGCCCAGATGCGTGCTTAGTACCCTCATTTGTTTCCCTAGTTTTGATGTATCCTTATGGGGACGTAAAGCCCTGAGGTGGGAGTAATGTAAAAACCCGTAAAATTCATGGAAAGTTTTTTCTTAATTTTCTTTTGAATTTTACAAGAGAGTGGTTTCTGACGGCACCTGATTCTGAGGCCCAGTGTGCCCGGAAACAATTTCCGAAATTTGGCTCGGGTACGTTTAGTGAACCAACTAGAGGGAATTTCTAACTTTTGAACCGGTGCTCGAAATTGAAATCTGAGGACTCCAATGAACTCGCAGCACTGATATTTGATTAAGGAGACCTTTTCCAAGGTTGCGTTTTATGCGGGTTGAGAGTTAGTTTTGGGGGAAATTAGAAGAAGTTAAATAAATTGTGGAACAAAATTTATTTTTTTAACTTTTTTGGTTATTTCCTCCCAAAGGGAGTTAGCGGTGGGATCCACACCCACATAACCTCCCTTGAGAGGATCAAGTGTGGTGGGGCCTACAGGAGCCCTGACTCCTCAACTTCCCTTAAACTCCCCAATAACTCCACTCTAATTAATTTGACAACATGAGTTTTTAATTAAGATGAGTTACTTAATTTCAAACTTTTGAAATTCAAAGAGGTTAGGATGTGTAAATAAAATAAGGCTTGGACTTATTTTATTTTGGTTAGTATCTTTTTCCAGCTTGAGAGGATTGGGAAGCATTATTCATCATCTTCAACCTTGACGAAGAACGCGAAGAACACTTAGGCTCCAACGAAGAACGCTGTCTCCAAAAGAAGAGAAAGACGTGTCGTCTCTTCTTTTCATCACAGCCGGTATGTTTCTGAAGATCGACGACGCTGCTTCTTTCGATCTTCTTCCATTGTCAATGAAAGGAGATGTCGCTTCCTCCTTGGGCTTTCTCCGTCAACTTATGAAGCTTCTCCTGCGATGCTAACTCTTCGGATGCACCTCGACGTCAACAGAATCGACGTTCGATACCAGCGACGCCTGACCTCCGTGACGCTTGTCTTACGTGGCTTGTTGACATGCCCCGCTCTTGAAACCGAGGTAGGGGATTATTTGTTAATCTATTAAATTATTTCTGTTCTTGATTCTGGCATGTCAAACTTCTTGGTTAATCGACTAAATGTTATCGTATAACGAGAGGGGTCCGGACCGCACAAAAACGTCCTAACCCCCTCCTTTGTTCATGATTGTTTCTTTGTGAATGAAACGGGATGGAGTGGTGTCGTCGCACCACGCGGGAATCACACGGAAAGTATTGTGTGGCGCAGTCGCGCTGCGCCGTGGAAAGAAATTCAAGAACGCGACGTCGTCGCGCCGCGTTGAAGGAAATTGAAGGCGCCGCGGCCGGAGTGGGGCCGCGGCGAAGGGGCGCGGTGCCGTCACACCGCGTCGGACGACAAGGGCCGCGGCCGATTCCGGGCCGTGGCAGAGCATGGTGACAGGCGGCCAGCCGGGCTGCCGGTGTCGGAGCTGGAAAGGGACCGGCCACTGCCGGTCCCGTTGAGGAGGAGCCGGCCGGCCTGGTCGGGCCGGCCGGAAATGGGGAAATCTGGGGGAATTAAATTTCCCCAGCTAGCTTGAACGACCCCCCATTATTGAGGGGGGCCGCGGTTACACAAGGGGCCCAGGCGCCCCCCATTTTTCCAACTGCTCTGCCGAAGGCCGAGCTGGCAGCGCGCTGCGCTGAGCCGGACCGGCGCCTGGCCGGTCTGCCAGGACGGGCCGGGACACGCTGGTCCGGGCCGGGCCGTGCAGGGGCCGGGCCGACCCTGTCCGGGGCAGGTCGACCCGGTTTGGGCCAACTGGGGGGTCTCGGGCCGGGTCGGCCCGAGCCCGAAACCCCCGTTACCGAACTGTTTGGGTTCAATTGCCCATAACTCGGGCTACGGACCTCCAAACGATGCACCGTCAGTGGTGATGCGATCCTTGGATCGAGACGGTCGTTTCGTTATATCGTACTCAAGGTTTCAGAATATTTTGAGTTCGGCTGTGTTGGTTCGTACACGAAACCAACCGGGCCCTCGGAGTGGAAACGCTCATATCATGAGCTACAGACGTCCGATTGATGTGCCATCGACTTTGATGAGTTCCTCTTAGTGAGACATATCTTTTGGAATCCTCCACCTATGGTTTGGATGCAGGTGGAGTACGGTCGGGTTGGTTTTGCCTTAAAAACCAACCGGGCCCCTGGGACGAAAAAGCCAATAACTCTCAGACCGGGCGTCCGATTGACGCGCCGTCTGTTGCGTTGAGTTCCTGTTGACGATACAGAACTTTTGGATACATCAACTCTAGACTTTGTGACAGTTGATGTGTCAGCCTCTCGGCTCGTGGAGCGGACCCTCTCGAACGAGCTTTCTGTGTGCGGGAACCATAGAGCTGGCTGTGACTGCTACTGTGACTGCGACGATGACTGTGCAGAGATCCTCAGTGGATTCGACGATGACAACTACATCACTCGGGGATCTTGTGTAGATCAGTGCTACCAATCCTGTGTGGGTCCGATCCAGTGTGGGTCAGCGCTCAACGGTCGTGTGTGAACCAGCGCCTACAGATCCTGTGAGGGTCTTTGCGGGGGTTAGTACCTATCGATCCTCTGTGGGTCCGACGACTTAGAAGGATCAGTGATCATCTCTATCGTCTTTCGAAGAAGTATACCTGTGTGAGCTGAATAATGTTGCTTTCCTGTGTGGATTGTGTTGTGCTATCCTGTGTGGATTACGTTTTTCTTTCCTGTGTTGAATACGAATACTTTCTAGTGTGGACTGGGTTGTACTTGGGCTCGGAGGTTGGAGCGTATTGGGATTTATGACTTAGGTATATGTATGGTCATATACCTAAGCAGTGTCAGTTGTTACTTCGTGATTGTATCTTTCCTTTGTGGTTTATACTTTGTGGATTTTGGGAGACCTTCAGGGGTCTCGGGGTCCCTAATGAGTAGCTTATACTCACCCATGCATGGGCTATGCCCGCACTACGTTGTGTTTGTTGCATACGACAGACAGCGTTGATCGTGGTTGAGGCTTGCAGAGAAGGACGGTACCTGGAGGTGGACCACTGGGCAAGACGTACTCTGAGCGGACAGCGAAACCCGAGGAGCTGTGGAGCTATCTGTACCCACCCTTCAGGTGGGATTTCCAGTGGACGACATGGCATGGATGCTTTTACTTTTCAGTTGCTATTTTCCTTTTCGAGTTGTACTTTACATTCAGTTTGGGTTTGTATACTGGCCCACATTCTTTCCGCTCATTCAGTTGTACTCAGTTTTTACTTAGGGTTTACTTTTCCGCTTGCTTACTTTGTGGTGCTTGTTTACCTTACAAAGGAAATGCCTTCCTTTTTTACCAGGATTTACGCCTTGGTGCTAGTCGACAGCCCCTTGCCTATTGAAGGCGGGCTTGGGGTAGTCACGACACAGGCCCCGAGGACGGGTCGTGACACAGATAACATATTTTTAGTCAAAATTGAAAATTTTATTGAACAAAAAGAAAAACAATAGGTACAAAAGATGAAATAATGTAATAGGGGTTTATGGGGGATAAATGTAATGATGAATAGGGGAATCCCCTCATACAATCTCAGTACAATCCGATTGATGAGAACAAAGACTCGAGTACCCCAAATTCCTATAATTTTGGTCAACTATGTAATAATGAAGATCTAAAGCTATGTTACCCTCAATCCATGTGTGAATAATAATGATCGTAGAATGACTAAAGGATTTTAGAATTTAATTTGATTAATAATATTCCATATAAATTTATATTATCACTCAAAAAAATTGATCATAGTGGAATAATCATGTTTAAATTGAGATTGGGATATATTATTAGTACAGAATATATTAGTTTGTTGTATCATCTCATGTGAATAAACCATAATAGAATCACCCACCCCATAATTTATGATAAGTTCAGGATGATAGTTCATTATGATATGTGGAAATTACACCACCACACATAAGGCTTTTAGCAAAAGATGCATCTATGTTAATTTTGAGGTGAATATTATGATATTTCGATTTCATTTAAGAACCCATACCACATATAGTTTGGGTAAGCTCACCAGTGTGGTGTAAGATGGGTGAGAGTATTTCTCGGGTAGTGTGGTGGAAAAAATACATCCTTAATGTGATTAATAATAGTGAAAAAGAGATCTATGAACATGGTATGAAGGTACTTAAGATTCTGCATGAGTCCCTTAGGGTAGACTCTATTAAGTATGTCCCATATGAGAAAAAAACCCATCAATGAGTGAAATGAACTATCCATAGGGCTTTGAAATGGAGTTAACCAAGTGACCCTAATGTGCCTAACAAAATTTGTCAACTATTCCGACTCTTTCATGATAAATGAGAATACCCAAAGATGTGGAACCAAATTAAATAATATAGTCACATCAATATAAAATATTCACCTTTATTTCCATCATTGGTCTGGTAAAAACATTAAACATAGAGTCAATTGGAATTCCAATTCATTGAATGTTTTTATCATTGTGTATGGATTGCATATGAATTTTTCAATGGTGAAAGCTTAATTAATAAGAATATCCATTCTCTATGTTCATATTCCCATAAAATCTAGATTTTGAGGAGAATTTGTAAAATTGCTAATACCCAAGAGAGTCATCATCTATGGAGGCACTGTTATGATGACACGTTGATCTAGGTCATTAGATTTTAAGATCCTATGAAATGATCACTCCTTGTTAAGATATTCATTAATATACTAGGTATGAGTGAATGATTTATTAAATCTAATGTCTATATTTAGATAACTAAGGATGAAAATTTACAGGCCCACCCAACTCATCATCTAGAAAGAGACATCATTTCACTCAATAACCCCCTCAGATTTATCAAGAATTTGATTAAAGGGCACAGAAGGACTACAGAAAATACGAGTTCCATAAGATCGATGAGATCATTTAATAGGGTTGTTATCATATATAAGATTCTATAAATTAATCATTAAGGAGATAAATGGGATTACCTCTCACAATATATTTTCACAGAGACTGCAGATTCTCCCCTCAATTCCATAATGATTAATTCTCCCTTTTTGAAGAGGTGTAAAAAGGCTAGACTATGTAGAGTAATGGTGGAAATAATTTTTATTTGAGTCAAAAGGTAATCTATTTTAGATTCTTTATATTGTCCTAATAATAACATTAAGTGGTATTTAGACTTATTGAACATCCATGGAAAAAAATGAAATAACACTATAGACTAAATTGAATCTACCTATGAATGAATGGATCATGATTACCAATTCTAATATCATTCCCAAAATTCATTTAACATTGTTTTCTCTGTGATGAATACATACTATTATTTTGGATAAGGGAGAACCGAATTACTCTAAATGATTGATTTTAATAGTAAATATCAATATATTCTTGATTAACATCGACCTTTTGAGTGAGAATTTTTTATACATAAACACATCACTTTTGATTTTATTGATTCATTAACCATCATGGTTATAAAAATATTTGATAATCATCATGTTGTTTTGAATGATATTAGCATTTCCATTTAGAAAAAAGATTCATAATATAAAAAATAAAGATATTGAAAATTAAATGGATGTAAAACATCTATTTTAAGTGATGCATCCTACGTTATTCAATACCATTGTGGATATTTCAACTGATAGAATCCCGAGGAAAGTAGAATGTCTAGTTATTTAATGCATTAACATGTAAAATAGTACTACTTATAGAAAATTTAAAAAACACTTGATGATATAGATAATCATATTTTCGAAAAATTAGTAAAATAAATTAAATTTATAAAATGAATTTTATTCAATTGATAGAATCTTTTCACAATTAAAGGAATTTATATAATAATTACTCCAAATAAATAATAGTAAATGAATAAAAATTATCAAAAATAAAATTTAATTATGTATTTTAACAAAAATGATAACTCTAAATCATTAAATTTGACTACAACCACAACCAAGATAATCTTAATCACCAATAGTTATATTTACCTTTATTTAATGAGTCCATAACTTGATGTATATTTAATAATAGTAATGTAAACTATTTTGGACTAGGACTATAAATCAATTTTTTAATTTTTATAGGAAGAGAAAAATATGATGAAATGTCATATAATATTATTGATACTAATCTTTTTAAGATCTCATGTTTCAAAATGTGTTGGAAACTATAATGGAATTGGAATTTTCATTTAGAGGAATGAAAAACTATATTAAAACATGCATAGAAATGTAATTAAATGATTTGTAACATATGAATTTTTTTTGGATGGTGATTAATCTCAAAAGGTTCGTAAAGAGCCTATATGTGTTTTGGGAGCATTGGGCTTTGAAACCAGAGTTTTGAGAGTAATAGCCTTTGGATTATGTTTAGGGAATGTATAGTAATAACCATGAAGCACATACATATGGTTTTCACAGTTAAACAACATAGTATTACAATCCAATTAATGAAATTCCACTATTTTTTAATTGTTTTTATTAATTTTAAATTCCTATATATTGTTAGAGCATTGGTGGTTAAACCACTCAAATCAACCATGTGAGGTAGGGGTTTTCTTGGAAACAAGATCTGTATGTGTCACATAGGGATTACAAAAGATATGGCTGGGTAGTGTTTGGAGATTGTAGGCCTGGATGGTTCCCACATGGTTTTCCTAAATTTGTAGTGTAAACATTAATAATACCAACACAAATGAGATATAATAGTGGTAATATAATATATATATTAATAATTTTATTTTTGGTTCCAAATACTTTATACATATACTGATCAAATGGACAATGTGTACACCATAATTTACATATTAACTATTACATAAAAAACATTACCATTATTAAATAAATGAATAAATACTTGAAATTAAATATCCAGCTTAAGCCTCAGAATCAACATTAGGTATGAAAATTTCATAAAATAAATTTGTTAAGAGTAATACTTGAGGAATTGTTTGTAAAATAAAACAAAATAAATTAATTTAATTCAAAAAAGTTTGTACAATCATGGAATTAAATTTCAAAAAAATAAAAATATATTCTAAATAAAAATCATTTTGATATTTTTATTCTTCATTTGTAATTTTAAACCTGAATGAGGTGTTTCCAAATCACATTTCAATATGGAGGGGTAGGTTTGTTGGGTGGTGATTATCCCCACCCGACTCACATTAGATCGACTTAGTTGGCATTAATGATGGGAGACTATAAGAACCCCATGCACTATGCTTGTGGTTGATGGGTCAATGACACCAATGGTATTCACAATAACTACAAAAATATTATTTAAATTAGGACCCACATATATAAAAGACTCTCTTATCTTACTTCATCCAAATGAGTGGGAGGGACAATAGGTACTATGGACATCCATACTACCAAAAAAGTTAATTTGTTTTTTTATCACCCCGTACATGGATTCCTCCCTATTATTTTTAATTTAATTTCCATGTCTAAATTTTTATGATTTTAAATTTTTTCTATTTTCAATTTATAGAGAACCAAAAAAATACCAGAATCCATGTTCACTCTTTGGGAACTAAAATTGATGGCCACGACTGAACGATGAAAAAAATGTTGGGAAAATAATGATAATAATTTTCTTTTCTTAGAAACACTTCTAAATTGTATATATATATATATATTAAATGTAATTCGTGAAAATAATGGTTTTGACCAGATTTTAGACAACATATGTTCCTAAATCAGACTTCTATCCTCAGATCAAAGATCAATTGGAGGCCTTGAAACTATATAGATACCAAAAACATGAATTAATTTAAATTTACATTTAATATGGATTAAAAAAATATTTTTGATTTTTTGATATAAAATTTTTTTTCTTGGAAAATAAAGGATGCCGAGAATAGTAGTAATTTAATAATTTTAAGTTGTAAATGATGTCAGGATGTCCTCTCTAAAATAGTTGTTACTAGATATCATACTTAAGATCACACATAATTAAAATACGTATGAAATAAGTTTGAAATATTTCATTTTTTGAATTATTATGTAGGGGTATTTGGGTCAGTATCAGTGATTTTTTCTTGATTCTACCAAAACAGGTTACGTATAGATATTCCATGAATTATCCAAATTCCATTAATAAAATAAATGAATAATTTATGTGTATTATAAGGATGAATGGAAAATTTAATTAATTAAAAAATGACTTAATGACCACTATTTCATTTACATTGGAATAATTTCTAAGATCAATTTTTTTAATACTTTCTTCTTATCTTTACAAAATTCGATGGTGGAGTGAAATTGTACCAAATTTACTGGACGAATACTGCTATAAAATTTCACTACACCCAAGATTAAATATGTGGAATTATTATTTTGGAAATACCTATTTAACAAATAAATAAACAGAACATTATAAATAAATCCTTAAAAACAATTATTATTTTAACACTTTCTAATTTTTTATAAATAATTTATCACATACTAATAAGCTGTAAAATATTTTTCATGCTAAAATATGATTTATCAGTTTCACATTATTCTTAGAAAAACTATTAAACTAAACTCAAATAATAATTTATTAGTTTGTAAAATACTTTACATATATTAACATAATATGTGTTAGTACACTAAGAATAATTAATCGTCCAATAATTATTAATTGTAAGAGTGGTGATTTCATTTATTTATGTGATCATTTAAACATGGAAATATCTTGATTCATTCCAAAAATACCACTATATCCTAAAATATAATTCATTAAAATTTTTCATGGTTCTAAATAATATTTGTGTGTGAACCTTTAGATCATTATATCAGTAGTAGTGAGTAATAAATAAAATATAATATTACAGTCTAGTTACCTATCAAGGCCCATAATGATAAGATTTAGTTTTATAAATGATAGCCTATTATGAACACACTCCATGTAATGAAACTAATTTTTCTCATAATATATAATAATATTGGATACATAATTCATTTCATCATCTTTTAATGATTAACAATATTGTTACCCTATTGGATATCCTTATAATCTTTTACAATGTCAGCATATTAAGTAATGTTACTATAATTAGCACCAACGAGGACCATTATATATATTCCATTATGAAACTGATAAATCCCACCTTAATCAATTAATAAATTTTGTTCCCCCAATGATTGACCAAAAAAATCTACCGTAACAAATCAAAAATTTTATGGTTTTTTCCTTAAATAAAAGTATTTCATCAAATAGTACACACTGATTCCACTTCATGTATAAAGACCAATATACAAGTTCTCAATAGAAAAAACTTATGATATATTAAACGTGAGGTTTTTATTTCTTGGTGAGTATTCATTATATCCTTTATAAGAGATCACAATGTATAAAATTTATGAGAAGATGTGACAATGCATATGATACACAACACCTGATAATAATAAATCATTTGTGTCCCATCAGGATGATGTATCATAATCATAATAAACATATTTTATGATTACTGTCATAGTATTTCATGGTTTTCATTATATATAAAAACTATTATAAAGATTTTGATTAAAAAATAATTGAATGAAATTATTCCATAAACAGTGGAAAAGGAAGAATTAAGACTGTTATATTAAGAATACTTCATGAGTGAATATCCATTCACATTTTATATTAATCAAAATTCTTTTTCATGATAGGTCTAAGGTATCGGCATTCACAATAATGGAAAATTAATGGATAACATTTATGGGATATTGGGTGTCAGTGATATGGTTAAAAAATTATGCATTCTAGGCTAAGAGATTGTTTTTATATCAATAGAAGATTCATTACAGTGATATATAAATTTTAGAAAAATTGGGTATCACAATACTTAATATATTTGGATGTGTTCATAATGTTCATTTTGAAATTTGATATTACATTTTTGTGGATTGAATTTATGTTAACATGGATACAATAAATTTATAATTTCAAGGATGTGTGAATTAGAGAGTGAAAGATGGATCCTCATGGGTTTTAATAATTTAGTTCATTTTATATTATGCCACATTGGAGTTGAGGTTGTGTTTCCCACTTCGTTATATATCTGGGTGAATAGATCATATCCATGAAATTTTGGTTAAGAATGTGATGTGTTGATTTATAATAGGAGATACGTCACCATATCCCCTTCTTATGGTAATGAATATGTACCAAGCTATGAATGACTAACACATTCCACATATTCTCTCCCAATATCACCATATTCTAAATATACTCTTTTACTTAGGCTTGGATAGATTTCACTCATATATTTTCCAAATAAATTATATATATTTTAGTGGTTTTATTTTTTTTTCAAAATAATCCTGATTATCTGTCATGTATAGTTCTCGGTTTACATAAGAAAATAATAAAGTAAACATTAAAACTTGTCTTGATAATATAAATGATGAAGAAAAATATCTTAAAAATATATCATCATGATAATTTCATATTAAGACAATAAATTTCCTTATAAATCAAAAAATTTATTGATTTATATAATTAATATAATAATTTTTTACATAATACCGAAACTAATTAGAAAAATCAATTACAATATGGGTCAATTAGGAGAAAAGACATTGATATGGTGAGGGTATATTGAAAGTAAAATATTTATTAATTAACTTCCATCATGTGGTATACTAAATTTGATTGTAATTTAGTTGTATGTATTAGTTATGTCACATCAAAGAGAATAAGGTGAATAATATTTATGTATAATTGTCCATAATGTTTCTTGGATCAAGATATATTAATGAGTGAGGTGGTACAACCAAGAATTAAGGGGGTTAGTCTACCAGTATGAGTCTCACACTATTGTAAATGCATAATCATGATTTGAAATTAGACGTGGGAAGTGTTGGGATAATAAATTTTAGTATTATAGATTTATTTTATTCTTTTTTAATTGTTTAATTAATCAAAATAATAAATATTTTACTTATTAATGGGTTTTTTAATTTATGGTTACTTTTTGATCAATTGGACAACTATGAATAAACTATACCTATAATTTGTTTTTATTTCATATAATAATAATCAAGTGTATTTAGTGCTTGGGTCACCCATTTAGAAGGGGTGGGACTCACTTCATTAGGTTACATTAGTTAAATAATTGTTTTACATTTCATACAACCCCTATATTATCAAATATATATTATTTAAAATAATTATTTTCTAATATAATGAAATATGAAGTGTTCCTATGAATTTTTTATGAAATAATATGTGTTCATTTCTCTAATTGAATATATTTTTCAATAGATATATTACAGAGTTGTGGATCATCAATATAATCATGGTGAAGGGATAGAAAGGTCTTATTTTAATTTTGTGATGGAACTATATCCCAGTCTGAATGAAAATATAATCTTGAGGGAGGCCATGATAAATGAAAACAAAGGGACCAAGATTCATAATGATGTTTATAGAAACACATATATTTTAAATAAAGTTTAAAAGGATTGGGTAGTCGATAAACAAATCACATTCATGAAGAATAATGGTGAAATAAACTACTAGAAGAATGAAATAAGGGATAATATTTTTCAATAAAAACACAATATTTTTAATTGTGGATATAGTTTTGACACTGTTCACTATAAAAATATTTTTCTTAGAGTTTTTAGAGACATTGGTAATGTGATTATCAATAAGATACAAGATCTGGTGGAGGTTAGGTGGATATTTTTTCTCTTAATCTTGATATTAATCATGTGAATGACTGTTTCACTAATATTTTCTAAAATTATTATAGGGATATAGTTTAGGGTTACATTTTAAAGATAATACATTTGTTTCATGAATTAAATTACAATAAAGATAAATAAATTTTATTTTATGGTTCTACTTACAATTGGTGGAGTTAATGATTATATCTCCTTTTCATGGACAATTTATAATAAAGTCATATTAAAATGTTTTATAGGAATATATTTTCATCCATACTCTCTCTTATTGACATCATGTTATATTTATAAAATAAATAATGGTTTTTCCAAGGGTTGATGATCCCTAATTTTTTATCTAACATTGAATGATTTAGTCTACTAATAAATCCTAGAATGTATGGGATCATTTCCCCCAGCCATGATATTAGGAAGCATTTTAGAACCACAAAATATAAATTCCTATTCAGGTTACTTGATACATTGTGATTCAGGGAGCCCTTCAATAACATGATCCTAGTTTATTAAAAAATTACATAAAATACCTCCTTGGGTGAAAAGAAATCATGAGGGATACTTCTCTTTATCTTTTCATAATAGATATTGTGACAGCTTATCTACCACCCTATCTAGAATTTATAATGAAAATTTTTGAAGATTTAGAATTGATATATTTTTCAAAGGGACTTATAAAACCCATCAAATTTGTGGGAGGGTTGAGACAAAATATCATTAATTTTATATTTATGAAATTATTTTGTTTCTTCAAAGATGTATGTGAAAAATAGGTTCTATAAAGGATATTATTGATCATTATGGTTCCATATCCAATGAATACATTATCAAATTGATTTCAAATGTTAACTTTTGTGGAAATAAATATTTTCCTTATATTAGGAATATTATTTGTATAAATGATTGAATTTTAACCATTACATATATTGGAATTATAAAAATTAGTGTTTCAATAGTTCTGTTAACTTTAGGGATATTATTAACAATTTCCAAGACTATTTTAGTTGTTGGTAAGGTAATTACATATTTCTTATTAGTAAGATATCTCTTATACATTGAATTTTTATCTCATGCCTATTTTTCTCACTTTTGGATAAAAAATTACCAAACACATTAATTAAAACCCTATATTGATGTATTACGAACATTATAATGATTTTCAGTGTCCAAAAAAGGAATGTATTGGTTGTTATGTAGAGTACCATTGGAAAATATTTGAAAGAGGGAATAAAGGGAACTAAAAATAATTCCCAATTAAATGACACACTCAAAGATCAATTCTTATATATACATTTTCCAAATAGCTAAATAAGTGACTACATTATTAAGCATATAATCATTTAATGGTATGGTTTTGGGATGTAACATTACATTTTCCCAACTATCTATAAATGCTTCAAGAAAATACACATGATTATATGGAATCATAATCATTGGATGGATTCAATCAATTCTAGTATAAATATCTAGATATAAAATGAGTTCGTGTATAAAAATAATAAATTTTATCAATTGAATAACCCATCTTATAATTGTTTCATATCTATTAATGTATTATGAATCATATCAACCACATGATGAAACAAATAATATTTTATTATATATACTTAAATATTACTTTTAGAGAAAAAATATTGTCATAATTTTTGAAATTGTTAAAATGTAAATAAATATAAAAATAGAAAATAATAGTAAAGACATTTGGATCTTCCTTATACCCCACGATGATTTCACTCAAGGAAATTATTTGTGAAATAATGTGGAATCATAGTAATTGAATATGGATTTTGAAAATTAAAATATAAATTATAATTTGATAGAAAATATATGTGAAAAAAAAATGAATGAGATATGATGTATTAAAAGAATGTAGGAACCTAAATGATCATTACAAACCCAACCACTATAATATTTTCTGGATCATTCGAAAAGTAATCCAACCACTATTAGAATTATATTACTGTTAAAATAGTAATATGATTGTTAGGACTAAAAAAAGGGCCTTTAGAAAAGCATAATTACTTATGGAAGTGTCAAATACCATTTTATAATCTTATAAAATGAAAAATATATCATATTTATTTCCTTAAAGGTTTAAATAAATTTTTTAAAAATGAAAACAAATAAGTGTTAATGTTTTAAAAAAACATATCTGTTTTGTTTGAATTATTAAAAAAATAATTTAATTTAAAATAAATTTTTATTTTAATAAAACAATTTTATAAATTTATATTATTTTATATTATAATAATAATACAATTTTATAAGATAACAAGGTAATTTTTAGAGGGTTATAAAAGTCATCATTATATTAAAATTACTATTTATTTAAATAAATGATTATTTTATATAAAATTTTAATTTTCCAAACATAGAAAATGATATTCATAAAATAAATTTAAATTATCTAATAATATTTTTAATAAATGGTTAGGATGATTTTTTTGTATATTTTGAAAATATTTGAATTTTTTGTTTATAGTGAAATACATTAGAATATGGTATTTAGAATTGTATGATAAAACATGAAAATTTGAGTAATGTGTGATGAAAGAATCTATTACATGTAACTAAAATGAAACATCGGATTTATATATTAATAGTAATCATTAATAAATGTATTCTTGAGAAGAAAAATAAACAAATGAAATTAATATTTAAAAACACTCCTCCCCTCCCCTTATAAATACCACCCCTCATAACCCTTTTTCTACAAAATTTATAAGTGCTATAGATTAGAAAATTTATTCCAAAATACCTTCCCAACCTTCTCCCCATTTTTTTGTGCCACTAGTAGAACCAAAAGAATAATTCCCAATGCGTAATGTATTATTTCAATGAGATGGAATTAAGAAGATAATATTCTCAAAATACTACTTTTTATTTCTTTTATTCTTCTACCTTCTCATCATATCCCATATACATCATGTAATAATTACTAAAATATCAAATATAATGTATAATTTTATATTTAAAATGAAATATCTACCATCCATAATCATCACTTTTTCTCATATTCTTAAAATGAAACTACTTTCCATATTATTTGGTTCACCAAAACTATAGATAATGAGTTTTAGTAGTCCATTACCACCAACATGAAATGTTCAAAATCACATATAATAGTTTTAAATTACAAGATATGTATATTATATATAATTTCACAATATTAATTTATTAAATAATGATAATAATAAATAAATTGAATCTAGTCTATGATGTTCAATAAAATAGCCAAAATAAACTAACCGCATAAAATTAATGTTTCAAATAAGTGTGTGAACACTAATTAAAAATAGATATGCATATTTAGAACCTATTAAATTTATATAATTTCATAAATACCATTATATTTAACTTTCTTATTTTTATTTTCATTTTAAAAAATAATCAATAATTATTCATTTGTCATCTGAACATTGAATCATGAAATAAATGCCTGAGGACAATGAAATTGATATATAGATCTAATTTAAATAATAATAAAGGAGATGAGTATAATTATAGTAAACAGTATATATACAGTAAGTTATATATATTAAGAAATTTATTAATATAATTTCATTCCTTAGAATCTGTGTTCATGTGAATAATGATTATGAAACCTAATTTAATAGATCCATAAGAACAATCATATTTTATTTAATGTAAATTCCTCATCTCTACTTCAAATTACCAATATTTTATTCTAATATAATTCTTTAATATTCTATATATATGTCCCATACATATATACCATTTTTAATTCTCCTTTATTGTATGGGTACATTCTTTTTTTAAATGTTCTCTTCTAAGGGTTTCTCAATTATCATACCATATTACGAGAATCTCCTCTTGTTATTAACCCATTTATCATACCACTCTTTAAAATTTCTAAAACACATTATTTCCCTAAAATCTATCATGGTATCATTTAAAACCATTAATTTCATGTTTAATTTTTTGTAAATAATAATTCCCTAACACTATTTAATTAATCATTACCTGTTTTCCAAAACCATGCTTAAAATGTATAATTATAAATGCTTTTCTCTACTATTTTTCAAATATTCAATTCAGATTGAGAAAATTTTTCATTGACTATGCTCATTAATGTGAAATACAAATTAAATAAATTATTTCATGTATACAAATATTATATTCCATCTAGTTATCCTATACAATATTATTATGAAACCCATTTATTTTCCTGGAAAATCTATATATCTATAAATTGTGTTCGAAATAATTTTTTGGTAAACATATGATTGTATATGTTATGATGGGTGCATCTAGATATTTATCCAACACATTATGTATTGATTTATCATCAGGATACATTATGGATGTGATTATGGAGTGACAACAATCTATTATAGGACTCTATGCCCTTCTGATTTTATCAGCATTGTTATCCTTGAATTATGCTTATGTCATGTAATATATTGCTTTCACATTTCTATATTTCAATGATATTGTGACTTCATGATATTTATGTTATTACCCAATATGATTATTCTTGATCCTTTACATGTATGATATCTTCTTATTCCCTATGACTCACATGATATGCTTTGTTATCCAATTTAATCAATTAACATTGATTCATATAGTTCCCCATTATTTTATTTATTCCCTAGGTTATCGTATAAAATGAATTTTCTGGAACACCCTCATCCTCATAGGAGAAATAATGTTATTTTCAAGTGATTAAGGTGACAAAGACCTCAAACCATTAGTGGGTTTTTGGATCCCCTATAGAATGAAATTATATTAACTACATTGAATATATATTCTCTATCATCTAATTATTCGATCTGGATAATCTCATAATTACTATCTGTCAAAATTAAGGGGATTATGATTATTTGTAGACAATAATAAATAAAATATCATAATTTGGATATCAATTCATAAAATGGGATGGATTCCGTAAAATATTTTTTATAATTGTTTACTAGAACCCTCTCTCATAAAATAGGGTGATAGTTACTTGTAATATTGAATAAAGTAATATTAGTCTATTGAGGAGTATAATAAAAACAACACATGTTTTTCATAGTTAGAATATGAATATTTCATCAACATTAAAATAAAGTTGGAGAAATTTTTTATTGGTTTAAATACATGTATATGAAAATATTTAGAAATATAAGTCCCTCATAGCAATGAAGGTATTTTCTATTGTACCCTAATTGTCTAGACCTAGATCATAGACTCTTATTATTATCATGATCTTGGAGATAAAAAGTAAAATATAGCAATATTTGTGAGGATTAATGGTAAATCACATTGAGTACTGAAGAAACAACTTCCCATGTTTCCAAAATGTTAGAAGAAGAATCCTAAAGAATATCTCAATGGAAAGAGAAGTGGTTTCAAATACGGAAAAAAGAGATACCGGGCTGATCAATGTTGATAGATTGTGAATAATCTCACTAGTTAGATAGAAGAAATAATGCTTCACATAATAACTCAATCTATATCAAATTTTTTAAACATCAATGAATATGATCATTATATAAACCAATTCCCTAACAGAAGTATTTTTGAAAACATTCAATTATAACAACCTTCAACCCCTAGAGAGAAATGAAGGTTACTGAGTTGGATCTTTATAATTACACATTGATAGGTACACTATTTATTCATTCATGAATTGGGAAATTATATTCTAATTTTTATTCTATAGATTATTTCACATATTTTATTTTTAGTATAAATATTTAAAATAACCTCATAACGTTGGGGTAATTAAATCTATGAGAACAAAAAACAAAATTATTATTTCATCCCAAGTATAAAATTCCTCCCCAAGAGGTTTTTTTGGAAATTACATCCCAAAATATATATTCATAGTTCATTTACTGTAATTTTATGAAATATTGGTCATTGATTGGATGTCCATATATAAATACATGATAATTTTCAATGAGAGGGAGATAACTCTTCACATCCCTAGTCACACTCAGATTCAGTAAATTTTTGAAGAGGAAGATGAATATCCACATGAATATTCACCTAAAGGGATTATTATAAAATCTTATAATAATATATAGCAATAAAAAATGATTGAGACAAAGGGGGGATTCATCCTTGAAGATAGTTTTGTTGTGAGGGACTACATAGATTTTCTCCCTAATGAATTTCCAAGACTTCATTTTGAATGAGTGGTTGAGTTTTCATCTAAATGTATACCTTAATATCTACTCATGTCCTTGAATCCATATAGAATCGATAATATTGGGTTGGATGAAATGATGCTTCAATTATATGAAAATTTGTAAAAGTATTTTATATAGTTGAATTTTTCACTTTAGGTGTGCCAATCCTCATCATACAGAATAAGGATGTGTAAATGTATCTCTTCATTGATTATCATGAACTCAACAAATTCATAATAAATATAAAATTTCCCCTTACATGTATTTATTACTTGTTGATTGACTATGTAGTTCCTTTAATTTCTCTATCATGGATCTTCAGTAAGGATATCATCAACTAAAGGAGTATAAAGAATATATTCCCAATACTACCTTTTGAAAATGGTACGGACACTGTGAGTACCTAGAGATTCCATTCAGAATTACTAATGACCCATTAATATTTATAAAAAAGATGAATAGTGTATTTAGAGAGTACCTCATGAAATTTTGCGTAGTTATTATAGAATATTTTTTGATACTCTCTAAATTTAAGAAGGACCATGAAGATTATTTTAATATTTGGGTAAAGGATTTGTGAATGGAGAAGGTATATTAAATATGTATTTACTATGAGTAGTGAATGGAGAATGTACCATTATTTGGGTTTGATATACGTAATAATGGGATATAATTGGATAGATATAATATAATGGTTGAGGTGGTTTTTCAGAAAACATTATATGCAATGGGGATACATAGTATTTTGGGAGTTACATGGTTTTACTGATGTTTTTTCAAAAACAGTTCAATATTTTAAAAACTAATAACTAATATTATTTGCAAGAGAGTAATTTTTTTATAAAGATGAATTTTATTGGAGAATAATGGAATGAAGAATAGGGTTATCAATGGAATTGTACCTATACACCCTTTAAGTGGTGAAAATTTTGTGGTATTAAATCTTGGTTCAAAGAAAGTATTAGGATATGTATTAATGAAAAATGAAAAATTAATATCCTATGCCTCATGAAATTTAAATTTTCATTAGAATAACTATCCAACATTGAACTTGAATTTGATTTAGTGTTCATTTCATTGAAAATATTTCATAATTATCTTATGGGAAGAAATATTAAATATATTCACAACATAAGATCCTCAAATATATATTCATATAGAAGTGGATTAAGATGATCCCAAAAATATGGATATATTTGATAAAGTATTATGACAACTCAATCCATAATCATCATAGAATATAAAATATTTTCTATATTTCTCAATTTTCAATTGATTTTGATTCCTTATCAATGAAGATAATTTAGAAGGATAAAATCTTATAATTCTTAAAAAATTGAAATAGGGATCGTAATGGAAGGATTATCATCATTCCACTAAAAATGATTTCTAAAACAAAATTTTATTGAAGATAAAGGATAATCAAAGAGATGATGTTAAAATTTAGAATTTTTTTTATTATATAATGTAATTGAAATTTCCAGAGTTCAAAATTGATAATGAAGGACATAAATTTTTATTCATGACTCTCTGTACCCAAAAATCAGAAGATAAATAATAAAACATTGAATTATGAACATAGATCGATCATCTCAATCCACTAACAGAATAGGAATATGTATAAAGATTTATTATATCACTATTGATGGTGAAACATAACTATAGTGATCAAAAAATATAAATCATATTTTGTAGTGTGTATGTATGTTAAATCTAAAAGGGAAATTTCCACGGGGATTGAGAAAACATAACCCATCCTTATGTGGAAAAGAGAAAACATAATCATAATTTTTTTTTTCACAGATATTCAAATGATATCTTAGTGCAATAATGATATATGGGTAATAGTGGAATATCATACATAGAATTTTCATTTCAATGAATTTGAATTGTACATCACAATTGGTCATCATCCAAGGATATACATCCAAGATGTTGTTATGATATATGAAACACCACTATAAATTGTATTTGATTGATATGTCTTATTTACATCTATGGTATAGTAGAGTCTTCAAGATCCTCTAAAGAATGAGTTAGAATTCAGTATGTCCTATCTCAATGTACTAGAAGAGTATCTAATATCATATAATCATGGAGTTACAATTCAATATGAATTATAACCCTAAAACTAATGGTAAATTTTGTGGAATTTCTAGACACTATAATAATCTTTATAGTATTCTTGATAGAATTCAAATTAGGATGAAATCCGCATCTATTTGTAGTCTGGTTCTCATAGAATAAATGATTTCACTCAAGCATCCAAATGGATCTATATGAATTACATTATGTGAATACATTCTTAACACCTTCATTCTCAAATAATGTTGTTGAACAGAAAATGGTGGGACATGGCACTGTCTAATAAATTATAAGAAAATGTCAAAACTATATAAAAACACACAAGGGAATCTCAAAGTAAATATAAGTGTTATTCTGAAAATTTTTTAGGTGACATGGATTTTGATGTTGGAGATAATGATTTCCTCCTTGTATATAAATACAATTATTAATAGGATTTTGTAATAAGGGTAACATAATCCTAGGTACATCGTCGCATTTGAGAGTATTAATCGCATCATAGATTTGGCTTATTGATTATAATTATTAGTAACCATATGTTATGTACTTAAAATACTCAATATATAACTCTTGAGAAATTACAAACCATAAACCTCACATGAACTAAATAAAAAGGTGGTACAACTAGAAAATAATATATATAATGAGGATTAGTAGGTGATGCTCTTAGACTATTGAGATACAATTCTACATCATAAGAAAAATCATTATTTCAAACTAATGTGATGAAACCTAATGTTTGAGGATGAAAAATTGGATCAAAAGAAAGGAATGAAACATAAATACCATCACATGATAAAAAATTAGTATATAAAAAGAAATTTAAATGGGAAATTTTATTAATGGTTGAAAAATGAACAGACCTAGAATTTAATCAATATAATTACCCTTCTTATAATTATTTATTATTTAGTGAAGTTGTATAATGAACATACACCAGATGATAACACCAAAAATACTTTTTCGAAAAATATAATCATTAAATTTAATGAATATATATGTCCATAATAATTGAATTTACTAAAGAGGGACAAAAAATATAAAATACGATAAAAATAATAAAAAATGAATATTCTTGATCCCCCAAAATAATCATACAGATAAACAACGCTATAGAAATGTAGAAGAATATTTGTAATTCAATATTAATATTAAAAATGAAATATATATATATATATATATATATATATATATCCTTCATAGAAAATATAATTGAAAAAAATGAAAAAAAATATTATGTATTTATAGAATGTATGGAACCCAGATAGCCATTAGAATTCTGATAGTTGGAATTGTATTTAGACCATTACAATAGCAATCTCGTCATTTGAATAGTAATATATTCATTAAGTGTAGTAACCTGATAATAATAAAATTATTATCACATATGGAAGTTTAAAATAATATTTATTATTTATATTGAAGGAATATTTCCATATTTATTTCTTGTTCTTGTAAAAAATTGATTTAAAAATTATGGAAGAAGTGTTTGTATTTTAATAAAACATATACATTTTATTATCATTATTATAAATCAAATAATTTATTAAAAGAAAGATAGTTTAAAACCAAAATTTTTATAAATTAATATCATGTTTAATTATAATGATAATATAATTTTATGAGACCCTGAGGTATTTTTTATAGGGTTATAATTGTGTTCATAATATTAAAATTTGTATTTTTAAAATAAATTAGTATTTTTATCAAAATTAAATTTTAAATATTTAGATTATTTTATACGTAAAATTTATTTCATATCTAAAATATATATATTTTTAAAAATCTAGGTTTAATTAATGGTGTTTTTCTAAAATTGTTGACTATTTATTGCCTAGTGAATTACGGTAAAATATGGTATTCAATGATTTATAATAAATAAATAAATTATTTATTCAAGGATGAAATAATCATATATTAGTGAAAACTAAAATGTAAATTATAATAGTTATATTTATTAAAATACACACTATATTTATTCCTGAACTAATATAATAAACCAATAAATATAATATTTAAAAACACACATCTCCTAAAATTATAAATACCACCTCTCACAACCACTTATCTTCAATCCTTTTAAGCCATATAGATTTCCAATTTTCTAGAAAATTATCTTTACAATCCTCTACCAAATTTCATAGAGATACTAGTCTCTAAAAGAGACACATTTAAATTGAATTATGGATTTTTTCTAGGAGATGACATTTAAGTGGTAACATTTTCAAACAACATCTTTTAAATTATTATTTTTACCCACCTTATTCTCAACTAAGTTATAGAAAATAGAATAATAAATCCACAATAATATATATATTATAAATTTATATTTAATATATAATATATACCCTCCATATTTTACTATTCTACTCTAATCCTTAAAAATGAAACCATTACCCAAATTCTATTAGCTCACTACCCCCATAGACAATGAGTAGCCTCATTCCATTAAAACATTTTAGGAAGTGTAAAGTATATTACAATGGATTAAAATAAAATTAAAATATATTAAATTATTTTTTATCCCTATATAATGATTATGTGTCCATAATATTAAATAAAATGAAACTACATTGTCGTGGTCAATAAAATGACCAAAATAAACTAACCAAATACCTTTATTATTTCTATTATGTTAGTTGTCCCCAAGTTGGAAAATATAGTGTTATTTGGGATCATGTAAATGTATATAAAGAAATGAATTTAATTTTATTCCACATCACGATTTTCTGTCCCATTTTACTGTTATATTATTTATTATCGACAAGTGATCCAGCCTTAGAATGATGAAATAAACCCTCCCAAAACAAAATAATTAAAATTTATATCTCACTAAAATCACTGTAAATAAAAATAATATATGTATATTAAATATAATATATGTATATATCTATGTTTATTAATTAAATAATTATTTAATATTATTTGATTATAAAAGAAATTGAGTGAAATTACATAATGATTCTAGAACATAATATAGGAGATCTCTCTGAACAAACATATTTTCTTAGGGATACTCCTTTTATATTTACCCCACCTTATAAATATAATATTGTTTTATAATTATTATATATTATATATATATAAACTATAAATATAAACTAATTTTAATTTACCTTTGAATGATGATGATATACATGTTTTAAATGGCCCCCTTATCAATTTTTCTCGATAAGAAGACCGGATAAAATTAAACTTCTCAGTTGTTTTCCAAATACCAAGTACCAATCCTTATAAATTTTTAAACCACCTATGCTTATATTATAAAATATTTTATTAGGTAAAAGTATTTTTTTTGTTTTTATGGAAATTAGTTTTCTCTTACCCACTTTGATGTCTAATTATTATTTTTCATAAATCCCATATTAAGAGGTACATTTCCAAATGGATTTCTCTATTATTTTTCAAAAATACGCTTCACATGGACATAAAGTTTCATGTAATTTTTATGAACATTTGAGATTTATTAGATACCTTCATTCTTGTTTCAATTTTTATATTCCATTTTCTTATAATATATAAAAATTTTATGATACTAGTTTTTTCCAATGGGAAATCATAATGTTCATGCCTAATGTTTGATTTACTTAAGTCAAAAAAATATAAATGTTGGTGTTACGATGGGTGGAACATGATAATGATTTAATGCATTGGGTAATTATTTTTCCATTGAGATTTTATTACATAGATTATGGAGTGAATCATATCCATGATGGGACTCTATTTACAATCTGATGTTTTTGGGGGTAGTTATCCTTGACTTCTAAATATTTCATGTTATATAATATTTCCACATTCCATTATTTCTATGATTTATGGTTCCATATTATATAAATTATTCTCCCATATGATTATTCATTAGCCTTTACTTTTTGAGTTCCTTTTAATCATTTTACATGCATGAAATGGTTCATTATCATGTTTATTCACTTATTGTAATTCATAGTCTGCCACATTAATTTTTGTACTCTCCAAGTTATTTTATATAGTTTAAGGAGTTCAAACAAATTTATAAGTACATTAAAATGATTAAAATAATGATTTCTTTTCTTTTCATGTTGATGTTTTGTGTTCCCAGTATTCTGAAGATAGTAGTCCCCTCAATCACGTGGTTCTATATATTAGATATTTATGTTAAAAACATGTAATAATATGTGAAAAAGTCATGGGTTTCTATATAGGAATTCCAAATATTGTAGAATAGCCAAGAATAATTTAGGAACATAATGTTACAAATAGGGAATAAATTAGTTCCTCTATGAATCAAATACTTAATTCTCTCAGGGAGGATATCCATGGTCATTCATATATTCCCATGATAAGAACTAATATTTTAGTTCTTGTGCAACATGAAAAATCCACTTTATATATGCTCTATATATTTGACCTAAGAATCACCAAAATAAAATATTTTGACACTGACAATTATGGGGTTTGTACATTTATATAGAACTCAATATTTTATACTCACATAGACAAAAAATTATGAGTTTTATTAGAAATGAATCTTTATATTTGAAGAAGGATTATATTTCATTTCCATATTCTGAAATTATTTTCACACATTAGGGGATGTTGATTATTCAGAATTTTTTAAAATCCATTTTCTCGGTGGTGATTACATCAATTTAAGAGTACACCATGGATTTTGAATGAGATGTTGGGTAGAATGGGAAATGTCCAAAAACATCCTTTAACAGACCTGAAATTTTTTTGTACTCACTCTATATTTTTCATGCAGGATAGTGAAAATAGCGAAGGGAAAGATTTGATGGTCAGTTACTACTAGCTGGAAGTGACCCTATGAATGGGTGAAGGGGTAAAACCCCTTTGTTATAGAGACGTGGGTTCTCCTAGGTGGTCTAGAAAAAACACAACCTACACATCAAGAGACCTTTATAGGCCCATCAGGCACAACCTAGTAGTAGTAGTGACCCTGAAACATCACTCATACACAAAGAACATATGATTTGGATCTGAATGACACTAACTCATTTCCAACCTAGAGATGGTTTCCTACACAGAGTACCAACATCAGTTACCTATTCAGATAATAGGAATGACAGGGGTCTATGTTTGCCTATAAATATGACCTTGGGTATCCTCATTTGGAAGAATAAAAAGACATAACATTCATACAAGATATTATCACACAACCACTATTCCTAGGTAATCAGAAATGATTCATGTATCTATCCAAACAACAATAAAAGATGTAATTAAAGAGGGTAGATGTATCAAAGTCCCACTAGGATATCAGTCATAAGATAGTATCATGACGAACCCATCTCTCTACTAGACATCAATTAGCATGAAGGTCCAACCCAAACTCTGATACCTCTATGAGACCCTTTGTGGAACACATGAGGAGACCATTTGTTACTAAAGTATGATCTACCCAAATCGTTATTTGAAGCACCTCTTTGAGACCTCCTCTTAGGGCAATAGAATTGGTCTTTGAAGAAGACCAGGACCTCTAGGATGTTTCTAGGGAAGTAGAAAAGAGAAATTGGCAGGGATTGGCGGAGTTTGAAGGCTCAACGTGGTCTGAGGAAGAGAGGGAGGAGGTGCCCTTTAATAAGGGAGGAGAGGGGCACCTTTGGAAAAACTAAAAATATTATTTTATTATAAAGTCATATTCGGTTTTTAATAGCTCAAAATTGATTTATTTAGAAGATAAGGTGGGGATGGGTCGAAATCCTCTCATCCAATAGAATTTATAAAAGTTTTGGTATAAATTTTAACCTTATCATTTAGATTTAACTTTATGTTAGATAATTTAACTTTTACCGTGTGTTCTTGTTTTCTTACATTATAAGGTTAGTAAAATTACTATAACAAGACAAAAGAACCCCAAGTTATTTATTATTATTATATATAACCTTATCTAAGTCATTTGGCCGAACCTTTGATTTTTAGGAATAATATAACAATTAATAATATAATATTTGTTTTAAAAACTATCTTATGTCAATTTTGACACTATTTGGTAATTGATTTTTGTGAAAATCATAAAAGAAATATTAATTCGAAAAAAGATAATTAAATCAATAATAACATGTCATATTAACATATAAAATTACTGTAATTAATAAAAAGTCTCAAAATACATTTATTTTAGTATTTATAACATCAATTGTGTTAATATTTCATTAACAAGATAATTACTGCATCATTATTGTGTCATAAATAAATTAAATTATCTTAAGTCTAAAAATTAAAAATAAAATACAATTATTTAGGAAATATTTTTAGCCTTCTAATGAATATTTATAGTTGAATTTATCTTATGTATAACCATATATTAAAAATGATTTAGTTATTAAACTTTGATTTTAACTATTTTAACCCTTCTTTAAATAAATTGATAATAAATGTTCTAATCCAATCCAAGTGGGCCTAAATGGTAATATTTTATTCCTAAAGTTGGTTTTGGTCTAATTAAACTTATCCATTAGAATTAGGACATGTGTTAGGGTAATAATAATATTGTCTTTACCCTTAATTACCCTATTTACTTTTAACCGTGGTAAAAAAAGTAAAAAGTTACTATTCCCCAAAAATTATTTTTATCTCATTGAAACAAATTTTAGTTCTTCATATTAACCATGTCTCTTGGATTTTTTAAATCCCACTTACAAAAGTGGTAAAATTAAGTTTTATGAAAAAATCAGTTTTTTTAACTAACACTTATTGGTTTCACTATTCATCAAAAAATGAATGTTTCCAGAAAAATACCAAAAATTAGGCCTAAGCTATATTTGATATTATGAATTCAAAAATTCTGTCTATTTTACCAAATTCAAAACACATCAGTTGCATTAATTAATTTAAAAATTAATTCTCGTCATCAAAACAAATAGCGTGTTTTTAAGAGATAATTACTATCAAAAGATTGACACTTGTTTATGTTTGGTTTAAATGTGAAATTACATACAATGACAAACATTGAATTAAATGGGAAAAATATATTCTAAATATACTTTAAAACAACTTAAATTCATAATTTATCACTATTAATTATCTCTATTAAAAAAGTTGTTTTTAATTAAAATTTGGTAATTTTCACTATTAATCAGAATATTAAAGTTATCCGAAAAGTACCAAAATTTCACCCTAAGCTAATTTTGATATTCCGAATCCAAAAATGAAGTCCATTTTGAAAAATAAAATTTAAAAAAATTCAAAAAGGGGATATTACTATTCATAATGGCTAGTTTTAATAATATTTTAATAGCATATCGTTGTTTAGTGATACTCGGTATTGCGTACGACGAAAGCTATCGAAGAAGGCCGTGGTTGTGTGAATAGTAAGCCATGCTAGTGTTGTTTGTAGTGAATTATTCCTTTGATTATTTATATAACATATAAACAAAATATTTCTCATAAAATTCTTGGGTGTTACATTCTACCCCCCCTTAAAATGAATTTCGCCCTCGAAATTTGTCACTTTGTAACAAAAAGATGAGGATACCTCCCCCTCATCATATCCTCAAGCTCCCATGCAGCTTCTTCTAATTGGTGGTTCCTCCATAAAACATTCACCTATTGAGTAGTCTTGTTTTGTAGGACTTTTTCGCTACGATCCAGAATCTCTATCGGTTGTTCTTTATAAGAAAGATCTTGCTCCAGCGGTAAAACTTCAGAGGTGAGTACATGTGAAAGATCAGGTATGTACTTTCTCAGTAGAGATACATGGAACACATCGTGAACTTGAGAGAGATTCGGTGGAAGTTCCAATCGTTAAGCTACCCTTCCAACACAATCCAGTATTTCGAAAGGACCGATATATCTAGGGCTCAACTTCCCCTTTTTCCAAATATCATGACCCTATTCCTGGGAGATATTCGTAAGAACACTTTATCACCCACTTCAAACTCTAGGTCATTTCTTCGGTTGTCAGCATAAATTTTCTATCAACTCTGAGATGCTCTTATGTATTGTTGAATAGATCGGACCTTTTCTGCCATCTCATTAACAAGATCAGTTCCTAATAGCTTTCTTCCCCCAACTTCATCCTAGAATGTTTGAGTCTGGCATTTCATTCCATAGAGAGATTCATAAGGATCCATATGAAAACTGGAGTGAAATCTATTATTATAAGAAAATTTCACCAAAGTTAGGTGTTGATCCCAACCACCTTTGAAATCCATAGAGCAAACTCTTAACATATCTTCCAGAGTTTGAATTCTTCTCTCAGACTGCCCGTCTGTCTGAGGATGATAAGCAGTGCTGAAACTCAACTCTGTATCAAGAGTATGCTGAAGACTTTGCCAGAACATAGAGGTAAACATAGAATCCTGATCAGATATAATGGAAACTGGTAATCCATGCAATCTTACCACTTCCATTACATATATCCTGGCAAGCTTATCCAGAGAGAAATCCTCTCTAATAGCGATGAAGTGTGCTGACATTGTAAGACGATCAACTATGACCCAGATAACATTATTGCCTTTGGATGTATTAGTAAGTCCACTGAAAAAATCCATAGTGATGTTTTCCCATTTCAATTCTGGTGTGGGTAGGGGTTGTAACATCCCCTTAGACTTCTGTCTCTCAGCTTTTACTTGCTGACAAACCAAGCATCGAGAGTCATATTTAGCAACATCTCTTTTCATGCCATCCCACCATAAGTACTCTTTCAGGTCCCTATACATCTTCGTGCTTCCAGGATGAATAGAGAATGAAGAACTATGAGCCTCATCCACCAGCTCCTTATTTAATTCTTGGATGGGAGGAACACAAACCTGATTCCTGAACTTTATTATCCCATCACAATCAATGTTGAATTCAGGAACATTTCTCACATTCTTTTGTAACTCTACATCTTGTTTATTCACCTCTTAATTCTTTACATGTATAGATGGTTGAACATTATTTTGAGAAATATAAGATTTCTCCCCTTCCATTAAAAATCCAAGATCCATCCTTTTTAAATCCATAAATATTGGATCTTTTGTGATCCTCATCATGGATAAGATTGCTTGGAATTGTCGACTTAATGCATCTTCCACCTTGTTTTCTTTCCCAAGGTGGTAATGTATTGAGCATTCGTAATCCTTATTCAGCTCCAACCATCTTCTTTGACGCATATTGAGCTACTTTTGTGTGAAAATATACTTTGAACTTTTATGATCAGTATAAATATCACACTTTTCTCCCTAAAGATAATGCCTCCAAATCTTTAATTCAAAGATTACAGCAGCTAACTCCAAATCATGAGTTGGGTAATTTTGCTCTTGGATTTTCATCTTTCGTGAGGCATAAGCTATCACAAAATCATTTTGCATAGGAACACACCCCATCCCCTTCTTGGATGCATCACTATAGATCACAAACCATTCTCCACTACAAGGATGTGTGAGAACATGTGCACTAGATAACCTTCTTTTCAACTCCTTGAAATTTTATTCACATTCCTCCATCCATAAAAACTTAACTCCTTTTAGAGTCAACCTGGTGAGTGGATTAGATAATCATGAAAAATCATTCACAAAATGTTGATAATATCCAGCCAAACTAAGAAAACATCGGATCTCAGTTACTATTGTTGGTCTCGACCATCTTTCGATAACCTCTGTTTTTGCTGGATCCAAAGATTTTCCCTCTTTTGAGATTATGTGATCTAAAAATGCAATAATTTGAATTCAAAATTCACACTTGGTAAATTTGGCATAAATCTTTACCTTTCTTAGGGTCTTTAATACAATTCTCCAGTGATCTTCATGTTCTTTCTTTCTCTTTGAATATACAAGAATATCGTCTATAAAGACTACCACAAACTGATCAATATAGTCTCTAAAGACTCTATTCATCAGATCCATGAAGATAGTAGGGGAATTAGTAAGACGAAATGGCATCATTATAAATTCATAGTGTCCATACCTTGTATGGAAATCCGTCTTTGGTATATCCTCCCTTTTGACCCTTAATTGATGACACCCTGAACGAAGAACAATCTTGGAAAAGTTTTGAGCTCTGCATAGTTGGTCAAATAAGTCATCAATTCATGGGAGAGGATATTTGTTCTTCATAGTGATCTTGTTAAGTTCTCGATAATCAATGCAGAGTCTGATTGATCCATCTTTATTCTTAACAAACAGAACAGGTTCTCCCCAAGGTGACGCACTAGGGCGTATGAATCTTTTATCAAGATTCTCTTGGAGTTGCTTCTTTAATTCCTACAACTCAATTGGGGCCATTCTATAAGGTGTCTTTGAAATAAGTAAAGCACCAGGTACGAGTTCTATTGAAAACTCAAGTTCACGATTTGGTGGAAGACCCAGCAATTCCTCCGGAAAGACATCGTCAAACTCCCGTACAATGGGCATATTCTTAATCGTGAGTTTCTGACCAACCATTTGAGATAAATAACCTTCATTTAGTGGAATCAAAACCCATAAGATGGATGAAATTTACATTGGAAGGTTATGTTCATCCTTGCATCGATAGACGATCATAGATTGATCTGGAATATGAAATGCGACTTCCCTTATTTGGCAATTGATATGAGCTCCATATAGAGAATTCCAATCCATTCCATGAATCACATCAAATTCCACTATAAGAAGGATCACAAGATTTTCAGGAAGCACTTTCCCACAAACTTCAATCGGAGAAGAATTATAAACTTTTGATGCGACTGTTGTGCCATTAGGGGTTGCCACAGCTAACTCAACATCTAATTTTTGAGGTAATACAGTGATACCATTAGAAAATTCTTCAGAAATAAAAGAGTGTGTGGATCCTGAATAAAATAAAACATTTGCTACTTTAGAGTGGATGGTAAGGGTACCTTTCACCACTTCGTTATCATACTCCACATTGCTGATAGAAATTTCATGTGACTTTCCTTTGACATTGGCCTTTAGAGTTTGTTGACGTTGACCATCATCATCAACCCTTGGATTTGGGCGTTGATTGGCATAATGCCCCATCTCATTGCACTTGAAACGTTGAAGTGTAGTAGTTTCATTCAGTGTATCCCTTCCTTTGTTTGCATCATTAGATATCTTCTTCCCATCATTGCGGCATTCAAATGCTCGATGACCATCCATTCCACATTTGAAACATTTACTTGTCTTTTTAAGACAACTCCCTCCATGTTTCTTTCCACACTTTGACCATAAGGGAAAGATCATTTTCTTTTCAGTGTGCTCTTTAGATTTTCCATTGAATTCCATTTTCCTCTTCTTATCAAACCCATATGACTGATGGGTTACTCCAATCTTCATCACAACATTAAGAGCACATCGAATGATTTCATCATGGCTATTGAAGTCCCTTATGGCTAAGGCCCTTCGAAGACTTGGTTTTAAGCCACTAAATAATCGATTGATCTTACTCTCAGGTTAGATAATAATACTAGAAGCGTACCTTGCAGGTCCTGTAAAATTTGCTTCATAGGTACCAACAGATTCACCATCCTTTTGATTCAGTTCAATAAACTCTTTCTCTATCTTTGTTCGAAGAATACGAGGGAAATACTTATTGAAAAATAAGTTCTTGAACTCTCCCATTCCATGGACTCAATTTCATCCCTTTTCCTTGTATTCTTAATAAGATTCCACCATTGATCATCATCACCTTCCAAACGATAATATTCTAAGATGACTTTATCATGTTCAGAACATTGAAGAACTGATAATATCTTTTTAGTGGTACTGATCCATTTTTTAGCCACTTATGGATCAGAAGACCCACTGAATGAAGGTGGACGCTGCCTCATAAAGGATTCAACAGAATTTTGCTCCTTCCTTTGCTCGTTTGGAAGTCCTGCATGATTCATAGCTTGAGAATGTTGTGTGATCATGGCTACAAGATTTTGCATTCCAGCTCCCATAATGTTTGGTTACTCAGGGGGACAATCATTGCATTTCCCATCGCATTCCGCATTAACACGGTTCCTTCGGGTTCCAGCCATTGAATAAAACCATGAATAATAGTGTGAGAAACACTAATTTTAATAGAAAAAACACTTAATCAAGAATAAAATTTCACACTTAAGGTCTTATCATAGGTTGTTCATGGACATTTCTAAAACACTAAGATTGTGTTCTATGCTTAGACATATCCTTAGGGTTCTTACTAAGGCTTTCACTTCCTAGTTTCCAAAGGTTGACTATAACTTTCCTCTGATACCAACTATAATGACCCTTACTTTACATATATTGTTAATACTTCAAAATTTAAGTACACTTATTACAACATATAACAAGACCATGAAAGGACCGTATATGTCTACTGTCTTTAGAAACTGGGAAACATAAACAACTGGTTCATAAAGCATCTACATTATCTCCCAATTATTTTGTCATATCTAGAGTCCCATTTAGAATATCCTACTTGATAACCTTATTCCTAACATGGGGAAAGAAAATAGAAAAAATGGTGAGCTCAAATGATCAGTAAGGGTATACAAAAGAAATATCAATCACATCATATTCATAAGAACATAACATTTTGGAAATCATAACCGGCAAAAGAGATCATAATTTCATAACATGGGATAAATCATAGTAGTGAAATTTAATCCCAATAATCATAACATAAAACATGAAACATTGTGACATACACACATAATCATAGAGAATCATTTATTATTATTCAAGACTCATTTTCAAGACTATCTTAGTGGACAAAGTCCATTTCTGATCCGAGTTCACTCCACGTTTCAGTCCTGTTTCACTGAACCGATTTAACCTTCTATTCCTTCCATGTCTATCTCATGAGATATAAAATCATTACCCAATGCATTGGAGGGAGATATAGGTCCCACCCATCTCATAATGATACCATTATTATGTGTCCCACAAAATCATAAACCATAGCATAACCCATGTAATAAAAATGAGAATATTAAACATCATGCAATCATGACATAATCCATATAAGATAAAGGGACATTATAAAAATAATTCCATCATAACATAATCGAATTTATGTAAAAAAATAGGGATATAAATAGAACCCAATATTATCTTAGATGGAAAATAATTTTTGATAAAACACTTGAACTCCATTCTTGAGGAAAATATCCTTTCTACTTCAAAAACATTTTCCTTTCTTAACATGTCATAAAATTTTAAACCAAAAGAAGTTGATTACAAATAATCTTGAAAACTTGTAAAGGAAGCTTCATGGAAATAATGTTTTCAAAATCCATTCATGCCGTATATGTTAAAAAAATATTATTCTCATACTTTTGTCATAAAAGTCAAAAAGTACCTTGTACGAAAAACGACAAAAGATTCCTTTCACATCATTTAATAAAAACTCTCCTAATGGTAAAATTGGATTTAAAAAATTTTAGGTGGATGTAAATAATATTACATATTGATGAAACATTGATGTGGATGATAAAATACACCCCAGAAAGTACCAAAGTATAAACAATCTTGGATAAAAATGAGATTGTGATATTTTCCCTTACCTTAGGTCTGATTTGCTTTGTAAGTGTCTGAACCTCCTGTATATTAATTTAAATAATGTCATTAATGTATTCTGGAATCATAATTATTTTTATGATATCATATAGGTTCATATTCTTAGATTCTTATTAGTTATATTTCATTGTTACTTGTTATTCGGGTGTTTATAGCTTTTTGTTCTTATGCGTGTTTTGTCGAATAAATTTTTATTATTATTTTTAGGTTATAGATACCTCATTTCTAGAATGGTAATATATATCATATTCATTCATTCAATTCATTTATATAATTATTATGCAATGAAGATCATGTATAACGAGTCACATCACATCGTGGAGACGGTATTCCATACGTACGCACGAGCGATGATATCGTTCCCATGATCGTGGAATTGTATTGGAGTGTATGTATGATATTTCAGAATCAATACCACTTTAAAATAATCATATATAGTTATTTATTTTAACCATTATACCCATCCAAGTATGGTGGTGGTGGAAAATAGATAACACCATGGTGTAGAGACGGTATTTCGTACGTACCCACGAGCGGTGATTTCATTTTCCATAGGATGGATTGATGGTGAAATAGGGTTTCTTCATACATATAATAACATACCAGTATAGGATTGATGCTGATTTTATTACTTCATAATTAAACAACTAAATAAAAATAAGTGGACGAATAAATAAAGTTGAAAGAATCGGTAACAGACATTACCTCTTCTTTGAAGCGCCTCTTTGAGACCTCCTCTTAGGGAAATAGAATTGGTCTTTGAAGAATACCAGGACCTCTAGGATGTTTCTAGGGAAGTGGAGAAGAGAAATTGGCAGGGGTTGGATGAGGTTGAAGGCTCAATGTGGTGTGAGGAAGATTGGGAGGAGGTGCCCTTTTATAAGGGAGGAGAGGGGCACCTTTGAAAAAACTAAAAATAATATTTTATTATAAAGTCATATTCGTTTTCTAATAGCTCCAAATTGATTTATTTAGAAGCTAAGGTGGGGATGGGTAGAAATACTCTCATCCAATATAATTTAGACAAGTTTAGGTATCAATTTTAACCTTATCATTTAGATCTAACTTTAAGTTAGATAATTTAACTGTTATCGTGTCTTCTTGTTTTCTTACATTATAAGGTTAATAAACTTAATATAACAAGACAAAAGAACCCCAAGTTGTTTATTATTAATATATATAACCTTATATAATAAATTTGTCCGAAACATAGATTTTTAGGAATAAAATAACAATAAATAATATAATATTTGTTTTAAAAACTAGTTTTTGTCAATTTTGACACCATTTGGTAATTGATTTTTGTGAAAATCATAACAGAAAGATTAATTAAAAAAAAGTTTATTATATCAATAATAACATGTCATATTAACATATTAAATTAGTTTAATTCATAAAAAATCTTAAATTACATTTATTTGGGTATTTATAACATCAATTATGTTAATATTTCATTAATAGGATAATTACTGCATCATCATATTGTCATAAATAAATTAAATTATTTTAATTCTAAAAATTAAAAATAAAATACCATTATGTAGGAAATACTTTTATCTTTCTAATTAATATTTATAGTCAAATTTATCTTATTTATAACCCTATAGTAAAAATGATTCAGTTATTAAACTTTGATTTTAACTATTTTAACCCGTCTTTTAATAAATTGATACTAAATGTCCTAATCTAATCCATGTGGGCCTAAATGGTCATATTTTATTCCTAAGGTTGTTTTTGGTCGAACTACACTTATCCAATAGAATTAGGACATGTTTTAGGGTAATAATAATAACGTTTTTACCCTTAATTACCCTATTTACTTTTAACCGTGGTAAAAAAAGTAAACACTTACTATTCACCAAAAAATATTTTTATCACATTGAACCGCATTTTAGTCCTTGATATTAACCATGTCTCTTGGATTTTTGAAATTTCACTCACAGAAGAGGTAAAATTACGTTTTATGAAAAAATCAGTTTTTTTAACTACCACTTAGTGGTTTCACTATTCATCAAAAAATGAAAGTTTCCAGAAAAATACCAAAAATTAGGCCTAAGATATATTTGATATTATGAATTAAAAAATGATTTCTATTTTAAAAAATTAAAAACACATCAGTTTCATTAATTAATTTAAAAATTAATTCTCGTTGTCAAAACAAATAGCTTGTTTTGAAAAGATAATTACTCTCAAAAGACTGACATTTATTTATGTTTGGTTTAAATGTGATATTACATCCAATGACAAAAATTATATTAAATGGTAAAAATATATTCTAAATATACTTTAAAACCACATAAATTAATAATTTATCACTATTAATTATTTCAATTAAAAAGTTGTTTTTAATAAAAATTTAGTAATTTTCACTATTCATTAGAATATGAAAGTTATCCGAAAAGTACCAAAATTTCAACGTAAGATAATTTCGATATTTAGAATCAAAAAATGAAGTCCATTTTGAAAAATAAAATTTAAAAAATTTCAAAAATTGGTTATTACTATTCATAACGACTAGTTTTAATAATATTTTAATAGCATATCGTTGTTTAGTGAAACTCGGTATTGCGTACAACACAGGCTATCGAGGAAGGCCGCGATTGCGTGTAAAAAAAAGACAAGCTAGTGTTGTGTGTAGTGAAATATTCCTTTGATGATTTATATAATATAAAAACAAAATATTTATCATAAAATTCTCGGGTGTTACAATCCTGATATTTGTTACGGATATAAATGAAGGAGCAGGCAAATTGGGAACCGATATAGGAGACCGATCAAGTGACATGCTGATCACATGACATAACAACAGTGGTGGTAACTATATAATTATGGTCCATCACCCATATACTCTATAAATATGTTAAATAACTGTTGGTGTTAACAAAATGTGACCCCAAATTCTCAAATATAGAAATACCGGAGGAGAAGAATTTTTTGGGCTCAAATATACCTTTTACGGGATGGTTTGTGTTGTTGAATAAACAAACGAATGGATCGACATGTCTCTATATTACCCAGACCCTGGAATTTACATAATATAATCTTAATTTAAATCTAAATATGGGGTTTTAATCCCAAATATTAATACCCCCTTCTTTTTGTGGTGGTCTTCCAGCTTTCTTCTGGGGAGGAGGAGACAACATATCACTAATATCATCATTGCTATATTGGGTTCCCATCCCTTTAGACATAGGATTAACCCGACTGGTCAGGGTATCTTGATTTGATATACTGATGTGTGCAGGATTGCATTCCTCATGCCCTGACCTGCTCTCATGCAATATGATTTAAATAGCCTAAACCATAGAAATGGAACAGACAACTACCAATATCTATCCAGTGAAGGACTAATCTTCATGGGTCTGAGAAAACTCACTGGATGCATTAAGAGGATCTGATTCTTTAAGGACAAGTATTTTGTCAGGAAAATTGGCTGTAACAACTTTCCCCGTTAAAATAGAACAACCTCCATGTATCTGCCTAGTGATGGGATGATCTTCCCGAACATCATGCCCCATTGGAATGAAACAATGAACCCCCTATATCTGAGACTCTATCGTACTATATAACCTTCCAGGAATCATATTCTCAGATGAAATTTTATCAGAAAATAGTGAACCAATCATGAAGTCTTCTAGATTTGCGGTGTTGATCATAGAATCAAAATTTGAGGTATCATTATCCCACATTGACCATAACATGTCACTAATGTCCTTATATAACTCCATATAAATTAATTCATCTTCCATTTTTTGCTGAAGATGAAAGACTAAATTATAAATATTCCTGGATTTTACCAATTCCAAATATTTCTCTTCCTTGATTCTTAGTTCAGAGGGAGTATTCCTTTCATGTCCATTCTCTTGATCTTCCTCCTCCACCACCATTTCTTCCCTGGTTTGCATCGTAGGGGTGGATGTACTTGGATGAGAATTCACAGGAGGCAGTGCCTTCTTGGTATCCAGAGCCTGTTTAGGTTCCTAATGAGAGTTTGATGGAACATGTGAAGGACCTGCCTGATCCCCTAGGACACCCTTCTTTTTAGGAGGTGCATTATTATATTTCTTACTCTTATTGACTTCAGTCAATTCCACTACTTTGGGAACAATATCATATTTTAGATGTACCCTGCAATTGGAAACCGAATGACCCACCATTTTACAAACATCACAAAATTATGGAACATTCTCATACTCCACCCGAATTTCTGACCTACTCCAAAAAGCAATGAGGGAGATATTCTCAGGTCTATTGACTTCCAAGTTCACGTCAACTAACATCCGAACAAAGAACCCCAATTCTCCCTCCATGAATCGATATTTGGTTAATTGTAAACATAAACATTCAAAATAAAATACATCCATTATCTTATCATCAATATACAATAATATTATTATTTAATTTTCCATATTAATCAATCATATAAAAGTATATCATTATTGATACAGGTGGTTAAACCGACCCTAATAAGATCATGCTATAATTGATTGGAATGTATAGTTAAAAAAAGTTATCCCTTTGTATTAATATTTCAATTAATGAATTATAATGATTATGTATATATATATATTTTATAGTTTTCAATCATATTTTTAAAGATTTTAATAATTATGTAAATTCAAAATGAAAAAAATTAACCACTTTATGGATATTATATTCCTCAAAATCACACATGAGCAACATTCTAGTTTTCCATAGATTGAAAAGATTGCAGGGAATGTTTTGTTTTTGAAAAATACAATAAAATATGTATACATTAAATTTATGCAATAAATAACACTTGGAACCAACAATGTAATGAAAATATCAATAATCGAACACATCAATTATGGAGGAGGTAGTTCGCATGTAAAAAATTAAGGTTTTCATTTTATGAATAGTCTGGAAGAATGTATAATATTGTTATCCCATAAAAATTATTAAATTTAATGTTATTTTTGAAACTTTTTTAATTATTTTATCACAGATTTATTATATTCTATATATGTATAAAATTAATTAACATAAAATAAATGAAACGATAGTAATTGATAAAATTACCTTACTCATTGGAAAATCACATTTGTAATTTGGATTTAGGCTTTGATAGGTGGTGTTTTAAGGAGAATAAAACTACTATGAAATTTATAGGATTTTGGGACAAATAATTTTTCATACATTGGTAGAATATATAGGGATTTGGGTGTGTGTAGAAGTGGGGTGGCAATGATTCCTTTTGTAAGGGATATGAGGAACATTTTTAGAATAATATAAAAGTTAATGTTAGCTTCAAAAGATCATGTGGGCCAAATAATGTATAATAAGGGAGTGGAGAATATGGTATGGTCACCAAATCCTAATCCAAATATTTTAACATATTTTTATCATGTTATTTGATATTTTTATCATATATTGATCACTTTACATGTTTTTAGATTTTATCCATGATAAAAAATTATTTTCCATGTAATTTAATATTAAATGCTTCAGAATTTACTGTTATTAAATAATTTTAACGTAATGATTCAACATTTTAAATACATTTTTTTAAACAAATAACATGTCTTAGGACAATTAATTTTAATTTAAGTAGACAAAATGTGTAAAATCCATTTTTGGAAATACTTTATTTTTATGAATAAAATTTATTATTTCGATAAAATAATAATTTTTTTTTGAATTATAATAAATTAATTGGTTTATTACTAAACCAATAAGTGTTATTTTCCTTTAAAACTAATCTGAAATTGATTTCCACCGTGTGAAATAAAATGAATAAAAAAAATTTAATTTTTTATTATAATAAAATGTTAATTATGTTTTGAAATGTAAAACATAGTTATTGTAAATTTAAAGGAGTTTTTTTACATGATTAATTTTATTTGTTAAATAAATTCAGTCTAATAAATATATTAAGTCATTATTAAACCAAGAAAAGGTCAATAATAATTTTTTTAAATAAAAACAATATGTTTCAATATTTTTCTATAAATCATCCTTCTCTCAAAATTACCAAAAAAGAACATTAATCTAATATTGAAATTATATCTTAAAAAATTAAGTTAATTTAATCAAAATAAAATTCATGAATTAATATATATTTCTTTTAAATTAATATAAAAAATATAGAAAAAGTATTTTTTTACCGAAAAATAATGTTTTAATATTTAAATTTTCTTTATCTTATTTTATATCAATTTACTATTAAATTATTTTTAGTATATTATTTTAACATATTAAATATTATTACGGTCATATTTTAAATGTGATCAATTTTATTTATTAGGTAGAAATCACCTTATAAATATTTTTTTGAAAAATAACCCTTTTACATTAAAAAATATTAATCAAATTTTATTAATTATTTATCTTATAACTCCTAAATTTAATCAATACATAAAGAATTATTTAATAATAATAATAATAATAATATCTCTGGGATTTAAATATATTATTCTGCATTAAATCAATTTATTATATTTTTATTTACTCAAGAACTTATTTCTAATGTAGTTTTCTAATTTCCATTTCACATAATATTTAATTATTTTAATAATATATTTTGTAGTCTATTTTATATTTATTTTTGGTATGGGGAAAGCTATCAAACACATAAAATTTATTTAATTCAATTATATAGAGTAAATTCAAGGGCGATGACATCATATTCATGATTTATTAGAAAATTAGATAGAAAATCCTCAATTAACTGAATTTATATCCATTTAATAATAACTACCAAATCTTGATAACGAATTTAGATCAATAGAATATTTTTATTACTCAGTTATAGTACTTTTACATCTAGTTCCCTATAAAAATCCTTTGATAAATCATGAAAATGATTTCATATCATTAACTTTCCACTTAACAAACACAAATAATGCCATTTCACAATAACTTTCAATGAATGATGATACTAATAAAATTTAATCTATTTTAAAATCACTATAAATATTAATAACTACAAGTTTTAGTCATTGAATAATTCATCAACAGATAATAAAATACTTCCTCTAATAAGTATTTCCCACTGTTAGTATTTACTGTTAGGATGATATCATATCTAGTAACAATTTGTTGTAGTTTCTAATCAAATTTGGAATTCTTTAATGTGGACTCATTTATTGACATAAAAATTAGATTTGACTATCCATGTTCAAATAACTATGATTAGTTTGTCCATGAACCTAGAAAAATACCTAAGAACGTAGTGTGACACTAACAATACTATTATAAGAATCAAAATGTGTATTCATTCAATAAATGGAAAAATCATCTGGGAATATCTTGAATAACTACAAAATACATATACAATATATTGTACAATACTAATATAAAAGTAATATATCACATCTCATCTGGTGTTCCCTCATTTGGAATTAGATAATAAATTTTATACTTTAATTCCATTTTGAAAAACTTACATATATTTTCACCAGAAGTAATTCCATTATTATTGTTTCTTCACAAGTTTATATGCCATTATGTGAAAATAATCCACCTAGATTTAAACAAATATCATCAATCTATACTTTTGAAAAAAAATAAAAAATGATTATTATATTCCATTTTAAGGATAAATTATTTTTTAAATAATAATCAAGCATAATAAGAAATATAATCAATTAAAACATTGTGTTTTTCATTCTTAACATCATGTCAAATTACATATAATTTTTAAATATCATATAATATAAAATTAAAACATGTTTTGAAGCCTTTTGAGGTTTATTATAATTATTTATGTCAATATATTATGTGATGTATAATATCCTATCATTTTAAACTCTCCATCAAAACCAATGATGTAAAAAATAATTTTTAAATATCAACAATCGCTTCCCAGTATCTCTATAAAAACACGCATTACCTAAGAATAGAAAATATGATCTGGATATAGATTTTTCAATTTCAATTTTCTCCATATGTAATATCATTAAATTAAATAAATTCAATAAAATATAGAATCATGAAATCATAACCCAAATCACATTGATACATGTTCCCCTCCATTCACCTTATGTTTCTATATAACAATGAGTATCAATCATTATTCATTACTACTAATACTTCTCAAATATATTTTTGTCTCAGACAACCTTTTTGAAGAATAATATTTTGAATAAATGAATGACTATTCCTTCATAAATTTAACATTTATTATGTTGATTGAAACTAAAATGTTCGTAACATTGAAATTAAACTAATCCACTAATACCGGGACATTATATCCTAAAATACCTATAAGTGAACTCTAAAATCCCCATCTAATTGGACAGTGGATAATGTAAACCATTCTGGTCTCCACAAAATTTTTTCAACACATTTTCTCTAAATACAATAGTCCACCTATTATTATATAATGAAATCAAACGCTATATAAATATCTAATTAATATGGGAATATAATTCATTTATATAAAAAATATATTTCCATAATACAAAATAATATAATCAAATTATTTACCAAGAAAATGTAACACATCCTAAAGAAGTATGATTCAATATGAATGACATGGTGGGTGTCAAAAAAAAATTCAATAACACCAATTTACATATCCACTATCAACCTCAATTCTCAAATACTATCATCTATATGTATATGTTCATTTTATAGACACTAAGTGAAAAACGGATGAGTATAAAAATCAAGGTGAGTAGAAATATTCATCATGGCCTGCCCATACAATGAGCTGATTCTATATTCCACTTGTGTGTATGTCGATTATCAATAAATTTATTGTATAAAAAACCATGAAAATATATATTTATCAGTCATAAAAAATTTATGATAAATTATTTCTAAACTATAAGAAAATAAAAAATTTCATGATTCTTAAACCAAAATGTGTTCATATGTATGTTGTACATTATTCTAAATATCATATATTATATTAATAAGGTCTTATACAAATTGAATCATGTTAGACGATACTCAAATCCATGGAACAACTCCCCACAATGCTAATACCAAATTACAATAATATAAATGATGATAATAAGACATATAAACTAATAACAATACTTCTATAGTATTTCCCTCAATAAATTATGAGAGTTAACTAAAATTCACAACACCCGTTTGTGTTGGTGGAGTAAGTGAAAGGTTATGTTCCATGGATTTTTGAAGTAGATATTATTTTATATTTTTATTTCTATTATTATACTATTAACATTTTAAATGAAATAGAGGTTGTTTATAATGTGGTATCTTGAGTGGTGGAGGCCTAAAGAGAGATTTCAGATATATCCTTATGCCGGGGTAGAGATTTTGCAATCGAAGGATCAACATTCAATGATATATGGGTGTGGTTTTGTAATAAGGTCTTACAAAATAATAATTATTTCTGTAGGAAATAAATTATTTCATATATTGTAGTGTTATTCTATGGTGACTAAGCATATTAATGTTAATATCTAATATAGGGTATTAGTTTTTCCACGACCATAGGGTTCTACATCGTGTTTGGGCATACATGAGATTTGTTTTCATCATGTTTGGGGAAACCACACAAAAAAATATTAATTATTTAGGTGGAGAGGATATATATTAGAAATTATACCCAATATAATAGTAAACAAAGGTATTTTTATTATAAAATCTTAGTCTACGTGAGATTAAATATTTTTTGGTAGATTGTTGAAATAAAATCCTATTGTTCAACCATGATGTCTTCATTTAGTGGGAGTGTGTCACATCATAGTGATGGGGTTTTATACCATGAATCTAAACCAACAAGTGATTGATATTACATAATGGTTGAAGCATATACTATAATGGTTATCGATCAGGTTTTTATGATTATTTGGGTGTATGGTTTTGCATCATAGTGAGTCGTAAAAACCATAATTGTGGGCCAGGAACGGGAATTTCATATTCCCTAATGAATGTTATATGTATTTTTTAAAACTAATTAAATTTTATTTCAATGGATATTTTTTTTAAACTACATATGAGGCTCATATTCATCTATAATCAGGGCATAAGAGAAACAACCTCCAATTTAGAGGCATTAATTCGTGTATTTTAGGAAGGATCCAAATAATTAATCCTCCTTATATTCCCCAATTTACATACTAATAATTTTTTTGTGTATTGGTGATTGATTTTTGATACAAATTAGTCCATATAATCATGGGACCATGCCAAAATTATGGCAATTTGATTCTTCTTTTCTAGACATGGTCGTGAAGGATTAACACTCAATGTTTTATAGTGCCTAATTTAACGTACTCCACCACCCTAATTTATTTTGGGCTAATCCACCAAATTTAAATTGAATTTATTAATGAACCTATAATGGTATGTATCTCCAGAATTATAAGAATGATAAAGGTTATAACAGGGGTGAAACACAATATGTTTTCTGATATAATGCTATGGAATGTCATATGGTTTGTTTTTTTGTGGTTATTCTAAATCTAATTGATATCGATTAATTATGATAATTATTTATAAATTTTGTACAATTAATTATAGTGTGATTTTTTATACCTAGGTATTTTTAGTGGTGATTAGTGATTGGAATAGGTTTTAAGGGGTGAAGTAGATTGTGGCTAGGATCTTAGAAATTATTGGTAGTTTATGGTTGAGGTAGTCATTGCCTAATATATCCAAATTATTATGTTTTTCATTACTATATAGATTGTTTAAATTGATAAGTAGTATTTCTAAACCAGTGATAGATGCATATGAGAGTGTCAGTATTTATAGAATGGTTAGATAGTTGAGCTAATCCCAAACATGATTCTAATATATATGCAATTATTGTTCAGAATAATCACTACATTGGCATATGAGCGGTTTGACTAAAGGGTATTTGTACTCAAATAGAATTTCCATTATTGTTATAAGGATTGATTAAATTATAGAGGTCTTGTTTGGGGATCTTTATGGTCACCTAGTTATGTGGAATGTGATGAGCCTATGGGTTGTTTTTGAGTTAGTGGTATAATAGGTAGGCATGATCAAGAATATGGGAATGGCCCAGAATGAAAGAAAATATTATTCCATTAATTCATGATCAATTATTTTAAACTATTTTTCCCATTAATTTCTATTGATAATTTGTGATTGATTCATGGAAATTGAGGTAACATTATGAATAGAATGTTTCACGATTAATTGGTAAATGAACGATGATAATTTCCTTGAAACTCTTTTGGGTTGTGAGCCAAGTGTTTTGACCTTTTTTGGTTTATAGTGTGTAAACCCTATGTTCTTATGGGTTTAGGTTTAGATTTTATTTTTTTGATGAAAATTCATAATTAAAAGTTGAATAATGACACGATTTCTGTGGTATTAAACTATTTTAATGTATTTATAACTACATTGAGTTAGTGTGGGGCATACTATTTAGTTATGGGGTAAAATTCATTATTTGTGTGGGTTTTTTAGATATGGTTTTCCTCTTGTTGAAAAAACACATAGATAATGAATCAGTTTCTTTGGAAATAATTATGAATTGTGAGGTTATAGGATCTGATGGGAATCTATATAAATTTTATTATTTCATGGTTATAGGAGACGTAATGAACTACCCTTTTAGGTTATGATGATTTTTGATACACAATATTGGTTCTGATCTCACTAGTGATAGGTGTTGAATTTTTCTTGATGGTATGTGTTACGACTTATTATAGTGATTATAATTTCAAACATAATTTCTGTATACTATATGATCCATAGTTAGATTTTTTTATTTTGGAGTATTTTTTTTGTTTGATATGATTGGTGAAGCTTGATTCATTTAAGGGTTATTTCCTTTGACAAGATATACAATATACAATACTAAAACGAGAAGAGTGAATCCTCCCTGAGACCAGTTATGGATGAAAAGTATGAAATTATGTCCCTTGTGACTAATTGTATATGTGATGTGGGAAATCATATGCCACATATCATGTAAATATTTTAGGTAGAATTTTATGCCCCCCAAAATTGGTAATGTTGTGAAGAGGGATGTACTGCCCCCATAGTTGATGGGTTATGTTATGTGGGACATTATGCAACCATCAACTAGTGATATTTTCAAATAGTATATACCTATCTTTTGTGTTGATTGTAGATGTGAGGTGGGAAATTATAGACTTGTTTGACTAGTTTTTATGAAATTTTGGACCTAATATGACATAAGTCAATATATCACTTGAGTTGTGTGTGATGATTCGAGATGGTGGGTATGATAGGTAGGGAATAATACTCCATATATGTGTTGTTTTTCTTGGAAGTACATAATATAACCTAGTAGATAAAATGAATTGCATAGAGGAGGGTTTATCCTTGGACTTAGTAGTCTCCGAAATGGCCAGTGAAACTCCAATAATGATTAAAAAATTATAATTCAATTTTAATGGTGACTTTTTAGTACCTACACCATAATAGTCATATACAGTATATGTTCTTAGATAATTTTTCTCAAGGAATATTGATCCAAATAAATGATTTTTTATAATTGACACAATTTATGGTTTAATATTGATTAATATTCTTAAAATCTATACAAACACCGCGATTTTTATGAAATTCATATGTTTTTTATTGAGGTTGGGAGATTTCCCTAGTGTATGTAGATAAGTTTGAAAATACTACTATAGTTTTAGAGATCAGCCCAAAGGGACGATGAGGATAATGGTTGGATATCAATTTCCTTGTCTATTAATGCATATGAATGTCCCAATGGGAAATCCTATAACTATGTATAAATTTTTATTATGTATGTGTAAATTTTTACAACTTGGATACGTTATTATTATGGTTATCCCTTTTATTTAATTCCAATTATGTAGTGTGATATGTTGTATATTATGGATTTTGTTTTATTGAATGTAATTATTTAAATGATTATAGTGATTATTGTCTGCCCACATGATATTGTTAGATATTCACTACTAGTAAAAAGTATTTGGAATATAGAAGGGATTTCATGAGTTCAAGTGGTACATAGTTTGGAAATGATTTAGGTATAATGGGTTGGGATGTTATAATGTGAATTTAAAACCTTCTTTATTGACTCAATATTTGTGACTTTGTAAATAGATATAGTACGTGTCAAATTTTTGTGATGAATTCTATTCTCTAGTCCCGATCCTCAACAATATGAGATAAGGTTCAAGTTTCTTCGTATTTGGAATCTTTTTTCTAGATTTAATTAGGGTTGAGTTATTTAGTTATGTCGCATGCATCTATTTGTTATTTATTTATTAGATTTTGATATTTTTCAGGGGTGGAATGAGGTGTGTATTCAGGAATCATACTCAACGGAGAGGATTTACATGAAATTGATATCCTTTTATTTGATTTGAGATCTTATTAAGAGGGATCCTTAATTCATTAATGTGTTGGAAAAATGTCATGTGGTTTATTACAATATAATTTATTTAGAAACAATCTACTCAAATATAACATGGTTAATTGTTATTGTTCTTCATATATAAATAGTGAATTTGTTTATAAAACAGTGGATATATTATACCTAAGACATTTGAGATTTTAATGGGTATGAGGATACTTGTAATTGATTTATGGATGGAATAGAGAAACGAAACATCAGTTTCTAATATATTTAGAACCAAATAATGAACATTTTTGTGGGTATTGATCCTAACATGATATGATTTATGAAATATGTAGAGAGCCCTGTGATGATGACTACAACTTCATATCATTTTGAGATCACACTTAAAATTATGGATGGGATATTTTCCAAATAATAAATAGAATGGAGTAAGGTCCAAGAATGTAGATTCATTATATGTCATTATAATGGGTCTATTTTTGTATAAAATATATTAATAATATGACATGAGAGAGCCAAGTGATCATATATGAGAATGAAATGTGGTGTTACGTGATTTTTATTTATATGGAGTCATATGTGATACTATTTGTGGTGATATTACCAATATGAATGTGTGGTATGGTAATTTATATATAGGTTGATTAGCCTAAAATCATTTGGATGAAACTCTTGATGATATGAACTAGGTTATCGATATAGTATAACTATATGGTTTTCCAATTGGATTTTAAATTTTTGTTATCCATGATATTAATATGAAATATCAAAAGAATGAATTTAGTTCCCATTACATACCTTTGGATATATAGAGGGTTTCCCATGCTATGTTTCTGGGTTTTTCAATGGATGTTGGTTATAATTACCCTCAAAATGTTGAGATTAGTTTCCTAATGTGTATTATAAGCATCAAGTGGAAGATGGGACCTTTCAATGGATGGATCCCAGAATCGACCTATGTTAAAATGAGTGTGTATATAGGATGAATTACTCCCAGTGTTATGTAATATTTACCTAATTAATATTGATTCATTTTGGTTCTATCCTAGAATGTTATTATGCCTAAGAGGGAAATATATTTAGCCACTTTGGAATGGTAAGTAGTATATGAACTTGGGAGGTTCTTGAATGTTTTAATTGTGTCTTGGACACATTAGAATTACTTGAATATAGGAGCCTGATCAAAGGGATGAAGATAAACCATATGGATGATTACTCTTTGAGGGTGATCAGGTATGAGATGAGGATTTAAATATCTGATACCCCTTATCTTGTTTAGGGTTGATGACCCTTGATGTTATATTATTATTAAACACCATAGAGGTGTTAGATATGGAATCCTACATGATTGTGTTATCATTTTTATAGGAAAATTTATTGACTAATTTAATTGATGAAACCCAACTGAATTATCTACATATTATAATAAAATAAAAAAGAGTATACATAAAATGAATAAATATTAATACTTCTCATCCATCTAAATCTATATCCATGGATGAATCAATTTAATAGATATCAGAATGTTATAATATAATTACTCTCACATATACCATACTACACTTGCCATTAATATGTGTATGTTTTAGAGGATCTTGCGAGCCAGAAACGATTCATTAGAAAGATAGATTCAACTATAGTATATTGCATCTCACTGCAATGGGAAGAGGTACAATCCCTTTATATAAGACTCCTTAATTCAATTACGGATGTTGATCATCAACTTCGAATTCATGAAAATCAATATATGTTAATCATAATTCATATCTATTATATAATATAATAATTTGAACATTTAAAACGATTATAATAATTTCTCGGTTACTTAAATAAATAATATTAAATATCCATAGTTGAAGGTATAACTTTTTGAAAGAACAAATAGTATCCTATGCACCTGACCATATATGGTAGGCCGATTATACCATATAATAGGGTTATTTCCATGAATTGTTTGATATTTCCCATCCATATCCAATTATATGTATCATATTAAATCCCATTATTATGAAATTAACCAATCATATATTTTTATTGGTTTAGCCTTGTTTTATATACATCAATCTCCTTGTTTCACTAAAATCACATTAACACATTATATAAGAAATCAAAAAAAAATTATCTATCCAAACACATTTTAATTGGATTTATAAAAGTATCTTCATTTTGGAGTAAACTTTTGGGATAAAATATGATCCTTATTCTATGAAAATAGTGTGTGACCCTACGAGCCATATCAAAATTTGACGATATATAAATTCTATAATTCATAGATCTAACAAATGTGTTGCCTCTAGAAAAATGATTGTGTTATTAATGCTATTAAGTGGGATGGTGTGATCTCAATAAAACACACTCATACATCTATATGCATGTTTCCATCAACGAATGTGTAATATGAATCGTATAAACGGATATATAATCCCTTTTCCAGGAAACAATGCATCTATTATACATTGTTCATGTAAATATTAAATGGGTTTTCTCATGTATTTCATATTAATTAAAATAGAATAGTCATTTTGAATGAATACTTAACAAATCCTTCATCCAAGTAGTTGAGCACACCCCATGTCACTAATGTACCAATTTATATACATTCAATCAATCTAATACAATCATGGTCTTAGATATGTTTGATATTGTTGGAGTCCGGAGAACCCACTATTTATACTGTGATTACATGAATATACACTTATTATATATTGTTCATTGTTCTACATGACTATAATATAATAATGTCCTGGAATATTTGTTGCATTAATAAGGTCATGGAAGATCCCAGCTATGATGAGTACCTATAAATACTATAACAATATTCATAAATAAAGTTATATGGTTGGATGGAATACTCCGATAGGACACATAGTATACATACCATCATGTGTGAGTACTCGTAAGAAGATGAGACTCTCTCTCATTGAGTTTGCACATGGTAATCTCTAAGATGGGATATTATGAGAACAGACCCCGCCAGTAGTAATTACGCATGTCTTGGTGTCATCAGACATTTCTATATATGAGCATGTGTAATGGTCCTTAGACTGAAATATTATAATTAACTCATTTCATGACTCACGCAGTTATATTTGCTGATGAAAACTGTCACGAAGACAGTTTGCGGGGAAGTAAGGTACGTTGGGTGCATCACGAATGAAATGTTGTTAATGGTTATGTTAAGGATTGATTTGTCCCTATTATATTTATAGAAGTATATATCTTAAGAATATTCATTGAAATAGAACTGTCACCCAAATTCCATGGCCATGGTGTAATGATGAGTTTATTTTTGTATGTCAAAGAATGATAGATCATGCATATAAGTTTATGACACTACCATGAAACTTTTTTGACAAGAAACAGATACAAAGGGATTAAATTACATAGTAAGAGTTCATATGTCGTGACACGTCAATGTAGTATCATCTTCTTTCTCTTGGGTGCCTTGACCCCTTGCTAGACAGTAATCTTGGACTTTAGGCAAGCCTGCGTAATGCCAACAAGAAAAAGGCCTATAGGGTCACACACTAAATGTATCCAATAATCACAAGTATAATAAAGATTATTTTTGAACGTGGTTTAATAATTATTCTAGGAAGCCTAAATCGTTATAATATTGGATGTAGAATAAAATGAAAACAAGATATACACATTGTGTATATTGAATGTACATGTTGTGTAGTTTTTATTTTGGAAAGGAAATGAAAAACGAGTACACGATGTGAATTAATGATTACACATCACATAGTTTTTCCATCCAAGATATTGGGGAAATAATTTCATTTTATTAAAATATATTTATTATAATCAGTGTGGGTGCATGTCAAGGAATTAATGATTCTACATGGGGGTTTTCAATAAGAGTTAATGAAATAAATAAAACACATAACAAGTTTTTTTATTTTAATAACTATATAACCTGAAACATAATTATAAATATCCTCACAATCCAAACACTTTTCCTTAATCATTGTGAAAAAATGTTCTACATAATTCTCTCATGCCCAAAAGAACTCCTTCCCCCAAGAATGTTGTCAAGACCGATAAAGATCCTCCTCCATCAGATCAAGGTGATATAAGGCGGTGAACACAAGCAAAGGTTTCTCCATGCTATCACTCAAAGATTCCTTTGACGACGTCTTGAGATATGTGGTGCATGTGTGGATCACCACTAGAGGAAGTCGACACATGGCTTCTGTGATGCAACAACGAATCACATTGGAACATGATCAGAAATTTCAATGAAGAAAGAAAACCATTAGAAGCTACTTCTTGAAAATTAATTAAATTTATTATAATCAACCTGTGATCATCCTCCTTTGTTTTTCTAGGACTATTATTCTTCTTTGTCTATTTATGTGATTTGATCTGTGGAGTTTGACATTTATCATCATACTGATCCTCGATTGATCATCGCTAATGAAAATAAGTCATGTGGGAACATCCACCCATGAGTTTTCACAGTACATGGGACCTACAAGTGGTATCAGAGTGGTCACAATATTGACTATAGTTATTTAATTTTCATTGACAATTTATGAATTTATATTTGATTCTATTAAAGATAAATCGTTCTATAAAACTGAATGAATGAGATTTGTTCTTCCTCTTTCGTTTCTTGATTCACATTACTGAAATGAAATTTTAATTTTAATTTTGATTAATATAAAAATGAGGAACTCATCTAGAGGAGACCCTACTTCTGTCTATACAACACAGGAATAGACTGTGTGTAGTGAAATCTACACACAATGTACTTAGGTTCAACGAACCAGTACTAGTCCGCCAAAGCACACCATGTGAATTGAGCATTCCTAAGTTTTTTAATACACCGCCTTGACTAGAACATAACAACATGTGGAAACCCTAATACATGACATCTATGTTGAATCATCACACCATGTAGTTCGATCCGACCTAGGTGAAACTATGTACAAGGAGAAGACGTGTAACCACGAACATAGGATTTCCTGGCCGGTAACTGCATTACAAGGAAGTACATTCCATGTTAGATTAATCTACATGCCGTGTAATCCAAAATTTCCCAAAGTAAAAAAACATGCGAAAGCCCCCGATGTGTACTATCGATAAAGGGTGAAAACAAATACACGACATGTAATATAGCCTACAAGCCGTGAATATTACAGAATTGGAATTTCACCAGGCATCCTCCAAAGTACAAAGGCCGGTACACAGAATATGGATGAGAATAATCTAAAGGAAATTCAGAAATAAATTTAAGATAAAAAATTAATTAATTATAAGATCATAATTAATTTAATTCATGCACAACTTATCTTGAATAAAATAACGATTAAAAGAATTTGAATACTGAATATGTGTAATTTTTTTCATGCTACTGATGCTCGTGAGCTAGACGAAAGAACCTTTGTGCGTGTATGGTTTCATTTAATTTTATTTAATTTAAATTCATTGGCATGTTATCCTTCATCCAATAAAATGTTGGGCTTGCACACCCATGGTTTCTTTAATGTGAACCCCATGTAATGGAAGATCTCCCAAGCCAGAGGAGACCGTTCGAAATCTGAAGCTGAGGTGAAACCAACACAAGAATATACAATTGAGGACAAGTTGGAGTTACAAAACACGAACCCTCGGGTTCAAGGTGTTTTTTCCCAAGGTTTGGGTTATCTTATCAAAACCTCTAAATAATCTAACCAATAAATGCTCATGGTCATGCCATCTTATTTTATTTCATCCTGATTGCATGGTTTATTTGATATGTATGTGTTTTCGTGATCACATAGTTAATAAAATAAACAATCATGAATATATGGAATAAAATAGAAACTAGACTATGCGTGAACATTATCATGACATGGTTAATAACTTAAGCAAGCATCACATAATATTAACAAGCATGTGATAATGCGAAACTATCCATAAAATATTGAAATCTGTCTAATAAAATATTATGTTAGACCAAGACTTCCATTACTTTATTAAGGGAAAGACTCAATAAAACTATGTGTTTGACCAACCCTTGATTGGGCACTTACTTTTATAAAGGAATCTCTTATGAATGATTATTCTTTACTTAAAATTTTTACTTAATGAAGTGTATCCATTTCTAGACTTGTTGTAAAATGGAGGCAAGTGTTGATCAAGGAACTGTAAGCCCACATTTGGCAAAGACCTTCCTACCTAAATAACATTAAATAGCTTGACCAACTGTTGTTGGGGTTATGCGGAGGGGAATATGGATCCTTGCTACTAGAATTTCATAGAAACTAGGCATTCCAAATTCAATGGTTAGGGTCGTTGGGACATGATAAAATAGTGGGAGAAATAATAAATTCATTTATTATTTTTCAGAAAATGTAATCAAAAGACACTGATAAATATGCTCTTTTAATTTCTAGAATCAATATGAAAAAATCATAAACCACATTTTCTCTGCTATTAATTCTGGATAAACACAATATACTCACCAGTAGTAACTTTCAAAAATGGTTTAGGCACCTTCGGGTTATCCTATTCCATGAACACAAGTTTTGCATGATAGAGTCCTCACTTCATGATTCCCCTGCCCATGGGGAGAATGATGAATATTTCTTGGTCTATGATCAACATTTAAATGATGCACTTGATGTTCAATGTTTGATGATGTCATTGATGTCTATTGAGCTCATGATGTCTCATGAACACATGGATGCCAATATAATTCTCGAGCACCTCTATGGTCTACACTAGGAGAGAGTAAGACATGAAAGGATTAAGATCTCCAAGGCTCTATTTCAGGGTAGGATTGGAGATGGTGCCCCAATTAGGCCTCATGTAGTCAATATCATTGGCTATATTGAGTTCTTAGAGGTTATATGGTTTAAACTCCCCAAATAACTAGTTACTGATCTAATTATTGAATCACTCCCTGAGATATTCTCTAACTTTGTTTTAAATTTCAACATGAACTACATTGTTAAGTCTCTATCTGATCTTATTATCTTCATTCACCAAGTGGGCAATGATATAAAGCGTGAAAATCCTTCTATCCTTTTGGTGAATAAAAGGAAAGGTAAGGTGAAGAGCTTGCATCCCAAAGAATTTTCAATGCCTTCTAAGAAAATGAATATCAAAGGGGAGGCAAGAGAACATGAGTTTATTCGTTTTGCGTGTGGCATAAAGGGCCACTGGAAGAAAACCTGTACCCAGCCAAGGAAGCATGGGGAAGCTTCAGGAGTGTTTGTTATCAATTGAAATATATATATTTCTACCAATTGGGTATTAGATACTTCTTGTGGTGGTCACTTCTGTACCCAAATACAAGAACTATGTATACTCAAAAAGATTGACTATGGCGATTTGGATTTGTGAGCAGCCAATGGAGCCGGACTCAGTTCTGTAGTTGTCAAAGACTACCATCTAACATTGCCTACTGGGATGATCTTGGTATTAAAAGGATGTTATTATGTACCCTATGTATCCAAAAACCTTATTTCAATATCCAGATTAGATGCTGATGGATTATTCCTTAGGTTTTAGAATGAATGTTTCTACTTTTATAAATAGAACATTAGTTTTAGTAGGGAACATTTATATAACGACCTCTATGTGTTAGACAAAAAAAAGTAATGAAAATTGATGAAAATTTATTTCACATGACACATACCATGCCCAAATTTGGCATCACTGCCTTGGCCATGTCAATGATAATCTTTTGAAAAAATTACATCAATATGGGTATTTTGATTTTTCCAACTAAATCCACTTTGTGTATGTCATGCATGTCTACAAGGAAAAATGACTAAAGACCCATTTAGTGTGAAAGGTGAAAGGTCTAAAGAGATTATAGAATTAGTTCACACAAATGTGTGTGGACCATTTCCAGTTGAAGCAAGGGGTGTGTTCCTGTACTTCATAACTTTTTTTGATTATTTTAGTAGATATAGATATATTTATATAGTGAGGTATAAGTCAGATTCTTTTGACCGGTTCAAAGAATACCGGCATGAAGTTGAGAACATGCTTGTTAGTAAGATTAAGAATCTCTGCTCAGATAGAGGAGGATAATATCTTAATCCTGACTTCATTGATTTCTAATGGGATTATAGGATTCTATATCAACTCACTCCTCCTCACACACCTCAGTTGAATGGTTTATGTGAATAGAGTAACCTAACCCTGTTGGACATGGTGAGATCAACGATGAGTCATGCGAGTCTTCCATTATCCTTTTGGGGATATGCATTAAAAACAACATCACACATACTAAACAAAGTACCAATTAAATTGATAAATGTTATTCCATACGAGTTATGGAGTGGCCGCAAAGCCATGTAATCAAATTTACATGTGTGGGGTAGAGAAGAATTAGTTAAGGCCTCTACAAGAAAAAAACTTACACCCTTAGGCACAAAGTGTTCCTTTATAGGATATCCCTAAGAAACAAAGAGATATTACATATACAACTCCACAGTTACAATGGTTATAGTGGAAAGACACACCATATTCTTTGAGAGGGAGCACATCTCCAAAAGAGATGGTGGGAATGAGATATACTTCGATGAAGTCGAGGCTCAAGATACATAATAGTTGGTACAAGCACAGATTCCACAACGCCCTATGGAAGAAAAATCTATTATAGAGACACAAGAACTGTGTAGGACCACAAGAGAGCTGAGAGAACTAGAAAGATATGGTTTTCTTTTCACTGAGGATAATGAATCATTATTTGTTGACAATGATGATCCTCTTACCTACAAAGAATCAATTGAATGCATAGACGTTTCCAACTGGCAAAGAAGCCATGAATTCTGAAATGGATTCCATACACCAAAAACATGTCTAGATTTTGGTAGATCCTCCAGTTGAAGTAAAGAATATTGGTAATAAATGGGTATTCAAGAAGAGAATATACATGGAGGGACATTTAAACAACTATAATGCACAACTAGTTGTAAAATTTTTTAGACAGCGTCAATGAATTGACTATGATGAAACCTTTTCACTGGTTGCGATTCTGAAAACCTTCAGAATCCTATTGGCCATTGTCGCTTACCATGACTATGGAATTTTGAAAATGTCTGTCAAAACAACATTATTTAATGGGGACCTCCAAGAAGATGTCTACATGACACAACCTGAAGGGTTTGTGACTCCAAAGGATTCCAATAAGGTTTGCAAGTTGCATAAATCCATTTATGGATTAAAGTCAGAATCAAGGTCATGGAACATTTTTTTAATGAATCCGTAATGGAATTTGTGTTTGTCAAGAATTAATGTGATCCTTGTGTCCACAAAATGTTATGAGAAAGTGCTGTAATTTTACTAATAGTATATGTTGATGAAATATTACTAATAAGAAATGAAGTACCTATCATACAGTCAGTTAATTCATGGTTGGATAAATGATTCTCTATAATAGACATGGGAGTGATAGAAAATATTCTTGGGATTATGATCCATAATGATAGATCCAATAGAATGAGGGGTCTCAGTACAAGTACATACATAAACAAGATAATGAAGAGATTCAGTATGGAACATTCCAAGAGTGGATTGTTTCCAGTGTAACATGGAATTTATCTTTAGAAGAAAATGTGTCCTCACACACATGGGTAATGAAGTAGAATGGAAAGGATCCCTTATGCATATGCGATTGGGTCAGTCATGTATGCTATTCTTTGTACAAGGCTAGATGTTTCTTACGCATTAAGTGAAATAGGAAGATATGAAGATGATCTATGAGACCGCCATTGGATGGAAGACAAGACTATCCTTACGTATCTGTGGTGTACTAAGGATATGTTTTTGGTTAATGGAGGAGATGAGGAAATAGTCATCAGAGGACATGTAGATTCAAGTTTCTAGAATGATCAAGATGACACAAAGTCACAGATTAGATACACTCTATTTTGATAATACTATAGTAGTGGCACTTGCCAAAGATCCAAGGTCACATCAGCAGACAAAGAACATACTTTGGAAGTATCATCTCTTGCGGGATTTTTCACAGAGTGGTGAATTTGAAGTGAGCAGTATTTCCATAGAAGACAATGTGGAAGACCACTTGAAAAAATCATTAACTCCACAAAAACATGATCATCATGCGGGGTCTAGCAGACTAAAATTCATAGGCAGTTGTCTCTAGTCTTTGTGGGAGTTTGTTAGAGTTGGTGTCCTAAGAAACAACTGTTTATACTTTGATTACATGAATCTACATTTATTATATATTGTTCATTTTCTGCATGACTATAATATAATAATGTCCTAAAATATTTGATGCATTAGTAAGGTCATGTTAGATCCCCACTATGATGAGATCCTTGAAATGCTATAACAATATTTTTCAATAAAGTTCTACAGTTGGATTAAATACTGTGATAGGAAACCTAGTATACAGACCACCATGTGTGGGTACTCGTAAGAATATGAGACTGTCTCTCATGGAGTTCCCACATGGTAATCTCCAAGGTGGGAGATTATGAGAATAGACCCTATAGTAGTATTTCTGCTTATCATTGTGTCATCAGACTTTGCTATATACGGGCGTGTGTAATGGTCGTTAGAATATAATATTATCATTAACTCATGTCATGACTAACATACTCAGATTTGCTAACGAAAACCATCATGAATACAGTTGGAGGGAAGTAGAGTTCTCTGGGTGCGTTACGAATGACATATTTTTAATGGATAGGTTGAGGAATGATTTTCACTTCCATATTTATGGAAGTAGATATCTTGGGCCCTTTGATTGAAATAGAACTTTTTCCCAAATTCCATGGCCTTAGTGTCACGACGAGTTTATTTCTGGGAGTCAAAGTATGATTGATCAGGCATATAGGTTTATGACACATCCATGAAACCTTCATGATGAGATATTGAGACAAAGGGATTAAATTACACAATATGTGCTCGTATGAGGTGACACGTCAATGCAGCGTCAAGTTATTTATCATTGGTACCTTGACCCATTGCAAGATATTAATCATGGAATTTATGAAAGCCTGCCTAATTCCAATGAGAAAAAGGCCTAGAGGGTCACACACTAAGTGTATCCAATTATCTCAAGTAGAATAAAGATTATTCATGTTTGTGGTTTAATAATTATTCATGGAAGCCTAAATTGTTTTAATGTTTGAGGTAGAATAAAATTAAAAAAATATATACATGTCATGTACATAAAATGTACACACAGTGTTGTTTCCATTTTGGAACGGAAATGAAAAATGAGTACACGCCGTGTATTAATGATTAAACGACATGTAGTTTTTTCAGACAGGATTTTGAGGAAATAATATTGTTTTATTAAATGATATTTTTTATAATCAACGTGGGTGCCTGTCCAGGAATTAATGATTTGACATGGGGATTTTCAATAAGAGTAAATGAAATAAATAAATTCATAACACATTTATTAATTATCATAACACTCTATCCTTAAACCTGATTATAAATATCCTCAAAACCCCAAAACGTTTCCTTAACAGTTGTGTACAACAATTCTGGAGAATTATCTTAGGGCCGAAAGAACACCTTCCTCCATGAATGCTCTCAAGACCAAGAGATATCCTCCTCCATCAGATCAAGGCGATCTAAGGTAGACAATGCAAGAGAAGGCTTCTCCACCCTAGCACCCAGATATTCCTTTGGTGACGTCTAGAGATACATGGTGCACATGTGGATCACCACTAGAGGAAGTCTACACTTGGATTCTGCGATACAACAATGAATCACATCAAAACATGATCAAACATATCAATGAAGAAAGAATGCTATAAAAAGGTTCTTCTTTTCAGTTAATTAAATTAATTATAATCAACTAGAGATGATCATCCTTTGTGGTTCCAGGACTATTACTCTTCATTGTCTATTTCTGTGATTTGATCCATGGAGTCTAGCATTTATCATCGTATTGATCTCGGATTGATCATTGCTAATGAAAATAATTCAAGTGGGAACATACACCCACGAGCTTCTATTGTGTCAAGAACCTTTAATATTTTCTTGTTATATATGTTGACAAATTCCCTTTTGGTTGAGATAAAAAAAATCACGATAAAATAAATATCCAAACACACATTGATTAAATAAGATAAAATTAATTCATAATAAAGGCAACAAGTTAATATTTTTATCATGATAGATATATAACAAATCACTAATAGTAGGTTTCAATAATAATAATAAACCCCTAAGAATATCACTGATCATATGTTATTCAATGTTATGTATTTTAGAGGGTATCCTAGATAATATCTCATAGCTTATTATCACGTGTGTACATTAATTTTATCATATAATGTTTTTCATGTCGATTAAAATATTATTCTCATCTGCATCATAAAATATAAATACAAAACTTTATACTTTTGATGATCATCGATTTGGGGAAACAAAATGTAATTTTTTTTTGGATATTATCATTTCACTTTTTATGTAATATAAATACAGAACACATAAATGAATGATATATAGATATTCTCTTCATTATAAAAAAATTATATACATTACAATCATTACATACATTATGTCATTTATATAATACCATGTCATTAAATAAGACCTTCGTTGTTTATCTAAATAGATAGTTTTGTAAATGGTTTCTCAACATTATTATAGGTTCACACCAAACACATATTCATATTACCCCCTCAATGATCTCATGAATTAAATGGTATTTATAAAGGTTTTTTCTAAATTTTTAATGAGATAATGGTTACTTCACATAAGATAAATATCTCTTGTTGTCACAAAAAATCTTAACTTCTCCCTCAGGGATATGAACTATGAAATGTGCGAAGATGAACTAATTTAATTATATTACTTCATAGAATCTGATGAAATGGTGTATTTTTACTCCATTTTCATGTATGATAGATTTTCTTGTCTGTATGTCTTAAAAAGTAAAGCTCTACCATTTATGAAAAACAAGAAACAAAATTGATATTCCATATCAATATAGTTATATTAGATACTAGAACCTGTTTATCCCCTTTTAATGAGCTCAACCTCAACTACAAAAACAATGAAATTTTAAATAATTATTCTCAGGTACTAAAGGATACTCATGATATTAATGTAGTGTCTCTCTTCTATAACGAATTTGTATTCCTTTTTTATTATTAAATAACCAGTTTAATTAGGTTGAGAAATTAACATTGAGCATATAATAAATTATTTGAATGTAACAAAAGGAATCATATCAATCCATCATAACTATTTTCAAGTGACTTTATCTAAAAAATATTTATTTCTGGAAACTATAGATTATGAAACTTTTTTATGATATCAACATAAAACCAATTTATCAATTTACCATTATATATGTTATGACTCAATATGATAATCCTGTTTCATATATCTCTTTATGTTTTCATAAATTCAGTGTATGATACTTCACCGATGCCTTTTATCAAGAATAATTTTCACAACCATAAAATTAATTAATATATTGTACAAAAATAAATATTGATATGAATTGTCTCAGAAAAAAATATATAAAAAATACCATTATAATCATACTACCCTCTTGTATACATAAGAATAATTCATGTATTTGGTGGAATTAAGTTCATAAATTTCTTCAAGAAACTAGATATTTTAACTCTAAGAATCACGATTCAATCCAAAAATATAACATTATAATCTAGGAACCCTTTGAAAACTAATTTTGAACGTTAAATGAATTAGGTTGTAAAATATATATAACCACCAAAAAATTTTTGTTAAGGGAATTAGTTTTGAAATTAACTTGATATATCACATAATAATAATGAGCTACTATGGGAAGTAATACTTGATTGGGAATTATCAAAACAATTGGTGAAAATATATCTTTACAGTAAATGATTTGATTTATTTTACCTCTTTTTAATCTTGCGAGATTTATAGGTAGAAAATAAACCATCAATGTATTGTTATCATTTCTAAATCTAACATATATATTATGGATATAAACCTTCGAGTTTCATCTACTAGGATATAGATTTGGTAGGTGTACATAAATTCCATTAAATATTTAATTGAATTTAACAATTTATTAAAATATATTCTCTAAATGGCCTCTTGATAGGTAATAATATACAGATATATAAACACTACTACAACATTATTTTCTATAAAAAATCAACATCTCATAGAATCCTAGAAAATTATACAAAAAATTCATGGTTCTTGTGTTACAAGAGTCAATTACTCTTCCATAACTCTTTGTGGTACCAACACAATTAATGTCCCCCAAATATTTTATGATTATTGGTTTTGATCTTCTTTGTGTTATAATTTTATTCTATAGACCTATTAACTCAAATATTCCTTCACAAAGAACATATAAAACTATTTCAAAACACTACTTATATTGTAGGACTATAGAAATAATATCCCATATTTTAATTAGGATATCCAATAGATATTAACTTATCCAACATAGGGTAATATTTCTGAGAAGCCAAATGTTTGAAAAAAGAATCAAAACCCTAGCCATATTAGAAAAAATATTTTTAATTTTCACATTCCATATAAAAATTAGTTTATTTTTGATTTATTAGATGAAATATTGTTTTGTTAGAATGAAATAATTTCATGATAACAACAATAGAATGAAATATAAAGGATAGAAAAACTCATTATCGGTCAAACCAGATGTTAAATAGGTATGATTTCTCCTTAAATAATCCCTTCTATTAAGATATTCTAGAATTAGTGTGTGGTGAATTAATTCAACAATGTCTCAGATGATTATTAAATTATGAGATTACATATTCATTATCGTGATTGGATTAGATTATATAAATTTTTTTTCTCAATTGATATTATGATTACTTATGAGACAATATGATATTTTAGGACTATAAAAACTTGTTTTTCTTCAGTTTCACATAACCATAATAACTTAATTTTTCAAAAAAAAATATTAAATTTCAAATAACCTAGACATTTTTTAGAACTCATTTGTCTACAAACAACACTATGTACTATATCTAATTGTACACTTTCCCATTCAGATTTCACATTAAAAGGCATATAATCATTTTTTGTTATTAATAAGAGTCAAATGCATTTAATTAATTATAATTTAATTATTATAATTATCCATATCTATAGAGTTTTAGAATTATTTTCTTATGCCTATGTTCATGGAAGGAAATCTAAAGTGTATTGGGATTAAAATCAACCTTGAACATGTTATTCCAAATATTATAGTCTTGATTATTTAAATATATATTGTATAAAACATTTAGAATATTCTCTAATGACATAAATATTTCAAATATTTTTATAAAAACTATGGTTCATAATAATGAAAAAATAACATTATTTATAATAAAGATACCAAAATAAATTTATATTCAATGAAAGAAAAAGGTAGTTATTTTTCTATAAAATAATTAGTCCCCTTAAAATACATATATCAAATGTGATGATATAAAATTAAAAACGCTTCCCTAATAACAATATGATGATTTAATTTTCCTTTCATTAAATCTATCATATTTCTGATTTTTTTGCAAAATGAATATGTGATGGACAATTATTTTCTATTACCCTTGAGGTAAAATAAGATGAATTGATTTTTAAAATTCTTACACATAAAATCATAGTGTGTTTATATTTTATAACACCTCCCATCCATAGGTTCCAATATAAGGTTATATTATAATTCATACTTATAGGAGACCACAAGGTTATAAATATAGTAAATTTCATATAAAAAATATGAAATATCAATGGGTACTCATTATTTATATCCTTCAAAAAAATAATTTTCTTTCAATTTCACACATTATAATTATAGCCCCCTACATCAGGACCGTATGTTTCCAAAAATATGAATTTCACAAAGCATGATTCCATATTTGGTATTCCTCTCATCACCTAGTTATTTTGGTAGGACATCATGAATGCCATATCGTGTTTGAATCATAGATATTTCATTAGAAAAAACTTTGTCCAAATCCATTATATGAATCATAACAAACCATAACAACCTAGAATTTTATTAGTGGAATTTACCATTCTATAATTATATTGTTCAATATAAACCATATTCATCACATAGAGAAACAATGAAACAATATTATTATAAATGAAGCACACTACATTACTCAAAAACTAAACCAATAATAATTACAAATATTAAAATTGGGTAATAAATTGAATAGAATAGAATAATAATAAGAAAATATAGATGTTTTCCATCTACTAGAATGAATGCACTCACGAAAAAATTTATTGTAATAAAATATAATGTTAACAGTTCAATATTTATTTTCAAGATGAAATTATTGAAAATAGTATTGAATAATAAATGAATGTAATATGTTGTATGTATATGAAGTATGGAACACATTTGATCATCATTATATGATAATTGGAATTGGGATATGAATGTATGAACAGTAACATGACCGTTGGATTAGTAATTAGATGGTTAGGAATATGAATCTTACCATTACAAAAGTAACCTCAACTATGAAAGGGTAAAAAGAATTTAGATGGAATATAAAATGGAAATAAAATATATTAAACTATGGTACATGAAAATAAATATTTTAAAAATGATAAATTATCTGTTTGTATTTTTATAAAACACAAATTATTTAATCACAAATTTATAATATAAATAAATATCTAAAATACATTTTATTTACATGAAATGGATTTTTAAAATTTTAATATGTTTTTTTGAAATTATAAGATAATTCGATGAGACCATATGTAATTTCTTAAAAGGCCATAAAATCGATTATAATATAAAAATATGATTTTTCAAATAAAAGTGATTTTTAAAAAAAAATTATTATTCATTTTTAATTTTTTTTTCATAAAATGGATTCCATTTTCTATTTATACACATATAAATATATATTTGGTTATGTTTTAGTATTTTTCTAAAATACTTGAATTTTTTTTGAATAGTGAAATATTATAAATTATGGTATTTAACATTATGAGATAAATACACGACCGGTTTAGTCATGAATGTTGTAAAAAAAATTATTTCATACTCACATTAACAATTTACTTTATATTTTCAAAATTATTAATAATATGAAAATTATTGATCCAAAAAAATTAATTAATTATTATAATAATCATATCACCCTTTTTCTCTACTTATAAATACCACATCTCACCACCGCTTCTAATAACACATTATTAGGATTTAGAAATAAAAAATTTATAAAAACATATCGTACCCCCCTTTTCATGTCAACATGTATCTGGTCTCACCTATAGTCAAATTCCATGTTCCGTAACGGGATCTCCAGGGAGGTGATATTCAAGAGGTAACATTCTCAAACTACCTCTTTTAATTTTTTTTCTTCTTCTACCTTCTCCTAAACTCTAAAATACCTCAGATAATAACCTAGATGGTATTATTTATATTATATAATCTTATTTTCATAATTAATACCTTCTATAAAGCCCTATTCTCATATCCTCTTAATCAATGGAAAATGAAATCATTTTCCATATTATGTCATTTAACCTCTTTCGTGGAAGTCAAGTTTTAATTTTATACTAATGAATTCATGATAGGATTAAATTATTAAAAAATTTATCAAAATTAACTTATTATTTATATTATATTTTTTATTTAAATATTTAATGAGTATCTGTTCATAACATTAAATAAATCGAAACTAGTTTTAGATGGTTGGAAAAAGAACCAAAATAAACTAATCATTTATCATTAATTTTTTTAACTGAACACTCCACAAGTAAATAAAATGATACATGATGAGACATTACCTTATATAAGTACATTAACATAATTTTATTTCACATTTTGATTTTCATTTCCAATTTATATGATCTTAATTAATTTTACACATGTGAATAGACCATGAGACAATAAAATGAACGATCCCAAAATAATGAAATTGATAATTATATAATGAAAAATGGCTATAAATGAATATAAAAAATAAATAATAAAAACTTATATGAACAATAGTATATTAATAAAGTTATTAATGAATATAATTTAATTATCCCATATATTATGTGCATGTTAAGAAGGAATTCATACAGAAGTTAAGGGATCTCTCAGAAACTCCATATTTTCATTGTTTTATGCCTTATATATCTTTAACTCAATTTATCTATTAATTATTACTAAAAACATATAAAATATTTTGAATATTTTTTATATATACATATGTATATATATATAAAAATATATATTTTTTTATGGGTAAATAATTTTTTTGAAAGGTTCGCTACCTAATTCCTCTTGATAGGAAAACCCGATTTAACAAATACTCTCTGTTTCTAACCCCTTTTCAAGTTCACCACCAATTTTTTTTAATACAACCATATTTTCATAAATCAGAAATATTATCATTAATAATCATTTTAGTTTGCTTCTGGTTTTATGAAAATAATTATCCATTTATGATATTTAAATTCTCTTTATTCATTCCCATAAAATTGATCCTAAATAAGAAATTTATAAAGACCAATAATCATTATTTTTAATTTTTTCACTTTATTTGGACATATTTCATCATTATAAATTCTTATTTAATCCTTCAATAATGTCCAATTGTTTTTAAATCTATTTTATCAAGGATTATTTAATGATACACCATTTTTTTATTCCATACGACATGATTGTGAAACCCATTTATTTATTTAGGTAGCCCCAATGTTTATTATGTATGTTTGAGTTCTTTATGTGGAACAAATATGCATTAAATTTTTTTTATGTATAACATTAGATAGATATTCAATAAAATCCGTACCATTTTATCTCATGAGAATTTATGTAGGGTATTATAAAGAAAACCTAATCCATTATGGGACTTTATCCACTATGTTATATCATCATGGGAGTATTCCTTAACTTATATTTATGTCATGGTATATTTTTCATCCACATTATTATATTTATAGGTTCTTATGATTCCATTTTTATATGTTATTCCTTTATATTATTATTTAATTTATTCTATCACTTTATGCCTTATAAAACATTTTTATTCTTCATTTTAATGGTTTTCTCAGTATCCAAATTTTTAGATAACCCCTTTTGTATATGTATTTCCCATGTTATACTATGTAGTGGTAGGAGGTCAAATAGTGTTAGGAGCACATTTAGGAGATCCCAAAAGACTTTTAGTTTTATGTTTTCAATGTATGTACCATGTATTCTACAGAAACTTATATTTCGTGATCAATGTTCTTTATTTAATAAATATTTTTTATTAGAATCATGTAATGATATGTGTAGAAGGTTCTATTTTCTATTGTTGTTAATAGAGAATAATCTTGATATTTCGGGGTATTAGGTCTAAAAATCATTTCTAAGAATAGTATTGATAATTCTACCACCATGTATAACCTAGATTGAGACATATGGAATCATGAATTAAGATATAATTTTCATTTTTATTTTCTTCTTTATATGTTCACATTTATATGTTTAATGATAATTTGTTATGTATTCTAATAGAAAATTTTTATTTTTATATTTTTAGTTGACGAATGGAAATTGGAAAACACATGCTAACATCCTAGGTGATTATTTCCAAGAATGACATGAAAATCCTAATAGTAATTAGAGCTCAGAACTACATTATAGAATTGGATCAACTAGCAGGGGTTATGAAAAAGAACTTGAATTTTGTGGAACCAAGTCCTTCACATAAGAAAGCTAAATTTGAAATAAAATATTTTATGAAACTATGTCCTATTACAATTAGTGGATATTCTAATCCCCTAATCATGTAACGAGTTATTAACTTGATTGAGAATATATTACATGCCATCCAATTATCTGATTACAAAAATATCATCTGGCAATCTAGAGAATATGATATATGGTGTAATGTAATGAAAAAATAATTCTAAATCACAAATTGATTACCTAGAATCATATGGTTCAATAAAATAGTTTTCAATAATAATTTCATTGAACTCTCTATCTTAATATGTTGATGAATTTTCGCAAATTGAAATAAAATTAAGATGATTTAGGTAGAGAATACAAGGAAAACATTAAAAGTCATGCTTGATACACCTCAAACTATGTCATGGACAAGGAAAAAAAGGTGCGTCACCTATAAAATGGTAAAAAATTAGTATATTGATATCCAAAAAAATTATACACATGGACATCTATGAGTGGATTTTACATTTTCCACTTATCATTGAGAAGTATAGGGGTGAATATCAATGCTATCGTGGTATTAGGGATAAAAATCAGAATATAAAGTTTATAATGGAAGTATCAACTGATAAATCCTACAGAGAAAATAGAAACCAACATCCAACATGTCAAAATCCTGGGAAGAAGCATCCTGAGAATTGTTCGAATGGGAACATGGGATTCATAAAATGTAGAAAATTGGTATATCAGGATAATCATTGATGAAGGGATATGAATATGACCAAATATATATAATAATAAAGGAATGTTCCAACCAACAGTCATCATATATTATAGTGTTTCCAATATATGGAACGCAATAATTTTGTGATCAAATACCCTAATCATAGGGTTGTTAGAGAAAATCAACAATGAAAACTCCAATATAGAAAGTAATGGAATTTCCTATAATTACTATTAAGGTAGATATTAAAAATTCCGTAGTTTCAATTACAAACATTATTATTATAGAATATTGAATGTAATATTTCATTTTGGTTTGATGCATTCTTTCATATAATTCATGTTTAGTAGGGACATTCAAGAAACCACCTAAAAATATGAAGGCTGAGCAACTAATGACAGTAAAAAATGGACGAATTATTTCATATAAAGTATTAAACTTTTTACATGATAATGTTTGTGGATAGAAAATCATGGAATATCTATTCATACCACCATTAGTATATTTTAATTCAATATTGGACATGGATTTATACCCCTTATATAAAGACAATATCAACTTTTAAGATAGGTATATCACCCTTCACATCCCGAGGTATCCTGCAATGTAATAAAAATGTAAGGAGGATTATTAATTTCATTTGGAACCTCCTTTTAATGTATTTGAACTATTTTGTTATATGAAATAATATCTTGACCAAATGACTATGACAAAGGAGGGGACCATGCTTGAATACATTCCCATTGTGAAGGACTACACTGATGTATTTCCAAGAAGATTTTCTGATCATACACTTGACTAAGAGGTTGAGTTTTTAATTGAACTTATTCCCAAATATATACCAATATAAATGACACCTTATAGAATTAATACCATTTAGATAGAATAACTAAAGATGTAGTTCTGATTGAATCAAAACAGTGGTTTTATAATCCCGACTGTTTTACCATGGAGTGTGTTATCCCTCTTCATAAAGATTAAGGGATGATCATTATGCCCCTGAATTGAATGTCATGAGGTCAAGAATATCCTAATAAAGTAAAAGTATCCAATAAAAATGAAATAAGAGAGTTTCGATCTACAATGTGGGGCCAAGTATTTCTCAAAGGTGGATATTTAGATGGGATATCACCGATTAAAAGTGAAGAAGGACGATATCCCCAAGTATGCCTTTTAAAAAATGAATGAGTACTATGTGTTCATACTGATTCTGTTCAAACTCACTATTTATCTCTTAATTTTTATGGACACAATTAATAGAGACTTTTAATATTACCTCAACAATTTTCTGGTGGTCTAAAATTATTACATACTAAAATACTCTATAAGAAAAGAGGGATGTGACTGGAATTTGAATATTGTTCTAAAAACATTATAGATGGAGAAACTATATGAGATATGTAGTAAATATGAGTTCTACATTGATGAAGTGTCATTATTAGAGCATGTTATCACAAGTAAAATAATATTTATGAACCCTTATAAGATATATCAAATTTAATAGTTACATCATCCATATTATAAAATGGATATATGTAGTATCCTTGGCCTAGCTGGGTATTAGTGAAGATTTTTGAAGAAATTGTAATGATATTAAAACACACTATAATTATTACCTGGAAGAGAGAAATGTTTTTTATGAAATATAATGTTAAAAATTATTCAAAGAGATGAAACATATACTTATTACTACACTTGTACTTACAATATACATAAGTGGGGTAGTTTTCATGGTATACAACAATGCATCCTAGAAAGGATTATTTTATTTACTAGTGAAAAATGATAAATTTATAGCCTAAATATTAATTCAGTTAAATGTTCACGTGAAAAAATATACCACACATTAAATTAAGTTATTATCTATGATATTTGAATTGATAATCATGAAGCATTATCTAAATTTGGAATTGTGTGAGATATATTCTAATCAAAAGAGGTTTAAAATTATATTCTCCAAGAAGGATATCGATTTGATCCAATGAAAATGGTTAGTGCTCCTTGATGATTCTAACTCATCATACCGCTACCACCCTAGTAAAGTGAATAAGTTGAATTATTTTATTTTTCAAAAGGATCCAAAAACATAATCAGTGAAGATAATTGATGATGATCCAATCTTTTTAGACATGAAAAGATTGACTTGGAAATCACAAATGATGGAACATCATCATTCCTTCCTCAAATTATTTATCTTCCATCCCTTTTATATATGATGAAGGATTGCCAAAGATATGATATGGATATTCAAAAGAATGTGGATGCCATTAGAATTATGAAATCATCAATGATCAAAACGGATGATACATTATTTAAACATTTGGGTTACGAGTGTGTGTACCAACAAATCATGATTTTATTAAAGAGCTTATAAATAATTCACAAGAGTGTACCATATCCATCAACATAGGGTGAAAAAATAAATATCATGATATCTGAGAGTACTATTGATGGGACAATATAAATATGGGTATATTTGAAGGTATATCAATGTGCCTGATATGTCAGCAAGTCAAGGAAAGAATGAATATGTATAAGGGAATGATTCAACCACTACCCAAACCAATATTAAAATAGGAAAACAACACCACCTAAATTTTCACTGGTATTATGAAGAAATCTAGAAAAAATAATGTTTTAGGGGTAATTTGGGATAATCTAAAAAATAAAACTAACAGGAATACATTTTGAGATGACTTCTCACCCAATATAATTGAATATATATATATAAGAAATATGATGGGGTTGAATGGAATAATATTATTAATTGTATCCAATCAAGATCGTATATTTACCTCCATGTTTGGGAAACACCTACAACATTCCCCAAATAACGAGATAATCATTTATACATCTTATCACCCGCAAAATGGATAGATTGATAGGACTACTCAGACAATGAAAGATATGTTGATATCATACTCAATAGACATCAATAGAGGATCAGACCAATATCTTTATGTGATCGAATTATAGTAAAAAAATTGTTTCTAGTAATGAATAGAAATGGATACATATAAATACCATTATGGGAATAGATGTAGAAAACATACATGTTAGGATGACGTTGGAAAATATAAGTTGATAGGGCCGAATATCATCGAGGAAATGTGGAAAAGGTGAATACAATATAGTAACACATTAGGGATTCCAAATTTCAATAGATGATCTATACAGTCAAATAGTTATGTGACCTAGAGTTTGACATTGGGGATATGGTATTCCATCAAATATCTTCATTGAACAGAGTCATGATATTTGGAATAAACTGAGAGGTATGACCTATGTATATAGACCCTTATTAGGTTCTTGATCATGTGAGATCTTTTTCCAATCGAATATCACTTCCACCAACCTTGTCTCAAGTTCATGGTGTTTTACACATTTCCATATTAAGTCACACATACCCAATACATCACATGAACTGAATTAAAAAGTGTTATAGTTATAAAATGTTCAATGTTATAAGGAACATCCTCTAAAGATCATGAACTGTAGAGATAAATTTGTACATAGAAAGACAACTCACTTAGTCAATGAACTATAGTAGAACCATAATTACTTATAAGTGAAATGGGAACTAGAGGAAGCGATGAATGTTAACTTCCCTCATCTATTTTCACCATAGTATGTAGAATAAATTGAAGGGGAAAATTTCATAATGTGTGGGTGGGGGAAGTAATGACCCAGAATGTATCAATGCAATTTACCTTATTATAATTATGTCATGAATTATAATAATGTATATCACATAAGGAATTTTTTTTTATTAATTACTAATGATACTTTAATCATAAAATAGACCAATGATAATTAAAACTAATACAATGGAGTATTAAATTGAAAACAAGGGAATACGAAAAAGAAATTGTGGATATGATCAATCCACCAAAATAACAGCATTCATGATCAACATTTTATAAATAAAACACAATGTCAATAATATTATATTTATTATAATGATTAAAGTATAAATTACCCAGAGAGATAATAGAATTTAATTCCAATTTAATTTTATAAGTAGTATTTATAGTTAACGTGGAAACCATATGATCATTATAAATCTGATGTAGGAATTTTAATGTGACTCTGGGAATTGTAACATGACTGCTAGAATATTAATTTGACCGTTAATAATATTAATCTAATGGTTAGAATAGTAACCCCACCTATGTAGGTGTAATGTTATATTTTGGTATCTTAAAAATGAAATTATTATATTTTTAATCTATGGTAGAAGAAAATAAATGTTTTAAAAATGTGAAAATATGAGTTTTTTAAAATATTAATTCTTTAATCTGATATTTATAACAATTATAATGATAATAAATAATATTAATCTATATAATCTATATAAGTTAGTATTAAGATATAATATAATTATATAATAATTTTGTGAGATGATAAGTAATTTTTAATGGTTAATAAAATTTGTTATAACATTCAAAAAATTACTTTTCATGTAAATGAATATTTTTTTGGAAATTAAATTTCTCATATTAATAAAATTATTTTCTTACAACGTAATCCATTTTTAATATTGAAAAATAGAAAACTAGTTAGGGTGTATTTTTAGTATTTTAATAAAATATTTTAATTTATGATGAATATTGAAATATAATATTTTTCAGTATTTAACATTATAATCCAAATAAATTTTTTTCCAAATTGATGATTTATTCACGCATTAGTTCAAACTAACATGAATAATATAATTAATACAATTACCCCTCTCCTCCTATTATAAATACCACCCCCATAACCCATTCTCTATACAACTTCTAAGACATGAACAATTATATATTTATAAAAAACTATATCCTCACCTATATCCCCAATCCCATGTTGTGAAATTCCCCCCCAAATGGTCATATCCATTTCACATAAGGGGTCCTTCAAGGATGTGATATTCAAGAGGTATCATTCTCAAACAACCACTATTACTTTTTTTCTACCTTCTCCCAGACTCGTTCATCCAACAAAGCAAAGTAATTATAACATCATGTATATAATACAATTTTATATTTCTGATGTAATATCTTCTATCCAAACCATTCATAATATAAAATTATTCAAAGAAACATAAAGCCATTGTCCATATTGTGTCGTTTGGCTTCCTTTCTAGACGATTAGTTTTCGTTCTCAACTAATTCCTTAATGGTTGGTTTAAATTCCAAAATAATTATCTAAAATTAAATAATTATTTATATTATATATGGTTTCACAATCTATAAGAATTATATTTACATATTATTAAATAAATAAAAATTATTTTGAGATGGTTGAAAAAATTACGAAAATAAACTAATCATTTTTCATTAGTGTTCTATTAAATTAATCCTCAGCATATTTCAAAAATCATTAATACAAGACTATATAAATATCTGGATGAGAATTAATACCATTTCATTTATATTTTTTTGTTTAATTCCCATTTTACATGGTATTCCATAATTATACAATTGTGAACCGACCATGAAACCATGAAATAAATGCTCAAAAAATAATGAAATTGAGCATTATAACTCTTCAATGTGGCTAAAAATTAACTTAATAAATTTATAATAATCCAGATATATGATGGATAATTTCTTAATTATTTATTTAATGAAACTAATTTGATTACATAGGATATTAAGTGTGTGTTCCAATCTTATTTAGAAATTAAGAAGGAGATATCTCCAGAACTCAATTTTTCATTTGGGTTGCACTTTATCTCCATTTGCCTCAATTTGTCACTTCATCATTAATATTAAATAATTAAACTATATTAGTTATTTATGTTAAAACATAAATATATAACACAATTAATCTTTATTTTATAGGTAAATACATGTTTTTAATAGTTACCTTACAAATTAATTTGATAAGAAAACCCAATAAAAATGACATCTTAATTTCGTACCACTTTTAAGGTACACTAAATAAAATGTTTTTATCAAACTATATTTTATAAAATCACTAATAATATCATAAAGAACCTTTTCTGTTTGTTTCTAGTTTTATAGAAATAATTATTCATTTATCATAATTAAACACTCATTATTCTTTTCCTTAAAACCGCAGAAAAAAATCACATTTATAAAGTTACTTAATCACTATTTTTTAATATATTCACTTCAGTTGGAAATCACAAATCATTATTTATTATTATTTTTAATTTATTAATTGCAATTAAATATTTAGAACACTTTTATCAGTGGTAAAATGATTATATACCCTATTATTATGCATTATGACATGATTACCAAACACATCTATTTACCTAAGAAACCATTATGTTTATAACTTAGGTTATATTTCATTATGAGGAACACACATTACTGTAAATATCAGGATGAGATATCACAGAAAACACTCCAATGCACTGGTAATGTTTTATTCTCATGAGAAATTATGTATGGATTAGGGAGTAAACCAAATACATTATGTTACACTATCCACCATGTGATATCATCTTGGAAGTTAGTCTTGAATAATGGTTATGCACTGATATATGTTTTTCCATATTCATATGTTTCTGTGATCTTTTTATTCCATGTTCTATATTTTATGCCTCCAATTTTTATGCCTTTTATTTATAATGTTATTCTTTATGAATCATGTTATATTCTTCATTTACACTTTTATTCCATTATTGATATTTTTAGCTCACCCCTATTGTCTATGTATTCAAAAAGCGATCCGATGATTTTTTAGGAGCAAAAGGGGAATTAAGTGTTCATTTTGGAGAATAATGAAAAGTTAATTTTTTAGATTCATTTTCTCTAATTATGTACGTAGTCTTTCAAGGGAGCTATGATTTTTTATTCATTGATATGTATTTAATCAATAGTTATGCTTAATATCATGTAACTATATGTGTAAAATGCTTGGGGCTCTATAAAATCACAATTACTATAGTATTTTAACTCTTAGGGTTTACAATATAATTGTTTCCTAATGTTCACAATGATGTTGGTTACATAAATCTTATGATTATCCACTCTTATGATTCTTTATAAAAGTTTATCTTGGGGAACCATGTTTTGGTAGAACCTACTCTTTTTTATTATCATGGTCTTCACATGTGTTTTATTAGGAATGAATTTAACACTTAGTACATGAGGGGTTTTCTTCTAATTTCTCGATAATTTACTATAATTCACATTCATAGTGAATCAAAAACTATTTCATGACATAAAATATTAGTTATATCATGTTTTAATCCATTATGTATATATTTTTTGGACACCCTATTCCTCATAATAAATAAAAATATTTAAACCATACTAATCTGCAAATTTTCACAAAAAACTGGTGCCTATCTCTAATATTTAATAAATGATTTATAAACCATAAAAACATTTTCTAAATTAAGAAATTTTCATAATATTTAGAGAAAGACATATTCTATGACTAATAAATTCATTATAAAATCAAATATTTGATTCAACCACTAACTAGGATAGGTCATATCATGAATGTTATGCCATTTGATGATATATTATATATTATATTTGTGAAAGTAAACATTATTCTTCAAAATATAACATTTTAGTAGTAGGATATAATAACACTGATCATTTACTATGACCTAGTGTAAACTTAATAGAATTTAAAAACTCCCATGTTAGGATTATTCTAGTTGTACTTTATAACATTTAAAGATAATATGACTCAACTTAAGATATCCCATAACATATGGAAACAGTAAGTGGTATAAATACAAGTAGATGGGCCTATCATATCATTCTATATGTTATATCTATCAGAATAATGTGATATACATATTCTTAAAAAATATAGTGGAAATTTTTTAATTAATGATTAATAAGTCTATGATACTATTGATTGGTTTTGTAGGGTCATTGCTTGTCTGATGCTGATAAAACCCAATTCGAATTCCTAATATATAATGATTAAATAATTACTAGTATGAATAACATTATTATATAGGAGTACCTATTATCATGAAATTGAATTTCCTGAACTAAATCTCTAATAATTAGATACCAAATGACTAGTTTAAGGACTATCCCCTCTACTATTAGTTCACTAACCATCAAAATATAAAAATGTTATTAGAGGACTCGTTCATCTCAAAAGGTGTTCTAGAACCCTCGTGATTGATGAAAAAAGAAACAAACATTTAGTAAAAGTTCATAAAAAAGGTAGAACAACATTACACACTAGTAATAATGGATCTAATCCTTTATATAGGATTCCTCAATAATATGAAGGGAGTATGTCATTGATTAAAAATATATTGAAATTGAAAAGTGTTGTTTATCATGACCTAGTGTAGAATGTAATTTTTAAAACATTTTCAATGATTATTTCATATTTATAATTCAGAAAATAAATAATTATAATGATTCATAGATAAAGTAAAACATGTTTCATTATCTAGTTATTTTGTGTGAACATCATTATATATCATTATCTGATCATACATTATGAAAGGGTCATCCCCATTCCCTTTATCAAATATAATTAATAAGGGATACGTAATGAATCGCGTGTATTACTATGATTGTAAAACATACAAATAAAAAAATATTATAGTTTTTGTTTTAGTTCGTATCCATCATCGAGAACCAGTGAGGTGATATGTGGTTTCGGCATCACATTGGTGATTTCCACAGTTTGATTTAAATTATTGTTTTTTTGGTGTCAAATCATAAAAGGTCATATAAATTTAAATATCTAGGGATTATTGATAATGATGGTGGAATCGAATGAGGTCTTTGGTGTGTTAGAATATAAAACCACCAAATGGAGTATGAAAACCATAAAGTACAACCTATAAACAATGGTACTGATACTGCTATCTAGAGACATAAAAGAACAACCTAGTCAATATGATCCCACAATGAACTGTCTGGACCTGGTCTGCTTGGAACTCCATAACATTGTCAAATGTCAACACAATACATGACTTGTGCTGGCAATGCCCGTGAAAGGGTGAGTAAAAAAATACATATTAGGACACCCTGGGAATAAAAAAAATTCCACAGAGGAAACACAATGAAGAAGAATACATATAGAAATACAACTATGGGGAAACAATTCTATGAAGATATAGTCATTTCTATAGCGTTATATGTCTGTAGTACATATAACAAGAACAACTGGGTATAATAATAAAGGATTCCCAGCATGAATGTCTTATCCAATACCAACTACATGGTTCCACTTGTATCATGCTAATCTCTGGAGATCTCACCGCTCAAGCAATCTACTAGAAACACATGGAATAGGTGAACAAAATGTATCCAAGAGAACACTATGTTCTTTAAATGTTACATAGTTTAATTGATATGTCCATTCTTGCTATGACACAAATTTTTAAAAACACTTAATGTTTCAGTAACAATGGGAGATTAAATAATACACTGAGTTTCGGTAACATTGGGAGTTTCAGTAACACACGGAGTGCAGGTAACACGGGGAGTGCTGGTAACCCATGGAGTGTCAGTAACACATGCAGTGTAAGTAACACATGGAGTGTTGCTAACACACAGATTGTCAGCAACACAAATATTGTCAGTAAAACATATAATTTTGATTACATTTGGAGTTTTGGTAACACACACAGTTTCAATAACACATAGAGTGTTGATAATTCATGCATCCCCCATTTCATGAAGTCCCCATGTCAAAGCCAGTCGCAGGATTCTCTTCGTAGCATGCGTATACTGAGAGAACCTACTCTATAATCCATTAGTCGATATTCTATCTTGGAAAAAAAACTCCCTTAGAGTATCTACAAAAAACATCTTGTTTCTAGGGTGCCAATGCTACAAAAATATTGTCAAAATATGAAATGGTTTGATACATATGGATATTTTTATAAAAGATTTTGACATGGGACCGATCTGACCCACCAGACCCGACCTGACCTTCTGGGAGACCCAACTCGACCTAATAAAACCTGACCCAAATTAGTCTGGGTTTTTTTGGTCCTGTCGTCTAGGAAACTGGTTTCAACTTGCTGGGCTTCTAGAGTGGCCCAAATAACCTAGTCTGGCATGCTGCATGCGAGCCAGTTTTCTCGGCCAGATGTGAATTGAACTAATCTTACCCCCTATTACACAGGGTATGCCCTGAAATTATGGCTCCCACCATGTCACACATTCAACGTAAATCCTCCATGTTCAATGTGGATGGGCTATACATCCCCAGTAACTAATTCTGGTCCTATCACAATGGATCTATGCGGTTCTTCTCCCTATGCCTACTCCCACAGCACTAGTTCTCGTGGCTCCTCCAACTAAAGTCAAGCAACGGTTCACACCACTACCTCTTCCACATCACAGTACCATCACAAGACCCTCTCACACATGGCCGTTACCACATGTCTCCATATAATTCCCCCACCTGCACTAGTCTCCATTTCCGGCTAACCGGTGGACCCTTCCATGGGCCACTGGTTCTCCTCCGATGCTCTTTTTTTAAAGAAAGGCATGACTGTGATCCTCGGGTTGCGTTATTCACTACCCCAGTCTTGGATTGACATCACAATCCATTCTGATGAAATTTCCCTAAAACAAAGATATATCCAAAACCACTTCAATCTGTTTATTTTCATAGTCATTTCACAACTGTCCGTCCATGATAATCCCATATCTGCGACATTGGATCTCTACTCTAAGGATCGAGTGTGCAACGATTGATTGATCACAATATGTTGAGTTTCATTCCCAATGAAAAAAATTCCACAATGAATGAAGAATGAAGGACAAAAGGGAAAAATAAACCATGCGTAATAAACCATGATCGTTTTTCATGTCAACCATGCTGTGTTTCTATTAGAATGAAAATCAAAATACAATAAAAATTCACAATAACATTATCCAATCAAAACCAACGATGGTATATTTCCATCCCACAACAAGGATAAATCCATGAGCCAATATATTTTTTGATTGGACAAATATCATCCTAGAAATCATGAACTGGGAAAGGAATTAAAATAACATATTCCCTACCTCAATTCAGTTCGATCGCCCGTGAATAATTGTCATTGTGTTGTTGTCATGGTTGAAGATCCATCAAATCCAGTGTTTTTCATTGATCGTTGATCCCTGATTTTCCACCATTAATTGAGAGAGCCTCTTCTCCGTACCTTAAAGAAATTATAGGGTTATTATTATAACCTTGATTTCTTTAATAATTACATATTATTAGAAAATTTAATGTTGCACCAAGAATAAAATATTTTAATGATGTTTACGTCCAAAAACTATATTTCACAGTCAGCCAGTGCCGATTGATGTTAGGTCTGGCATAGAGATAACACCTCCTTACAATCTAAATGGTGGAGTATTATTTAAAATATGAGTTACCATTTAGTAGTTATTTGGATTTTAAAAATAAAATAATTTTATTTAATGATTTTATTTACGGTTATTCCCTTTCGGGTTTTTCCACAGATGACCCCGCCGACTAATGTTATATCGTGCCTAGGGTAATTCATTTTCATTGAACTCAACGGTATCCTCATATTTTCAATATAAGAACCCACTCCATTGTTATTTTACTTTTTATGAAAGTTCACGCATGCATTCCATTAAAACTTATCCTTTTTAAATGAACTGTTTTGGGCACATTATGCCTTAGAATTACATGTTGTCTTAGTGCCTCCTCTCATAATTTTTCAAAATAATTTATATGATTAAAATAATGATAATTTGAGTGATTACATTATCCCTACCTTAAGTCTTCGTGTACTAAAAAGAAAAAAACAAAGGGAAACTCAAAAAATTGAGGGTACATAGCATGAATCTGAGCATTATTATCCATTGTGCTCCCCTAGAGATTCATTTTCTACCACTAAACATACACTAATGGAATCAACGACCCACAATAGATCTACTTATATTGATACATGAACGCCACCATTTTCTCAGCAAAGTTATCCCCAATGAATGATGTGTGAGAAATCATCAACATATCTCCTCAGCTGAGACACATGGAATATGTCTTCCACCCAATCCAAATACGAGGGTTGAGACAGGTGGTTATCAACATAGAAAACACTGCACATTATCATGAAATGGTCGATGATCCTCAAAAATAACATGTCATTACGACCAAAAATTTGTATCCCACGCCAAGGAGAGAACCAAAGGAACACATGATATCCCTAGTCGAACTCCAAAAGCCTCTGTCTCACATCAGTATAAGATTTCTAACAGCTCTATGCAGTCTTCATCCTCTATTGGTTATCCTAAACCTTATCTATAGTCACCTTCACCAACTCCGGGTCCATGATCGCCGACTCTCCTTGGTAAATCCAATAATGTGGTGACCTATAAGGTTTCCCATATAATTCCTATAATAGTTCCATTCAAATTGTCGGGGGATAGTAGTTGTTATATGAATAATCCACCAGATGTAGGTGATCCTCCAAAATACAGCCACAACATAACATGAAAACCCAAAGCATGTCCTCCCAAACCTGAATGGTTCTCTCTAAATAGCCACTCACTGAGGGAAGAAATGTCATGATAAAGCATAACAAAATCCCAAAAATCTCCTACAAACCCTTCCACAACTAGGATGTAATTCAAGAAACATGTTTTGAAATAATCATCAATGGAAATCCATGAATCTGAACAATCTCCTACATATAATGGAATCCCAAGCTCTCTACTAAACACAACTCTTGGATAGGTCGGAAGTGGTTAGAATTGGTGAGTCAGACAATGAACAACTAGATGGTATCGTTCCCCCTAGATGTACATGGTAAAACTATAATAATTTCCACTATTATTCCATCCCATTTACATTTCAACACCCAAAGGGGTTGATTCAAACCTGCTAGAACATGATTATCAACCATTATTTTTTGACATGTACGGCATCGAGACACAAGCTTTGCATCATCCTTCTTCATCCATGGCCACCATACTAATTTTAGATGTTTGGTTACATCATAACCACACTAGGTTGTACCGATAAAGGGGATGCATGAAACTCCCTCAAACCCTCCTCTTGCATATCCACTAGTATCATTAAGAATCCTCTTAATAGAATAGCATGCTTCCAACCTTTTGAAGATCCATCAGATGCATGCCCTATGGAAACATGATCATGTAGAGGCTTTCAGTTAATATCTTTAAGTTGTACCTCCCAGAATCATTGTAATAGTGGTGGGGTGATAACCATTTACTGGTGATAATATTCTCAAATTCCTTACACAATGCTTATCTGCAATGAGGTTAACTACTATGAGTCCTTGCTCAGCAACTGCAAGCTAGATATCCTACTAAGAGTGTCCTATACCTTGTTCCCCTTCCCATGAGTATTGATAATATCAATGTCATAGTCTTGGAGGAACTCTAGACATTTCCTATGTCCCATTATAAAATCCTTCTAAGGGAATATATACATGAGACTCTTGTGGTCGAAGTAGATGATAAACTGTTTTCCCATCTGGTAGTTTCCCCAGATCTTCAATTAAAAGACTATTACTGATAACATAAGATCTTGGGTCACATAGTTCTGCTCATTTTATTTCAACTAGAGTGAACCACATATAATCACTACTTCCCTCTACATCATGATACTACCAAGACTTGTTACTGATGCATCATGGAACACTACGTACATGTCACCCTCCTCTGGAAATCTAAATAGGGGAGAACATGTTCAAAACTACCTTGACATTTACTGGATCAATTGAAAATATAGTCTTTGATATGAAATGTCCCAAAAAGGAAATCTTGAATCCATGAATGACACTTCAAGGGTTTCCCATAAATCCGGTGTTCTAAAAGTGTGTCATGGACCATACTCAAGTGTCTTCTATGCTCCATATCAGATGCCAAGTACATGGGGATGTTATCAAACAAAACCTAGGAACACCCAAGGAGAAACTCTAGGTCTCACGAAGCCCTTCCCCTATGAGTCCTTCAACTGTACCCTTAGCTCATGAATCTCTACGGGAACCATCAAATATGATGGGGTAGATATAGGTATCATAGCGAGGTGTAGATCAATGTAGAATACCATCTATCGATGGGGTGGTAAACCTAGATCAAAATCAAGGAAGGAATCATTATAATATACCACCATTATAGAAAACTAGGGACTCAAAACATCCATTGCACTAAGCATCATGATAGACAACTGTAGATTAATCGGCTGCACCCTCCATTGCGTGAGTCCAGGCTATATTGCAAGGATTTCCCTTTTTCCAATAAAATGGGAAACAAAATTCTATTATTACTGAAGAATGCACCCTTTTCCTAAAAAATCAATCTGAATATGAACTATATACAATAGTCTATATAGATAAAGATAGTGTAATGTCTTGACGCTAATACCAAGAGATCGCAAATGAAAAATTTGTATTTATGAGTTAGGTCACAATGTCAGCACTAGTGTCTGATCATGGGTTTTCTTTAAGTATGATTCTCTAAACATTAGGTTCAATTCAATTTTTTAACTAGAATCTATTTGTATCAAACAAGAATAGAGAACGGAAAGGAAATCACTATCACAAATATCTATCAATACTGTAACAAAATGTACTAAGACACATATCATACCTTGAACCATTCCTAGAGTCCTTGGGTCATAATACTCGACACCTCTTTCAATATCCTCCCTTATCCTCCATATTCATGAGTCTAGTATGGTCCACATGAGGTTATAGGTGGTAACACATCAAAAAGTTTGCCACCTCCTACTTCTTCCCTTGCTCCTCTACCACCTCCACCACCTGAAGAATCTTTTTTTCCTACTGATGCATCATCAATGGCTATTCATTAACCGCCTATCTATATGTATCAATAATAGTGGGACAATATCATCTAGAATATACCTTCCCATGAATAGCATAACTATACCACATCCTCGGGGAACCAGAATTCCCATGGAATTTCTGCCGAAACCTCATAATTTTCAGCTTATGTTGTGCACATGCTATTTGAAGGTCCTTCTGACCCTAAATCCAAGATGATTGCTTCCTCAAAATCCTATGCTATGCATTCAGACCCTATATATAATCATATAGTCCTATATGATGTATATACCTTAATTTTTTCCTACAACCAGTTTTTTTAGGAATCCAGTTAAAAAAAAGGTGTCCAGAGTCCGATGTATGGATATGTCAGTCTTTACCCCAACACAAGAGTCCAAATCCATAAATAATCACTTGAAACACTAAACATGATTTCCCCAAACGTTTTCAAAGATTCCTAGTCCTAATGCAGAACTGACTCCTCTGATAACACTTAATCACAACCCGTCCCAGAGGTTGCCATGTCGTGACCACCCCTGCCCTCATCTAATAATCTAGAGGCTGGTGATTAGCTTTGAGAAGGCATATCCAACAAATGAGAGGAATTATCATAAGTACTTGTGAAAAAAAAAAATTTCCAGGAACAAAATATTGGAAATTAAAAACACTAAGTAAAAATAATCATTCATACCACTATATCACATCCGACACAGTAAGATATGAATGTAAAGTGATGTAAATTGAAAATGGGCCAGAATACTGGCCCACTAAAAAGAGTGTTCAATCTAATAAGTCTAACCTATAAAAAAAGTTACTAGAACTAATGTTAATAATCATATGAGTATACACCAGTCTATCTGAACTAACCAATATCTTTCTGGTCCTTGTCTACATAGAACTCTGTAATAAGGTTGAATGCCTACACACCACGTGACATATGCTGGAAAAGCTCATGAAATGGTGTGTAAAACAATACACATTTGTACACCCCAAAACAAAAAGAAATACCATAGAGGAATCACTACAATGAAGATAACACACAGAAATAATATAAAGGGGAAACCCCACTATGAATATATAGTGCCCTCAATACATTTATATTTATATAACACATATATCTAGAAAATATAGTTATACTCATAAAAGATTCCAAGCCTCAATTTATCATCCACTAACAGCTACACATTTCACTCATAACACACTCGTTCTGAGATATCTCACTCATAGAGTTTTTTGATGTAAGCATGTAAAAGAGGTATACCAAAATTACCCAGGAGAACACATGAAGTGTTAGTAACAAATGTATTGCTGGAAAAACACAGAGTCTCGATAACAAATGGAGTGTTGGTAAGTCATGAAACCTCCCAAGGCTAGCAGTCACCATGTCATAGGAAACTACAGGATTCCACTCATAGTGTGCATATACTAGGAGATCATACAACTCAAACAATTAGCCCCTCTTCCTATATCCACAACAACTACCTTATTGTATCTCAAAAGGACTATTTTTTTCAAGGGTCCCAATTCCATAAATAGATTATAGAATAAATACACGGTTTGAATGATAGGACTTTTTAAAACAATGTCCCGCACTGGTCCGGTCCGAGTCTAAACCAACCTGCTGGACCTGGCCTGACATGTTGGCTGACCTGACCTGATCTATCTAACCCGACATAGTTTGGTCTTCCTGAACCCTCCCTGTCTGGACTGGTCCAGTCTGGTCCGCTGGGCTTGCTGGGCTGCTATATCAATCATAAGGGGCCACTAGATTAGCCTTTCCACCCTGGTCCGACCCAATACATGTAGTCCGATTTGCAATATAGGACATGGCCCACCTTTGATGCACCCGCTAGGCCATGAAGTCTTCCCACACTGTGTTCCTCATGATGTGTTTCAAGGTCATCATAGCACCGCTGTGGTCAATGAGGTCGGTCATCGCATCCTTGGACCATTCCACAGATGCATATGGTCTGATCACACCGCCCATATAGTATGTTTACTACAACTATCTCCTACATCCCCCACCGTCGTGATCTCATCCAACCATGACCGAGCCGTGGTTCATGTGATTTCCTTTTTCGCAACAAACTTACAACATGAACCACCTCCCACACACTTCCACCACTGTCTACTATCATTGGATTCCAATGGAAGTTCTAATCACATGCATCGATGCATCAGTGACCCCTTCTACAACCAACCAGTTCTCCTCCAGTGTTTCATTTTTTGAAACCAAGGAACATCTGTGATTCCCAGGCCGCATTCTTCATTTTCCTCTCCTTGGATAGATTTCATAACCCATTAAGATGAAATGTCACTCAAATAATAATATATCTGAACCCAATTAGATCCATCCTTTGATGTTGTCATCTAACCATCATCATTCCATGCCGATCTCAGTTCTGCGTTATCAATTTGTTGTGCCAATGATAGAGTGTTCAATGATCGATCTATCACAATATGTCGAGTTTTAGTCCAAACAAATATGTCATGGGATGAATGAATAACAATGGAAGAAAATTAGGAATCACCCAAGAAGAATGGACCTTTATCGATTATCATGTTGATCACATTTCATTTCAATTTGAATGAGAATCAAAATATAACAAATAATCACAAGATCAATCTCCCCTCAAACCCCTGTAGAGGTAAATCCCATCCCGTAATAATGATTGATATGTGGGAAAATATTTTGATTGATTGGTCTATGTTTATCATGGAATTAATGAATGGGGAAATGAAATAAAATATAAAATTCCACACTTCGATTTAATTTGATTACCAATGAAGAACATTCTCCACATCACTATTGTGGGTGAAGCTCCTTCGAATTCGAGGTTTTCCATTGATCCATGATCCAATTCCATTCATTGAGAGATCTCATTTTCCTTACCATAGAGAAATTGATGGGTTATAGTGATAGCCCAAAAATATTTGAAAAGTGCATACTAATAGAGAACATGTCATTGAAACAATAGTAAAATATTTTTATCAAACTATTTTAATTACAATTACGTCCAAAAAACTATATTTCACAACCGACCTGCACCGGCTAATGTTAGGACTCACCTAAGGGAAAAACCACCTTAGGAACTCAATAATGAACTTGCATTTCCAATCCAACTTACCGTTTAAGAGTTTTTAGTATTTTAGAAATAATATAAAATTATTTAACAATTTTATTTAAGGTTACTACATTTTTGGTTTATTCGGCAAAATTCCCACCCTGACTAATGTGATTTTGTTCCGGGGATAAAGACACTGATCTAAAATCAACTCTAACCTCATATTCTTCATTCGAAAACCATCTCCTAATTTATTTCCCTTCTTCTGAAATTTAATGTGCATGTGCTATTAAAACATAACACTTTTTAAGAAATTCTATCGGGTACACTGGGCCTCGGAATTGCACACCCTCTCATCACCTAGTCATAGAATTTTCCCAAATAATTTCAAAAATTAAAATTAGGAAAACAAGAGTCTTTAAATTCATATAAATTATAGAAATAATTTTGGATTAGTTAAATATATATGTAATGAGTTTTGTTTTATGGGAATCAATGTTTGAATGATTGTGTGATATAAGAATAAATATATTCCCTGACTAATGAGGTATGAAATTACATGGCAGAGATCCTCTATTAAGAGTGTTTTTTATTTGAATCGTTTTACAATTGGTGTATACTGAACAACACATGAAACATGTATAATATAGAAAAACAATCATTGGTTTGTTTTATGTGTTGATTCATCGATATAAGTGGTCTACATTTATATACATAAATAAATGTAATGGTAGAGAATCAGACTCTAGTTTTATATTTTTCTATCCAAGATGATCATTACATTAAATTATAAAATGGTGAGATTATAGGAGTTTACCGATTAGACCATCTGATTGATAATGACAGTACTTATATGAGAATTGCTAACCCTTGTAATGGAGCATGTTTTTTTGGATTGTATTTTGGAGTGTGATAGGTTGTTTTAGAGTTGAATTTTTTTGAAGGGGTTTAGGTGTTATTACAATAATGTGGGGGTATAATTTATAATAGTGATGCATACTTGGGTGTATGACATTGATGTTTTGATAAACACTAAGAATACTACATGTAAAAGAGAATGGTTATAAATATTGTGGATTAAATGATGCCATAATACATAAATACTCATGTTTTTGGGATAATTCTTGTAGTGAGGTATCATCTAGTTAATTTCATGTTTGATATAGAAATATGGATGGAATTAGAATTAAAAATGATTATTATGTTGATGAAAAAAGATTATAATGGAAAAAGTGTCAGGTATATGGGATGTTGAGCAGTTTTTCTAGTTTAGGGGCAGTATTAGCATGACCACACCTAAAAAGAGATATAATATCCATGTATAAATTATTTTTTATTAACCAATGTGGTTAAAAAGATATTAAATTTGATAATTACTATGTAACACCCATAAATTTTAGTTTAAAAAAATAATTGGCTTGATATAATGCTTAAACTACAACACTGTTCATTAACGAAAATGAGATGTACTAATAAAATTCTATTATTTAAAAATGTCATATTTGTTGCAATTTATGGATATGAATAAAAGTAATTAAATAATTATATATATGTATATTATTAATAATAAAAAAATGTTTTCATATATTCATAGGAATTATGAGATTAATTTTTTAAGTAATTTTATGCTTCAAAAAAGAATTTTATTCAACAATTATATTTATTTCAATTTGTGCCTAATTCTTTTAACCAAATAATAAAATATTGTTTCACCAAATTAACAAACATTTTTAATTCATAATATAAACATAATATTATACTGATTTTTTTACAATTTTTTTAAAATAAATATATTTCAATGAAAAATTATAAATAATGACTTTTTGTTGAAAAAAATATATTCATTTAAATAATATAAAATGATCTATTTTTTGAAAAAATTAATTTAAAAGTAAAATTAATTATATTATATTTTTATAAATCTATTTATTATCATTGGAATTTATTTTATGTTATATTTTTTATGGTAACATTTAATACTTCTGAAATCATTTTTCTGAAGAATACTTCTTTTCAGTACATCTTACGAGTTTAATTTAAAATTAAATTTTGAAAAAATTGTAAATTGAATTTTGGGAAATAGATTCTATATTTCTAATTAGGAGGATAAAATTTGGTAAATAGTCTCTTTTTATATTTGGTGATTATGAATTGTAGCATTGGAAAATATTTTTCAACATGGTAAGGTTAAATAGGTAAAACTCAATTAAAACAATAGTATAATACTTTATATTTTTTCTAAAACATGCATTTATCCTATTGTATAAGTATATATATATTCAATAAAAAACAATTTTTTTAAATATGACCACTTTGGGATGTTTTCTATTTATTATTAACTTTATATTATTTTAATAAAAGTATAAATAAAAAATGACACTCTTGACTTTAATATCAATAAATATTTTACATCAAGCTAAAATATGATAATTTAGGTTATAAATGTTTATATTAAATAAGATTCAGTTTATTAATAATCTTCATTTTTTTATCCAATATTTACATTAAAGATATATCTAATGACGTAAATGTTTTTATTCAAGGAATAGAAAATTAAAATAAAAACAATAAAAATATTAAAAGCACTGGGAAATGGGTGAATTAGTTTCTTCCATTATTTTTAAATAAATATTACATATTAAGGATTTTATGAGGGTTTATATTCTGATTATATTACTATATTTATGGATTTGGAGTAAAAGTAAATGAAAACCTTTCAAAATGACATTAATGATATTTTATAATAATAAATATCTTATTCAATTATTTAAAATTCATAAAAATAATATATTTGGACATTTGAATGATATATAATAGAATGTTTCATAAATGGTCCATATATGGGTCAATTTTCTTTTTATTACAAAAGTTGATTCCTTATATTGTAAATAACTTTTAAATTTGGGTAATAATTAAAATGAGTGATAAGGGGTTAAAAGAAGTGATAAGGGTGAAAAAGTAACCTATAGTTTTAAATCATTAATTATATGTGAATATTTTCACTAATTATAACCATATATTGTAAATATATCAGTTATTTTTTACAATAATCTGTAAATCATGTTATGTTAATTTAGCACAATATTAAATTCAAAGAGTTACCTTATAAAATTAAAAAAGGGAACCTCATCTCCTCCCATCATTATACCATTTGAAATATGTATATCATGGAAAACCAAATAAAATCTCTTATGAACTCTACCATAAATTAATTAGTGGTTAATGTATTAAAAATACAATTGAAAGGGTTCATAATGACAGATCTAATGGAAGTCTACGGAAGAGGAAGTAATCATCATTACCGACTATTTCAACGTAAAATATTCTTCTATATTTTCAAAATATTTTGTAACAATAAGAAATATATTAATAATGTATTCTTAATATAATAATATGTAATTATTATTTTATGTAAACCATTTTTCCTCTCATTTTAATCATATGGGAAGAAAAAACATTGACCTTTGCTACGTATGAAATACTATCTCTTTATAGCGGTGAGAATTAGTTTTCAACAATATTATACTTTGATGGTTATAAATTTGGAAATAATTAATATGTATTATTTTTATTACACAATTATGATTTTATAATGATAATATTATATATATATATATATATATATTCTTAACATCAAATCCAATATTAAATGATAACATCTCTTAGGTGTTTGTGTCATCTAGTACCTCTAAGAAGCAATGTGATCCATTTTTCCTTTTTTTATTTACATGGAATCTAATAATGATATATTTTATTAAAATATATGATATATGTTATATAATAATAAAATTTTAAATTTTTATTCTTATTTTCCTTTTGTTTTATTCGGTTCTTCGAAAAGAGGAGAAAACGTTTAGGTGTATGTATGACCTACTGTCTCCATGAACGATATAATTAATTATTCTATATCCATGTTATCTAGATGAATATATGTCTATTTATAATGTATATATATGATATTAATATCTTTATTAATATTATTGATATTATGGAACCTTGATCAATATCGAAGGATGAAAACATCCGTACTAAAACTGTAATGAAAAATAAATTTGTTAATGCCAAAAAATGATGATTACAATATAAATTTATTACAAAATCAATTATTAAATGAAATAAATCAATCATATATGATTTTTTAAGTATTTAAATGAATCAATTATATAATTATAATAAATATATATTTATTATACATGAGGATTGAGTGCTATTAATTAAATTCGAACTTAAGATTAATGGACTTCTCGTCTCACTTCTATTTTTGCAGAACATATAGCATAATAACCACATGTTTCCTTTATGTGGTTAATATAATTCAACAAAATATATATTACTATGATTTTAATTATAATTATATATATTTACAAATCCATATAATGTTTCCTATTTCACAAGTCTTGGATTTAGATATTTTTAAAGCTGTAAGGTTTCATCATATCAATATTGTTTTATTGGGGAACGTTTGATGTTTCAAACCAAATTATGTTAATATGGTGTATAAATAACCTTTTAAATGTTATAAAATTATTTTAATTCTTTTAACAGTATTACAATTTCTAGTTTATGCTATACTGTTAGGGGACTTACAATTCAAAAGCCAACAATGTGAGAAGTGTTTTATGTTACAATCTCATTCTTTTTCGAGATTGGATAAGATTCTGTTTATGATGATGAAATTTTATGATATAACTCTTAGTAATATAATTAATGTCCTTATAATATGGTATTTCATTTAACATTATATACTATAACCAATCATATCTCATTGTTATTTAAAATTACTAAAAATATATTTTGATGAAAACAAAAATTATTTCTTCTTTAGTTGGGAATCATTTTTATTCAATTGACTCGTTCTCATTAAAAATATTATCATGAGATTTATAAATATCATAATATTATTTCGGAAATTATTTTTAATATATTTTTGATGTTTTAAAAAAAATATAAATTGAATCTTCTTATCGTTTTTGAAACAACTGAATTATGAATTATTACAAATAATGTGAAATGAATCTTTGTTATGACATACACTATATGAGTAGAATTTACCACCATCATTGACACTAAATTATTTTAAGATTACTTTAAATACATCCATGTTCATTTTAAATTAAAAAAAAATCTTAATGATTTGGAAATTCATATGTTTAAATAAGTTATATAAAAATGAAAATATATTTTTCCTAAAAAAATAATCAAGATATCTTACATAGAAAATATTCTTTTATGATAACATTATTTGTTTTTAATTATGCTTTGTTGGGGGATATTACCCAATACTAACATCCTTACTCTTTCTCTTCATAGTTAATGTAACACATTGTTATTTTTAAAATATAATACATTGTTCGATAGCATATATGACACACAATTTAGAGTCCAAAAGAACAGTGAAATATTTTTATATTATAGTTATAAAATAGTTATTTAATTAGATATTCTGAATTGGAATTATTGATTTATTAAATTTAAATCATGTTCCTATTAAATTAAATTTTATTTATAAATTCATAGTAAATAATCACTCAATATTTTAATAAAGTCAGTTTATGTTTCAAAAATATGTTTAATTAAAAAATGCATTTTATTGAATTTTGGGAGTGGGAAAAATAATGAAATTTTAAAATGATACTAAATTGTATATTATGAAAATGATATAATTATTTAAATTATATTTCCAATATCATTCCATATTAAATGTTTTATATTTTTCTGAAATGTTTTATTTTTCAATTATTTATGAACAATGTAGACTTTGATTCACTATTGTATTTATTTTTCTAGTTTTAGTAAGTAAAATTTTATTTTTGATTATATTTTAAATTTTATTACTTACTTTTTATAAATATAATGAAATTATATCACTTTTAATGATCTTTATATTTAAATTTGGAAAAACAAATTATACATTAAAATCATTTATTTGAAAAACCCATTTTTTATTGTGTTTTTCCTCTATAATATTATATTAATATTTAACTCTTATTTCTTTTGAATCCAAAAAAATTGATAATATATTTCAATTAGGGGGTCCAAATATGGAATAATATGACCCGTTTATTTGTATTCATTATGTATTATAACCATAATAAATAACTATTACCACAATATAGGTAAAATTGGTTAATTAAGTGTTAAATTAAATTTATATGGACAACAAGAGTACCATAACAATTGAAATAATATTATTAAAATATTTTATTTTGTTTATAATATCATGAGTCAATACGAGTTCCTTGTGACTTTTCCATTCTTCTATGTTTTTAAAAGCACAATCACATTATCTTTAATAAATTTACCTTTCCCTAAGAACCATTCTTTTATGGAGAATTTACCTTCACCAATAAATTTTTTTATCCTTAACATTATTTATATTATCTCATTTTATAATTTATTATAATAAGACTCATTTCATTACTATGTCAAGAATTTTGATACATATTTATACCCTAAATATCATATAGTTCTCTAGATATATAGTGTTCTGTTTTATGACTCTGAATTCTCCAAAAATCAGAAGCAGAATTCTCTAAAATTCAGATCCTGAATAATTAGAAATTCAGATTTTGATTTCTCTGAAATTCAGATTCCAAATTCTCTAAAATTCAGATTCTGAATTATCTGAAATTCAGATTCTGAATTCTCAAAAATTTGGATTCCAAATCCTCTGAAATTCATGTTCTTGATTCTATAAAATTCAGACTCCAAATTCCTTTGAATTCAGAATCCAAATTCCTCAGAATTAAAAATATTAATTCATTGGAATTTACACTCTGAAATTTATATTACTCAGATTCTAAACTCTTAGAATAACAGAATCCGAATATTCATCTTTTATAGAATCTGATTGATTATATTATTTGATTATAAATTCAATTTTACTTTAAACTCTAGATATTCTGAATTAGGTAAGATATTTAATTTCCACTTACACATGCTTTTGTAATTAGGAAATGATATCATGAAATATATTTTTAACTGACCATTGGATGAGTGACATGTTTAATTGTCCCTCTAAAATTCATGGAAAGCTATGACCATTGGATGAGGGAGCTGACCATAAAAGTTTTGCATATAAATATCTGCATACTTGAATGAGATCATTATTATTCTATCAATTTGGAGATTACATGTTGTGAAGTGATTTATAGAGAGATAGAGACTCTCATACCTTGCGCATTCTGAACATCTTGTCCATCCTGCTTCATGGAGCTCTGATGGTTATGGAGTACAATCGAGGTCTTCCAGGGATTGGAAGACGAAGGTTCTTACTATCTTAAAGATCGAGGTCTTTTAGGTATATCATGACAGATTCTGATATTCTTATAGAGGGATAACCCTAGTGTGATTAAGATATACTTTCATGAACTTATAAATAAATGGGAATTTCTCCAAAGTTGTTGGATATCATACTCTTTGAGTGAAAAGATTTCCTACTAGTTTCATGTTCTAATTTCATGTTTTATTTCCACTATATTTTGATAAAGGAAGAAATTTATAAACTTCTTATACAATTTTAATGTTTTATTTACTCTAATATGTTAGATTATATACGATTTATTGTATAATACTATCGTAATTAATCTTTTCTTAAGATTCATTTCTGGAACCATATTTCTAGAATCTAAGTTTTTTCTCATAAAACTATTTTTTGGTTTTTTAATTTAAATTGTTTAACATTTTTAAATATATTTTTCCTTACGGTTAGAAAAGAGTAGTTTTTAATATTACAATTCACCCCCTCTTTTAATTGAGCATCTACATGCACTATTTCAATTCAATAATTTTTATTGGAGGAGGTCTCTCCAATAATTATACTCACCTATAATTTTTCATAGTCAAATTATTGCCAAGTAAAAATTATTTTTCTTAAAATTCATTGTGATAGTTTATCTTAATGATTTTTATGTATGTTTAAAAGTTATTACCACTTAAATGTTTTGTGGAATGATATTTTCCTATAGAATACAAGGAATAAATGTTAGTTCCATTGATGGACATTATCAAACCAGAACACCTATTTTTTATGGTCCTAATTATGGGTACTAGAGAGATATAATCAAGTATTTATTTATCAAAACTAGATTGGGTAACTTTGTCTTGCTTATTGGTGATTACAAAATTCTAGAAAAGAATGTCAGAACCTTCACCCACCAAGAAAAATGAGGATATCAACTAATTTAAATGGTAGGAAATATTTGTTCTGTTCTTTGACCTGGAATATATATAGTCAAATATCTTCTGGTGAAGCTTCCAATTTCATTGGAAGAAACTTGAAGTAACATATTTTGGGACTTCCAAAGTGATAGAAACCAGAAGATCTATGTTGATTGCTGAATATCATGGATTCTGTTTTCCTTATGGAGAGATGGTTTGTAATGTGAAACTAATATTTATGACCATCATAAACATTCTTCAATCTATGTGATAGAAATATATTGATGAGAAAGATCTTCTGGACAAGATAAATGATATTATAAAAAATGAGTGGGATTAAAAAATTTCAACAATTGAAGAAAATAAAAAAGATACTCAAATTACACTTGATGAGATTTTTAGTACTCCATTATTGCATGAAACATGAAATAAAAGAGATGATTATATGAATAAGAAGAAGGATGGAAATGGAAGTATATCCTTTACTACTACCAAAGACAAGTCTCTGAAAAGGGTTATAATATCTATGTCTATAAAAGTCAATTTTGAATTTGAGTCTAGTGAATGTGAACAATCTGAAAATGAGTTAGCTAATCTTACATCAAGGATGAAAAAAATAGTGGGAAAGAAATAATTTCAATATAGATATAGGAAGGAAGAAAGAAAATACAAGTATGATTTGGAAGTCACTTTCTATGATAGAAAAAGAGTTGGACACATTAGTCCAGATTGTCCAATACTCAAAATAAAATATAGAAAAGAAAAGCATTCTGAGAGAAATAGAAAGAATTATTACAAGTCGAAGGATAAGAATGTCTTGAGGGCTAATGATACATGGAGTGCCAGTTTTGGTGACTCATATAATGAATCCTCTTTGTATGAATCATCTAGTTATAAGAATATTTGCCTACTAGACAAACTACACATTGAAAATCATTGTCTACTGGCCAAGGTACACAATGATGAATCTATTAATAATGTATCATTGAATTCTAATTATATTGATGATAAATATTATATGTATTGAGATGATGAATATTTTTCTAATGAAGATAAATCTATAATTTCTTATGATGATGTTTCCAGGTTTTCTAAACATCTTGAGAATTAAAATTGTAAGATAATAAAGAATTTAGAGAATGAAAATTCTAGAATTTCTCTTTTAACCAACGAAGTATAAGATATTTCTATTGATCTTGACTTGAAAAAATTGATTTTTTAAATATTATTATAATCCTTATGTTAATACTAAGAGAGATAAACTTTATATGGGTCTTCAATGACCTAATTCTAAGAAATTGTTTTATAGAATAACTCAGTTATGAAGATTAATGGATATGAGGATAATAATTTAGTCATTAGAATAAAATCCAAAATTTCTTCCTTCATGAAAATTTTATCAAATTTTACCTCATAAAGGAATGAATTTGAAAAATATTATTTTAAAACTCATCCTCTAAGGAATAGTTCAGGAATTGGTTATAATCACTCCAATCCAATTTTTTATAGTAATTATTTTGTTCCCCAAAGTGCTCCCTTTTCCACCCAATGTTTGTTTGGTGGACATTGGGAAATAATTTATTCATTAAATGAAACCCAATATTTATGTTTTCATAATGTTTATTTTTTAAGAAAAAGTAGATTCCTAAAATTTTACTTTATAATGATTCTGAATTCTAGAATATTTGGATTCCAAAGGACTAACTATCTAATTTTCTGGAAAATAATGAAAGTAATAATAACAATACATGGTATAGGGATTGTGGATGTTCCCGACATATGACTGGTAGCAAAAAATTCTTTAAAAATATTATCATGTTGAATGGAGGAAAAAGTAGCTTTCGAAGATAATGCTCATGGAGAAATTGTTGTTATAGGTAACATTATTCCTGTTTAAAAGAATTTAATTTCTAATGTTTTATATGTTAAAATACTTAAGCAAAACCACATTAGCATAAGACAATTTTGTGATGAAGGTTACCTTGTAAATTTTAGGAATCATAAATTCATAGTACACAATTCCAAGGAAGTGATTATTATTTCTTCCCATAGGTAAGAGTAGGTATACACACTAATCTAATAAGGCCTTAGCTGACAAGATATACAATGCCTTAGTTCAGTGGAAGATCAATCTTGGTTTTGGAATATAAGGTTAGGACACTGTAATCTTATGAACCTATGAAAACTCCCAAAGAAAATAATTTTTAAAGATCTACAAGAGGATATATTTTATTCATCAAAATTTTGTGATCCTTGTCAATATGGAAAGAAACAGAAATCAAATTTTAAATCAAATTTTAAAGTCTCAGCATCTAATTCATTAGAGTTAGTGCATATGGATAATTTTGGAAAAAATAAGAAATTGAAGTATTAGAGGAAAATATTATTTATTTGACTTAGTTGATGATTACACTAGATTTACATGGGTCTATTTTCTAGTAAGGAAATATGAATATTTTTCTTATTTCAAAAAATTTAGAGCCCATGTAAAAAATTAGAAGAACCTTCCATTGATAAATATTCATTGTGATCATGGAGGAGAATTTTAGAATTCATATTTAGAATCACTTTGAAGTATGAAAGGAATCACTCATAATTTCTCATCTCCAAGAACTCCTTGGTAAAATGGATTTGTTGAAAAGAGATATAGAATTCTTCTAGAGATAACTAGAAACATGTTTAGTGAATATTCTATTGCTAGTCATTTTTTGGCTGAAGTTGTTTGTGTATCTTGTTAAACAATTAATTGAGTTTTAATCAGACTTTTCTTAAAGAAATGACTTATGAATTGTGGACTGGTCCAAAACCTTAACTGTATCTCTTCAATGTATTTGGTTTTGAATTATTCATCCCGAATACTAAAGATAACATACATAAATTTTCAACCAAACCAGATGAAGGAATTTTCCTAGTATATTCCACTAATTCTAAGGCATATAGATTTTTTATTAAAAATACATGTAATTTTGATGAAATAGTGGATGTGAAATTTGATGAATTAATAATTTTGTTTTTAAGAAAACCCAACCTTTATCATTAGAAGTGTTTTCAAAAATTGATTGTCAAACATTGATAGAATACACTTCTGATAAAGAATATGTTCAAGAATGTCTATTTGAAGCATTTAATCCCGAATATTGTCTACTATATGTTGAAGAACAAGTTTTACCACATCCAAATATGTTGTTTCAAAAGAATCACCCCAAGGATAGTATAATTGGTGATGTAAATAAACCTATAAAGACTAGATGTTACTTATGAAATGAAGTATAACAACTAGAATTTCATTACCAATTAGAACTGAAAAGAATTGATGAAGATTTAGGTGGTGATGATTGGATTAATTCCATCCATGATGAGCTAAATGAATTCAGATGGAATAAAGTCTATACCATTATAGAAAGAACTAAGGAAACTTCTATAATTGGAGTAAAATAGGTAATCAGAATTAAATTTTATGAATATGGAATTATAGTAATAAAAAAATATTGATTAGTTGTTAAAATCTATAATCAAAAAGACAGAATAGTCTATGAAGAATATTATTATCGATTATCCAGACATGAATCTATTCACATTTTACTTGCCTTCATAGCATTCTTTAATTTTTAACAATTTTCAAATGGATGTGAAATGTTCTTTCCTAAATGGATATGTTCAAGATAATATTTACGTTGGACAAACTCCTGGTTTTGAAGATACAAAAATCCTGAACAAGTTTTCAAACTTATCAATGCATTATATGTTTTGAAACATGCCCCTAGTACCTGATATGATATACTTAAATGATTTTTGGGTCAAAAAATTATGTTAAGGGAACTGCTTATCCATCCATTTTCATAATGAATGATAAAATTTTTTGATTATTCAAATTTATGTTGATGACGTTATATTTGGTTCAACGTAGAAATCATTAACTGATTAATTTGTTAATATAATGAAATATGAGTTTTAAATGAGTATTATAGGTGAGTTATTATTTTACTTAGGTTTTCAAATTTCTCAAAACCCAAAAGGAACATATATATCACAACATAAGTATACTAAATATCTTCAAAAAAAATTATGTATATGACAACACTAATAGTATAATCACTCCAATCAGTACCTCTAACTCACTTGATATTGATAAATCTAGGAAACCAGTAAATCATACATCATTTAGAGGTATGATAAATAGTTTACTATACTTGATAGCTAGTAATCCAAATATAATGTTTTCAGTATTCTTTTGTTCAAGATATTAGTATAATCGAAAGGAATCTCATTTAAAACTAGTAAAAAAATATTTCTCTCTTTAAAGGGAACCATGTATTTATGGCATTTCTATACTTCTAGAAATGATTTCATTTTAAAACGATTTTCAGATACTGATTTTTGTGGATATCGAATGGATATAAAAAGTACATCCCAAACATTTCACTTCGTAGGTGATTTATTAGTTTAATGGTCATTTAAGAAGCAACAATCAATATAGAATTCCATTACTGAAGCAAAATATATTGCAGTTAGGACATTCAATGCTCAAGTGTTGTGGATGAAACACATAGTCATAGACTATGACATGAGTTCTAAAAAAACAAAGGTATTGTGTGAGAAAACTAGTTACATTTTCCTATGTAAAAACCTTGCACATCACTCTCATAAAAACACATATATATTAGTCCTCACCTTCTTAGGGATTATAGAATTAATAGAGATATCATTCTTCAATTTATCATATGAAAATATCAAGTTGCTAATTTTTTGAAAAAATTGATACCATTTGATATGTTTAAATAAATTAAACAAAAGTTAAGAAGGATAAAAATAAGGTATTCTTCCATATTAAATTTTTGTTGAATCATATATCTTTACATTATGGAAATTTATTTCATTGGGGGAGTATATTTTCTTGGTAACCAAATTGTTTTTTTATTAATCAATTTTTTTTGTATCCAAAATTTTTTCTCAATGAAATTTTTTCCTAAACAAATAAAATATTTTTCTATATTTTTTTCCGAAATAAAAATTACAGAATCCCCAATTTTCATTCCTTCAAAAAATTATATAAAAAATAAAATTTATAAAAAGGAAATTTTTCATTTACAGAAATTTTTTGTAGTAATCCAGAAAGTATGTTTCCTTACATAAATTATCATAATTGAATATTTTTGTTGGTGGTATTTTTATCATGATTAAAGAAAATATTTTGGATTCACATTCCTTCAATCCATTATCTTACTGTAAAAACCTCAAATTATTGAAACCTACATAATCCTTATTTGGATTTCATCACAACTATCTTATTAGATTGTGATTATTTCAATAGTTGGATCAAATTAGGAATTCGAACTATCACTTTAAAGCCTATATAAAGGCCCCCAATTTGTCGCACCACAACGTTTTTCAAGTTTCTCATCCCTGAAGCACTAACTCTCTTCAAAAAGATTGTTCCACTTTTTATAGTTTTCTCAGACTACAGATGACTTTGGAAGCCTCTCCACAAAAACAATTATTCAGCTATGGAAATTACAGAGTGGAAAATATATACTGAAAGGATAGTTTATTAGAGACTTTTCAACAAGTATAATTCACTAATTATACAAAATATCACTCTCAATGGATAGAAGAGTCTTTCAATAGCCAAACTGAAATGTCAAGATTCGGTTTACCCATTGTTACTTGTTAAGTTATATGATATAGTATGCTTTCTTAATAAAGGTTAAAGAGAAAAATTTTCATTCAAGAGTTATGGAAAAAAGTATTACCTTTTCTTTCAACATGGAAACTAGTATAATTTGAGTACCATACAAAAGAGATGTGATTTTATACAAACATAATTTACCAGATCTGTCAGGATTTTTTGAGAAGGAAATGGAAATATAGTTCCTTGGAATAAATGGAGAGAAAAAATTGAAGATCAAGAATCTCTAAAACAATTTCATGATTATGGAATTATGATTACATGGTTTTCTAAATTTTATAAAAGTATAAGATGACTCCTTAAAGAAAAGTCACATCTACGTTCTGTATTTTTTAGTGAACATGAAGAAGATAAACATTGTGAAGTACCTATTACTGACGATTAACAATATCATGAATGGAACTCGCAAATCGTAAATCTTTAGGTATTCAAAAATTCTATCTAATATCATAGTGTTGTGACTAGAGTCGTTCAAATTATCTATATCTCTAAGACAAGAACATTCAAGATTTTGCTACTAAGTGATGACACTTTAATGAGGATTAATGTTGGTTTCAATTGAAAATATAGAGAATTTCACAATATATTAGAAAGTGAAATTGAAGATTTAGTAATGAAGGTGGAAGTAGCATATAATTATATGAATCCACGGAATAAAAGAATTTATAATGAACTAGAAACAAAAGAGAAGAGTTTTATTTTGGAAAGTAAGTCAGCACCCCCAAAACCAAAAAATTACAAAACATTCCCCATTGAAGTTGAATAAAAATTAATGGAAAAATATAAGGATATGAAAAAAGGATATCCTAGTGTTGTCCAATATATTGACGAGGAAAAGGGACTAAATATTAAAACATCTAAAGAGTAAGAGAAGTAAGAAAAAGAGATTAAACAAAATAATAAAATGTCTGAAGCTGATATTTTTTAAGCACTTATCAAGGATATTGTGAAATCATTTTAACAGATTTAGGTTTGGGAATCATTTCTCATAGAACAAGCACAAGTAGAGACTCCAATAATGAAAGTCAAAATTACAGAACCTGAAGTGGAGGAAAATATAGTTCAAGAAGTTGATGTAGAATAAGATGAATGGGAAGAAATTTATGAGTGTAATGATGGGATAAAGAATGTTGAAGAATATCATGAGAGGGACATTCCTTCTGAAAATCATTCAATTTGAACTTCACATGGTAAAGCAAGAAAAATTATTTCTCATGGAAAATATGATGAGGGTCAGAAATAGGTTAATGAACCTTCTGAAGATGAAAGAAGAAATCATGAATTCATTCAACCTGATGATCTTAAGGGAGGTGCTGAGAGGGAACAGGCTGATGAAGATAAAATCATTCATGTCTTTGATAGTGAGAATATATCTCCCTATGTTTTAGTGACTGTTTCCAAATTAGAAAAAGGAAAATAGGTGATTGTTGAGACCCCTAAGAATGTCGAGGCAGTGAAGAAGGATTATTGTGGATCATCCAAGAGTAATGCTGTAGATCTAGAAAAGTAATCTTCACTAGTAAGGGAATTAGACTCCTAATCATCTTCCATGGGTATGTATTCTGTGGTAAAATCTATGAATATGTTAGTAAACATTATTCCACTAATTCTGGTCATTGAGTTTGAGAGAGTGAAATGGATCTCAGAATAGAGTTTGAGTTAATGTTAAATAATCATGGATAGATACTGAAGTCTCAGGCAGAAATACTTAAATCTCAAGAAGGGAAAATAAATTCTCTGGCAAAGAAGAATAAAGATTAGGAATAGATTCTAAAAAGTATTGAGGAAGATCATATTAAGTATAAAAAGTAGGTGACTATTATGAATAAGATCACGCCGAAAGAAAAGAGGGATGAATAAATTTTCCTTTCAATTATTATATTTTTTTGTATTAACATATATCAATTATTCCAATAGTAAGGAACAATATTTTTTCCTTTATTTTTTTTGTTTTGTATAGTTATAATATTTTAGGTACCATATTTTTTTATTTCCTTATATTCCTTTTTGAAAATAACAATGGGGGAGAAAAAAATGATAAAAATAATACTATGTACAAAGAAGGGAATGCCCTAAGTAAGGGCGAGTTTAACTAAAGAGGATAATAATTAAAGATGAATTCAATAAGCAAGAAAAAGTAAAATATCACTAAGGGTTTCCAGAATATAATCCTTAGGGGTTTCAAAAACTAAGGTGGGTTTAGTCATATTCCCCACGATTCATGTGTAAAGGGAGATACATTTATAATTTTAATGTTCATAAAGAAACATCTTGTTCCAAATATTCTTTTTCAAAAAGAAGTTTGTGATTTCCAAGAAGGTGGAGAATGTTGATTAAATAAGGTTTCCTTATGATTTCTACACTCTTTAATTTTTTTAAAATCACAAACTATTTATTTGAAGGAAAACAACATTTCTTTATGAACTATTCTATTAAGGAAATCTTCCCTTCTCTAATAGAATTTTTTTCCTTTTATTTTCCTATGTGTAATTTTATAATTTCTCATAATCAAACTCAATTTATTTTTTAGTCTGAATATATGGATTCAAATCTAAAACCTCGAAATCATATAGTTCCTTGGATATAGAGTGTTCTATTTTAAGACTCCAAATTTTCTGAAAATCAGACTATGAATTCCTTAAAACTCAGATTCTGAATCCTCTAAAATTTAGATAGTAAATTCTATAAAATTTATATGCGCAATTAATTGAAATTAAGATTCCAAATTCTTGGAAAATAAGATTTAAAATCATTAATATTCATATTCCAAATTCTTTGAAATTCAGATTTTGTATTCCCTAAAACATAGACTTTGAAATATCTAAAATTCATACTCTGAATTGCTCAAAATTACCACTCCAAATTTCGTAGAATTCAGACACCTAATTCCTCTAAATTCAGAATTCAAATTCTTCATAATTTAGACACTGAATGCATTGGAATTTAGACTCCAGAATCTATTGAATTCATATTTGAATCTCTTGGAAAAAAAATTGAACATCCTAGTTTTATAGAATCTGATTGTTTATATGATTTGATTCTGAATTATATTTCACCATAGAATCAAGATATTCAGTATTATTTAACATAATTCATTATTACTTTTAAATTATTTTGTATGTGTTAAACAATTTCAAGAATTTTTTTTCTATGTTACCATTGGATTAGTGACACGTATACAAAGCCCTCCAAAATTCAAGGAAAATGTAACTGTTGGACGAGGGAGCTGACCGTTAAAGGTCATCTTATAAATAAGATCACATTGGAATGGTCTCATTACCGTTCCATCAATTTATAGACTACATGCTGTGAAGTGATTTTTAGATAGGGATACTATCATTCATTATGTGTTATGAACATGTTGTTCATCCTTCTTAGTGTGACTCCAATTTTTGTTGAGTAAAATCAAGGGATTTCAGGGATATGATGATAGATTTTCCAATTATCATAAAAATCAATAGCTTTTATGGATATAAAGATATATTATGATATTCCTATCAAGGGCTTACCCTTCTGTGTGTATGATATAATCTTTTGAATGTATACTTCAACGGACCCTTATCCAAGTGGTTTTCCAGAAAAAAAAGTGGAATAAAAATCAAATGCATGCCAAGATCAGAATTTTGAGGGTACCAATTTGTTCCAAGCAGCGTGTTTACCCTAGAAATGACCTAATATTTTTCAAAACATGTCAATTAAGAAAATTAAAATTTGAGGCATAGCCATTAATTAAAAATTAAAAATATATTGTTATTTTAATATCATAATAAATAATAAAAATTAATTCCAATTGCAAATATATAACCATTATTGAGTTCATAAGGGGGTGTTTAACTTAGGTGGGGCCTAAGCTCGACCGATGCATGCCGAGGGTGAAAGTTATCTTTTTATGTTAATTTCATTATGATATGTATTTTTTTTAATTTTGATGTTACCTATTCATTCAAAGATGATTTAGTTTTAAAAAAAGACATGTTAATGGAATTCAGGGTTAATGGAATAACATTGGAATTCTCCTGAGTCATGGAGAAGGAAGCTCTCTCGATGAAGAATGTAAGAAGATTGGGGATCAACGATGACCATTTTTCATCAATTATCAATCCAATCATCAACGTAGGGTTTCAATGTCTTTGTGATTTCCTTTCCCCTGCTTATATTCAAAGGATGAACACAGAACTACCTTCGAACAAGTTGTTCCACAGTTCGATCATTATTTTGTGATGGATTTCATTGTGGGGATTAAAGGGATGATTGGGATTTGAAAATATTGGATAGTTTTCTCTTTTTTAAACCATATAAAATTAACAGATCAAGGAAAACATGAAAAAGGCTAGGATATGTCTACATTGGGTGTTCATGTGTCTGCCTCTTTTCCCCAGCATTCCTCAATCCTTGATCTTCATAGTTATTGATCCGGGATGGGATCCAAACCTGCAGAGGTGTAAGGTGGTGGTACTAAAAGGTGGTGTCTCTTGCAATCTACGGTGGAGCACGGCTGGGTGAGGTCGTTGGCTGGGTGACCAGTGGCAGCGGTGGCACCGACCCGATAGGGAGGTCGCTGGTGGGTCGGCTTGCTGTAGTGGCGATAGAGAGAGATCTAGTGAGACTATTTCAGAGGAGGACCCATAAAGGCAGACACTGCGGGGTGGTTCCCAGGATGTGGCCAGTGGCCACATCAGTGATTGCGACTTGGACGGAGGTCGTGTTGGTGACAGTGATGTGGTGACCCGATGTGTGGACCATGTGGTGGCCATGAACACGTGGTATGGGCCATGGTGGGTTTTGGGGCACACGTATTCAATAAAACATGGAAGCTGAATTGACTATGTAGTGCATGAGGCGGGGTAGTATGTGAGAGAAGGGTCGGCCGGCTCATGCGGGAGGGGCCAGGGAAAACTAGTCTACTTCGGCGGCACAATAGGTTGAACTACACGATCCAGACAGATGAACTATGTCGCCCGGTTGGCCAATATGATGGGATGATTTGAGCCATCCGAAATAGAACTAGGCCGGGTCAAGTCAGTCGAACTGGTCCCGATTTGACCCATACTAGACCGGACTAGGCCCCATTACTATTTTGTCCATATTATTCAAATTTTGTGTTTATTTGATGATCTGTTTGTGGGTTTGGGACCCTTGTAATGAGACGAACCATTCGATATACTCTATGGTGGTTTAGTATAATTTGTCAGTTGGAATAATGGACTAGGATGTGGGTATTTGTTACCTCTCTACTTAGAAATATATGTGACTTGCTATGTCATGGGTGCATGTCTAATACCATTGTTTAGTTTTTTAAATAGATTTAGTACTCTATTTTTTGAATAAGGATTGATCCTTCCATATGTTTTGTTCTAGAAAATTCGATACTCCATTGTCTTACCAGAGTGTTTTCCATCAAGACACTAAGTGGAACTCCTATACCATGGTTGGGAGAGGGTCCTCTAGCATGGGGACATTACTCCCCTGCTATGTCACGGTGTGAGTTTACCATAGTGAACAAGATGGAAGATTTGGTACTCCCCTGTGGTGCTAGGGTGCGGGTCCATTAGTCACTGAGTGGTACTCCCCTATAGAGGTAGGTCACATGTCCTTGATATTAGAAGTAATACTCCCCTATCATATTAGAGTGAAGGTCCTTCATGATTAGTACTCCCCTATTGTAATCAAGGAATTATTCTTCACTTACGGATTAGGACTAACCATCATTGAGTTGTAGTAGGGAGCAGGTATTCAATTGGGGTCAGAGCTCCCCCAGTTGTAGGACACAGTTATGAGGAGCAGACCCATCCACTTGATTCAAATGATACCTACATAGTAGCTAGTGCTCCCTCGATGGACTGAGGTGTGAGAAACTCCTTACAGGAGTAATAAAGGTTTTGTGGGTTATTTAGGAGTTGTTATCCCTATACTGTAGGGTAGTGGCATGGTGTGGGTCCCTTATTTCCCTCTTGTTAGAGATGATTCACATGGTTCAATGTCTGGAGAATTCCTCCCGCAACTGGGGCAGTGTTGAGGGGATGACCTTTTCAAATGGGTTTATTAGGTTGCACTTAGACAAAGATTATGATTATTGGACCCATGGTGTTGGGTACTGAAGTCAAACCTAGTTTGATTTTCTAGATAGAGTGGATCTCTTAGATAGGTTCCATTTTACATGTTTGAGATTGTGGAGTGTGTCCTCATATATTTTGTGTTTTGAGTTTATCCTATGATGAGAATAATATTCCTAGTTATACAATTTTAACCTTTTGATTCTATGATTTTGACACGAGTAAATATAAGTGTCAATATAAATGTGTTGTAGTCATATATCTATGTTTAGATGACTGTATCTTTGTTGTGACATTTCTTCATTGATATTTAACTTTCTGTTTCACGTTTTCCTATTGAGAATTGTTGTACTACCCATGCACGAGATTTTCCCACACGTTTCGTGTCTTGTGCAAAAAAAGCAACGATTTGACAGATTCCATAGTGGACTAGGGCTAGGTGATTCTTAGAGATAGGATTAATATAAAATGTTTCATTCCATGACTTTAGACTAATGTTTCTATACACACCATTCAGGTAGGGTTTTCTGAAGATGCGTTTCAGGAGCCTGTACTCTTCTTTTTTGTTGGGATTGTATTTTGGACCTGTTTACCAACGGTTTCCTACTATAGTTCTCTGTTGTTGGTATCATAGTAGTATGGATTCTTGTTTACTTAGGGATTTTACAATTCATCATTTTTGGGCATGAAGATGTGTGTTTGTGTACATATACTTTGGCTAATGCATAACATTTATGGGATATTCCAACTCAGTGCTAGTCTCCATCCCTTGTCTTAACAAGGGATTCTTTAAGACAGTCATGATATTGGCCACTCTGGGATAGGTCATGATATATTGGTATCATAGGAGTTCAGTTGTACATATAGAACCACGACTCTATGAGATTGGTTTAGGGTAATGGTGTCAAGTGTTATAAGTTCATCTATTAGGCCTGGGAATCCAGTTTTGGGGCAGAAACCAACATATCCATACTCCAGGACTCTGGACACCTACTTTTTTACTCGGTATATGAAAATATTATTTATAGGGAAATAAATTGTTCTTGCATCATATAGACATCTGAGATTGTCCTCATGTCCTTCTTGATTCATCTCACCAGGTATACTCTATTGACTATGGTATATCATGTTTTTCTTCATGATGTCTCCTTGCAAACAACCATCAAGGATTCCAATGCATGGTCATAAAGTAGATCCACATGGTGATGAGTTATCAGTGAAAAATTTGTACCAGATACATCACATCAAGGTGTTTTACTCGCTATACCACCACCTACAGAGTATAACATGTTACCAATTGTACCAATGAATGAGATGTGAATGATGAGTATACATTACAAGTTTCAGTGATAGAGACCACTTAGGTTCCAAGGAGAGCCCAGCTCTTTTTTAGCTAGGGACTGACATTAGGTGTTGAATGTTTTTTCCATATAGTTCGGACACCAACTAATAAAATTGTGGTCCTGGCGGTGAGCCTTCTCTATGGCTCGATAGAGAATGGTGAGTTTTGGTTACCCGATCAAAAGATGAGGTGACCGTTCCATGGACCGAGTTTGAGAACCCTTTTAGGGAGGAGTTATCACCTTATATGCTAAGGTATTTTCATGCCTGGAATCATTAATATCTCTAGAAGAAATTCATGTTGGTATATGAGTATTATCGAGGAAAACCGACCATTCCAGGTACTCGATGGATATGGTAGTCAACAAGTGCTTCGGGGATCATGCCTTTGAGAATGATATGCTTCATGATGTCTAATCTAGAGTTATCCCTCTATGAATTCCTAAATATTATAGGGTGTGATAGAAAAACCATTATAGTTGAGAATTCATTTTTTGAGTAGTTTAATAAAAAAAATTCAGCATTGGTCAAGCAAGTGTATATAGATCCATAGATAAGTATACATGGTTGGGGAGCATAGAGAGAACTATGAGGTGGTAGAAATTTTAACATGTTGCCACCACCCACCCTAGGTGGTCCATACCAGACTCAGAGAGCTGGATGATAGGGGTGGGGATAACTATATGTGGTCGAGGTATATGTCCTAAATATTTATGAATGATTCAATATATGGTATTTTTCTGTTCTGTCTTAGAAACGGTATTGATATAAGTAGGTACTTTTCATTCTATTCACTCCACATATCTTGATCAAGTCCCTGAGATTCTGGTTGAAATTTTGAACATACCCTCATTCTTGGAGACTTCTACTGGAGGAGACCCAATGATCATGCACTAGTGCAGAGAGTGTGACCTGACTCTTAGTGGTGACAATTTGAGATGAGATCTCTAGTTAGTGTCATGCATGACTTACTGTTTCATTCTTGGTATGGACTAGTTATCCCTAGTTCATTGTAAAATTGATTGTTTTAGGTGGGGAGAGCAGTGTGTCTACAGTAGTAAAACAAGGTTTTTGTTGTTAGTGAAAAGAAAACATAGGATGCATGAGATGGACTCAGAAAAAGGAGCGTGCAACAAATTTCTCATTAATTATCTAGACTAACAGTTGATGTGGTATATTCTATGAGTCATCAACTTACTACTGTAGAGGTGGAGTTTTAGTGGATCCAGTGAAGGATAAGATAGAGGCATTCAATAGGGTTCCTTGAGGAATATGATTTTTAAATTTTATATACTTATGGGAAGGGGAACTTTGTAACAAATACTCTCAATATGAGATCCTTTTCGTAGTTAATGAAAAATGAAATAGAGTAGTTGGCCTCATTACAATTACCCTGTTGTGGATAGAGTTGAAAAAACCCATCTCTAGTCAATGGTTGACACCCCTCCACCATTATAACATTTTAAGGAGGCACAACTCAAGGATAATGACAGTGAGACCTTACGTTCATTGATTTATATAGAGAGCACCCATGATGGACATTCAAAAGGTAGGGACCACACTATACTTTTTAGAGAATGCACAGTTGTACCATTGATGTTGGGGGAGGAGTTTTTGAGGAAGTTTAATATATTCCACTTGGGCAGTATACCTCTCTCTTATAATCCATGAGAGCTCGTTGTGTAGGAAGGATGAATGCCTTTATTTTGGGATAAGAGCCTGGGGTCGATAATTTTTTATTACATATTGTGATGTAAAGTGGGCCTAGAATGGTTGAGCCTAGAAGGACGTTAAGATATGTGGGTTATGGGGCCCTGATTTTCGGGGAATTATAAGATGATTAGAGTGGGTATGGGCATCGAGATATGTATATGGGATTCTAGGAGGACCTATGGGATGAAAAAATAGGTTGAAGATGGTATTACCTATTAATATTAATGTTAGGTTGTGGTTTAAATAATATTATAGTTTATTAACATGCAGTGTCTAGCAAATTTTGTTTGGAAAGAATTTTTCACTTATTTATTGTGGTTCCATGAAGGAAGTTGGAAAGGATCTTAGTGGAATTTTTTATGTGTTTACCACATATGTGTATGAGACACGATATTATTTGGGTGATCATCGACTAACTCACTATGTCGTCCCAATTTGAGGCTTGGCAGGAGTATATTTCAATAGAGGGATTGGGACACCACAATGTATGAGAGGTAATTCAACTCCATGGAATTAAATTAATGATGGGTTTAGATCATGACACTCAGATTGCATTCTTTTAATGATGATAGAGGATCAAAATGAGAGGATACTTCATGTATAATTGATTTGTTTCTTGTGTTTTTGATGAAAACATGAAAATATTCAAAAGTGAACATGAGAGTAGAGGCCTCAATTTCTTGATCATGACCCTCATCTATTTAGGTAACCATTAAATTGGAATATGGGTATGTATGGACTAAAGGATCATAGACTTTAATGACTCTGATTTTCTCTAATTTTATTTTTATAAATTAATTAGAAAAATTCCTTGACCTGGTGTAGATATGGCCTATGATTATGAGGCCCGGTCTTCACAGAACAATGGATTGAAAAATGGAAAAATTTTAATAGTGATCATGAGTGTTTTTTAGGAATATTTGAAATAACATCCAAACATTTTCCTAGTTCAGAATTCTGAGGGCACCTTTTCATTCAATTCAACTATTTTACTATAGGAACGACCTAACATTTGTCGGCACGAGTTAATTTTGAAAATTAGTTTTTGGGATGTAACTGTAAAGGAAATTATTTAATAAAATTATATTATTTTCAAATAATAATAAATAACAAATGGAAACTTTGATAAAAAATCTGATACAATTTTTGTGTTCAGAAGGGGGTGTTTACCTTAGGCTAGGTGTAGCAATGACAGGAGCTGGTCGAGGGTGAAAGTTATCTTTTGGAAGGGAACATTATTAAAATATTCAATAAAAATATTTTATTTTGAAATTACCTATTGACACAGTGATGGTCTATTATTTTAATAATCCATGTCAAAGGAATTTTATGGTTATCACCAAACCCTTTTAATTTCCTTGAGGTATGGAGAAGGGAAATCTCTCGATGAAAAATGCAAGCAGATCAAGGATTGACGATGACTATTCTTCGTCAATGAATGATCCAAAACTCAAGGTAGGATTTTGTTCTATTAACAACTTCGTTTCCACATTTAGTTTTAAATGATGATTTCTAACAAATCCCCGAACATATTAAACCACAGTTCAGTCATTCTTATAGGATGAGTTTTGGTATCGGGATTAAAGGGATGTTTGATCTCTAAAAATATGTGATGGGATTCAATTTGTTAAACATTATAACATGAATAGATCAAGGTCGACTATAACATGAAAGAGATCCATACAATTTAGGCATTCATATCTTTATCCTATTTTCCCAAAATTCATCATTCTTCATTACTCGAGATTAACGACCTGGGACGAGATCAAAACCCACTACAGTGTATGGTGGCAACAACACAACGAGGTGGCTCCGACCATCTCAAGTGGATCATGGCATGGAAAGGCCACTAGTAGTGTAACCTGTGGAATAGGTATCCCCAAAATTCTATATAGGCCATACCATGAAATAAATGGAGGACTTCAGCCACCGGGGTGGCCGGAGATGGTAGGGATAAAATATGGTTCAGTGTTACCGCAATGGTTGAGGGTCCATGATGGAACATGCCACTTCAGAGATCAGGACTCAACAAAGGCCTATCCCATGATAGACAACTTTGAGGACCTCAGGGAAGCAGTATCCATGAGGAAAAAGAGATGGGGGAGCTTGCAATATGTGGAACACAGAGGACCCATTTAACGAGAAGCACAATTGGTTGGGACTCATGTGGGGGATGGGTCACCCTACTCGTGCGGGTTGGGCTTGGAAAACGGGGCTACACCAGCAACCAAACATGCTGAAATATGCGGTCAAGAAGCCCAATTGGCCAATTTGGGATGTCCAGACTGAATCGGGTTTGGTTGACTGAACTGGGTCAGGTGAGGTTTTTCAGGCCAGGCTGGTTCAGGCCAGACCCCCTTACCATTTTTCCCATATCTTTAAAACTATGTGTTTTATTGATAAGTCCTTTGTGTCATTGTGACCCTTATTATGAGAAGGTAAATTTTATATAATCTAAGTGAGTTTTTATGGAAGATATAATGAGACATAATGGACTAAGATAGATGTATTTTTTACCTCTATGGTCAGGTAGAGATGGGACTCCCCACATTCTAGATGGGGGTATGATACCTTTCTATAGTTGACTCAATGGATTTAGCACTCCCCTGTTGCACCAGGGCATGGGTTCCCCATATGTGTTGTTCTATAATAGTCGTTACACCTATTTCATACCAGGGTTTGGGTCCTTTGGACACATAGTGGTATTCCTCTATCGTTCTAGGGAGCATTTCATCAAGCATGGAGTTGATCCCACCTATTGGACTACATCATGATTACTCTATACATTTTTATTCTGGTAGAGCTGATACGCCCATGTCTATCCAGGGAGTGGTCCTTTATCCACTAAGTGGTACTCAAATACCATGAAAGGTTAATGTCCTATAGCATGGTGGTTTTACTACCAATCCATGTTAGGGTGAAGGTATCCTAGAGGGAATGAGATGGTAGAGTCAGTATTCCCCTATTATACAAGGGTGTGGGTCATCTAGTCCATGAGTGGTACTCCCCTACTGAGTTAGGGTGTGAGTCCTTGATATTCGAATTATTACATCCCTATTATAGTAGGGTGATGGTCCACCATGATTTTTACTCCCCTATTGGAATCTGGGCATGAGTCTTCACTTACGGATTTGTAATCCTCTATATCCAAGTAGTAGAGAGAGTGGGCCCTCCACTAGAGTTGGAGCTCCCTCGGTGGTATGACACATTTAAGAGGAGCAGGAACATACACATGATGTAAAAGATACCGAGAGTGGAGTGAGTGCTCCCATGATTGAATGATGTGTAGGACACTTTTTATAAGATCGATAGAGGTTTCCCATGTTATTTAGGAGTAGTATTCCATTGACTGTGGGCCAATGGTGAGGCTTGGGACCCTCCACTCTCTTTGTGAGAGAGTATGCGAGCGGTGCATAGTTTGGAGTTGTGCTCCATCAACTGTGTTTAGTGGTGAGGTGAGGTCCTATTCAATATTATTTCATATATTACATTCTGTTTAAGGAGAATATGACTATACCCTGGGTTCTTGGCACTAGAGTTGGACCGAGTAAGATGTCCCCGGTAGAGTGCATCTTTTAGACAGGTTCCATATGAGATGGATGATCTTGTGGACTGTTCCCTCCTAGAACTTGTGTTTTGATTTGATCCTAGGTTGATAATACTATTCTTATATATGGAATTTTATGGTTTTGATTATAATGGATTGAGATGAGTATATATGGGAGTTCATGATATATGTGTGCTAGATTGATATTTTTGTTGAGATGACTATGTCTTCCTAGTGATGTTTCCTCTGCGGAATTTTACTATGTGTTTTGGGGTGTCCTAATGAGTATAATATTACTCACCCATACATGGTCTATGACAACACATGTTGTGTCTTTTGTAGATGAGAAACAATATGATGGAGTACATGGTGGACTACGACTAGGTGGTTCTTAGAGAGAGGCCTGATAGATGAGGCATGCTTCAACGACTTCAGACAGTTCTTTCTGTACCAACCCTTCAGGTAGTGTGTTCCACTTTTGAGTATTAGGATGTTGTACTTTCTTTTCACTGGGATTGTATTGTAGAATTTTTCACCTTCAATTTCCTATTTTCACACTCTATTTTTGGTATCATAGTTGTATGTGTGATTTATAACTTGGTGTTTTTATATTTTATCATTTTTGGGCTTGGAGATGTGTCCGGGGGTATAGTTACTTGCACTAATGGCTCCCATTTGTGGGATATTCCTACCCCGTGCTAGTTTCCAAACACTAGAATATCATAGGCAGGTATGTGGTTGCCATGGAAAAAACCCCTCTGGGACGAGTAGTGACAATTTTTTTTGATGTCCACTTCTTCTTCTTCGGCCTCTAAATCATTTAATTCTTCTACATAAACCTTATATTTGTGCTTCCCTTTTAAAAAAAATTATAAAAAAGTATTTCATATCATTCTAATTTAAAAAATTATCTTTTAAATATTATTGTGATTATAATATTTTTGAATTTATAAAATATTAAATATCTGGATACTCTAAAACTAACACATTTTAATCCAGTACATGTATAATGTTTCTCCTCAGTTTATTAACAATAGTTGAATATTCCAAATTCTATCTAAAAACACGGATATTTCAGATCATATAATTAAATAAGTTTATGTATTCACCATATATATGAAAATATTAAAATATTATCCTCCATATTTACAGATTAACATCCATAACTTTCTTATTCACTTCATAACTTCATAACACATCATGCATTTCTATAGCCATTAGAAACCAACAAATATTGTTATAAACATTCTGTATGAGATAAAACGACACAGAATTATGAGATTTTAAATCAAATCCCAAATTTTTATTGGCAATAATTGTTATAGATACATCATCTATTAGAGTAAATTCAATGGTTTTAGGGTCTATATCTTCATTCCAAATAGATAACAGATTGAGAATATCATATTCATGCAAAAATGATTTTTTTCTTTCATAAAATATAGGAACACTCATATTGTTAATTTATTAAAAAATATACATTCTCAAAGTCGAATGATTAATAAGTTATCTTATCTTTCATAAAAATTTATGTCCCTTATATCATATAGTATACCTAACTGTTTGGGGGTGGTTAATCATTGACCCTTCATCATTTTATAAGAGTTGTTTCTTTGCATGGTATGGAAACTATTCCTTAACCACATATTATTTATACAGTTAATACCCATTAAAATAGTAATCTAATACTCACTTATTATATATGACACATATAGATAGATCACCACATGATTTTTACATGGTCTAGAACTAATATATACACATTTCCATGTTTGTAATCCACAGAAACGTGGATTCTTTTACTAAATTATTTCATGAATACAAAGGGTAATGATGTAACAATTTCTAAACCCCATGAATTTTTTATATATATTACAATGGTTATACCCCCATAAATTATCTCTTCTGCCATTTTTTGGTTATACCACACAACTATCCATTTAATATAATCTTTCTTCATAGTAATTTATATACCCCTATAAAAAACATTTTTAATAACTGGTTCTATACCCAAGCTATATACTGTATCCTTTAAACCCTGTAAAATATTGTTTAAATATATATATTAATTCATAAGAAAGTGGGATGAAATTGACCTTTGTAAAATTTTCACTATCTTTAAAAACTATTAGAATAGTACATTTTCATTGAAACTTATCCATGATCATTTGATGGAATGAATGAAATTGTTCTGATATTTTTGAAATTATTATTTGAAAACATCCAATGGAATGTTCATCTAATGACTTCATTCTATATACCATCTATATAATTGGCCTCCACACATTTGGTTTCCAATAAATTTCCATTTTCATTATTTATTCCTGTATTGAATGATATTTTCATTGAACCTCAATTAGATGACTACATCTGATGCTCCTCTTTTGGATTAAGAATATTCGGCTTAATGTTCTTTATACTTTAGGATATGAATCATGATTCAATAAAACACTTATTTGGGTAAAGAAGAACTAAATTTGATACTCTCAATGATTATTATTCAATGAATGAAAAATGTTTTAATTCACCTCCGTCAATCTTGTAATAACTATATTGGAAACTCCTAAAAAAATTATTCCATCAATTTTTCTCACCCACAAATTTATTATCCATTTCTATTTTAAAAAATAAAAAACTATTGCACCCGTTTATAAAGGTGTATTTCAAGGGAACAACATGGGGACTAAAATATTTTTTTTCTTTTGATGCGAATTTCAATCGACTCCTTTTCATCTTTTCATAAAAAATTTCAAGAATTCTGGAGTATTCTTGAAATCATCCATCTTCATTGAGATTCGTTAAATTCCTTAATAATGAACTTTAATATACATTTTTTTCATCTAGATAATAATGAATTAAAGGATAAACTTAGTATCATCATTTCAATATCATTAAAAATAATTTTTCGGATCCTTAGAAATATTTCAACTGTTGAAATATCCTCAGATTCATCCTACAAATTTCCATAGATACTTTCATCATTTGATAGAACTTTATTCAGTTTTCCTTTGTTTTGAATTGTCTTTCTAATATTTTTATCATATCATTTTGCAATGTACTACACATTAATCTTATGATAGATATGTTTATCCTCATTTATTTTTTATAATAATATGAAATGGATTTGTTTAACAATATTTCATACCGTATTCCTAGAATCATACTTATGTGGACATAAACCTTCTCTTTCAAATTTTCATCTATCAAATAATAAATAAATATATACATAATGTTTTTTTCCCATCACACTCTTCAGTTCCTTGACAAATGTCTATCTAATTAAATCAGAAAACACTCTCAATTTTATCTTCAGTGTGTTAGTATTTTCGTACAATGAACATTGAAACATTGTGAAAAATTTCACTCGATTATATTAATGGGATAATTTATTTTTATATAATTTACATTATTTTTTTATCTGGTATGCTAGATAAAACTCGTAGTTTGATACATTTACATACACTAGTCAATATGTCAATCTCTTTTTGGTTATATGTGTTCATTACACCTACATGGTATGACCATTATATAGTTCCTTTCATGAAATATATGTAACTCGATATAATCATACATTGGCCCTAAAAATTCCAACCAACCCTTACACATGTTTTGAAAAAACACTTTATCATATGATATTGTGTAATTTCAATCTAGTGGATTTGTCCAAATTCAACCTTGGTCTATCTGGTATTATTTAAAAATTCATATAACATAAAACTAGAAAATTATAAAAAAGATAAATTTATAACTATTAATAAAAATTCATAGAATCTCATATCTATATATTTTCAACTTCAATAAACTCATCATATGGTAACATCAATAATGTTCTATCAAATAATATTGTACCATTTCTACCTTATCGATTAGCACGTCTTTCCATGATTTCATCTATGTAGTGGTAGGTGTTTGGTACCCTTGATCTGTTACACTCAATCTAAAAACAACAATCTGTAACCATTTGTCTAGTAACTTCAATATCCACTTCTGGTTTTAGGATTGGATCAGGAAAATATCTATAGTGTTTAGGAACATTGAATAACTTATTAGATTAATTTTAATTAGTAATGAACATTTCCTACTATAGATATGTAAAAATTTTCACATACCATATGGAAATTCCCTAACAACACATATATCAAAATTTTACAACATTATTATATAATTTATTCTATAAGATGATATTTTCATGTTGATAAAAATTAGAAACACACAAACTTGTGTAAAACAAGTATGAAATTTAGGATACACTGTTCCCTCTGTGTAGTGATATTTCATTATGGGACATAATTCCTCACAATTGATATTGTGAGTTACCTCGAGTGAGGGAATTCCATGATAGAGGAAGTCCAACAAAAGGATAGAGAATGTTTGTAACTGGATGATGTAATTATGACTGAACTATAAGAGTTTCTAATTGAGTAACCATGATATGATATGTGTATACCAAGGATGTTTAATAATTAGTTTTCGGTCTACTAATGCACACATATAGTTGTTTTTTTAAAGAAAACATTGATTGTGAACATGTGAGTAATATAATAAAATATTTTATGGGAACCATTGTCTGTATGCATATATTATATTTGGCCTTCTAATGAGGTGATGTCCCCAATAATAATAGATGATCTTAAGAAAATCTGTAGCTTTTTTGAGACAGTTTTGATGTGAGGGTAAAAATTATGGTTATGCCACTCTTATATTATTTAAAATTTCTTCCCTATACCATATATAATCATCCCCTATAGTGAACCTACACTAATTTATTTCTATATTATCTACAAGTGTAAATTTTTTAAATCATGGTTGTATATTTTTTATATTCAACCTTATACTATAATTACACTTGTATACTATTATGTGACTCAAATTATTTTTTTCTACTATTTATGGTTATTATTTCAGTGATTTAGAGGGTGTATATTCCCCACAACATATTATTAGACTGAAGATAGCAACCAAAAGACTTTTTTATATGATGTAGTGAACATTAGGTATCTTGTAACAATAGTTTAGTGGTAGTTTTGGTTGGTGAGGTAAGAATATTATAGTGATGTTTATAATACTATATCAATAAAATTAATCACCACACCACTATATTAAGATGTTCAAACTAATCCACTACAAATTGATATGGTAGTCAAATAAATTAAAAACATATATAAAAATAATAACACCATACCATATCTAAATATATTATTTTCCACCTGATGAGGTAAACAAATCATTTCATCTTGAGATGTCAGAGACATAATTCAATATCTATGTTATAAAAGATCCATAACAAAATATCCAGATTACCTCAATCCTAGATATATGTTTGAGAAAATATAGTTGAATATCTAGTCAGCCTTATCCTGATGATGTGGGTGATGATAATGTAGTGTTTTCCTCATAACCCAACCTGATCCAATAGTAGTACGAGATATCATGCGTAATAGTTTAAGTGGATCATTAGATATCTAGAACCTTTTTTATCATTAGCATTTTCTTACATACAAACGTGGATAGATGATAATAGATAAATATTTTAAGTATAGAAAGTATATTCCATGAATATTTGGTGAGAACAATGCATACTCATTTATCATCATCTAACATAACTGTAGTAGGTGGGTTAGAAATGAGAGTAATCTCTATAGTTCAACATTGACAATAGAATTGATGAGTCACTGGGCTATATAATATATAAAATTAAAGAGTAAAGAAATAAATCACTTCACCCAAATCAATGATTTCATTTTTTTCATTTTATAAACCATCCCTCATAATATTACAAATTTTCATCAAAACATTATCATTGAATTTATACATTTATATCACAATGAAATATAATGATAAATATTAGTTAGTTATTAGACATTTTTGTTCCTTGTTTCATTATAGTAATAATATAAATATTAATATTAATAATAAAAGGCACAACTAGTAATCCTATAAATTTATTCTAAATGATTCAAATGATAAAAATAAATATTCCTCACATGTATCATTCATTAATATAGTATTTCCAAAGGGCTTCATAACGTTAGTCAATATAGTCCTTTTTATCATTCTTAATTATCTTCATATGAATCACAAGGTTACTATTAAATATACATAATCTCATTGGGGTAAATTTAATTTTTCATTAAGTATTTTTATTATATTTAAATCCATATAATCATTAACTATGTATTATTTAACACTTTATGTCTTAATAAGTAATTAATACCACACACATAAAGAAAATGCCACTAATAGTATTGAGATAATTAAATATTCTAAGCCAATGAATTATGATTTAATGTATGATAATTCAATTTAAATCAACTAATTTTATAAAAAATTTCCCTACATCAATAAACAATTATACAATTAATTAAACTATATTCGCATAAATATTATACATTTTGATACCTTTATTTATTAGTATTATAACCATCATTAATCCATTATCACTGGGATTGTGTATGATTTTTTACGTTGACATTTCTCTAAGAGTTTCAAATACAAAAGACCGATCAATTTAGTAACCTTGGAAAGAAAGATAAATAAACGACACCCTATTTTAACTCGGGATAAACTATAAAATATAGTAATGGAAAACAATCATTATCCTGGAACTCATTCAGAGAATTATTCCTTATATCATAGTGAATGGAAAAAAATAGGGTGAGCTCCAAATCCAAGAAAGGGTAACATACAATGTCAGCTATAATGCAAAAATAATTTATAATCAATATTGATAAGAAAACAATGAAAAAAACATTCAATTTAATGAAAAACTAAAATATCATGACCAGATAAGGTATAATCAATATTGAATGTAAAATAACTAAACACACATTTCATTTAATCAATAACATGATAAAGAAATCTATCTAGGAATAATATCAATGAAATAATTATATATATAATAATAACTTTTATATAAATGAAGGAAAATTATTATCTTTTAATTTTATGATCTTAGAAATTATTAAATATACAATGTTAGTATAGTTTAGAAGACAGTTTAAAACTATTGGTAAAAACACATTCAAGTTATACAACTAATTTTAATCTTTAGAAATACCAATGCATCAAGGGGCTGTATAAATTTGGGAACCAACAATCACTGCATGTCCGAAGAATTCATCAAATATTGAATGATTTATTTAATTGATGAAAAATATCCCTTATAAATGAATAATTGTATTGAGTGAGGTATATAAATTTTTCAAACCGTCTTTAGTTAATAAAATAAATTTCAATTTAAACACCATATGATAAAATAGTTTACAATTTAGGAAAAAGTTATATTCATTATTAAATGAATATTGATATTAAAGAGAAACAATTAATGAATAAATATCTCAAAACATTATTATTTGAAGATAAATTAAATAATCCCATGATTAATCATGAAATTATAGGTTACCCTCAGTTTATTGAGAATATGGGTATTTTAAAACAAATTATATTCACTGAAATAATAAAGGGAAGAGAAGTGAAATAATAAAATGAGAAGTAAAGAAAATATATTTTTATTATAATACATTTGAAAACATATATAATGAAATAATTTTAAATTATTATAATGATAGAGGGAAGTCCATTATTGTCATATGAATTGGAAAAAAATCCTTTTGAAATTTTATAATTAATCTGAAAAAGAACCCTTTTGGAAGAAAAGATAAAGTTTCATTTATAAAAATCATTAAATTTATTGTATAAATTAAAAAGTACATAATAATTAATTTTAGTAATTAATATTAATTTTTAAAGAAATTTTTTTTAAAATATATGTGGAATATAAATATATTAAACTAAACGAAAAATAAAATTAGTTTTTATTTTAAATAATTATTTATATTGGTTCATGTAGTAAAGTGATGACAATTCAAAAGAAATAAGATATATAGTTTATTATATAGTGTGTAATAAAATTATTTGTTCTTATGAACCATAAAATATAACAATCCTTCAATGTGTGCAAAAAAATCCACATATAATGTGAGACAATAAAATAGATTCTTACCTCTTTGGTAATGTTCAAATTATAAACCCTTGAATGTATAATAATTTATAGAAACATTGAATATGGTTAAAAAATAAATATATATTCTTATAAAATATTTTTAATCATTAATATATATACCACATAAAAGAGAATTGGTTCATATTAAAAAAAAATTCCCTATTGATTGGAAATTTAGAGTAAATATATATAATTTTATGAAATAAAGAAGAAAAAACCATTTTTAAAGAGAATGAGAATTATGTATAAGTTCAAATATAATTTATAAGAATAATACATTGTGTAATATATTCAATTGGAAGTATATAAACCATTTAAAATAAATTAGGTTCATATTAGAACATGCGTGTCAAAGAATGATGTTTTGAGATGAAAACCGTTACCCAATGATTCCCTTTCATTGAAAATTCATTATCCTCATGAATAATGGTTCTAAAAATGTTATTAATTTATACCAAAACCAAATTATATAATATAATATCATATAGTTTCCCATTATAAAATCATATCATCCATTAGTAGCCAATATTTTATTATTACTATAGTTTTAGATGTTTATTCCCTTATTTTCACATGTGTGACATTTCATGAAATTTATTGTTCTTGTCTATGTGATAATATTCTATAATATTAAAAATTATATTAATTCCATAAATATCATATTTATTTACTACATACAAATTTAGAATAATTATTTACTAATGTACATGGAAAACTAATTGCATCTTTTCATGGGGACGATATGCCATAAGAACGCTTGAGTGGTGATATCATTCCATTAATGGATGACATGTTATGTAAGTGGAAAATATATTAATTTTATTGAAATTATCTCACGACATATGTATCATATATATTAATTATTCCTATCATTTTTACAATCTATTTGGGTAGGTGATGGAAGAAAAATTACATCGGTTCACAAGGCATTTGTCCACCGTACACACAAGCGATGGATTTATTTCGCATTTGAAACGGAAGTAGATATATAAATATTAATATATTCACTCAATAATATTAAATAATATTTTAGAATCTAATGTTATTATATTTTATGTGTTAATTTAAAATTGACTGTGCCGAAATAAGAAGTTAAAAAATGAGCATAGGTGAGACAACTACATTTTCTCATAGAAACATAATTTGGATCAATTATTAAGGACTGAATGGTTGGAATTTGGGAATAAAAAAAGATTAAAAAGGTGACTAAGTATCTTGGGGTCATATTATGGCATGGTTTTGTGATCCAAATGGCCTTAGAGGTTTTAATAATTGAGGCTATGGAGTTTCCTTTTACAATTGTTGAGTATTGATATTTTTTAAAATACCAATAAACTATTCATTAATTGAAAGTCAATCTATCAACATGTTCCTCCCAAATTGATATATAATATGGTGGGGGAGGAATTTTATAAATAGAACTTATATAGATAAGAATAGATTATTTTGAAATGTTTTATTTCATTTTACACAAAGTATAATTACTTTTACAAATTTATGTTTTCACCACAGTAAAAAGATTTATTTACTTATGTAGTTAATACATTAATACTAATATAAAATTATCCCTATTAGATTCATTTTTTTCGAAATGATTATAAATATTAAATCAAATATATCAAATAAAAATAAAATATGTTTTTATTTAATTAGAACACACACACAAGTAATGCATATGGCATGATTTTAAACTTAAAATCCTTAATTGTTTATTGTTATTGTTATTAATCATTAAAATGTTACAATTACTTGAAATTAAAAAAATATTATTAATTATTATAATTCAAAATATAAATCCTACTTTATTAAATTCAATTCACATAATTGGAATAAATTATTGTAAAAATATAGTCTTACAAATCATTTTGAAAGTCATGTATTTTGGAAATGCATTTTTCAATTATAAGATGATCTTATGTTAAATATTTGACTAGTAATCATCATTAGATATATTTAAATTATTATATTTGTAAAACTAATCAATTAATTTCATTTAAATCATTCATAATTAAATATTGTTTAAATTAATTAAATTGGATTAATATTATTTCTTTTTAAAATCAAAATAGTTTCCTAATAAATATGCTACTTTCAAAAAATATAACTTTATTGCTGGAAATTATGTTATTTATATTTATATAAATTAGAAAGGTAAATATATATTAATTGTATATATTGTGATAAATTATTTTAAATGAAATAGGTACTAGTTGAACACTACATTTTTTATTATTCATACAATATTATTTCTATAATTACATTTCAAAAGTTCATTCTAGCCCATCATTGAAATAATAACATCCAAATTGATATTTAACCTATCAAATTGGAATTTTTATTCAACGATATACTAAAATTTTCACACTGTTATAGTTTCATGTTATTATAAGTCTCACATTCTATAATTTAGGTTCAAGTATTACATTCTTTCATCATATAATAAAATTTATCCTCAAAATATTCATAAATTTTACCTACTAAACAATAGACATGGTTCTTCTTCATAACAACATGTAGATCCCATATTTATTCATTTATTCTATGATTTATAAAATTTATCATTACCAATTAATTCATCCAATTTCTCATCACTTTCTCTCTTATGTTAGGAATCTAGTTAGGATATTCACAATAAAATAGATAAGTTCCTAATTCTATTTCTTCAGATGTGAGAAAATGTGTTTGGTTTTGGAATATACTACATTAAATAAGATATATGGAATAAAACATGTTATTTAGATAGTATTAGTAAAATTTTCATTTAGTAATCCATATCTCTAATCCTTTCTAGAATTCCATTAGGTCTGATGTACCTGGTGGAAATTTTTCCCTTCTTATTGAACCTTATAATAACCTTTCATTGAGATACATTCACGAAAACATGTTTTCCCACCTAAAATTCCTAATATTTCTTCCAGTTATTGACATATCTCTATTTTAGTACATTAATATACTTTCATACAATCCTAATATTCTTTTTTGTTTTTAATTTCATCTAAATAAATTAAACGGCCTAAAGGATTTCGTTCACCAACTTCATCATAATTAGTTAATGTTTGAAATATCCTTCCGTATAATGGTTAATAAAACACTATTTAAATACATTAATGGAAACTATTTCATTTGAAAAATTTTACCATGGAAAAATTAAAATCCCATATACCTTGAAAGTTATGTGATCATAACCTCAACATGTCATCCAATGTTTGAAGAGTCCTTTAAGATTTTCTACCAGTTTGAGGATGGTAATCAGTGCTAAAAAGACTCTTTGTATCAAGATATATGAAAATAAACATCATAATTTTTATGTAAAATGTGTATGACGATCAGAAAAAATTGATGGAAGTTCACCCTGAAATCTACAAAACTCATTAATATATATCCCAATGAAGCGCTGAATAGGTAAATATTCTCTTATAGTGAGTAAATGTATATATTTGTTTATTCAGTAAACAACAATATGTATTAAATTATTCTTTCTAGGATTATTAGGTAGTCTTTCGAAAAATTCCATTGTAACATTATTATATATACACATGGTAATAGGAAGAGTTTCTATGAATCCTCAATAATTATGTCTTTAATTTTTACCTTTTTTTAAACCAAACATCCCAAAGTGTAATCAAAAGTATTCCACACCATGTTACACCACCAAAATGTTCCTTCAAATATGTGTAAATAGTTTATTCACCTGATTTTAAAGAGAAATTTGATCCATGTTAATCATCAAATATTTACCTTTTTATCTTAAGTATAGATTTAACACATATTAAATATCAATATTTTAGTATTTTATTTTCACAAATTAATTCTTCCAACAAACCATCATTCACAAATTATGTTTTCTTCTAAAAAGCATCATGATAAAATTTTTAGCTCTTTTTATTTTCCATTAATGATGGTTTCATAATCATTTGAAAACGTTTAATTTATCTCATTTCTAAAAAATTAAAAAAATATATTTTCTAGATCCAAGAATATGAGATCCCTATCAGGAATCATTTGGGTCACAACTCTATTAACATTATTTCTTTACACATCAACTACTATATTTTCTTTCCATGGGTGGTTCTTTATTGAGAAATGATAATCTGTGAATAGATTGGGCCATAGATATTACCTTGTTTTGATTTAAAATATATAAAAAATATATTTTATGATATTATGGTATGTGTATACATCACATATTTCTCTAAAAATATAACAGATCCATATATTAGAATAAAATATTACATCATCCAACATAATGACATGGGTTGTGTAGTTCTTTTCATTAGTAATTTACTTCTCTAATGAATATTCAATAACTCAATGATTTCCTATAAGGAAAAAACCAAGTACCTTCACTAATTCATCATGATATATCACAAATCCACAATTTGGTAATAGTGGAGTTAAAATTGGTGTATTGAACATTTTCCACTTGAATTCTTCAAAACATTCTTCAGATTCCTTCATTCATATTAACATAATCCCATTAGGTATAAGATTTTATTACAAGTTATCCATTCATGAAAATTTATAAATGAATCACTGATATTAACCTTCAAAAAAAGAAACTATATACCTAGGTTTTGTTAGGTGGTCTAGGTTGTTCTCTAACTACATTCCTATTTACATGATCAACTGAGATTCCATCATTAGAGACAATATTTCCATAGAATGAAACATCCTAATGCCAGAATTCATACCTTCTAAATTTCCAATATATAATCATTTCTTCAAATAGTCTCATGTATAATCCAAAAGTGATTCTCATTTTCCTCATAGCTCATATAATAATATTTGAAACCATCAATCAATACACATAAAAAACTTAAATATATTCCTTAAATATGTTGTACAATAGATCAAAAAAAAACTAATTGTGTATTAGTGAATCCAATTTGAATTATTGAAAAATAATAATTTTGATACCTTAATCATAATTTTGAATTCATAATATCTTTATTCTATACTCGCAATTGATGTTACCCACAAAAAGGTGAATATTTGAAAAATATTGACCACCATGATGCTCATCAAATAAGTCTTCAATTCAAGAGAAAACATAATTTTTCTTTATCCTAATTGAATTAATTTACATATAATCCATGTTCAATGACATGGAAGCATTTTTCTTCTTCAGGAAGAGAACATGGTATCCCCATGGTAAAAACCAAGGGAGAATAATTCTCTTATCACATAACTCTAAATGTTTTTTATTCAACCAAAATATTTCCTTAGAGGCCATTATATAGATAGTCTTTGAAATAAGTATTTCATCAAATAATAAGTGAATGGGAAAAATATTCATGCTCTAGTGGATGTCCAAGTAATTCTTCAAAAAATAAATCTATGTATCCTTATATAATATAAATTTCCTCAGATTCAAAATTACTTTTCCTCCTATAGATTGTTTTCCCTTCTTCCCCATGAAATTAAATATAATGTGATACTTGGGGCTATTCTTATAACTACACTACACATTATTATAAATTAATTCCTCTTTTAATTCATAAAATTACACACAATGTAACCCAATAGTTCGATAAGTATATATTATTTGGTAATTAGTTACATATCATAACATATTGAACATGGGATACAATGAAATTATTAAAAATATACTGAAATGGTTTCTTAAATTCCATGGATTTTTAGACTGCATAGGATAAACATGGGAAAAACATATCAATGGTGTGAGATATAAAGGAATGTAAGGTATCAAATATGGAATAAAATGATTAATATATTACATGTTATGATATATGTGTAAAAATGGGTCAAAAGAATAGTAGGGATCATAAACATGATGATGACTGTATTCCATATATTCAATTTAGAGATTTTTATTATATTGATTTCTATATTAAACTAATTATTATTTGCAATTTGTGATAGAGTTATCTTGTTTTATAGTTTATATAAGTAAAAAATGTTTCCTATAAAAGGAACAAATGAGGTTAATTTTAAAGCACAAAGACACTATTCGTTGTGGGTGAAGCGAAGAGGCATGCCAAATTTTTTTTGACGAGGATCATAAAGCACTTCATGGGGATAAAACTGGGGAATTGAGGTGAAAGGCCTTCTAGAGTATAAATAATAAATTACATGTCATTAACCATTAAACAAAATGTATTGGTGCATGTTTTGAAAAGGAAATAATATGAAGAAATCAAATGCATCATGGACATTTACATATAAAGTATCTTAGTTACGCATGGTGTAAATTTCCTGATGGGACATGGTTGCTTGGATTTTTGAGATCTGGGATTTTGACCAAATATATGACATGTGACTGAACCCAAAACACATTTGGACCAATTATTAATGAAAAATAATTAATAATAGATCCCCAGTGAGATTTAAAATAGAGTCCAATTCTCCAATTAATGGATTCATTCATAGTCAATGTCGTTATGATCGAGGACAACCACTACTGTGATGCATCAAATGTGATTTTCAATTTATTACCCTCTAAGGTGTAACATGAGGTGGTAGACATTGTGAAAAAAATTATAATTAAGGGGGAATTATTATAATAAGGTATTTTATTTTTAAATGAAATTTATTTAAGTATTCTTCCACAATCCAAATTTCTCTAATCTCTTTATAATTATCTCATTCATGACAATTACATGATTTGTGAGTGAGTTTTATTTTAAATGAACTGGATAGGGAAAATTCACAAAAATATCATTGGGTAGATTAGTTTTTAGGTTTAAATATGTTTTTGAGTTACTAATTCACCAAATACCCAAAATAACATGACCATTTGTAAAGGGGGATTCATTGATTTTGGAGTTTTCAACAGTGAAAATTGGATTAAACTAACTCAATTTTGAAAACTATTATTTCATTACATTTATTTCATGCTCATTAACCCAAATTTTCAATTTTTGAGCTTATTTTCCATTTTATTAAAATCAAAATCCACCATAATTTATTCATTCAATACAATATTTATATTTCTATCATTATATAGTTTAGGTTTATATTATTTAATTAATAATTTTTCCAACACTATCTCCATGGGTTAAAACTTAAAAATGAAATTCTTATACTACCTTGTATTTTATTTCATTGTTTGATTCATGTTATAATGTTCTAAATTTTGTAAACTGACAAGAATTAAAAATGACTATAGGGCTATAAATTTTCATCATTTTTTGTACGGATAAGAGAAAAGATTTTATTGATTTAGAAATTTAGAAATTCTATTTCCAAATTTTTTATATCCAGATTTTATCATTAGATCATTATTTTTATTACTTTTTTACTTTATAAGGTATTTTTATTGGTGAGGGTAGGGTTGTCGATCCTGATGACTACTAAGGATAGGTTTTCATTCTTGATTAAGGATATAGAGCGGATACTAAAAAATGATTGAATGAAGAAAAATCATCCCAATAACTACCTATAAGTGTAATAATGATTTGAATACACAAAACCCCATAATCTGGAGCCATAATTATATGAGGAACATCACGAACCAACAATCACGCACAAAAAATCAGAGTTATGTACCATTTCAAATAATGATATCTATTCTTACAATGAGGTTCTAAACATTATTGTTTCATAATATGATGAAGATGAGAACCTTGCAATAATGTTTGAGTGGGCCTAAGAACTATTCATAAAAAATAGAAAGATGATGTACAAAAAGAAGAAATTGACAAGTGAGGAACCTCGAATAGTAAGATCCATGAAAGCTTCATCGTATAACTGATACCATAGCCGAAGAAAGAAGAAGAAGTAAGGGGATTGGAAGAGTAAGAGTATGATAATTATATAGGTACAACATGTATAACAAAATTGTTTTGAAAATTCAATTGGGACGCATGATGAATAAGAACATCGAACAGACTCCATTGACTTCATAGTGGAACAAAAAGGAGAAAAAACCAAAGAAAAAATAGAGAATCTGGTTTTGGAACCAGAAGTGATAATTAAATAAAATCAACAAAAATATCCTACAGTTAATGAAAAATAAAATTTTTACTAATTTTGATCATATATAGAGATATTTTTAGCAATACTCAGACTATTCAAACGCTGGTCACAACCTCTGAGTTCAATGATAATGCCATTAAGATAAAACCAATATGGTGAGGGAGGATTTCATAGATAATATTGGGTAAACATGATATTATTAGAATTATACATCAATCCAATCAACTAACATCGGTATGGTTGAGCTACATGATAGTTAAAAAGGAGTGTCTTCTGTGAGGCCACCAAATTTTTACTTCTTTATATGATATTAGATTTATTTCCTTCATGGGATTTTATATTACAAATTAATTTCATACCCCAAATTATGTTTGAGGATAATATCATGGGGCAACACTTTGATTTTTTTTTTAAATTTTCATGTCCAAGACAATGGAACATGTAGAAAGCACCAAGATTCAAAATAAGATGCTGCTACAAAAAATACAAGTCATGTAATAATTTAGACATCATAGTTATAAACTAATAAGAACCTACAAAACCATGTTTTAAGATTCAATTTAAAGGGGACTAATAGATTAAATTAAATGTTTTTCAACTATATTACCAGAATATATTTTTTAGATATTTACTACAAATTACATACCCAAACTTATTCCCAACATAAATTAACTAAACTAGTAGACATGAAACTACACATGATAATAGTAATACAATGAAATTTTCATTTCTGTGTCATTATATTTGAATTATAAAAATGGTGAAATGGATTAGTAGGGATATGTTTATTGATATTGATTTAAAAAATCATGATTTATATGATCATAATTATCATTATAAAGGATATTCTTCTATGATTTAGAAATTAGTTTAATTTATGATTTTAAATTCACAGATTTCATTAATCATATACATTTCCATTAGTTAATTTCCCAACCATTTTATTTATTATTGAGACATAATATGAGACAAATATTTTCCATTCATTCTTTTTAATATTTATTCAGAAAACTTGGCATGAATTAGTTTTGAATTTTTTTTGCATCTTATCGAAGATGTGACTAAACATAAAAAATTTTAAAATCATTGAGACATTATTTTTCATATACCCTATCATCAGAAACAACTAACATAAATCATTTTAGAGTTATAGAATCAATGCACAACATTTTTAGTAATTCAACCATGTAACAAGCCCATATTATCCACTCCTACCTTCCTCTAAATAGTTTTCATGTTTATGAAACATAAGAATGGGGGAAACAATAATTGGTGGAGGAATGAAATTTTTTTAATGAATAGGCGTGGTAGTGATTTCATGGAACTTGGGGAAGGAGAATTAATATTATATTTTCAAAATATTCTATTAAAATAGAAAAAAAAGAAAAATTTATTTTTTTAGGAAAATTAAGAAATCCCAACTTACATGAACAATGATATTGTTATAACTATTACAAATAGAGTTTTGAGGGGATCATTAGGGTTTGGGTGTTATATGTGACAATTTTACCTAAAAAACATTTGAAAAATAAATTAAAAGAAAATATTGACAAAAGAGGGTGTTTAATTTATGCATTTCATCTCTTTATGAGCCTTCTATGTGGTACTGAGGAGGAAGAGACATTCATTTAGCATTTTTTGATTATCATGAAAATTAATTTAGAGTTTACACATCATTTTCATAATTACTTATTTAACATAATTACATACCTATCCTTATCACTAGAGTCATTTGATATTTACTAGTAATTTCTTCATGATTAATTGTGATTCTTTATTTATGAGGTGGAGATGTTAGATTTCATGAAATACTATGGTTCGTTGCATGTTTTTGATCTATGTGCCTCAGACTATACACTATTACCTTGATTATGAGGGAAAAAATTATTATGGGGTAAATTGAAAGTGGCATGAACATTAATAATGAATTTAAAATTGAAAATGGATGATTGGAAAGGTGTGTCTATTTCAAAAGTGTGAAAGTAAAATTAATGGTTGATTTGATTTCTTTGAGAAAACTAGGCTTTGATAAATTTTTTACCTATTTTTTTGAATCATTTAATTATCAATTAGATTTTTTTATTGATATTGAGTTTTAATCATCAAAAGGTGAGTGTCCTTTGTATTATGTTGAGATTCCATCATTAAGTAAAATTATTAATTTATGTGTGGGGGTATTTTATGACTTTATTCCATGTATGCATTTTTGAATGTTTTATTATACTGATTTATGTATTTAATTGATTATTATTTTCAATTTTTCATGGATTTAACTTGTAATATTATTTATGGAAGATATAATGATTCTTCTAAAATGAACCAACAGAGGTGAATTTTAGATCATAATGTCACTACACACAATGGGTGAAGAAAATTTATGTGAAATCTGATTTTTGAGGATGATTATAGATCTCTTCTAAGGAATAAAACTGATGAAATGAGGTGAATTGAGGATTATATTGTATAAATATTAAATTACACATCATGTAATCATTACACATCATATACAAGTGCATATTTTTAATGTAAGGACAAAATGTGAAGTAATTAAAATAATCATTAAAATATACATGTGGGGTAACTGAATTAAACATGGTGTAAATCTTTTCATGGGATATTACAACATAGATTCATAAAATCATGGATTTTTGACCATAACATTGACACGGGACCCACCCAAGACCACCTTTGGAAACATTTTTAATGAAACACATTAATGCTGGAGAACAATGGAGATCAATAAATGGATCCTAAGGAACCACTCAATGGATTCATCAGAGCCACCACTATTGGGATCCAGGACCTCTGTTACCGTGATTCATCAAATATGATATTTAACTCCCTTCCACTTCATCACTATCATGAGGGAGTATAAATTGTGTGGAGAAATTGTAGTGACCTAATATTGATTTTAATAATTATTTATGTTTTTAAAATAATTCATTTTGTTCATCTAATAAAACACTAAATTCGATAATCTGTTTCTTGTTCAATTATTCATGACCGTTGTGTGATTGGTGAGGGTGTTCTATTTTCAACGAATTGACTAGGTAATTATTCAAACTATGATTGTTGTGTTTATTATTTTATATGTTTAAATTTGGATCCATGTAAAAAATTCACTGAAGGACCAATGTAACATGTGCATTGTGAATAGTGATTTCACTGATTTTGGGGTTCTCTACCATCCCCATTGAATTCAACTGAGACGATCTGACACCCACAATTGATCTCCAGTTATTCTATAAATTAATCAATCTTGAATCTTAATTTTCAATTTCCAATAACATTTTTACATTTAATTAAATTTTAAATCCATCATAATATGTACTATATATAAAATAGATATATGTCTCTAATAAAATAGTTTAGTTTTATTTTTATTTAACAAAATTTTCTATAACCCTTTGTATTTGGGTTCGACCTATGACATGAAATTCTGAGACCACCATGTAGTTTAGCTCATTGTTTGATTCATGTTTTAAATTTATAAATTTAGTAACCTTGAATGAATTAATGACGCCCACATGGATATCAAATTTTAGTGATTTTTCTAGGAATAGGAGAAAATATTCAATTGATTTAGTAATTTATAAAAATTCATTTCTCATCCTTTCTTTTACTATATTTTATCATAGGATTTTTATTATTAAACTTTTTTTCTCGGATTGGGTATTTGTAGTTGTGATGTAAGGGCTATAGAGCATGATGAATTCCAAGGATATGATCACATTCCTACTAGATGATATGTACAAATATTGAATGAAGATAAAATGATGAAATTTCAATCCAATAACTACCCACAATTGTACCCAAGCATTGAATACAGAACCCCACATAACCTGGGGCCAGAATTTTATGAGGCACATTATGAACAAATAAGTATGAAAAAAATAAGAGGTATGTACCCTTTTTAATGACAAGGTATTTTATATCCATGTTTCCCTATATTTTGTATATTCAAACGATGGTGGAGAGCATGATCGGGTAGTAGAGTATGAGGGGGATAAATCATAGTTTAGTAAACACAAACATGATGATCTATATGAAGAAGAAATGAAATAGAGAGAACCATATATTTCTAAAATGCAACAAAACATGCCCGGAGAACTCCAAACATTGTCAAAGGATGAATAATAATAATAAAAATAATAATAATAATATGTGGGGGATAAATCATAGTTTAGTAAAGAACATTAAGATGATGAATATGAAGAAGAAATAAAATCGTGAGAACCCTCTGTTTTTAAAATGAAAAAAAACATGCATGCAGAACTCTGAATATATTCGAAGGATAGATAATAATAATAATAATAATATGAAGAGGAAGAGGAACTAGTGGATTCAAAATATTTCAAAAAATAATAATATTTAATTATGTTGTTAGAATAAGAAGAACCTATTTCACACTTATCTTACTCCATTGAGGAAGAAAAAGGAGAATAAAAAAAGATGAAATCTGAGGAGGCAGTTTTGAACCTAAATAGATCATCGAAGAAAGTCATGACATGATGCCAAAAGTCACGGAAAATATGAATTTTACCAGGTTTGTACCGATACTGTGATATTGTAAGTGAAACTCATAATGTTCAAAATATGGTCACCACCTCTAAGTTTAATTCCAATTCTATTGAGGATAAATTATGTTGACATGGGAGGATTTCAAATGAAAGTTTTGGAATAAAAGTATTATAATATTTATAACACACTCAAATTAGTTAACTCATGTATGGATGAGCTAAAAGATGGTTAAAAAAGACCCACATTCTGGATGAAACAAATTTTTACAACATTTTGGGATATTAGATTTAATAATTTCGTAGGATTTTATATTAGGATTAAATTTCAATCATAGTATTAATTTTTAGCATAATTGGATGGGTATGCACTTTCAAATGTTTTTTATTTTTTCAGGTCTATAAAAAAGGCCCATAGAGCATGTAACATGAATTAAAAAAAGGGGACATAGAAAAAACACGTCATGTAATCATTTTCACACCATGTTTATGGAGACTGTAAAACTTTTGAATGAAAATATGAGGCATAAATATCAAGGGGATTATGAGTTTTAATTCAATAATTCTCAACTGTAGTCCACATTTTATTTTTTATATAGATTTAACTGGTAATTTCATTCCCACACTTGATTATAGATTTAGTTAACTAAAATAGAAGACATGAAACATCCCAGGATAATTAACATCCCATGAAATTTATATTTCTTTGTTAATATATTGGAATTATAATAATGGTAAATAGAATTAGTAGAGATAAACATGTGGAATAGGATTTCAAAATTCAATATTGAGAGAATCATATTGATAATTCTTATTGAAATATTTATGTGATTTGACCATGTTTATAATTTTTGATATTTAAATTAATTGATATCATTATTCATATTCATTTCCATGAGTAATTATCTGAACTCTTCATCTCATTCCTAATATAACCTCTAAGAAAAATGATATCTATTATTTCTTTTGTATATTTTTGAAACATAGCCATGATTTATTCTAGAACATGATTCACATATTATTAAATGTATAACCTAACAGATTCACTTCTAAAATGATCAATGAATTATTTTTATAGACCTCATTCCCAGGCCACCCTTATATTAATTATTATTATGCCCTCAGAATCCATGAATATCCTTATTAGGAAATGAGTCATGTTACGAGCCCATATTATCCTTTCATACATTCCTCAATATATTTCTCATGAATATAAAAGGTAAGAGTGGTGGGAATGAAAACTAGTGGAGTGATGTAAATTTTGAAATGTATAAATAGGGTCTAAATTTCAAGGACTTTAAGGAAGTCACATTCATTATATATATTTCATAACATATTAAAAAAAATAGAAATATAACAAAATGTTTGTGTCTAGGGAAATTTAAAAAACAACATTTACATGATAGACGATATTATTATGACTCTTAGAAATAGTGTTTTCATAAGATCCGTAGGGGATTGGTGATGGATGAAAGAATTTTCTTAATCGCAAATTTTGAATATAAAAATGAAAGAAAAATATTAATATGATAGGGTGTTTTATTTATTTCAATTCATCTCGTTACGTGCCTTCTCTAAGATATCGTGAAAGTGTATTGTTTAATTGAGCTATTTTTTATTATCATGCAATGTAAAATAGTGTTGAGATTAATTTATGATCCTTACATATTTTATACAATTTACCTAGTTCCCTAATACTAAAAATAATTTGATCCTAAATGGTGAATTCCTTGATCGCAGCACAATTCACTACATTATTTCACTCTAAAATCACTGTTTTAACCATGTTTTATATTTGAAATTAAATATATAAAAACAAATTTATGTTCCCATTTGATTCAATATGTTAAATTTTATGACTATAAAAAGGGAAATTATACTTGTCTTGGGGATTTTATTTCAGGATGAGTTGATTGGGAAGTTCGAGGATGATTCAGAAGGAAAATGGACCAAATTTCATTGATTACCAATGAAAAATTTCATCATTTTTTACACATTATATGAAATACATTCCTCTATATGGGAGGAATATTTTTTTAGGGGTCTAAGACATCATTTCCTATAACTCATCATTAGAAAATGATTCCCAATTCATACATATGGTGTCCCATATATACTGATCTTTCTAGGGAACTGAATATATAATAATTCAAATGTTATAATTGCTATATTGAATATATATCTCAATACAAGTGTCCAATGACCACCAAATATGACATTGGATATAATCAAGGGACCGAAGAGCAATTATCCACTTTTTTCCAAGTCATGATATTTCATTTTCCTTGTCCAAAACAAAGATAAAATTTGAATAACAAATAATAGGTTCTGAAAACCACTTCCTATTTTTGATATAGAAGGACAACAATGGCACCCATTTTGTATGTTCGACCAAGGAGTGACTTGGATTCACTTTATTTAACTATTACCCAACTATTTCAAATAAAATTTTTATTTTAAATTTATTATTTTAAAAAAATGAAATGCCATTTAAATAAATAATTTAATTTTTATCACTATCCAAAAGTTTGATTCTACTTGTTTTGGTGATTTATTATAAGAGGAGGTGATTTGAAGGTTCAGGTGTGATCCATATAAGAAATTGGAACATTTTCATTAAATCCCAAGAATGCTTATCCATTATTTTCACATTTATCAAAATGTGTTCCTCTAAATGTAAAAAAATTTTGTGTATAGACCCAAAAATTAATGATCTATAACTCATCTCAATTAATTGAATCCCAATTTTTATATATAAAGGACCATCCAAAGTGATCTATCTAGGGGTTAAATTTAATAATAATTCAAAAGTTATGTTCATTATATTGAAAGTATCACCCTATGAATGAGTCTAATAACAACCAAATTTGACACGGAGACAATAAATAGGCTGAAAAAAATCTCTTCATTTATAAAAATCATTCTATGGGTGTTTACTTGTTCAAAACCCAGATATAAGTGGTATAACCAAAAGTAGGATCCCAAAACAACATACCATTTTTTTAATAAAAGGGAACCATGGGCCCCCAATTGAATGTTCGACCAAGGATGGAAAATTTATAATTTTGGAGTTATAGAGAAGTCCTCTTCTAATCGTAGAAGTTCTGGAGGCCCCTAACTTTAAAAGGGAGTCAAGGATCAAGATGAATATCCCCCAAAGATTCTGCCTCCTCCCTAAGTTGGGATAAACGATAGGTTATCACTGCGTTGGAGTTAAACAATTGTAGAGAGAGTTCCAACAAATATTTATCTACAAGTTTGGTATTTATTATAGCTTTAAATTACTGTTTTATAATTATTTTAACATGTGTTGATACATTTAGTTGAAGAATTTTCTATTTCATAACTGATCGGTGTGAAATTTTAGGTGTGCGACTTGTGTTGTTCTGATTGGAAAACATAAGAATCCACTTATTTCGCAAAAAATTAATATTTCAAAGTATCTTTACAAACATTAAAAAAAGCTAATGGGTTGGAACATGACTACTATAAAATTATTTCATGTTTTAGTTCTATTTTCATTGTTTTATGAGGCTTGTGGGTACCATGGATATTGATTTACCCCAATTTAAAGTATTAAATTAAAACATAGTAATCAATTAAGAATAAGAAATATTTTAGGTGGTTTTGTAAATTATTAATTATCACATGATAATGATATATTTTCTAAATTCTACTTTTTTATCAACTATTTTAATCATTAAATAAATTATATTTTTTTATAAAATTGTTTTAAAACCGCCCCTATTTTTGTTCGTTTTATTAAAAATACACACCATAAACCCCCAAATGCTCTTGAGAGATGACCTTGGGTGTCACCTATACTATAAATAAACCTTAAAATTAAAAGAAATTTTACATGTCATGAAAATATGTTCCAATTTTCTCACCAATTTCGTGGGTGCATTGGTATTTAGTGCCTGTTTTTTAGCATTCTGTATTTTTTATATATTTGTTAATTTTTCTATTAGACTTTTGTATATAGGTGGTGTTATTACATCTTATGGTTTTCAGGAATTCTTTATGATTCATTCCTCTCTATGTTAACTACCTTTTTTTAACATTAACCATGGAGGATCTTATGCCAATGACATCGAGACACACCGGAAAACCCTTTCATGGAGAAAACACAACAACATGAGACTTTTCTAAAACCCACTTTTCTGAAGAAAAAAAATAGAAACTAAATTTAACATGTATAACATGGATGAATACAATTGAACACTAAATGAAGTAACCTTTCCTGATGATGATATACAACACAATGTTATTCAAATATAAGGAAAGGACACCAATTTTGTACTATAATCTTCTTTAATTAATTTGTTGCGAATATTTCATGGAATAATTGGAGAAGATCCACACTAGCATTTAAAATAATTTCATAACATTTTCTCAATATTTAAACCTTATAATGTGGATGAAGAATATTTAATGCTTAATTTATTCCCATTTTCATTAGAAGACAATGTATAAAATTGGTTGTATAATGTTAATTCACCAATTTTATGTTGGGGAGACATGACATTACATTTTCATGAAAAATAATTCTCGTCCTACAGAACATAAATAATAATGAATGAAATTTAGGGATATGAAAATTTCATGGGGAAACATTCATGAATACTATGAAATAATTAAATAGAATTGTTCATGTTTCTCACACCACCAAATAATTGAAAAACTTATAATTTAGTATGTTGATGAAGGTTTAATTTCTACTAATTCAAATATAATTAATGACATTGCATGTAGTTCAGTAGTTGACAAAGCTCCTATCACTGTAAGGACCCTCATTGGGAACATGATTTAGAATACTAAAAAATTCCATTTGAGGGCCAATGTACCCATTCAAAGAGTTCATGAGGTAAAAATTATTGAATTAGAGACGAATATTGAAATGATGTTTTAATATGAAAATACCATTCTTCGATAAATTTATCTTTCCTGAGAGAAATCCCAATCTACTCCTCTTATCCAATGTGGTATCTATTTTTTCGAAACCCATTATCCTATCTAATTCCCTCAATTAAGAGAAACTTCTAAGAGTTGTGAGGACGTGTTTCTAAGATTCCCCTATAACCAACCCAGTAGGTAATAACTACACAATCCATCCATCCTTGGGCGGATAGAAAACCAATAATTTTGGTATGGGGTATTCAGACATGCCTCAACAACCATGGAACCAAAATGGGATGAGTAGTCATCCACAACCTCCATGAAATCCACCCCATCTAAAAAAGAATTTCCCCAAACCCCTCCAAAACCTTATCCTATCCTAGAATAAATGATGAAACAAATGGCTTACATAAATCTATAATTCCAATAAAACATCCTAGTAGTCATATAATACCTAAAAACCCAATTTGTCCATCTTTCCCACCTGGTGGGTGGAAATATAAATTCATTGGTTGGATAAACTACCTTATCGACCACTAGTCAACACTAGAGGTAAGGTAAATGTTATTTGTATCACACCTTAGTGTGGAACTCAACATAAATTCCAAAATATTATTCTAATAGATTCATCTCCTCCATCGTAAACTACCATTCAAACCATTTCAAATGTCCCAAATAAGAAAAATCCTTGTCCTGAGAAAATCACAAGGAAGAAAAATATGGTTTCATTTGATGAGATTATTATCCAAAACATTTCCCTTCAATTTAGACAAAGGGAAACTAAACCAAGAAAAGAAAAAATAAAATGATCTTGATAAATAAATTTTAGAAAATTTCCAATAGTGTAGGTTAACATCACCTTTATTAATTCCATAATGAAAATTTCATTGGACAGAATATTTATGGAATGTGATGTGTACACTCTGAAGGAGACTTACTACTGATGAGAAGGTGAGATTTGGGATGAATATATCATTATTTATAGATCCATAACTTAATAACAAATTTAATCATCCTCTAATATTATCGATTCTATGCAACATTGGAGGGTATTATTTTCCAATGTATCCTTGATTTAGGTGATTCTATAAATGTGATAAATCAATAAATCTACGATTAATTATTGGTTAGAAAAATGAAGCACACATGAATTTTTGTCTAACTACAAATTTGGATTACTACACAGCCAACTTGTTTGTTAGAGGTTGTTCATATGAGGGTGAATATTTTAATTTTTCCTACTGATTTTTATATGTTTAAAATGAATATGATAGGATGTACGGTCATGTACTGATTATATTAGGGAGGACATTCTCAAAAACAACAAAAACCATAATTAATACCCACAATAGTAAATTATCTATAGAGTTTTATAGTGACTTGTCAAATTTAAAATCATTGATGCCATGAATAACCCAAAAGAAAAACATTCCTCACCTTTAGTTAATTTTATTGATGTTATCCATTCCATTGAAAATACTCATTTTCTTTCCCCTGATCACATTTTAGGGTTTTCGTCAATAATTTAAATTCTAATAAATGAATCATGCATAGAATATTGTAGCGGTCTAGAAAAACTCCATGCATGTTTGTTAATTGATAATTTCATGACCATTGAGGATTCAATGATAATAAATTATATTAATAAGATAGTAATATACCATTACTCATTTATGAATGTCACTATTGAGTAGTTAAATGTTATTATTGACATATCACAATCATAATCACTCACATTAATCCAAAATACACCATAATAAAAGAATAATAAATTTTCCAAAGATTTAGAAAATTCTTATTTTCAGAATGAAAATAATGTGCCTATCATCATTTCTACTTCACTCTATCTAGAGAATGAATCATGAATTGTTCTACATTTGAGGGAGTATAAATTTTTTTTGGATTATATCCATACTAACATTCCTAGTATCAGACCATTAATTTTTATAAACCACAAATTTTTAAATGAATAGGCTAAACCAAAGATGAACGTGAAATGTCGACTGAACCCAAACCCTTGATATGTGGTTATAAGTGAGGTAATAAATTCAATATCCATTGGAATATTTTAACCCATATCTGATAGACAATGGGTCAGTCAATTTCAAGTTGTTCCTTAGAAAACAAGTGTTATAGTAATTAATATTGACAGAAGAATTTGTTCAACCTGTATGTGGTGTAGTTGGTGTGTCTATATAGACTATCATCAACTAAACCTATACACTATGAAAGTCTATTTTCCTTTTATATTCATTTTCCAGATGATATAGAGGATAACTCCGAATTCTCTCTATCATTTCTGTAACAGTTATTATAGACATTTTAAAATCAATATTTCTCAGGATGATCCAAAAAATACATGCTTCACTTTCCCCTTGGGAAAATTTTCCAAGAGGAGGATTCCATTCGGTCAATGCAATGATCCAGGTACACTCTCACGAGGAATGGTTAGTATTTTTTTCAGATTACCTAGATAATTACAGGGATTTTTTCATTGATGGTTTTATTGTGTGTGGATCCCATTTTGATAAACTCTTAAGTCATATTTATTAAGTCCTATATCACTGTATGAAAAATAGTCTCACATTAGATATTCAAGAATTTCATATCATGGTGCAACAACATATAGTGTAGGGAAATTTCATTTCTTGGGATGATATCCATGAATATAAATCAATAGTGGATGTTAATTCTTCTCTACCATTCTCCAAAAATGTGTTGGGTGTTCAGTTATTCCTTGGACATGATGGATTTTACCATTGATTCATTCGTGAGATTTGTAACATTGCGCTCCCCCACTCCTGATTTCTCCAAAAAGATAGAGAATTTTTTTTGATAAATAATATGAAGAAGATTTTAATAAATTGAAAAGAAGTATCACATCACCCTGGGCAATCCAACCAACTTGGTGGGATATATCACCTGAGCTCATGTGTGATTACACTAAAAATGAAATTGTGGAAATCATATCAAAATAGGAGGATCGATCTCTACATATCATTGTGAATTCCTTACATACTTTAGACCATTAAAGAGAAAACTACACCAGAACTGAATTTTTTTCCTTCCATTTTGTTTTCCTTGGATATACTTACGTCATACATTTTAGGGTAAAAATTCATTGAATTTTCAGACCATACAGCTCTCTAGTATGGCCTTATATAACCAGAAGCCTAACCACACCTCATTATTTGGATGATCTATCATCTCGAACTCCATCTAGATATTAGGGTTAAAAATGTAGGATATAATGTAATCGTTGTCCATATCAGTATGATCCACCCATCCTATGATATTGAATAATACCACTATATTCTCATAGGTAGCATGTTTTATGATGAGAAATTATATTGATTGAATGATTTTATTCCTTGGTATGAAAAAATGGAAAATTATTCATCAGTATCTTGCAATCCTTCTTATTTTAACAAAAACCATGTAGACAATCTAAAACATGAGTCTCTTTGGTTAATTTGGAATGACCCCTACCTTTTTTCACATGTAGTGATCATGTAATTAGGCTTCATGTTCCCAATAGAGAGTTTTATTCTATCATTAGTTTTTTCGATTCTATTTCTTGTGTGGAAAAATTTTGTACCCAATAGAGTAATCTCAATTTTCTCATTTATATTATTTATTGGCCTACATTATTTCAGGATGAACATGATTTCTACAAATAATTTTCTATCTATTAGTTAATGGGGGAATGTATATAACAGAATTGAAATTCCAAAACAAACATTGCTATTGCATTCCATTTTTGATGTATGGGGCATTTACATTATGGTAACGTTTCCCAATTCCTATGGAAACATTTAATTTCTTCTCGAATCTTATTATGTGTCAAAATGGGTAGATGGTTGGGATTTGAAGGTAGATGATCACAATATAGTTGTGTAATTTTTGAGAAGAAAATTTTTATATATGTTTGGATTACCTAGGATCATCATCAGTGAGAACAATTCTCATTTCTACAATCAAAAAATGATAAAACATTTCTGTCTGTATGGATTTGGGATTCAAGTTCACACTGCATATCACCGATAAAACAATGGTCAAGATGAGGTGTCTAAGAGAGAGGTATAATATATTCTTTATAAAAAGGTTCGACCTAATAGAAAATATTGGATTCTTAGACTTGATTATTCATTTTGGGATTATAGTACATCTTTTAAAACTCATATTAGAATGTCACCATTTCATCTCGTGTTTGGGATGTGTTGTCACCACCCAATTGAGATAGATCATTGAACCTACTACTCCATTAAAAAATTAAATTAAAATTTTTTTGTGGAGGTTCTCAAAGTAAGATAAAGTTTCAAGAGTTGGAGGAAATTTTTTGAGATTCTTCAAAGAACTCCTATATCAATATGGAGTGAATCGAGACTTCCAACGACTATCTCATCCTTCATTATCAATTGCACATTAGGATGAAGGTCCTCATTGATAATTTAAGGCTGATGTTTTATCCATGTATGATTTTTTCCTACTTGAGTGGACTATAATTTGTTGGTAATGTTTATCCATTTTGGTGTTGTCACGGTTCAAAATAAATATACAATGAAAACATTCACTATTAATGGGAAATGACTCGCACACATTCATGAAGCAATTCTAGTGTCCTTGATGGAGGAAATCCAATTTCATGGAGAAAAAAAATGAAACCAAGTAGGATGTATCCTTACTTACACAATTCCCTTTTTTTAATGAGAGGACACTACATAATCTAGGAGTGGGGTGATGGGTACCTTCCATGGTTAGATCAAAATTTTCTTCATCTTTCTTATGTTTCTCTTTTTAGTTTTCTGAATATTATTAATACCTTACATAAATTTTTTCCACTCAATTTTATGTCAAAATATAATTTTTTAATCCCACATAATCATTGAAAATTATTACCATTTTTCATGAAAATTGTTGAACATGCTTGTGGAATTTCCCTATTTCATTTTGTTTTAACATTAAAAACATTTTATAAATAAAATGTGCTTTTCAGAAAGAACTAAATATTGTGGTGGGACTTTATTTTAAAAATTGTTTGGTTTTCGATGATGTAAAAGATTTTATCATTTTTAAACCCTTGATAAGAATTGCACCTTTTGTGTGTGTGGTTTATGGGAAAATTGTGTAACATAATTTCCACAAAAATATTTGCACCATACCATGAAGTGTAAGAAGCTATTACATAATAGAAAATAAATTTAAGTCATGGTAATTTTTCACTACGTTCCAATATGATTTTTCCATATGTTCATTCCATATTCGATAAATTTAATTACTGTTCCAGATTAAATGATGCAGGTGTACCTATTATCCGACTGTTGTACACCCTAAAAAGACAAAAAACAAATAAAAATTAATGGGAGTGATGAAATATACCACATATGTTGATTTCTAGGTGGGGAGATTATTTTTTAATTTATGAATGATTAAGTGAATGGGTCGTGAAATTTGATTACAAAGGATATAGGCCAGGTTCCGTGGAGAGGATCTTATAAGCAGATTTTTTTTAAAAACCCATTATTTATTTAATAGAGAGTGGAAAGAATAACAAGAAATAGCTATCACACAAAGACATGAATAATTAGTAATATGGTTAACTTTTAATTTTTTTTCATATATTGGTTTCATGGATCTCTTCGAATTTTGTTAAGATAATATTTTTCAGATACCTTGTTCCATGATCTCTTAGAAGAAATCCTCAGTGTGATTTTTCCATTGATCACATTTCGACAAGGAATCAGATTTTAATTTAATGTTAAATATTTATGAATTTTAGAATATTTCCATACAAACTTTTTACTAATGTAACTTTTCAAAGGAGTTCAAATGGTTAGTTCTTTGGGATTGATCACACCACAATTCACTACTTTATTTCACACTTACACCACTATTTTATACTGTTTTTGTATTTAAAATTAAAATTTTAATAACAACTTTAACATTAAATATAATTAAATAATGTAATTTTTATCACTTTAAAAAAGGTAAATCCTACTTTTTTGGGTGATATTACTTTAGGATAAGTGGATTTGGAGGACCATGGATGATTTAGATGGAAAATGGGCCAAAAAATATTGAATCTTAAGGAAAAAAGTCCACTATATCACACATATCTCAATATTAATGACTCCATATGGACTAAAATTTTGTGGAATGATCTAAATCATAATGGGATGCAACTAATCTCATGAAAAATAATCCCTATTCTTCAATATTGTGGTCCATAAAAACTGATCTGTCCATGGAACCAAATCTACAAAAATTCAAAAGTGAGGATAGCTATATTGAAAATACATCCAAATAAATGAGTCCATGGACCACCAAATTTGACATGGAGGCAGCCAAGAGTATATACAAAAAATCTCCGACTTCTTCCAAGTCATGAAATTTTCATTTACTTGCCCCAAAATAAGTTTCATGTGGTATAACTGGAATAGGATGCCCCAAACCACATCCCATTATGGCTATACAAGTAAAAAATGAGAACACCACTTGAATATTCAACCAAAGAGTGATGTGTAGTGTTTTTTTTATTTTGAAGGAGTTCTATCCTCATCCAAGATGTTATGGAGACCCAAATCCTCATAGTGGGATCAAGGATGAAGAATGATTTCCCCTTGAGAATCCTCCCCCTTCTGATGTTAGGAAAAATAGTGATCTTTGAGAGGGATCTATATAGTTGAAGTGGGTGTTCCATTGCATAATTCTCAACTAGGTTGTTCTATATTGTGGTTTTTAATTTTTTATTCATCTAAATATTTTTTATAAACATAATCGAAACAATTTGTATTCGATAAATGATCTATGTACCAATTTATGTGTGCAACATGGGGTTTTTTAATTGTACAATATAAAAATCCCCTTATCTCCCAAACATTTATGATTTTTTTATTCCATTACAATCCTTAAAACATTCTAGGGGGCTCTAACATTTCTAAATGATTGTTATGTCAGTGTTTAGTGCTATTTTCATTGTTTTATGTGGATTGTCAGTGTAAAAGATCACTACTAATCAAAGGAAAAGGATTACACTAAAACCTAATAATATATGAATAATTATAAACATTTCATGTGGTGAGTAACTTAGCAAGTATCAGACAATTATCATATATTTTTCCAAATACACTTCTTTTTCAACTATTAAACTCTTTAAAATTGGTAATTTTGATTTTAAAACTATTTTTAGAACCATCTTTCTTATAATCATTTTTATTAAAAATACACACTCTAAACCACCAACACTATTTGATAGATGACCTAGGGACATCCCTATACTATAAAGAAACATTAAAATAACAATAAAGTTTACATGTCCTCACAACACGTTCATATTTCATGATTAATTGTTATCAATTATTTATGTGGTGGAGATTTTTTATTCCTTCCAATCCAATGGTATGGTATATGTTTTTGAATTTTTTTAATTACTCTATGCATTTGTACCCAGATGATGAGTGGAAAAATTCATGTGAGGTAAATTTCATGTGGAATGAAAATAAATAATAAATTGAGAAATGAAAATTGTTGATGGAAGAGGTGTGACTATTTAAAATAGGAAATAGAAAATACATGGTCAATTAGTTTTCTATGAAAAACAAGGAATTGATAAATTTTTTACATGTGATTCTAAAATATTTAATTTTAAATTCTTTGAATTTTTTATTGAATATAAATTTTATGCATGGTATGTTGAGTGTCATTTTTAGTATATTGATATTATATATTTGACGATAAATATGTATTCAAGTTTGGGGGTATTTTATGACCGTGTTCCAGGCCTACATTTTAGAGTGTTTTATTTTATTTATTTAAACATTTTAAATGATTATTCTTACCAATTTGTGATAGATTTAACTAAATTTATTTTTTATAGAAGGGTATAATTTTTCTTTGAAAAGGAATAAAAAGAGATAAAATTTTAAGCTTAAAGACACTTTTCTTCATGGGAAATGTGAAATAGATTGATACAAGATTTGTCAGTATGATAATTGAGCACTTCTGATTTAGAAAACTAAATAACTAAGGGGAAAAAATGATTATGGAGAAGAATAATTACATTACAATTTGTCTAATCATTACGCGTCATTTAATGCTGGTTGTGGTGAAAAGAAGGTCATGACATGAACAAATTAACGGCATTATGGAAATTTAGAAGTGGTGTAAAATTTTTTATGGGATTTTACTGCATGGATTCACAAAATCTAGGATTTTTGGCCAAATCGTTGGTATGTGACCCACCCCAAACCAAATATGGACAAATTACTAAATAAAATTTTTAATATTGGTGAAACATGGAGATCTATAAATTGATTCCAATGCTCCACTAAAATGATTCATATGGAAATTCCACCACTGGGATTATGGGCCAATGAGTCCATGATGCATCAACTAGATATTTTATTTTCCTACCCCCTAGTGACTAGCATGAAGGGGTAGACATTGTGAGAATAAATTGAAATGAAATAGGATTTAATGTATTAAGGTATTTTATTTTAAAATTCAAATCATTTGGGTCTTCTAAAAAACCCTAATTTCTCAAATCTTTTTATTGTTCTAATTTTTTTTACCATTATGGGATTGGTGTGGGAGTGTTAAATTAATCCCATTTACTATGGAACCACTCAAACCATTACCATTGATTCAATGTTTATCAATTAATAAACATGGTTCCAAGTTACCAATTCATTGAAAACTAGATGTAACATGACTATTTTGAAAAGGGGAGGCCATTAATTTTTTGGGTTGTCTCCCAAGACTATTAGATTAAACTAACCCAGTTCTGACATGTATTATTATTTTCAAATTAATTTATAACTTAATCAATCATGAACCCTGTTTATCAAATTCGAATGATGTTTTTTGATTTTATTATATTTTAAATTAATCATCATCACATATATTAATAAAATATTTAGGTTTCACTCATGAAAAGGTTTAGGTTTATTTTATTTAATTATTATTTTTTAGAACCAAATATCTATGGGTTTGACCTCAGACATGAAATTCCTATATTTACCTTTAGTTTAGTGCTTTGTTTGATTTCTCTTTTAAATTTATAAATTAGGTCACATTAATAGAATTAATGATGACCATGATGATATCAATTTTTGTGACTTTTCTAGGGATAAGGGTAGATATTTTATTAATATAGTAATTAATAAAATCTTTTTTCTCATTTTTTTTGTTATTGGATTTTAGCATAGCATTTTTATTTTTTTTACTTTTTTCTACATTTGGTATTTATAGTTGTGACAGTAGGGATATATAGCATGTTGAATAACAGGGATATGATTGCCTTCCATTTGGATGATATTGCACAACTACTGAAAAAAGTTAAAATAAAGAAAAATAATAAAAATTCCAAAAAATGTACCCAAACATTAAATACATAACACCCCCTAACTTGGAGCCCAAATTCTATATGGTGCATCATATAAAAAGAATAATTCACAAAATAACATAGCTATCTACCAAATCCCATGATGATATCTATTCTAACAATAATTCTATCTACTTTGAATGTTTGGATAATGACGAGGAGTGTGGACATTCAGTAGAGTTCGAGTGGGACAAAGAATAAATCATCACATATCAATAAGATGAATAAGAAAAAGAAATTAAAGAGAGAGAAGTAATTGCTACTGAGATGCTACAAAGATTCATCACAAATGTAGGAATATATCTGAATGAATAATATGATTATGATGAAGAAAAATAAGTAGAGGAATTTGAAAAGACGACTCAATTTTTTTAAAAAAAAATAGAAATATTAATAGCACCATAAGAAGACGAATAACATATTGCACCGTCTGACGACTCCACAGAGGAATGAAAATGAGAATTAAAAAAGAATAAATTTAGGAGATGGTTGTGGAACCAAAATCGACCATTAAAGAAGCTCATCACATATAGACAGCGTTTAATGAAATAGAATAATTTTATTGATTCTGGATAGATTCATAGATTTTGTTAGCAATACTCACACTGTAGAGATATTTTCCACCACCTATAAGTTCAATACCAATAAAACTGAGGATAAATAAATCTAATATATGAGGTTTTAAAGTCTATTATTGAATAAAAATGATAAAATTAGTATTATAAGACATGCCAATATGCTACCAATGGAATGGTCAAGTAAAACAAATGTTAATATAAAGTAGCTTCTAGGAGGTAAACTATTTTTAGTACTTTCTAGGATCATCGATTTATTTTTTTATTCGTAATTTATATTAGGATTTAATATCAATCCCCCTATTATTTTTAGCATAATTGGATGAGTTTTCACTTTCATGTGATCTTTATTTCATTATTTCCAATACAATGGATCAAGCAACAAACATAAGGAATCAAATGAATATGTCATAACAGAAATATATGTCATGTAGTAAATTACACACCATGATTCATTAGTAAGAAGAAACTATGAATCCATGTTTGAAGAATGAATTTCAATGTAAGAGTTTCAAATAAATAATTTTCATCTTTATTCTCACATTGGTCATTTTTTAGAGATTTAGCTTCCCATTTCATACCCACACTTGATTCCAGATTTAGTAGAAAACTAAAAGTTATATGAAACTACCCTAGATAATTAATATGCCTTGAAATTTAGATTTCATTTTCATGATTTTGAATGCTTAAAACAGGGAAAAAATTAGTTGAGATAAGAATGTAGATTTTGAATTTACAAATCATTATTTATAGGGTCATATTTATCATTATAAATAAAATTTATACAAGAATCATCCTTGGTTTTAATTTATTATATTTACATTCAATGATTTAACTATTCGAATAGATTTCCATTTGTATTTCTACCAACCATTTTTTTCATTCCCAGAAAAACCTCGAAGATAAAAAATTCTACCTTGATTCTTTAATATATTTCATGAGAAATTCATACATGATTTCTTCTAGAAAATTCATTTCATCTTCTCAAAGATATGATAAAATAGAATCACTTTTAAAATTATTGTGGAATTATTTTTATTATCCCCCATCCTGAGACACAAATTACAATAATCATTTTTCTGTCTATTGAATCCTTGAACGACAATGTTTGTAAATGAGCCATGTTACAATCACATAATTTTATCTACTATAATATACATATTTTTCATTATTATCAAACATAATATTGGGGTAAATGAAAATTGGTGGATGAATGAATGTTTTTCTATTCATAAGTTTGGGGGAGAATTCATGGGACTTGGGGAAGGAACATTCATTTTAGTTAATGTATTCCATATCAAAAAAATGGTTATGTCTAGGGAAACTCAAAAATCACTATTTAAATGTGATGTGAAATTATTATAACTATAAAAAATACTGTTGTAAAAAGATCATTAGGATTTGGGTGGTGGATGTGAGAATTTTCCCAAAAAAACATTAAAAAAACAAAAGAAAAAAATAACAAAAGAGGGTGTTTCATTTATTGGATTTAGTCTCTTTCTGAGGCTAATATTAGATATTGGGGAATTGGAGAGATTTTTTATATGTTTTTGAATATTTATAAAAGTAATTTAGTGTCAAATGTCATTTTTAAGCCTTGATTTTTTACACAATTTAACTACCATCCCAAATAATCTGAGTCATTTCTTCATAAAGGGTAAAGTCATCATGATTAATTTTGAATCTATCTTTATGTGGTGGGGATGTATGATGTATTTCATTCCTATGGTAATTTACTTTTATTTGAGGTATGCAAATCACTCTACTCATTCATACAATGATAAATGGCATTAAAATTTGTGTTTGGTAAATTTAATGTAGCATGCATATTAATAAAACTTTTAAATATTAAAATGGATGATTGAAGAGGACTAGATATTTCAAAAGTGGGAAGTAAAATAAATGGATGATTTGTATTATTTAAAAAATGAGGCATCGATAAATATTTTACCTTGGATTCTCAAACATTTAATTTTAATTTGATTATTTTTTTTATTGAAATTATATTTAAATAATGGAAATGTGAGTTTCATTTGTAGTATGTTGAGATTCCACCGTTGAGGTCATCTAAGAATTCTACTATGGGGGTACTTTATGACTTCATTTTATGCATATATTAAACAATGTTTTATTATATTGATTTATTTTTTTAATTGATTATTAATTCCAATTTGTGAGATATTTAACATTGTTTATATTTTATTGAAGGAAAAAATAATTCATGGAAATAGAATTAAAGTGGATAGTTTTATATCCAAAAGAAAATTTGTGTCATAGGTGACACAAAGTGGCACAACACCGGATTTCTGAGAATGATCATAGAGCACTTCCGTAGAATAAAAATAAAGAACTAGTGTGAAATGAGGTTTCTAGAGATGCAAAACAATTTTATATTACATTTTATCATTAAACATCATGGACTGGTGCATGTGGTGAATAGAATGACATGACATGGATCAATTAAAAGAATCCTAGAAATTTGCTGATGGTGTAAATTTTTTGATTAGATTTTACTACACAAATTCAGAAAATCATAGAATTTTGACCAAATATTTTACATCAATCCCATCCTTAATCACCATTTTACCAATTTTAAATGTAATTATTAATACTGGAGAATCATGTAGATCTATAAATAGTGTCCAAGGATCCACATAATAGATTCATTCATAGAATCCTCTGCTAGGATCAAGGGCCGCCATTGCAATGATGCATCCAAGATGATTATTAATTCCCTACACCATTATTACTAGTATAAGAGGGCATACATTGTAAAAATAAGTTTTAAGGAAATGGGATTGACTATAATACGGAACTTTTTTAAATTAAATTCATTTGGGTCTTCTACTGCTACCCTAAATTTTAAAATATCATAATCATTCTATAATTAAGAAACATTGCAAAAACATTAGGTGAGTTATATTTCAAATTTATTAGAATATTTAATTATTCACACTATACCCATTGTGTGTATTATTTTCAATGTTTAAATATAGTTCTGATTTGCCAATTCACTAAGCACCCAATGTAACATGACTATTGAGAAAAGAGGACATTAGTGATTGTTTGTCTTGTCTACCATGTCCATTAGATTAAACTAACATAGTTTCAAATCCTATTTTTTATTTAAAATTATTCTATACCAAAATAATCATTTAACACATATTTTCAATTATCAATCATGTTTTTAAATTTTCATAAAATCGAGAAAAATTATCATCTCTTTTTTCAAAAAAAGAGACTGACCTCAGACATGAAATTCCTAAACTACTCTATTGTTTAGTGATTCTATTAATTCATGTTCAAATTTATAAATTTTCTAACTTAGATAGAATTAATGATTCAAAACGGATATCACAAGAAAATGAGAAATGATATTTCATGATAATCAAAAAATGGGAAATGTGAAAAAAATAAAAAAAATACCGAATCATAATCATTTATAAAGGATAATCCTGCTAGGATATCATGGTTAAAAAAGTCCCATGAAGTAATAAATTTTACATCCTATCCGAAAATCACATTTCATGATGCTAAATATTAACCAATGCATTGGAGCACTCTTTTTCCTCTCCCATAATATTCATTTAATTCTTATACTTAAGTGTGGTATGTAGATCATAAATCAATAATTAATTATCTATAATAATTTAATACATGATTAAGAAGTTTGGAATACATTTTTTCTAGAACCCAATACAGAAATATATGTGAATAACTATTAACACCCTGGAAAATAAATCAGTATGGTATTTACAACACAATTGTTTTGGTGGGGAATATTGTGGTGAAAATTTGGCAACAAAACTACATCGCAAATAAATTAAAAAAATGGGGTGATATGTGAAGAAGAGTTATAAAATCATATAGAAATGAAATTCGATGTAATAGGGACATTTAAAATCATATCAAATCAATATAAACGTTGAAATAGGAAGTATAAGTTAATGAAGAAACGTTAATATAGAAAATAATCCCAAAAAATATCATCATGGTAACGGGTGTACATAAACAATCATGGGTATATTAATTATAGGGAATGGGGATATTGTAATTTATAAATTAAATGAAATGTATGGGGAATATGTATGAAAATATTCTGAAAGAGTTAATGTAAATTCAGATACATATCATAAAAATGTTTTTGAATATCAATTAGAAGAAATAAATCTCTGACCAAATGGTAGCATGGAAACATGTGTACATAACGGTTCATTTGGGGGGTTTAATGAGATTTAATGGTGTCTATAATCATGTATAAATAAAAAATATTTTATTTTGTATAGGTATGAATTCATCCAAAAAATAACAATTGAAAATAATTAAACAAATAGTAAAATAAGTACCAGAATAAAAAGGAATCCGGAAGATCCTATACATGAGTGTGTAGCTATGAATACATGGGAGGGGATTCTTGAGAGCATGGAGGAACCATTGGAGGACTCTAGAGAGAAAATTTCATAGTATTTATGTAATCCATTGATTATTAATGAATATTAACAGGGTCTTGGGTTGGTTTATATAAACAACTAGGGGGATTTCATTATTATTTAGGTTTTAGACTTTACATAATAATATATAAAAAACCATAAAACATCCCATGGGCTTTTTTGATTATTTCTACCATATGAAATTGGGTTTTATTCTTTTATAAGGAATGGTTCCAAATATATTAAAATAATTTTTTTCTTATGTATAGGTGAGTCACGATCTTTTAGAAATGATTTTAGAACGATAAAATATATTATAGTTATTTAAAAATTCATGATGATTTTTAAAAATAAATCAAATAAGAAAGTAGAATTATATTTAGTTGAAAACATAAATTTTTTCTTGGATACAATTTATAGTATCTATTTCATCACTTTTGGGGCATTATAATTTCATAATAAACAATGTATATTTATATAGTATTTTATTATTACTCAAAAATTGGTCTATCTCAAAAATTTATGAAAAATTAAACATTAGATAATTTCAACATTCTAATTTAAAAAATAATGTTAATTTTATCTAAATAAATTTCTAAACCTTTTAACTTTCACTTTTAAAATAATTTCTATCATTTATTTAAAATTAAAGGGTTTTTAAATAATAATATTTTTCAAACCATTATAAAATTTAAATTTGACATTAGAACAATAATATGATCATTTATATTTCATGAAAATAATTTAATAAAAATATTTTATTAAATTATTATTTAATTAAAAAATACATTAATTCATCAAAATAAATTACTTGGTGTAATTTTAATGTTAACCAAAAATACAATTTTTGATTTATTGAATTGAATGAAAAATCATTTACAATATAATAGTGATTGGATGTAAATATATTCATTATTCTATAAAACATAAACATATTCATTTTTATAGAGTCTTGAAAAATATCCATTTAATACACAATACAATTCTTTAAGAGTATGGTGTGTGATGGTGGGACTTTCATGGGGTGGTCTAAAGTATATGCTTTGGGATACCATCTCGATCAGATTCAACATATCCCACAAATCGTTTCTCAAATGCTTATGTTGTTAGACACAACATGGTATTCGTAAAGGGAAAATCCTAGAAATGATATCTCCTATAGAAGCTCCAATTAATGGGGTTTAAAGGGTATGATCCTACTAGTTGAGGAAAATCATTTCTTTTGTCTATGTAAATTGAATTTTCTAAAACCTTATATTTATACTAATCATGTGGTCACTATTAAATGGATATATTATAAATGTTAAATATAATTAATTGTCTTCTATATCTTATTATAGAATTATAAAATAGGTTCTTGTGTTTTGTATAACCATATTATATAACAATACATTTAATTAAATAAATGGTGGAAATTTTATTCATAACAGTTCAGGTCATTACAATCTTCCCCATAAAAAATTTCATCCTCGAAATTTAATTTTCTCACACTAAAACATATGAGGGTAACAATTTTTCACCACCTATTTTGGTTCCCATGTTGCTTCTTTAATCTTGGAGTTTCAACAAACACATAGAAAATGTGCATTCTCTTACTTTGTAGAATTATTTATCTATGATCATAGATGTTCGGAGGCTACTCTTCAAATGATAAATCATTCTCAAACAGTAACATGTATGGATTGAGTACATGTGAGGGTTATCTTATGTACTTCTTCAAATGGGATACGGGGATACATTATGTACTTGAGATAGGTTCATTGTGAGTTCTTTTCAATAGGCTACCACTATGATGCGAACAAGGATCTTAAAAGGGATTATATACCTTAGTGTAATATTTCTCTTCATCCTAAATATAATTGCATTATTCTATGGAGATATACAGATGGATACAATCTATCCAACCTAAAAATCTCGGTCACATCAACGATTATCAGCATTAATATTTTGTGGAATCTGAGAAGACATAATGTGATTCTGAATGGTCTTTAACATTTCCACTATTACCTAAAACATTTTGGGATGTAGTAGTTTTCCCCATCTAATAATGTGATTTTCAAGGAACCATTTGGATACTTGAGTAGAAACTATTGTTTCTAGATAACTTGCCCAAAAATATATTTTTCACCCATCTTCATTTGAAATCCATAGAACATGCTCACATAAGTCATCTGGTGTCTGTATAGGCCACCCATATGGGCCATCAGTTTGAGGATGATAGTACATACTGAAGTCCAACTTAGTGTTCAGATCATGTGGGAGACATTTCCAGAATGTGGTGGGGAATCTCATATCTCGATACAATCCATTTTTGTACCCATAAAACCTTACCACATATCTATGTTATATTTGTGTATGTGGATATATTGAGATGTTCAATTTTACTGTGATAATATGTGATATATTTTTAAGAGGATCCACAACAGTCCATATAGCATTGTTTGACCTGGATGTCTTCCGTTATTCGGTGACAAAGTCCACGGAGATATTCTCTCATTTCAATTTGGGGTTTTTTTGTAATTTAATAATCGTCTACTTGAATGTTTCCTTTATGACTTCAATTGATGGAATACAAGACATCCATAGGTATACTCCATAATGTTTTTCTTTATATTATCCCACAAATATCATTCTTGTAGATCATGATATATCTTTCTTATTCATGGGTGGATGGGAACGGTTGAGCTATGTACCTAAACCAATATCTCCTTTATTAACTCGTGATTGGCTAGTACATATTTTATTGACCCAAATCATGAAACACCATTTTTTACATTGAATTATAAGGATTTAAATTTTCTTATAGTTTCCACATTCTTTTGAATTCCCACATCATCCATTTGAGAATCTTTTAACCACTCTATAAGGTACGACTGAGAAGATATTTTTGAAAGGATTAATGTTGTTCATCCATTTACGACTCCCATGTCCATAACTTCAAAATCTAAGATGATCATATTCCCCTCACTTCTCACTATTGATAGAATTACTGTATCCTTTTTACTTATAGAATCTTCCACATTATTCACAATAGTAGGATGGTAGTGGACTGAGTAGTCGTTGTCCACGATCATCTCTAACCATTATTGTTGGTACATATTAATCTATTTATATGTGAATATATACTTTAGGTTTTTGTGATCCAATTGTATTTTACACATTCTTTCAAAGAGATAATACTACCGTATTTTCAATGACAAGATCACTCCTACCAACTCCATATCATGTGTTGGGTAGTTCAACATTTCAAATTTCAACTACCTTGATCCATAGGCTATGACATTGCCATTTTTAATTAACATATTTACTAATAAATTCTTTTAATCATCAATAAATACAATGAATGTTTCTTGACTTGGGGGTTATGTTATAATACGTTCACTGATAATCATTCTTTTCAATTCCTTGAAGACATCATAAAATTCATCATTACAAGAATTCTTGACTCCCTACTGATTTAGCTTTGATAGAGGGTAAGAAAAACATGAGAAATTTGTCATAAATTGATGATAGTATCCAACTAATATATGGGAAATACGAATATCATTCACAAATTTTGGCCTCATTAATACTCCATTTTTTTGTCTTTTAATGATCCAATGATATCTGATTACTTGTGATGATATTCCCCATGATTGAGACTTCCTTCTACAAAAAAATCACATTTTCTATACTTGAAATAATTCTTCTCTATTTAAAAGGTCTTTAGGAATGTTTCAATATTATCATCATGATCCTCATTGGTTTTGGAATAAATTATAATATCATCTATAAATAATACCAATTTTTTTTGAGACAATCTATAAAAAGTATATTCATTATGTCCATGAATATTGATAGAGAAAGAGTGAGTCCAAAAGGCCTCACTACAAACTCATAGTGCTTGTACCATATACAAAAATAAGTATTGGGGATATCATCCTTATTTAAGCTTACATTTAAAAATATTGATCATATATCCCCCTTGGAGAAGAATTTTTCTCAACATTAATGATTGGATATGACGTAAATTGGAGGAAGAGGATACTTATTCTTCATCAGGATCTTATGGTGAAAATGATATTGGATAGAAAGGCACATTGACCCATCATATTCTTGAGAAACAAAACCGGTGGACCCCATGGTGAAGCACATGGGGTTTTGAACCATTTATTCAAATTATCCAATAGTTGTTTCTTCATCACCTTGAGTTCTACTAAGAAAATTCTATATAGAGTCTTGGGTATATGTAACACCACATGAATAAGCTCTATTGAAATTTTATCCACATGTAAATGAGGAATACCAAACAATTCCTTTGTAAACACATCCTTTTATTCCTTCATAATGGACATGTTTTCAGTATATTTCCTTAAACACGCCCATTTGAGATAGATACAGTCGATCATAGGGATATAAAATCTATTCTTATGTTTTTTTGTGCTAAACATATTCACATTACTCCTAGAACATGCATAGAATCAGGGGTTGATTATAAATAGAGATATCTATTTCCTTTGCAAAAATTTTATGTTGGCTCTTTATATGGAAATATAGTTCATGCCAGAATTGTGTTAAATTCCACTAAAGGAAGTATTACATGGTTTTTGGGGATTTTAACCCCAATAATTTTTACATGGGTTGATTTACATACATGGGATGTAAAAATATCCCTAAATTTAATTTTCAATGACACCACTACCACCATTATTTGTGGTGGTGTTTGAATATTTATACTAAAAATCCATGATATGTAGGAATGAATAGAACCAGAATAAAAAAGTATGTTTTATATTATTGAATGAATAAAGAGAATACCCATCATAACTTTGTTTTTGGATCCAACACAGTGGTTTTGATGGAAAAATCAATCCCTTTCTACTTTGGTGGTTCTTGGTTGTCTCTGAAAACCCATAGCAATGGGAATTGGTTGGAAAATTTAATTGGTTCCTTGTAGTTGAAGTAATATACAATGATCTGAGGGTTGGCTACATACTTACTTTTGTCCATCACATTATTGGGTTTCTCTTATCATGAAACATTATTCAATTTCTCTTCCTTCACCTCCGTCATTTGATTTTCCCCCTTAAGAAATTTTCATGGTATCACTTTCTAAACCATTGACAAGTGGGATTATGAAATTTCATGTCACTGTTAGATTTCTCCCTCAAAACACCTGAAATAAACCCCCTTTTTTATTTTTTTCCCAATGAAACCCTTGAGATTCACTAATCTCCATTTCGACTATGAGGTCATATCATAAAATTTCTTCATAGAAATCGAAGTCCAGTATCACCAAGAAATTTCAAACATATGTTTTTATCCTAACAAAGAAGTAGTAAACCTTAAATTTGAGGGTAATAAAAAATATCAATTGATATTTAGAAAATATTATAAATTATGACTCATATTTCCTAATAAATGTTTTTTCTTTTTTTCTTAATTAATTGGAAATACCTTTCAATTTAATGTTGTAGAGTGAGAGAAAAATATTTAGAGAAACATATTTTTCATAACTCCTTCTACTTAATTCCTTTGATATATTCCTCAGGCTTCATATTTTTTATTAATGTACAACACTGATAATAATCTCCCCTCATATAGTAATCATATAGAATAAACATCTTTTATTCCAAACATTGAAAGATGGATAATATCCCCTAAAGGAGATGATTAATTTTTCATCAATTAAGGGATCAAATGATCCATTGAATGTAATAGGCCCTTATTGCACATAGCTCTCAATAAAAACATGTAATCATTTACGGTGTTTTAATGATTTTATTGATCAAGGTTTATTTTCAAAACCCGAGTCTACTGATTGAGTATTATGAAAAAGTTCATGATTCCTACTCCCATCGGGTTTGGCATATCGTTGGGACAATTATCACATTTTCCTTCACATTGATTATTCTACTAAGTCATCCTATTTCTATTCATTGGATATAATAAAAGGAAAATTAGGGATGAATTTTTTAACCAATTAATCAAATAAAGTGAGAATCCATTGACATAAATAGGATAACATATAAATTGCATTTATTTCGTTAAATTCCAAATTTATAAGTTCCAATCTATACTATCAATGATCTATTTCTTGAAATATATTATTATGGGATTTTTTGTTCCCATATTAATTGTTAGTAATGATTTTATGAATTTATAGAACCATATCCACATGAATTCACAATCTAGTATCATAGTAAGGCCCATTTTTGTTTACTAGATTACCTTGAGTTAGGGCCTAGATACCTTGTTGTAATTTTTACCCATATATTCATTTTTTCCAGATCCACTTCAACAAGTATTATAAATAGATGGATTTATATTCTTAATAAAACACCTAAACTATACTTACCAAAATTTAGGGTTGATTTAATAGACTTATTCTTATCCCAAATGCTTTTTCTAAAGAGTTCTAATTCTAATACTAAAAATCACTAAACATTTACTTTGATACAACCTACAACAACCATTCTCTTTATTATATATTTATTACTGATTTATTTCATAATATTTCACTTAATAAAACTCCAACGATCTATAATTATAGTTTTTTTGAGAATTATTTATATAACATAACATCTTGAACATGGGATACAACAATATTATTAAAAAATTCCATTATATGACTAGAAAATTCCATGGATTTTAAAACTACATGATATTACATGGGGAAAACATAAAAAATGGGAGTGATCTAATTCACTATAAAGGAATACAAATTAAATAACAAGAAGAATTTAATATATTTAATATATTAGTCGATAAAATGTGGTATAACAATAGTAAGAATCATAACCCTGAAAAGTATACAAGATATAACATGATAATCCTAACATTGAGAATGAGGAAATAACATAGAACAATGATTCATAATAAAAGGTAAAGACTAAACATGGAAATACATAACTGTGAAAAACATATCATAAATGAGTTAGGTTCACTTCATGTCCCAGTTTTCCATACCATGATACAAAACTTCACCCAATGTATTGGAGTTCTATCTAGGTACACCCTTCATAATCATTTCATTCCCAATCATAAGTGTACCACATATATAATAAAAAATATATTTATTCATCATCATAATTTATTCCAATATTATGTATTATGGAATAAATATGTGTAATTCCCCAATAAAAAGGTATATATTCATAAATTTGAACACCCTTGATAGGAAATGGGTATGGTATTCGATACACAATTAGTTGGCATGGAAGGTTGTGGTCAAATTTCAGCAGCATAATGATGTCGCATACATATTCATAAAAATGGGTTGACAAGAGATAATGGAGGATATCACCATATAGAAATAAAATGAAAATTAGTAGGTACATGCAATAAAATATCCTAACATTAGATACTTCGAAAGATAAGACATAAAATAATGAAAAAATTGAATAGGGGAAAAAATCCAATCAAACTTGGGCATGGTAATAGGTGTCCATAAGGGATCATGGGAGGATTAATGAGAGGGAAATGGAATATCATAATTTATAAAATAAATTCATCTTAAGGGGAATATTTAAAAACTTAGTCCAACATAATCAAATGGAATTAAATATACATATCATAAAAAAAGTTCTTAAATGGAAATGAGAAGTGTGAAATCTCTTATAAAATTTCAACATGTTAATAGGTTTACATAAAGGATCATGGGAGGCATAAAGAGAGTGAAAGGGGTATTGAATCAAGTTGAAATAAAGTGGATAGTCTGTGGAATATGGAAGAACATATACTAACATGAAAAAATGGAAATTAAGTAGCATACCATAAAATTAATACTTGAATAAAAAAGAGATTTAAATATACCTCACTTTAGTATGTGAATCCAAATGATTGAGAGTGGATTTTGGGAGGCTGGTTGCACCATGTGAGGATTCTAGATAGGGGAGGTATAAAAATAGACGTTATATAAGGATGTTTAGTGATGATAAATGGGGTATTTGGTGAGATTATATATGAAAATAGGTGGATATATATATATATATATATTTGGGTTTTAACATTATATAATAAAATATCCAAAACTAGAAACCATATCATTTTTTTCCAATGATTTCATACAAATTTGAGTGGATTACATTATTTTATATTCCTAGGGTATAAACCTATTAATACAATTATCTTTTTATGTGGATTTTTATCACACTCATAAAAAATGATTTTAAACATTTAAAATATATTATAGTTTTTCAACGATTTGAAATGGATTTACAAAATAAATAAAATAGACTAAAAATAACATTAAATTAAAGTGAACAAGTGTATTTGGTCATGGATATCCTTTATCGTATTTATTCCATCACTTTTGGGTTATAATGATATTATAATACATCATGTATATTTATATAGTATTTAATTTTTTACCAAAAATTCGATTGTCTCTGAAAATTTTGTAAAATATAACTTTGTTTAATTTTTTCAATATGATTGCAAAAAAAAATTCATTTAATTTTATAATTTTATAGCTACGTGAATATTAACTTTTATATTATAAACCATCATTTATTGTTAATGAATGGTTTTTTTTGAAAATAACTATTTTTAACACTTATAAAACATACATTTCACTTCATAAAAATTATATAATCAATTATATTTAAAGAAAATTATTTATTAATAATATTTTAATGAAATTTTTTTAATTTAAAAAATCTTGTAATACATAAAAAATAATTACATCATTTAATTTGAATTTAAAAAAAATATTTGTGTTTTATTGAATTGAAATAAAAAAAGTTACTATATAACAATTATGGGATGAAAAATATTCATTATTATACGAATATAACGTACATATTCATATTTCTAGGGTCTTGATACATATCCATTTAATACACAAGAAAATTCCTTATGATTAATGTATGTGATGTAAGGACTTTCATATGTTGGTTCAAAGAACATAGTTTATTTTATGATTTCATTGAGCATAAACTGCTCTTATAAATGGGTTCTCTCATGGTTAAGTTTTTGGATCTCAACATCGGATTGGTCAATGGAAAAAAATCAAACTTCTATCACCCATGAAATCATCGATAGATGTGCTTCATATGGGAAAGCCATATAGGTTGATGCCATCACTTTCTTTATTTGTTAAAATTGGATATCTTAAAACCCTATAATTCTACTAATAATTTGATTGTTATTCACCGATTATATTATCAATGGTATATATTCATATCAGTATCCTAAATCCTATTATATATAATAAAATTAAATAATTAAATGTGTTTTATATAACCATGTTATATAATAAAAAATTAATTAAATCTAAAGGGGGATGTTTATTTATTATAGTTTCGGTTGTTACAGATCATATCCTTACTCATATGATGAAATACACACTATATTGATATGGAATTTCATTTCTTTATAGGGAATCATAATCTCATTCAACTTAAAATAAATTTATATTTTTTTTTATTTTGAATGATAGTCTATAAAAAATGATTATATTAAAGTTAACCTATAGAATGATGATGAACACCATAAATTGTTCATGATTAAATTTTATAAATGCGGAGATCCTCCGTGTCCTTGTGGGAATAACACATCCACTTGGATTTTTAAATAACAAATCCCTTCTAAATATACTAGTGAAATACAAAATATTCAAGAAACTTAATCCATTTCTAAAATACCACTAGATTTATAGTACCACTAAAACATGGGATCTTATTAATCATCATGATATCAAATATAAGATAATAATTCTATGGAACAATAGATTTCAGTTTTCAAGGGAGAATATTTTTCATAAACGAACTAATCTTCCCTAAAATAATCCAAATATTCGTAAATCTGCCACTCGTTGTATTGGATTGATCAATGGAGAAATTTCTACATTGACCATGAACATTGATACAAGTATTTCATCTAGGCTCCATTTAAAATTAATTGAATATTATGAATTATTTCACAACATTATCAATTTTAAATCATAATGTATAATTCATAACCTATAACATCACTTAACAAAAATAAAAAATTTATGAATTTTTATCCTATGAATAATAAACATGGTTTCATTAGGAATACATTGAAATCATCATAATATTTTCATATCCATCATAATGGGTTATAATTTCAAAGATAATTTTAAAAGTCATATCCCTCGAAAGTTTAAATCTAGCTGTGTAGTAAGACCCATTGTTGTGTAGTAGGTGAAAATTTAGTAAAGACCAAATATACCATTTCCAGTTTTATTACTTCTTAGTAAAACAATTCCAAAAACCATGTCCCCTTTTAGTGTCTATATTGGATTATATTTCATGGAAAATCATATAATCTCTTCATTAACAAAAAATTTAGTTAGTGTTCTATACTTATCGTCAGTGTATACCATAGGGTTATTTTCCCAAATCTTTTTTCAAAAAACATGTTTCCATGGACTCTATTAAATATCCACAGTTACCAGTTGTAACAAAAAAAACTAGTAACCTAGATCCACTAACAATATTATTACATGGTAATTGGTACAAGAGGGTATAATCATGATGTAATGATCATTTTAGTAGTACTAGAGATAAAAATAAAAATTATGCCTATATCATAGTATTTATAAAATATAAAACATGGTAATTGAAATTATTCAAAATACATGGATTGATTCAAAATATTATTCTTCATATTATATGAAAAAAACAAGGGTCACCTCAAATACTCAGTAAAAGATACATATAGTAGAATTTATCATAAAACAATTAGGAATATTAAATATGGGATGGTAAATTAGTGAACAAACATTCCATTTAATCAATAACAAGAATTAAAATATTAGATAAGGGAAAATAAATTTGGACAGTTTAATAACTAAACTCACATTCCATTTAATAGATAAAATTATAAATAATGAATCCATATATAATATCAATGGAATAATATGATATATAATAATAGTTGAATTATTAGTGAATTAAAATGAATAATTTTTGATGTCATGATCTCAAAAATAAATAAATATATATATACTATCAAGGCCTTTCGAATAATTTTTTAAATTTATGGGTAATATATCATTATAATTTTCCAACATATTTGTCTAATGAGACCTACCAATGCATTGGTGCGATATATAATTATGGTCCCACTCATCACGAAATTTCAAAATCATTCGACATATACATAATTATTCATTTAATCAACGAAATCATTTCTTTATCAACGAATATTTTTATTGAATAAAGAATATGTATCTCACAATATTTACATAGATAATAAAATAATGTTCAAAGAGAACACCATACAGAAAATGGTTTACTATTTCGTAAATAATCATATCATTGACAAAAAAAATAGATATATAATTGAAATATAAATTAAATTAAATAATTATGACAAGAATTTGATTGTATCAATAGAATGTTAATAGTAATAAAATTAATCAAGAATTGACAGGTGATAATCTGTTAATCAGGAATACATGTTATTGAAATAAAATCACATCCTTTAGAAGAATAAATGGATCAGAATTAAAATATTAAAATAAAATTTTATAAAATAGTTACATTTTAAAACCAATGAAATTTATATATTAAGACTAATTTTGTAATAGATTTATATTTTTATAGAATTCCTTTATCACCATATATGTAAGAAACAATTCATTTTTTTCAATTTAAAAATAAATTCAAAATATATAATTCTAAATAAAATATAAACCATCCATTAAAACACTTTTTACAATGAAATTTCAATATAAAATGTTTAAAATTAATAAATATATTAATTAAATGTGATTATGGAAAAAAATTGAAATATAAGGACATCGAAGAGAATTAAATCTTATTTAAAAAAGAAATATAATTAGTTTCTAATCTTAACAACCCCCTTATTGATTCGAGTACAAAAGAGATGAAATTTTGATAAAAAATAAATAAAATCCTTGAATATCCTATGGATAATGAACTTATTTGATACTATGAAGGATAAACGATATGATTCCATCAATATGAGTAAAAGAAACCGCAAAATAATGTGATATTTTAAAATATATTCATACTTATTTTGTACCATAAATATTAAAACCCCAATAAATAAAATGTAGTATAAAATAATAATAAAAACTAAATAAATTGTTATTTATGTTAATTTCATTAGGGGGTATATACACCATATAAACTTTAACATGGTCATATTAATAAATAGGCCTCAGTGGACAAAAAATTGATATAAAACGCCATATAGTTTAAGAAACCAATAAAAAGAACATACCTGAAAGGGAAATTGAGAGATTTATGTCTTAATTAAAATACGTTTATTATGAATAATAAGTGGTGTTACATATTTTATTTTTAATTTATATACCATTTTAAAAAATTATGTGCATAAAAGAACAAGTGTGTCAAAGAAGTATGTTTTGATATAAAGACCAATACCTCTCAGTTCTCTTTCATTGAATGTTATTTGACCACTTGTATAATTTTTTAATGAATTTATTAGTATATACCAAAAAATATTAATATTTATAACATCATATATGATCCATCAATAAATCGCATCATTTTTTTGCTAATAATATTTAATTATTATTATTTTGGGTGTTAATTGCCTCATTTTCTCAAGCACTATTTCTCAAGATAGTTTCAATTTTTGTGGTAATGATATAGTTTTATCATATATATGCTTATATTTATAAACATATTTATTCATTTTAATGATTTTTATAATGATTCATTAATGTTTTACATGGAATATGAATCACATCGCATTATAGAGATTGGTTTCCATACATACATAGAATAAATGATATCATTCCCCTAATAGATTAAATGGTACAAAAGAGGATAATTTATTAACATTAAATAAGTAGTATCATTTCATATTTATCATATATAAAATCAATATATCCATCATTATGACTAATCATGTGAGTCGTTGGTGGAAAACCAAATATGCTGGTCTATGGGGTGATAATCTACCGTATAGAGAAGTGATGGATTTTTCCCATTTGATAGGGAAAGGGATAAAAAATATTAATAAATAAATATAATAACATCAATTTATATGTTATATACTTGTGTTATTATAATTAATGTTTTAGTATGTTATTAAATGTTGTAAAAGTAGAAGTAAAAAAAGAAGCAATGTTGACACAAATACCATCTCTTAGAGAAACCACCATTGTATATAATAATAAGGACCCTAGGATTTTCCATTTCAGAAGATAAGAAGATATATAATATGTATAAAGAAAATTTTAAGATATTTTTTTGGTTTTTCATGATATATAAGGCTTCATAGTTGTAATTAATTTAGGGGGAGGTATTTTCCTTTTATAATTGGAGATGAGTGTAATTCTAGATAATACGAAAAACTCTTAAATAATCGGAAGCAAATCCCTATCCAAGTTACTCCAAAACTAAAAAATATTTTTTTTGATGAAATGAATCTCCTAGAAAAACTTCAAACACAATATAATAATAACATTTTTAAAATTTTATTCCGTTGACCTTTTTTTACTTACTTTTATCTTTAATGTTTTCACAACTATTAAAAGTTTGTTTAACTATGTTAATTAATATTTTAATTCTTAAAAAATTAACATTTGTAGATAATTTATACTTAATAATTATAAATATTAAATAAAATTTGGAAAATATAAATTATATGTCTGTGAGATATTAAGTTTTACATAACCTCTAGTAAAGCACAAAACATTGTTTAAATCTTAATGGTCTTAATTATTTTTTACTTTTTTTAGTCATCATTATGAACAAAATGTTTTTGAACATATTAAATAATATTAATTATTTAAATTATAAATATGAAATCAATTTTATTTAATTTAATTAACATGTGTTTTATAATATAATTTAAAAAAATACAACCACAAATTGTGTTGAAAAATAGGTCTTCTAAAAATGTTTTTTGATGTATAATGTTATTACATATTAACTAAATTAAAAGTAATAATAATTACATGTATTGATATTCTTATAATTATAAATATAATATATAAATTTCATTTAAATCATTAATGATTAAATATTATATTAATTAATTATAAATGATAGAGATTATACATTTTCTATAGAAAATACACTCTCTTGAAAGATAAAATGTCTTCAGAAAAATAATTATTTTTACCTTAAAATGTTCATATCATTATTTATATAAAATTAATAGTTAACAAATAATTTATTATAAATATTTTACAAATTTTTATAAATAAAATAGTTAATTTTATATGTGAAATTTTTAATTTATCATAATATTTTATTTCTACGGGAAACATTACTAAATCATTTTTGGGATTGTTTCGAACACGTAAAAAATTGATATTCAACCTATAAAATTTAAATATTAGTATAATAAATTTAAAGTAATTCATTTTTCATATCTTCATTAAAATTTAATGTTCGCATTATATTAATTTTACATTATCTTTGTAATTATTTCACATCCTTTGGCTAAAATTAATTTAATTTTAGATTTCCAAATGAATACAATTTCAGTTACATTAACAACAGTCTAGTTTATTAATTCCATAAATCATATGATAATATCAGAATTTTTTGATTTTAGTCTATTTTTTTATCATTAACATCTAATAATATAAATATCATTAAATTAATTAGATCATAATGAATTTAGTTGTCATTTTAATGTCCTTAAAATACATATATATCATAATAAAATCTTTAATGTTTTAATAATACAACCTCTTTATTTCCATTAAAATTTAATTATTATATTGATATTTATATTTTATAACATAGTAATTAATATTCTTTTTATTTTAATCAATAGAATGATATTAACATGGTGAAACTCAATGAAAATTTACAAAATCTCATCGTAATGTTTTATTTCAATGGTTCAATTCTATTAAAATGAATAATTAATACTAATTTTATAATAATTTACTCAAAAGTTTCTGACTAATTAATAAGATGGTCTTAAATTATGTTTCAATATAATACTATGTATTCAATTACATTACCACAACAAACATACATCATTAGATGAGGTTTATTGGTGGATCGATGATATGAGTAAAAGTCAATATAAATGGTTATTTATTTAGAACACAAAAAAATTATGCAAATAGATGGATATGGAATTAAAAATAACATCATCATGTTAGACATGAATAAATTATTTAAATAGGATATTAATGTGATGAAAATATTCAACTATTAAAATTTCAAAATTTATTAAAAAAGATTTCCAAAACAGTCGCATGGAAGTCCTAGGGATCATGCGAAATAGTATATTTATCTTCAAATTATTTGCCATTAATTATTTATAAAGATATTATTATTTCAATTCTATATTAATATCCTAATCCTAATATCATACATATTATTTTATCATGGTAGGATGTGATACTACTAATACAAATAAAACAAAATAACATATCAATATACTATATAATATATTTCACTCTTAATGGGGGTGGAGTGTAGGAAAAAAATTTAGGACAAGGCCATCATCAAAACCTATATATTATGTTATATTATCTAAATGAATGATGGATAAAACACTTTTAGATCACAATTTTTTTGATATATTTAAATATATTAATTGAATTATCATCACCATAAAACATAAATTCAAACATTTCATTAAAAATATCAAAATAAAAACCCATTAGAGAATCCAATTGCTAGATGCAATAATATTTTTTTTCATACTAAAACATTATTATGGTTAGAATACTATTTTTTATTCCCAACATATGGTGCCTTAAAAAATGTTATCTTGTTCTCTCATTATGATAGTCAATGAAATAGTTATCACATCCTTAGTGCCTCTTTAGGATATTGGTTTGGATTAGGATTGTGTTTTAGAATAATATATTGGGGCTATTAAATAGTCATCATCTTGTAAAATCCAAAAACACATTTTTTCCTTTTATTTAAAATCTTAAAAAATATCAATTATATAAATAAAATATATTTAAATTTAAATTTTTCACGTAATATTTTATATATTTATATAAACCAAGTTCAATTTCAAATATTTTCAATTATTTCTAATAATATTTATATTTAGTAAATAAATATAAATTTTTATATTATTTTCATATTTAACAAAATTTCTGTGTATGGGAAGATTGGGCCCATTCTATATTGGTGATACTTTATATCAAAGTATTATTATTTTTCGAGATGATATATTTGTGTATGTTATATTAAATACATGAAATTATATTATAAAATATAATATTATATACAATATAATTTTTTTATATTATGAAATATGATGAATATATTTCAAGTAATATATGAAATATGAAGTCTTTACATCTCCCTTAAAATCTATAGTTAAAGAGATATGAAACGTTAATATTTAAAATCTAATTTATAATTATAAATTTTTTAGTTTTTTATAAATGTAAAGTGTTCATATTTGTGTAATATATATGGAATGTCCATATAAATGTTTGTTTTAAATATAAATTTTCTATATAATTGATGTCATGATATATTTTGGGTCTAAATATTAAAATATTCATTTTTAGGCTAAATATACGATATTTTATTTGTTTATCTATGTTATATTTCATATTATTAATTTCAGTATGAAAATAAATGTTACTATTTTATATTGAAGATATAATATTTCAATAAATTTAAATTATTATTCATTTTTTTCATATCACATACATAGGGTCTATGATGTATATATCAAAAGATCGGGCTTTCAAATCTAAATAATTCAATTTTAACACCAGATTGATTAAAAAATCATGATTTATGTGAATGGAAAAACATGTTTTTGTGAACATGGAAAAAATAAATTACTTAATGGACTAGTGATAGTCAAAGACATTATTCATGGTGTGCATTATGTGGGATATTATTGACAGTTAGATTGGTTCCAACTAAAAAAATAATTTATAGAGCTTATAGTATAGCCAGGTGGATGACCATGGGCATATGAAAAAGAAATATTTTAATCGATATTTACTATTATTCTATCAATTATTAATATTTTTTGTATTTTTAATTTAAGAAAATTAATGATATAGGATTTTTTAATATGATATACAACATATAAAAACACAATAATGATGACAGTAAATGGTGTAAATCATATGTTCCCCTATATGGGTTCCTTTATTTTCCAATAATGTATTTCAACTTAAATTTACTTATTCAATCTATATTATTTTTGAACTACCATCATCTTATTTATTTAGGGTACATAATGAAACTTTAACATCTATTTAGAATAAAAAATATCACCACCCTTATATTAGGGAGTGATATTCATGTCTAGGTTGAAGGATATCAAAAACCTATACCCAATTCAATAATACATTATTTGTTTCTTATCGTTATTCATTCCATCATATATGAGATAAATAGAGAAAACGGGAGGGTGAATTTTTTTTTAGAATGAAATGAGAAAAATATAATTCTATGGAATGTGCCGAGTCTTAAAAAAACAACAAAAAACCATTTCACCATTAAAAAATGAATAATGGATTAATAAATTTGAATTGGTATTCATTAACTCCATAAAACATACCATGGGGTTCTCATCCTTGGTCAATTTACACATTATCATTGGTTTAAATAGGTGATAAGGAGTAAAACAATATAGAAATAGGTGATGAAGAGACTACTAGATCTACTACAAATGAAAATTATATAATCTATATGTAAACTTTTGTAAAATTAATTATAGAAGAAAAAAATGGAATGCTATATTATGTTATAAAAGAGTTTCCAAGGTTTAAATACCATTAAAATATAGATCTAATCCACTTATATAGGTATTGGTAGTAACATATAAAAAATATCTTTATTCTTGGATGGAATCATTTCAGAAAAATTGTTCTGAGAGAATATTTTGAAACAATTTGAGTGTTATTGGTTAAAAATAACCCAATATTTTTTATAATTTCCATTTAAATTAGTGATTTTGGTTTTAATTGTTATTTTTGGAGTCAATTTTTAATGGATCAATTAATTATTGAGTTTTTTATTAAAATATGGATTTATATTGAGAAACAAAATATATATTTAAAATTAAATTTTTTTTTTAAAATATAATTAAAAAATATTAAATAGTAAAATAAAAAGCATAAATGGATTAATTTTTGAGTTTTAATTTTTTTTAAAAAATTATTTTAATTAAATAATATCAATTCCAAAATTTTGTTTCAGAAAAAATCAGTTGGATTACATTTTGAATGTTTTTTAGTTGAAATTTTATGTTTTAATATATTGATTTAATTTATTATAAATTATTTTTTAAGTATGAAATTAAAATTCCATTAGGATTTAATTTTTCAGAAAATTATTTCACTAAAGAAATATATTTCTAGTGTTTGAAAGAATATTGTTCATTAAAATGCATGGATCTACCATGAAATTACTTCTTTCGATTTATCTGAACACAAAAAATGTAAAATTTATTTATCAACATCAAGTGTGCAAGGGATCCAAATTAAGAATGTTACCTATATTGTTCAATCAAATGTATGAATAAAATATTATGATAACATGGAATGTTTTTTTTTTGAAATTTTATTGATCATATTTACTTATGAAGTATGGAACTTGTGTTATATTTTAAGAGGATATTCATCAACAACATGGTAAAATAGATCAACCATATTTGAAATTATATTTACCATAATATAATTTTACATAAGATGTTGTTGCCTCATACAAAAACATTGAAATAGAACCATGTATTTGTAATACAAAATGAATGTTTTAAAATTATAAAATCAACCATGCCAACATCTTCTCATGGTCAATCATACCAATTTATCACACCATCACCATGCAACGAATAAGACTGATATTGAAAAGATCACCGGTGGTGGCCAAGAAAAAATAACCTAGATCCTAACAACGAATCCACACATGATATGAGAAAAAGTAACCACATGCCTCCTAGGATGTTTTTTCATTGATATATTTGTCTCAATTATGATTTGACTACAAAAACATAGAAAATACCGAATATCAAATCAATCAATGAACCATACTCATTGTCAAGAATATAGGTTTAAATAATTGATAGGGATGTCTATGAAAATAATTTTTTGGGGGAGATAAAGTTATATACAGATTATATGATGTAACACACCTATCTAGGTTAACCAATGATGGGACCAATTTTTTTCCCAAAAAAAATATCTACTAAAACATGTTTATGAAACCATGGGAATTTGAGATGAACTATTTTTTCCATTTTCCTCAATGCTACTATAATAAAAAATGGAATAGGCCATTGTGTACTAAAAATACTCCATATTCATCCTTAAATAATGATATAACCACAACTGCACTCTACAATATCTCAATGTACTATAGTTTTTTGTTGAATCATGAAGAATGGCCAATTTGGGTAAATGGATGAATTAGCTAGAAAACAAATGATGATGCAGGGAAGAACATTATTTCCTATAAAATTAAATGAAGAGAATAATAATATATATAAAATAGAGCATAATGAAATTAAAATTGAATTTTGTGATATCCAGCATCGTTCTATGAAATTAAAATCATCTTTCAAACCCAATTGTCTTGTCAGGGACTAATATCTAAGCCACAATCTTGTTTTATTAATTCCTAGAAAATAATTAACTTCCACACACCAAAAATGTGAATCATAACTCAAAATACTCAAATGATTATTGAGAAACATTATTCATTCATTGAAGCTGTGGACAATTGAATAATTTCTCAAAAATCCATTGTGAATCATTATATATCATGAATGAAAGAGGATAGTTTTTTACTGAAATTGTTTTTAGTACATTGATTCTGAGAAATTCAGATGATCATGTCGTGCATGTGGTTTCAATTAATGAATTAGTTTTGGGATATAAATTTTAGGAATAAATTATTAATATCATCTCTATTATAAATAAAACTCATACTTGTTAAATTCTCGTGAATGGATGAACAAAGAATGAGGATTGTATCTCTAAAAAATTTAACAATAAATTAAGGATTATGGTGTATGAAAAAAATAACTAGATCAACTAGAGTAATTGATGTATACTCCTTCAATTTGTTTCCTTTTTCTTGATTATTATATATGATCAAACACTAGGATGATTATATATTAGGTGAGAAGATAAATTTCACCCATATGAGGAATTTAATTTTAAATAAAAAATATCACATGTTAAATACTAGATACCTATTTGGATATATAGTTTTTATTAGAATCTTATTTTTATCCCCATTTAAATATTTATTTTGTTATTTCATTCGTTTCACACACATGCCCATTATGATCTCCTTTACTACATATGGAATTTTTCTATAGAATGAACCAGGTGTGATTTGTGATATCCAATCACTAGGATAAGAGATAAAAGGGAATAAAATCATTATTCTATTTTTCTATTCCAATCCAAAATTTCAGGGAAAGGATGCTCAGGATTATTTCCATTCAATATAGAATTATATGGAAGTGAAATTTATTAATGATTTACTAAACATTTAGGAGAGCAATACAAGGTTATTCTACTATGGTTTGAAATGGGAAATCTCAACCAATAAATTGAATATAAAGTTCTCAAATTCCAAACCCATAAAAAAAGGTACAAACATAATCACAAAAATTTATTCTCTAGAAATAACCCAATTCACCCATGATTTCTATTTTCTCAGGTAGAAAATTTGTTTTATAGGTGTACCATAACAGTATGATCATGAAATATGGAACCCTTGTTGTGATGACCCAGACCCCCCTTGGTCCCTTCCTTTGCCAAAATCCGGATCCTTAAGGGGTACGGATCGGTGAGACCGATTGGTGAGACGGATCGGTGAGACAGATCGGTGAGACCGATCAGTGAGACCGATGGGTGGGACCGATTGGTGAGACCGATCAGTGAGACCGATCGGTGAGACGAATCGGTAAGACCAATCGGTGAGACCGATTAGTGAGACCGATCGGTGAGACGGATCAGTGAGACGGATCGGTGAGACCGATCTGTGAGACGGATCGGTGAGACCGATCGGTGAGACCGATCGGTGAGACCGATCGGTGAGACCGATCGGTGAGACGGATCGGTGAGACCGATCGGTGTGACCGATCGGTGTGACTGATCGGCGGAACCGGCCGACGTCACCCGGCCTTGCCAAGTTGTTCCAGGAACGTGCACAAAAGTTTAATTAAATACTGAATCTGCTCATGAGTCGGTTTAAACCACTCAACACCTTTAATGATGAGTCAAGCCGCGTGGTCAACCCACGACTTCCACGTCTTACGCGGTTCAGCGTTTTTATCTCAACCATCCCCGGCTCTTATAAATTAAGGGTTAGGCCGTGGTTTCCCCCTTCTTCGATCGTGGCTCTTCTGGTGCATCGGGACCGCCGCATCGTTATCCGTAAAGTTCCCCGCCCCCGGCCTAAACGTTGATCATCTATCAACAAGTAGGGAATTTCTTTCGTCTCTCACTTTTGTGTATCATGCGGGGTGGGCGTTATTCTTGTTCTTATGGAATTGGTTGAACCAAAACTAAATGAAGATAATAAACGAAGTTCTAAAGAAAGAAGGGGAAGTGGTTGTGATCGTTGTTATGCTTTATCTTGTGATCATCCCTTTTTGTTGTACTGGTTTATGTTTCTGATAATTGAGGCCGTTGGTGGTCGTTGTATGTGCACTGATGAATCCCCTCGTGATGTTTTAAATGGGTTGCTGAATTTGGGAACTCCTGCTGTGAAATTGGTTAATCACGTATATCCGGCTGAATAAGTTGAAAGCACCAGGATCAACCCTTCTGTGATAACTCCCGATTAGAACACACGGAATTTGAAATCATGGAGTGTGTTAAGTCTTTTAAATCTGAAAATCCATGACTTGTGTTGGTAGAGGTAGTTCATTGTTTTCCCTTTGGGCCGATTGCTGGAAATGTGGGAGGGGATGGGATCCCCTGTTCTTTTTATACTCTCGGTGGCTGTGTGAATTTGGGGGATGGGATCTCCTGTAGGTATGGATTCGGTGGTTGTGAGTTTTAAATCCAGGTGGTTACTTAAAATATCACAAATTGGGGAGAGATCCTCTGTTAACAGAACCGAGTGTGAGTGTTTTGGTTGATCCATGCTTTTGACGCTTTCCTTGGTTATGCTTATGGTAGTTGCCCAGTAGTGCTTAAAATTTATTGAACATTTTGACTGAACGTGAAACAATAATGGGACAAATGGTTTTGTGGGCAAGGGTCGTGAACTGTGACTTGGGTGCAGTGGTGTTGTGTTCCGTAGGTTGGCTAGGATAAACTATGCTTTGGGTGAGTGTTTGTTACCTATATCTATACTTGTAGCTTTATGTTCCTTATTCACGCCCCACCCAAGTTGAGCACTCAGTGCCGAACACCCCCATTTATGGGGGAAGTGTGTTTTTCCCAACACTATCCTTAGTGGCTGGTTATTAGCTCCTTTTCTGCTCCCTTTCTCGGATAGCCCAAGTATCTTCGAGCAGGCTGTGGTGGCCTGAAGTCCATCTATTAGCCCAAGAACCTCCGAGCGGGGTGTTGTGGTGGTTGGCCAGGTGTGTGCGGCAAGTGGTTTCCCAAGTGTCTTCGGGATGAGGCCTAGGTGTCTTCGGGCGTGGCAGTGGTTGCTCTGGCCTAGGTGTTTGCAGGCATGGTTACATGTGATAGTTGAGGCCCAGGTGTGTGCGGGCGGGATTCGGCAGTGGGACTGCATGTGGTTGTGGCCCAGGTGTGTGCGGGCGGGATTCGGCAGTGGGACTGCCTGTGGTTGTGGCCCAGGTGTGTGCGGGCGGGATTCGGCAGTGGGACTGCGTGTGGTTGTGGCCCAGGTGTGTGCGGGCGGGTGTGGCAGTGGGACTGCGGTGAGAATGGCGGGATTGGTCCAATGCGTAGGATGTCTCAATAACAAGTGGGAAAGTGGTGCGGGGTACCCAAACATCGATGTGCTCTTATATATATATTACTTGACTTGCGTTATTTGGGGAGCGAGCCTTGGTGAGGCCTGGGATGGATAGTTTTCCTTGTTAGGTGTTTGGTTTACTCTTTCTCGTGGTACTTTAGTACGTTCCCCCACTTGTGCACGAGAGCTTTAGGTTTCCCTACTGAGTATACTTGTATGCTCACCCTACGTTTACTTTCAGGTTTCCAGGAGGACTACCAGGGTCGTGCGGGACCCTACTAGTCGGGCAGTTGGAGTTGTTGCAGTTGTTGTTCTCTTGTTTTCTTTGGCATTGTACTTTTGAGATTCCTTGTACTTGTACCTTGTTATAAAAATTGTTTAAACATGCATGTGGGCTTGGTTTGGGTTTATTTATATACACTTGTTCTTTTCCCTTTTTGGTGGTTGACTTGTCCTTTTTCCCGATCCAAAATAATAAAAAGGGTAATGCCTCCCATAGTTGTGAAAACTCATACCCTTGGTGCTAGTCGCCAACTCGGGGCCTACTGGAGGCGGGACTTGGGGGTCATTATCTCCCTTTCACCATTGCCAGCTCAGGAGAGGCATCTTTGGTGGGAGGAGGTCGTGACAGAATGGTATCAGAGGTGATGGTTGAGAGATAGGACGGAGTCTGGAGTTAGGCACAGTAAGGATTGCATGGGATGGTAAGGCAACAGCGTTGGAAGACCTTGGTGTGTGAATTAGGCCAGGGAAGACCGGCTTGGACACAGGATTTTAAGGCCCCCCGTGATCCGATGCAAGGACTCTGGACCTACCGAACGACCAAGTGAGGCCACACTGATTGCAGCGTAGAGACCCTAGGAAAGGTACATGCATCATAAATGACTTGTGATCTTGTGTTTCTGGGATGTCTTGGGAATTAAGAATAAATTAAATCTTAATAAGTTTTAATAACGATATTTTCTTTGCACTACTTGGGCTTAGGCTTTCCTTGTTACCTTGCGGCTATGGCACCTGGAAGGCGACCACATGTGGTACAGGTGATCGAGGCCCCCGAGACTGCCTTGGCCAATCGGCAGAGAGCTGATCGAGAGGAAGAGGACGACCAGTGGCAGAAGACTCTTCGAGCCTTCTAGCGACAGGCCCTCGAGAAGTATGAGGGCAGCACCTCCGATATGAAGACGGAAGGCTGGCTAGAGGAGTTAGTCATAGCCTTCGGCCTGATTTGGGCCCCGACCGAGTACTGGGTTCCTCTGGCTGTTAGCCAGATGCGAGGAGCGGCACGTCAGTGGTGGATGCTTCACCTGGGGAGTAGGAAAGAGTCTGAGGTTGCTTGGGCGGACTTCGAGAAGGAGTTCCGGGTGGAGTTCCTCTCCTCGACAATGAAGGCGGAGAAGAGGCAGGAGCTACTCTCCCTCCAGCAGGGGAGCATGTCCATGAGGGAACATGGAATAAAGTTCAAGGACCTCCTGCGTTTTGCTCCGGACCTCTTTCTCGATGAGGAGTCTCGGGCAAGACGTTTGGAGGAGGCGCTCCGACCCTCCCTCCCGTATGCTGTTACCCCCTTTACCCTTCCGACATACATAGAGGTCCAGAAGAATGCCTAAGTGGTGGAAAGGATGCATGCTCTGGGCGGAGTGTCACGTGAAGGGATCCAACTGGGACCATCGAAGGGGAAGGCCGTCAGCGCCAGGCCTCCAGCATCGGGACCCTCTGGGTTCCGACCCACAGGGAGTAGGCCGCAGCAGTTTCAGTTTCGATCCCCTGGCCCATGTTCATTTCCTTCAGGATCGGGACCACGGTGCTTCATCTGCGGGAGCGCTGGACATCTCCGGAGTCAGTGCCCCGATCGGGTGCAGTACAGCAGTGGCAGTCATCCCCAGCATCCGCCGCATTAGCAGTTTCCAGCCAGACCCTTCCGGCAGCAGCAGCAGGGACAGCGAGCTCCCACTCCTCCACATGCAGACATAGGAGGAGGAGGCCGACCTCAGGGCGCTCCCCAGGGACCTCGACCAGGGCGTGGTCAGGGAGGTGGCCGACAGCCGAGGGGTAGGGGAGCTGGGCGTGGACAGCTACACGCCGCAGAGGCAACAGTTCCAACAGGGCCAGAGGTTGTTCGAGGTATGATCAATGTGTTTAGTTTCTCATGCTTTGTTCGATACCGGAGCTTCGCACTCCTTTGTTGCACCCATTCTAGCCCGTTCCTTGGGTCTAGATGCCGAGAGACTTCCAGTGCCCCTGGTGTTGAGCACACCAGTTGGAGGTCAGACCGACTTGCTGTTCGTTTTTCGGGGATGTAGACTGATGTTAGGGCCACATTAGTTGGTTAGGGATCTCCTTCTGCTACAGATTCAGCCGTACGATGTCATCCTAGGCATCGACTGGCTATTTTATGTGTGCGCCGTCATCGACTGTTTCCAAAGAAGGGTGGTGTTCTCCGGTTTGGACGGCCAGCATGTTACTTTCACCGGCGAGCGGAGCTGTCCGAAGGGAAATAGGAGGGAGGAACCCCTCCTCTCCTTGTTGGCCGAACTGACGATAGAATCAGTAGATGCGGAAATGGTGGAAGTACCAGAGATCGTTCGTGAATTTATGGACGTCTTTCTTGAGGAGGTGACGACTCTACCCCCTCGACGTGATATCGAGTTCGGGATAGACCTGCAGCCCGGCTCTCGACCAATCTCGATGGCTCCTTACCGGATGGCACCTTCGGAGCTACGAGAGTTGCGGATACAGATTGACGATCTGATGAAGAGGGGTTATGTTCGTCCAAGTGCGTCATCGTGGGGTGCTCCAGTCTTGATCGCAAAGAAGGCAGATAGTGGCCTCAGGTTGTGCATCGACTACAGGAGGCTGAATCGGGTAACGATCAAGAATCGCTACCCTCTTCCGAGAATAGATGATCTTTTTGACCTGCTGAAAGGGGAATGATGGTTCTCGAAGGTCGACCTGCGGTCTGGATACCACCAGCTGAGGGTAAAGGATAGCGACGTCCCGAAGACGGCGTTCAGGTGCAGGTATGGGCACTTAGAGTTCGTGGTCATGCCCTTTGGTGTTACGAACGCCCCGGCCGTGTTCATGGGGCTTATGAACTCCATCTTTCGGGAGTACCTGGATCGGTTTTTGGTGGCCGATGCCTTGAGCAGGAGGACGCAGAAGGATGCGGTCCGAGAGTCGGCAAATGCCTGGAAGGCAATGGAGGAGTTGGCTTCCTTACACCTGGATGCGAAGATGGATAGTGGCAGAGGCTGCCTATATCAGATGATAGTGCAGTCATCTCTGTTTCGACAAGTGGAGGAGTCTCAGTGGGGAGACCCCGAGTGCGAAGTGATCCGTGATCGGGTTGACCAGGGTGATGCTCCGAGAGAATGGACAGAGGATGGTCAGCACCGGATGCTTTTCCAGAAAAGGTTGTTTGTTCCAATAGTGATGCGTGGCAAGGTTCTCAGTGAGTTCCACAACTCACCCTTGGAAGTGCACCCATGAGTTACCAAGATGTACCAGGGGCTGAAGAGGCAGTTCTGGTGGCCCGGAGTTAAGCGAGCGGTGGCAGAATTCGTGGCCAAATTCTTAGTATGTCAGCAAGTGAAGGCTGAACACCGGGTTCCAGGCGGCCTACTGCACCCTTTAGCTGTTCCCGAGTGGAAGTGGAAGACATCTCAATGGACTTCGTCACGGGACTACCCAAGGTCCAAGGAGGGTGCGACACCATTTGGGTGGTGGTGGACAGGTTGACGAAATCAGCTCACTTTCTGGCAATCAGGGAGTCATGTACTGTAGATTCTTTGGCACAGAAGTACGTGAATGAGGTGGTGCGGTTGCATGGAGTTCCGAGGTCTATAGTCTCAGATAGGGATGCACGGTTTACCTCACGAATCTGGAGAGGATTGCAGCATGCGTTCGGCACCCAATTACGCCTTAGCACTGCTTTCCATCCCCAGACAGATGGACAAACGGAGCGAACCATCTAGACCTTGGAGGATATGCTACGGGCATGTGTTCTGGACTCAGGAGAGTCGTGGGTGCGATACTTGCCTCTAGTAGGGTTTTCCTACAATAATAGCTACCACTCTACCATCGGTATGGCTTCGTTTGAGGCTTTGTACGGGAGGCGATGCCGTTCACCTGTGTGTTGGACCGAAGTAGGAGAGGCAGGCATCCTTGGCCCAGAGGTAGTTCAGAACACGACAGAGAAGATTCAGCTCATACGGGAAAGGATGAAGGCGGCCTAGACCGACCGAAGTCGTATGCTGATACCAGGAGAAGGCGCTTGGAGTTTGAGGTTGGAGACCACGTGTTCTTGAAGGTCTCCCCACGGCGTGGGCAATGGAGGTTCGGCAAGGGGGGTAAGCTTTCCCCCAGATTCGTCGGACCCTTCGAAGTGTTACGGCGGGTCGGAGAAGTGGCTTATCAGCTAGCGTTACCTCCGCCGTTGCTAAGGATACATGATGTCTTTCATGTATCCCAGCTCCGTCGTTATCTGCACGATGATTCACACGTCCTTGATTGGGGTGAACTGGACATCGAGGACGACGTAACCTTTGTGGAAAAACCAGTGATGATCGAGGATCGCAAGGAGAAGGTGCTTCGTGGGCGAGCTATTCCCTTGGTTCGTGTGTTATGGAGACATAGCGGGCTCGAGGAGAGTACGTGGGAAAGGGAAGCACAGATGCGTGCCCAATACCCCGAGTTGTTTTGAGCTTTGTTCCTTTTGTACCTATTGTGGTAGAACGTTTGACTTTTGGCTATGAAATGTACTGGGTTATTTCCTCTGTTGTGTGTGAAAAGCCCCGGCTAAAGGAAAGAGGGAACCCGACCCCTAATCAAGACGCATTAAGGTGGATACGATTGAACCCGTGCGGGCGAGTCAGTGCCGCCCAAAGCGGATAATATCTTGACATGGGGGAGGGAAACTCCCAAACCCACATGACGGGGCTGTTTGGCGTGGTATGTTGATTAGTTCTTGACAGGAGAGTGTTTTTAGTTAGCAGAGGTTCACTCCTAAGAGGTATCTTTCGAAGATGGTTGTTCGGACCCTCTCTTTCCTTCTGGTTTGTTGTGATTCTCGAGGACGAGAATCGTTTAAGAGGTATCTGATGTGATGACCCAGACCCCCCTTGGTCCCTTCCTTTGCCGAAATCCGGATCCTTAAGGGGTACGGATCGGTGAGACCAATCGGTGAGACGGATCGGTGAGACCGATCGGTGAGACGGATCGGTGAGACCGATCGGTGAGACGGATCGGTGAGACCGATCGGTGCGACCGATCGGTGAGACCGATCAGTGAGACTGATCGGTGAGACCGATCGGTGAGACCGATCGGTGAGACCAATCGGTGAGACCGATCGGTGCGACCGATCGGTGTGACTGATCGGCAGAACCGGCCGACGTCACCCGGCCTTGCCAAGTTGTTCCAGTAACGCGCACAAAATTTTAATTAAATACTGAATCGGCTCATGAGTCGGTTTAAACCACTCAGCACCTTTAATGATGAGTCAAGCCGCGTGGTCAACCCACGACTTCCACGTCTTACGCGGTTCAGCGTTTTTATCTCAACCGTCCCCGGCTCTTATAAATTAAGGGTTATGCCGTGGTTTCCCCCTTCTTCAATCGTGGCTCTTCTGGTGCCTCGGGACCACCATGTCATTATCCGTAAAGTTCCGCGCCCCCGGCCTAAACGTCGATCATCTATCAACAAGTAAGGAATTTCTTTCGTCTCTCACTTTTGTGTATCATGCAGGGTGGGCGTTATTCTTGTTCTTATGGAATTGGTTGAACCAAACCTAAATGAAGATAATAAACGAAGTTCCAAAGAAAGAAGGGGAAGGGGTTGTGATCGTTGTTATGATTTATCTTGTGATCATCCCTTTTTGTTGTACTGGTTTATGTTTCTGAAAATTGAGGTCGTTGGTGGTCGTTGTATGTGCACTGATGAATCCCCTCATGATGTTTTAAATGGGTTGCTGAATTTCGGAACTCCTGCTGTGAAATTGGTTAATCACGTATATCCGGATGAATAAGTTGAAAGCACCAGGATCAACCCTTCTGTGATAACTCCTGGTTAGAACACACGGAATTTGAAATCATGGAGTGTGTTAAGTCTTTTAAATCTGAAAATCCCTGACTTGTGTTGGTAGTGGTAGTTGGTTGTTTTTCCTTCGGGCCGATTGCTGGAAATGTGGGAGGGGATGGGATCCCCTGTTCTTTTTATACTCTCGGTGGCTGTGTGAATTTGGGGGATGGGATCTCTTGTTGGTATGGATTCGGTGGTTGTGAGTTTTAAATCCGGGTGGTTACTTAAAATATCACAAATTGGGGAGAGATCCTCTGTTAACAGAACCAGGTGTGAGTGTTTTGGTTGATCCTTGCTTTTGACGCTTTCCTTGGCTATGCTTATGGTAGTTGCCCAGTAGTGCTTAAAATTTATTGAACATTTTGATTGAAAGTGAAACAAGAATGGGACAAATGGTTTTGTGGGAAAGGGTCGGGAACTGTGACTTGGGTGCAGTGGTGTTGTGTTCCGTAGGTTGGCTAGGAAAACCTAAGCTTTGGGTCAGTGTTTGTTACCAATATCTATACTTGTAGCTTTGTGTTTCTTATTCGCGCCCCACCCAAGTTGAGCACTCAGTGCCTAACACCCCCATTTATGGGGGAAGGGTGTTTTTCCCAACACTATCCTTAGTGGCTGGTTATTAGCTCCTTTTCTGCTCCCTTTCCCGGATAGACCAAGTATCTTCGGGCAGGCTGTGATGGCCTGAAGTCCATTTTTAGCCCAAGAACCTCCGGGCGGGTTGTTGTGGTGGTTGGACAGGTGTGTGCGGCAGGTGGTTTCCCAAGTGTCTTCAGGATGAGGCCCAGGTGTCTTCGGGCGTGGAGGTGGTTGCTCTGGCCTAGGTGTTTTCAGGCATGGTTACATGTGATAGTTGAGGCCCAGGTGTGTGCGGGCGGGATTCGGCAGTGGGACTGCGTGTGGTTGTGGCCCAGGTGTGTGCGGCCGGGATTCGGCAGTGGGACTGCGTGTGGTTGTGGCCCAGGTGTGTGCGGGTGGGATTCGGCAGTGGGACTGCGTGCGGTTGTGGCCCGGGTGTGTGCGGGCGGGTGTGGCAGTGGGACTGCGGTGAGAATGGCGGGATTGGTCCCATGCGTAGGATGTCTCAATAACCAGTGGGAAAGTGGCGCGGGGTACCCAAACATCGATGTGCTCTTATATATATATTACTTGACTTGCGTTATTTGGGGAGCGAGCCTTGGTGAGGCCTGGGATGGATAGTTTTCCTTTTTAGGTGTTTGGTTTACTCTTTCTCATGGGACATTAGTACGTTCCACCACTTGTGCACGAGAGCTTTAGGTTTCCCTACTGAGTATACGTGTATGCTCACCCTACGTTTACTTTCAGGTTTCCAGGAGGACTACCAGGGCCGTGTGGGACCCTACTAGTCGGGAAGTTGGAGTTGTTACAGTTGTTGTTCTCTTGTTTTCTTTGGCATTGTACTTTTGAGCTTCCTTGTACTTGTACCCTGTTATAAAAATTGTTTAAACATGCATGTGGGCTTGGTTTGGGTTTATTTATATACACTTTTTCATTTCCCTTTTTTGTGGTTGACTTGTCCTTTTTCCCGATCCAAAATAATAAAAAGGGTAATGCCTCCCATATTTGTGAAAACTCATACCCTTGGTGGTAGTCGCCAACCCGGGGCCTACTGGAGGCGGGACTCGGGGGTCATTATCTCCCTTTCACCATTGCCAGCTCAGGAGGGGCATCATTGGTGGGAGGGGGTCGTGACACTTGTTGAGGAAGCCAATTTTTTTGTATTAATTTGTTTTAAAATGTTATCAATACATAACCAGATCTATTTTTTATAAACACATTATTTTTAGTAATGATGTTAATAGAAAATTTTTATAACACTTTGATAAAAAAATTACAAAACATGTGGATATAGTGTTTTTTACCATTTCATTTCCTAACTCTACATCGTCTACTTATTTTCCACATGAGTTATAATATTTAGTGAAAAATTAAAAGATATTCATTTTCATGTTAATGGGGAAATGAAGGATATTTATGCAGTAAATTTCAAATTTAATAACGAACAATATCAATTGAATGATAAAAAATTATATGAACTCATAATTATAATGATAAGTATTATCCATCAATTTTATAAATCTTAGGTGATGTCCATAATAGAAATTTTATATATTTCAAAGAAATATGTGATGTTTTCATCATAATATGAATTATTAAGTCTCAATTTAGTTTCATACCTTCCCCTTATATCTTTAAGGGGTAGTCATGGAGTGGCTCTAAAACATGAAATATAAATAATAGACATGATGGTATGATATTCAGAGGGTTCCACTATAAAAAATATTCCATACATAGAGATGTGATCAAATATGAATGGTAAAATATGAAAATAAACATGAATATGGAGAATGTATCTATGCATTTTGGGAATGGTTTATTCAAACGGAATCATCCATCCCAAAAAATCCCTATGTATAACATCATTCTATTTTATTATTTTACCATGGATTGATGTAAATTGACTAGATCATTTTTGATGAATTTTCTAGTGGAGTGATGATCGATAAGTGACCAATTTAAGTTAGGGAACTCATTGAGATAATATCTCAAAATTCACAACAGTTTTGTACAAGAAATAATATTATAAGTGTCAATGGATTAAAAAGTTACAAATAACTATTAATTGAAAATAATATTGAATAAATAACATATATCATGAAATAAATATTTACCAATGAGTTATAAGAGTCATCACCGAGGACACACCCTTGGGTCATTTATCTCTTTTATTCTAAATATAATTTCATTAATGGATACCCTCATGTTCAAAGGAATAAAAACTATAATTAATTGGTCTATTGGTAGTTCTAAATCCAAATGGCTTAAAACCAATGATTTAGATAATTTCCAAACATTATGCTTTGAGATAGGTGAGAATAGACTGAATGGATACAATTCCAGCAAGAATTAGAACATACATACCAATTTCGATTCATTATCTATTGTTTCAATTGTTATTGTTCCCAAGAATCAATTATATTATATAAAATACAATAAGAATATTACTCTATGAAGGATGTTCCAATTACGTAATAGAATATCAAAACAATGAAAGTACCTCTCTAAACAAACACATATAAATGTTGATGGAATTAGATGGACTCTTTAATCATCTCATGAGAACCATTAAAAATCTAGTAAATTGAGTATTACATAACATTATAGCTAAACATATTCATATCCCTAATTTAAGTGGTTCTAATGTCACCTTAAGAAGTGGCATTGTGCTGGAGTGAAGTAAAGGATTCCCCCTATAGAATTAATCAATAAGTGAGAAACAACATTTACCTGATGAGAATACCATATAAAAAAACTTAATAAGTAATATATTAAATCAACCCCTATGAATAAAGAAAAAGGGAAAGCCTAGATTTAAAATACACATTTACCATGACCTCCCTTCCAAGCACGAATTCAAGAAAAAAATGAAACCCAATGAAGAATAAATAGAAGGGTAGATCCAAGAGGTTTTAAACAAATATATAAAGATAAAAAAACCTATATTTCCGGCCATTATCCATATCCCAAAAAATGATAATTTTATTATAGACTCATTAAGAAGGAGAAGGGGCTTGTGAGGAAATATAGCGGTTCTGTTAGGTAAAATTATTCTTCCAATTTCATTCTTTAGCTTCCTATGAAATTTCATGATCTAGGTACTTTTTCATTCCCCTACACTATCAAATAGGTTACATTTATAGTGATTTGGGTGATTGATGATAATCAAATAAATTTAGAAAATTTAGAATTTTATTATTTCCTAAATACGGGAGAGATAAACCATACCCATTTGGTTATGAAACTCTCTAATAGAGGCACATCCTTTAGGATAGGTGTTATTGTGGACAACTTGGTAAGTGTAAAATTTTATCCATTATTTACCCACTTATATATACATAATAGAAAATAAATAAAAATTTAAATATCACTCTCTATACATTATATGTAGATAATTAATCAATACTGTAAAAACATAATAAATATTGATTAATGTGCCCTTTCAATGAATTTAGGTAAGGAATCAATGGATTTCAACATTTGTGATACAGTGAAACACAGACGAGAATAGAATTTGGTTTTGGAATTAACACGTTTTGTATTACCTTGTTTATGAAGGGAGGAAATAGAAATTTTCTACGATATACTTAAAATAATATAATTATTAGAAACACCCCAAAATATTAAATAATCTATTATTTTATAAATTAACAAAATATAGATAGACCATTGAGTGTTAAAGATTTTGAGGAAATTGATGAATTTTGTTTTTATTTATTACTAAAATATGATACTAATATTTCTTCCGTATATGTTCATGTCACCAAAATGAAGAACTCTCAACTAATATCATACATGTAAAATCATTTATATGGAACATATTTTTCTTAAATAAAATGTAAAACATTAATTTTTAAACTAAATTGATAAATTTACAGTAATTATCTCATATAATATAAATAATACCAATTATTAGAATTATTTAATATTGTAAAAAAAGAATGTCAGAGACATGGAATGACAATTATGGGACAACATAAGGAGTAGGAATACCACATTCATATGTAATGGTCTTTTATAATATGAATCCCAACTAGTGAGGCATTCTCAATTTTGGATTAACCCAAACCTTTTTGAGGTAGTAAAAAATTGGCACAAAGAATTTTATGATTTGTAATAGTCTAACACTTCTCTAAATCTAAATATGAGAGCCCCATTTAGATTATTCCAATGAAAACTAGTTACAAAATCAGAAAAAATGACAATAATGAGTTTGTTCCCACAAGTATTTCAAATATCTGGAGAGTCTGTATATATTATACGGTGTTTAAACATGTAACCAAAGGAGACCATTTTCTCTTACCCATTATGGAGTAAATTTTAGAGAGACTCACTTGAAAGAGAAATTATTTCTTATTAGAAGATTTTTTTTTGTAATTTTATGGTTTTAATAGATACAAAGAACTATGAGAAGTCCAAAATCACAAGTAACTATATTATGTTTTCCAACGGAAGGGTGAATTTTCCACTTTTCAATGTTTTAGTTACCTTTCAAAATTGCAGGGTATGTATTTTCTCTATCTTTATTGAAAACATGTTGGAGGGTTTTTTCAATTACTTAACTATTTGTGGAATTTTTTTCAATATTTTTGGAGAATATAGAAATTATTTTAAGACTATATTTTTTGAAGAACATTGTTTCAAAATATTAAAATAGAAATTTTTATTATATAAAAATGAAATTTTTATGCTATTAAGTTTTGGAATATATAATTGAACTAGATCAATGAAGAATTGATATTATTTAACACTACCATACCCACCACTATGAGATAATTATAACATTTCTTATAATGGTTAGATGTTATAATAATTATTTTAGGTTATTTAGAAAAAATTATTTTTTCAAATATGAGCTACTCAATTATGAAATTTATTTTAATTTTTTGAAAATTCATGCATGTAATCTTTATATAGATTAAAATAGGATTTTCCACTCCAACTATTATCTGTCCACTAAACAAGGAAAACTCATTTGAGATACTATTTAATTATTCCATCAGAGTTTTATAGTGTATGATTTCCTAAATGATTGATAGAATTCTAAATGTTATAGACTGTACTTCAAAGACACTAGAAACTTCATTAATTAACTACACCACAATAGAGATTTTTTTTCCTATTATTCTAGATTTAATTTTTTTATTATCTATTCTAGAGTAATCTAAATTTTTAATCAGATCTTTCAATTTTTAGATTTTTAATTATGAAATTTGATTCAAATCAAGGAATACTATGATTTATATATCTATTACTAGATTTTGACATAGTTATTAATGATAATAAGGATTATGTGAGTATTGATCCAAACCACATGAGAAAACTACCTATAATTACCTTCATAGATAATAAATTTATAGACCAAACTAGATTATTCATTCTTTAAATATTAACAATTAATACTAACCCAAGTTCCCATGTCCACTAACATAGTTAATTTTCTATTGATAACAATGTTATATTCATTCTAATCTAAACATTAAATTAATAAATTGAAATCTGAATGAAAATTTTGTTTATAAGAGGAAAATTATATATCAAAAATATGTAAGGAATAAGTCATTATAAAGTGTATCATTGAAGATGAAATAAACTCATTATTTTAATTTTTTCCAAACAGTTTCATGTAATGTCCATATTTGACCTCAAATAAAAATTAAATTTTTTTTAATAGATTGAGTATTTTATCCCTAAATATTTAAAAGTTCCCATGTTTTTTTTATAAAAGTATATAAACTATAAATTTAAATTTATAATTTCAAAAATACATGAGAGGTCCAAAAAACTATTGAATTTTAGTGAGAAATTAGACATATGTGGAACTGACATCATGGGAACATTTCCTATATCATTCGGATTTAACAACATTTTGTCTCTAGTGCACTATGTTTCTGTACAGGATGATGAAAATTCCATCTAAATAGATGAATCAAAAAATAGGGTTGAATTTTTAAAATTAATCATTTTTTATATTTTTGGAATACCCCCATAAAAATTCAATTACCCAGGAGAACACTTTTTTAATAAGAGAATTCGAGGTCCCCATTAAAAAATTTGGAAGAAACCAGAAATCTCCCACTTCCAACTATCTTTTGATATGTTGCCTGGGTGGGGATTCTAATTGACAATTCAAAACAATTTTAGGGAAATCAATGCATCACAAATGAAAATACATTACTATGAAATTTTAATTTTCATCGTGGGATTCGTGAACTTCCTAAAACCCCATTAAGAAATACACCTTATATAAATTTTTTATAGTAAAAATTATCACCATTAAATTTTGTTGTAACAAAAATCTCACTAGATTATCGAAGTTATAAACATAGTGTTTAGAATTGATATAGAAAAGAGGATGTTTTAGATGATTTCTCTTGATCATCAGATGGATGAAGTATATTTTACCTATCTACTTTATAATAATAAAACTAAATCTTCTCCTGATAAACTTTTTAGAGAATAAAATTCCATGTTAAAGAATAGGTGCTATTTTTTCATAAATAATGATGCTCTTTTATGGTAATATATCTTACAAGATGATTTGGGGATACCGATTAAGAAATAAAATGTATATTTCTACTGTTAATATACAACAAAAATGTTCGGAACATCCATTTATGGTGTATGACAATCAATTGAAAAAATACAATGTGGATTTTAGGAAAAACATGTATAGAGGCCCAAAATACACCAGAATGATTTTAATTAGATAAATATTAGGTTGTCACCATAAATCATGGTTATTGTGGATTATTACCAGATTTGGAACTCTATATCATAAAAAATGCATTATGGAATTCAATTATATATATATATATAATGTTTTTGGAGAATAAAAAATTACTTCAATCATGTAAATTCATTTATACAACATTGAATTAAAAAATGGTTAATTGAAACAAAACGTCCTCCATAATTTTTTGGATTCTGTACATATTTTTCTAGGTTAATATTAATAGTCTTATAGGAGTTTAAAAGAAGATAGATATTATTATTTATCTTTAATTTTTCTGTCCGGATTAAAATACCATTTTATATTTGAGGGATTCATTGATTTTGAAATTTCTAAATGATAATGATTGATTATTTAACATAAAAAATATTATATGTAATTTCAATTTGACAAATAGGTAAATTGAGGGATAATGAAAAAATACTTATGGAATAATAATTATAAAATGTGGTTGTAGATCCCATAAGTTCCCTTACGACTTATTTATTCCTTTATGTTTTGAAAATCACAAATGAAATTTCTAATGAAAATGAATCTTTCTATAAGAATTATTTTCTTAATGAAAATTTTATTTATCAAATACAATCATTTATTCTTTCCATTGGTTTTTAATGCCTTATTTAATGACTTCTCAAACCAATTCTAGCTATATTTTTTCTTAAGATGAAAAATCATATCGTTTCTTCTCTTGGAACCTTACAGTTTCTTAGGCTTCATTTTCCCCAGAATTGTGATTCTGAATTCACTAAAATTCAAACTCCAAATTCATTGAGATTTATACATCTAATTCATTAAAATTAAAAAATAAAATTATCTTAAATTAATAATAATAAATTATTAAAATTTGTACTCTAAATTCATTGATAATCAGATTCCAAATTCTATAAAAATTAGACTCAGAATTCCTCATAATTCATACTCAGAATAACTATTTTATCAAAAACTAATTGTTAATATTTTAAGAGTCCTATTCTCATATTCATATGAATCTCATTACTTTATTTTCTTAGATTTACCTCCTTTCCATAATGTAACATTTCAATTTTTTGGATCCTAAACACATTAATGTTTCTTAAGAATAAAAACTCATTACTTACATTTTAATGATTCTTAAGCATGATATTATTTCCCATGTTTTTCTTACATGAAATGATGTCATACAATCTTTTTTTAACTAACAGCTTGTTCAGTGAAACATGTATATGTCCCTTTGAAATTCTTTGAAAATTATGACCATTAGAGGAGGGAGCTGGCCATTGAAACCTTTTCCTATAAATACCCCATCCATTTGAAGATTTGATGAGGTTGAGATGTATTTTGAGATTACATGATGTTATGCTGTGATGTTATTTCTAGAGGGAGAAACTATAATGGCATGTGTGTTTACTGTGAAAAACTTGTTCTTGATGTGAACAACTTGATCCGCGTGTTTAATGCGATTTCAATTTTTTATAAGAAATTGAGGGCTTCTGGGGATATGTAGATAGAGTAGAAGACAAGCTTAAATTTCGAGGGCTTATAGGGAAAACAAGACAAATTATGATACTCTTACAAAGGAAATACATTTGTGTGGGTAAGATATAATTTCCAGAATGTATAAATCACGAGAACCTTATCATGGGTGGTTGAATTCCATTCTCTTTGGGTTAAAATATTTCTTACTTGTTTAAATGTTTTATCTACAAGTTTAAATTTAGCTGTAATTTTGTGAAAGAATGAATGTATAATTTTCTAATACTTTCTTATACATGTATACTCTAAAAAATAATAATATATATGATTTAAGGTTTCATATTTCAATTAGAAACCATTCCTTATGTTTTCTTTATGGCTGTTTATGCTTATGAAAAGTTCGGAAAGGGGACTTTGTGAATATAGACTTTATGAATTTGTTAAAAACATTTTCTTTCTATTTTAATGATATCCTTACGTGTGTTTTTAATATTAAATTCTCCCCTATTGTATTTGAGCATCAACATATGTATTTTTTCCAACAATTTGTATCAGAGCCGGTCTCTATAATACTTATACATTCATATAAGTTTTCTTAGTCAACCATTCTTGATTAACCTTACATTCTCATGTTTTTCTTATGTATTTTTAAACTCTTGTTTATAATTTTGTTGGTAATGTATTTTTCTTATACAATGTATGAAATGAATGTTGGTTTTATAAATAATTTAAATCGTTCCAGACCATCAATTTTTGATGGTAATGATTATGAGTAATATGGAAACAAGATAAAGAACATATCTATAAAAACAGGAATAGATAACTTTTTATGATCACTGGTGAATAATAGGTTCATAAAAAAGAAATCAGAACCTTCACAACTCTGGAAAATCAAGAATATCAACTAAACTACATGGTAAGCAATACACTTTTACGAACCATTACAAGGGAATATCTACAGTCAAATATCTTCTTATGAAGCTGCCAATGATATCTGAATGAAGATTTATGTTACACACTTTGGAACATGAAAATCTGCTGAAACAAAAGTGATATGCATAGAGCTGAATATCATGGATTCATGTTTTTATATGGAGAACCAGTTTTTAAAGTAAAACAATGATTTATTACTATCAACAATAGCCTTAAATCTATGGGAGAGAAAGGACTTGATGATGATGTTATTTTGGATAAGATTTTTATATTATACCCAATGAGTGGAAATATAAAATAACAACTATTGAAGAGAAGAGGAAATTATCTAACATCGCTCTTGATGTGTTTTTTTGAACTCTTTTTGAGCATGGAACAAGAATGAAGAGAGATAATAATTTTAATAAGAATATGAATGGTAATGGAAGTGTTTCTTTGACTACTACATATGAATACAATACTCCGTAAATGGTAAATAGATATACATGTATGAATTTTTTTATTATATCTGAATCAAGTAATGGTGATTAGTTGGAGAATGAATTATCCAATATTTCTCAATGGATGAACAATATTATGGGAATGAAATATTTTCCAGAGAGTTATAAGAATAAATTTAAAAAAGACAAGAACTATTCTATAGTAACAAGTTATGAATTCCAAAAATTATGGAATATTAGTGTTGATTGTCTTATGTTTAAGGGAAAATAATGAATGGATAAGCATTCCCAATGGAACAGAATGAAGTACAAAAAATATTTTTCTAAAAAAAATTAAATTCTAATGACTCTTGGAGTTCTAGTAATGGTGTTTCTTTAGATATATCTTCATAATATGAATCATCTAGTCAGAAAAATATTGGTCTTATATCTAGATTACCTATTAAAAATCATTGTCTTATGTCTAAGGTACAAAATTCCGAATCTTTAACCAATGTTTCTTTATATCCAAATTTTCTTGTTGATGAATAATACGAATCTTCAGCTCATGAATATTCATTATCAAAAGATAATACCTTAACATCATTTGAAGAAGTATCTGGATTTTATAAATTACATGAAAATTTGTACTATAGAATATGAAAGTAGTTAGAGAATTGAAAATCTTGATTTTTTATTTTAACAAAAGAAGTATTAGATCTTTCAGAGGATCTTGATCAGAAAACACATACTTTTTTTGAAATTGTTCTAAAAAATCATAAGGACATTAATTCTAAGAAGGATAAATTTTCTATTGATCATGGAGATATTATTTCTATGAAATATGTTTTGAGAATAACTCAAATTCTAAGACTGATGACTATAAGGATAAGAATATAGTCATTAGACTACAATCAGAAATTTTTCACATAAAAAAACAAATATCAAATTTTACTTTATAAAGGATGAAATTTGATAAAATTTACTCATAACTTTTTCTTTCTTAAGAATAAGGTTTGGTGTGGTTATTCTCTCTCAAATCCTATTTTTAGTCACAATTATTATATTCTTTAATGTTCTACTTTTTCACCATGTGTAATTATAGTGGATATTGGGAGAAATATTATTCATTGAATAAAATCCAATCTCGATAGTTTCATAAAGATTTTTTCTATGAAAATGTGGATACCGATGATTTTAATTTCTATCATTTCCAGATCCAAACATGTTTGGATTCTGAAAGATTAAATTTTTTATTGTTAGGAAAATAATGTGAGTTCCAACATAAATACTTGGTATATATATCGTGGATTCTCTCGGCACATGACTGTTAACAAAAACATATTTGAAATGATTATCAAGATAAAACAATGAGAAGTAACTATTGAAGATAATTCTCAAAGAGAAATTGTGGGAATTGGTAACATTGAACTTCTTAGAAAATATTTAATTTCAATTTTTTTTTGTTTTCTAAAGGTCTTATATATAACCTTATAAGCATGATCATATAATGTGATCAAGGTTACCTTTTGAATTTTTTGGTATCCCAAATGTCAAGTAGACAATTGTTAGGAATAATTTATCCTCTAAGCCTATAGGCTTGAAAAGGTATATATACTAAACATGGATGACCATAATATCTATGAACAACCTTTCTTAAGTACAATGGAATATAAATCATTGATATTTCGTAGAAGACTAGGTCTCGATAACCAAAGGAACCTATGAAAACTATCAAAGAAAATTCTAGTTAAGGATTTACAAGTGTATTGATTTGATTCTTCAAATGTTTGTAATCTATGTCAATATGGAAAGAAATATATGTCAAGATCAAAATCAATTAGTAATTTCTCAACTTCTAATGCGTTACATCTTGTGAATATGGATCTTTTAAATCCAACAAAAACAAAAAGTAATGGAGTAAAATACAGTTCATTTGTTTTAGTTAATGATTACACTAAAATTACGTTTGTATATTTCTAGAAAAGGAATATAAAGCCTTTTATTATTTTAAAAAATTTAATATAATATAAAAAATGATAAAAACCATCTGTTAATAACTATTCAATAGTAATCATGGGGGATATTTTGAAAATTTAGATTTTAATTCTTTTTTGTTGTAAGAAAGATATTACTCGTAACTTCTCAGTCCCAAGAACTTCAAAAAAATGGTGTTGTTGAAAGGGGAAATCGAATTCATTAAGAGATAATGAGAACCACGTTTAATTAATATTTTATTGCAATAAATTTATTGTCTGATGTATTTAGTACTTCTTTTTATAGTAGAAATCGAGTATTAATCTGAACTTTTCTTAATAAAACAACATATGAATTGTGGGCTAGTTGAAAACCTAAAGTTTATTATTTAAAAGTGTTTGGATGAAATTTATTAATATTTAATACTAAATTTATCTTACAGAAATTCACACCAATAATTAATGGAGGAATTTTATTAGGCTATTCAACCACTTTTAAGGCTAGAATATTTTTTTAAAGAAAATATTGAACTGTTGAAGAAATAGTGAATGTTCAATTTAGTGAAACTTATCATTTAATTATTAAAATACCCATCCTATATTTTCATATGTCTTTTCAAATACTGATTATCAACCCTTGATGGAAGATCTATCTAATATGGAAAACTAAAGAAAATTTTACTGAATTATTTACCCAAAATATTTTTTAACATTTGTTGACGAACATGTTTTAAAAACCCCAAATCAGTTGTTTTATAATAATCATCCTACAAACAGTATCATTAGTAATGTTAATAGAAATGAATGTCCTAGAAGATCTTAATGAAATAAAGTATTACATATCTCATTTATTTAACAATTAGAACCTTAAATCACTAATGATTATTCAGGTGATGATGATTAGATTAAAGTAATGCAATATAAAGAAAATTAATTTGAAAGGAACAAAGTCAGGACCTTGGTTGAAAGATATATAGAAACTTCTGTAATTAGATTTAATGGTTCTTCATAATTAAATTTGATGAAAAGTTATAATTCTATGAAATAAAACAAGCTGAGTTGATAAAGGCTATAATCACGAAGAAGGAATAGACTATAAATGAACCTACACTCCAATAGCTTGACTTGAATATATTCATATTCTACTAGACTTTGCAATATTATTCAATTTAATACTTGTTAAAATGATGTGATGTGTGATTTCCTTATTATATTTTTTCAATATCAACTGTATTTTGGACAAAATCTGGAATTTGAATACACAAAACATCATGAACATGTTTTTAAACATTCTACCCAATTATATAGATATAAACAATCTAGTATACCCTGGTACAAATGAATTATATGATTTTTTCTACAAAATAATTATGTTAAGAAAACTGATGATCCTACCCTTTTTATAAATAATGTTAACCTTTTTTTTCTGATTTTTAAAATTTATGTTGATGTGCTTATATTTGGATTAACTCAGTAATACTTTACTAATTGAATTGTGTACCTTATAAAATATAAGGGTGAAATGAGTATAATGGGTGAGTAAATATTATTTCAATGTTTACAAATTTCTCAAAAACCATAAAAACTTATATATCCCAACGCAATTATATTAAATATCTTCTATAAATGTATGCATATGACAACACTAAAAGTATAATTACTGCAATCTGTACCCCAATTTCTATTGATATTGATGTATCTTAGAAACAAGTAGATCAAACATCTTTTAGATGTATGATTTATTGGATTATTATATGTAATATCTAGTCATACAGACTTAATATTTTCAGTATTATTATTTGAATGATATCAATCTATTCCAAAATATTCTCATTTAAAAGTGGTGAAATTATTTTTTTCAATATTAATATGGAACCATGGATTTAGGACATTTCTATTCTTCTATAAATGATTTTGTTTTAAAATGTTTTCCATATTTGGACTTTGGTGGATGTATAATAGGTAAAAAAACTAAATACAAAACATGTCATTTCTTAGGATATTCATTAGTTTCTTGGTCATTCCGGAAGAAACACTAAGTAGCACTTTTAACTAATGAGGTGGAATATGAACTGATGGAAGTTGTTGTTCTCAAGTGTTGTAGATGAAAGACACACTCACAGAGTATGACACGAATTTTTCTAAATCATAGATAATGTGTGATAATACTAGTTCCATATACTTAAGAAAAAAACCATCACATCACTCTTTTGTAATGCACATGGACATCATGCATCATATACTTAGACATCACACACTAAACGAAGATATTATTTTAAAATTTATCAAAATGCAAGATCATATTGATGACATGTTTATAAAATACTTACCCTCCAATATATTTTAATACTTTAAAAATAGATAGGAATGATTACCATGAGGAAATGATCTATATTAACGCTTTGTTGATACATATATCACATATAAAGAAAATCCTTTTTCATTGTGGGAGTACATGTGTTCACTATTTTATATTTACTTATTTTTTTAGAACATAAATTCATAACATTTTAGAACATGAAATTTTAATATTTCAGAACTTGTAATTTTAAGAATTCAGAACCTTCAATTTTTACATTTGTGAACCTGAAATTTTTACATTTTCAAATCCTAAAACTTTCCATAACTTATGTTCTTCCAGAAGAACCTTACCAATTTTAACAATTATTTCTTAGCAATTCAAATGGTGTGTTTCCTTACCTAAAATAGTGTAATTACATTTTTTCTTATTGGTATTTCTATATTAATTTAAGAATCTTTTATTAGATTCACTCTCTGTAAATATGATTTTTCCTTAAAACCGCAAAATATCAGATCCTAAAAAATCTTTCTTCGACATTACCCCTCAGATCAGATCAAGATAATCTAAAACCATTTGATTTATTTGGGAATATAAACTATCGCTAGGAAGCCTATATAAAATACCCCCATATTGGAGTCCCACATCGGTTATTCCCATGTTTTTACAATGATGCTATATATATCTTCAAATCAGGAATTACGTTATCCCAGTTTCCTTATATTCTAAATGTTTCTTGGTGTTTTCTCTAAAAATACAATTTCCTCCATCAAGGAACTCAAGGATTGGTTATTTTCAGAGAATGGTTAGTGGAATCAAATTTTATTCTCAAGTATGATTATCTAATTTCAAAAAACATTAAGAATAACGGTTGGGAATGTCCTTGCATTTCCAAGATTAAGAATCAGGATCTATTTTATCCTAACCTTCTTATATATTTATATAATGAAATTAGTTTTTATGAACATGGATAATGAGAAATGTTTTTCTTCATGAGCTATTGGAAGACATACTCTTTACATTTCAATAGTTATAATATTATATTAGATATACCTATTGAAGTGGATGTTATCTTTTGTTCACACATGTTTCTAGATAAGGAAGGATCGTTTGATGATATAAAAGAAATTGAGTGCCTTGGACAAAAAAGAGTTAATTCATAGAAGATCAATCATCTTTCAGCAAATGTTTAATTGTTATCCATGTGGATGTAATTATTTCCCATTCTGAGAAAGGGATACTAGGATTCCCTTAAGAAATGTGGTATCATTATGATGTATTTCGTGGTCAACCTAAGACAGGAGAATCTTGTGATTTACGTCCTTCTGAAAATAAGAAATATCAAGAATGCCATCCTTATGTCCCAAATAATAATATATCAAATGATCTTGTCCAAGATCATTGTTCATTTCTTCGAATAATTAAAAATTCATTATATTTTAAAACCCATAGTTTTTAAAATTACTTTGTTAAGTGATTATAATCTATGGAGAATGAAAATTGGTCTTTGTATTAAGATAAGAGAGTTCTATGATCATCCTGAAATTCAGGTTCAAGATATTAAAAAAAGGTTAAGCATGGGAAACTTCCCTGAAAGCCCTGAATAAAATATTAGAATTGGAACCGAAATAAAATTTTGTAGTACCAGAATAACTATATGCTCCGCCCAAGCCTATAAAAAGAATACATTCTCTGATGAAGTGGTATCCAAGTGGAGAGAGTAGAAGAAGAATAAGAATGAAATAGACAAAATGTTTGTCTTATACCCTACTAAGGCTATGGACTAGAAAATAAAAGAAACTGAAGAGCATCAGATGAGTGGAAAAGAGAAGAAATTAAATATTATGATGTCAGAAGCTGAGCTTGTTCAAGCTTTTCATAAATATACTGAGAAGGAATATGAACATATTAATGAAACTGAATCCTTTTTGTAAGAGTTATTTCTAATAGAAACTCAAGGAAATAATTTTTCAATTCGGGAACCTGTTGTTGATGATGATAAAGTATGTAAAAAAACAACAACACCAAGAAGGGGAATAATAAAGTGAATATGTAATCAAAATGGTCTAAGAGTAACATTATAATGAGAGTCCTTCTAAAAATTTATCGATCAGAACTCCCCAAGTTGAATAAAAAAAGATATTATTAAAAGATAATTTTGATTATTCTCTTGATGAGGCTGATAAAAAATATGATTATGAATGTAGTGACCATGATTTTATCCATCCTAATGATATTAATAATGTTGTTGAATTTTCATTGAGGATGACAATAAATATATACATGTTTCTGATAGTGACCATAAGACTCCAAAAGATGAGATGATAATTTCTAATGTTGAAAATGTAATGAAAGTGGATTTTAATTCTCTATGGAATATTGTGGTTTCAAAATATAAGAAATATGTTGTTGGAAAATCTAAATGGAATAAATAAGATCAAGATAAAATTTTTTTGCTAGAAAAAAAATCTACTTTGGAATATTTATCTTTTTTAGGGCAAGATTTTGTAGTACAACCATTAAATAATATATTGTATACAATTCCCTTATTTCTAGACATTGACTCAAGATTCCACCTGCTTTAACAAGCAATCAATCAGAACTGAAAAAATCATTCTCATGTAAAGTATTGTAAAACATAAAGCTGAGTTCAAGAACCTTAACATTGGTTATGATGCTCATTGAAGATCATGCTAAGAATTAATGAAATGGTCTACATTAGTAATTGATTATCTAAAAACCATGGATGATTTTAATGATTTAGAAAAGGATTATTCTGTCAAATCAGATGATACAATATATAGTTTTTCAACATGTCTTTTAAACAAGATAAAATAAGTCCAGGTTACCCAAATTCATGAATATGAAGACCAAAATAGAACGTTGAATTTAGTTCCTCTAAATTTAAAAAGGAAAAGAGAACTTAGGGAAGATTTGGAAGAAAATTTCAAAGTGAAATAAGAGGTGGTAATGTCTAAAGCATAAATTCTTAAGTCTGTAGAAGAAGGAATCAGAGTTCTTGAAAAGAAAAATCAGGATTAGGATCAACTGCTCAAGTAGTTTTAGAATGATAAAAAATAGTTTAAGATGTTAAAGGAAACATTAAGAAAGATTATGTTCAAGGGGAATAAGGATAAATTATTTTCTTAAAACTATCACTAGTTGTTGTATTTTAATTATTTTTTCTTATATCACAAGTATATTGGTTTATCTTTCATTATTTTGTCATGTATAATCCTAAACATTCATGTAAAATTGTTTTTCCCACCATTCCATTATTAAAATTACAAGGGGGGGGGAAGAATGATCAAAAGAAAATTAAGTTAAAATAATAGAATTCCGTATAAAACATGGAAAATATGTAACAGTGATGTTACCCAGAGAATATATTCTTAAGAAAGAAGATGTAAATTCTATTCCGAAGACAATAATATGATCGTTAGGGATTTCAAAACCTAAGGGGGAGTTAGTACTATTCATTTTCGGTCATATGTAAAGGGAGATAAGTTTTTATTTTAAAATTCAATAATAGAAAAATTAATTCCTTATAGTTTTTTCCCAAATATTTTTTTGTGCTTTCCAAAAAGGGTAAATTTATAAGTCAATAAGTTCGCTTATGAATTTTCCATTCCTTTTTATTTTAAAATTCCCAATGAAATATTCTTATGAAAAATTTACTTCTCCAAGATTTATTTTCTTAAAGAAAATTTTCTTTCTCTAGGAAAAAGATTTATGATTACCCTTGTTTTCAAATTTCTAATTTAATGTCTTATCAAACCAAGTCAAACCATATTTTTTGGTAACCCAAAAAATTAGATCATTACCCATCTTAGAACCTTATAGTTTATTATACTATATATTCTTGATAATTGTGATTCAAAATTATCTAAAATTCATACCCTGAATTCTCTGAAATCCAAACACTGAATTACCTAAAATTTAGTGCATGAATTCTATAAAATTCAGACTAAGAATTCCTTAAGAATAAAAATCTAAATTATCAAAAAAAACCGAATCCGAATAGCTCAGAATTTAGATAGATAATATATATATTTTTAGATTACGATTGATAATATTTGTAGACCCAGATGGTTTATTTCTTAAGAATTTTATTCAATGTTTTCTTTATAATTACCTACATTCCCTAAATTAATGTTACATTTTATTGGATCATAAACATGTTAATTTTTCTTAATCATAAAAAATTTTCCTTAAAATTTAATTTTTCTGAAGAATGATATTGTTTCCCATGTTTTTTCGGCATAATACAATGTCGTACATTATTTTTTATCTAACCATTGGTTGAGTGACATGTGTATTGGTCCCTTTGAAATTCTAGGAAATGTATGACCATTGGAGGAGGGTACCTATGGTTGTAACCTTTACCGATTAATAACCTAGTCATTTTAATATTTTTAGAGGTTGCGGCACATCTAGAAATTATATTTTATGATGCTGTGAAGGGATTTAATGAGAGATAAACTCTCAGGCCATGTGTGATTTTTGTGAACACCTTTTTCAATCTGTGAACAACTTTTTCAGCCTCTTTAGTGAGATTCCAATTATTACTGATCAATTGAAGGATTCTAGGGGCAGGAAGAAAAAGGTGATGTCTACCATAATGTTGTAGGACATATGGGGATAGTAATACATATTCTAATAATCATAAAGAGGACTTAGCTTGGTGTGGGTAAGATAAACTTTCTTGAAAGTATAAATCAATGAACCTTTATCCCAGGATTATTTATATGATTCTCTTATAGTTATAAGATTTCCAACTTGTTTACTTGTTTCCCCTCAAAGTCTAAATTCCACTACAGTTTTTTAAAGAAAGAGAGTATAACATTCTTATACTTTTTTTATAATTGTATACTATGATAAATTATATAAAATACACATTAAGGTATAATATTTCATTAAGAAATTTTTCCTTTTGTTTTCTCTAATGTTGTTAATGTTTATGAAAAGTTATAAATGATGTATTTATGAATATAGCCTATTTATCATTGTTAAAAAAATAGTGTTCCTTATAGTTTAAAGAAAAACAGAAGAATTTTTTTTCAAATTAAAATTCGCCCCTCCTGTGTTTGAGAATCAAAATTACTAAATTTTAAACTCAATCTAATGTGACATGAACTTAGTAATTAATAGAACATTCAGGTAGCCCACCTAAATAGAGCTCATATGATTACATTAAACTAGTTTGAAAATGTAAAATTTAATCCCAAAATTGAATCTCTAAGAAAATTTATGTAGGTGTTGGGTAGCCCAATAAATATATTCAAATAAATTCTTCATTACATTCCCTCACACATACATGAGTAGGAAAAATGCAAAAAAATGAATAAATTTCCATCTATTCAAAAAATAATTTCATTTTGGGTAGGGGAATATTAAACCTATTAGGGGGGAAATTGAAAAATAAAAATATAATTTATTTATTATTAATGAATTTTAAAATTGGACTTTGGATTATGAAGATTTATAGTAAGGGATAGATGGAAGTGCAACAAGATAAATTTTTATTCCACTAGAATTTATTGAACATACCATTAGAACATGATTTATAATTTTAATTAATGATAACTAGTTTTTTAACAATCTCATAATAGGTCTCAAAATTTAGTGTAATTGTATTAATGTATTTTAATTCTACATTTGTATTTAATGATAGTATGGATAGTAAAAAATGAGGAATTCAATGATAAAATTTCTTATGTGAGAAATAGTTCAAATGTGGGGGAGTGATGTTAGTCCAAATTTCAAAAAAACAACGACTATTATTCCCTAAAATTACCCCCTCATTTAATTCAATTCCCATGTAAAGATGTGATTTTTTACTGTGGGAATTTTGAAATAATTTTTTTTATTGATTAGTTAAAATTTTAATGTTTTATTCGTATTTGTAATTAAATTATTAATATATATATATACAATTGGAATTGAAATTTATTTTTATAAATTTAAAATTTTAAATACTTAATTATGAATTAGAATTCATAAAATGATTGATTTTTGAGTTATATTTTTTAATCGTTATTTGAGTTAATCTAAAATATATAAAATTATTTTGTTCATAAAATAAATTTTTTTATTGGATTATGTATATTTATTGATGGAAACATTATGTTTTAATTGATTTATTTAAAGAATTTGAGTTTTTTTCAATGTTTGAAATTTCTATTATTATCTGTTTTATCATTTTTTGGATGGTCCTGCACTAAAAAATATATCTGTGTTGTTTAGGGAGAACCAAAAAATTGTAATAGGCTTGGATTAAACATGAATTTTCTTATTTTGGTTGATCCATTCATAAAAAATGGAAAATGAAAAGATAGATTTATATTATGCAAGATTAAGCACATTTGAAGGAGAATAGAAGTGTGAAAGAGATCTCTAGTGTGCAATCGACAAGATGAAGAAATTTTCATACAACCACATATGGATTCTATGAAAACTAAAGGATCAATCATTCTTGTAAATAGTGGTATTAGTTTGATAATTTGAAAATTAATTCATGAACTTCATGATAAACTAGATTGAATTAAATTTAAATTCAATATACTATGAACATATAAAATGATGGTTGGAAATTCCATACAACAATAACAAGAACCCATTCCTTATATGTATCATTAACCATGAAAAAGCTACAAACATTTAGAAAATGAAATGGTTGACCTCACTAACCTCAACTCATGATCAATCGCATCAATCGATTATATACTCTGATTATTTGGATGAAAATTATGATCCCAAATATTTATAGCAATGATCATGAAAACCCAAACATGGAGATCACAATTGCATGCCTTCCCAACTAATGAAATCGAAAGCTCATGCAGCCCAATATGAGCTACCATTGAAGGATAAAGATCACTAAAGACTTGATCTTGTCATTATTAATGAACCTCACTTCCTAAACCAAATTATGAACCACACTCACTCTCATGTATGAAAAAGTCAAGTCTTATTATGGTTTTTTAAGAAGAATCTAAGGGGGGGACTTGAATTAAACAAAAATAGAATGATGTCACCAAACTTCCCCAATAAACTCAGGTTTGGCTAGATCTTCAGCCCATAATGAATCCCTAATAGTATTTTTATTAATGTACTTGAAGCTAATATGAATTTTTTTCCCAATTCCACTATTCATGTTAGATTAAATATAGTAGATGCCTCTATACACCCTCAATGCATCGGATATCTCTTCGATGAAGGAACAAAGAACAAGTTATCTCAATAAAGCCTCAATTTATTATTATTGTAATGATGAATACCAAAGAATAAACAACATTATGGAAGGCTTAATGATTTGGTAACATGACCATGAAGTATGGAATTTCATTATTTTCAATGAATTATTGTCCATAAAATCAGAAAATAGTTAATAAAATAGAGCATGATGAAATAAAAGATGAAATCATGGAAATATAGCCTAGTTTTAATTCATTACAAACACCATCTATAGTAATATTTATTGCCTAATCCCAATAGTTGTGGCCATTTCCTTATTTTTTGATGTATATAAATTTATTGAATTCCAAAGAGCTAACATGTTCATCATCTATCCAACTACTAATGTGACACTATGTAAATAAATTTCTTCCACTGATGGTGTGTATTGATGATTAATTTATTTCAAATACATTATAAATGATTATGATTCTCTATTGTGGGATGATAATGGTTTTATAAAAATATTAATATATGATTATTTGGGTAAATCCAAACCAATAATTTGTGAATGAAACATATTAATATGATAGAAAAATATTAATATATGATTATTAATATGTGGTGGAAGTAAAAGAAACATATTTGGGATCCTAATTTTAATGTTAACCATATATGATAGGTTTATTGGCATGGATAATAATTCCTATCATCTGTTCAAGAGTGGAAGATAAAAAAACTGGTAATGTATCTTTATAAAATATAAACAATGATATGGGGGAATTTGTGGGGTGAGAAAAACAATGGATTGTCTTGATATAATGTTTTCTACAACTATTTCAATTTATTTCTTTTTAGTTTTATATTCTCAAATTATTAAACAGTTGGATTGTGGTGGTTTACCTGACTATATATCTCTCACCCATTTGATGAAGGAACATTTTTAATAAAAAAAATTAATTGTTTAACTCTATGGATGAGTTTACATGTGTATCTTTTATGATATTTATCTTTTTCTTCATAGCTAAATAATTATTCCCATATTTCACCGGTTCAACACATATTCCACTTATGGACTACTTAACTTATTATGAATGTTTATTATGATATGAATCAAGAGTGATTTAGTGGTTGGGGATAAGAAATCACTAGTCCATGAAATGATTGATAATACAATGATCGTTAAATTTTTCTATTCTTTACTGAAATTTCTCTGAAATTATATTCTATATGAGGTTTCTATTGACTAAAGAATGATGTGTAAGTGAGATTGAATAATAATTAATAAGGAAAATGGGAGAGTAATCTATTATCATATAATTATTATATAAACAATTAATTTTAAACTGATCAATTCCATACTCTATAATGAAATAAATATTGGTATAGTGTTCCAAATTAAAGACTCGATTTTAACGAATTTAATCTTTTTACCATGAGGTTGGTTACATTAAGAAATCTCTAATGTAAAAATTGACTGTAACCACCAAAGGTTAACATGTGACTAAAATAAGGGAAACGAACTCAAATAATAACATAATTTGAATGAAGGTCTCGGAATATTCCAATTTTTATCCTTATTCATTTCTTAAATATGGTAACCTAAAACCCTCTAGATCATCCATTCATACTCGAAAATTAAAATTTTTAACCGATCACAGATTTATTTTGGATAACATGGAGAACATATGAAACTATTAACGCATTCAAAATCTCAAAGACATTGATACATTGATCTGGTATTTATTTTTAGGATCTATTTTCTCAAAACTATTATTCTACTCTCTAGATATATTATGGGATGAGTGAGATGATATAAATTTCATTGGATCTATTATCCAATGAATTCTCACATTACCTAATTTTAAATATTGATGTTTAATATTAAAAAATTACTACATTATCCCAAAAAAACTCAACATTATAACTATGTTCTTAATGACACTTAAGTAAAAATTTTAAAAAATATATTTTATCTCAATATAAAAACAAATAATATATATTATGTGAAAAAATAGGAGTCCTCAACTCAATTTTGTTCTCCCATACAATATTAAAATAATTTATAATAATAAATTATACATATGAAAATTATTTTCCAATCATTAACATAGCACTTTTGAATACAGTTAGAAAACAAATTCACTTCATATTGATAAAACATATTATAATATTATATTTATTTATTTATTTTTACCATTCAAACATATACATATCTTGAATCTCTCAAAGTGACACATTATATCCCAAAATAAATTGAATTAGAATTTTCTAGGCATCTGAATATTCTTTATGTGTGACCCTCTCGACCATAATGATGATAGTTATGATTAATATTCATTTTACATGAGGGGGGTCTATTAACCCATCAATGTCCCTAAGGAGATATGATTTTTTAAAATAAACATTTAACTCCTACTAACACACTCTTTTTAATATAAAATAATTGTCTCACTATATCATAGAATTAAAGATGAACATTTTGTGTCCTAACACATTCTGGAATTTTAATTTTGTGTCCTTATTAGATTGTCTTACCTTTTATATCATGTCCATGGATTTAGTGATGGTACTACCATCCTGGTCAACATAAACATAGATATCTATTTTTTTGAAGTTACAAATATATTCGTCTTCATAAAAATAATTACAAAAAACCAATTATTCAACCAAATCACTAAACCTTAAGAAAACATAAATTTTAGAGATTTAATATTAAATAAAAGTATAAAAAGAAATGTTAAACCAAAATAAGGATTATAAGTTAGAAAGAAATTATTTTTATTGTAAATATGGAATAACAATGGCTCTATAGACATATGGTTTTCCAATTGGTAGTTTATTTTTCTTGATCCCCTAAAATCATGACCACCAAGTCCAGAATTCATGAAAAGTAATATCAATTCTTATAATCCACCAACACTTTCTAGTTAGACATCATATGTGTCCCATGAGTATTATATTTCCAAACACTAAGATATATTTTCTATATTACTATCATATTCTCTAAAGGTTCACATAACACTAAAAAAATCTATAACCGTTTGATAAAAAATAAGTGGTTATTAACATGATATTTATCGATTTAGAAGCATCGAGAGAATTATTATGAAAATACAACATCAAAAAATTATCTATATAAGTGACATGGTAATAAAATTTATTATTCATTATGAATCTAGGGAATCCACTTTCACAACACACCTTACATATGCACTAAACAGATAAATATCAAACTGTTATCTCTAAGTTGATAATATTTGGATCCTATTGAATTTGTTATTTTCTCATCTAGAACTGTATATTTTTGACATTGCTACACATATATGTATTATATGACCTCCATGATTAATACTCTTCAAGAGATGATATCATGTATTATATCTATTTTTCCTCTATCATGATCATGATATCATATATGGTTACCTTTTTAAAATTTCATAACCTAAAAAAATATCATGTATTTACAGATCCTCTTTGTCAAAAAATGAATCTAAAACATTCTTAGTAATTGTAAATATAGATATTATTACCTTTAATGGAATTACTTAACTCATTTACGTATCCTAAATTTGATATAATATAAAATTGATATATAAGAGAACTAGATATTTCAAACGTGATAACTAGTGTTCCTACCTCTACAAGTAATGTGTATGTATTCCATGAACTTTTAATGTCCATATGATAGTTATAACTATTTCCCATGTAGTGCTTTTAAATTTATATGATATTTTCCAACTATAATTCATAGATTATATATTTATTATCTAATAAATAGTATAACATATGTGATAGATTCATTACTAAGTAATATGATATTCTACTCACCATTTTAATCAATTTATATTTCTCATACACAAATTGATATATATATTGATTCCATTTTATATAGGAAACAATTAAATCTTGAATTATTCAAACTTCTTTTTCCATAAAATATCATTTTATTTATTATTATATGGTTTAAGAAAACATTTTATCTAACACTTTATATCATGATCTCTAGAACATCAATTGAAACATTGAGTTAATCATTTGGGAGTTTATTTTAATCTAGTATTAACTAAAAATAATATTAATAAAATTAATTGTGTACAATATCATTATATTTTATAACTAAAACTTTTATTCTAATTCTAATAACTAGTATACAACATACACAATTATATTCACAATTAATACGATTTTATCATAAAATTTGTTTTGACCAATAAAATGATCCATCAAATGTGCATACGATATTGAATTTCATTGATGTATTCAATATTCTCTGGTCAAATCATATAAAAATCTTTTATAGGATTTCCTTGATGGAATGTCTCCCTGATATACATTTCACAATACAACGATCATATAATGTTTTTTTTGACATGGGGAATGTAAATGGAATTAAGATAGTTTTCTTTTTTTAACTAATTCATCCACGTCAGTACCACAAATTTAACCCCAATGTATATTTTCTCTTGAATACGTAGAAATCCCATTAAATCAATTAGAGAGACCCCAAAATACTAAATAGGCTTTGTTACATGGAATAAACTTCTATAAATTCATATGATATTTTCAATTAAATAATATTTAAATTTTATAAATCATTGTATTATCAATATTTATTAATATTATTTAATAATACAACACGATGACTTGTTGATCATAAAACAATCTCACTTTTGTTTTCCATTCCTTTGTCTTATGGGTCTGGGGGAAATTCCACTTCTGCAAACACTTGAAAATTATATTCATATGGAATCATTTTGTTCTTCTCTAGACTTGACTTTCACCAAAATCAGTCATGGTCCCGGCTTTTCAAATAGACAACTGCACACTTTTATATAAATATTTTCTTTTTTTTTACATCAAAATTCAAATATTAGTGAATTATATAATATCCTAAACAAAATTATTCATAATTTAACTATATTCACTTTAATTTATTCTTTTCATTTGTTTGATTACTGATTTGTCATCTAAGAAATCACATCCATGTATATGATTTTGGAAATAATATATTTAATACATATTATAATAAATGAATACATTTATTCATAATAATTGGCATATGGGTATTGGTGAATACATGAAGTTGTTAAAAATTTCTAAAAATGATAATAAATATCACTACATTACATATTAGTGTCATTAATGATCTTTCATTTACTAATTTATTATACAATAATTTTATAAAGAAATTTTAATTAAGTAACAATGCTTCAGTACATTTTAATGATCGATGGATCTGTGTAAGACTCGGTAATGATCCTCTAGTATAATTACTCAGATGTGTACAAGGAAATTTGAGTTTTATGAAAAAATATACTATATATTTCCATGCTTAGTGAATGATCAGTTTAGATATTCTTTACTTCATGGGATAGAATAAACTCAAATATTTTTGACATTCATGTTTATTACTTCAATTTCACAATCCATAAATACTCTAATAATCTTACAAAGTATTATAAAATTACCTACAAATTCTTTATAGAAGACTTCACAGAGTCTAGAAAATGTATATTTGGATGCACTATGGCTACCATCAATATTAAAATGTTTCTTCAGGTAAAAAATTATAATCATGTATTTTGATAATACATAAGGGTATTACATAAAATGTTTCTATACATAAAAATATGTATATCCATAATAACTATTTTTTGTTTTATATGAATATGACTTATCTCTAAAGAACAATGTATCTTGATGTCTTATATTTTATATTCATTAGTTATTTTTGATATCTCAATCACCACCAAACTATTAGTTGAGTATGAGAAAACATAAAAAACAATAATTCTATTATCAAATAATATCTCATTATGTCCAATGGACACATGAGATAATTTTATTTTGTAATAATAAAAAATAAATAATATTTCAATTAGAATAAGTCATCATGAAAAAATGGATGCTTTTTTTATCATATCTATCATATGAATCACTACTTCTTAGCTGGTTAGGGAATTATCCTTGATTTTTGTATTTAAAAATAATACATTATTTCCATGTTTTTATACAAATTTTTAATACATATAGTATCTAATTGCAATTAAATAAATTGAAATATTATACTTAATGTTATATTTAACATAATTAAAAAATTAAAATCTTCGTCATTAATTAATTACAATTTTTCAATTAGGGACAATTCTATAAAAAATTGAGGAAAATAACCTCAGGTCTATTACTCTCCCTCTATACCGATGGTTACTTAGAAATGTTGTATAATACCTACATCATGTTAGAAATATTCCTGAGGATTTTAACTATGTATTTCATATTTTTTCCCTACAAGAACAAATTATTTAACTTTCTTCACATTCTAATCATCTTAGAGAAACATATCCAAATGATATTTAAGAGGTTTTTATAAACTATTAAATTAATAATGAATAGATAATATTTATAAATTAAATGATAAGGATGTATGAATGAGATAAATATATTCATTTCTTTCATCACATTCTTATTGAAAACATATCATATATATGGAACATGTGTAAACATTCATAACCTAATAATGTTTTATAAAAATATAGAAAATTTACAAAAAAATAATGATTTAAATATTAAATGATTTATCCAAATCTTTTATGGATGATTCCATTAAACCCATACCTTCAAAGATGGATCAATGGGGTTTTGGGACCACAAAAAAAATAAATTCCTTTAAAAAGGTAGTATTACATGAAATAACCTATACAACAAATGGACATTTGTGCTGGTTCATAGATACTATTTTCCCATATTTATCATAGTGAAATTGTGGTATTACATAATGTTTTATAAAAACATCTTCATATAATATCGTTAATTTTATATTGATTAAAAATTATTAAAAATTATATAATTTTTTATTTTTAAATGTCTCCCACTATTTTATAAATTTATTCTAACCCTCAAATACATATTTTCGAATTCTCATACACTTGGTTTTATTCCTGTAAATGATCATAAAACCTCTCATAATTTTCAAAGATAAACTTATTACACTATTTTTTGGTTTTCAAGGTTATATATGGACTAGAAAACCACAGTAACCCATTTCTCCTTTGTTTGTTAAGTTCATTCCCATTAGCTACCAAGAATAATCATGAATTACTCAATACTCATCCTATAAAAAAATTAATAACAAATTATCTGATACTATCTTTAATAAATTTTACCCACCATTTTCATAAAATTTCTCTTGTTGTAAAAAGAAAATTAAATTAGGGGGGTTGAGAACCACGAACATATGAGTTTTTTTAAAATAATGTTGTGCAATGTGTAACTGACTTTACAATATCATTGGGAGTTTTAATAGTTTTATTGGTGAATAAAATATATTTATATTTATCATTATTTTTATGGGGGATTTCACCGAAAAAATATACAAGAAATAAATATGAAACATTCACATGACATGTTCATTTTATCTATGCATGTTTTTTTATTATTTTATACAATCTCATTTATATATTTTATATAAAAAAACAATAAAACATGTATAAATAAAAATATTAATGTGATATTGAGTCAATTGTAATGGTTTCTCCATTGATTTAATAATGGGTTAACCAATACCTTGAGGGTATCCCCTAGAATAGAGTTAAATTTAAATCGATTTGTAACTCCCACCCATCCAAAGGATTTAATATTTAGTCTGGTGTGTCTATGTGTCCCACTGTGAACTGAATTACCTTTATTCCATATTGATATATATAAATAATTTTATTTTGGATCCAAGTCCCTTACAAAAATATTGAACTAATGGAGAATGTATATACTATAATTTACTGAATAATTATTACGAACAAAAACATTAACATAATTAAATAAATGTATGAATAAATACTAGAAATATATTATACATTATAAGCCTCATGATCAATCTATATGTGAAAAAATATAATAATGAAATTAAATTTGTTAAGAGTTATACGTGGGGATATATATTTTTTGAAATAAAAAGAATTATTTAATTTAATTCAAAAAATTTGTGACAGTCCTAAAAATCATTTTTTAAAAATAAAATTATTTTATAAATTCATTTCAATTCAATATTTTGTATTCTTCATTGGAATATTTATACACTAATGAGGTGTTTAAAAATCACATGTCCACATGGAAGGGGTGGGAATGTTGGGTATAGTTCTTTCCAACCTAAATCACATTAGATCGACTCTGTTCGAAACGGGGATGTGAGACCATAAGCTCTAGATGCACTATGCATGGGGCGAATAGGATAGAGACACCAATGTTATTCCAAATAACAAAAAAAGATTATTTAAATTACCACCCACGTATATAGGAGTCTCTATCATGTTAATTATCACTAATGAGTGGGAGGGATATTAGGAAATTCAACTATCCTTATCACCGACAAAGATAATTTATTTTTGTTATATAACCCCGCACATAGAATCCAACCCCAACAATTTTTCCTTTTTTTCTATTGTCTAAATTTTTATGATTTTTTCTATTCTCCATTTATATAAAACATGAAAATAACCCCAACCATAATCACGATTTTAAAATAGAGATTTGTGGCCATGACATACCGGTGAGCAACAATGTATCCAAAATCATGTTAATAATGTTTGTTTCTCATTAATACATCTAAAGTTTATATATATATATACATTAATGAATATATATATATGATTAATGTATTGTCTGAATATAATGGTTTTGAAAAGATTTTAGACATCATATGTTCATAAACAAGATATCTGACCTTAGAACAAATAACCACTCGAGGCCTTGGGATAGTTAAGAGACCATATATGTGAATTAAAATAAATTTAATTTTAATAAGGATTAAAAATATCATTGGATTATTTGAAATAAAATTTTTGTTCTAGGAAAACAATGGAATCCCAGAATAGTTAGAATTTTAAATTTTTATACTACACTAGATGTTGACAAGTCACCTCAAAAATAGTTGTTACAAAATAACATAATATGGATAAAACATGATTAAAATACGTACAAATTAATATTGAACTATTTAATTTTTTTAATTATTATGTAGGTTAATTTTGGTCATTTTTAGTGATTTTTGGTTGATTCTACCAAAATATGTTCCCCTTGATATTCCATGAAATCTCTATAATCCATTGGTAACATAAATTGATGATTTAATATTATTATGATGATGAATTGAAAATTACATTAATATAAAAATTACTTAATGACCACTATTTCATTTACATGGGATGAATTTCTCAGATCAATGTCATTGTATCTTTTCTTCCTCTCTCTATAATGTTGTAATGAGGTGTGAGAAGGTACCAAATTCACTGGACGAATATTGCTATAAATTTGAACTTCACCCAAGCTTAAATATGAGGGATTAAAATGTTGTAAATACCTATTTACCAACTTATTAATAAAATCATAAATAAGGCCTTAATCACAATTATGATTTTAACGATTTTACAATATTTCACAAATAATTTATCATATATATGTAAAATATTTTTCATGCGTAAATAAGATTTATATGCTTCAAAATCTTCTCAGATAAAATTTTAAACATTCTAAGAATAATAATTTATTTGTTCATTAAATATTTTACACATATTCACTTAAGACTTGTTATTACACTAAGAAAATTTAATTTTCCAATTATTATAAATTTTAATCATTCTAATTTTATTTATTTATGTGATCATTTAAACTTGGGCATATCCAGGAAAATTCCACTAATTAAAATATATCCTAACTCTAAATCACTAGAATTTTTCATGATTCTGAATAATATTTGCAGGTGAACCTTTGGATACTTATCTCAATAGCAGTGAAAAATACACAAAAAATAAGTGTAGAGTATAGATGCATACCAAGGACCATAATGAGAATATATAGTTATATAAATGATAACCTCCAATACAAAAAATCTTTGTAATAGAACCAATTTTTCTCACAATTTTTCTTAATTTATGAAACACAATTTTTTTCATCATATTTTATTGATTTAAAATTTAGTTACCCTGTTGGATATACTTATCATATTTTACCATAATAATAAATTCAGTATTTCTACTTTAATTATCACCAACTAGGCCTGAGATATCTATTCCATTATGAAACCAATAAATACCACATTTATCAAGTCAATAAATTTTATACCCCCATTGATGAACCCAACCCAATCTACCTCTCACAAACATAAATTTTTGGTTTTTTGTATTATATAAAAGAATAACATCAATTAGTATACAATAATAACTATCTAAAGTCTACATACAAGTATACATGTTCACAAATGGAACCAACTAATGTCACATGAAACATGTCTTTTTATTATTAGGTTATTACTCATGATAACACCTATAAGAGGTAACAAAGTATAAAATTTATTAGAATTTGTATCAATTATTATAATACACAACACCTGATAATAATAAATCACATGTGTCTCATCCACTCTATGTACCCTAATCATATGAAACTTATTTTATGATTACTATCATAGTCTTTCATGGTTCTCATTATAGAGAATAAATATTATAAATATTTTGAATAAAATTTAATTGAATGAAATTATTCCACAAATAGTTGAAAAAAATGAATTAAGACTATTAGAGTAAGAATACCTTATGAATTAATCTCCATACACATCATGTAGTAATCAAAAGTATTTTTCATGTTATCTCTAAGGTACCCACATTAAAAATAATGAAAAATTAAAGGATATTATGTAAGGTATATTGGGAGTGTGTGATTTGGTTAACAAATTTTGCATTCTAGGTGAGAGGTTAATTTCATATCAACCAATGTTTCATTGGTATGACATATATATTTTTAAAATTATGGTATCATAATATTGATTATGTTATGATGTGATCATAACATGCGTTGGAGAATTTTAGATTACATTAAAGTCGTTTGAAGTTACCTTAACATGGATTAAAAAAATTTATTAGTTTAAGGATGTGGGGATTAGAGATTGAAAAGTGGGTCCTGGGGGGTTTTAATTATTTAGTTCATTTAATATTTTCCACATTGGAGTTGAAGATGGGGGTCTCACATCATTATATATTAGGGTGAAATTCTCATATCCTTGAATTTTTCTACAAGAATGTGATTTTTTGATCACTAATTGGAGATAAATCACCATATCCACTTATTATTGGAATGAATATATACCAAGATATAAATAACTAACACATTCCGTATAATTTCTCACAACATCACCCCTTTCTCACCATACTATTTTCCTTTGGATTTGTTGGATGTCCCTCTTTTAATTTCCGTAGAAACAATTTATTTTTTAGTTGTTTATTTTTTTTAATTTTTATAATTTTTATTGTATAATCTGATGTTAACATAATAAAATCAAATGGTTAACAATAAAAATTTTCTATAAAATATAAATAATGATGAAAAAGATCATAAAAATATTTAACGAGGCTATTTTAATATTAAGAAAATAAATTTCTTTAAAAATAAAAAATTTCATATATTTATATATTTAATTTAATTATTTTTTATGTAAAACATAAATGAAATTGAACAATATATAAAAATATGGGTGAATTTGGAGAAAATTAATTTATATGGTGAGTGTCCATTGGAAGTATTGTATAGAATATGCAAGTACCATCATGAGGTAAACTCTATTTGATAGTAATGTAGTGGTATATATGATTTATGTCACTTCCAAGTGAAGAATGGGAATAATATTTATGGATAATCATCTATAATCTTTCTTGGATGAGAATATATTCATGAGTGAGGTGGGATTACAAAGAATTAAGGGGGTCGTTTTACCAGTTTGGGTCTCACATTGTTGTAAATGCATAATCTTTATTTGAATGTAGACATGGGAAGAGTTTGGGTAATCACTTTTAGTCTTATGGATTTATTTTTTAGTTTACTAATGGTTTACATAATCTATATAATAAATACATAACATATTATATATTTTTTAATTTATTGATAATTTTGGCCTAATGGGAAGCTATCAATAAACTATACTTATAAAAAAGGTTCATTTCATATAATAATAATCAAGTGTAATTAGTTTTTGTGTCAACCCTTTGGAGGGGGTGTGACTCACTTGATTAGGGTATATTGGTTGGATAAGTGTTTTAAATTTATTATAAACCCAATATTATCTGACATATATTATTGAAAACATATGTACTAATATTATGAAATATGAAGTGTTCATATTAATTGAATTTGAAATAGTAATTTTTCATATCTCTTACTCACATTATATTTCAATAGATATATAAGGGTGTTGTGGATCCGAAGTATAATCATGATGATGGGATAGAAATGTCTTATTTTAATTATGTGGTGGAACTATAGCCTAGTCTAAAAGAAAATATAATCTTGAGGTAGGTTATGATGAAAGGAAACAAAGTGACAAAGTGTCTTAAAGAGGGTGATAAAAACACATTTTTTTTTTCAATAAATCAAATAAGGATTTAGAAGTCTAGAAACGCATAGAATTCATGAAGTATAATGGTGAAATAAGCCCTTTGATGAAGGAAATAAGGGATAATATTTTTCAATACAACCAAGATATTTCAAAGAGTTTATCTATTTAAGAAACATTTGACTATAAAAATATTATTATAAGAGTTGTTAAAAAAATTGAAAGCGTGATTATCATTATATATAAGATATGGTGGAGGTCCGGGGGGATATTTTTTCTCTTAATCCTGATATTACTCATGGAAATTATGGTTTTACGAATATTTTCATCATGGAGTATAGGGATATAGTTTAGGGTTAAATTGTGTAGTTGATACATTTGATTAATGAATGGAATTATATGAAAGGGAGATACATTTTATTTTTTCATTCTATTACAAAAGTGAGACAAGATAAATTTTATTCCACTAAAATTTATTGAACATACTAGTAGAATATTAGTTATAATGTGAATGAATGAGAAATAGTTGTTAAAAACCTCATTAGAGGCATTAAAATTTAGTTTAATAATTTATTAATTTATTTCAATTATGAATTTGTATTTAATGTTTGTAGGAACAGTAAAAAAATTGTAATTCAATGATAAAAGTTTCTACGAGAGAAATATAACACGTGTGGGGTAGTGATGCGAGTCCAAATTTTCCAAAAACATTGACTATTAATTACTGAAAGTACACCGTCATTTATTATTACCCACATGTAAAGAAGTTATTTTTTACTATAGTAATTTTTAACTTAATTGATTAATTTATCAATTTATTTTTTATAATGTTTTATTCATATTTTTAATTAAATTATGAATCAATACATACAATAATAGTTGAAATGTATTTTTAAATGTTTTAAATTTTAGATACTTAATCGAGAATTAAAGCTCATAAATTGGTTGATTTTTGAGTTATAATTATTTCAATCATTATTTGAGTTAATATATAATATATGTAATTATTTTGTTGGTAAAAATAAATTTTTTATTAGTGTATGAATATTTATTGATAGAAATATTATTTTTTAATTTATCCATTTAAAGAATATCAAATTATTTTTTGATGTATGAAATTTTTATTGTAATCCGTTTTATTATTTTTTGGAATGTGCTACACTAAAATATATATATTAGTTAATTAGGGATAAATTCTTGTAATAGGTTTGGATCAAACATGACATCTATTCTTTTGGTCGATCGGGACGTAAAAATAATTGAAAACGAAATGATAAAACAAAATTGTTCATGATTCAACAAATGTGAAAGAGAAAAAAAAGCTTAAAAGTTACCACTAGTGTGAAATTAACTACATGATGTAATTTTCGTGCCACGACTAATTAATTCTAGGAAAACTATAGGATCAATCATTCATGTGAACAATGGTATTAGTTTGATATTTGGAAATTTAATTCATCAACATCCTGATAATGTATATGAATTTAGTTTTAATTCAATCTACCATGAATACATATTACGATGGATGGAAATTACACACATCAACAACAAGAAACCATTCCGTATTTGTAGCATTGACCATGAAAAAGAAATAAACATTTGGAAGATGAAAGGATTGACCTCACCACCATCTTCTCTTGATCAATCATCCTAATCGATTATAAAATGACCTTATTTTGATAAAAAATTGTTCCCAATATTTATAGTAATGATCATAGAAATCAAAACCTAGTGCTTACAATTCCATGCCTTCCTGACTAAAGAAATCTAATGCTCATACATCCCAGTATGAGCTACCATTGAAGGATCCAGAACATTAGATACCTGATCATGTGATTCTGAAAGAACCCAAAATTCAAAACCTAATCATGAAATGAACTGAAAATCTTATATGTTCATGATGAGTCTTATTATAGTTATGTTTATATAAGAAACTTATGTGGGGCACTAGAATTAAACAAAAAAAGAATTATATCGCACACCTTCCCTAATAAAATCATGTTGGGCGAAATCATTATCCCCTAAGGATTCCTTACCAATTTTATTATTAATATACATGGAGATGATTTTAATTTTTTCCACATATCCATTGTCTATGTTGAATTTAAAATATCATATGTCTCTACACACCCTCAATGAAATAGATTTATATTCGATGATGGAACATAGAAAAACTTATCTCAACAAAAAATAAATGTATTGTTCTTCTAAAAAGTAATACTATAGAACAAACAAGGTTTATGGATGGATGAATGATTTGGTATCCTAACAATAAAGTTTGTGATTTCATTATTTTTAATCAATTCATGTAAATATAATCATTAATAGTTAATAAAATAGAAGTTGATGAAATCAATGATGAAAACATTACCACATAGCATAGTTTCTGGGAATTTTTAGCACCATCTAGAATAAAGTATAGTGTCTCATTCCAATAGCTGAAGACATTCCTAATTTACTGATGTATATAAATTAATTGACATCCATAGAGCTAACATGTTCAACATATATCCAACTACTCATGTGACACCATGTCAAATAATTCCTTCCACAGAAGCTATAGATTAATGTGTAATTTATATTATATACATTATATTTGATTATGAAGCTCTATTGTGAGAGAATAATGCTCATATAAAAAAAATTAATGTATGATTAATTGGAGAAAATTAAAACACTATATTTTGAATATAGTGGATGTCAAAGAAACATAGTTGGGCAGGGAATCTATATGTTACCCAAGAATGCTATATTTTCTGGTATGGATACTAATTACTATCATGTGGTCAATATTGTAAGATCATTAATCTAGGAATGTATCTAAAAAAATAAACAATTAGTTGAATTAATGTGGGGGTGATAAAAAAACATTTTACCATCAGGAGATAATTTCATCTACTATTGTTTCAATTTATTTTCATTAAGTTGTTGAATCTCAAATGATGAATTACTGTGATTGTGGTGTTTGACCTAACTATATCCCTCCCAAACTTGTGATGAATTGTTATTTTTAGTAAAAATTATTCATTGATAAATTCTATTGATGAGTTTGGAAGAGTATATTTTAGGATAATCATATTTTTCTCCACACATAAATATTTCTTCACATCATTCATTGGTTCCACACAAAGGCCACTTATGAACTCCTTCATTTCCTATGAATGTTTAGTATGGGATGAATCAAAAGTTATTGAGTTTTTATGTTCCTACAATAACTGATCCATGAAGTGATTAATAATGTAAATATCATAAAATATTTTCTATTCTTAACTGAAATTTCTTGAAAACTCCTTTCCAGGAGGTTTCTATTGATTGGAGAATGACGTGTAAGTGAAATTGAATAATGATTCATAGGGAAGTGAGGAGATTAATATATGGTTAGACAATTATTACTTAAACAATTAATATTAATCCTATCAATTAAATACACTATTTTGAAACTACAAACCCATTTAATTAGTTAAAAAACAATAGACAACATTATATTCTCTATAGACAGCCCAAGTTCCTCATTATAGTATTTTTATTAGGGTAATTTCTTATAGAAGCCTCATGATTGGAAACCATAAAAATATACATCCAAGAAGATTCATCCATAATAATGAATTTTTTATTATCTTCCTCGGTTATTTCCTCTATAATAAATCTCTCCCAATTTATATTGGATGATCAAATATTGGGATACCATTATTCCATTTCTTTATTTATTAAAATAATGAAATAATATTTTCATTTATATATGTCCTATCATGAATGGATTGCACTTGTTTTCATGTGTAATATGATTGGTATAAATGATATTTCGGAAGGTTAAATGATCAATTTTATGACCTGAGACTCACAGATATTACATCTTGTGTTTATTAGTGGTTTATGATGTTGAAATTCCATCATATTCAAATAAAACCTGAATTTTATTTCGAAAAATTTGTCATTACCAAATGATATTTCATTTGGGATCAATAATGAAATGAATATTTGTATATGTTTCACAATTAAAGCCTCAAAAGATGGAATTTAAAAATAATACAACAAGATTAATTTCATTAGACCATATCCAATGTTAACATTGACTAATATACACCAAAGGTTAACATGTGACTAAGATAAGAAAAAAATTAAAATAATAAACTTATTTGAATAAAGGTGTATGCACATTCCAATTTCGTCCATTATTCATTTCTCAAATATGGAAAAACATAAACCCTCCAGATCATCCACACACACTCTAAAATGAAAATGGTTCACATATCATTGATTTATATGTGATAACATGGAGAAAATATGATACCATTAACACATTAATGATCACATGACCATTGATACTTTCATCTGGTATTTATTTCTGGGAAAGAAGTTCTCAATCCTTTATTCCACTCTATATAAATCTTATTGGTGAGTGAGATGATTTAAAATTTATTGGACATATTATCCAATGATTGTTCACATCACCTGATCCTAAATATAGAGGTCTAATATTTCAAAATTACCACATTGTCCCCCCAAAAATTAACCATATAAATAAGTTATTAATAATACTTATGTAATAGTTTACATTCCATAACTGAAAAAATATATTTTATCACAATTTAATAACATATAATATATATTATGTGATAAAATTGGAGTCATAAACTCAACTTTATTATCCCATAAAATATTAAATGATCATAGAATAACAAATAATTCATACTAAAAATATTTTTCTTGCATTCACATTGCACTTGTGAATACATTATGAAAAAAATTCACTTCATAGTGTTGTAATATTTTATAATATAGAATTTATTAATTTATTATGATCATTCAATATTATACATATCATTAATGACTCTAAAGGCCCCACTATATCCAAAAATCCATTTCAATAGAATTGGCCAGGAATCAGAATATGCATTATGTGTGACCCTCTCGCCCATTATGATGATAATAGTGATTAAAATTCATTGTACATGAGTGGGGTCTAGTAACCCATCACAGTACATTAGGAGTTTTTTTTTCAAATCAACATTTCACTCCAATGAACACACTCTTTGTAACATAATCTCATTGTCTCAATATATCCCAAAAAGAATGATGACCATTTTGTGTCATTATACATTATTGATTTTTTTTTCATTAATAGACGGTCTTAACATTTATACCATAGATATGGATTAATAAAGGCCCTACCTTCATGGTCAACATAGCCTTGGATATCTATTCCTTTATTTAATTTCATATTCTTTTATAAAATTCCATGAAACCAATTATTAAACCAAATCAATATACCTTAAGAAAACATAAATTTCAAATATTTAATCATGAATAATAGTATAAAATAAAATTTTATACAATAATAATGACCACACATTGACAAAAAAATACATTTTTTATTAAATAAGGATTATCAATGGCTCTATAAACAAATAGTGTTCCAATTAATGGTTTATTCTGGTTGATCTCCTAAAATCATGGTCACTAAGTCCAAAATTCGTGAGAAAATGTATAAATTCTTATAAGCCACCAACACTTTATAGTTAGACGTCATATGTGTCCAATGAGTATAATTTTTCTATAGACTAAGACACATTTTCTATATTACTTTCATATTATCTCTAGGTTCACATATGAATAAGAATATTTATAACCTTCTGATATAAAAGAAATATGAGGATATAACCGTGCAATTTATCGGTATAGAAGCATTAGGAGAATTATTGTAAAAATTCATCATGAAAAAATCTCTATATAGGTGATATTGTAATCAAAATTATTGTTCATGTTGAATCTAGGGATCCAAATTTCACAGCAGTTGTTACACATGAGCCATCATGACAACAATTGACTTGTTGTATCTCACCTGACAATAACATGCTTCTATTGATTTAATTATTTTATCATATGGCCCTACACATTTTTTACATGTCTACACTTATATATTTTGTATTACCTCCATGATTAAAACTTCTCAAGAGATGTTATCCTACAGTAAATCCATTTTTCCCTCAATCAGAATCATGATATCTTAGATAGTAACCTTGTAGGGATTTCATGAACGAAACAATATTAGGTATTGACACATCCTCTTTAGCTAAAAATGAATCTAAAAAATACTTGGTATTTGTAAATATAGAAAAAATATCCTTTAATGGGATTACCTTACTTATTTAGTTATCCTAATTTTTATTTAATATAAAATTTATATATGGGAAAAATAGATTTTTATATGTAAAAACTAGTGTTTCTATAAGTACCACGTATATATCCCATGAATATTTATTGTCCATATAATAGTTCTAACTATATCTTATGTCATACTCTTAAATTTATATGATATTTTCCAACAATAATGTTTATATTAGATAAATCATATCTAGTAAATGGCATAACATATGTGCTAGATCCAATGCTAAACAATATGATATTCTACTCACCATTTTAATCATATACTATTTCTCATATATATATATATATTGATTTAGTGTGATATATGAAACAATTACATATTGAATTATTCAAAACTCTTTTTCTATAAAATATCAGTATATTTATTCTTACATGGTTTATGATAACATTTTATCTACCTATGTATATCATGTTCTCTAGAACATCAGTTGATACATTTAGTTACTCATTAAGGAGTTTTTGTAACCTATTATTAACAAAAAATAAGAATAATAAAAAATTTCTATACAATATCATTATAGTTTATAGTGAAAATTGTTATTCTCAGACTAATTACTAATATGCACCTTACATACTTCTATTCTAAAATAATATTATTTTATCATAACTATTTTTTGACCAATAAATGCATCAATGAAACTTTCATAACATATTTAATTTCGTTTATGTATTCTATATTTTCTATTCGTATCATACCAACTTATCCTATAAGATTTCTCTGATGGAATGTATCCTGGACAACATTTCCCAATACAATGATCATATAAATTTTTTCATTGGGATTCAAAATGGATTTATTATTGATTATTTATTATAACCAATTGATCAATATTGTAACCACACATTTATCACCCATGTATAGTTTCCCTTGAATACCTATAAATATCATTAAATCATTTAGGGATACCACCAAAATACTAAATAGGTATTAGTACATTGAATATAATTTTATAAATTCATATGAACTTTTCAATCAAAGAATATTTAAATTGTATAAATCATTGAATGAAAAATATGTTTTAAAGTTATTTAATAATACATCACTATTACTTGTTGTTCATAAAACAATATCACTTCTTTTTATCTATTCCCTTGTTTTTTGGGTCTATGGCACAATTCCAATTCTAAAAATTCTTAAAAAATTTATTCATGTGACAACATTTTGTGCGTCTCGAGACTTGACTTTTACCAAAAACAATCATTGTCCCACCTTCTCAAATATACATATGAACCCTTTTATATAAATATTTTATTCAATTTGATTATAAAATTATAATATAATAGAATTATATAAAATCCTAAAAAATTATTAAAATGTACCTATATTCAATTTCTTTTATTATTATTTTTTGTTTTTTTATTGATTTAATATTCAAAAAAATTCATCCAAGTACCTGAATTTTTAAATAATATTTTTTATTCATATTTTAATAAATTATGAAACTTTTCATAATAATTTGAATATGGGTATGGTTGAATACATCAATTTGTTAAACATTTCTAAAAATGATTACAAATATATCTGAATTTCATATTAGTGTCATCAATGATCATCCTTTTACTAATTTCATAGTTAAGATTTTTATAATGAAGTTTTAATTAAGTAACAAATATGTAATGCATTTATTGATCAATGAGTCTACGTAATACACATAATTGATCCTCTAATATCATTATTATAATTTGTGTAATGAAATTTGAGTGTTTTGATAAAATAGGCAATACATTTCCCTGATTAGTGAATCACCAGTTTAGATATTCTTTAGCTCATGGTACTGAAGAAACACATATATAATTTACATGCATATTCATTACATCAATTTCACAATCCATAAATCCTATAAAAATATTAAGTATTTTTTAAAAATTATATATGGCTTCTCCTTGGAAGATTTTACATAATATAGCCAAAGTATATTTGGAAGCTCTATGGATAAAATTTCTCTTAAAATGTTGCTTATTTTAAAAAATTATAAGAATGTATTTCGATAATACATAAGTTTCCAACATAAAAAGATTATATTCCCAAAAATGGGTATATCCTTAATAACAAATTTTATATTTATATGATTTTGGTTTATCTCTCAAAAACCAGGTATTTTGTTATCTTATAATTTATATTAATCAATTATTTATGATAACTCAATTATCCCCAAACTATTAGTTGAGTATGAGAAAACACAAATAACATTAAATATATTGTGAAATAATGGCTCATTATGTCCACTGGAAATATGCGATAATTTATTTTGGTAATAATAAACAATAAATAATAGTTCAATTTGAATAAATCATCCAAAAAAATGGATGATTTTTTTTATCATTACTGATTAAGGAATCACTACTTCTTAGCTCCTCGATGAATTCGCCCTTATTTTTAAATTTTTTGACATAATTTGTTTCAATATTTGTATACAAATTTTTCATACATACAGTATCTAATTCCCAATATGTAAATAGATAAATTATATTTAATGATGAATTAAATATAGGTAATAAAAAATATATTATTCATCACTAATTAATTTCAATTTATCAATTATGGACCATTCTCCCCACATTTAAATCAAATAACCTAATTTCGAATGTTATCCCACTTTACATATGGTATCTAAGAACGGTGTTGAAATAGCTACATCATGCTAGAAATAGTCATGTTTTTATAACTCATTATTTCATATTTTTTACTATAAGAAGAAATAATTTAACATTCCTTATATTCTTATCATCTTAGAGAACCTTATCCAAATGATATTAAAGTTATTTTTATATAATATTCATTAAATAATGCAAAGAAAAACTGGTGAAATTGAATTATAAGAATATATGAATGAGATAAATCTATTCATTTGTCGGTTCACATTCTTCCTGAAGGCATATCATATATACAATACAACATGTGTAACCATTCATGTCCTAATAATGTTTTCCAAAATCATAGGAAATTTATTAAAAATTATTATTTGAATATTAAATGAATTATCCACATGTCTTATGGAAGATTACATCAGAACCTTACTTCAAAACATGTATCAATAGGTTTTCGGGACACTAATATAAATATAAACCTTTTATAATGTAGTAATAAAATAAATAACCAATTCCACTTATATAAATTTTTGTTGGTTCATAGTGATTCTTTTACCATTATATACCATAGTGCAATTTTGGTATTACATGGTATTTTATAAAAATAATTCCATATCATAATGTTACTTTTATCTTGATTAAAAATTATTAAACATTATAGATTTTATATTCTAAAATTTCGCCCACTATTTTATCTATTTTATCAAACCATCAAATATGTGTTTTATAATGCTCAATCACTTGGTAATTTTAGTGGAAATGATAATAAAACCACTACTAATTTTCAACGATATATATATTCCACTATTTTTTGGGTTTCATGTTTTGATTTAAACTTCAATACCACATTAACTCATTGTTCCTTTTTATATTGAGTTCATTCCCATCAAATACAAAGCATAAAAATGAATTAATCAATAGTCATCATATTTTTTTTAATAAAAACATATATTATACTAAAATTAGTAAATTTTACCCACCACATCCATAAAATATCCATTTTTTTAAGGGAAACATTAAACTGGGTGGATGGGCACCATGAACATAATTTAAAAAAAAACAAGTTATTGAAGGTGTAACTAACCTTACATTTTCTTCAGGGTTTTTAATAGTTTTCATGGTGAATGAAATATATTTATAATTATCATTATCTCTCAAGGTTATTTCACTCATAAAATATTCATGAAATATATATGAAACATTCACCTAGAATGTTCATTTTATCTATTCATGTTTGATTATTATTTTATACAATCTCATGTATATACTCTAGATTTTAAAATAATAAAACATGCATAAATATAAACAATAAAGTGATATTTATTTGATTATAATGGTTTATCGACTGATTGAATAATGGGTCAACCAAGAACTTGGGGGGTATCCTCTTTAATTGATTCAAATCAAAATCAATTTGTAGCAATCACCCCATACAAAATATTTAAACTCTTTTCTGGTGTTTCAATATGTCTCACTATGAACTGCATTGCCTATATTCTACATTGATATATATAAATAATACCCACACAAATGAGATAGAATATTGGGAAACATATATATATATATATAATTGTATTTTTTGGTTCCAAATACATTATACACATAATGATCAAATGGACAATGTGTACACCATAATTTACTTAATAAATATTTTTTAAAAATGCATTACCATTATTAAATAAATGAATAAATATGTGAAATTCAATATCCAGCTTAAGCCTCAGAATCAATATTATGAATGAAAATTTCTAATTTTTTTTAAGAGTAATACTTGAGGAATGTTTTTTTAAATAAAACAAATTAAATTAAGTTAATTCATAAAAGTTGGAACTGTCATGAAAATAAATTTTTTTTAAAAAATATATATTTTAAATACAAATCAGTTTGATATTTTTATTCCTATTTTTTAAATTTAAACCCGAATGAGGTGTTTCCAAATCACATTTCAATGTAGAGGAGGTAGGTTGGTTGGGTAGTGATAATCCCAACCCAACTCACGTTAGATCGACTTAGTTGGCATCAATGATGAGTAACTATATGAACCTCATTCACTATGCTTGTGGTTGATGCACAACGACACCAATGGTATTCACAATGACATCAAAAATATTTTTTAAATTAGGACCCACATATATAACAGACTCTCTTAAGTTACTTCACCCAAATGATTGGGAGGGACAATAGGTACTGTGGCCATCCATACTACCAACAATGTTAATTTGTTTTTTTATATCACCTCATACAAGGAATCATCCCTACTATTTTATAGAAGCCTCATGATAGGAAAACCATTACAATATACATTCAAGAAGATTCATCCATAATAATGAATTTTTTATTATCTTCCTCGGTTATTTCCTCTATAATAATTCTCTCCCAAATAATATTGGATGATCAAATATTGGGACACCATTATTCCATTTCTTGATTTATATCAAATAATGAAAAAATATTTTCATTTATATATGTCCTCTCATGAATGTATTACAATTGTTTTCATGTGGAATATGATCGGTATAAATGATATTTAGGAAAGTTCAACGATCAATTTTATGAAATGAGACTCACTGATATTACATGTTGTGTTTATTAGTGGTTTATGATGTTGAAATTCAATCATATTCAAATAAAAACTAAATTTTATTTTGAACAATTTGTCATTACCAAATGATCATTCATTTGGGATCAATAATGAAATGAATATTTGTATATGTTTCACAATTAAAGCCTCAAATAGATGGAATTTAAAAAATTTACAATGAGATTAATTTCTTTAGACTGTATCCAATGTTAACATTGACTAATAGCCACCAAAGGATAACATGTGACTATGATAAGAAAAAAATTAAAATAATAAACTTATTTTAATAATGGTGTATGCACATTCAAATTTATTCCATTATTCATTTCTCAAATATGGAAAACCATAAACCCTCTGGATCATCCACAAACACTCTAAAATGAAAATGGTTCACAGATTATTGATTTATATGTGAAAACATGGAGAACATACGATGCCATTAACACATTAATGATCACATGAACATTGATACTTTCATCTGGTATTTATTTCTAGGAATGAAGTTCTCAATCCTTTATTCCACTCTATATAAATCTTAATGGTGAGAGAGATGATTTAAAATTTATTGGATATATTATCCAATTATTTTTCAAATCACCTGATCTTAAATATAGAGGTTTAATATTTCAAAATTACCACATTTTTTCCCCATTAAATTAACCATATAAATAAGCTATTAATAATACTTACGTAATAGATTACATTCCATAACTGAAAAAATATATTTTATCACAATTCAATAACATATAATATATATTATGTGATAAAATTGGAGTCATAAACTCAACTTTATTCTCCCATAAAATATTAAATGAACATAGAATAACTAATTATTCATACTAAAAATATTTTTCATGCATTCACATTGCACATGTGAATACATTATGAAAAAAAATTCACTTTATTGTGTTGTAATATTTAATAATATAGAATTTATTTATTTATTATGATCATTCAATATTATACATATCATGAATGACTCTAAAGGCCCCATTATATCCAAAACTCCATTTCATTAGAATTGGTTAGGAATCGGAATATGCTTTATGTGTAACCCTCTCACCTATTTTGATGATAATAGTGATTAAAATTCTTTGTACATGAGTGGGTTCTAGTAACCCATCACAGCACATTAGTAGATTCGTTTTTTTTAAAGCAACATTTCACTCCAATGAACACACTCTTTGTAACATAATCTCATTGTCTCAATATATCTCATAAAGAATGATGACAATTTTGTCTCATTATACATTCTTGAATTTTTTTCATTACTAGATGGTCTTAACTTTTATACCATAGATATGGATTAATAAAGGCCTTACCTTTATGGTAAGCATAGCCTTGGATATCTATTCCTTTATTTAATTGCATATTAATTCACAAAATTCCATGAAACCAATTATTAAACCAAATCAATATACCTTGAGAAAACAACAATTTCTAATATTTAATCATGAATAATAGTATAAAAAAAATTTAAACAATAATAATGACCACACATCAACAAAAAAAATCATTTTTTATTAAATAAGGATTATCAATGGCTCCATAAACATATAGTGTTCCAATTAATGGTTTATTCTGTTTGATCTCCTATTATCATGGTCACTAAGTCCAAAATTCGTGAGAAGAAGTATAAATGCTTATAAGCCACCAACACTTTCTAGTTAGACGTCATATGTGTCCAATGAGTATAATTTTTCTATAGACTAAGACACATTTTCTATATTACTTTCACATTATCTCTAGGTTCACATATGACTAAGAATATTTATAACCTTCTGATATAAAATAAATATGAGGATATTACCGTGAAATTTATCGGTATAGAAGCACTAGGAGAAATATTGTAAAAATACATCATGAAAAAATCTCTATATAGGCGACATTGTAATCAAAAGTATTGTTCATGTTGAATCTAGGGATCCAAATTTCACAACACTTGTTACACATGAGCCATCATGACAACAATTGACTTGTTGAATCTCACATGATAATAACATGCTTCTATCGAGTTAATAATTTTTTCATATGGCCCTACACATTTTTCACATGTCTACACTTATATCTATTATATTACCTCCATTATTAAAACTTCTCAAGAGATGTTATCCTGTAGTAAATCCATTTTTCCCTCAATCAGAATCATGATATCTTAGATAGTAACCTTGTAGGGATTTCATGAACAAAAAATTATTAGGTATTGAAACATCCTCATTAGCTAAAAATGAATCTAAAACATACTTGGTATTTGTAAATATAGATAAAATATCCTTTAATGGGATTACCTTACTCATTTAGTTATCCTAATTTATATTTAATATAGAATTTATATATAAGAAAAATAGATTATTTATAGGTAAAAACTAGTGTTCCTACTTATATAAGTACCACGTATATATCCCATGAACATTTATTGTCCATATGATAGTTCTAACTATATCCTATGTCATACTCTTAAATTTATATGATATTTTCCAAAAATAATGTTTATATTAGATAAATCATATCTAGTAAATGGCATAATATATGTGCTAGATCCAATGCTAAAGAATACGATATTCTACTCACCATTTTAATCAAATACTATTTCTCATATATATATATATATTGATTCAGTGTGATATATGAAACAACTACATATTGAATTATTCAAAACTCTTTTTCTATAAAATATCAGTATATTTATTCTTACATGGTTTAAGATACCATTTGATTTACCAATGTGTATCATGTTCTCTAGAACATCAGTTGATACATTTAGTTAATCATTAAGGAGTTTTTTAACTTAGAATTAACTAAAAATAAGATTAATAAAAAAATTTGTACAATATCGTTATAGTTTATAGTGAATATTGTTATTTTCAGACTAATTACTAATATGCACCTTACATATTTCTATTCTAAAATAATATTATTTTATCATAACTATTTTTGACCAATAAATGCATCTTTCAGACGTTCATAACATATTTAATTTCGTTTATGTATTCTATATTTTCAGTTCCTATCATATCAACTTATCCTATACGATTTCTCTGAAGGAATGTATCCTGGACAATATTTCCCAATACAATGATCATAAAATTTTTTCATGGGGAATAAAAATGGATTTATGATTGATTAATTATTATAACCAATTGATCTATATCAGTACCACACATATATCACCCATGTATAGTTTCCCTTGAATACCTATAAATATCATTAAATCAATTATAGAAACCACCAAAATACAAAATAGGTATTGTTACATTGAGTATAATTTTATAAATTCATATGAACTTTTCAATCAAAGAACATTTCAATTGTATAAATCATTGAATGAAAAATATTTTTTAATGTTATTTAATAATACATCACTATTACTTGTAGTTCATAAAACCATATCACTTCTGTTTATCTATTCCCTTGTTTTATGGGTCTATGGCACAATTCCAATTCAAAAAATTCTTAAAAAATTTATTCATGTGACAACATTTTGTGCATCTCGAGACTTAACTTTTACCAAAAATATTCATGGTCCCACCTTCTCAAATATACCTATGTACCCTTTTATATAAATATTTTCTTCTATGTGATTATAAAATTAGAATATTATAGAATTATATAAAATCCTAAAAAATTATTAAGATGAACCTATATTCAATTTCTTTTATTATTATTTTTTGTTTTTTATTGATTTATCATTCAAACAATTTCATCTAAGTACCTGAATTTTTAAATAATATTTTTTATTGATATTTTAATAAATGATGAAAATTTTCATAATAATTGGAATATGGGTATGGGTGAATACATCAATTTGATAAAAATTTCTAAAAATGATCACAAATATATCTGAATTACATATTAGTGTCATCAATGATCATCCTTTTACTAATTTCATTGTTAAGATTTTTATAAGGAAGTTTTAATTAAGTAACAAAGATATAATGCATTTATTGATCAATGAGTCTACGTAAAACACATAATTGATCCTATAATATCATTATTCTAATTTGTGTAAGGAAATTTGAGTGTTTGGAAAAAATAGGCAATAAATTTCCATGATTAGTGAATCACCAGTTTAGATATTCTTCAGATCATGGTACTGAAGAAACACATATATAATTTACATGCATATTCAATACATCACTTTCACAATCCATAAATCCTTCAAGAATATTAAGTATTTTTTAAAAATTATATATGGATTCTCCTTGGAATATTTTACACAATATAGCCAAAGTATATTTGGAAGCTCTATGGATAAAATTTCTGTTAAAATGTTTCTTATTTTAAAAAATTATAAGAATGTATTTCGATAATGCATAAGTTTCTATCATAAAAAGTTTATATACCCAAAAATGGGTATATCATTAATAACAAATTTTATATTTATATGATTATGGTTTATCTCTCAAAAACCTGGTATTTTGTTATCTTATAATTTATATTAATCAATTATTTATGATAACTCAATTATCACCAAACTATTAGTTGAGTAAGAGAAAACACAAATAATATTAATTATATTGTGAAATAATGGCTCATTATTCCCAATGGAAACATGCGATGATTTCTTTTGGTAATAATAAACAATAAATAATAGTTCAATTTGAATAAATCATCCTAAAAAATGGATGCTTTTTTATCATTGCTGATAAATGAATCACTACTTCTTAGCTCCTCAATGAATTCGCCCTGCTTTTTCAGTTTTTTGGCATAATTTGTTTCAATATTTGTATACAAATTTTTCATTCATACAGTATTTAATTCCCAATATGTAAATAGATATATTATATTAAATGATGAATTTAATATAGGTAATAAAAAATACATTATTCATCATTAATTAATTACAATTTATCAATTAAGGACCATTGTCTCCACATTTAAATCAAATAACCTAATTCCGAATGCTATCCCACTTTACCTATGGTATCTAAGAATGGTGTTGTAATAGCTACATCATGCTAGGAATAGTCATGTCTTTTTAACACATTATTTCATAATGTTTACTATAAGAAGTAATAATTTAACATTCCTTACATTCTTATCATCTTAGATAACCTTATCCAAATGATATTAAAGTAGTTTTTATATAATATTCAATTAATAATGCAAAGAAAAACTGGTGAAATTGAATTATAAGAATGTATGACTAAGATAAATCTATTCCTTTCTCGGTTCACATTCTTCCTGAAAGAATATCATATATACAATACAACATGTGTAACCATTCATGTCCTAATAATGTTTTCTAAAATCATAGGAAATTTAATAAAAATTATCATTTGAATATTAAATGAATTATCCACATGTCATATGGAAGATTCCATCATAACCTTTGAAGTTCACAGATCAGTGTGAATCACTGAGAGGGGGAGGGGGTGAATCAGTGATCCCTTAAAACTTTTTACTAATTGATTCCTTATCAATTAAACCTCTATGGCTTGTTAAGGCCTCGATCCACTCTTCTTATGTCTCTCAACCTTTCCCGGATAATGCAGTAATGAAAAGGCACAGGACACAAGGATTTACAAGGTTCGGCACCAAAGGCCTACATCCTTCCCATGCTCTCCCCGCATGGATTCTCCCATTATAATCTGTTAGTATTACAATGGTCGATACAGCTTCCCACCGTATCTCTCCTGAGTCCCACAGGAGGGTCTTTATACTGCTTCACACAATGTTACCAGAGTCCCACTGGCCTGCTCCAGAATCCCACTGAAGACTTCTTCTCCCTGAGTCCCACAGGGTCTTCTCCTGGCTCCTCGAGTCACACGAGTAGCTCTTCTCCTCTTTAAGCTTCTTCAAGTAACTTCAGCAGCTTGGGATAAAGGCTGCTGGCCTTGCTCTTCTCTTCTGATCACTTGTGGTTGATCAGGGCTTCTCGTCTAGCTCAGGCTTTATCTCCTTCTTCAGGATGACCTGGCTTCTCTCTCCAACTACTGAATACTCAGAAAACTGATGTCTTTAACTTCAGTCTGGTCCAGTCTCAGTTTACATCAACTTCATGCACTGAGTGCATGGCAACTCTGAATCCTCATGCACTGACTTCATGGCCTTCTCAATTCTCTTCAAGAAATTCCGGTCTTGGTCAACTCAGATGCACACAACCAGATTTGTCTTTGTTCACGTGTGCATGTGCATACATGCAAGTATGCACTTCCCCTTTCCTCTTCTTGGTGCAGTAGACCCACAAAGGGTGTAGTCAACTATAGCACACACCAGCTTCTCACTTCTTCACACACTTTATTCAATTTGCTTACACACACTTAAGTGTATGTTTTTCTTTTGTGTGAGAATCCTCTTCTTATTCTTCTAAGTGTGCACAATCACGTTGCACACACAAAGGCTCAGCCTTCACTTGTTCTTGTTTGCACCCACTTTGTTTACTTTGCAAACACAAGGTACAGCCTCCACTTCTTCTTGCACACACCCGGCCAAGTTGTACTCTTCCACTTTGTACACACACTTTTTTTTTCTCTATTAATCTTCAAGTGTGCACAACCAACCCGTAGGGCCTTCCTCACTTGGCACACACCACTTGGTGTTGTTATTTGTGCACACACATGGCCTCGGGTCTTCCTCCTCTTGCTCACACCCGAATACCAACACCTCCACTTCCACGTAGGGTCACAAGCAAGGATCTTCTCCACTGCCTCACCGCGCAAGGTGCCAAGCCGCAAGGGCCGTGCAAGCCTCAACCAAACTTGGGCGCGCAAAAGGATGCGGCTCGGGTTGTGTAAGCCTCAAGAGTGCAAGAGCACCTTGGGTGCGCAAGCTTCTCCTGCCGCGCAAGTATGCGCTTAGGGAGAGCTCTTCCTGTCGCGCAAGTGATGCGCACAGGGAACTCCTTCGGGCCTCGGGTGGCACCGGGTCAACAGCCGCGCAAATAATTTGCGCGGGGCTTCTACTTCACGAGGCACAGGAGCTCTCGCGGATCTTCCAAGTTTTTCAGCAAGCGGCTTCATGCCTCGGGTGCTCCTTTTATAGGCAGAGAAACACTTCTAAACATCCGCGTGATAATAACTCAAGTTCCTGAATGTTTCGGATCATTAAAAATCTTTCAAATCTTTATTTTTATCCTCGGTTCACCGCGGGTTCTCATATATTTTTATCCTCTACGTGCATGCGACTTAGAACGCATGCACGGCCTCTGTTGTGGCCATCCCATGCAAAACACGAACACCCCGAGGCCTCGGCACTTCGTTTGCCTTCGGCCTTCATCGAATTTTCTCATTTGTTGCATGCAAGTCTCTTTTTGTGCATGGTACTATTCGTTATGGCCAGACGAGCATGAGGGTGCCTTCGGCTTCTTCAGAGGTGGCCGGAATCTCAAAAACATCACTCGGGAGGCCTCTGGTTCAGCGGCGTCGCGGGAGATGCCTCGGCCGAGCTCGAGGTAGAGGATGGTGCGGCAGCCGTCAGATCAGGTGATCGAAAGACATCGGACGGCTGGATCAGATCGCGGCGCGTGGCAGATGAATCGTGCGGCGCAGATCAAGCGCGCGATGAGACGGACGGCTCAGATCTGTCCCGGGTGAAATTTCCGCGTCCCACATCGAATCGGCGCGCTGTTTTTCCGCGCTTTATCACCCTAGCGCTGCCTACAGCCGCTCAGTTGAATCCTCTCCCTCCACGGTGCCGCCCCACACCGTGTTCTCCCTACGGGCGCGCTCTGCGCCCACTCTCGCCTCTGCGGGCGCGCTCCTAGCGCCCACTATGCACACTCGGGTGCGCGGGCTTCACCACCGCGTGCCCTCGGGGGCTTATACACGGCCCCTGCCGTGCTCCTCCGGGCGTTCCCCAGACGCCTATGCGGTGTCTTGGGTGCGTCCTACCGCCCTGGGCTCGCCCCACGGGTTCCCCCATGTGTGTGGTGCCTAGAGCCCATGCCTTGTGGTTGTACCCTCAAGGTGTCCTTGGCTGGCCAAATTTTTGGCTAAGGCAAATATTCAGACTTTGTTAAAAACAAAGTTCTCCTCCATATAAAATATGCCAATTGCCAAGTGCCACTTCTCTAAGCCATCTTCCTTTCTTCTTCTTCTTAAGAATTCCATCATTTCTCCTCTCATATGATCTCTACTTAAGATATGGAATTCCCAAGGTTTCTTCTTAATCTTCTTCATCTCCTCTTCCATATGTGTTCAATACTTAGGAGGGACTTCTTCAACTGAATCTCATAAATCACACATGTTCTTCAACATTCTTCATTGATCTAATCAGAGATCAATTGGATCTTCTTCTGATTTACATGCACTAAGAGTTAGTACAAGGACTTCTTTAATCCACTTCATCCACTTAGAAGTTGTGGATGGATCTCTTGCTTCTCCTCATGCATTGTCAATACAATACATGGTCTTCTAACATTGTTGTGACATTGTATCCAGTTGATACAAGTTCTATGAACTTAAAGAGCAACTCAGCAATTGTCAGATGTAACTAGAGAATGTTTCAACCACATCTCCTATGCCACTTAGTGAATCTCCTAAGTGACATGCATCTTAGTACTATGGCCATTCTCTCTTCATCACCAACACCATCACATCCTTTGTCATTCACATATTGACATTCCTTGACTTCCATTCATTCAAAGAAAACCTCATGCCTCATTGACAACAAATGCAACACAGTGCACTTCAATCTCCCCCTTTGTATTTGTTGTCAATACACTTCTTCAGCACATATGAATGGGTCAATATGTGTGCCAATATTTTCTCCCCCTTATTGGAAATCAAATGCAAAGGTGTGGTGTGGTTCTCTTCAAAAATATATCTTCCTCCCTTCGAATAGCATCTTCTTGAAAAGCACTAAGAGAGGGATGATGTCACATGTTCTCTTTAGCAAAAACCTTTAGTAAATCAACTCTAAGTCTACTTGGGCTAACCCGGTGTAGAAAACAAGAGTGATGTAACCAAGGAACTCAATGCTTTCCACATTCACTGTAAACATGTGAGATCATGCTAAGGGGTTCAGATATTCAATGAATTGCTAAATCCTGCACATACTCCACAAAACTCATTAGAAAGTTCAGTGCAAAGATAAAGCTCCCCCTTTCAACCATTTGTCTTCAATCAATACTCCCCCTTAATTGTCATGATGAATACAATTAAGAAACAAGGGATGAAAGTATGATTGGAATACCTTCAGCTTTTCCCAAGATAGTATTAAATCTTAGAATACCATCTTCTCCGGATTGGCTCCCCCTCAAGGGGTGCTCTCCATTCTGTCCAAACCACTCTCCAGATGAGAATGATCATCATCTTCAATTCCCTGCAATGTTAGCACATGTAAATACAAGTGATTAGGGAATAAGATGGAACCTCCTTGGTTCATCAATGTGAACAACAAGGTTGTGAAGATTCTCTCAACCAAGATGTCCCATTTTCACCATTATTCACACTTGCACATTTGATCTTCAATGATGTTTGTGCTGGTGTGGATCTCAATACATCTTCATGTGAAATATTCTTCTTCCATTTTGCCTTAGTAATTGCCAGAACTTCATCTTCAGCTCTTTGCAGATCTTTGGAAAGTTGCAACTGATTTTGCCATTTGACTAGTAAGTCACTTGGAAGTGTGGCCTCAGTTCTGGATATTCCACATGGTTCCTTCGATGCTTTCAAGCTACCATTCTTAGGCAACTTGTTTTCAATCAATCCCTTCTGCTTCTTTTGGATTGATCGTCTGTTTGAGTCCAGTCTGCCTCTATTGAATTTCATGGCTTCTTTACAAAGATCCATGACATGTCCTTTCTTTCCACAGTAGAAGCATTTCTTCTTGGTGGTCCTTCTGGATGCATCACCCTTCTTGGATTTAGACTCCAAGGTCTTCTCTTCCTTTTTCAAAACCTTCTTGGGAGCATCCTCAACTTTCTTCTTGCTTCCCAAGGATTCTTTCTGAGCCAGGTTCTGTGATCTTTTCTTCTTTTGAGCTCTGGATAAAGTTGGAGATTGACATGTATCTATTTGACCACTTTTGCAATCATCCCAGATGTTGTCAAGTAATCCAAATCTATTTGTAGTAAACAGATGTCTCTGGACCTGTGGATGTTGATTCTTTTCTTCTGTCTTGCTCCCCCTTGGCATGGGCTTCCTTTGTGCTTTGACATTCGGTGGATTGTACCAACAATCCTTTGCACAGTGCCCATACTTATTACAACACCAACACTGACCCACAAATCTTGACTTTTTGATTCCTTCTGACTTTAGGGTACTTGTCTTGAATTGTTGTGCTTCTTCAGGAGAGCTTTATTTCATCATTGTCTTCATCCATACTTGTTTGGAATTATTCTTCCATCCTGCACTTTTTGTGGAAACACAATTAGAAGCATTAGTACAAGATGGGATGGATGGTACCTTCCTTTTAGAAGTTGTTGCCCTTTCATTAGAGGATGTCTTTATTTTAGAATCATCCTTCTCAAAGCTCACTTGAGTGGCAACATTTCTTCTTCTAGCTATCTGGGAGGCTTTGGATTTGGGTGATTGCTGATTTTTCAATATCACCTCTAATTCTAAACACTTCATGTTAAGGGAGTTCTTCTCATCCTCAACAGTTCTTAGCTTTCCTTCCCATTTCTCTTCCAGCTGCTTTATCTGGTCTTCATGCACCTTTTTTATTTCTAGCAATGAATTGTCCAGCTCCTTCACCCTTTTGACTTTTTCTTCTAGTTGAGCATCTTTGACAACCATTGAAACTCTGTGCAATTTTTCCAGTGCATGGAAAACTTCTTTGATTATTATCATAAAGAAATCTTTCTCAGAAAGGATCCTTTGCAATTCTTCAGCAGTGTCTTCATATCTTTCATTGCAAAGCGAAACTGTTTCATCTTTGGCCTTCACCAGCTTTCTGAGAGTGTTGGTTATGCCAACCCTTTTTGCCAATTGATCATCCATTGCATTGGCTTCTTCTTCTAACTGTGATTTTTCTTCTTGAAGATCAAGGATGCCTGTAGCTATACACATTGCCACTTCCTTGGGGACTGTCTTCTGAAGATATTCAATTGCATTTTGAAGATCATTCATTATTCCAACTTCATCACAGCTAGGACATGCTTTCTTCATCTGCTTGGCCTGTTTCTTCTTTCTATTTTTCTGAGTCTTGGCAGATATCTCCATTTGAGGTTGGTTGCTCATTTCCTCAAATCAGCACTTCATAAAGACTCCCTTGGATCTTTTAGAGGTAACCTCACTCTGATACCAATTCAAGTGCCCAGATCAGTGTGAATCACTGAGAGGGGGAGGGGGTGAATCAGTGATCCCTTAAAACTTTTTACTAATTGATTCCTTATCAATTAAACCTCTATGGCTTGTTAAGGCCTCGATCCACTCTTCTTATGTCTCTCAACCTTTCCCGGATAATGCAGTAATGAAAAGGCACAGGACACAAGGATTTACAAGGTTCGGCACCAAATCCCTACATCCTTTCCATGCTCTCCCAGCATGGATTCTCCCATTATAATCTGTTAGTATTACAATGGTCGATACAGCTTCCCACCGTATCTCTCCGGAGTCCCACAGGAGGGTCTTTATACTGCTTCACACAGTGTTACCAGAGTCCCACTGGCCTGCTCCAGAATCCCACTGAAGACTTCTTCTCCCTGAGTCCCACAGGGTCTTCTCCTGGCTCCTCGAGTCACACGAGTAGCTCTTCTCCTCTTTAAGCTTCTTCAAGTAACTTCAGCAGCTTGGGATAAAGGCTGCTGGCCTTGCTCTTCTCTTCAGATCACTTGTGGTTGATCAGGGCTTCTCGTCTAGCTCAGGCTTTATCTCCTTCTTCAGGATGACCTGGCTTCTCTCTCCAACTACTGAATACTCAGACAACTGATGTCTTTAACTTCAGTCTGGTCTAGTCTCAGTTTACATCAACTTCATGCACTGAGTGCATGGCAACTCTGAATCCTCATGCACTGACTGCATGGCCTTCTCAATTCTCTTCAAGAACTTCAGGTCTTGGTCAACTCAGATGCACACAACCAGATTTGTCTTTGTTCATGTGTGCATGTGCATACATGCAAGTATGCACTTCCCCTTTCCTCTTCTTGGTGCAGTAGACCCACAAAGGGTGTAGTCAACTATAGCACACACCAGCTTCTCACTTCTTTACACACTTTATTCAATTTGCTTACACACACTTAAGTGTATGTTTTTCTTTTGTGTGATAATCCTCTTCTTATTCTTCTAAGTGTGCACAATCACTTTGCACACACAAAGGCTCGGCCTTCACTTGTTCTTGTTTGCACCCACTTTGTTTACTTTGCAAACACAAGGTACATCCTCCACTTCTTCTTGCACACACCCGGCCAAGATGTACTCTTCCACTTTGTACACACAATTTTGCTTTTCTCTTTTAATCTTCAAGTGTGCACAACCAACCCGTAGGGCCTTCCTCACTTGGCACACACCACTTGGTGTTGTTATTTGTGCACACACATGGCCTCGGGTCTTCCTCCTCTTGCTCACACCCGAATACCAACACCTCCACTTCCGCGTAGGGTCACAAGCAAGGATCTTCTCCACTACCTCACCGTGCAGGGTGCCAAGCTGCAAGGGCCGCACAAGCCTCAACCAACCTTGGGCACGCAAAAGGATGCGGCTCGGGTTGTGCAAGCCTCAAGAGTGCAAGAGCACCTTGGGTGCGCAAGCTTCTCCTACCGCGCAAGTATGCGGGCAGGGAGAGCTCTTCCTGTCGCGCAAGTGATGCGCACAGGGAACTCCTTCGGGCCTCGGGTGGCACCGGGACAACAGCCGCGCAAATAATTTGCGCGGGGCTTCTACTTCACGAGGCACAGGAGCTCTCGCGGATCTTCCAAGTTTTTCAGCAAGCGGCTTCATGCCTCGGGTGCTCCTTTTATAGGCAGAGAAACACTTCTAAACATCCGCGTGATAATAACTCAAGTTCCCGAAAGTTTCGGATCTTTAAAAATCTTTCAAATCTTTATTTTTATCCTCGGTTCACCGCGGGTTCTCCTATATTTTTTTCCTCTACGTGCATGCGACTTAGAATGCATGCACGGCCTCTGTTTTGGCCATCCCATGCAAAACACGACACCCCGAGGCATCGGCACTTCGTTTGCCTTCGGCCTTCATCGAATTTTCTCATTTGTTGCATGAAAGTCTCTTTTTGTGCATGGTACTATTCGTTATGGCCAGACGAGCATGAGGGTGCCTTCGGCTTCTTCAGAGGTGGTCGGAATCTCAAAAACATCACTCGGGAGGCCTCTAGTTCAGCGGCGTCGCAGGAGATGCCTCGGCCGAGCTCGAGGTAGAGGATGGTGCGACAGCCGTCAGATCAGGTGATCGAAAGACATCGGACGGCTGGATCAGATCACGGTGCGCGGCAGATGAATCGTGTGGCGCAGATCAAGCGTGCGATGAGACAGACGGCTCAGATCTGTCCCGGGTGAAATTTCTGCGTCCCACATCGAATCAGCGCGCTGTTTTTCCGTGATTTATCACCCTAGCGCTGCCTACAGCCGCTCAGTTGAATCCTCTCCCTCCACGGTGCCGCCCCGCACCGTGTTCTCCCTACGGGCACGCTCTGTGCCCACTCTCGCCTCTTCGGGCGCGCTCCTAGCGCCCACTATGCACACTCGGGTGCGCGGGCTTCACCACCACGTGCCCTCGGGGGCTTATACACGGCCCATGCCGCGCTCCTCCGTGCGTTCCCCAGACGCCTATGCGGTGTCTTGGGTGCGTCCTGCCGCCCTGGGCTCACCCCACGAGTTCCCCCATGTGTGTGGTGCCTAGAGCCCATGCCTTGGGGTTGAACCCTCAAGGTGTCCTTGGCTGGCCAAATTTTTGGCTAAGGAAAATATTAAGACTTTGTTAAAAAAAAAGTTCTCCTCCATATAAAATATGCCAATTGCCAAGTGCCACTTCTCTAAGCCATCTTCCTTTCTTCTTCTTCTTAAGAATTCCATCATTTATCCTCTCAAATGATCTCTACTTAAGATATGGAATTCCCAAGGTTTCTTCTTAATCTTCTTCATCTCCTCTTCCATATGTGTTCAATACTTAGGAGGGACTTCTTCAACTGAATCTCATAAATCACACATGTTCTTCAACATTCTTCATTGATCTAATCAGAGATCAATTGGATCATCTTCTGATTTACATGCACTAAGAGTTAGTACATGGACTTATTTAATCCACTTCATCCACTTAGAAGTTGTGGATGGATCTCTTGCTTCTCCTCATGCATTGTCAATACAATACATGGTCTTATAACATTGTTGTGACATTGTATCCAGTTGATACAAGTTCTATGAACTTAAAGAGCAGCTCAGCAATCGTCAGATGTAACTAGAGAATGTTTCAACCACATCTCATATGCCACTTAGTGAATCTCCTAAGTGACATGCATCTTAGTACTATGGCCATTCTCTCTTCATCAGCAACACCATCACATCCTTTGTCATTCACATATTGACATTCCTTGACTTCCATTCATTCCAAGACAACCTCATGCCTCATTGACAACAAATGCAACACAGTGCACTTCAACCTTACTTCAAAAAATGGATGAATAGGTTTTTGGGAGATCAATATAAATATAAACCTTTTATAATGTAGTAATAAAATAAATAACCTATTCCACTTATAGAAATTTTTTTTGGTTCATAGTTATTCTTTTTCCATTATATACCATAGTGAAATTTTTCTATTACATGGTATTTTATAAAAATAATTCCATATCATATTGTTAATTTTATCTTGATTAAAAATTATTACACATTATAGATTTTATATTCCAAAATTTCACCCATTATTTTATCAATTTCATCAAACCATCAAATATGTGTTTTAGAATGCTCAATCACTTGGTAATTTTAGTGGAAATGATTATAAAACCTCTACTAATTTGTAACTGTATATATATTCCATTATTTTTTGGGTTTCTTGTTTTGATTTAAACTTCAATGCCACATTAACTCATTGTACCTTTTTATATTGAGTTCATTCCCATCAAATACAAAGCATACAAATGAATTAATCAATAGTCTACATATTTCTTTTAAATAAAAACATATTTTATAGTAAAATTAGTAAATTTTACCCACCACTTTCATAAAATATCCATTTTATTATGAGAAACATTAAACTAGGGTGGATGAGAACCATGAACATAATTTAAAAAAAACAAGTTATGTAAGGCGTAACTAACATTACATTTTCTTCAGGGTTTTTAATAGTTGTCAAGGTGAATGAAATATATTTATAATTATCATTATCTCTTAGGGGTATTTCCATAATAATATATTCATGAAATATATATGAAACATTTATATAGAATGTTCATTTTATCTGTGCATGTTTGTTAATTATTTTATACAATCTCATGTATATACTCTAGATTTTAAAATTATAAAACATGAATAAATATAAACAATAAAGTGATATTCATTTGATTATAATGTTTGATCGACTGATTGAATAATGGGTCAACCAAGAACATGGGGGTATCATCTTTAATCGATTCAAATCCAAATAAATTTGTAGCACTCACCCCATACAAAAGATTTAAACTCTTGTCTGGTGTTTCAATATGCCTCACTATGAACTGCATTGCTTATATTCTACATTGATATATATAAATAATACCCACACAAATGAGATAGAATATTGGGAAAAACATATATATATATAATTTTATTTTTGGTTCCAAATAATTTATACACATAATGATCAAATGGACAATGTGTACACCATAAGTTACTTAATAAATATTTCATAAAAATGCATTACCATTATTAAGTAAACGAAGAAATACATGGAATTCAATATCCAACTTAAGCCTCAGAATCAATATTATGTATGAAAATTTATAATTTTTTTTAACAGTAATAATTGAGGAATGTTTTTTTAAATAAAAAAAATTAAATTATGTTAATTCATTAAAGTTGGTTCGGTCTTGAAAATAAATTTCAAAAAATTAAAAATATATTCTAAATACAAATCAGTTTGATATTATAATTCTTCATTTGTAAATTTGAACCTAAATGAGGTGTTTCCAAATCACATGTCAATATGGAGGGGGTAGGTTGGTTGGGTGGTGATAATCCCAACCCAGCTCACGTTAGATCGACTTAGTTGTCATCAATGATGGGTAACTATATGAACCCCATGCACTATGCTTGTGGTTGATGCGTCAACGACACCAATGGTATTCACAATAACATCAAAAATAATTTTTAAATTAGGACCCACATATATAACAGACTCTCTTATGTTACTTCACCCAAATGAGTGGGAGGGACAATAGGTATTGTGGCCTTCCATACTACCAAAAAAGTTAATTTGTTTTTCTATATCACCTCATACAAGGAATCCTCCCTACTATTTTAAATTTAATATCCATGTCTAAATTTTTAGGATTTTTTTTTTCTATTTTCAATTTATAGAGAACCAAAAAATACATGAATCCATGTTCACACTTTGGGAACTAAAATTGATGGCCATGACTGAATGATGAGAAAAAATGATGCGAAAATCATGATAATAATTTTCTTTTCATAGAAACACTTATAAATTATATATATATATATATTCAATGTAATTCATGAAAATAATGGTTTTGACCAGATTTTAGACAACATATAATCCTAAATCAGACTTCTAGCCTCAGATCAAAGATCAATTAGAGGCCTTGAAACTATTAAGATTCCAAAAACCTGAAGTAATTTAAATTTACTTTTAAGATGGATTAAAAAAATATTTTGATTTTTTTGATATAAAATTTTGGTTTTAGGAAAATAAAGGATGCGTAGAATAGTAGTAATTTAAGAATTTTAAGATTCAATTGATTTCAGGATGTCCTCTCCAAAATAGTTGTTACCAGATATCATACTTAAGATCACACATAATTAAAATATGTATGAAATAAGTTTGAACTATTTCATTTATTGAATTATTATGTAGGGGTATTTGGGTCAGTATCAGTGATATTTTCTTGATTCTACCAAAAGAGGTTATGTATAAATATTCCATGAATTATCCAAATTCCATTAATATAATTGATGATTTTTTTTTTTTATTATATGGATTAATGGAAAATTTAATTAATGTAAAAATGAGTTAATTATAACTATTTTATTTACATTGGAATAATTTCTCAGATCATTTTTTTAATCCATTCTTCCTATCATTACAAAATTGGAAGGTGGAGTGAAATAGTACCAAATTTACTGGATGAATACTGCTATAATTTTTAACTACACCCAATATTAAATATGTGGAATTATTATTTTGGAAATACCTATTTAACAAATAAATAAACAAAACATTATAAATAACTCCTTAAAAATAATTATTATTTTAACACTTTCTAATATTTCATAAATAATTTATCACATACTAATAACCTATAAAATATTTTTCATCCTAATATAGAATTTATCAGTTTCACATTATTCTCAGAAAAAATATTAAACTAACCTCGAATAATAATTTATTAGTTTGAAAAATATTTTACACATATTGACTTAATATGTGTTAGTACACTAAGAATAATTAGTTGTCCAATAATTATTAATTGTAAGAGTTGTGATTTCATTTATTTATTGATCATTTAAACTTGGAAATATCATAGATCATTCCACGAATACCACTATATCCTAAACTCAAATTAATTATATTTTTCATGATTCTAAATTATATGTGTGTGTGAACCTTTATATCCTTATATCAATAGTAGTGAATTATAAATACAATATAATAGTAGAATCTAGTTACCTATCAAGGACCATAATGATATGATTTAGTTTTATAAATGATAGCCTCTTATGAACACACTCCATGTAATAGAACATATTTTTCTCAAAACAGATAATAATATTGGATACACAATTCATTTCATAATATTTTAATGATTATCAATTTTGTTACCCTATTGTATATCCTTATAATGTTTTACAATGTCAACATATTAAGTAATGTTACTATCATTAGTGCCAACTAAGACCATTATATATATTCCATTATGAAACTGATAAATCCCCCCTTTATCTATTAATAAATTTTGTACCACCAATGATTAACCAAAAAAATCTACCTTAACAAAACAAAAATTTAACGGGTTTTTCCTTAAATAAAAGTATTTCATCAAATAGTGCACACTGATAACCATTTCATGTATAGAGAGAAATATACAAGTTCTCAAATAGAAACAACTTATGATATATTAAACGTGAGGTTTTTTTTTCTAGGTGAGTATTCATTATATCCCTTATTAGAGATCACCGTGTATAAAATTTATGACAAGATGTGTCAATGCATATGATACACAACACCTGATAATAATAAATCATTTGTATCCCATCAGGATGATGTATCCTAATCATAATAAACATATTTTATGATTAATGGCATAGTATTTCATGGTTTTCATTATATATGAAAACTGTCATAAATATTTTGATTAAAAAATAATTGAATGAAATTATTCCATAAACAGATTAAAAGGAATAATTAAGACTATTATATTAAGAATACTTTGTGAGTGAATATCCATTCACATTATATATTAATCAATGTTATTTTTCATTATAGGTCTAAGGTACCCACATTCTCAATAATGGATAATTAAAGGATAATATTTATGGGATATTGGGTCTCTTTGATATGGTTAAAAAATTATGCATTCTAGGCTGAGAGATTGTTTTTATATCAATTGAAGTTTCATTAGAGTGACATATAAATTTTAGAAAAAATGGCTATCACAATATTTATTATGTTTTTATGTGTTCATAATGTGCATTTCGAAATTTGATATTACATTGTAGTGGATTTAAGTTATGTTAACAAGGATACAATAAATTTATTATTTCAAGGATGTGTGAATTAGATAGTGAAAGTCGGATCCTCATGGGTTTTAATAATTTAGTTCATTTTATTTTGTGCCACATTGGAGTTGAGTTTTTGTTTCCCACTTCGTTGTATATCTGGGTGAATAGATCCTATCCAAGAAATTATGGTTAATAATGTGATGTGTTGATTACTAATAGGATATATGTCACCATATCCCCTTCTTATGGTAATGAATATGTACCAAGACATGAATGACTTTCACATTCCATATATTTTCTCCCAATATCACCCTGTTCTAACTATACTATTTTACTTAGACTTTGATGGATTTCCCTTATATATTTTCCAACGAAATAATATATCTTTTAGTGGTTGAATTTTTTTTACAAAATAATCCTTATTATTTTTCATGTATAGTTCTCGGTTTACATAAATAAAATAATAATGTAAAAATTAAATCTTGTTTTGATAATATAAATGATGATGAAAAAACTCTTAATAATATATCATGATGATATTTTCATATTAAGACGACAAATTTCATTATAAATCAAAAATTTAATTGATTTTTATAATTAATATAATAATTTTTTACATAAAACTGAAACTAATTAGAAAAATAAATTACAATATGGGTCAATTAGGAGAAAAGATATTGATATGATGAGGGTATATTGAAAGTAATATATAGAATATGCAACTACCATCATGTGGTAAACTAAATTTGATTGTAATTTAGTTGTAGGTGTTAGTTAAGTCACATCAAATGGAATAAGATGAATAATATTTATGCATAATTGTCAATAATGTTTATTGGATCAATATATATTAATTACTGAGGTGGTACAACCAAGAATTAAGGGGGTTAGTCTAGCAGTATGTGTCTCACAATGTTTTAAATGCATAATCATTATTTGAAATCAGATGTGGGAAGTGTTGGGAGAATTTTTTTAGTATTATTGATTTATTTTATTCTTTAGTAATTGGTTATTTAATCAAAATAATAAATATTTTACTTATTAATGTTTTTTTAATTTATGGTTACTTTTGGATCAATTGGATATCTATGAATAATCTATACCTATAAATTTTTTTATTTCATATAATAATAATCATGTGTAATTAGTTCTTGGGTCACCCCTTTAGAAGGGGTGGGACTCCCTTGATTATGGTACATTGGATGAATAATTGTTTGACTTTTCTTACAACCCCTATATTGTCGAATATATATTATAAAAAATAATTATGTTCTAATATAATTAAATATGAAGTGTTCATATGAATTCTATATGAAATAATACTTGTTCATTTCTATAATTGAATATATTTTTCAATAGATATATTAGGGAGTTGTGGATAATCAATATAATCATGGTGAAGGGATAGAAAGGTCTTATTTTAATTATGTGATGAAACTATAGACTAGTCAGAATGAAAATATAATACTGAGGGAGGCCATGTTGAACGAAAACCAAGGGACCAAGAGTCATAATGATGATTATAGAAACACATATATTTTCCATAATGTTTAGAAGGATTAGGTAGTCGAGAAACACATCACATTCATGAAGAATAATGGTGAAATAAACTACTGGAAGAAGGAAATAAGGGATAATATTTTTCATTACAAACACATTATTTTAAATTGTAGATCTATTTTTGACATTGTTCACTATAAAAATATTATTCTTAGAGTTGTTAGAGACATTGATAATGTTATTATCAATAAGATACATGATTTGGTGTAGGTTAGGGGTATATTTTTTCTCTTAATCCTGATATTAGTCATGTGAATAACTGTTTCACTAATATTTTCTAAAATGATTATAGGGATATTATTTAGGGTTACATTTTAATGATAATACATTTTTTTCATGAATGAAATTATACTAAAGATAAATAACTTTTATTTTATGATTCTACTTACAATGAGTGGAGTTAACTATTGTATCTCCTTTTCATGAAAAATTTATATTAAAGTGATTTTTTAAATTTTTCATAGGAATATATTTTCCTTCATACTCTCGCTTATTGATACCATGTTAGATTTATAAAATAAATAATGGTTTTTCCAAGGGTGGATGATCCCAAATTTTTTTATCTAACTTTGAATGATTTAGTCTACTACTAAATCCTAGAATGTATGGGATCATTTCCCCCACTCACGATATTAGGAAGGATTTCAGAACCACAAAATATACATTTATAGTCAGGGTACTTCATACGTTGTAATTCAGGGAGCCCATCAATAACATGATCCTATTTTATTAAAAAAATACATAGAATATCTCCTTAGTTGAAAAGAAATCATGAGGGATACATCTCTTTATCTTTTCATATTAGATATTGTGACACCTTATCTACCACCCTATTTATAATTTATAATAAATATTTATGAATATTTAGAATTGATATATTTTTCAAAGGGACTTATAAAACCCCTAAAATTTGGGGGAGGGTTGAGACAACATATCATTAATATTATATTTATGAATTTTTTTTCTTCAAAGAGGTATGTGAAAAATAGGTTCTATAAAGGATATTATTGATCATTATGGTTCCATATCCAATGAATACATTATCAAATACATTTCAAATATTAACATTTGTGGAAATAAATATTTTCCTTGAATTTTTATATTAGGAATATTATTGGTACAAATGATTGAATTTTCACCATTACATATATTTGAATTAAAAAAATTAGTGTTTCAATAGTGTAGTTTACATTATTGATATTATTAATAGTGTCAATGAATATTTGATTTGTTGGTAAGGTAATTACATATTTCATATTGGTATGATATCTCTTATACATTGAATTTTTATCTCACCCCTATTTTACTCACTTAAGGATAAAAAATTTCCAAACACATTAATTAAAAACCTATATTGATGTATTTGGAACTTTATAATGATTTTTAGTGTCAAAAAATCAAATGTATTGGTGGTTAAGTAGAGTACCTTTTGAAAATATTGGAAAGGGGGAAGAAAGGGAACTAAAAATAATTCCCAATTTAATGAAACACTCAATGATCAATTCTTCTATATACATTTTTCAAATAGCACAAGAAGTAACTACATTATTAATCATATAATCATTTGATGGTTTGGTTTTGGGGTGTAACATTACCTCTTCCCAACTATTGTGAAATGATTCAATAAAATACAAATGATTATACGGAAGCATAATCATTGGATGGATTCAATCAATTCTAATATAAATATCTTGATATAAAATTAGTTCGGGTTTAAAAATAATGAATTTTATCAAAGGAATAACCCATACTATAATTGTTCCATATTTATTAATGTAGTATAAATCATATCAACCACATGATGAAACAAATAATATTTCATTATATACACTTTAATATTACATTTAGATAATAAATATTGTCATAATTATTGAAATTGTTAAAATTTAAAGAAATATAAAATTAGAAATTATTAATAAGGACATTTGGATATTCCTTATACCCCCCGATGATTTTACTCAAGAAAAATATTTCAGAAATAATATAGAATCATAGTAATTCAATATGGATTTTGAAAATTAAAACATATAATATACTTTGATAGAAAATATATGTGAGAAAAAAATGAATGAGATTTGATGTATTAATAGAATATAGGAACCTAAATGATCATTACAAACCCAACCACTATAATATTTTCTGGATCATTCGAATAGTGATCGAACCACTGGTAGAATAATATGACTATTAAAATAGTAATATGATTGTTAGGATTAAAAAGAGGGCCTTTAGAAAAGTATTATTACTTATGGAAGTGTAAAATACCATTTTATAATCTTATAGAAGGAAAATATATCATATTTATATCCATAAAGGTTTAAATAAATTTTTTAAAAATGAAAACAAATAAGTGTTCATGTTTTAACAAAACATATATGTTTTGTTTGAATTATTAAAAAAAATAAGTTAATTTAAAATAATTTTTTATTTTAATAAAATAGTTTTATAAATTTATATTATTTTATATTATAATAATAATATAATTATGTAAGATAATAAGTTATTTTTTAGAGGGTTATAAAAGTCATCATTATATTAAAATTTCTATTTATTTAAATAAATGATTATTTTATATAAAATTTTTATTTTCCAATCATAGAAAATTATATTCATAAAATAAATTTAATTTTTCTAATAACATTTTTAATAAATGGTTAGGATGATTTTTTGGTATATTTTGAAAATATTTGAATTTTTTTTATATTGAAATACATTAGAATATCATATTTAAAATTATAGGATAAAACATTAATATTTGAGTAATGTGTGATGAAAGCATCTATTACATGAAACTAAAATGAAATGTTGGATTTATATATTAATAGTTATCATTAATAAATGTATTCTTGAGAAGAAAATAAAAAAATGAAATTAATATTTAAAAACATTCCTCCCGTCCCCTTATAAATACAACCCCTCAAAACCCCTTAGCTACAATCCTTATAAGCTCTATAGATTATAAAATTTATTCCAAAATATCTTCCCAGCCTTCTAACCATTTTCTTGTTCCACTAGTAGAACCAAAATAATTTATTCCCAATGGGTAATGTAATATTTGAATGAGATGAGATTAAGAAGATAATATTCTCAAAATACTACTTTTAATTTCTTTTATTTATCTACCTTCTCATCATATCCCCCATATATAATGAAATAATTACTAAAATATCAAATATAATGTATAATTTTATATTTAACATGAAATATCTACCATCCATAATCTTCACATTTTCTCATATTCTTAAAATGAAACTACTTTCCTTCTTATTTGGTTCACCAACTCTGTAGATAATGAGTTTTTGCAATACATTACCACCAACATGAAATGTTTAAAATCACATATAATAGTTTTAAATTACATGATAAGTATATTATATAAAATTTCACAATATTAATTTAGTAAATATCGATAATAATAAATAAATTGAATCTAGTCTGTGATGGTCAATAAAATAGCCAAAATAAACTAACCGCATAAAATTAATGTTTCTAATAAGTTTGTGAAGACCAATTAAAAACACATATGCATATTTAGATCCTATTAAATTTATATAATTTCATAAATTCCATTTCATTTCACTATTTTATTTTTATTCTCATTTTAAAAAATAATCAATAATTATTCACTTGTGATCCGAACATGGAATCATGAATTAAATGCCTCAAGAAAATGAAATTGATATATAGATCTAATTTAAATAATAATAAAGGAGATGAATATAATTATAGTAAAAAATATATATACAGTAATTTATATTTATTATTCAATAGATTAATATAATTTCATTCCTTAGAATCTGTGTTTAAATGAATAATGATTATGAAACCTAATTTAATGGATCCGTAAGAACTGCCATATTTTATTTAAGGTAAATTCCCCATCTCCCTCAAATTACCTCTATTTTATTCTAATATAATTCTTCAATATTCTATATATATGTCCCATACATATATACCATGTTAAATTCTCCTTTATTTTATAGGTACATACTTTTTTTAAATGTTCTCTTCTAAGTGTTTCTCAATTATCAAACCCCATTACGAGAAGCTACTCTTGTTATTAACCCATTTCTCATACCACTCTTTAATATTTATAAAACACATTCTCTCATTAAAATCCATCATGGTGTCATTTAAAAAAATTAATTTCATGTCTAATTTTTTGTAAATAATAATTCCCTAACTGTATTTAATTCCTCGTTATATATTTTCCAAAACCTTGCTTAAAATGTAAAATTATAAATGCTTTTCTCTACTATTTTTCAAATACATAATTCAGATGGAGAAAATTTTTCATAAACTATGCTAATTAATGTGAAATACAAATTAAATAAATTATTTTACGAATACCAATATTATATTTCAACTAGTTATCCTATACAATATTATTATGAAACCCATTTATTTTTTGGGAAAATATATATATCTATGAATTGTGTTCAAAATCATTTTTTGGTAAACATATGATTGTATATGTTATAATGGGTGCATCTAGATAATTATCCAATACATTATGTGTTTATTTATCATCTTGAGACATTATGGATGTGATTAGGGAGTGACCGTAATCTATTATAAGACTCTATGCCCTTCTGATTTTATCAGGATGGTTATCCTAGAATTATGCTTATGTCATGTAATATATTGCTTCCACATTTCTATATTTCAATGATATTATGACTTCATTATATTTATGTTATTACCCAATATGATTATTCTTGATCCTTTACATTTATGATATCCTCTTATTCCCTATGACTCACAGGATATTCTTTGTTATCCAGCTTAATCATTTAACATTGATTCATAGAGTTCACCATTATTTTATGTATTCCCAAGGTTTTTGTATAACATGAATTTTCTGAAACACCCTCATCCTCATAGGTTAAATAATGTTATAGTCAAGTGATTAAGGTGAGAAACACCTCAAACCGTTAGTGGGGTTTTGGATCCCCTATATAATGAAAATATATTAACTACATTGAATATATATTCTCTATCTTCTAATTATACAATCTAGATAATCACATACTAACTATCTGTCAGAATTAAGGGGATTATGATTATTGGTAGACAATAATCAAGAGAATATCATAATTTGGATATCAATTCATAAAATGGGAAGTATTAAGTAAAATATTTTTTTATAAAAGTTTACAAGAACCCTCTCTCAGAAAATAGGGTGATAGATACTCGTAATATTGAAAAAAGTAATATTAGTTTATTGAGGAGTATAATAAAAACAACACATGTTTTTTATAGTAAGCATATGAATATTTCATCACCATAAAAATTAAGTTAGAGAAATTTTTTATTGGTTTAAATACATGTATATGAAAATATTTAACAATTTAAGTCCATCATAGCAATGAAGGTATTTTCTATTGTACCCTAAATGTCTAGACATCGATCATAGACTCTTATTATTATCATGATCTTGGAGGTAAAAAGTTTAAAATATATCTTTCTTTGTGAGGATCAATGGTAAATCACAGGGAGGACTAAAGGAACAACTTACAATGTTTCCACAATGTGGGAAGAAGAATCCTAAAGAATATATCAATGGAAAGATAAGTGGTTTCAAATGCGGAAAAAATAGATATTGGGATTATCAATGATGAATGAATATGAATAATCACCCTAGTTAGATAGAATAAATTATGTTTCACATCAGAACAAAATCTATACTAACATTTTTAAACATTAATGAATATGATCATTATATAAACCAATTCCCTAACAGAAGTATTTTTGAAAAAAATTAATTATAACAACCTGCAAACCCTAGAGAGAAATAAAGGTTATATACTATAACTGTTGCTGAGTAGGATCTTGATAATTACACACTGATAGGTACACTGTTTATTCATTCATGAATTGGGAAATTATATTCTAATTTTTATTCTGTAGATTATTTCACATATATTAATTTTAGTATATATATTTAAATTAACCTCATAATGTTAGTGTAATTCTATCTATGAGAACAAAAACCAAATTATTATTACATCCCACGTATACAACTCCTCTCCAAGAAGTTTTTTTGGAAATAACTTCCCAAAAAATATATTCATAGTTCATTTACTGTAATTTTATGAAATATTGGTCATTGATTGGATGTCCATATATAAATACATGATAATTTTATATGAGAGGGAGATAACTCTTCACATCCCTAGTCACAATCTGATTCAGTAAATTTTTGATGAGAAAGATGAATCTCCATAGGAATATTCACCTAAAGGGTTTATTACACAATCTTATAATAATATATATCAAGATAAAATGATTGATATAAAGGATAGATTCATGCTTGAAGACATTTTCATAGTGAGGGACTACATCGATTTGCACCCTAATGAATTTCCAAGACTTCATTTTGAATTAGTGGTCGAGTTTTCATCAAAATATATACCCTAATATCTACTCATGTTCGTGAATCTATACAGAATCCATAATATTGAGTTGGACGAAATGATGTTTCAATTATAAGAAAATTTGTAAAAGTATTTTATATAGATGAATTCTTCACTTTGGGTGTGTCGATCCACTTCATAAAGAATAAGGATTAGTAAATGTTTCTCTACATTGATTATCATGATCTCAACAAATTCATAATAAATAGAAAATTTCCCCTTATATGTATTTATTACTTGTTGATTGACTATGTAGTTCCTTTAATTTCACTAACATGGATATCCATTAAGGATATCACCAATTAAAGTTGTATAAAGAATATATTCCCAATACTACCTCTTGAAAATGGTATAGACACTGTGAGTACCTAGAGATTCCATTCAGACTCACTACTGACCCATTAATATTTATAAAAACAGTGAATAGGGTATTTAGAGAGTACCTCATGAAATTTTTTGTTGTGTTTATAGAATATTTTTTGATATTCTCTAAATAGATTGAGGTTCATAAAGATTATTTGAATATTTGGGTAAAGTATTTATGAGAGGAGAAGCTATATTAAAAATGAATTTACTATGAATTGTGGATGGAGGAAGTACCGTTATTGGGGTTTGATATAAATAATAATGTGATATCATTGGATAGTTATAAGACAAAGGTTGCAGAGGTTTTTCCCAAAACAATATATGCATTGGGGATACATAGTATTTTGGGAATTACATGGTTTTACTGATCGTTTTTTCAAAACATTTCAACATTTTAAAAACTAATAACTAATATTATTTGCAAGAGATAATTTTTTTTATAAAAATGAATTTTATTGGAGAATAATGGAATTAAATATAGGGTTATCAATGGAATTGTACCTATAAACCCTTCAAGTGGTGAAAATTTTGTGGTATTAAACTTTGGTGCAAAGAAATTATTATGATATGTATTGATGAAAAATGAAAAATTTATATCCTATGACACGTAAAATTTAAATTTTCACTAGAATAACTATCCAACATTTGATATATCATTGGTTTTAGTGTTCATTTCATTTAAAATATTTAATAATTATCTTTATGGGGAGAAATATTAAATATATTCACATCATAAGATCCTCAAATATATATTCATATAAAAGTGGATTAAGATGATCCAAAAATATGCATATATTTGATAAAGTATTATGTTAGCTCAGTCCGTAATCATCATACGATATAAAATATTGTCTATATTTCTCTATTTTAAATGGATTTGGATACCATATCAATGAAGATAATTTAGAAGGATACAATAATATAATACTTAAAAAATTGAAATAGGGATCATAATGGAAGGATTGTCATTATTCCATTCAAAAAGGATTTGTAAAACATAATTTTAGTGATGATAAAGGATACTCAAAGAGATGATGTTCAAATTTAGAAAAATTTGGAAGATATAAGGTAATTTAAATTTCCAGAGTTCGAAATTGATAATGAAGGACTTAAAATTTTTATTTTCATAACTCTGTGTACCCAAAAATCATAAGATAAATAATGAACTGTTGAATGATGAACAGATATCGATCATCTCAATCCACTAACAGAATATGAATATGTATAACGATCTATTATATCACTATTTATGGGGAAATATAACTATTGTGAACAAAAAATATAAATCAAATTGTGTAGTGTGTATGTACGTTATATATAAAAGGGAAATTTCCAAGGAGATTGAGAAAATATAACCCATCACTATGTGGAAAAGAGAAAATGTAATCATAATTTTTTTCTCACAGATATTCTAATGATATCTTTGTGCAATAATGATATATGGGTTGCAGTGGAACATCATACATAGAATTTTCATTTCAATGAATTTGGATTGGACATCATAATTGATCATCATCCAAGGATATACATCCAATATGTTGTGATGATACATGCAACACAACTATAAATTGTATTCAATTGATAAGTCATATTTACATCCATGGAATAGAAGAGTCTTCAAGATCCTCTAAAGATATAGTTAGAATTCAGTATGTCCTAACTCAATGTTCTAGAAGAGTCTCCAATATCATATAATCATGGAGTTACAATTCAGTATGACTTATCACCCTGAAACTAATGGTAAATAATTGTGGAATTTCTAGACACTAGAATAAATATTCAGAGTATTCTTGATAGAATTCAAATTAGGATGAAATCCACATCTATTTCTAGTCTGGTTCTCATAGAATAAAAAGGTTCACTCAAGCATAAAAATGGATCTATATGAATTGCTTTGTTTGAATACATTCTTAACACCTTCATTCTGAGATAATTTTGGTGAATAGAAAATGGTGGGACATGACATTGTCTGATAAATTATTTGAAAATGTCAAAACTATATAAAAACACCGAAGGGAATCTCAAAGTAAATATAATTTTTATTTTGACAATTTTTTAGGTGACTTCTATTTTGATGTTGGAGATAATGATTTCATCCATGTATATATATACAAGTATTCATAGGATTTTGTAATAAGGGAAATCTAATTCCTAGGTACATCGTCACATTTGAGAGTATTAATCACATCATAGATTTTGTTTATTAATTATCATTATTAGTAACCATATGTTATGTACTTAAAATACTCAATATATAACTCTTGATAAATTACAAACCATATACCTCACATGAACTAAATTAAAAGTTGGAACAACTAGAAAAGGATATATTTAATGAGGAGTAGTAGGTGAATCTCTTGGACTGTTGAGATACAATTCTACTTCATTATAAAAATCACTATTTCAAACTAATGTGATGAAAACTAATGTTTGATGATGAAATATTGGAACAAAAGAAAGGAATGAAACCTAAATACCCTCAGATGATAAAACATTAGTATATAAAAACAAATTTCAATGCGAAATTTTATTAATTGTTGAAAAATATAAAGACCTAGAATTTAATCAATATAATTACCATTCTTATAATTATTAATTATTTAGAAAAGTTTTATAATGAACATACACCAAATGATGACAACAAAAATAATTTTTTGAAATATATAATCATTAAATTTATAGAATGTATATGTCCATAATAATTTAATTTTCTAAAAAGGGAAAAAAATATAAAATAAGATAAAAATAATAAAAATGGATATTCTTGATCCCCCAAAATAATCATACAGATAAACAAAACTATATAAATGTAGAATAATATTTACAATTCAATATTAATATTGAAAATGAAATATATATATATATATATATATTAAATATATATCCTTCATAGAAAATATAATTGAAAAAAATGAAAAAAAATCTGTATTTATAGAATGTATGGAACCCAGATAGCCATTACAATTCTAATAGTTGGAATTGCGTTTAGACAATTAGAATAGCAATCTCATAGTTTGAATAGTAATATATTCATTAATATTAGTAACCTGATAATTATAAATTTATCATCAAATATGGATGTGTAAAATAATATTTATTATTTATATTGAAGGAATATTTCCATATTTATTTCATGTTCTATATAAAAATTGATTTAAAAATTATGGAAAAAGTGTTTGTATTTTTATAAAACATATACATTTTATTATCATTATTATAAACAAAATAATTAATTAGAAGAAAGATAATTTGAAACCAATATTTTTATAAATTAATATTATGTTCAATTGTAATGATAATATAATATTATGAGACCATAAGGTATTTTTAATAGGGTTAGAAATGTGATCATAATATTATAATTTTTATTTATAAAATAAATTAGTATTTTTATCAAAATTAAATTTTAAATATTTAGATTATTTTCTATGTAAAATTTATTTCATATCTAAAATATATATTTTTTTAAAATCTAGGTTTATTTAATGGTGTTTTTCTAAAATTGTTGATTATTTATTTCATAGTAAATTACATTAAAATATGATATTCAATGATTTATACTAAATAAATTAATTATTTATAAAGGGATGATTTAATCTTTAATTAGTTAAAACTAAAATGTAAATTATAACAGTTATATTGAATAAAATAAAAAATATATTTATTCCTAAACTAAAATAATAAACCAATAAATATAATATCAAAAAACACTCATCTACTAAAATTATATATACAACCTCTCGCAACCACTTATCTTCACACCTTTTAAGCCATGCATATTTTGAATTTTCGGGAAAATTATCTTCCCAATCCTCTATCAAATTTCTTAGAGCTACTATTCTCTTAAAGAGACACATTTAAATTGATTTATTGGTTTTTTCTAGGAGATGACATTTAAGTGGTAACATTTTCAAACAATATCATTTAAATTAAAATTTTCACCTACACTATTCTCACCTAAATTATGGAAAATAGAATAATAAATCCACAATAATATATATATTATAAATTTATATTTAATATATAATATATACCCTTAATCTTTGACTATTCTACTCTAATCATTAAAAATGAAACCATTTCCCATCTTCTATTAGCTCACAGCCCCATGGACAATGAGTAGCCTCATTCCATTAAAACATTTTTGGAAGTGTAATGTATATAACAATTGATTAGAATAAAATTAAAATATATTATATATTTTTTTATCCATATATAATGTTTATGTGTCCATAATATTAAATAAAATGAAACTACATTGTCGTGGTCAATAAAATGACCAAAATAAACTGACCACATAAATTTAATATTTCTATTATGTCATTTGTCCCCAAGTTGGAAAAAATTGTGTTATTTGGCAACATGTAAATGTATATAAGAAAATGAATTTAATTTTATTCCACATAATTATTTTCTGTCCCATTTTACTGTTATATTATTTATTATCGACAAGTGATCCAGCCTTAGAATAATGAAATGAACCCTCCCAAAACACAAAAATTAAAATTTATATCTCACTAAAATCACTATAAATAAACATGATATATGTATATTAAAGATAATATATGTATATATCTATGGTTATTAATTAAAAAATTATTTACTATTATTTGATTATAAAAGACATTGTGTGAAAGTACATAATGATTCTAGAACATAAGTTCAGAGATCTCTCTGAACATACATATTTTCTTAGGGATACTCCTTCTATATTTACCCCACATTATAAATCTATTATTGTTTTATAATTATTATATATTCTATATATATAACCTATAAATATATATTAATTTTAATTTACCATTGAATAATGATGAAATACATATTTTAAATTGTCCCCTTATCAATTTTTCTCGATAAGCAAACTGGATAAAATTAAACTTCTCAGTTTTTTACCAAATATCCAATACGAGTCCTTATAAATTTTTAAACCACCGATGTTTATATTATAAAATATTTTATTATGTAAAAATAAATTTATTCGGTTTTTAATGGAAATTAGTTTTCTCTTACCCACTTTGATGACTAATAATTATTTTCCATAAATCCCCTATTATGAGGTACATTTCCAAATAGATTGCTCTATTATTTTTCAAGAATACCTTTCACCTGGACATAAAGTTGCATGTTCTTTTTATGAACATTTGATATTTCTTAGATACGTTCAATCATGTTTTCAATTTTTATATTCCATTTTCTGATGATATACAATATTTTTATGAAACAAGTATTTTCCATTGGGAAATCATAATGTTCATGCCTAATGTTTGATTTAATTAACTGAAAAAATATGAATATTCGTGTTACGATGGGTGGAACCCGATAATGAATTAATGGATTGGGTAATTATTTTTCCATGGAGATTTTTTTACATAGATTATAGAGTGAATGAAATCCTTGATAGGACTCTATTTACCATGTGTTGTTTTTGGGGGTAGTTATCCTTGACATATTCATATTTCATGTTATATAATATTTCTACATTCCTTTATTTCAATTATGTATAGTTCCATATTATATAAATTATTCTCCCATATGATTATTCATTAGCCTTTACTTTTTTGAGATCCTTTTAATCATTTTACATGCATGAAATGATTCATAATCATTTCTATTCCCTTATTGTAATCCATATTCTACCACATTAATTTTTGTACTCTCCAAGTTATTCTATGTAGTTTTAGGACTTCAAAAAAATTATAAGTACATTAAAATGATTAAAATAATGATATTTTTTCTTTTCATGTTGATATTTTATGTACCCAGTATTCTTAATATAGTAGTCCACTCAATCATGTGGTTTTAAATATTAGAAATTTATGGTAGAAACATGTAATAATATGTGAAAAATTCAGGGGTTACTATATAGGATTTCCAAATATTGTTGAATGGCCAGGAAAAATTTAAGTACATAATGTTACAAATAGGGAAAAAATTAGTTCCTCTATGAATCAAATACTTAATTCTCTTAGGGAGGATATCCATGGTCATTCATCTATTCCGATTATAAGAACTATTATTTTAGTTCAGGTGAAACATGAAAAAGTCACTTGACATATCCTCTATATATTTGACCTAAAAATCAAAAAAATCATAGATTTTGACAATGAAAATTATAGTGTTTGTACATTTACATAGAACTCTAGATTTTATTCTCACATAGACAAAAAATTCTGAGTTTCATTAGAAATGAATATTTATATTTGAAGAAGGATTATATTTGATTTCCACTTTCTAAAATAATTTTCACACATTAGGGGATGTAGATTATTCAGAATTTTTTAAAATCAATTAGCTCGGTGGTGATAAATTCATTTTAAGAGTACGCCATGGAGTTTTAATGAGATGTTGTTTAGTATGGGAAATGACAAAAAAGCATCATTAAACTAACCTGAAATTTTTTTAGACTGACTCTATATTTTTCATGCGGGATAGTGACAATAGTGAAGGGAATGATTTGAAGGTAAGTTACTACTAGCTCTAAGTGACCCTATGAATGGGTGATGGGGTGAAACCCCTTTGTTATAGAGACGTGGGTTGTCATAGGTGGTCTACAAAAAACACAACTTACACATCAAGAGGCCTTTATAGGCCCATCAGACACAACCTAGATGTAGTAGTGACCCTGAAACATCACTCATACACAAAGAACAAATGATTTGGATCTGCATGACACTAACGAATTTCCACCCTAGCAAAGGATTCCTACAAAGAGTACCTGCATCAGGTACCTATTCGGATAACCTGCATGACATGGGTTCTATGTTTGCCTATAAATATGTCCTTGGGTATCCTCATTTGAAGGATTAAAAAGACATAAGATTCATGCAAGCTATTATCACACAACAACTATTCCCAGGTAATCAGAAATGATTCATGTATCTCTCCAATCAAAAATAAAAGAGGTAATTAAAGAGGGTAGATCTATCATAGTACCACTAGGATATCAATCATAAGATAGTTGCATGATGACCCCATCTCCCTACCAGACATCAATTAGCACGAAGGACCAACCCAAACTCTGATACCTCTATGAGACCTATTGTGGGACACATGAGGAGACTATTGGTTACTAGAGTATGATCTAACCAAATCGTTATTTCTCAGGAGTTCCATCACCCATGGAGCCTCCGTCTTGTGTAGGACTCCCCCTACATATGATGGACATTATTATCCTCCAATTTCACCATGTGAGACACACCTTCTTCTTACTAATTTTATTCATGCACGAGACACTCTCTAATTCCCCTTTCAAGACACCAATAGAAGGGATCCTCTTATTTTGGTCCCTAATATGAGGGGAAGTTAATATAATCCTCCCCCAAATCCCCCAAAAATAAATGACCATGAATATAAACACACGAACATGTCTCTGAATAATTTCATTTCACCAATTAGAGGTATCCCACACTTTTCCAACATGATGGTAGGGGTTTTCTAGGTGCATTAATTTATGTATAACATTTGTCTTTATAATCTGAACCAAAAGAAAAGTTTCAAAAATTTCCCTGTCTCATGAATAATGATTTGGACCGCATGCTCCCCCTATCATCTCTAAAAAAGGGACCATCTGTTTTAGGAGGGTAATGAGAGGATGACATACATTATTATTGTTGAGTGTTAATTTCATATCCTTCTCTCTTCTATATAACTAGAATAAGGTAATACATCCTCGAGTAACCAAAAAGTCATTAATAATGGAGGTTTAATTATTTGACATCATCACATATAGGGTAGTAGCTAGAAGGGTAGTTTAATGTGACACTCCTAGTTACTAGAGTGGGATAAGAGGCAAGAAAATCAAAACACATTATTATTCTCCCATATTTTTGGCCTCTTCCACTAGTAGAAGAAGGATCGTTGGGTTTTTTATATCATTATCTTCATATTATTTTATCAAAGTTGAGTGTGAACTATATTAGTTTAACATTTATCCAAGATCCCAATATCAAAAAAGTATGATTGATTTCTTAGAAGAGAATCCTTTCATGTATATTTCTATCAAATTCATTTAGAGGGTCTTCAAAGCCAAGGATACTTATTGAAATGTGTCAATCCTCTCAAAAGAGATCCATAATATATATTATTGAAAACAAAACATTTAAATTTATATGAGTCTAGACATCCCTCATAGAAAAACTCCCCAAATAATCATCCTAAAGGATATTAGCCCTGAAATCATTCAGTAATTCTATCAAGGGGGCACATTCCCCTTAAAAACATTCTTAGGGCCTCCATTAGTATGGGACGCCATCACCGAACTACATGGTATTTGATTCAAAACATATTGTGTTACATTGAAAGCCTCATTGAGGTCCATAATCAAAACTAAAATTCAACCCATGTAATTTTTAGGACGTACTCTCAATAGGGTCTAGTATAAAATAGGATGCACATTCCCAAAAGGTTCCATGGTTAATTTTGGTTTATGTCTTACACTATGCATTATCTAGGTTCCTTGTTCTCAAACATCACTGATTCATGGTAAAAATTTTCATTGGATAGTCCTCATAACATGACTATTAAAGGTATGATGTGTCCTGTTATGTGGAATATAACCATGTGGAATCTGACTCTATTTGAAGGATATGTAGAAATCCTATCTTATGGGTCTGATCCAAACATCAACATGGATCTCATACCCTTGGGTAAGAAAAAACACAATATATCCCCATTGCATGGCTCCAAAGCATCATAATAATAAGAGAAACTAAAATAATCTCCAATCCACGCATGAATGGGAAACATTGATAGAGAACCTCAGATATAAATACATATATCCATCGATGGAGATCCTAATATATATATATATATGATTCCAAATTCCATTCATGATAATAATTGATTGTTATTTCAATAGTAACTTGTTCCACACATTGGAATTTATTTAAGGAAACATGAACATATCCTATATCTATATTAGAGTCCCAGAGTTGGTAAAAATTCCACCCAAAATGATGATATGTGACTAAACTCCCAAAATACCAAAAAAAATGTGATTTATAATTTATCATTGTATATGTTTCAAAAATAATCACCTACCATTAGAATGTAGTTCCATGAGCCATAATGTATTTGATATATGTTGGGTTTTTTTGGTTCCATGAAAAACCCCCATTGGAACCCTCCTGGAATAAATGTGGGTAAGTGTGTATGTCATGAATTTTTCCCCAAAAACCCAAAAAAACACCATTACTACACCAATTTTACTTTCAAGGAGTGAATAAATGGCTCAATAGCTTAATAAAATTTTTAATCTTTAAATTAATCATTCTTACTATATCTTAATCTCGATGGTGTCCCTTAATAGACCTTCCAACAATGAATATTTCACGGGTACTTTATTTAAATTTGGGAGAATATTTAATTCATGTAGTGTGGGTCCTGATTCCATTATACATTTCTTTTTCTATTTTCCATTCATGAAATTTTTATTCATCTTTAGTTTAAGATATATAGTTGATTCATATTTTTTATTTTGAAACATTACTACTCAATTATGGTCATGTCCATCATGGATGGTGATTCCTAGGAAAATGTGGCACATTCCTATTGTGGTGAAATCTTCAATGAATACAGAATAAGTGATCTCTCATGATTTTATAAGGAATATGTGATTATATTTTTCTATGAAGTTGTGATAGATATTTTTATAAAAACAATTTCGATTTCAATACATAAAAATAAGGAAATGATTATGGGTAGCGTTAGATTCATCCTTTATTGTGCATGTCATTATGTTTCATATAGTATCCCCCTCATGGAGGCATGTACCTATTTGGGAGGATAGTGTGTATTAAACTAATAATATCATATTTATTGTTTCTCACATATGTAGAGATGATAATATAGTTTCTAATAGATTAGATAACATGAGGGTTAGTTCCTAGAGTTGAACCACACATTAATCTATGCCATTGTAAACTGAGGATCATTTTGTTTCTTAACATTTCTAAAGATATGTCTTTTATTTTTTATAATATTTATAGGGCCTTATAGATTTATTTTATGGATAGATATTGTTATTATTATAAAGATAATGTGTTCATATTTTGGTAATAAATATAAAGTGTTAATATTTAAAGTTTATGTATTAAAATTCTATATCAAATGGGCCATTAGTTATACTTATTCATGTTTATACGAAATTTGCATATATTTTGTGCCCAAATAATGTAATGTTTATAAATACTATTTTAAATTTACTAAATTTTAATTCAATTTTTTGATTTATATAAACAATTTTAATGTTCATAATTCATTTTATTTTTTTATGGATATTTTTATGCTTTTTTTATTCTTGAAATATTTATATTAATTTTATTTAATGAATTTATGTAGTTTTATTGTAAAAATCACATTATATTTAATTTAATTCAATAAATTTTTAGGAATTTTTTATTATAATTAAAAATTATATAAATTATAGAATATCATAAATAATTTTAATTAAAAATTACATTTTAAATTTCAAGTCACTCTCCAATATTGGTATATGGATAAGGAATTTTGAGATGGATACTTGATTTCCACATGGGCTTAGGATATATCAACAAATATGGGGTTGTTTTTCTGTCAAACCATACAATTTCACAACCATCATTATTTTTTTTGTGATTTTAATACATTACATGAAATAACATTAATATGCTATTTTCATTTTATGCTTATGGATATGTTTTTGAATATTATTATTGAATATTTACAGAAATTTTGTAACTCAATCAAATAGCCAAGGTAGTGTTATTCTACAATATTATTAGATTTTATTGAATTTTTTAAATATTAGAAAACGAATATATTAAATAATTATAAGAATTATAATTATATTAAATGCATGCGATGAAATATTACTATGTGAAGAGCATAGGAAAGTTAATGTACCCCTAATAAGGGGTGGATCATTAGTATTGTTTTTATAATATCTCATTTTGAAATTAACCATTGTGAAAATTTATAGTATTGATCCAGTATCATTAAAACACTTTATAAATAATATATAATTTAAATAAGAAGAAGAATATAACATAAGAATTTTTAGATGGTCCATTCACAAAGAGGGTTCCTACAGTGTAGTATATTAATTTTATTTCCCTGAAATATATTATATCACTATTTAATTGAAATTTCTGACAACTAAAATATATAGAGTCATTTAGTCTATAATGACCACAAGGGTCGGGTAGGAATTATTCACATCCCATTTTGACATGGTAATATATCATGGACGTCCAAAAATTTATCTTCTGATTGAAACATCAAAATTATTTATATTAGAACCACTAATATCCAATATGTTCATTTTTAATTTAGTGTCACCGTGACATTATATAAGCATCTCGATGTCTTTTCACCACTATATATGATATTATTCAATTATATAAAACTTTTCTACATGAATATAATAAATAGGGTGGTATTTTTGTTGACCATCCCTTTCAATATTTCGAAATGATCTTAATTTATGTGAGAGTGTGCACATGTATCTCATTTTACATTATTCTCAAAATAATTCCATTAAAAATGTTTTTTAATAGATTAAATTTCCTCTTCACTAATTACGAATTTAGTTTCACGCTCTTATCAATTTTATATTCTTTCTATTTATTCAATATAATTATTTTATAATACAAAGTAATATTATCTTCTCAATTCTCAATTGTTATGTTATTTTTTTATATTCACATTATTATATTAATAATATTTATATTATTATTTGTAGAATTTATTCATTAATTACATATATAATCTTAATAATTGCGAAATGATCCCAATAATTTTACTTAAATGATATGTTATAATGAATTTCAACTAATTCTTCTTTAAATTCATACAAATTTCATTCCATGATATTACAAATAAATTATCAATTATCCTTTTCTTGGATCAAGTGCTCACCAAAAACCTATGATAATTTGAAATCTATCATTAGTGTAGTATCTAAACACATGTATATCTCTATTGATGTTGATACTAGATATGATTATGAAATAAGAAAATAAACCTTATGATTTTATAAACTAAATCTTATACAGTCTAGGAATTTTTTTCTTCCACTATCAATTATTTCCCATGAAAAACCCTTATAAAAGAGAATATTAATCTTCTATTCATATAAAATAACCCATATGATTTATTTTTTATGAATTAAATGGCTCATACATAGGAGTGAGGTTATTCATTTGTTTGATAGTGTATAGTGTGAACAACACTTATGAAAAATTAGACAATTCATTATAAATCTCCATCACCGTAATAAATATTATAGATAACTCTTATAAAATATTTATGTAACTATTTATAATATCCAGATGATATTTTTTTTAATAAAATTACTTTTATTAAATAATCTCATTTACTTTTAAACACTATACTGAGTAACAATATATAGACACATGATTCAGACATTATTTTGGGTCACTTTTAGGAATTATCTTCCTTTTTATGACATTCAAGTCATCTATAAATTACATTTATTCAGGGATGATAAATATGTTATGTTTTATATACATGAGAATATTTCAAATAACCTATAAATATAGAATTATATATGTGAAATATATGGTTGTCCAACCAAATCAAGCATGTTAAAGACAATTTAAATATGTACTTCACCAAATTCGAATGTTTTTACTCATTATTGATGATAAATAAATCATTATCTCAAAATTATACTTGGTTCCTCAGTCTCACATCTATATTTGCTTTCTATATTAACAACACACTATGATAAACATAAAATAATAATATTTTTCAAAGATAATTATCATTACAAAACACTACAGGATAATATATTTTTTTGAGTAAATTCCATCCCTGTGTAAAATTAATTTTTTACAAGTGAGATATATTAAATCCACCTAATTAAATTCTATCAACGCTCCCCATTATGGTAATAACACTAGATAATTATTAAATACTATAGTTAACATGATTTGTGTATATTTACGCCCCATTGGAAATAGATTCCATATAAAAAATAAAATAACTTCAAAAGTATCATATGACAAATAGAAGGATTGAGCCATCATATTCAGCCTCAAATTCATTAATATATCCTTGGAACCCATATTTTTAAAGATATATTCATGTTTATCCCTTGTATGAAAAAATTATATCCCATGATTCCCATTATAATCCTTATCAGTGATGAAATGAAATTGGATCTCAAAAAGAGTATACCATGAGTCTTGAACTAGAATTTTAGGTAGATCAATTTTAGTTTGATTATCACATGATATTTCAATTTGTTTATCAATATTCATCCTAATTTATTCTAGAAGATCTTTCATCTAGATTATATGGGTACATCCACTTCTAGAATCTATATATTCTACATCTAGGGTGTTAGGGTAACTTGATTTTGTTTCTTATAGTCCCATCTAAAAAATATCTCCCTTAGAATAAAAGTTTCTTCTAATGTTTATTTTATAAAACAATAATAACCTCACAAGATAAAATTACTATATTAAGAGTGATTCATGTGTTAGCCTTTTCTTATATTCTGTAAAATTTATTTTTCTATTTATATAGTTGATAACTATATAATAATCCATTAAAATTGAATCTTTTGGATGCTTTTGAGCCCTCTTACTGATTTTAACTATATAGAAAATATTTTTTCCTGAGGTATCTAGGTAATATTTGTTTTAAATAAGTCTTCTAAACATATTCTGATTTATAATCTATCCTTGAACGTCATTTCCATACTTTATGAAACCTGTATATGTGTAAGATCTTTTTTTCATGGATACTTAACATTGTTTAAAACTCTATTGTATACGTTTCTAGTGAAAAAATAATGAATTCCTTTTTAAAAAATTTAAATCACAAAATTTAAAATATTTATCAATTCATATAAATGTCATAAATAATTCTTTTATTTTCTAGAAAAATAATTACAAGTACTCTCTTTATCATTTCTAAGAATAATATCATCAACATAAACTATTATAATAAGAGTACATTCTTTGATTTTCATCACAAAATTTTTTAAGACAGTAGTTTCAGTAATTAATTTATTCTCTTTATTGAATCTATAGTGATTTGAATTCATGGATTTATATAGTTTTTTATGACTGTTGATAGAGTTTATAGCCTAAATACCATAGTTTCATCAATGTAAAAAATGAATCCCTTATTATTTTCAATGTAGACAACCTCCAATAGCTCCCAATATAAAAAAGGATATTTCAAAATTGTTTGATAAACACTTATTATAGAATCCCATGATTATAAGACACATATTTTACTTCATTTTATATGAATCGTTATCACATCACAAAAAAACAACTAAATACCATAATATTCAGTGTCTCTAAAAACATGAAACAGAAACCACTAGTACATAGGTAAACTACATCATATATCCCTATGATATATTTAACTAGAACAATTCATAGACATATTATAAATAATAAATTTCTCCATAAACTAGGGAATGTATAAATAATAAAGCGTGAGACTATTCTTAGTATGTGTAAAATAGAGAGATTGGTATCTATAACATGAAAATAATGTTTTGAAAGCCCCGACATAATATTGAGAAACAATACCCTAAATAATAAAATCATAATAATGAGTAATATAATGAATAATATATTTTTATTAGACATAAATCAAATTGGATTCAAATAACATGATACATGGGAGTATATCATTGGAACAAGATATATTTTTTGGGAATACCAAATTGAAAAAAAAAAAAAATTCCATAGTAGTTATGGAGAATTTCCTAAGATATCATAATGTAATTGGTTTACTCTAAAACTATGATATTATTCATGGTTCACCTCCCAGTATATCAAAGTAGAAAAATTCCCTTAGTAACCTAGTTGTACTCCACATTCCAGTCCTATCTTTCATAAGATAAATAAATTGTTACCCAATTCATTTTTGAGATATATAGGTCCCACCCATATCATAATGAATAAAAAATTTATTTATTCCACAAGATCAAAAAACAAATTATCATATCATAACCAATAAAATGAAAATTGTTTCATAAAAATTTCCTAATATCAAATAATATAATAAAGTGATTGGTTTCATAATCATTTGGTTATTTAATAATATCATAACCCATGGAAAAATAATTGGGTTTCATAATAATTTTGTCATGATATAACCGTTTGAATATAATTGGTTTTAATAAACATAATTCCATAATAATAATTACCCATTGATATTAAAAATAATAATGGTATCCTTGGATCATATCCCAATTAATTCATAGGATACATCAACATGTGTAATATTAAATGGAAGGGTATTTTGATTGATAATTTAAAACATTTTGGTGAAAATTAAATCTTCTTTTAAAATATCTTCTTAAAACATAAAACATTTTCATAATCCATTTCATTAAAAAAATACATGATAATTTATAAAGGATGCTATAGAAGTAATTTAAAAAACATATTGACTAAAATATCCATTCTAATTTGAAAAATATTAAATATAAAAAATATGGAAATCATATTCCAAGAAAATAACATTGAAAAATTGCAATAGAATCTTAAAATAGAATAATTTTTATGGTGATGAGATTTTTCATTCATATCGTACCCGTTAAAATAATTATTCCATTCATGTTTTATGTATAATCCGTGTACAAATTTTTATGACAAAAAAAATATTCCTTCCAAAAAAAAATTCAAAAATAAAATATGGTTAAAATTTTATTTTAAAATTCATAGAATAATAATAATGATATTTAGATTTTTTTAAAAAAAATAGTTTTTTTGAAGAACATAAATATTTTAAATTAAGAGATATGTAATATAAGATTTTATAAATTTTTTTCAATTATAATAAGTACCAAATAGTGGAAAATGATAAAATTAAATTAAAATATTTCGAATAACTGGAGGATAATAAAATATTTAATGTCATTAGAGATGCATTGAAATTGAATCACAAGACCTACAAATGAATAACATAAAATGGAACATATAATATGATGATTAAAAATAAATTCATGATATTAATTATAAAAGGTTCATTATATTCTCCTCATAAATGATTATAAGTGCATAAAAAAGATATGTCGCAATGAAGGAAGATATATGAAAACATTCCTCATGGGATTTGTAATATTTGAAATATAAACCAAATTAAAGTTATATACTCAAATTGGTATTTTAATCCCCAAAATATTAACTATAGGAACCACAAATTAAATTAAATTGTAATATATTCACCCCACAAAAAAATGAGGGGTGAATTTTCATATAACATCCAAAAATAATAGTCAGACTAGCATTCCCTTACCTTATGTATTGAATTTAATTGGAAATATTTGGACCACTTATATAATAATTATAGGATTATTATAAATATATCCTACAAAAAAACATATTCATTTATATTATCTCATATTTGATTTACTTATGACCTCTCATTACATATTTATTAGAAAATCCATGTTTATGTCTCATTTTAGAAAATAATGTCTTTTTTTCAACATATTTGGATTGGTATTTTAAGTTATGTCTCTTTTATTATGATTTAATCATTTAAATAATGTCAAAAATGATATAAATATATTATATATTGATTATATATGTATTTATAGTAACATATAATAGGTATATGTATAACATAAAATACACGTTAATAGAGATAGTAGGTCGTAGCTACGCACGAATGCTATTTCAATTTTATAAACATACTGCAAATAATAAAGATAAATGATATATTATCATTATATAATAATTCTTATGTCATATACATATATATAATCTATTTATTAAACCCATTTTTATAACCATCCATGTAAAGAGAGAATGATTAATATCACTTATTGAGGTGGTATTCCTTCGTACACATGAGCGACATTATCGTATTCCCACAAAATGGGATGAATGAAGGTATGTATAATGAAGTAAATATATAATAATAAAATCAGAAAAATTGTAATTAAGAAATTAATACATCATTATTTATATCCTTAAAAAGTGTTAATGGAAAAGTGAATGACATTGATTTGTGTGGTGGTATTCTACCGTACACACGAACGATAATTTGATAGCCCATTTGATAATATTGAGATGGATATGGGTCATGATTATAACAAAAAAATTACTATATTTAACATACCTATATTATTATTTTAACATGTTTTAATAATAATTTATGGAGTTGGATGATGAAATAAAAAATCACGCTCATTGAGGCGAGTTACATCTTCATTGGGTATTTACAATAAGAATGTAACAAAATACATCTTGGGATTGATTTATATAAAAAATAAGGATTATAGGATTGTAAGAGGGGAGTTTGGAAGTGATTTTTTTATGTAATGGTGGATCTGAAATGTTTTTTTGATGTCTAGTAGAGAGTAGAATGTATGGAATTTTATAATTACTGTGGGTAAAAAATAATAAACTTTTTGAAAGAAAGAATTCCAAAAATGTTTTTCTCATGTCAAAAGGTTTTCATAATGAATTATTATTGAGCCTATAATATATGAAATCTAAATATGAACATCTTTTGGGTGTTTGAAATGTTTTGAGGTATTTATAACTCTTATCATTTTTAATTAACTTTATGATAAACCCATTTTACCTTAACCATCGTAAATAATATTTTTAATATTTAATATTTATTTTGGTCAAAATTTATTTTTACCTTATTACATAATATACATTAAGATTATTGAAAATATTTAATTCTCATTTTTAAATTCTATTCCCATTAGTGGGAAATTTAGTTTAAAATTAATCCTCATGACATGATGAGATAATGGGGTTTTATGGAGATAGTGTTCACAAGTTTACAATGTTTTTAGATCCAATTTCAATGTGTAATTGATTAAAATGGCATGAATTACATTAAAAAAGATATAAAATATATTATTTTAATTTAATACCAAATCTAAAATTTAATTTAACTCTATAAAAAATTTCAACAGAAATGTAATTTTCATTTCAAATTCAAAATTTTCAAATATTCAACAAATAATAATTATTTACAAAAATATAAATTAATTAACCCAAAAATAAATATGAAATTATATTTAAAAATTAATTTTTTTAAAAAAAATCAGAAAAATAATGTTAATATAAAAACCACAAACCTGACAAAATAGTAGGTTTTCATGAAAAGTATTTTTCATGAACGAGATTATTTTATGGTAACTCTAAGTTTGTTAATAATAATTGTATGAATTTAAATTAAAACATAATTTTATATAATATATGTTTAATTGAAATATTAATCACTATTTATTAATTAAGTTAATATTATAGAGAAACATTATGCACTTTAAACAATTTTCATAAAAACCTTTAATGAACCAAAAAACAACATATACTGAAGTCCAATATAAATTAGAATAAAAAGTAATGATGTGGAATAATTATAACTAAATACTAATTATTTTAATTTAAAACATATTGGAAAAATTAAATTAAATAATTTATTAAAAATTAATTGTAGTATTATATGAATATTTGTTTTTCAGTATTTACTATAAGATGACCATATTCTGAAAAAAAATCAATAATTCTCACAATAAGTTTACTACAATATGATAGTTCCAAAAAATAAGTCAATTTTATAAATTTTTTATATAAAATTTCTATAAATTATTATAATATTTTCTCAAAAAAATCATTAAACAACATTTTTAATGAATACATATTTTTGAGGAAAGTTATTATTTTCTAAAAAAATTAGATTATTTTCCTAGAAATTATAATCAAATTTATATTGAGTTAGAAAATGATATGTATTTTTTTATAAAGTAGTTAATATTTTTTATAAATGATTATTTAATGTCTACGTTATGGCAGTTATATAATACATCATAGTGCCCTGATGATCGGTGTCGCGTGTCCAGAACACAATCAAAGTACCTCATTATTGCATCCAACACAGTCTAAACTATGGGTTTCATATAACTCAGTCTATATACAGTTTTATGACTATAAAATATATCAAAAAGATTAAATTTATTTATAATTTTATATTTCACAAAATCTCACATTGTTACTTTATACCCACTTAAAATTATTTTATCCCACAAAATTCTTCACATTGGTATCAACAACTAAGGATAATTCAACATTAATACGTCAATAGATTCCATCATACCATAATTAATATATAAATGTTTCCACAAAACATTAATCATATGATAGGTTTAGTTTAAAAAATCTTTCACATTATGATCTAGAATCTCCAACCACTATTTCTCATATGTAATATCATTATTTTGATGTGTGACATGTGAGTTCATTAAATTATATGGATCATGTATTCACTTCTTCATGAGAGATACATGAAACAATTCATGAACATTAGAGATGTTTAGTGGATTCCATTAATGCCTAGGGATTAGTTTTTTCTTTTTTCTTGAACAAAACTATTCATATAAATACCTTCTCGCTGACTTTAATTTATATACCACATAAAAAATTAATAGTATAATGTTTCTATAAACATTGTGTTGTTCCTATGTCTTTCTAAATAGATATAACCCCATTTTTCATATCATCAGCTTCCTCGTGTCCTAATCAAATTTTTCATGTAGCTTAACTCATTCACATTAGAGTAATAAAATTTTTTCATTAAGGGGTTTATAAGGATTCATATAATTTCTTGAGTGAATGTTATTGTTGCTTTAAAACTCATCATAATGAATGTATTTGTCCAAATTTAATTTTAAATAAATATAAAAACATATTACTATATCTTATAGGGTCTTCATTTCTCTCTCAAACAATCCATATATGTGAGGATAATTCATACTGATGAAACCTTACTCTGTATCATGTCATTAAAAAGTACTTCACTATAAAAATGAGGTAAAATCCAGATTATGATTGAATATAATTAAATGTGTTTCTTAATTAAACCTTTATTACTTCATTAATGTATAAACTATAATATTCATCAAAATTAAAATATTATCTGATATATATGATGTACAAAGATCAACTGAAACTCATGTAGCATTATTCCCTTTTGATATCATGGGGCGTCCAATTTAAAACCCATGGTGATGTCTTCCAATATAATTTCTAGTATGGAAAATATTTAAAGAATACTTTTAGAATAGTCTCTCTTATCATTGAATTCATGACATTCTACGAATCAGTATACATACTCAGAAATTTCCCTCTTTATGTATCACACCAAAATTAATCTTTCAAGCATGCTAGTGGTAGGTTATATACCTTTGTTATCCATTTTTTAGGGGTTCCAGCCATAAGACATTACCAGATGCAACATATTATAACCCTCTTGTGGGATTACATTTTTCAAAAACAATATAAATAAAAACATTATAAAAATAAAATTACCTAAAATTACCTTCACATGAATAAAAATTTAAACCCTAATGGTTATTAATATCATTTATCATTTTTAATAAAAAATATTTCTCCTCAATCAAAACAGGCATTTCTTCTATAACATTTCTCCTAAAATAACCACAATCTTGATATAATCCATTCATGTAAAACCTCATGAGTGGTATCTATGAATTTTATCTTATTTTCAACCTCAAACTTATAAACCCATATTGGGTTCCATAAATCTAAAGATAATCTTACATGGAGACATATATGCTTAGAAAAATAACATACTCCTTAATTGTTTCATGATTCTGACATTGTAAATACCATTAGATAACTATTTCTACAACATAATAATCGAATCAAAATATAAAATTACTTCAATAATTACACTTATATTATTGAAATGGAATTTTTTCCTTCCATTGTATATAAATTAATCCCTAGGTTAGGGCATTTATTTTTTTAATTCACATATTTATACAAATAATAAATTTATCTCCTTAATATCTTTTCACTCTATGACATTAATTTACACATAGAAAATAGATTTCCTTCTATTTTAGGTATTCTTGTTAGTTGTTATTTCTGTTTTCTCAACATATAATATGTTCAATCCTAATTCCTCTATATCCATTACAACATGAACATTAGTAAAAGTTCTTCTTAATCTTATTTTACTCTTTAGGAATCACACTAAAGATCATAATTTTATTAATATCTCATGATACATTTTTAGGAATAAAGAAAATATCTATATCTATAATGAATATCTAATTTTGACTCTCATAATTACTAAATTTTCTACTAGATTCAAAGATATCAAAATTCCATAATGTTTCATATAAGGAATAATCCCAAAAAAATTATGCGAGATACACTAATCATTGTGGTAAAATAAAATAATCCTTAAAATTTCTTATAGGATGTATAAATCATGAAAAAAAATATTTTTAATCTATGAAACCATAGGCATATCATAGTCCAATAAATATCATAATATATTTAAATGATTCTTGATTGCTCATAAAGAGTTTTTGAATTTATAAATAATATCCCCTAGGAGTGTCGAACTAGGTGTGAAACAAGGCCCATTATCATACACATTGTGAAAATTCAGTCCTAATCAATACTCTCATTTTAGAGTTATTACCCATAGGTACTACTAAGATAAATCATAATCCACTTATAATATCTATAAAAGAATGTAATTTTTTGTTAACAGCTTGTTCTATCATCTACCATAATTCTGTGACATTTTTCAACACTTTGACTCATCCATTCACCCGTCCTTACATGAATCCATACACATATCACTATAAATATACCTTCATATATCAATAATTTTTTCATATCATAATTTCCCATGTATAAATAATAATTTCCTCTAATAACAACTATACTATACCATGATTATCACATATAGATATTAAATTTTTTTATGAATATTAATTATATTTAACAAAAACAGTATGAACACCATAATATTTCAGTGTATTTTGAATTATAGAAATAAAAAAATAGGTCCATAGGTAAACTACATCTTATATCACTACGATCATCATAATAACACCCTTCATTGATATATAATTCCTATTAAACTTCTTTGAAACATGAGGGAAGGAAACATAAGAAAGGATGACCTCATATTCCCAGTAATGGTAAAAAAGGGAAATATTTATGCATAAAATTTGTATGAGGGAAGAGATCATGATCATAATATTTTAAAATGATACCCTACATATCACGATTATAAAATTTTTTCATGGAATAAATATTTATTGTCTATAAAACATGAATCATAAGTAAATAAATGAACACAAGCCTAGAATAGAAAATATTCCCATAAGACATATATTTTTTCCATTCACATAATCCTTGAAAATTATTTCCATGTTAGTGAACAATAATTTATAAGGCTTTTGTATTGGAATGGTTACACTTACCAACCATCATAGTAGTCAAGGGTTACTCCCAAATTCATTAGAGTGAACAAAGTCCCCTACTGAACCGAGTTCACAACCTGATCAAGTCCAATATTTCTAATGATATATAAATATTTCCCAATGGAATAAAGGGAGATATATATCACTAACATCAAATAATGAATTCAAAATTTATGTATTCCAAGAAATTGTAAAAAATTTAAGATAAATTAACTCATAAGATGAAATGGTTTTCAAAAAAATTTCATCATACCATATCCAATTAAAATTAAAAGCATCCAAATGATTTCACCATTTCATCATGGTATATCCCATGAAAAAATAAGTCAGTCACATAATAATGTTTTCCATGGATTACCCATAGAAGGAATAAAAAATTCATAAAAATCATTTCATCATAATAATATACCATTTGGATAATGGTTTAGAACGTAATAATTAGATAATGTTCACATTACGTTATATAGGATATCAACAAATAACATATACAATTTAAAGTTATTCTGATTGATCATTTAAAATCGTTCCCATGAAAAAGAAATATTCATTAAAAATAACATGTAGAACAATTTTTATTTTTATAATAAATTTCTTTGTAATATCCTATGTAACTTATATATGATGCTTTAAAAATAATGTAAAATATTTCATTAGGAGAATATTTTTTCAAATTTATCATAACTTTTTTGAAAATAAATTAGATTGAAAATAGTTTTATTTTAAAATATCTTTTAAAAATAATTATTTAATGGTCAATTAAAATAAGTATCATGTTTATGGGATATTAAGTTCAAGTCATATAGGTTAAAAATGGTTTCTTCCATATATTCAGTAAACTTTAAAAGAGTATTGTTTAAAAAATGACATGTTTAATCCTTTTATTTTCCTTAAATATCAAAACATGGGTAAATGTTTTTTTTCAAAAATTTAATTGAAATTTTATAACATTTTTCAAAATATTTAAAAAAATCGTTTTGGAGGAAGGCATATTTTCATTCCATAGAAAATAATAAAGGAATATTTAATTAAAAACATATCCTATTTATTTTATATACCAAATAAGGGAAAACTGGTTCTATTAAATTAAAATATCATTAATGATGAGATAACAATGAAATTAAAGGGTTTAATTGGTGATATATAAAATTATTTTATCATTGTAATTATAATAATAAATATTCCCAATAAATGATTTGATTGTAACATAAATTCCTAACCAATTTTTTATCTTTGAATCATAATAACAATGAAGGAATAACATAAATTTGAAACATGAGTATCATGAGGATAAATAAATACATGATATTAAATGTCAAATATACTTTATGTACACCTCATTAAATAAAATTAGTGCATGGAAAAATGTATGTCTAAAAGAAGGGAAATTGAGAAAAATATATCTTATAGCTTTGGTATTTGTTGAAATGTAAACCCCTTAAAAAATATATCGTAAAATGGAGATTTAAATGCCCATAATTTTTATAATAAAAATCAAAAAATAGGGGATTCATATAAACCACATAAATGAAAAGAGTGGTGAATTTTCATATGTATCAAAGAAATAATGTAGAGACTAGAAATCCTATACTTTAAGTATCAACATACTTTGAATGTATTTGAAACTCATATGTAATTAATATATGTTTATTATTAATCTATTAGAAATATATATATATATATATACATATCATACAATAAATGATTTACTTATGGCCTTTCATTACACATTTACTATAAATTCAATGTTAATGTGAAATTTCAGGCAATTTGTGCTTTGTTTTTTGAGTATGTTTTGATTTTTTGGTCATATTAATTTGATCATGAATTTATAATCTCATAAAATTAATCCATGAAATTAATATCATATATTTCATTATATTTTTATTCATATTACTCTATAGAATATAGTTATTGTAAATGAAATACACCGTCCATGGATATCGTTGACCGTAAGTACAAATGATCTATATTTCCATTTTCTCAAGTTATTGGATTAAATAAAGTTAATTAGAAAATTTAAATTCTAGAATATTTTATTATTACATATATATCTTTTATTTTTATTAAAATCTACCTTATTAGCTTCCATGTATTTTGTGATGGAATCACATTGTTTCGTTTGGCGGTAGTCCTGAGAACACATGAGCAACATTATCTTAATTCCCATAAACTGGAACAAATATTGGTATATAAGATACAATAATTCCAGAATAATAATAATATCATAAATATAATTAATAATAAATAAATCCATTATTATTCACTACCTCGATAGGTGGAAATGGGAAAATGAATGATATAAGTTTGTGCGGCGGTAGTACGCTATATACATGAACATTGATTTTGTAAACTATTTTATATAAGTGGATATGGATATTGGTTACTATATTAACATAACCCAATATAATTATATGGAATATAATGAATTTATTATATCACATTGGTATAATAATAATTTATGGATATGGAGGATAGAATTAATCAAGATTGCAAGTTGATTATCATTAAATCTTTTCATGTATCCTCATTAGGTTTGAACCAAATTCCTTCATTAATTGGATTTATAAAAATCATAAGGCTTGCTGGATTAGTGGATGTAATATTTAAATTTATTTTGGAAGCACATGGTGGAACCAAAAAGAGTTTTAATGTGTGAAGTGGATACGAGAAGGGGCCACCTTATATCAATGAGGTGAATGACACACTTAAACATTTTTTTAAAGAAATAATACCAAAAAATATTTTTTTCATGTAGAAAGTCTCCAATAATGTGAAATTATCAAAAAAAAACTAAAAAAATGAAAATTTCTCTAGAAAATGTTTTGTTGACATAATTAAAATATATTTATTTCTGATCCTTTAAGTTTAAAATTGTAGTAAACCCAATTTTTCTTTTATGATGGTATTTTTTTTTATTTTTTTACTATTAATTTTAGTAAAAACATATGGTGATCATCTTATATAATATATAATATTCTTATTAGAAATATTTAATCATTTTTAAAAATTTCATTAATCGAGGAGAAAAATATAATCGAGAGTTTGTTATAAAGACATGATAAGAAATCATGGTTATACAAATAACATGTTCAAATGATATCAATTTTTTATATCCAATTTCAATATGAAATATATTAATATAAACTAAATTGAATTAATCTATTTTTGAGTGAAATAATTTTACTTTTAAACAAATTTAAAATATTAATAATCATTGCAAATAATTTAAATTAATAGTCAATTTTAATATTAAAATTTAGTGTTCATAAAAAAATAATAATTTCAAAATAAAACAAATAACACTAATAAAAGTATGAAATGATTATTTTAAAAATTATTTTTATAATTTCAAATCTATTTTAAAAACAATTTGTAATAAATTTAAATCATAAAAAATATGCAGTACGAAAAAAAATAGGTTTTCGAGAAGAGTATTTTTCAAGAAGAACATGATTATATGTTAACTATATGAATAATAATAATAAATGGAGGAATATGAATAAAACATTATTGATATATAATATTAAAATATAATACCAAGCATTCAACTTAAGGTCTAATTTCAATTATTTAAAATGGTGATACAATAGTCTCATTAAATAGTTTTTATAAAAATCATTTTTTAAACAAAAAAATAAACATTTAATAAAACCCAATATAAATTGATTCAAAAGTAATGTCATGGATTTTATCACAATTGAATGTAAAATCAATATTTTCCTTATAATACAAAAATATAACTAGAGGATAATTTTGATATGATGATTTAAAAATTCATTTACTTTTATCGAATATTTTTTATAAAATATCAATAAATAATTTTTAATATGTTTTTATAAAAATAAATAAAAAATATTTCTAAAAATATACTTATTTTTGTGGAATATAATAAAGTACTAAAACTTGTTTGATTATTTCATAATAATTTTATATAAATTTATAATAATTATACATTTTTATATATTTTATAAATAAGTTAATAATATTCATTCCCACCAATTTTATGTGTAGGTTATAATGGTTAAATAATACTTCATGGTTCGCTGAATATTAATGTTTTCTGTTCATGAACACTATTGTATAAACTCATTATTATGTGTAACACATGATAGAATAAATTTTTTGTATAATAACATATATAATCAGTGTTAATGGAATGAAAACTATCAAAAATATAAAATTTATTTAAAAAAATATTTCACAAATAGGTGTTGGATTAATAGTGTATATGAGTTGGAACATCTAGGAAAATTATTGTACATTCAAACCTTTAAATAGGAGAATTTTTTTATTCAAATTCAACACCATCAGAAATTGAGTATGATTTCTAAAAATAAACTTGTTTTTTCTTTAATCATTCCCATTTTCATTTAATTTATTTTCAAAGACCCAATATTTCTTAATCAAATATTTACATATTTGTATACAGAGAAGATCCAAAATGGATTTTCATTCAATATAATCTAGAATCATTATTCATATAAATATATAATTATTTATTTATAATATCTCTAATATCTAACTTTGGCCCATTCTGGGATATTAGTTTTTTTAGTCAGAAAGACACAACAACCTTGTATTATGTACAAGAATATTATCGCCATAAATTATATTTAGATTCTGAAACATCTTATTTTTCATCAATAGAATCCAATTCTTCATGAATGGTAAAATCATAATTAATACAAGTGACATGTTTATTATATTATTCTTATTATCCTATGAATTTCATTATATACATCTCACAATATTTTCAAATTCTTATGGAACTAAATCATTTAGAACAAAAATATTGAGTTTAATTTTGATGATCCTTACATCATAATAATAAATATACTTATGAAATTTATTCTTGCATTAAATTTAGTTTTTTCCACTAGATAAGTATTATATAAATAAATAATGATTATCCTTTCCATCTAACATCCCCATAATTTATTTCTTAATTTTTATCAAACATGGACTACTGAATATTCCATATGTTAAGGATGATGGTTTACTTTTTGGACAACATTTAATAAGAAGACCTGTTTAATTTAAATATAAATAGACACCTATTTTAAATACCAATAGAAGTGCTTATAGAATCTCTCTATAAAATCATTGACTTCATGAATTCATCTTGAATTGATCTTCCAATTCCAACATAACTTCAATTAAATAAATTATAAATTCTATTCTATTTGGGATTTTGTAGAGAACTATACAAACTAAGTATTTCATTTTTTGAAAAAATGATCAAAATAATGTAAAATTTAACACCCCCGTTGTATTTTATCAATTTTTGGATATAAAACCTCATCAATCCATTGAATTGAATTATGAATAATTTAAATATATCTAATTCCTATTGATTATTCCTTATAATTATAAAAATGGTCATTCTAGTAAAGTTATCAGTAAATGTGATACAATATAATCAATTATAGTGTATTTATGTTTCATAGGTGCATATAAATTTGAATTAATTTATTTGAGAATCTCATAAGGTTAGATTTCTACACATTGGTGTATTCTACTTACTATCATCATATTTTGGTAGTGTTCATATAAAAATTATTTTTTTTCGCTTTAACTGGTTTTGATTCTTCAGAACATTTATTCTTAAAATATATCTCAAAATATTCTAACCAATAAGGAAATGTATCATGTTCCAAAAATTATTTTTGTATTAGTCACTAAGGTAACAATTTTTACATCGATCACCAATCAAAAATATATATCGAAATATTCTTTTAATATTTTTAATCGTTATTCAAAATTTTATTTTAATGATTAGATATGTGTTCATTTTTAATATAATCATATCTACATCATCAAAATTTGAACTCATGCACAATATGTTATGTTTATATCCACCAAAAAATAATGCAACATTATATTTCAAATTTTATATTCAATTTCAATAGATCATATTTATTTAATTGTAATGAACATTGATGCACAAAAGTGACACAAACACAACTATATTCATTAATATGATTCAATATCTTGTCATGACTAGTAATATGAAATTACTATTCAATATATATGATACGTCTCTTATTCCACTTGAAATATTTGTGAGCTATCTATAAAATAAGGGAGATTTGTATTTTGTTTCTTTTATATGTAATATTACTTTAAATAGACCATTTATTTTATCCAATATATATATATATATAAATTATCTATGAAAGATAAATTCTGGGCCACATAATTAAATGATCTCCTCAAAATAATAAAATATACTATGGATGTTAAATTAATATAAATTTGAGTTAATTATAAAATACAAGTCATCCTTTCTACCTATGATCATAAGATATCTACACCTATATTTCTAAATTTTATAAGTCCATAGTGAAGATGTATTATACTAGTACAAATATTATTTTTCCTTAATACTCTATTGAACAAAATATATAGTATAAAAATATCCAATACTTTAATCAACTGAGTCTTTCAATGAATTCTACATAGCTATTTTAGTATATATATTACACTTGTTTAATTTATCATTGAGAAATATTTCCTTCTCATGTAATTCCCAAATCCCATTTATATAGGATAATGAAAATTTGATATTTTTTATGATAACTACATAACTATAAATTTATATTGTAATGTTCACTATTAGATGAAGTCAATATGTCATTATTTTGGGTAAAATGTGATGTTTTACCTTAGAATTATAACAAAATTTCTAAGATGCCTATGATGAAAAAAATTTATTTACATAGAATTATCATAGTATTATCTCATTTTTTTTGTCTTTTCTCAATCTCAACACATTATTTTTTATTCATGTGCAATTATTCTTACCTTCATCAAAAATTCTTCTTAAAATAATTCAAAACTCTCACTTTCTTAGCAACACTCAAATTTTAATTTTAATTTCACAAAAAAAAATTACATCATTATGACATTTTTATATGTATTTATTCAACTTGAAAACAACTTTATTTGTTGGTATTATTTTCCACTTGAGTTTCTTGATCCTCCCAAAAGACACTCTAACCATACCTTTTAACATGTGATTCATATATGATTCTTTTTATTCTCATCCACTATATAAAATATATACTTGTCTTTAAATATGTTCTATAATGTAACTGACTAATTCAATGTAATATTCATAAGACTAGATACACCATTTATTACATTCATCCTTTCCATTTTCTTATATGCCCACAACATTTCTTCTTTGATCAATTACTTTTTCCTCACAAAATTTCATGAAATAATAGGAACACCTTCCCCATTTCTCTCTCTAATTCCTTCATTCATCATATTGATATTCTTAATATATATTATTATTTCTTAAACAATACAATAAGTATAATCCAATTCCACCACAGTTAAAGACCTCGAGTGTATGTTTTACTTTATACCTTCAATTTCTTCTTTTTTAGGTTTTTTTGGAAGAAGGAATAATATTATTTTTTAATCATCACCATTTTAAACATATTCTGAATCAATGAAAGATTAAAAATACCACTAAATTATATTTTTTTATTCATGCATTTTATTTACATTTCTTATATAACATTTCTTTTTAAAATTAGAGGCTTCACACACTCATTTTAATGTGTATATTATGAGAATCATATATAAATAAGTTTACTTTTTCTTACAAGGGTGATATATTTGGGTTAACCGTATCTATAAAATATTCTATTATCATCTTGAATATAGTAATGGAATTCAAATTATCACCAAATTCGTTCATATAACATACATTATCATCAACTATGGTGAACTAAAAATTAATAGTTTATTATATTCTAATCTGATATCCCAAAATATTGTTCTCATAATACATCATTTTTATTCATTAACAGTGATATTTATCTCATATATGTTCTTGATCCTACCCCTATCTACTTTTCTATATTGATTCTCATTTATTTTATATGTACATTATCGAAAAATTATAAAATAAAAATATTTATGTCTTTAACGTCCTCTAATAAATTTATCTTATATACAAATGTAAAGGAAGAATCTCTCCATAGTGAAACAAATCCTACTGTCACAACATAACATTGATCAAGGACTTGTAATAAATGTTAAGAATCATATAGTTATTCCACCCCCTATATTTCATTCATTTATAGATATGAACATTATTTTTTGGTGATAAAATTTAGAATGTTTATACTTAACCATTAAAAAGTGTTAGATCTAAGTGGGAACATCCTTTTCATTAATACCACTTTAAGAGCCCTAGGTAATTATTCTACCTATGAGAGAGAATCAATTGTATAATTATTATAATTTCTCAAAATAAAAATAATATTTATGAATTTTTATGTTCTTAACCTACAATCCCTTGATATCTCCCCAAACTGTATGTAATTAGATAATGGTAAATCATAATATATGATACTTTTTACATGGTTTATCCCTAATTTGGGTTCCTATTACTTGTTGTTTTCAGTATTTTCCATGAAATAGATTATATCGATTTTTAATTTGGAATGATTACAAGGGGAATTGAATGTGTAACATAGTTTAAAATTTATTTAAGGTTACAAAATACATAATACACCTCTCATTATGATAGGTTAAAGTATCATCTACCTCCCAAGAAACATATACCAATAATAGGTCTATCAATGTTTATATTGGATAAAACTGATCATTAAAATATGGTTATACTATTTAGTGTTTAAAATATATTCTATAAGAATAAGGATTTATATGTGTTGCCTCCAGTTATATTATTCTATTATGATGTCTTTAAGAAAAAAACAATATCAATAGATAAACATTAATGATGGCATTATTATTCATGCATTCATAAGGATCATAATGTAAATGACATTATGATAACAGACATCAGTCTTTTTATACCTCAAAATAATTTCATAAAAAATGATTAAAAAATTATCAACATCATTGACCCTGATGATGAATGATTTTTCAGGATTGTATAATTATTTTCATGTTAATATTTCCTAGATTAAATTGTTCTACAATAAAGTTTTGTATCATCTTCTCTGTTCTCAATCCAAATCCATTCATATTTTCATATTTTATATTCATATAATTATGTGAATACTCATTAACAATTTTTTATGGAAATTTTACATGATTTTTATTAATAATTTTAACAGTGATAGACTAATTCTAATAATTTCACAATCTTGATTGATAATAATGAATTTCAAATACTTTTATTTAAAATTTACAAAATTAACATCTCAATATATTCAAACTCATTTCTCCATGATTAATCAAATGAATACTAAATAGACCCAAAATCTATGATTTTATTAAATCATAATATATTGTATAATCATTATAATTAGATTTAATTATAGGTTTTACTAGCTAGTGACCCTTATAGAATCAATTAATTACCATAATTATTAAGAAAACTAGCCTTATGAGACATGGGTGATAATTTCTTCATTTTTAATTTTTCATCAGATGATAAGCCATATGATATGAAAATATTAATCTTATTATTCAAAAACACATAATTTCCATTTCGAGTATATTCATTGAATGTCTGTTACACAATATTGAGGTTACTTTTACATTTATCTGTGTTATACCAAAATTACTCTCATTAAAAATCAAATGACTTTTATGAAAACCACATGACCATAAATATATTATAAATGACTCTTACTAAAAATTTAATATACTATTATGAATTATATATCCTTATATTATTCTATCTAAACTTCTTCATGACTCATATAAAAGTAACTATGTGTGTTCTATGCTCCATATTGAATCTGATTACATAGTTTCATGCTTCAATATAACAATGTGGTTACATTTATGAAATCACATCCTTATATTTAATTGTTAATCCTATACATATTTCATGTCAATATGCTTGAAGAATTGATTATGTATAACATTATTAGAACATTTTAAAAAACATTAGTTAATGAATTCTTGAAGTTTACTAAAGTATCCTCCAACCGACTTGTGAATGTTCAAGTCTATTCAAACACATATTTAACCAAATTTTAATGTTTCAAACTCCCGGATGATAATAAACATTAAATACGTCAAAAATTCAATCAAGTTATTCAATAATGTATGCATAATAATTAGATTATAAATTCTAAAAATACTCAATATAATAGATTGTTAGAGTCATTCCAAATTGATAGTTCATTAAGACATTAATCAACCAATAGGTATCATTTCTCAAAGATAGTGTTCCATTAAATATTTTTTATAAGTTTAAATTTCCAAAGTATTTATAATTTGATATAAATTCTAAAACATGTTAAAAAATTAATGGAATAATTTATTATTAAATTTTAATTAAAATTCAATAGGATTTCATTTGTGATTTGTGTGCACATATGAATAGATTTTAGATTGTTCATGAAATTTATAATGGAAAATTATACTTTATATAACTATTAATGTGTTCTATATAATTTAATTGATATTATTATCTACCTAAAAAGATATGTTGAAGTATAAAATTTAATTTTGAGAAATATATGAATGAAATGTATATCTTATACAACTAAAATGTATTATTCAAGGGGATTATCATTTTTAGTGGGATAATATTTGGTAATGGTCTTTTTTTAATTCATTTAAAAGAAGATATGAATTTTATATATATATATATATATATTCTAATAGATTTATTCATAAATTATTGAAATATTATTGAAATATATCTATAATAAAGATACATTGAATGAATATAATTTTCTATATTAGAATTATTATTTCAGTGGTGATCAGTATTAAAAATAAAAGAATTTAGATCATAATAAATTGTATATTGTAGTATAGAATATTTATTATTTGGATTCATTAGTATTTGATATTTATTTTATATCAAAAAAAATTCAAGGATGTATTATGGAATAAAAATATAATCATGTAAATGAAGGTAGAATTAAATTACTATGATCAAAATGCAATATATGATTCTAATAGGATGTGAATGAATATGGTCTAATTATTGCATTTAAATTTTTTATAGAATTTGTAAATACTTATTTTTATTATTCAATAATTTTTTTATTTCTTGATTTGAAAAGTTAATCTTCAATCATATATAAGAAATGAGTTCTTTTATTTAAACGGATAATAATTTTTATTAAATATTACATATGATTAATTATTTTTATTTTTTTAACAGAAATAATATAATCTATAATAAATATTTTTATAATACAATTCTAAAACAAATTTATTTATAGTTTCACATAGATAATGCATACATAAAATTCATTTAAAATCTATATAATTTTATATTTTTAGAAACAATTGATAAATAATCATTTCATACAAGTGTGTGTCACATTATTAAAAAAATATTTTGAATACCATTTTAGATAAAATTTAAATGGTATAATGAGATATTTAATCTAAAACATATTGATGTGTGTGTCCAAATATAAAATATATAATGTAGTTTTCATATATTAATAATATTTTAAGAAGTTATGGTGTCAAATATAATGTATAAAATCATATCATTATGTCTATGTCGACACACTAATGAGATTTGTTATGGGATACTTAATAAATGTGTTTTTAGTCAATTTAAAAAAACAAATAATAGTTTTAAGATTATATAATATAAGAATTCATAATTATTATTTGGATTATCCAACTAAATAGTCTTATTCAAAGTAAAATAGTTTATATCAAAAATAAAAATCCTGAAACCATATGATAGAGTTATGGATTTTATTTTATTATCAATTCGATCTATGTATCTCATGTAAAGAGTATTGTTTTACATATTTTTACCAATAAAAAATGAATTCTTAATTTCTACTAATCCATGTATTTTAAATTTCTTTATTAGAGTATTCTATCAAAAAATGATGCTATTTTTGGGTTCACTTGGCACGTATATTGAGAAATGATTTATCACTATATGAATTAATGAGATTAATATTTGAGCCTATGAAAGTTCAAAACTAAAAAATATGAAAAATTGTTCATATTGAAAAGGATGAGTGGTTTCAAAATATATTTTGAATCCTTAATTTATCCATATTACGCAATATATTTTATATACGTGTGGAATAATGGGAGTTCAATTATCTTAATGGTATAATATTTGGATAAATAGTTATCTTAATAATGATAATGTGTAAATTAAAATCAACATTATATATAAAAGCATATCCTATGTATATGATATGAATTTCTATAGGGATAAAACAAATTAATGTAAATTAGTTTTTTTATGGCTATACATCAATAACATGAAAAAGTTAATTATTAGGAAAAATAAAAATAAGGACCCTTGCCTAGTGTATCATGTTATTAGACTTGAAAGGTATTTAATATCAATCATATTCTACTAAGGTTTACTATATTATTTTCCTAAATATCCTTAATTAAATGATATTAATAATTGTAAATTTCATGAATTATGGTAGACTTCATTGTAAAAATGTATATTAAAATTTTAATGATATATATTAGGGTTTGTTTTTTCCTTATATAATGACACAATGATATTGAATACCTAAAATATATTTTAGTTTTTATAACATTATATAATTATATCATATTATTATATATTTTGAATGAAATGATTTATATTTAGATGTTTTATTTTGAACTAATGGATTCTTGATAGAGGAAAACAAAATATCATAATAGTATATTTAATGAAAATTTATACATTATCAATCATTCATGTGCGACGTATTCATCATAATTAAAATAGATGATAAATAACAACTCAATGATAAATATTTGGAATATTAATAATAAATTTTGAGAATGTAATTATATGAGTTTTGATGAAAGGTTTAGATTAGAATGAGTATCATATTGTACTAAGATATAAACTTTACTCATGAAACACATGTACATATCTATTTCAAGGTTGACTAAGTTTGTTTATACCATATAAAACAACACACATAAAGAAATGTACTCGAATTGTTTTAATATTTAATAACAATATAGAATAACTATGGTTATCAAGGAATAATTCATGTAAACCATAATATTTGAGGACATAAATTATGTTTATATTGAGGTTGACTAATTATATAGATGTTTGGTAATGTGGTTTATCATGTAAAATTTTTTTCATATCAAATATAATAATTTTTCATATTAATTTTTTCTATAGAATTTGGACCCTTGATTGAGAAAGTATGAGAAACATTCTATGCATACATAGTTTACTGTATTGTTGAATTGTCAACTACATAGAATATTGGCTTGAAATGTACTCATCAATACTGTTTATTATAGTGATTTATCAAGAGTGAATTAGTTACTATATTCTGTATTAATGTGTTTCATGTTTCTTGTTTCAGGTCAATAATCAGTGTTAAATAAAAATAAATTGTATTAGTACAAATACATTTCATGGAAATTAATTTTAAGTTTTCTTATACAATGATATATGTGTTCATTAAATACCGTTTTATATATCTTTTTTAGGTATATTTTCAGGTGGTATATAGTAAAGATATTACATAAAATATATATTTCATTTTATATCATATGTTGTTGGTAGTATTATATGTTATACAAAAGATGTGTAGTATTATTTAATATTCATCATATGCGTCATGATTAGATTAATGTGATTATGAATACATTACACCTTATTCATTAATTAGGCTGTTATTAGCATCCAATTTATCTCGTGGGGGAGAAATTTTAGATTAAGTAATTTAAAATAGACAGAATAAAATATTGATTCAATATTAAAATATATTTAATTTGAAACCCTTATTGCTATAAAATCAAACAGATAACATATTGTTAGTCAAAATTGAAAATTTTATTAATCAAAAAGAAAAACAATAGGTACAAAAGATGAAATAATGTAATAGGGGTTCATGGGGGATAAATGTAACGATGAATAGGGGAATCTCCTCATACAATTTCAGTACAATCCAATTGATGAGAACAAAGACTCGAGTACCCCAAATGCCTATAATTTTGGTCAACTATGTAATAATGAAGATCTAAAGCTATGCTACCCTCATTCCATGTGTGAATAATAATGATCGTAGAATGACTAATGGATTTTAGAATTTAATTTGATTAATAATATTCCATATAAATTTATATTACCACATAAAAAATTGATCATAGTGGAATAATCATGTTTAAATTGAGATTGGGATATATTATTAGTATGTAATAGATTGGTTTGTTGTATCATCACAAGTGAATAAACCATAACAGAATCACCCACCCCATAATTTATGATAAGTTCAGGATGATAGTTCATTATGATATGTAGAAATTACACCACCACACATAAGGCTTCTAGCAAAAGATCCATCTATGTTAATTTTAAGGTGAATACTATGATATTTCGATTTCACCTAAGAACCTATACCTCCTCTAGTTTGGGTAAGCTCACCTGTGTGGTGTAAGATGGGTGAGAGTATTTCTCGGTTAGTGTGGGGGAAAAATACCTCCTTAATGTGACTAATAATAGTGAAAAAGAGATCTATGAACATGGTATGAAGGTACTTAAGATTCTGCATGAGTCCCTTATGGTAGACTCTATTAAGTATGTCCCATATGAGAAAAAACCCATCAATGAGTGAAATGAACTATCCCTTGGGCTTTGAAATGGAGTTTACCTAGTGACCCTAATGTGCCTAAAAAATTTGTCAACTATTCCGACACTTTCATGATAAATGAGAATACCCAAAGATGTGGAACCGAATTAAAGAATCTAGTCACATAAATATAAAATATTCACCTCTATTGACATCATTGGTCTGGTAAAAACATTAAACATAGAGTCATTTGGAATTCCAATTCATTGAATGTTTTTATTATTGCATATGGATTTTTCAATGATGAAATCATAATTAACAAGAATATCCATTCTCTAGGTTCATATTCCCATAAAATCTAGATTTTGAGGAGAATTTGTAAAATTGCTAATACCCAAGAGAGTCATCATCTATGGAGGCATTGTTATGATGAGACATTGATCTAGGTCATTAGATTTTAAAATCCTATGAAATGATCACTCCTTATTAAGATATTCATTAATATACAAGGTATGAGTGAATGATTTATTAAATCTAATTTCTATATTCGGATACCTAAGGATGAAAATTTCCAGGCCCACCCAACTCATCATCTAGAAAGAGACATCATTTCACGCAATAACCACCTCATATTTATCAAGATTTTGATTAAAGAGCACAGAAGGACTATAGAAAATACGAGTTCCATAAGATCTATGAGATCATTTAATAGGGTTGTTATCATATATAAGATTACATAAATTAATCATTATGGAGATAAATGGGATTACCTCTCACAATATATTTTCACAGAGACTGCCGATTCTCTCCTCAATTCCATAATGATTAATTCTCCCTTTTGGAAGAGGTATAAAAAGGCTAGACTAAGTAGAGTAATGGTTGAAATAATTTTTATGTGAGTCAAAAGGTAATCTATTTTATATTCTTTATAATTTCCTAATAACAACATTAAGTGGTATTTAGACTTATTGAACATCCATGGAAATAAATGAAATAACACTGTTGACTAAATTGAATCTACCTATGAATGAATGGATCTTGATAAACAATTCTAATATCATTCCCAAAATTCATTTAACATTGTTTTCTCAGTGATGAATACATACTATTATTTTGGATAAGGGAGAACTGAAGTACTCTAAATGATCGATTTTAATAGTAAATATCAATATATTCTAGATCAACATTAACCTTTATAGTGAGAATTTTTTATACATAAACACATCACTTCTGATTTTATTGATTCATTAACCATCATGGTTATTAAAACATTTGATAGTCATCATGTTGTTTTTAATGATATTAGCATTTCCATTGATAAAAAAGATTCATAACATCAAAAATAAAGATATTGAAAATTAAATGGATGTAATACATCTATTTTAAGTGATGAATTCTACCTTATTCAATACCATTGTGGATATTTCAACTGATGGAATCCCGAGGAAAGTAGAATCTCAAGTTATTTAATGAATTTACATGTAAAATAACACTAATTATAGAAAAATTTAAAAACAATTGATGATATAGATGATCATATTTTAGAAAAAGTAGTAAAATAAAATAAATTTATAAAATAAATTTTATTTTATTGATAGAATCTTTTCACAATAAAAGGAATTTATAGAATAATTACACCAAATAAATAATAGTAAATGAATAAAAATTATGAAAAATAAAATAAAATTATGTATTTTAACAAAAATGAGAACTCTAAATCATTATATTTGACTACAACCAGAACCAAGATAATATTAATCACCAATAGTTATATTTACTTTTATTTAATGAGTCCATAACTTGATATATATTTAATAATAGTAATGTAAACTATTTTGGACCAGTACTATAAATCAATTTTTAAATTTTTATAGGAAGATAAAAATATGATGAAATGTCATATAATAGCATTGATACTAATCTTTTTAAGATCTCATGTTTAAAAATGTGTTGGAAACTATAATGGAATTTGAATTTTCATTTAGAGGAATGAAAAAATATATTAAAACATGCATAGAAATGTAATTAAATGATTTGTAACATATGAATTGTTTTTGGATTGGGATTAATCTCAAAAGGTTCTTAAAGAGCCTATATGTGTTTTGGGAGCATTGGGATTTGAAACCATAGTTTTGAGTGTAATAGCCTTTGGACTATTTTTAGGGAATGTATAGTAATAACCATAAAGCAAATACATATGGTTTTCACAGTTAAACAACACAGTATTATAATCCAATTAAAGAAATTCCACTATTTTTTAATTGTTTTTATTAATTTCAAAGTCCTACATATTGTTTGTGCATTAGTGGTTAAACCACTCAACTCAACCATGTGAGGTAGGGGTTTTCTTTGAAAGTAGATCTGCATGGCTGACATAGGGATTGGAAATGAAATTGCTGGGTAGTGTTTGGAGATTGTAGGCCTGGGTGGTTCTCACATGGTTTTCCTAAATTTGTAGTGTAATCATTAATAATACTCACACAAATGAGATATAATGGTGGTAATATAATATATATATATAAATAATTTTATTTTTGGTTCCAAATACTTTATACATATACTGATCAAATGGACAATGTGTACACCATAATTTACATATTAACTATTATATATAAAAATTGCCATTATTAAATAGATAAATAAATACTTGAAATTAAATATCCAGCTTAAGCCTCAGAATCAATATTAGGTATGAAAATTTCATAAAATAAATTTGTTATGAGTAATACTTGATGAATTGTTTTTGAAATAAAACAAATTAAATTAATTTAATTCAAAAAATTTTGTACAGTCATGAAATTAAATTTCAAAAAAATAAAAATATATTCTAAATACAAATCATTTTGATATTTTTATTCTTCATTTGTAAATTTAAACCTGAATGAGGTGATTCCAAACAACATTTCAATATGGAGGGGTAGGTTTGTTGGGTGGTGATCATCCCCACCCGACTCACGTTAGATCGACTTAGTTGTAATTAATGATGGGAGACTATAAGAACCCCATGCACTATGCTTGTGGTTGATTGGTCAATGACGCCAATGGTATTCACAATAACTTCAAAAATATTATTTAAATTAGGACCCACATATATAAAAGACTCTCTTATCTTACTTCACCCAAATGAGTGGGAGGGACAATAGGTACTGTGGCCATCCATACTACCAAAAAAGTTAATTTGTTTTATTATATCACCCCGTACATGGAATCCTCCCTACTATTTTTAATTTAATTTCCATGTCTAAATTTTTAAGATTTTAATTTTTTTCTATTTTCAATTTATAGAGAACCAAAAAAAATACCTGAATCCATGTTCACTCTTTGGGAACTAAAATTGATGGCCACGACTGAACGATGCGAAACAATGTTGCGAAAATCATGATAATAATTTTCTTTTCTTAGAAACACTTCTAAATTATATATATATATATATATATTCAATGTAATTCTTGAAAATAATGGTTTTGACCAGATTTTAGACAACATATGTTCCTAAATCAGACTTATATCCTCAGATCAAAGATCAATTTAAGGCCTTGAAACTGTATAGATACCAAAAAAATGAATTAATTTAAATTTACTTTTAAGATGGATTAAAAATATATTTTTGATTTTTTGATATAAAATTTTGGTTCTTGGAAAATAAAGGATTCCTAGAATTGTAGTAATTTAATAATTTTAAGCTGTAACTGATGTCAGGATGTCCTCTCCAAAAGAGTTGTTACCATATATCATACTTAAGATCACACATAATTAAAATATGTATGAAATAAGTTCGAACTATTTCATTTTTTGAATTATTATGTAGGGGTATTTGGGTCAGTATCAGTGATTTTTTCTTGATTCTACCAAAACAGGTTACGTATAGATATTCCATGAATTATCCGAATTCCATTAATAAAATAAATGAATAATTTATGTGTATTATAAGGATGAATGGAAAATTTAATTAATTAAAAAATGACTTAATGATCACTATTTCATTTACATCGGAATAATTTCTAAGAGCAGTTTTTTAATCCTTTCTTCCTATCATTACAAAATTGGATGGTGGAGTGAAATGGTACCAAATTTACTAGACGAATACTGTTATAAAATTTCACTACACCCAAGATTAAATATGTGGAATTATTATTTTGTAAATACCTATTTAACAAATAAATAAACATAACATTATAAATAACTCCTTAAAAACAATTATTATTTATCACTTTCTAATATTTTATAAATAATTTATCACATACGAATAACCTGTAAAATATTTTTCATGCAAAAATATGATTTATCCGTTTCACATTATTCTTAGAAAAAATATTAAACTAACCCTGAATAATAATTTATTAGTTTGTAAAATATTTTACATATATTAACATAATATGTGTTAGTACACTAAGAATAATTAATCGTCCAATAATTATTAATTGTAAGAGTGGTGATTTCATTTATTTATGTGATCATTTATACATGGAAATATCCTGGATCATTCCAGAAATACCACTATATCCTAAAATCTAATTCATTAAAATTTTTCATGATTCTAAAAAATATTTGTGAGTGAACCTTTAGATCCTTATATCAATAGTGGTGAGTAATAAATACAATATAATATTAGAGTCTAGTTACCTATCAAGGCACATAATGATAAGATTTAGTTTTATAAATGATAGCCTATTATGAACACACTCCATGTAATCAAACATATTTTTCTCATAATATATAATAATATTGGATACACAGTTCATTTCATCATCTTTTAATGATTAACAATTTTGTTAACCTATTGGATATACTTATTATCTTTTACAATGTCAACATATTAAGTAATGTTACTATAATTAGCACCAACGAGGACCATTATATATATTCCATTATGAAACTGATAAATCCCACATTAATCAATTAGTAAATTTTGTGCCCCCAATGATTGACCAAAAAAATCTACAGTAACAAATCAAAAAATTTATGGTTTTTTCCTTAAATAAAAGAATTTCATCAAATAGTACACACAGATACCAATTCATGTATAGAGACCAATATACAAGTTCTAAAATGGAAACAACTTATGATATATTAAACGTGAGGTTTTTATTTCTTGGTGAGTATACATTATATCCCTTATAATAGATCACAATGTATAAAATTTATGAGAAGATGTCTCAATGCATATGATACACAACACCTGATAATAATAAATCATTTGTGTCCCATCAGGATGATGTATCCAAATCATAATAAACTTATTTTATGATTACTGGCATAGTATTTCATGGTTTTCATTATATATGAAAACTATTATAAAGATTTTTATTAAAAAATAATTGAATGAAATTATTCCATAAACAGTGGAAAAGGAAGAATTGGGACTGTTATATTAAGAATACTTCATGAGTGAATATCCATTCACATTATATATTAATCAAAATAATTATTCATGATAGGTCTAAGGTACCGACATTCACAATAAGGGAAAATTAATGGATAACATTTATGGGATATTGGGTGTTTGTGATATGGTTAAAAAATTATGCATTCTAGGCTGAGAGATTGTTTTACTTCAATAGAAGATTCATTACAGTGACATAAATTTTAGAAAAATTGGGTATCACAATAGTTAATATATTTGGATATTTTCATAATGTGCATTTTGAAATTTGATATTACATTTGTGTGGATTGAAGTTAGGTTAACATGGATACAATAAATTTATAATTTCAAGGATGTGTGAATAAGAGAGTGAAAGATGGATCCTCATGGGTATTAATAATTTAGTTCATTTTATTTTGTGCCACATTGGAGTTGAGGTTGTGTTTCCCACTTCATTATATATCTGGGTAAATAGATCCTATCCATGAAATGTTGGTTAAGAATGTGATGTGTTGATTAATAATAGGAGATACGTCACCATATCCCCTTCTTATGGTAATGAATATGTACGAAGCTATGAATGACTAACACATTCCACATATTTTCTCCCAATATCACCCTATTCTAACTATACTATTTTACTTAGGCTTTGATTTATTTCCCTCATATATTTTCCAAAGAAATTATATATATTTTAGTGGTTTAATTTTGTTTACAAAATAATCCTGATTAATTGTCATTTATAGTTCTCAGTTTACATAAGAAATTAATAAAGTAAACATTAAAACATGTCTTGATAATATAAATGATGAAGAAAAAACACTTAAAAATATATCATCATGATATTTTCATATTAAGACAATAAATTTCCTTATAAATCAAAAATATTATTGATTTATATAATTAATATAATAATTTTTTAAATAAAACCGAAACTAATTAGAAAAATCAATTACAATATGCGTCAATTAGGAGAAAAGACATTGATATGGTGAGGGTGAATTGAAAGTAATATATTGAGTAATGAACTACCATCATGTGGTAAACTAAATTTGATTGTAATTTAGTTGTAGGTATTAGTTAAGTCACATCAAAGAGAATAAGGTGAATAATATTTATGTATAATTGTCCATAATGTTTCTTGGATCAAGATATATTAATGAGTGAGGTGGTACAACCAAGAATTAAGGGGGTTAGTCTACCAGTATGAGTCTCACACTGTTGTAAATGCATAATCATGATTTGAAATTAGACGTGGGAAGTGTTGGGCTAATAAATTTTAGTATTATAGATTTATTTTATTCGTTAATAATTGGTTAATTAATCAGAATAATAAATATTTTACTTATTAATTGGTTTTTTTAATTTATGGTTACATTTTGATCAATTGGATAGCTATAAATAAACTATACCTATAATTTTTTTATTTCATATAATAATAATCAAGTGTAATTAGTTCTTGGGTCACCCATTTAGAAGGGGTGGGACTCACTTTATTAGGGTACATTGGTTGAATACCTGTTTTACTTTTCTTACAACCCCTATATTATCGAATATATATTATTTAAAATAATTATTTTTCAAATATAATGAAATATGAAGTGTTTATATGAATTTTTTATGACATAATATATTTTCATTTCTCTAATTGAATATATTTTTCAATAGATATATTAGGGAGTTGTGGATAATCAATATAATCATGGTGAAGGGATAGAAAGGTCTTCTTTTAATTATGTGATGGAACTATATCCTAGTCTGAATGAAAATATAATCTTGAGGGAGGCCATGATAAAGGAAAAAAAGGGCCCAAGATTCATAATGATGTTTATAGAAACACATATATTTTCAATAAGGTTTAAAAGGATGGGGTAGTCGATAAAAATATCACATTCATGAAGAATAATGGTGAAATAAACTACTAGAAGAAGGAAATAAGGGATAATATTTTTCAATAAAACCATATTATTTTTAATTGTGGATATATTTTTGACACTGTTCACTATAAAAATATTTTTCTTAGAGTTTTTAGAGACATTGATAATGTGATTATCAATAAGATACAAGATCTGGTGGAGGATAGGGGGATATTTTTTCTCTTAATCCTGATATTAATCATCTGAATGACTGTTTCACTAATATTTTATAAAATTATTATAGGGATATAGTTTAGTGTTACATTTTAAAGATAATACATTTGATTCATGAATTAAATTATAATAAAGATAAATAACTTTTATTTTATGGTTCTACTTACAATTGGTGGAGTTAACGGTTATATCTCTTTTTCATGGACAATTTATAATAAAGTCATTTTAAAATGTTTTATAGGAATATATTTTCCTCCATACTCTCTCTTATTGATATCATTTTAGATTTAAAAAATAAATAATTTTTTTTTCCAAGGGTGGATGATCCCTAATTTTTTATCTAACATTGAATGATTTAGTCTAATAATAAATCCTAGCATGTATGGGATCATTTCCCCCAGTCATGATATTAGGAAGCATTTTAGAACCAAAAAATATAAATTCCTAGTCAGGTTACTTCATACATTGTGATTCAGGGAGACCTTCAATAACATGATCCTATTTTATTAAAATATTACATATAATATCTCCTTGGGTGAAAACAAATCATGAGGGATACATCTCTTTATCTTTTCATATTAGATATTTTGACACCTTATCTACCACCCTATCTAGAATTTATAATGAAAATTTATGAAGATTTAGAATTGATATATTTTTCAAAGGGACTTATAAAACCCATCAAATTTGGGGGCGGGTTGAGATAACATATCATTAATTTTATATTTATGAAATTATTTTTTTTCATCAATGATGTATGTGAAAAATAGGTTCTATGAAGGATATTATTGATCATTATGGTTCCATATCCAATGAATACATTATCAAATAGATTTCAAATATTATCTTTTGAGGAAATAAGTATTTTTCTTTTATTAGGAATATTATTGGTTCAAATGATTGAATTTTCACCATTACCTATTTTAGAATTAAAAAAATTAGTGTTTCAATAGTTCTGTTAACTTTAGGGATATTAATAATAGTTTCAATGAATATTTGAGTTATTGGTAAGGTAATTACATATTTCTTATTAGTAATATATCTCTTATACATTGAATTTTTATCTGATTCATATTTTTCTCACTTATGGATAAAAAATTTCCAAACACATTAATTAAAAACCTATATTGATGTATTAGGAACATTATAATGATTTTTAGTGTACAAAAAAGGAATGTATTGGTGGTTAGGTAGAGTACCTTTGGAAAATATTTGAAAGTGGGAATAAAGGGAACTAAAAATAATTCCCAATTAAATGACACACTCAAAGATCAATTCTTGTATAAACATTTTCCAAATAGCTCAAGAAGTAACTACATTATTAAGAATATAATCATTTGATTGTTTGGTTTTTTTGTGTAACATTAACTTTTCCCAACTATCTGGAAATGCTTCAAGAAAATACACATGATTATATGGAAGCATAATCATTGGATGGATTCAATCAATTATAATATAAATATCTAGATATAAAATTAGTTCGTGTATAAAAATAATAAAATTTTATCAACGTAATAACCCATCATATAATTGTTCCATATCTATTAATGTATTATAAAACATATCAACCACATGATGAAACAAATAATATTTTATTATATATACTTAAATATTACTTTTAGAGAATAAATATTGTCATAATTATTGAAATTGTTAAAATGTAAATAAATATTAAAATAGAAAATAATAGTAAAGACATTTGGATCTTCCTTATACCCCACAATGACTTCACTCAATAAAATTATTTGTGAAATAAAGTAGAATCATAGTAATTGAATATGGATTTTTAAAATTATAATTATAATTATAATTTGATAGAAAATATATGTGAGAAAAAAATGAATGAGATATGATGTATTAATTGAATGTAGGAACCTAAATGATCATTACAAACCCAACCAATATAATATTTTTTTGATCATTCTAATAGTAATCCAACCACTTATAGAATTATATTACTGTTAAAATAGTAATATGATTGTTAGGACTAAAAAAAGGGCCTTTAGAAAAGCATAATTACTTACAAAAGTGTCAAATACCATTTTATAATCTTATAAAATGACAATATATCATATTTATATCCTTAAAAGTTTAAATAAATTTTTTAAAAATGAAAACAAATAAGTGTTCATGTTTTAATAAAACATATATAGTTTGTTTTAATTATTAAAAAAATAAGTTAATTTAAAAAAAATTATTTTAATAAAACATTTTTATAAATTTATATTATTTTATATTATAATAATAATATAATTTTTTAAGATAAAAAGTTATTTTTTAGAGGGTTAGAAAAGTAATCATTATATTAAAATTACTATTTATTTAAATAAATGATTATTTTATATAAAATGTTAATTTTCGAAACATAGAAAATGATATTCATAAAATAAATTTAATTTATCTAATAATATTCTTAATAAATGGTTAGGTTGATTTTTTGGTATATTTTGAAAATATTTAAATTTATTTATAGTGAAATACATTAGAATATGGTATTTAGAATTGTATGATAAAACATGAATATTTGAGTAATGTATGATGAAAGCATCTATTATATGTAACTAAAATGAAACATTGGATTTATATATTAATAGTAATCATTAATAAATGTATTCTTGAGAAGAAAAATAAACAAATGAAATTAATATTTAAAAACACTCCTCCCCTCCCCTTATAAATACCACCCCTCATAACTCCTTATCTACAAAACTTATAAGTGCTATAGATTAGAAAATTTATTCCAAAATACCTTCCAAGACACCTCCCCATTTTTTTGTGCCACTAGTAGAACCAAAATAAACATTCCCAATGCGTAATTTATTATTTCAATGAGATGGAATTAAGAAGATAATATTCTCAAAATACTACTTTTAATTTCTTTTATTCTTCTACCTTCTCATCATATCCCCCATACATCAAGTAATAATTACTAAAATATCAAATATAATGTATAATTTTATATTTAAAATGAAATATCTACCATCCATAATCATCACTTTTTCTCATATTCTTAAAATGAAAATACTTTCCTTATGATTTGGTTCACCAAAACTGTAGATAATGAGTTTTAGTAGTCCATTACCACCAACATGAAATGTTTAAATTCACATATAATAGTTTTAAATTACAAGATATGTTTATTATATATAATTTCACAATATTAATTTATTAAATAATGATAATAAAAAATAAATCGAATCTAGTCTATGATGGTCAATAAAATAGACAAAATAAACTAACCGCGTAAAATTAATGTTTCTAATAAGTGTGTGAACACTAATTAAAAACAGATATGCGTATTTAGAACCTATTAAATTTATATAATTTCATAAATACCATTATATTTCACTTGTTTATTTTTATTCTCATTTTAAAAAATAATCAATAATTATTCACTTGTCATCCGAACATGGAATCATGAAATAAATGCCTTAGGACAATGAAATTGATATATAGATATAATTTAAATAATAATAGAGAAGATGAATATAATTATAGTAAACAATATATATACATTAATTTATATATATTAAGAAATTGATTAATATAATTTCATTCCGTAGAATTTGTGTTCATGTGAATAATGATCATGAAACCTAATTTAATAGATCCATAAGAACAACCATATTTTATTTAATGTAAATTCCCCATCTCTACTTCAAATTATCAATATTTTATTCTAATATAATTCTTTAATATTCTATATATATGTCGCATACATATATACCATTTTTAATTCTCCTTTATTTTATGGGTACATACTTTTTTTAAATGTTCTCTTCTAATGGTTTCTCAATTATAATACCATATTACGAGAAGCTCCACCTGTTATTAACCCATTTCTCGTACCACTCTTTAAAATTTCTAAAACACATTCTTTCCCTAAAATCTATCATGGTATAATTTAAAACCATTAATTTCATGTTTAATTTTTTGTAATTAATAATTCCCTAACACTATTTAATTAATCATTACCTGTTTTCCAAAACCATGCTTAAAATGTAAAATTCAAAACGATTTTCTCTACTATTTTTCAAATATTCAATTCAGATTGAGAAAAAATTTCATAGACTATGCTCATTAATGTGAAATACAAATTAAATAAATTATTTCATGGATACAAATATTATATTCCATCACGTTATCCTATACAATATTATGATGAAACCCATTTATTTTCCTGGAAAATCTATATATCTATGAATTGTGGTCAAAATAATTTTTTGGTAAACATATGATTGTATATGTTATGATGGGTGAATCTATATAATTATCCAATACATTATGTGTTGATTTATCATCATGAGACATTATAGATGTTATTAGGGAGTGACAACAATCTATTATAGTACTCTATGCCCTTCTGATTTTATAAGGATGGTTATCCTTTATTATGCTTACGCCATGTAATATATTGCTTCCACATTTATATATTTCAATGATATTGTGACTTCATGATATTTATGTTATTACCCAATATGATTATTCTTGATCCTTTACATGTATGATATCTTCTTATTCCCTATGACTCACATGTTAGGCTTTGTTATCAAATTTAATCAATTAACATTGATTCATAGAGTTCCCCATTATTTTATATATTCCCTAGGTTATCGTATAACATGAATTTTCTGGAACACCCTCATCCTCATAGGAAAAATAATGTTATTGTCAAGTGATTAAGGTGACAAAGACCACAAACCATTAGTGGGTTTTTGGATCCCCTATAGAATGAAAATATATTAACTACATTGAATATATATTCTCTATCATCTAATTATTCGATCTGGATAATCTCATACTTACTATCTGTCAAAATTAAGGGGATTATGATTATTTGTAGACAATAATAAAGAAAATATCATAATTTGGATATCAATTCATAAAATGGGAAGGATTCAGTAAAATATTTTATTATAAATGTTTACTAGAACCCTCTCTCATAAAATAGGTTGATAGTTACCTGTAATATTGAAAAAAGTAATATTACTCTATTAAGGTGTATAATAAAAACAACACATGTTTTTCATAGTAAGAATATGAATATTTCATCAACATTAAAATTAATTTGGAGAAAGTTTTCATTGGTTTAAATACATGTATATGAAAATATTTAGAAATTTAAGTCCCTCATAGCAATCAAGGTATTTTCTATTGTAGCCTAATTGTCTAGACATAGATCATAGACTCTTATTATTATCGTGATCATGGAGATAAAAAGTGTAAAATATATATTTCTTTATGAGGATCAATGGTAAATCACATGGAGTACTGAAGAAACAACTTCCCATGTTTCCAAAATTTGGGAATAAGAATCCTAAAGAATATCTCAATGGAAAGAGAAGTGGTTTCAAATGCAGAAAAAAGTGATATTGGGCTTATCGATGTTCAGAGATTATGAATAATCACACTAGTTAGATATAAGAAATAATGCTTGACATCAGAACTCAATCTATATCAAATTTTTTAAAAATCAATGAATATGATCATTATATAAACTAATTCCCTAACAGTAGTATTTTTGAAAACATTCAATTATAACAACCTTCAACCCCTAGAGAGAAATGAAGGGTATATACTATAAATGTTGCTAAGTTGGATCTTTATAATTACACACTGATAGGTACACTAGTTATTCATTCATGAATTGGGAAATTATATTCTAATTTTTATTCTATAGATTATTTCACATATTTTATTTTTAGTATAAATATTTAAAATATCCTCATAACGTTGGGGTAATTATATCTATGAGAACAAAATACAAAATTATTATTTCATCCCAAGTATACAACTCCTCCCCAAGAGGTTTTTTTTTTGAAATTACTTCCCAAAAATATATTCATAGTTTATTTACTATAATTTTATGAAATATTGTTCATTGATTGGATGTCCATATATAAATACATGATAATTTTCAAGGAGAGGGAGATAACTCTTCACATCCCCAATCACACTCAGATTTAGTAAATTTTTGAAGAGGAAGATGAATCTCCATGGGAATTTTAACCTAAAGGGGTTATTATAGAATCTTATAATAATACATAGCAAGAAAAAATGATTGAGACAAAGGGGGGATTCATCCTTGAAGACATTTTTGTTGTGAGGGACTACATAGATTTTCTCCCTAATGAATTTCCAAGACATCATTTTGAATGAGTGGTTGGGTTTTCATCTAAATGTATACCTTAATATCTACTCTTGTCCTTGAATCCATATAGAATCGATAATATTGTGTTGGATGAAATGATGTTTCAATTATATGAAAATTTGTAAAAGTATTTTATATAGATGAATTCTTCACTTTATGTGTGTCGATCCTCTTCATAAAGAATAAGGATGTGTAAATGTATCTCTTAATTTATTATCATGAACTCAACAAATTCATAATAAATAGAAAATTTCCCCTTACATGTATTTATTACTTGTTGATTGACTATGTAGCTCCTTTAATTTCTATAACATGGATCTTCATTAAGGATATCACCAATTAAAGGTGTATAAAGAATATATTAACAATACTACCTTTTGAAAATAGTACGGACACTGTGAGTACCTAGAGATTCCATTCAGAATTACTAATGACCCATTAATATTTATAAAAAAGACGAATAGGGTATTTAGAGAGTACCTCATGAAATTTTGTGTAGTTATTATAGAATATTATTTGATACTCTCTAAACTGAAGAAGGACCATGAAGATTATTTTAATATTTGGGTAAAGGATTTGTGAAAGGAGAAGGTATATTAAAAATGTATTTACTATGAGTAGTGAATGGATAATGTACCATTATTTGGGTTTGATATAAATAATAATGGGATATCATTGGATAGATATAATATAATGGTTGAGGTGGTTTTTTCAAAAACATTATATACAATGGGGATACATAGTATTTTGGGAATTACATGGTTTTACTGATGGTTTTTCAAAAACAGTTCAATATTTTAAAAACTAATAACTAATATTATTTGCAAGAGAGTAATTTTTTTATAAATATGAATTTTATTGGAGAATAATGGAATTAAAAATAGGGTAATCAATGGAATTGTACCTATACACCCTTTAAGTGGTGAAAATTTTGTGGTATTAAATATTGGTTCAAAGAAAGTATTAGGATATGTATTAATGAAAAATGAAACATTAATATCTTTTGCCTCATGAAATTTAAGTTTTCACTAGAATAACTATCCAACATTTGATCTTGAATTTGTTTTAGTGTTCATTTTATTGAAAATATTTCATAATTATCTTTATGGGGAGAAATATTAAATATATTCACATCATAAGATCCTCAAATATATATTCATATAGAAGTAGATTAAGATGATCCCAAAAATATGGATATATTTGATAATGTATAATGACAACTCATTCAATAATCATTATAGAATATAAAATATTTTCTATATTTCTCAATTTTCAATGGATTTGGATTCCTTATCAATGAAGATAATTTAGAAGGATAAAATCTTATAATTGATAAAAAAAATTGAAATAGGGATCATAATGGAAGTATTATCATCACTCCATTAAAAAATGATTTCTAAAAAAAATTATTGAAGATAAAGGATAATCAAAGAGATGATGTTAAAATTTAGAAAAATTTGGAAGATATAAGGTAATATAAAGTTCCAGAGTTCAAAATTGATAATGAAGGACATAAATTTTTATTGATGACTCTGTGTACCCAAAAATCAAAATATAAATAATTAATTGTTGAATGATGAACATAGATCGATCATCTCAATCCACTAATAGAATAGGAATATGTATAAAGATTATTATATCACTATTGATGGGGAAACATAACTATAGTGATCAAAAAATATAAATCAAATTTTTTAGTGTGTATGTATGTTAAATCTAAAAGGGAAATTTCCAAGGGGATTGAGAAAACATAACCCATACTTATATGGAAAAGAGAAAACATAATCATAATTTTTTTTCTTACAGATATTAAAATGATATCTTAGTGCAATAATGATATATGGGTTGTAGTGGAATATCATACATAGAATTTTCATTTCAAGGAATTTGGATTGTACATCACAGTTGGTCATCATCCAAGGATATACATCCAAGATGTTGTGATGATATATGCAACACCACTATAAATTTTATTCGATTGATATGTCATATTTACATCCATGGTATAGTAGAGTCTTCAAGATCCTCTAAAGAAAGAGTTAGAATTCAGTATGTCCTACCTCAATGTAATAGAAGAGTCTCTAATATCATATAATCATGGAGTTACAATTCAGTATGAATTATCACCCTAAAACTAGTGGTAAATTTTTGTGGAATTTCTAGACACTAGAATAATGTTTAGAGTATTCTTGATAGAATTCAAATTAGGATGAAATATGTATATATTTGTAGTCTGGTTCTCATTGAATAAACGCTTTCACTCAAGCATCCAAATGGATCTATATGAATTTCTTTATGTGAATAAATTCTTAACACCTTCATTCTGAGATAATGTTGTTGAACAGAAAACGGTGGGACATGACATTGTCTGATAAATTATAAGAAAATGTCAAAACTATATAAAAACACACAAGGGAATCTAAAAGTAAATATAAGTGTTATTCTGAAAAAATTTTAGGTGACATGGATTTTGATGTTGGAGATAATGATTTCCTCCTTGTATATATATACAATTATTCATAGGATTTTGTAATAAGGGTAATATAATTCCTAGGTACATCATCGCATTTGAGAGTATTAATCGATTCATAGATTTGGTTTATTGATTATAATTATTAGTAACCATATGTTATGTACTTAAAATACTCAATATATAACTCTTGAGAAATTACAAACCATATACCTCACATGAACTAAATTAAAAGGTGGTACAACTAGAAAATGATATATCTAATGAGGAGTAGTAGGTGAAGCTCGTAGACTATAGAGATACAATTTTACATCATAAGAAAAATCACTATTTCAAACTAATGTGATGAAACCTAATGTTTGAGGATGAAAAATTGGAACAAAAGAAAGGAATGAAACATAAATACCATCACATGATAAAACATTAGTATATAAAAATAAATTTCAATGGGAAATTTTATTAATGGTTGAAAAATGAATAGACCTAGAATTTAATCAATACAATTACCCTTCTTATAAATATTTATTATTTAGTGATGTTGTATAATGAACATACACCAGATGATAACACCAAAAATACTTTTTCAAAAAATATAATAATTAAATTTAATGAATATATATGTCCATAATAATTGAATTTACTAAAGAGGGACAAAAAATATAAAATACGATAAAAATAATAAAAAATGGATATTCTTGATCCCCCAAAATAATCATACAGATAACCAACGCTATAGAAATGTAGAAGAATATTTGTAATTCAATATTAATATTAAAAATTATATATATATATATATATATATATATATATCCTTCATAGAAAATATAATTGAAAAAAATAAAATAAAATGTAATGTATTTATAGAATGTATGGAACCCAGATAGCCATTACAATTCTGATAGTTGGAATAGTATTTAGACCATTAGAATAGCAATCTCGTCGTTTGAGTAGAAATATATTCATTAGGTGTAGTAACCTGATAATAATAAAATTATCATCACATATGGAAGTGTAAAATAATATTTATTATTTATATTGAAGGAATATTTCCATATTTATTTCTTGTTCTAGTTAAAAATTGATTTAAAAATTATGGAAAAAGTGTTTGTATTTTAATAAAACAGATACATTTTATTATCATTATTATAAATCAAATAATTTATTAAAAGAAAGATAATTTGAAACCAAAATTTTTTTAAATTATTATCATGTTTAATTGTAATGATAATATAATTTTATGAGACCATAGGTTATTTTTTATAGGGTTAGAATTGTGATCATAATATTAAAATTTGTATTTTTATAATAAATTAGTATTTTTATAAAAATTAAATTTTAAATATTTAGATTATTTTCTACGTAAAATTTATTTCATATCTAAAATATCTATATTTTTAAAAATCTAGGTTTAATTAATGGTGTTTTTCTAATATTGTTGAATATTTATTGTATAGTGAATTACGGTAAAATATGGTATTCAATGATTTATACTAAATAAATTATTTATTTATTCAAGGATAAAATAATCGTATATTAGTGAAAACGAAAATGTAAATTATAATAGTTATATTGAATAAAATACACACTATATTTATTCCGGAACTAAAATAATAAACCAATAAATATAATATTTAAAAACACGCATCTCCTAAAATTACAAATACCACCTCTCACAACCACTTATAATCACACCTTTTATGCCATATAGATTTCCAATTTTCTAGAAAATTATCTTTCCAATCCTCTACCAAATTTCTTAGAGCTACTAGTCTCTTAAAGGGACATATTTAAATTGAATTATGGATTTTTTATAGGAGATGACATTTAAGTGGTAACATTTTCAAACAACATCTTTTAAATTATTTTCTTCACGTACCTTATTCTCACCTAACTTAAAGAAAATAGAATAATAAATCCACAAAAATATATATATTATACATTTATATTATATATATATTATATACCCTCCATATTTTACTATTCTACTCTAATCCTTAAAAATGAAACCATTGCCCAAATTCTATTAGCTCACTACCCCATAGACAATGAGTAGCCTCATTACATTAAAAAAATTTAGGATGTGTAAAGTATATTAAATTGGATTAAAATAAAATTAAAATATATTAAATATTTTATTATCTGAATATAATGATTATGTTTCCATAATATTAAATAAAATTAAACTACATTGTCATGGTCAATAAAATGACCAAAATAAACTAACCACATACCTTTATTATTTCTATTATGTCAGTTGTCCCCAAGTTGGAAAATATAGTGTTATTTGGGAACATGTAATTGTATATAAGGAAATGAATTTAATTTTATTCCACATCATGATTTTATGTCCCTGTTTACTGTTATATTATTTATTATCAAAAAATGATCCAGCCTTAGAATGATGAAATAAACCCTCCCAAAACAAATAATTAAAATTCATATCTCACTAAAATCACTGTAAATAAAAATAATATATGTATATTAAATATAATATATGTATATTAAATATAATATATGTATATTAAATATAATATATGTATACATATGGTTATTAATTAAATAATTATTTAATATAATTTGATTATAAAATAAATTGAGTGAAATTACATAATGATTCTAGAACATAATGTAGGAGATCTCTCTGAACAAACATATTTTCATAGGGATACTCCTTTTATATTTACCCCACCTTATAAATATAATATTGTTTTATAATTATTATATATTCTATATATATAAACTATAAATATATACTAATTTTAATTTACCTTTGAATGATGATGATATACATGTTTTAAATGGTCCCCTTATCAATTTTTCTTGATAAGCAGACCCGATAAAATTAAACATCTCAGTTGTTTACAAAATATCAAGTACCACTCCTTATAAATTTTTAAACCACCTATGCTTATATTATAAAATATTTTATTAAGTAAAATTATTTTATTTGTTTTTATGGAAATTAGGTTTCTCTTACCCACTTTGATGACTAATTATTATTTTTCATAAATCCCATATTAAGAGGTACATTTCCAAATAGATTGCTCTATTATTTTTCAAAAATACACTTCACTTGGACATATAGTTTCATGTCATTTTTTATGAACATTTGATATTTATTAGATACATTCATTCATGTTTCAATTTTTATTTTCCATTTTCTTATGATATATAAAATTTTTATGAAACTAGTTTTTTCCAATGGGAAATCATAATGTTCATTCCTAATGTTTGATTTAATTAAGTCAAAAAAATATAAAAGTTGGTGTTACGATTGGTGGAACCCAATAATGAATTAATGAATTGGGTAATTATTTTTCCATTGAGATTTTATTACATAGATTATGGAGTGAATGAAATCCATGATGGGACTCTATTTACCATTTGATGTTTTGGGGGGTAGTTATCCTTGACTTCTAAATATTTCATGTTATATAATATTTCCAGATTCCTTTATTTTTATGATTTATGGTTCCATATTATATAAATTATTCTCCCATATGATTATTCATTATCCTTTACTTTTTGTGATCCTTTTAATCATTTTACATGCATGAAATGTTTCATTATCATGTTTATTCCCTTATTGTCATTCATAGTCTACCACATTAATTTTTGTACTCCCCAAGTTATTATATATTGTTTAAGGAGTTCAAAAAAAATTTATAAGTACATTAAAATGATTAAAATAATGATTTTTTTTCTTTTCATGTCGATGTTTTGTGTACCCAGTATTTAGAAGATAGCAGTCCCCTCGATCACATGGTTGTATATATTAGATATTTATGTTAAAAACATTTAATAATATGTGAAAAAGTCATGGGTTTATATATAGGAATCCCAAATATTGTTGAATGGCCAGGAAAAATTTAGGAACATAATGTTACAAATAGAGAATAAATTAGTTCCTCTATGAATCAAATACTTAATTCTCTTAGTGAGTATATCCATGGTCATTCATATATTCCCATTATAAGAACTGATATTTGAGTTCGTGTGCAACATGAAAAAATCACATGATATATCCTCTATATATTTGACCTAAGAATCACCAAAATAAAAGATTTTGAAACCGACAATTATGGGGTTTGTACATTTAAATAGAACACATGATTTTATACTCACATATACAAAAAAGTATGAGTTTTATTAGAAATGAATCTTTATATTTGAAGAAGGATTATATTTGATTTCCATATTCTGAAATATTTTTCACACATTCGGGGATGTAGATTATTCAGAATATTTTAAAATTCATTTGCTCGGTGGTGATAACCTCAATTTAAGAGTACACCGTGGATTTTGAATGAGATGTTGTGTAGTATGGGAATTGACCAAAAACATCCTTTAACAGACCAGAAAATGTTTTGTACTCATTCTATATTTTTCATGCTGGATAGTGAAAATAGAGAAGGGAAAGATTTGAAGGTCAGTTACTACTAGCTGGAAGTGACCCTATGAATAGGTGAAGGGGTAAATCCCCTTTGTTATAGAGACGTGGGTTCTCCTAGGTTGTCTAGAAAAAACACAACCTACACATCAAGAGACCTTTATAGGCCCATCAAGCACAATCTGGTAGCAGTAGTGACCCTGAAACATCACTCATACACAAAGAACATATGATTTGGGTCTGAATGACACTAACTCATTTCAAACCTAGAGACGGTTTCCTACACAGAGCACCATCATCAGTTACCTATTCAGATAACAGGAATGGCATGGGTTCTATGTTTGCCTATAAATATGACCTTGGGTATCCTCATTTGAAGGAATAAAAATACATAACATTCCTACAAGATATTATCACACAACCACTATTCCTAGGTAATCAGAATGATTCATGTATCTAACCAAACAACAATAAAAGAGTTAATTAAAGAGGGTAGATGTATCAAAGTCCCACTATGATATCAATCAAAAGATAGTTTCATGATGACCCCATCTCTCTACCGGACATCAATTAGCATGAAGGTCCAACCCAAACTCTGATACCTCTATGAGACCCTTTGTGGGACACATGAGGAGACCATTTGTTACTAGAGTATGATCTAACCAAATCATTATTTCTTAGGAGGTCCATCACCCATAGAGCGTCTAGCTTGTGTAGGCCTCCTCCTCCATATGATTGACATTATTATCCTCCCATTTCACCATTTGAGACACACCTTCTTCTTACCAATCCTATTTTTGAACGAGACACTCTCCAAGTCCCATTTCAAGACACCAATGGTAGGGATCCTCTTATTTTGGTCACTAATATGAGGGGAAATTAATTTAATCCTCCCCAAATCCCCCAAAAATAAATGACCATGAAAATAAACAAACCAACATGTCTATAAATAATTTTTTTTCACTAATTAGATGTTTCCCACACTTTTCTAATGTGATGGTAAGGGTTTTCGAGGTGTATTACTTTATGTATAACAATGTTCTTTATAATAAAAAACATAAGAAAAGTTTAAGAAATTTCCCTATCTCGTGAATGATGATTTGGACCTCATGAACCCCCTATCATCTCTAAGAAAAGGGACCATCTGTTTTAGGAGTGAAAGGAGAGGACCACATACATTATTCCTATTAAGTGTTAATTTAATATCCTTATCTCTTATATATAACTGGAATAAGTTAATCCATACTTGAGTAACCCCAAATTAATTAATATTGGAAGTTTAATTATTTGACATCGTCACCTATAGGGAAGTAGCTATAAGGGTAGTTTGAAGTGACTCTCCTAGTTACTGGAGTGGGATTAGAGGCAAGAAAATAAAAACACCTTATTATTCTCCCATATTATTGGCCTCTTGCACTTGTAGAAGAAGGATCATTTGGTTTTTTATACCATTATCTTCATATTCTTTTATCAAATTTTAGTGTGAACTACAGTAGTTTAACGTTTATTCATGATCCTAATATCAAAAAATTATGATTGATGTCTTAGAAGAGAATCCTTTCCTGAATATTTATATCAAATTCTTTTACATGGTCTCAAAAGCCAATGATACTTATTGAAATTTATCAAATCTCTCAAAAGAGAGTCATAATAGATATTATCACAAACAAAACATTCAAATTTCTATAATTATACACAACCCTTATAGAAAAACTCCCCAAATAATCCTCCTAAAGGATATTAGCCATGAAATCATTCAGTAATTCATTCAAGGGGGAACATTCCCCTTAACGAAAAACATTATTAGGGCCTCCATTGGTATGGGACCTCATCACTGAACTAAATGGAATTTTATTCACAACTTATTGTGTTACATTTGAAGCCTCATTGACATCCATAATCAAAACTAAAATTCAACCCAAGTTCTTTTTAGGCCACATTCTCAATAGGGTCCAGTATAATATAGGATGCACATTCCCAAAAGGTTACATGGTTCATTTTGGTTTATGTCATACACTAAGCATTATCTCGGTTCCATGTTCTCAAACTTCACTGATTCATGGTGAAAATTTGCATTGTTTAGTCCTCATAATGTGACCATTAAAGGTATGATTTGTCCCATTATGTGGAAAATAACAATGTGGAATCTGACTCGATTTCATGGATATATAGAAATCCAATATTATGGGTCTGATCCAAACCTCAACATGACTCTCATACCCTTGGGTAAGAAAAACACAATATATCCCCATTTCATGGCTCCAAACCATCATAATAATAAGAGAAAATAAAATAATCTCCAATCCACACATAAATGGGAAACATTGATGGAGAACCTCAGATATATATACATATACCCATCGATGGAGAACTTAATATATATACATATGATTCTAAATTCCATTCATGATAATAATTGATTGTTATTTCAATAGTAACATGTTCCACACATGGGAATTTATTTAAGGACACATGAATGTATCCTATATCTATATGAGAGTCCCTGAGTTGGTAAAAATTCCACCCAAAATGATGATATGTGACTAAACTCCCAAAATATCAAAAAAGGTAACTTATAATTTATCATTGTATATGATTCATAAATAATCACCTACCATTAGAATGTAGTTCCATGAGCCACAATGTATTTGTTAGACGTTGGGTTTTTTTTGGTTCCATGAAAAAACCCCATTGGAACCCCCCTGAAATATATGTGGGTAAGTGTGTATGTCATGAATTGTTTCCCAAAAACACAAAAAAAAAACACCATTACTACACCAAGTTTAAATTCAAGGAGTGAAAAAATGGCTCAATATCTTAATAACAATTTCAAACCCTAAATTAATCATTCCTACTACATATTAATCTTGATGGTGTCCCTTAATAGACCTTCTAATAATGAATGTTTCACGGGTACATTATTTGACTTTTGTAGAAAATGTAATTCATGTATGGTGTGTCATGATTCCATTATACATTTCTTCTTCTATTTTCCATTTAGGAAATTTTTATTGATCATTGTGACTAATATTTTTGAGGTTAAATATTTTTATTCTGCCAACACTAGCTCCCTTTTTTTGAGTATTATTACATTCAAAATAGATCTTCTTGGTACATGATTTTTTTTGGACTAATGTTATTAATCCTTGGTATATTATATAGATTTATATTAAATATAAAAGTTGTTACAATCCATATATTGACACTATTATTTCCACAGTGAACATTATTATTACTATCAGTGCAACTTTCTATATAGATATTGGTTTGGTTGGGAACATAATAAAAAAAATATTTGTGAATGATTGGATATTAATGTTTAGTTTAAGATATATAGTTGATTCATATTTGGTATTTTGAAACCATCCTACTCAATTAGGGTCAAGACCATCATGGATGGTGCTTCCTTGGAAAATGCGGGACTTTCCTGTTGTGGTGAAATCTTCAATGAATACAGAATAAGGGATATCTCATGATTTTATAAGAAAAATGACATTATATTTTTCTATGAAGAAGTGATAAATATTTTTATAAAAACAATTTCGACTTCAATACTAAAAAATAAAGAACTGATTATGGGTAGAGTTGGATTCATCCTTTATTTTGTGTGCCATTATGATTAATATAGTATCCCCCTCTTGGAGTCATGTACATATTTGGGAGGATAGTGTGGATTATGATAAAAATATCATATTTATTGTTTCTAACATATATTGAGAGGATACAAAAGTTTCTAACATATTAGAGAACAAGTGGGTTTGTTCATAGAGTTGAACCATGGATTATTCTATGCCATAGTAAACTGAGGATCATTTTGTTTCTTGACATTTTTAACGAAATGTCATTTATTTTTTATAATATTTATAGGGCCATATAGATTTATTTTATGGAGAGATTTTGTTATTATTATAAAGATAATGTGTTAATATTTTGGTAATAAATATAAAGTTTTAATATATATAGTTTATGTACGAAAAGTACATATCAAATGGGGCATTAGTTATACATATTCATGTTTATACGAAATTTCCATATATTTTGTGCTCAAATAATGTAATGTTTATAAATACTATTTTAAATTTACTATATTTTAATTCATTTTTTTGATTTATATATACAATTTTAATTTTTTAAATTCATTTTATTTTATTGTATGGTTATTTTTATGTTTATTTTTATTCTTGAAACATTTATATTATTTTTATTTAATGAATTTATGTAGTTTTATTCTAAACATCACATAATATTTAATTTACTTCAATCAATTTTTATGAAATTTTCATTATAATTAAAAATTATAAAAATTATAGAATATCATTAACAATTTCAAATAAAAATAACATTTTTAATTTTAAATCACTCTCCATTATTGGTATATGGATAAGTAATTTTGAGATAGACACTTGATTTCCACATCGGCATAGGTTATATAAACAAATGTGGGGTTGGTTTTCTTTCACACCACACAATTTCACAACCTTAATTATCTTTTTTTTTCATTTTAATCCATTACATGAAATAACATTAATATGCTATTTTCATTTTATACTTATGGATATGTTTTTTAATATTATAATTGAATATTTATAGAAATTTTGTAACTCAATCAAATAGCTAAGGAAGTGTTATTCTTTAATATTATTAGATTGTATAAATTTTTTTAATTATCATTAAATGCATATATTAAATAATTATAAGCATTATAATTATATTTAATTCATGCGATGAAATACTACTAAGTGAAGGGCATGGGCTGGTAAATGTACCCCTAAGAAGGGGTGGATCATTAGTATTGTTTTAATAATATCTCATTTTGAAATTAACCATTGTGAAAATTTATGGTATTGATCCAGTCTCATTAAAACCATTATAAAAAATATATAATTTAAATAAGAAGAAGCATATAACATAGGAATTTATAGATGGTCCATTCACAATGAGGGTTCCTACACCGTAGTGTGTTAATTTTATTTCCCTGACATATATTATATTGCTATTTAATTTCTATTTCCCATAACTAAAATATTTGGAATCTTTCAGTCTATAATGACCCAAAGGGTCGGGTATGAATTATTCAATTCCCATTTGACATGGTAATATATCATCGACGTCCAAAAAATTATCTTCTGATAGAAACATCAATATTAGTTATATTAGAACCACTGATATTCAATATGATCATTTTCAATTTAGTGTCACCGTGACCTTATATAAGAATCTTGATGACATTTCAACACTATATATGATATTCTTCAATTATAAAAAACTTTTCAAAAATAATATAATAAATAGGGTGGTATTTTTGTTGACCATCCCTTTCAATATTTCAAAATGATCTTAATTTGTGTGGGAGTGTGTACATGTTTCTCATTTCTCATTATTATCCAAATAATTCCATTAAAAATGTTTTTTAATAGATTCAATTTCCTCTTCACTAATTAAGAATTTAGTTTCATGCTCTTATCAATTTTATATTCTTTCTATTTCTTCAATATAGTTCTTTTATAACACAATGTAATATTATCTTCTCAATTCTCAATTGTTATGTAATTTTTTTATATTCACATTATTAGATGAATAATATTTATAATATTATTTATAGAAATTATTCATTAATTCCTTATATAATTTTATTAATTGTGAAATGATCCCAATAATTTTACTAAAATGATATGTTATAATGAATGTCAATTAATTCCTCTTTAAATTAATACAAAATTCATTCCATGGTCTTAGAAATAAATTATTAATTATCCTTTTCTTGAATAAAGTGCTCACTAAAAACCTATGATAATTTGAAATCTACGATCAGTGTAGTATCTACACACATGGATATCTCTATTGTTGTGGATACTGGATATGATTATGATATAAGGAAATAAAGCTTATGATTTTATAAAGTGAATCTTATACAGTCTAGGAATTTTTTTCTTCCACTATCAATTATTTCCCATTAATAACCCTTATAAAAGAAAATATTAATCTTATATTCATCTAAAATCACGCATATAATTTATTTTTTATGAATTAAATGGCTCATACATAGGAGTGAGGTTATTCTTTTGTTTGATAGTTTATAGTGTGAACAACACTTATGAAAAATTAGACAATTGATTATAAATTTCCATCACCACTATAAATATTATAGATAACTATTATAAAATATTGATATAACTATTTATAATATCCAGATGATATTTTAAAAAAAATTAAAAATTACTTTTATAAAATAATCTAATTTACTTTTAAACACTATAGTGAGTAACAATACATAGACACGAGATTCAGTCATTATTTCGAGTCGCTTTTAGGAATTCACTACCCATTTATGACATTGAAGTCATCTATAAATTACATTTATTCAGGGATGATGAATATATTACATTTTATATACATGAAGATATTTCAAATAACCTATAATTATAGAATTATATATGTTAAATATATGGTTGTAAAACCAAATCGATCATGTTAAAGACAATTTAAATATGTACTTCACCAAATTTGAATGTTTTTTACTCATTAATGATGATAAATAAATCATTATCTCAAAATTATACTTGGTTCCTCAGTCTCACATCTAGATTTTGTTTCTATATTAACAACACCCTATGATAAACATAAAATAATAATATTTTTCAAAGATAATTATCATCACAAAACACTATAGGATAAAAAAAAATTTGGTTAAATTCCATCCCTGTGTAAAATTAAATTTTTACAAGTGTGATATATTAAATCCACCTAATTGAAATATCTCAACACTCCCCATTATGTTAATAACACTAAATCATTATTAAATACTATAATTAACATGATTTGTGTATATTTATGCCCCATTGGAAATAGATTCCATATAAAAAATAAAATGACTTCAGAAGTCTCATATGTCAAAAATAAGGCTTCAACCATCATATTCAGTCTCAAATTCATTAATATATCCTTGGAAAACATATTTTTGAATATATATTCATTTTGATCCATTGAATGAAAAAATTATATCCCAAGATTCCCATTATAATCCTTATCAGTGATGAAATGAAATCAGATCTCAAAAACAGTATACTATGAGTGTTGAACAAGAATTTTAGAGAGATCAATTTCACTTTAATTATCACATGATATTTCAATTTGTTTATCAATATTCATCCTAATTTATTCCAGATAATCTTTCATCTAGTTTATATGGGTACATCAACTTCTAGAATCTATATATTATACCTCTAGGGTTTTGGGGTAACTTGATTTTGTTTCTTATAGTCCCATCTAAAAAATAGCCCCTTAAAAAAAATCTTCCCCTAATGATTATTTTTTAAAACAATAATAACCTCACAAGATAAAATTACTAAATAACGAGTGATTCATTTTCTAGCCTTTTCATTATATTCTCTAATTTTTCTTCTGTTGTTATAGTTGATACCTATATAATAACCCATTAAAATTGAATCTTTAGGATGACTTTGATCCTTCTTACTAATTTTAACCATATAGAAATTTGTTTTTCATGATGATTCTAGGTAATATTTGTTTAAAATAAGACTTATAAGCATATTCTGATTTACAATCTATCATTGAACATATTTTACATACTTTATGAAACCTATATATGTGTAAGATCTTTTATTCCTGGATAATAAACATTGTTTAAAACTCAATTGTATACTTTTATAGTGAAAAAATAATGAATTCATTTTAAAAAAATTTATATCACAAAATGTAAATTATTTATCAATTCATATAAATGTCGTAAATAATTATTTTATTTTCAAGAAAAATAACTACATGCACTCACTTTATCATTTCTAAGAATAACATCATAAACATAAACTATTATAATAAGAGTACATTCTTTGATTTTCATCACAAAAATTTTTCAGACAACAGTTTCATTAATTAATTTATTCTCTTTATTGAATCTATAGTTATTTGAATGCATGGATTGATATAATTTTTTAAGACTGTTGATTGAGTTTACATCCTAAATACCATAGTTTCATCACTATAAAAAATAACTACCTTAGGATTTTCAATGTAGACAACCTCCAATAGCTCTCAATATAAAAAAAGTATATTTCAACAGTGTTTGATAAACATTTATTATAGAATCCCATGATTATAAGACACATATTTTACTTCAATTTATATTAAACTTTATCACATCACAAAAAACACCTAAATACCATAATATTTAGTGTCTCTAAAAACATGAAACAAAATCTATTAGTACATAGGTAAACTACATCATATATCCCTATGATCTATGTAACTAGACCCCTTCATAGACATATTATACATAATGAATTTCTCAATAAACTATGGAATGTATAAATACTAAACCGTGAGACTATTCATAATAAGTTTAAAATAGAGATATTGGTTTCTATAACATGAAAATAAGGTTTTGAAAACCTCGACATAATATAGAGAAACAATACCCTAAATACTAAAATCTTAATAATGAGTAATAGAATGAATACTAAATTTTTATTATACATAAATCAAATGGGATTCAAATAACATGATACATTGGAGTACATCATTGGAATAAGATAGGGTTTTGGGGAATAAAAATATGAAAGAAATTATCTTCCATAGTAGTTAAGGATAATTTCCTAAGCTATCATAACGTAATTGGTTTACTCTAAAACTATGATAGTATTCATGGTTCACCACCCAGGACATCAAAGTAGTAAAATCCCCTTCCTAACCTGGTTTTACTCCACATTCCAGTCCTATCTTTCGTAAGATAAATAAATCGTTACCCAATTAATTTTTGAGAGATATAGGTCCCACCCATATAATAATGAATACCATATTTATTTATTCCAAAATATCATAAAACATTTATCATATCATAACAAATAAATTGAAAATTGTTTCATAAATATTTTATAATATCAAATAATATAATAAAGAGATAGGTTTCCTAATCATTTGGCTATTTAATAATAGAAAATACCATGGAAAAAGAATTGGGTTTCATAATAATTTTGTCATGATATAACCGTTTGAATATAATTGGTTTTAATAAAAATAATTCCATCATAAAAATGGCCCATTTATATTAAAAATAATAATGGTATCCTTGGATCATATCCCTATTAATTCATATGATACATCAATAAGTGTAATATTAGATGGAAGGTGATTTTGATTGATAATTTAAAACATTTTCGAGAAAATTAAATCTTCTTTTAAAATATCATTTTAAAACATAAGACATTTTCATAATCCATTTAATTAAAAAAATACATGATAATTTATAAGGTATGTTTTAGAAGTAATTTAAAAAACAACCTGACTAAAATATCCATTCTAATTTGAAATATATTAAATATAAAAAATATTGAAATCACCTTCCTTGAAAATAACCTTGATAAATTTCCATGGAATCTTAAGATAATATATTTTTTACGTTGATGAGATTTTTCATTCATATCATACCTAATAAAACAATTATTCCATTCATGTTTTATGTATAATCCATGTCACAATTTTTAGGACAAAACTAATAATCCTTTCAAAAAAAAATTCCAAAATTAAATATGGTTAAAATTTTCTTTTAAAAATCATAGATTAATTATAATGATATTTGGATTTTAAAAAAAATGGATTTTTGGAAGAAAATAAATAATTTAAATGAAGTGATATGTAATATAAGATTTAATAAATAACATTTTTTCAATTATTTTAAGTACCAAAGAGTGGAAAATGATAAAATTAAATAAAAATATTTCGAATAACTTGAGGATAATAAAATTATTTAATGTCATTAGAGATGCATTGAAATTGAATCACAAGACCCATAAATGAATGACATAAAATGGAATATATAATATCACTATTACAAATAAATTAATGACATTAATTATAAAATTTTTATTATATTCTCCTCATAAATGATTATAAGTGAATAAAAAAATGTCGCAATGAAGGAAAATATAGGAAAACATTCCTCACATGATTGGTAATCTTTGAAATATAAACCAAATTAAAGTGATATAATCAAATTTGTATTTTAATACACAAAATTTTCAAGATAGGAGCCATAAATGAAATTAATGTGTAATATCTTCACCCCACAAAAAAATGAGTGGTGAATTTTCATATATCTCTCGAAAATAATAGTTAGACTATAAATCCCTTACCCTGTGTATTGAATTTCATTGGAATCATTTGATCCTCTTATATAATAATTATAGGATTATTATAAATATATCCTAGAAAAAAATATATTCATTTATATTATACCATATTCGATTTAATTATGACCTCTCATTACCTGTTTATCAGAAAATCCATGTTCATGTCTCATTTTAGAAAATAATGTGTTTTTTCAATATATTTGGATTGTTATTTTAAGTTATGTTACTTTTAATATGATTTAATCATTTAAATAATTACAAAAATGATATAAATATATTATATATTCATTATATATGTATTTATAGTAATATATAATAGGTATATAAATAATAGAAAATACACATTCATAGAGATAGTAGGTTGTACCTACGCACAAATGCAATTTCACTTTTATAAACATACTACAAATAATAAAGAAAAATGATATATTATCATTATATATATATTTTTTGTCATATAAATATATACAATCTATTTATTTAACCCATTATTATACCCTTCCATGTAAAGAGAGATTGATTCATATCACTTCTGGAGGTGGTATTCCTGCGTACACATATGCGACATTATCGTATTCCCACAAAATGGGATGAATGAAGGTATGTATAATGAGATAAATATATAATAATAATAATAGAAAAATTATAATTATGAAATTAATACATCATTATTTATATCGTTAAAAAGTGTTAATGGATAAGTGAATGACATCGATTTGTGTGGTGGTATTCTACCGTACACCGGAATGATAATTTTGTAGCCTATTTGATAAAATTGAGATCGATATGGGTCATGATAATAACAAAAAAATAAATATATTTAACATACCTATATTATAATTTTAACATGTTTTAATAATAATTTATGGAGTTGGATGATGAAATAAAAAAAACATGCTCACTGAGGAGTGTTACCTTATCTTTGGGTATCCACAATAAGAATATAACAAAATACATCTTAGGATTTATTTCTATAAAAAAATGAGGATTATAGGATTATAAGAGGGAAGTTTGGAAGTGATTTCTTTATGTAATGGTGGATCGGAAATGTTTTCTTGATGTGAAGTAGAGAGTAGAATGTATGTAATTTTATAATTACTCTCGGTAAAAAATAATAATCTTTTTGAAAGAAAGAAATCAAAAAAAGTTTTTCTCATGTCAAAAGGTTCTCAAAATGAACTATTGTTGAGCCTATAATATATAAAATCTAAATATGAACATCTTTTGGGTGTTTGAAATGTTTTGAGTTATTTGTAACACTTATCCTTTTTAATTAACATTCTGATAAACCCATTTTTACCTTAACTGTCGTAAATAATATTTTTAATTTTTACTATTTATGTTGGTCAAAATTTATTTTTACCTTATTTCATAATTTAAATAATGATTTTTGAAAATTTTTAATTTTCATTTTTAAATTCTATTCCCATTAGTGGGAAATTTAGTTTAAAATTAATCCTCATGGCATGATGTGATAATGGGGTTTTATGGAGACAATGTTCACATGTTTAAAATATTTTTAGATCCAATTTCAATATGTAATGGATTAAAATGACCTTAATTACATTAAAAATATATAAATTAAATTATTTTAAATTAATAACAAATCTAAAATTTTGTTTAACTCTATAAAAATTTTTAACAGAAGTGTAATTTTCATTTCAAATTCAAAATTTTCAAATACACATCAAATAATAATTATTTACCAAAATATAAATAAATTAACCCAAAAATAAATATGAAATTACTATTTAAAATATATATTTTTTTAAAAAGATCAGAAAAATAATGTTAATATAAAAACCACAAACGTGACAAAATAGTAGGTCTTCATGAAAAGTAGTTTTCAAGAACGAGATTGTTTTCTGTTAACTCTAAGGTTATTAATAATAATTGTATGAATTTAAATTAAAACATAATTATATATAATATAATTTTAATAAAAATATAAATCACTATTTATAATTTAAATTAATATTATAGAGAAACATTATGCACTTTAATATTTTTTCATAAAAACCCTTTAATGAACCAAAAAATAACATATACTAAATTCCAATATAAACTAGAATAAAAAGTAATGACATGGATTAATTATAACTAAATAATACATATATTAATTTAAAACCTAATCTCACATTTAAATTAAATAATTTATTAAATATTAATTGTAGTTTTATATGAATATCTTTTCTTCAGTATTTACTGTAAAATGACTATATTCTGAAAAAAAAAATCATGAATTCTCACAATAAGTTTACTATAATATGATAGTTCCAAAAATTAATTCAATCATATAAAATATATTTTTATAAATTTCTATAAATTAATTATAATATTTTCTCATAAAAATCATTAAACAAAATTTTTAATGAATACTTATTTTCGAGGAAAGTAAATATTTTTTAAAAATATTTTGGATTATTTTTGTAGAAATAATAATCTAATTTATATTGAGTTAGAAAATTATAAGTATTTTTTTTATAAATTAGTTAATATTTTTTATAAATGATTATTTAATGTATAAGTTACGACCGTTATATAATAAATCATGGTACCCTGATGATCGGTGTCGCGTGTCCAGAACACAATCGAAGTACCTCATTGTTGCATCCAACACAATCTAAACTATGGGTTTCATATAACTCAGTCTATACGCAGTGTTATGACTATGAAATATATCAAAAAGATTAAATTTATTTAAAAATTTATATTTCACAAAATTTAACATTGTTACTTTCTACCCACTTAAAATAATTTTATTCCTCAAAATTATTCACACTGGTACCAACAACTAAGGATAATTCAACATTACTACATCATTATATTCTATCATACCATAATTAATCTATAAATTTTTCCACAAAACATTAGACATATTATAGTCTTAGTTTCAAAAATCATTCACTTTATGATTCTAGAATCTCCAACCACTATTTCTCATACGTAATATCATTCATTAGAGTTGTGACATGTGGGTTCATTACATTATATGGATCATGTATTCACTTTCTCATGAGAGATACATCAAACAATTCATGAACATTAGAAAGGTTTGGTGGGTTCTATTAATGCCTTGGGATTAGTTTTTTCTTCTTTCTTGAACAAAACAATTCATATAAATCCCTTCTCCCTAACATCAATTTATAGAACAGATAAAAAATAAATAGTAAAATGTTTCTATAAACATTGTGTTGTTCCTATGTCTTTCTGAATAGATATAGCCCCATTTTTCATATCATTAGCTTCATCATGTCCTAATCAAAATTTTCATGTAGCTTAACTCAATCACATTATATTAATAAAATTTTTTCATTAAGGGGTTTATAAGGATCCATATAATTGCTTGAGTGAAAGTAATTGTTTCTTCAAAACTCATCATAATGAATTTATTTATCCAAATTTCATTTTAAATAAATAAAAAATATATTAATATATCTTATAGGGTCTTCATTCCTCTCTCAAACATTCCACCTATATGATTATAATTCATATTGAGGAATCCCTACTCTGAATCATGTCATTACTAAATACTTCACTATAAAAATGAGGAAAAATCAAGATTACGATTGAATATAATTTAATGTGTTTTTTCATTAAACCTTTATTACTTCATTAATGTATATACTATAATGTTCATCAAAATTAAAATATTATCTGATATATATCATGTACAAAGATCAACTGAAACTCATGTAGCATTATTCCATTTTAATATCATGGGGAGTCCAATTTAAAACCCATGGTGATGTCTTCCAATATAATTTCTTTTATGGAAAATATTTATAGAATCCTTTTAGAATAGTCTCTCTTATCATTGAATTCATGAAATTCTATGAATCTGTATACATACTCAGAAATATCACTTTTTATGTATCACACAAAAATTAATCTTTTAAGCGTGCTAGTGGTAGGTTTTATACCTTTGTCATCCATTTTTTAGGTGTTCCAGCCATAGGACATTACCAGATGCAACATATTGTAACCCTCTTGTGAAATTACATTTTTCAAAAACAATATAAATAAAAACATTTTAAAAATAAAATTACCTAAAATTACCTTCATCTGAATAAAAATTTAAACCCTAAATGTTATTAATATGTTTTAACATTTTTAATCAAAATTATTTCTCCTCAATCAAAAAGGCTTTTCTTCTAAAATATTTCTCCTAGAATGACCACAATCTTGATATAATCCCTTCATGTAAAACCTCATGAGTGGTATCTATGAATTGTAACTTATTTTCAACCTCAAACTTATAAACCCATATTGGGTTCCATAAATCTAAAGATAATCTTACATGGAGACATATATTCTTAGAAAAATAACATACTCCTTAAATGCTTCATGATTCTTACATTGTAAATACCATTAGATTAATATTTCTAAAACATAATAATCGAATCCAAATATAAAACTAATTCAATAATTACACTTATATTATTGAAATGGAATTTTTTCCTTCTGTGGTATAGAAATTAATCCCTGGGTTAGGGCATTTATTTTGGTAAATCACATATTCATAAAAATAATAAATGTATCTCCTTAATAACTTTTCACTCTATAACATTCATTTACACATAGAAAACAATTTTCTCCCTATTTTAGGTATTCTTATTAGTTATTATTTCTATTTTCTCAACATATAAGATATTCAATCCTAATTCCCATATATCCATTACAACAAGAAAATTAATGAATGTTCGTCTTAATATTTTTTAACTATTTAAGAATCACACTAAAGTTCAAATTTTTAATAATATATCATGATACATTTTTAGGAATAATGAAAATATCTCTATTTATAATGAATATCCAATTTTGACTCTCATAATCACTAAATTTTCTACTAGATTCAAAGTTATCATAATTCCTTAATATTTCATCTATAGAATAATCCCAAATCAATTATGTGAGATACACTAATAAATGAGGTAAAATCAAATAATCCTTAAAATTTCATATAGGATGTATAAATCATGAAATCATATTTTTAATCTATGACACCATAGGAATATCATAGCCTAATAAATATCAATATATATTTAAATAATTCTTGATTTCTCATAAAGAGTTTTTGAATTTATAAAGAATATCCCCTAGGAGTGTCGAACGAGGTGTGAAACAAGGTCCATTATCATGAACATGGTTAAAATTCATTACTAATTAATAATCTCATGTTATAGTTAATACCCATAGGTACTACTAAGATAAATCATCATCCAGTTATAATATCTATAAAAAGATGTAATTTTTTTTATCATCTTGTTCTATCATCTACCATAATTTTGTGACATTTTTCAACATGTTGACTCATCCATTCACCCATACATACAGGAATCCATACACATATCATTATAAATATACCTTTATATCTCAATAATTTTTTCAGATCCTAATTTCCCAAGTATAAATAATAATTTCCTCCAATAAAAACTATAATATACCATGATTATCACATATAGATATTAATATTTTTTTATGAATATTCATTATATTAAACAAAAACAGTATGAACACCATAATATTTCAGTGTATTGGGAATTATGAAAATAATAAAATAGGTCCATAGGTAAACTACATCTTAAATCACTACGATCATCACAAAAACAACCTTCTTTGATATATGATTCCAATTAAATTTCTTTGAAACATGAAGGAAGGAAACATAAGAAAGGATGACCTCATATTCTGAGTAATGGTAAAAAAGGGATATATTTATGCATAAAATGAGTCTGAGGGAATGAGGGAATTATCATAATATTTTAAAATGATACCCTAAATATCAAGATTATAATATTTTTTCATTGAATAAATATTGATTGTATATATTAAATGAATCATAATTAAATCAATGAACACAAGCCAAGAGTAGAAAATATTCCCATAAGACATAGATTTTTTCCATTCACATAATCATTGAAAATTATTTCCATGTTAGTGAAAAATCATTTATAAGGCCTTCGAATTGGAATGGGTACACTTACCAAGCCAACATATTAGTCAAGGTTTACTCCAAAAATCATCAGAGTGAACAAAGTCCCTTACTGAACCGAGTTCACTCCCTAATCCAATCCAATATTTCAAATGAGATATAAATATTTCCCAATATATTAAAGGGAGATATATATCACTACCATCTAATAATTAATTCAATATTTATGTATTCAAAAATATAATAAAACATTTAAGATAAATTAACTCATAAGATGAAATGTTTTTCAAAAAAATTTCATCATACCATATCCAATTAAAAATTGAAAGCATCTACAATCATTTCACCATTTCATCATGGTATATCCCATGAAAAAATAAGTCGGTCACATAATAATTTATTTAGTGGATTACCCATAGAAGGGTTTAAAAATTCATAAAAATCATTCCATCATAATAATATACCATTTGGATAATGATTTTGAATGTAATCATGGGATAATATCCACATTACGGCATATACGACATCAACAAATGACATATACAATAGAAAAAAAATTCAGATTGATCATTTAAAATCGTTCCCACGAAAAAAGAAATATTCATTAAAAATAACTTATAGAACAAGTTTTATTTTTAGAATACATTTCTTTGTAATATCCTTGGTAACTTATATATGAAGCTTTAAAAATAATTTAAAATATTACATGACGAAAATATTTTTTCAAATTTATCATAACTTTTTTGAAAATAAATTAGATTGAAAAAAGTTTTATTTTAAAATAAAATTTAAAATTAATTATTTATTGTTCAATTAAAAGAAGTATCATAATTACAGGATATTACGTTCATTTCATGTAGGTTAAAAATGGTTTCTTCCATATATTCAGTAAAATTTAAAGGATGATTGTTTGAAAAATGACATGGTTAATCCTTTTATTTTCTTTAAATATCAAAACATGGGTAAATTTTTGTTCAAAAATTAAATTGAAATTGTATTACATTTTTCAAAATATTTTAAAAAATGGTTTTGTAGGAAGGAATATTTTCATTACAAAGACAAAAATAAAGGCATATTTAATTAAAAAACATATACTATATATTTTATATACCAAAGAGTGGAAACTGGTTCTATTAAATTAAAATATCATTAATAATGATATAACAATTAAATTCAAAGGTTTAATTGCTGATAAATAAACATATTTTATCATTGGAATCATAATCATAAATATTCCGAATAAATGATTTGATTGTATCATAAATTCCTAACCAATTTGATATCTTTGAATCCTAATAACAATGAAGGAATAACATAAATTTGAAACATGAGTATCATGAGGATAAATAAATACATGATATTAAATTTCAAATCTAGTGTATGTACACCTCATTAAATAATATCGGTGCATGGAAAAATGTATGTCTAAAAGAAGGGAAATTATGAAAAATATATCTTATAGCTTTCGTATTTGTTGAAATGTAAACCCCTTAAAAAATTAATCGTAAACTGGATATTTAAATCCACATAATTTTTATAAAAAAATATAAAAAACAGGGGATTCATATACACCACATAAATTAAATGAGTGGTGAATATGCATATGTATCAACGAAATAATGTAGAGACTAGAAATCCAATAATTTAAGTCTCAACATACTTTGAATGTATTTGAAACTCATATATAATTAATATATGTTTATTATTAATCTATTAGATAAATATATTTATATATATATATATCATACCATTAATGATTTACTTATGGCCTTTCATTACACATTTACTATAAATTCAATGTTAATGTGACATTTCATGCAATTTTTTCTTTGTTTTTTGAGTATGTTTTGATTTTTTTGGTCCTATTACATTGATAATGAAATTATAATCCCATAAAATTTAACCATGAAATTAATATCATATATTTTCATTATATTTTTATTCATATTAGTATATAAAATATAGATATTTTAAATGAAATACACCGTCCATGGATATAGTTGACTGTAAGTACACATGATCTTTATTTCCATTTCCTAAAGTTATTGGATTAAATAAAGCTAAATAGAATATTAAAATTCTATAATATTTTATTGTTATAAATATATATATATTATTTTCATTAAAATCTACCTTATTAGCTTCTATTTATTGTGTGATGGAATCACATTGTTTCATTTGGCAGTAGTCCTGAGTACACATGAGTAACGTTATCTTAATTCCCATAAACTGGAACAAATATTGGTATATAAGATATAAAAATTCCAAAATGATAATAATATCATAAATATAATTAATAATCTATAAATTCATTATTATTCACTACCTCGATAGGTGGAAATGGGAAAATGAATGACATAAGTCTGTGCGCTGGTAGTCTGCCTTATACACGAACATTGATTTTGTAACACATTTGATATAAGTGGATATTGATATTTGTTACTATATTAATATAACCCAATATCATTATATAGAATATAATGAATTTATTATATCACAATTTTATAATAATAATTTAGGGATTCGGAGGACAGAATTAATCAAGAATGCATGTTGATTATCCATAAATCCTTTTCAGGTATCCTCCTTAGGTTTGACCCAAATACCTTCTTTGATTGGATTTATATAAATCATAAGGCTTGTTGGATTAGTTGATGGAATTTTTTAATTAATTTTGGAAGCACATGGTGGAACCAAAAATCGTTTTAATGTTTGAAGTGGATAAGAGAAGGGGTTGCCTTATATATGTGAGGTGAATGACACACTTGAACCTTTTTTTAACGAAATAATACCAATTTTTTCATGTAGAAAGGCTCCAATAATGTGAAATTATAAAAAAAACAAATAATTAATAATTTCTCTATAAAATGTGTTGTGGACATATTTAAATTATATTTATTTCTGATCTTTTATGTTTAAACATGTTGTAAACCCAATTTTCCTTTTACTAGGGAATGTTTTTTTATTTTTTTTACTATTAATTTTGGTCAAAAAATATGGTGAACATCTTATATAATATATATTAATCTTATTAAAAATATTTAATCATTTTTCAAAATTTCATTAATTGAGGAGAAAAATATAATTGAGAGTTTTTTCCAAAGAAATGATAAGGAATCATGGTTTTACAAAGAACATGTTAAAATTATATCAATTTTTTATTGCCAATTTCAATATGAAATATATTAATATAAACTAAATTGAATTAATATATATGTAGGTTAATTAATTTTACTTTTAAACAAATTTACAATATTAATAGTCATGACAAATAATTTAAATTAATAGAAAATTTTAATATTAAAATTTAGTGTTTATACAAAAAATTAGTTTCGAAATAAAACAAATAACACTAATAAAAGTTTGAAATTATTATTTTAAAAATTATTATTAATATTTCAAATATATTTTAAAAACTATTAATAATAAATTTAAATCATAAATAATATGCATTACGAAAAAAGTGTTTTTTGAGAAGACTATTTTCCAAGAAGAACATGATTGTATGTTAACTATATGAATAATAATAATAGATGAATGAATATAAATTAAACATTATAGATATATAATATTAAAATATAATACCAAACAATCAACTTATGGTATAATTCCAATTATTTAAAATGGAGAAACAATAATCTCATTAAATAGTTTTTATAAAAAACATTTTTTACACACAAAAAAATAAACATTTACTAAAACCCAATATAAATTGATTCAAAAGTAATTTCGTGTATTTCATATAACTAGAAAGTAAATTTGATACAATAAATTATAATGGAGGATTTAAATTAATTAATTTAATGAAATTAAATTATAGTTGTACAAAAATCTATATTTTTCACAATAGAATGTAAAATCAATATTTTCCTTATAATACAAAAATATAACTAGAGGTTAATTTTCATATGATGATTTAAAAATTCATTTCCATTTATCAAATATGTTTTATAAAATACCATAAATAATTTATAATATGTTTTTATAAAAATAAATAAAAAATATTTCTAAAAATAAACTTATTTTTGTGGAATATAAGTAAATTACTAAAACATGTCTGATTATTTCATAAGAATTTATATATAATTTTATATTTAGTATAAAATTTTGTTTATATTTTATAAATTAGTTAATAATATTCATTCCAAAAAATTTTATGTTTAGGTTATAATGAATAAATAATAATTCATGGTTCGCTGAATATTAATGTTTTCTGTTAATACACACTATTGAATAAACTCATTATTATGTGTAACATAGGATAGAATAGATTTTTTTTATATTAACATATATAATCAGTGTTAAATGGAATGAAAAATATCAAAAATATAAAATTCATTTAAAAAAATATTTCACAAATAGGTGTTGGATTCATAGTGTAAGTGAGATGAAACATCTATGAACATTATTGAAAATTCAATCCTTTATATAAGAGAAATTTTTTATTCAAATTCAACACCATCAGAAATTGAGTAATCTTTCTAAAAATAAAATTGTTTTTTCATTAATCATTCCCATTTTCATTCAATTTATTTCCAAAGACCCAATTTTTCTAAATCACATATTTACATCTTTGTATAGAGAGACGATCCAAAATGGATTTTATTTCAATATAATCTAGAATCATTATGCATATAAATAAATAAGAATTTATTTTATAATATATATATTTTCTAGTTTTGGCCCATTCAGGGATATTAGTTTTTTTATTTAGAAAGACACAACAACCTTGTATTATGTACAAGAATATTCTGTTCATAAATTATATTTAGCTTCTGAAACATTTTATTTTTCATAAATAGAATCCAATTCTTCCTAAATGGTAAAATCATAATTAATACAAGTGACATGATTATTATTTTATTGTTATTATCCAATGAATTTCACTATATACATCTCACAATATATTCAATGTTTTAAGGAACTACATCATTTAGAACATAAATATTGACTTTAATTTTGGTGATCCTTACATCGTAATAATAAATATACTTATGAAATTTATTCATTCATCAAATTTAGTTTTTTGCCACTAGATAAGTATTGTATAAATAAATAATGATTTGCCTTTTCATTTAACTTCCCCATAATTGATTTCTTAATTTTTATCAAACATGGAATACTGAATAATCTAAAAGTGAATGATGTTGGTTCACTTTTTGGACAACATTTAATAATAATACATGTTCAATTTATATATAAATAAACACCTATTTTAAATACAAATAGAAGTTCTTATAGAATCTCTCTATAAAATCTTTGACTTCGTGAATTAATCTGGAACTGATCTTCCAATTCCAACATAACTTCAATTAAATAAATTATAAATTCTATTCTATTCGGGATTTTATAGGGAACTATACTAGCCAAGTATTTCATTTTTTGAAAACATGATTCAAAAAATGTAATATTTAACACCCCCATTGTATTTTCTCAATTTTTGGATATAAAACCTCATCAATCCATTTAATTGAATTATGAATAATTTAAATATCACCAATTCCTATTGATTATTCCTTATATATATCAAAATGGTCATTCTAGTAAAGTCATCAGTAAATGTGATACAATATAATCAATTATAGTGTATTTATGTTTTATAGGTGCATATAAATTTGAATTAATTTATTTGAGAATCTCAGAAGGTTAGATTTCTACACTTATGAGTATTCTTTTTACCATAATCATATTTTGAAAGTGTTCAGATAAAGAATATGTTTTTCGCTTTTACTGGTTTTGATTCTTCCAAACATTTATAATTAAAATATATCTCAAAATATTCTAACCTATAAGGAAATGTATCATATTCCAAAAATTATTTTCATATTACTCACTAAGGTAAAAATTGTTACATGGAACACTAATAAAAAATATATATTGAATTATTATTTTAATATTTGTTATCGTTATTCAATATTTCCTTTTCAGGATTATATATATGTTTATTTTTAATATAATAATATCTCCATCATCAAAATTTGAACTCATACACAACATGGTATGTTCATATCCACTAAAAAATAATGAAACATTATATTTCAAATTTTATATTCAATTTCAATAGATCATATTTATTTAATTGTAATGAACATTGAGACACAAAAGGGACACAACCACCACTATATTCATTAATATGATTCAATATCTAGGTATGACTAGTAATATGAAATGAGTATTCAATATAAGCGGTACGTGTCTTATTACACTTGAAATAATTATGCGCTATCTATAAAATAAGGGAGATTTGTATTTTGTTTCGTTTATATGTCATATTACTTTAAATAGACCATTTATTTTATCCAAAAAATATATATAAATTATTTATGAAAGATAAATTTTGGGCCAATCATCAAATGATCTCCTCAAAATAACAAAATATACTATGGATGTTAAATTAATATAAATTTGAGTTAATTAAAAAAATACTAGTCAACCTTTCTACCTATGCTCATAAGATATCTACTCCTATATTTCTAAATTTTATAAGTCCATAGTGAAGATGTATTATTCTAGTAAAAATAATATTTATCCTTAACACTCTATAGAACAAAAAATATAGTATAAAAATATCCAATAATTTAATCAATTGAGTCTTTCAATGAATTATACATAACTATCTTAGTATATATATTTCACTTCTTTAATTTATCATTGATAAATATTTCTTTCTCATGTAATTCCCAAATCCCATTTATATAGGATAAAAAATTTGATAGTTTTTATGATAACTATATAGCTATAAATTTATATTGTATTGTTCACTGTTAGATGAAATCAATATGTCATTATTTTTGTTAAAATGTGATGTTTTACCTTAGAATTTTAACAAAATTTATAAGATTCCTATGATGACACAAATTTTATATACATAGAATTATCATAGTATTATCTCATTTTTTTCATGGATTTTCTCAAACTCAACATATTATTTTTGATTCATGTGCAATTATTCTTTCCTTCATCGAAAATTCTTCTTAAAATCAATCAAAACTCTAACTTTCTTAGCAACACTCACATATTAATTTTAATTTCACCAAAAAACAATTACCTCAATATGATATTTATCTATGTATTTATTAAACATGAATACAACTTTATTTGTTGATATTATTTTCTACTTGAGTTTCTTGATCCTCCCAAAACACACTCTAACCATACCTTTTAACATGTGATTTGTATAGGATTATTTTTATTCTCAACCACTATATATAATATATTATTGTCTTTAAATATGATCTAGAATATTACTGACTACTTCAATGTAATATTTATTAGACTAGATAAAACATTTATTACATTCATCCATTCCCTTTTCTTATAAGCCTATGAAATTTCTTCTTTGATCAATTACTTTTTTCTCACCAAATTTCAGGAAATAATTGGAACCCCTTCACCATTTCTCTATCTAATTCCTTCATTCATCATATTTATATTCTTAATATATATTTTTATTTATGAAACAATATAATAAGGAGAATCCAATTCCACCATAGTTAAAGACCTTGAGTGGATGTTTTCCTTTATACCTTCAATTTCTTCTTTTTTAGGTTTTTTTTGGGATAAAGGGTAATATTATTTTTTAATCATCGCCATTTTTTAACTTACTCTTAATCAATGAAGGATTAAAAATCACACTAAATTATATTTTTTTTATTCATGAATTTGAATTCCATATCCAATTTAACATTTCATTTTAAAATTGGAGCCTTCACACACTCATTTTAATGTGTATATTACGAGAATCATCTATAGATAAGATTACTTTTTCTTACAAGGGTGATATATTTGGGTTAACCCAATCTATAAAATTTTCTATTATTTTCTTGAATATTGTGATGGAATTCAAATTATCACATAATTCATTCATATAACATACATTATCATCAACTATGGTGAACTAAAAATTAATAGTTTATAATATTCTAATCTGGTATCCCAAATTATTGTTCTCATAATACATCATTTTTCTTCTTTAATGGTGATACTTATCTCATATGTGTTCTTGATCCTACCCCTGTCTACTTTTCTATATTGATTCTCATTTATTCTATATGTACTTTATTGAAAAATTTTAAAATAAAAATATTTATGTATTTAACGTCCTCTAATAAATATATCTTATTTACAAATGTAAAGGAAGAATCGCTCCATAGTGAAACAAAGCCTACTGTCACAACATAACAATGATCAAGGAATTGTAATAAATGTTATGAATCATATAGTTATAACACCCCCAATATTTCATTCATTTATAGATATAAACATTATTTTTAGTGATAAAATTTAGAATGTTTATACTTAATCATTTTAAAGTGTTAGATCTATGTGTGAACCTCCTTTTCATTGATACCACTTTAATAGCCCTAGGCAATTATTGTACCTATGAGAGAGAATCAGTTGTACAATTATTATAATTTCCCCAAATAAAATTAATATTTATGAATTTTTATGTTCTTAACCTACAATCCCTTGATATCTCCCCAAACTGTATGTAATTAGAGCACGATAAATCATAATATATGATACTTTTTACATGGTTTATCCCTAATTTGGGTACCAATTACTTTTTGTTTTCAGTTATTTGACATGAAATAGATTATATCAATTTTTAATTTGGAATGATTATGAGGGGAATAGAATGTGTAACATAGTTTAAAATTAATTTAAGGTTACAAAATACATAATACACCTCTCATTATGATATGGTAAAGTATCTTCTACCTCCTAAGAAACATCTACCAATAATAGGTCTATCATTTTATATATTGTAAAAAATGATCATTAGAAAATGATTATACTATTTAGTGTTAAGAATATATTTTATAAGCATATGGATTTATATGTATTGCCACCAGTGATATTCTTCGATTATGAGGTCTTGAAGCAACAAAACAATATCAATACGAAAACATGCATGATGGCATTCTTATTCATGCATTCATAATGATCATAATGTGAATGAAAATATGATAACACACATCAGCCTTTTTAAATCTCCAAATAATTTCATAAAAAATGATAAAAAAAGTATCAACATCATTGACCCTGATGATGAATGATTTTTCATGATCGTATAATTATTTTCATGTTCATATTTCCAAGATTAAATGGTTCAACAACAAAGTGTTGTATCATCATCTCTATTCTCAATCCAAATCCTTTCATATTTTCATATTTTATATTCATATAATTATGTGAATACTCATTAACTATTTTTTATAGAAATTTTACTTGATTTTTAATAATAATTCTAATAGTGATAGTCTATTTCTAATAATTTCACCATCATGATTGATAATAATAAATTTCAAATACTTTTATTTAAAATTTAAAACATTATCATCTCAAAATATTCAAACTCATTTCTCCATGATTAATCAAATTAATACTAAATTGACCCAAAATATATAATTTTTTTAAATCAAAATATAGTGTATAATCATTAAAATTGGATTTAATTAGAGGTTTTACTATCTAGTGACGCTTATAGAATCAATTAATTACCCTTATTATTATGAAAATAACCCTTACGAGACATGGGTGATAATTTCTTCATTTTTAAATTTTCATCAGTTGATAAAACATAAGATATGAAATTATTAATATTATTATTCAAAAACACACAAATTCAATTTCAAGTATATTCATTGAATGTCTGTTATACAATATTGAGGTTACTTTTACATTTATTTGTGTTATAACAAAATTACACTCATTAAAAATCAAATAACTTATATGAAAACCACATGACCATAAATATATTTGAAATGACTCTTATTAAATATTTAAGATACTATTATGAATTATATACCCTCATATTATTCTATCTAAAATTCATTATGACTCATATAAAAGTAACTATGTGTGTTCTATGCTCCATATTGAGTCTGATTACTTAGTTTCATGCTTTAATATAACAATGTGGTTACATTTATGAAGTCACATCCTCAGATTTAATTGTTAATCCTATAAATATTTCATGTCAATATTCTTGACGAATCCATTATGTATAAAATTATTAGAACATTTTAAAAAATTGTAATTAATGAATTCTTGAAGTGTACTAAAGTATCCTCTAACCGACTAGTGAATTTTCAAGTCTACTCAAACACATATTTAACCAAATTTTAATGTTTCATACTCCAGGATGATAATAAACATTAAATACTTCAAAAATTCAATCTAGTTATTCAATAATGTATGCATAATAGTTTGATTATAAATTCTAAAAATCCACAATATAACAAATTGTTAGAGTTATTCCAAATTGATAGTTCATTAAGACATTAATCAACCAAAGAGGTATAATTTCTCAAAGATAGTGTGCCATTAATTATTTATTATAAGTTTAATATTCCAACGTATTTATAATTTGATATAAATTCTAAAACATGTTCAAAAAATAATGGAATAATTTATTATTCACTTTTAATTAAAATTCAATAGGATTTCATTTGTGAATTGTGTGCACATATGAATAGATTTTGGATTGTTCATGAAATTTATAATGGAAAATTATAATTTATATAACTATTAATGTGTTTTATATAATTTAATTGATATTATTTTCTACCTAAAAATATATGTTTAAGAATAAAATTTAAATTTGACACAAATATGAATGAAATGTATATCTTATAACATTAAAAGGTATGATTCCAGGGGATTATCATTTTTAGTGGGATAATATTTAGTAATTGTCTTTTTTTTAATTCATTTAAAACAAGATATGAATCTTATATATATATATATTCTAATAGATGTATACATTAATTATTTAAATATTATTGAAATATATCTATAATAAAGATACATTGAATGAATACAATTTTCTATATTATAATTATAATTTCAGTAGTGTTCAGTATTAAAATAAAAGAATTTAGATCATAACAAATTGTATATTTTAGTATAGAATATTTTTTATTTGGAATAATTAGTATTTGATATTTATTTTATATCAAAAAAATTCAAGGATGTATTATGAAATAAAAATGTAATCTTGTAAATGAATGTAGAATTCAATCACTATGATCAAAATGCAATATATGATTCTAATAGGATGTGAATGACTATGGTCTAATTATTGCATTTAAATTTTTTATAGAATTTGTAAATACTTATTTTTATTATTCAATAATTTATTTATTTCTTGATTTCAAAAGTTAATCGACAATCGTATATAAGAAATGAGTTGTTTTATATAAACGGATAATAATTTTTATTAAATATTACATATGATTTATTATTTTTATTTTTTTAATAGAAATAATATAATATATAAAAAATATTTTTATAATAGAATTCTAAAACCAATTTATTGATAGTTTAACATAGATAATGCATTAATAAAATGAATTTAAAATTTGTATAAGTTTATATTTTTAGAAACAATTGATAAATAATCCTTTGATACAAGTGTGTGTCAGTTTATTAAGAAAATATTTCGAATAGCATTTTAATTAAATGTTAAATGGTATAATTATATATTTAATCTATAACATATTGATGTTTGTGTCCAAATATAAAATATATTATTTAGTTTTCATTTATTTAGAATATTTTAAAAAGTTATGGTGTTAAATATAAGTTATAACAACAAATCATTATGACTATTGCGACACACTAATGAGATTGATTATGGGATACCTAATAAATTTGTTTTTAGACAATTTTAAAAAAACATAGAATTGTTTTAGGATTATATATTATAATAATTCATAATTATTTTTTGGATTATCCAACTAAACAGTCTTATTCATAGTAAAATATGTTCTATCAAAAATAAAAATCCTACAACCATATGATAGAGTTATGAATTTTATTTTATTATCAATTGGATATATTTATCCCATGTAAAGAGAATTATTTTAAATATTTTCACCAATAAAAAATGAATTCTTAATTTCTACTAATCCATGTATTTTAAATTTCTTTATTAGAATATTCTATAAAAAGTGATGTTATTTTTGCGTTCACTTGGCTCGTATATTAAGAAATGATTTATCACTAGATAAATTAGTGAGAGTAAAATGTGTGCCTAAGAAATTTGAAAACACAAAAATGAAAAAAATTTCATATGAAAAAGGATGAGTGGTTTCAAAATATATTTTGAATCCTTAATTTACCCATATTACACAATAGATTTTATATACATGTGGCATAATGGGAGTTCAATTATCTTAATGTTATAATATTTAGAAAAATAATTATCTTAATAATGATAATGTGTAAATAAAAATACAAATTATTTATAAAATCATATCCTATGTATATGATATGAATTTCTATAGAGATAAATCAAATAAATGTAAATTAGTTTTTTTATGGCTATACATCTATAACATGAAAATGTTAATTATTAGGAAAAATAAAAATAAGGATCCTTGCCTAGTGTATCATTTTATTAGACTAGAAAGGTATTTAATATAAATCATATTCTACTAATGTTTACTATATTATTTTCAATAATATCCTTAATTAAATTATATTAATAATTGATAAATTCTTGAGTTATGGTAGACTTCATTGTAAAAATTTATATAAATATTTTAAATGATATATATTAGGGTTTGGGTTTTCCTTATATAATGACACAATGATATTGAATACATACAATATATTTTAGTTTTTATAACATGATTTAATTATATCACATCATTATATATTTTGATGGAATTTACTTATATTTAGATGTTTTATTTTGAACTAAGGGATTCTGGTTTGAGGAAAAAAATATATCATTATATTACATTTAATGAAAACTTATACATTATCAATTATTCATGTGGGACGAATTCATCATAATTAAAATAGATGATAAATAACAACTCAATGATAAATATTTGAATTATCATTAATAAATTTTGAGAATGTAATTATATGAGTTTTGATGAAAGGTTTAGATTAGAACGAGTATCATATTTTACAAAGATATAAATTTTACTCATGAAACACATGTGCATATAGATTTCAAGGTTGACTATGTTTTATTATACCATATAAAACAACACACATAAATAAATGTACTTTCATTGTTTGAATATTTAATAACAATATATAATAACTGTAGTTATCAAGGAATAGTTCATGTAAACCATAATATTTGAGGATATAAAGTATGTTTATATTGATTTTGACTAATTATTTGGAAGTTTGGTCATCTGGTTTATCATGTACAGGTTTTTTCATATCAAATATAATAATTTTTCATATTTATTTTCTCTATAGAAGTTTATCCCTTGATTGGGTAAGAACGAGAAACGTTGTGTGCATACATAGTTTACTGTATTGTGGCATGGTCAACTACTTAGAATAATGCCTTGAAATGTTTTCATCTGTATTTTTTAGTAAAGTAATTTATCAAGAGTGAATTAGTTATTATATTCTGTATTAATTTGTTTCATGTTTCTTGTTTCAGGTCAATAATCAGTGATAAAGAAAAATGAATTGTACTAGTACGAATACATTTCATGGAAATTAATTTTCAGTTTTCTTATACAATGATATATGTGTTTATTAAATACTGTTATATATATATATTTGAGGTATTTATTAAGTGTTATATGGTAAAGATATTACATAAAATATATATTTCATTTTATATGTTATGTTGTTGGTAGTATTATATGTTATACAAAAGATGTGTAGTATTATTTAATATTCAACATATGCCTCTTGATTAGATTAATGTGATTATGAATACATGCCACCTTATTCTTTCATTGGGCTGTTATTATCATCCAAGTTTTCTCATGGGGGAGAAATTTTAGATTAACTAATTTAAAATAGCCCGAATAAAATATTTATTCCATATTAAAATACATTTAATTGGAAACCCTTATTGAAATAAAATCATAGAGATAAAATATTTTTAGTCATAGTTGAATATTTTATTAATCAAAAAGAAAAACAATAGGAACAAAATATGAAATAAGGTAATAGGGGTTCATGGGAGATGAATGTAGTGAAGAATAGGGGAATCCCCTCATACAGTCTCATTACAATCCGATTGATGAGAAAAAAGACTCAAGTACCAAAAATGCCTATTATTTTGGTCAACTATGTAATAATAAAGATCTAAAGCTATGTTACCCCCATTCCATGTGTGAATAATAATGATCGTAGAATGAATAATGGATTTTAGAATTTAATTTCATAAATAATATTCCATATAATGTTATATTATCACTCAAAAAATTGATTATAGTGGAATAACCATGTTTAAATTGAGATTGGGATATATTATTAGTACGAAATTGATTGGTTTGTTGTATCATCACATGTGAATCAGCAATAACAGAATCACCCAACCAATAATTTATGATAAGTTCAGGATGATAGTTCATTATGATATATGGAAATTCCACCACCACACCTAAGGATTTTAGAAAAAGATCCATCTATGTTAATTTTAATGTGAATACTATGATATTTCGATTTCACCTAAGAAACCATACCTCCTCCAGTTTGGGTAAGCTCACCAGTGTCATGTAAGATGGGTGAGAGTATTTCTTGGGTAGTGTGGGGGAAAACATACCTCCTTAAAGTGATTTATAATAGTTAAAAGGAGAATTATGAAAATGGTGTGAAAGTACTTAAGATTCTGCATGAGTCCCTTAGGGGAGACTCCATTAAGTATGTTCCATAAGAGAAAAAAACCCATCAGTGAGTGAAATGAACTATCCCTTGGCCTCCAAAATGGAGTTTACCTAGTGGCCGTAATGTGCCTAAAAAATTGGTCTATTGTTCTAAATCTTTCTGATAAATGATAATACCCCATGATGTGGAACTGAATTAATGAATCTAGTCACACTAATATAAAATATTCACCTCTATTTCAATCATTGGGCTGGTAAAAACATTAAACTTAGAGTAATTTGGAATTCCAATTCATTGAATGTTATTATCATTGTGTATGACTTTCATATTGATTTTTCAATGGTGAAAGCTTAATTAATAATGATATCCATTCTCTAGGTTCATATTCCCAGAAAATCTAGATTTTGAGGAGAATTTGTAAAATTGCTGAAACCCAAGAGAGTCATCATCCATGGAGGTGTTGTTATGATGAGACATTGATCTAGGTCATTAGATTTTAAGATCCTATGAAAAGATCACTCCTTATTAAGATATTCATTAATATACTAGGTATGAGTGAATGATTTATTAAATCTAATGTCTATATTAGGAAAGCTAAGGATGAAAATTTCCAGGCCCACCCAACTCATCTTCTAGAAAGAGACATCATTTCACTCAATAACCCCCTCAGATTTATCAAGAAATTGATTAAAGAGCACAGAAGGACTACAGAAAATATGAGTTCCACAAGATCTATCAGATCATTTAATAGGGTAGTTATCATATATATGATTACTTAAATTAATCATTAGTGAGATTATTGGGATTACCTCTCACAATATATTTTCACAGAGACAACAGATTCTCTCCTCAATTCCATAATGATTAATTCTCCCTTTTTGAAGAGGTATAAAAAGTCTAGACTATGTAGAGTAATGTTGGTAACAATTTTTATGTGATTCAAAAGGTAATCTATTTTAGATTCTTTATATTGTCTTAATAATAACATTAATAGGTATTTAGACTTGTTGAGCATCCATGGAGATAAATGAAATAACACTGTTGACTAAATTGAATCTACCTATGAATGAATGGATCATGATTACCAATTCTAATATCATTCCCAAAATTTATTTAACATTGTTTTCTCAGTGATGAATACAAACTATTATTTTGGATAAGGGAGAACCGAAGTACTCTAAATGATCGATTTGAATAGAAAAAATATCAATATATTCTAGATCAACATTGATCTTTTGGGTGAAATTTTTTTATACATAATCACACCACTTTTGATTTTATTGATGCATTAACCATCATGGTTATATGAGTAGTTGACAATCATAATGTTTTTTTAATGATATTAGCATTTCCATTGAGAAAAATGTTTCAATACATCAAAAATAATGATATTGAAAATTCAATGGATGTCATACATATATTTTAAGTGATCCATCCTCACTTATTCAATACCCTTGTGGATATTTCTACTGATGGAATCCTGAGAAAAGTATAATGTCTTTTTATTTAATACATTTACATGTGAAATAATACTACTTATAGAAAAATTAAAAAAAACATGATTATATAAATAATAATATTTTAGAAAAATTATTAAAATAAAATAAATTTATAAAATAAATTTTATTAAATTGATAGAATCTTTTCACAATTAAAAGAATTTATAGAATAATTACTCCAAATAAATAATATTATATGAAGAAACATTATTAAAATAAAATTTAATTATGTAGTTTAACAAAAAGGAGAACTCTAAATCATTATATTTGACTACAACCACAACCATAGTAATCTTAATCACCAATAGTTCTATTTACCATTATTTTATGAGTCCATAACATGATATATATTTAATAATAGTAATGTAAACTATTTTGGACTAGTACTATAAATAAATTTTTAAATTTTCATAGGAAGCGAAAAATATGATGAAATTTCATATAATTTTATTGATACTAATCTTTTTAAGATCTCATGTTTCAAAATGTGTTGGAAACTATAATGGAATTTGAATTATCATTTAGAGGAATGAAAAAATATATTAAAACATGCATAGAAATGTAATTAAAGTACTTTGTAACATATGACATTTTTGTTTTTGGATGGGGATTAATATGAAAAGGTTCCTAAAGAGCCTATATGTGTTTTGGGAGTATTGGCCTTTGAAACCAATTTTTTGAGAGTAATAACCTTTGGAGAATTTTTTGGGAATGTATAGTAATAACCATGCAGCACATACATATGGTTTTTCTAGTTAAACAACATGGTATTCTAATCCAATTAAAGAAATTCAACTATTTTTTCATTGTTTTTATTAATTTCAAGGTCCTAAATATCGTTTGAGCATGGTTGTTTAAACCACTCAACTCAACCATGTGAGGTAGGGGTTTTCATTAAAAGTAGATATGCATGGCTGGCGTAGGGGTTGCAAATGATGTGGCTGGGTAGTGTTTGGGGATTGTAGGCCTCGATGGTTCTCATATGGTTTTCCTAAATGTGAAGTGTACAAATTAATCTCGTAAAAATAGGAAAGATTAAAATTTATCCCTTTTACATTAAAAGATTTGTACCCCATCTCCTTCATTATTCATGACTAATGGATCTACCACTTCCCCCTCGTCCTTCTCCAATTAATTGGGATTAATATCATTCATTCAGGGTATAAATTAAATTATGGTATATGAGTTGTAATACTATCAATGAGTATATAACTAGACATACGTCCATTCCCTATTATCATTACTATATTAAATGTTATTATTTGGTGGCATATTAGGTCTTATTTATATGTAATTTACCATGATCTACATTTCCACTCATTTCAGCTCGAATTGGAGAATAATATCTTATAAATGATTCTTACTTAGTATAAGGTAGGTGGTATATGAATTTTTACTCAACATATTTACTTTTATAATTTATCTTTATTGGGAAACACCATATAAATCCTATTCATTTTTCATAAACTGTGATGAACTTTAATTTAAATTTCTAGAATATGAAAAAAACCATTATGACCCATATTGAAACTATTTTAGGTTGATAACTCCACATGAACCTTCTAATTTAGAGTGGGTGATGTTTTATTCCATTGAGGTAAAATGAATTTAATTAGTCAAAGCCCCACATCAGTTCATTTCTCATTGAACATAAAAGGGATGTGATTAATATGAACAAAATGAATTGTAAAATGAAATTGAATTATACATTTCCCATATTGGGAATGAATATATTTAATGATTTACTAATTCTATCAAAAACAACATGTTACCTTAGACCATGACATAGATGGAGGTTGGTGGCCACAACATAAACCACCCATGAGGGTGGTTAGGTCGAATAATAATAATTATTATTGTTTCCTTGTTACTAAACTACCACATGGGTTTGTTTATCCCAAAACATTATATTAGAACTTCTAATTAAATTAATGGGTTTTAAATTGGATTTTATATTTTACTTGTATCTTTTTCCCTTAAAAGAGAAATAATAGATATAGAGAAATGAATTTTTTGGATGATTATATAATCCCCCTTAGTCTATGATCATTGATTTTTTTGGAATTATGATGGTATGATATAATTGAATTAAAAAATTGAATTATAAAATGGAATGTCACATGGTAGTTTTTTCAATTATATGTTATGGTTCAATGAAATGTGAGGTGCTATTTAGAGTTCATGGAGAACCTTAACAAACTCATACTTTATGATTGATTATTATGTGTATATGGTGTTCTAGATCATTCATTGTGAATTTTTGGACATAATTATCCATGTACCCTAGGTTTCTTATGATGCAAATGGTGACTATAATCATTTATTTATAACTATTTGACGTGACACTCTACATGCCCCCTCGGTTTAGGATGTTGTTAATGTTTCTCCAAATCATTGATTTGGACTATTAGACATGGAATTGTATATCCTCGGTTTCGATTAATGAAAAAATTACCATATTTACACTGTATGAACTTTATATTATACGGTTTATTGATATCTAGATTTGAAATATGTAGGTATTGAAGACTGCGTATATTTTTTTATTATAATAATGACATGATTATATTTATTTATTTACTATATTATTTATTATATGTGTACAATGTTATATTTTATATTAATAAATTTTATAGTATTAGAAAATTATTGAAGTAGAATATTGAGTTTTAATAACACCCTATCTGGGCTATCATCTAATACTAAAAAATTTATTCCGATTTCAGTTTAGTATCAAGATCACGATTCATTACTTTTTTATCTTCTTGGTTAGTAATTATTATTGGTGTAATAGTTGATCATGTAGTCAGACTAACTTCTGGAGTTTGAGTCATGTATTTATTTACTCTTATTTATGTTTATCCCTATTATATATACTACCTATTTTATTTTGACCACATCATATTTATATATTAGAATGTTCATGCATCGTTGGTTTTATCATAACATTCAAGGATATCAGTTCTTTTATTGACTGATGTTATTTTTATCTACTGTACATTACATTATTTTTTATTTATTCTTCCTTTTAATTTGTTTCTGATCCAGAGGGAATAGTCTCTATTCTATACCATAACTTTACCCTTACTACTAATCTGCAACTGTTGGCTTATGCATAACTGCAAATGAGGACATGTGGACCCTTGGGTCTTGTTAATTATGAGTAAATATAGAATTATTATTCCCAAAGAGGTATCAAATACTTTATTTTTTTCCCATGTTAGACTATTTTTGGATGGTAGAAAAGAGACATTGAATGTGTCTATAGTTTTTAAAAAGATTATGTATGGGAATGTCCATACCACATATAAGGAAATGATCATGTTTCTGGGGATGAGACTATTGTCTTTATTTTCCACAGTTATAGGTGATATTTATTTCACGATATGTGAGTGAAAAAAATATCCACGAGTTACTAATTTATTAGTTTTACCTATTGTGTTGGTTTGTATTGAGAAGTGTTGATTCCAAAAATCATTTTCTCTCACATATGATCCACGTGCTATTACTTACTTATAGGTATACCATGATTTTATTATTTTATTTCTTAAATGCTTTTATTTCATGATAATGGGATAATATTCATGATTTTAGTTATGGTTCAGAGTGAGTTAAATAAATTGTTATCATAAATCAAAACATGTTTTTATTTATATATTGAGGGTCTAATTTTATTTATTCGTATTAATATTAATTAGTGAAAACACATGTTTTGAAATTGTTAATATACAATACGAAATTAATTTTTTTATGTTTATAGAATGTGTATTTTCTGTGAAATAATTAACATCATTTCCCATTGATGTAAGATAAAAAATATTTCCAATTATAACTTATGAAATATATTCCCATATAACATGGGAAATAAATCCTACCTAACTGAATTCATATATTCTAGGTTTTATCCCAATAAGTCATACAAATCAGTATATGTTGTATAAAAATTTCCACATTGGATAATAAAGTTGGAATCTTATTTTTCATTTACAATTAAATATATTAGTGAAGGTGTCAAATAAATAGTGTGAAAAATAATAATTGTAATGTATGGTACCATTATAAATTGGTAATAACTCATAAAAAATAATCCCTAATTTCTCAACTTTACCCATGTATGTCTATTTTTAAATGTTTCTTCTATGAGTTAAATCCATTAATGGTGAGTTAAATGTTGAATAATGTAGCGGATATTCGGTTACACTTAAGTTTTATGTCATATAAAAAATATAGATCATTTCCCCCATATGCTTGGAATGTCTTACCATATAAGTGGACCTAGTGTTGTGTGACATGACCATTGTAGAACTATTATATTCTTATAATTCCATGGTACATAACCACATGGGGGAATTCTTGTAAAATATAAGATGGTTATTTTGTGTGTGAGAAACAACTAATATAATGTATTGAAAAAATTTATGACCAAATCATACATTACCAATCGACTTTATTAAATATTAGTCATATTTCTTCTTTCTAGATTTGTTGAAATGTGGTGTTAGTTAATTAAAATGCCAATTACAGCCTACAGGGTGTCTTTCTTTATTAATTGGAATTGAATTTTTCATTATCATCTCTCTATTGTGAGATATTACGGATAAATAATGTTTTAAAATGATATAATGGGATTAGATTTCAATAATTAAATGATATTGTAACTAAATAAGCTTCCATGTAATTTTTCATCTATCCATGCTACTTGAAAATTCATATATTTGAGAAACATAAATGTTATAAATAATGTTAATTTGTTAGATGAGATTAATAAATCTTTTAGTTATTTTCTTATCATAAAACATTGTATAAGGTTTAGATTTAATTATTCAATTACAAGTTATCATGAATTAGAATTCGGACATTGCACCTAGGTTTTAGTGTCCTTGTACTACTGCATTTGAAAAATTGTTGAGGATATGGTGCATAAAGACCATTAATACATGAATCTAGTTTTAAATATAGTAACTAGTATATATGAGGTTCAGACTGTTATTATAGTACCCCTAGAGATTTGAAAATTGTATAATTGTTTAACTGGTTCCTTATCGTGTTATGTGTTGAACTCAGTATCTTACGGATCAAAAAACTAATTGATTTGATAAAACTAATGAGTTTCTTGTATTCATATAAGCAATTTTTTTCTAATAATTGGTGACAAATATATCTATGTAAGAGGGAAGATTAAGTCAGAAACCATTTTCAATTATACAATACTAGCCTAAAAATCTCTAAGGCGGAGATACAGTAAGGACATAACACCATCAGACTATGAAACCACTGGACTGAAGAGACATTGTTGATCAACACGCGGCTGGGATGTCATACTTCAAAAATGAAAATATGGCTATGTATGAGATAATACCAGATGAGAAACTGCTAGACTCATACCACTAACACAAGATAGATTTTCTCTATCTGAGCCACCGTAATACAATACACCATTAGTCAAGACACCTCAATCATTCTAAAAATATTTTTATGTATATGACTCCTTTAGTGTCATACTTCCAGAATATGACACCACTAGAGCATGAATATTCTAGAGATTGATACCGCTTAAATTTTACCCCCACATGTCATAAGACACCGTCAATGTTTATATTAAAAAAAATTCAAATTAAATTACTCTAATAGCTATATTTTCCAAATTTTAGGCTACTTATTTTTATAATGATTGTCTCTTTAATGTTTGATAAAAAACATATTAGAATGTGCAGTATGAAGATGTAGCTGATTTGGATGTTTCTACTACTAATGATAAAAAATTGGAGCACACACTCTCATGAAAAATATACAGAGTCAAATAGAGGAAAATGTGATGAATATTAGAAACACTATGGACACAATGATCTTTCAACTCAATTATTATCTATGATCTAATGATATTAACCTAATTAAAAATATACAGAGATTGCCCGATGTAAATACTTGACTGATGAAGTCAGCACCTATCACATCAATTACTTTCCTCCTGTCAAAAAACAAGATTCATGACACTCTGTTTTCCTATAGAATCTGAAAGATATAAAATCAAGCTTCATTGATGATTTAGATAAAGAGTCACAAGCTTCATCGAGGATTTAAATCAAGAGTCACAAGCTTCATTACAAATGACTGATAATCCATAATCTCTACACTCCTTGATTTCTCGATTTTATTTATATTTAGTAATTTTTGATAATATTGTATTCTAATTTGTTTTATATACACACATTGCCTCTTGTGAAAAATTGGAAGATAATGGATATCTTTTCAAACAGTTTTTTCATTTTTTTCTTCCGCAGATAAGAGTATTAGAGGACCCTGGGTCACTTATTTCTTTTTACTCCCATGCATAAATGTTGAATAGGTCATTTTTGACCTAGAAGGATTTAAACTATTTTATAAACCTGATCCAGGTTTTCTATTGGTGAGTTTATATTATATACACAGCTTAGTGGGGGGTGATCACCAAATAGAGTAGACTACGTCACAACTTGAGACTAAAATAGTTTTATTCAATCTTTCTCCTACCTTTTTTTACTTTATGCCCAAATTAAAAATTAAAACTATATTATCTATAAAAAAATTATATGTTTAAATTTTATCATAATTTGTTTACATATAGTTTTTTAATCATGTAAATTGAATTTAAAGTATTAAATAATGTTATATATTAATCATCTAATACATAATAAATCATAGGAAAATATTTAGAAAGATTAAGCTATATATCATACTCATTATGATTTTAAACATTACCATATTTAAAATTTTAACAAAAAATAAAAAAAATCCATTTTAATATATATTTTTTTGTTACTCAATTCATCCCGTCATGTGATAATAACATTGAGCAACATTTAGTATCAATGGATATAAAATAATTTCAAATTATTTTTTAAATATGATTATAGTTGTGCCTTAAAGATCATAAAATCTCTATCAATTATAAATTATTATTTCATTATACATATTTGTTATAATATTAATATTGATAAAAAAATAGGAAGGTGCTACTGCAAATAGAATTCCATATTTCAACTGGAACAATTATGACCAATTGAAAATTAAAATTAAAATGAATATTGAATGTATGGGTTTTGAAATATCTCCTCCCATAGTATATGATTATAAATTTCTTAATACTGCTAGAAATTATTGGGATGGTCCAATGAGGGAATATTATAATCATAATTTGAAATTCGCGAATTTATTATACTATGCCTTAGGATATTAATACTTAAATATTATTTCTACATATAAAACTTCCTATGAAATATAGGATACACTACATTTCTAACTCAATAAAACTAAAAATGTTAAATAAATGATGCGTAATACTAATAATATTAAATATGATAATTTTAAAATTAAACTTGATAAGACCATTTCCGATATGTATGTACAGATTAATGATATTTTCAACACCACAAGCTCACTAGGATAACCTGTATCTAACAAGTATCAAATTATGAGTTTGCTAATATGCCTACATGAATGATATGGAGGAACATTAGTGTTAATTATACAATCGTTCAATATTAGTAAATTACAAGTCAAATAGTTGATAGGAAAGCATATAATGTAAAAGTAAGAAGTGATGTTGAACCATGTGGAGGATGAGGAGCATATGAGAAATTAAGTAGCTTTCAATTACATTAATCTTAAAAAATATAATTATAATGAAAAAATAGAAAATAAATGATGTTGATTAGTCTAATAGTTAATCAACTTCTAACAAATATGAGAAAATGGATCATCTAGCCAAAAAGATTAAAAAGCTATACATGAAGAATTTATTTTCCATAAATGTAATCTATAAGGGAAAAATTGAAGTAGTGAGAATAGGAATAAAAATTAAGATGATCCCAATGAAATGTTTTATTATGAATGTAAACGAAAATGTCATATTTAATCAAACTTTCCTAAGAAGAAATACAATGTGAAATGTGAAGGATATTATAGATGATACAAGGAGGTCATGAAATCAACCTAGAGTTCATATGAGGATAGATCTAGTGATTCAGATTCAACACTAGTTGAAAAGCTGGATAGAGAGAATGTTATCATTATTACCAAAATCAATGAGGTATTTACCATACCTGATACTTATGATTTTGTTCTTGTACATTAGTTTTATAATTATGAAAATGAACATGATTATAATGATATGTCATGTGAATAATTTTTTGAATAATAAATTATTCTAGAAGAAACCATTAATGTGATTAAATATAAATACCATTTTCTGAAAATAAAACATTCTCTAACTATAAATACAAATTATGAGTTGTCAATAGAATGGGATAAAAATGTTCAACTGCTCAAAGAAAACATTAAACATAAACATGAAAATGATAAATTTATGAATTTCCTTGAAAAATCCACAACAGGTAGATATACATTGACACAAATTTTAGGATAACATGTTTCTCCCATATATGTTACTAGGATAGGATATTAACCTAGATATAGTAGAATAACTACGAACACTTATGTTCCTAAATACAGATTTGGAACCTCTACTACAAAACATATTTCAAAAGGACCCAAAAAGTTATTTATTTCTTAGAGTTTGGAATCTTGTTATAGGAATCCCATAATGAAAATGTGGGTTCTCAAACATCTTATCACTGTCATTTTTGAACCCACACAGTTTTGGGTACCAAAATCATTTCTTTGTTAAATTTTTTTAGGAAAATTACTTGAACACCACTATTAGATGTTTATGGTACATGGTTAGTGTCTATTCAAGACATATAATAGGGAACTATTATTACATCAAGTGACTTATCAAGTTTTATGGTGTCCATACACATTTGGTATAAATAGAAAAGGAAAATTCATCAGCCTAGGGTAGATTGGTATTAAAAATTCACTTTTAATTTCTAATGACTTATATATTGATGGTTTAAATTATAAAATGATTAAGATTTCAAAGTTGTGTGGTGAATTATTTTATGTTATGTTTGAAAATTATTATTGTAGTATTTTTTATTCAAATGGCGATTTAATTTTTACTATTTTGAAAAACTTATAATGCTTGTGAAATTTATTTAAATTCATTAGTTTCTCATGTTGTTTCTAGCTTATGTGAAATTAATAAGGAATATTGTCTATTGAATAGGATACTAGGCCATTGCAACATTCATTAGCATTGGAATCTAACTATGGAAGGGTTACTTTAGAATCAATCAAACCTTGAGTTCCCAACTCATAATGTTTATATCCTCTGTCAAAATGGGAAACACCATAATGTTTTTTTAAACCGGAGAACGAAGTGTCAACTTCTCAATATCTTGAGTTCATACACATGGATTTTTTTAGGCAATTCATGAGTTTATAATATAAATAAGAGGCACATTGTTTATGTTATAGTGGATGACTATACTAGGTATACTCTGGTATGTATTCTAGATCAAAAAGGTGAATCCTTCTTTAATATAACCAAGTATGATATGTCTGTAGAAAATATCAGTGGACATATGATTAAGTCCTTAAATATTGATCATGGTTGTGAGTTCGAAAATAAATAATTTCATTAATTTTTTTCACAAAATGGATGCACTCATAACTTCAATACTCCTAAAAACACTTAGCATAATGAAGTTATTAAAAGAAGAAATCAAACCTTACATGAGAGAGCTCAGACTATATTGAATGAGTATGACCTACCAATCTATTTTTTGGAAGAACATTTAACACAACTTCTTAAATTGTTAATAGAGTCCTAATTAGACCTATCTCAAAGAAGAACCCTTACAGTTTTTGGAATAATAGGAAACTTAAAGTTAACTATAGTATATATTTTTATTTGATACTTTTTATTCTTAACAATAAGGATAATTTTGACAAATTTTATTCAAAGGTGATAAAGAAATATTCCTTGTTTACTCTGTTTCTAGAAATGGCTATGGTGTTTTCAATAAGAATTACTAAACTATGGAAGAATCAATCCATGATAACTTAAATCAAAATTATCTACATAATTCTAATATTTATTTAGAAAACCATGTGGGTGATTTATCTTCACTGAACATAAACTTTAAAATAATATATTCTACTATAAAAATAGTAGAAAAAAAATCTAATTCGGAAGAATTTTTAGAAATTCCTAAACACAAACATGAAAATCTAGAATTTACTAGTCCCTTATTCTATAGAGTTGTAATATCTATTATGTAACATTCATTAGATATTGTTTTAGGTTATCTAAATTGAGTAACTCAAACTAGATCTATTTTTAGGAACCAGGTAGAACATCAAGCATTATTGTCTGAGGATGAACATAAGAACATCAATGAATCTATTAATGATGAATTATCGGTAATAATAATTTTATAAGAGTTTTTTTTGGAAGAAAAAATGTTTTGTAAATTGTAGATAGATCCAATATAACCTTAAAAATTTCCAAAAAATGGATGTTTAGAAAACAATTTGATGACTCTATTAATATTTTAAGAAAATGGGATGGAGTTTTTTGGGCAAGGATTTTGTCAAGGAGAAGAGACTGACTATGATGGAACATTTTCACCTATGGATTGACTAAAATCCATAATAATCCTACATAACTATGTAAAACATATATATTTCAAACATGGTATAATTTATGTCAAGATTTCATTCATAAATGGTTTTATTTTTGAGGATGTTTTTGTATGACAACGACATGATTTTAGAAATCCTTATTTTCCAAATCATGTTTTTAAATTAACCAAATATTTACATGGTTTTGAAAAATATCATAAATATTTTTATGATAGTCTTAGAAATATTGTAATTTCAATAATATTTTAACAATAAATAGAAAATCATAGCCTTTTCATAAATGGAATTTCAAAATCACTATTTACAGTACATAAATATGTTGATGGTGTTATTTTTGAAACATCAAAAAATTATTTACATACTGATTTTTCTAAAATAAATCAAAATTAATTTTAAATGTGATTAATGGGAGAAATTAAATTCCTTCTTAGATTTAAAATTATTCAAAACAATTATGGAGTAATTTTAATTAAAAAAAATATAAAAAATATTTTTTAATATTTTTTATTCCGGATAGCACTAAAATTAATGATACCCCCATGATTAACATATGTAAATTTGATCGTGATGAAATTATAAAACTATTTGATCAAACTAGTTACAGAGGTATGGTTGGATGACTTATCCACCTGATAGCTAGTTGACCAGATATTATGTTTAGTGTATGTATGTGTGCTAATTTTTAAGAAAATTAAAATGAGTCACACTTACTTTAAATTAAAAGAACTATCATATACCTCATATATATAATTAATTTTACTATTTTATACCTGTATAATAATTTCACATGATTTATAAGTTCTTATGATGCTGATTTTAAAGTAAGAATATTATATAGAAAAATAACATCTGGAACATGTCTGTTTTTAGGCACATCTCTAGTTTCATGTTGTAGTGAAAAATAAAAATTCTATTTCATTTTCTACTACTGAAGCTAAATACATAGCTGCAAGTAGTTTTTTTGAACCCATTTTTTGATGAAACACACTTTACTAGAAATTTGATATCAATTCTAACCTGTCCCAATAAAATAGGACAATATAAGTGTAATGAACATTTCTAAGAATCTTCTTTCCCATTATAGGATAACAAAAATTGAGACAAGACATCACGTTTTGAGAGATTATTTTTGTAATGGATATATATCTCTGGAATTTTTTAGAAGAAAACATCGGTAATCTGATATTTTTTCCACAACATTGATGTTTGAGAGGATGAATTATGTCGAACATAAATTAGGGATGATAAATATTACTTAAATTTAATTCTTTATATAATACCATTGCTTTTTCATATAGTTGGTTTTTTATACAATTTTATTCATCCAAATGAAATTCCATACAGTTGGTTTGCCATAACATTGGTTTTTCATGTCATTCGCTATGTTATATCATTGGTTGATCATGCTATTGATTCAATTCCATTGATAAATTTCTCTTTTCTTCAAATTTTCAAACATCTGGTTTATTTTAATTAATAAAACCGGATATATATATTTTTCTCTATTTTTATTCCAATATCATGAATAATTTAGTTTTTATAACAAACGATATCCCAAATGATATCGAAGTAGAAGAAATATTTTCCATCAAAACCTTTATCCTCATGCAATATTCCAGTATCTTCTCTCAATCCTAATGAAACCCTTTCATCTCTTAGTATTCAAACCTTCTCCTTATATTTGACCAACCCCGTCAAGATAATCCAAACACCAAGAATGATGTGACCATTAATATCTTCTCCATTTATGTCTAGATATTCAAATACATGGAAATAGGATTCGAGTCTCCATACTCTGGTTTCTACTGTTCAGCCTGATCTTGTTAACAACATTATTTTACCTGAAAAGGAAGTAGACTCAAAATGGATAATATCAAGTAGGTCCTTAGAACAAAAATTTGTTCACAAAGAGGGGTGGTTGGTATAGTTTTGGTAAAATAAGAGGCCTTTTTACCCAAATCAGGAACATGTGTGTTATCAGAACATAGATTTTTACATTTAATTAAGATAGTAAAGATTATATTACAATCCATTTTGAAGGACATCTATTCGGTCCTTCATCTAGAAAATGGGATAAGTGATTATATGTTTCTAATTAAGGAATGATTTTTAAATAGAAAAGAATAATCCTAGAAGCTAGTGATATGATAATTTATGAGGATTCCCTTATTGTTTTAACCATATATGGATCAACATGAAGGCATGTTTCCTCAGAATTGGACGGAGAGTATAGTTTTTTGTTTAATTTCATACATAAAATTCTTTTCCTAAGAAGGGTGATTTTGTAACACTACTATATTAGGATGTTTTTCTCCTATTTCATATTACATAATATCATATGATTAATCTCATTATATATCTAATGGATCATATGTTCAAGTGGGAAAAACCATAATCCACATCAAATTCATTGATCTATACTAGGAATATTTATATCATGTTAGAGTTTAAGGGCCTTGTTCCTGATAATGAAGTGACCATGATTTACTATAGATGTTTTTGTATAACTAGTGCCACATATTCAAGAATAGAAAGTATCTAGAACCCCTGGAAGAATCAATTTTATGGAGACTTAGAAAATATGAATGTCGAATATAATCTGGTTGATCATATAGCATGACCTATGGATGATGTTGATCGATGTTTGAAGCCTGATGAAGTTCTTTATTACTCATATAAGGAAGAATCTATTTATGAACAATTGTAAAAGAAATAATCTATTTATATATGGAGTGACCCTGAATAATTTCTGGAGACCTCTCCCATAACCTATAGAACATATATTCCTCCTTTGAGTTTTTAAAAAGAGATAATTAGGTTAAAAGTGTTGAAGAATAGACTAAGGAATCTATAGTTGAAAAATATAAAAGTTCCAAATATTTTGAAAATGATGATGAGGAGGAGGAGGAGGAAGAGAAAGAAGAAGAAATATTTAATTAAAAATTTGTCATATATGATGGAAGTTATGATGGAATTGATTATGAACCTAATAATGATAGTGTCCTAATTAAGAAAAAGGTTGTGGAAATGCCTTTATAGATTAAGGATGAAGTTGTTGAGAGGGGGCATTCCTTGTCAATGGAGATTTTTTATAAAACTCAAGATACTGGTACTATTGATCCATGTTAAGTTGTCACTTTTCAAAAAGATTCATATTTTCTTATGGATTATCATATGAGAGTTATAGTTATTGTGGAATAACATGCTACAAAAAAATAATAAAAAGGAACCTACTGAGGAAGAATATGAAACTGGATAGTTTGCTTCTCTAGATGTTCAGATATATCCTATGGATAAAAAATATGAATTTGAGTCCATTGATTTTTATTCCCTGAAGGATAATGAGATGTCAGATGCACCCACTATGGATACATAGTTCGAAGATTATCCTGCCAATGAGGAACACATAGTGGCTACACCATGTTCATATGGTCAGTGGAATATAGAGTTTTCAGTAGATTCTTTCAGTGTGGTACCTCCTTCCACAATATTTGTTTCTGGGGGTTGGATGGTCCCAATTAATGGGGAGTTGGGAATGTTCTATATTGTTTCAGGAAGTCCTACATGGAGTGATAAACCTTAAGGTAGTAATGAAGGTGATCGTAATGGATCATGGATAGTTTAGGTTAATCTTAATGAACTGCTTGAAATTTTTAGTTTTGTGTGACTAATTATACATGATCCTTCTCTATATACACAATTTTTTGCAACAGATATAGTTACTCAAGATAAAATAAATGTTTTTAGTGGAGGTCTGATGACTGAGTTTCACAAGTTTGTGAGGAATCAATCCTGTGTTGGGAAAAATCCTAGTAAAGAGGATTCACATTATCTGTTTGAGTTGGTTATTCCTCATATCCAATATAATATGATGAATCATGTTTATGAGATAGAGATCGAGAATAATAAGATCATTGGTGAACTAGAAAAGTTGTATTCTTTTGTTGAGGAAATGAAGTATGCTTTTAGAGCTTTCATGCATGGTATTCTTAAAATTATTGGGCATGGATCCTCAAATTCGTCTGATTATGTTGTTCCTTCTCTAGATATTGATGTTCATCAGCTAATATTAGTTGTAAGTGATGAGGTTATATATTCAAATTATAGATCTTCATGAATGGTCATCGATCACCCCCAAGATAAATTGAGTAGAATTTTTTTAATTATGTAAATATTCTGATGATGGATTCTATTTATTCCAATGATATACAAGATCAATGAAAGACTATTACCAAGTATATAATTTTTTTATATCTCTCGGATTTATACCGAGAATTCTATTGATTCCCATTTTCATTTCTTGATTGAGATTTTGAGACTGTCTTTGGTGACTTAGGGCTTCAAATATAATGTTAGATATCTCAAGGAGATGACCACAGTCTTGAAGCATTTCATGGATGAAAATTTTGATTTCATTAGTGTAATGGATAGGGTTGGACAAATTATCATGTATTTCATTGATATCATAAATTTTAATTATCATGCTCAAAGCCAATATGTTGTTTCAAAATCATCGTTTTAGATTACTCCATAGTTCTCTTTCAGACAAGGTGTTATTGGTGATTCCCATGTACCTCTATCATTAAGTTTTCAATATTTTACTATGGAACCTATAGAAGATATGTGCTTTCTTATGCCAGTTTTTGTTTTGGGAGATCATCATGTTTGGGCTCCCCTTGGACATTCTTATAGTAATCCATGTACACTACCTCTGGTCAATCCTTCCACATCATCTAAGGAGAAGGAGAAGGCCAAAGCTAAAGGAAATAAACCAATGGAACCCTCTACCAACCCATAACCTTTATATTTTGTTGTATAAGACTATAATTTCATTGATGGGATATGAAATTTAATACCATTGTGCTCATAATTCTGAAAGTCCATATTATCTATTATTATGTCTATTTACTCGTGAATACCTTTCATATATCATACCTCGTTTATTTTTCCTAATTTTACTGTATTTCATTTAATATTATTTACTATATTGATAATCCAAAAAGGTGGTGAACTTTTATGGTGTATGTGTTTTTGAGAATTATTATAGAATACTTGTTTTCCTTGAATTATCTACATATACTTTTAATGATTAGTCATGATTTACTTTTCTAATGTTCTCTTGAATACATGATTTGTGATCATAAAAAAGGAGAATATTGTTGACCTCTTAGATTTAATGATAAAAAAATTCATGATTTTAATATTACTGATAAATTTCATGTCTAGCTATAGGAAATATGTATCCTAAAAAATGTGATAAATCCATCTATGTATCAGACAATGTTTAGTTAGACACTGTTTTCCAAGACACGCCACTAGTATAAAAATATTTAGTCAAATATACTTATAGAATATCACACTATCAGACATTAATACAACTATACTTAGGAGACAACATTGATCAAAACACCGCCAAAATGAAAGAATTTCTATATATGAGATAGTTCTAGATGTGGAAATACCATTCTCATACAACCAACAGTACAAGAATTTCCAATGTCTGAGACAACATCAGAACATTCACCATTATATGAGACACCACAATTATATTGAAAATATGGATATTTCTATGACACAATCAATGTCTTACCGCTAGAACATGACATCACTAGATCTTGAAAATGAAAGTGCATGATACTACTATAATGTTTCCCTACTAGATGATAAGACACTAGAACTAATTTCTTAATGACATATTCTGAATTACATTACCCTAATGAATTTATTCACCGTATTTTATGTAATTTACTATTTTAATAATTGTATCATTAATTTTTGTTAGAAGCAGTATGAATAAATAACATATTTGGATGATCATATATGAACTAATAAAATGTCGACCACACTCCATGAAAAATGGACACATAGTTATATAGAGAACAACATGATGAATAAGAAAAAATAGTGGGAAAAAAGATATCATGATTCAGTAAATATCTGATATATAAGGAGTTAAACCTAATTGAAAAGAAGGAGAGTTCACCTAATATGATCAGTCGTGTGAGGAAAAAAATATCATCAGATCCATTACTTTCATCCAGTTGGAAAATAAATTTTGTGACACTCTATTTCCCAAAAAAATCAAAAGAACCCGACTCAGGGTTCATTTTTAAATCAAATCAAGAGTCACAAGATACATTGCAATAGACTATGCATCTTGAAACTAAAGACTCCTAGATTTTTAGATACTAATTATATATATTACTTTTTGTGTGGTGTCTTATACTATATATTTAATATAATCACACTATCTCTTTCACTAAACTGGAAGACACTTGATAACTTTTAAAAAATATTTCTCATTATTTTCTCTCATGGATAATAGTGGTAGAGGTCCCTGTGTGGCCTGTTAATTTTCACTCCCACACGTAATTGTGAAAGAGGAGATGTGGGACCTATAAATTTGAAAATGTTTGTATAAACTCTATCTAGGTAGTGGATCATTGTTTTTATTTTATATAAACATCCATGTTGTGGTTGATATCAATGTGTATAAGGCATTGTGTCCTCTTAAGAATAAACCTATTGTATTCAATATTTTGGTTGTGTGTTTTAATTTTTTATTAAGTTATTTCTTATTTGAAATTGAAAACTTTTTTACCAGTAAATAAAATATATTATTTCATAGTTTAGATTAATTTGTGTTCACATAGTATTATATTCAAGAAAAATGATTTCAAAGGATTCATAATATCTAAAATTAATAATACAAGAGATAATGTATCTTAGAGAAATATTTATAATTATTAATCTATATATCATACAACTTATTTTGAAAAGAAATATTGTATTTAAAAATATGGGTTACTTAAAAATAATCCATCATTAATTGAATTTTTTATTGGGTACTTAATTCAACCCCCCCCCCCCCTCCCCCCCCCCCTCCCCCGAGATACTCACTTTGACCAAATGTATATGTTCTATGTCATACCATTTGATTTGGGTAAGACTCGTAGTCAATGAAATGACAACCTGGATTAGGTTGGGAGTTGATTAGTATGTTAAACCATAATTAGGTATTATAATACATCGATACCTTGTAAATATTAGATCTCTATTATTTTTATGTTTGTGGTGTTACCCTGTAAGGACCATTCCCTTATGAGGATGCTTTGTGAAAATTAAGGCATGGTCAGATGATGTTTAGTGGGTGATTTTGTTACACATATACTAACATATTCTAGCCACTATGGCTCAATGATATATTTTCCTAATGTCATTATTAAGTATTTAGATATATTTTTTATATTTGTTCAATTTTTTTATAATATTCCCTTACTTCTGATATGGTTCTCATGTGATAATCCATATGTTTTTTTGTGGATAGACCTACTGGACCCTATTTGATACATGGTTTTTTGGGAATGTTAGGACACATATAGAACCATGGTATTTATATATTGCTTAGTGTTTAATAGAATTTTTTCATTGAGTGAATTGTATGAGTGCATATGGCTTACAGATTACTAATTCGTTTGTGGTATTAGGTCTAGTTGTATGTACATTTTGATACTGACACTTGGAAGATTATCAGGTTTTGTAACATAGACACATTGATACCCATGGTGTCTATGGAAACCCCTAGATTGTTTCCTATCAAGATAGTATTTTATGGGTAAGACTGTTTGGATGCCTGAATATGTTGAATTGTTGTTTTTGGGTTTCCAGTTTAATGCATGAAATGATGTCATGATGTAGGAAATCACTCAACAAATCATTGCAATGTTTTGCACCAAATTTAAACAAAGATGTATTATAGGGATATTTGTTTGTTAAAAACTAATGTTCCTTATATAACTATCATCATGTAATTGTGGATAGATGACTCATGGGTCAGGTTTTGATCTAGGTGGCTTGATAGTTTACACTAGATGTCATTGATGTGTTTAGTTTGTGATGATTTAACATAGTTATTAATTATATTAGAGACTCAGAAAGTGACAAAATGTGGGATAAGGATTGATTACTTAAATTATGTTTATTTTTGGGAAGGTTGTCCAAAATATTTGGATAAAATTAATGGAAATTCTCTTGTATGAGGGATAATTTATAAATAAACTGGCCCACATAAGACAGTTGAACCGTGACTGGACCTTGAAATATATTTTTGGGAGATATGGTGTAAGGGGTCGATTGAGGTGAGTATAAACAAGTTTATTGTTTTCATGGATCATGTAGATAATTACAATCTTTTTAATTCAATCAAAGCATAGTCCTATTTTTGAGATGATTATGCACAATTTATTATGATTATCTGATGTAACTTGAGAGAAAGTCAACTATAATCTAAGCAATCTACAAATTTTTTTATGGTTCTATAGAAGAACTCCATGGGAGTCAATCCTATTTATTTGTTCAAATATATCCATATGGGGTGAATAGACAATTGATCGTTGGGGGTGGTGACCCTATTGCATGTTGAAACTAAAAAAACTATGAGAACCATTATCAGGAAGTAAAAAATGGATGACGGGGGATGCATTCATTTATGATCGGGGAAAATAATTCTATTTTCCATTATATTAATTATATTTTAAGGTGTAAAGAATATGTTATATGGTATTTGTGGACTATATTTTTCTTGTAATTAAAATGATTCTCCAAAGGTGTGGAGAAACATTTCGATCACCATTGGGATACCATCATTGAGGAAGGTTCATGAAACCATTAGACCAGTTGTGTGATAGTGGTTTTGACTCAAAAATTCCATCATATAAATGGATAGATTTATATTTTTATTTGTTTTTAAATTCTAGGTGAATGATTTATTATTTAATTGTGTATATTTTTAGTGAATGTGTCTGCTTTGGAATTTCTTGTGATAATCTATTGATTTTGTATTGGGTGTGTGTTGCAACATTTGTTAGGGGTATGGTGACATTTATGGACAAGGTATCGATCATCCCATATATTTTACTAGAATCAGGTTATAGGATTCAGTGAAAATGATCATAGTGATCTAGGTTCACCATGGATTAATGGTGTTGGTGTATATTTTAGGAAATATATTAGCAATTATATATAACTTTTTTAAAAAAATATTCTTCTAGAGGGCATTTGAATTAATTTCTATTAAATGAATTGAATGTGGTTGGTGAGGAATTGCCTCTGGCATGAAATTAGGTTGAGAATCGTGTAGAGAAAATGTAGTCCAAGGTATTTTAATGAAAAGCTAGTACGACCAAGTTATGTGGATTTGATTAAAAATAAACATTTTTAATCAATTAAAAATCATTATATGTGTATATTTATGATAATAAGGGAATTATGAAACCTAAAATTTTTATTGTGGGGGCACCATGACCCAGAATAGTCCGTTATAGAATAGAAAATATTATGAAGAGCACTATATGATAGTTGATGAATTGTATATTGACATGATTTTTCCTTGCATTAAATGAGTATGAACAATCTATTTCATATAATTTTAATATATGTTTCACTCATTTTATCATGTTTTAGTGGCTTCTTTTGTGTATCCATTTAGTGACACTTTGAGGTGCGTTGGGAATTAAAAAAAACTAAATGTCCAATTGAGAAGTAAATATCCCACACAGTTATATTTGGGGGTTCTACTATTGACTTCTAAGGAATCCCATTCTCAATATTTTGTAATATGGAGTGGTCTTAAGAACCTAGGATTTTGATCAAGTTATAAAGTATAAATGAATATTAATTATCAAATGGTCGATGGAACAAATCATGAAATAAGAATTGGAATATTGTTAAAACAGTTAAAACCCGTGAAATTATTATTTTTGGATGAGATGTAAATCCCAGATGATTTCCCAGAAGTTAAGTGTGCATTTTTAGAGTATTTGGGTTTTAAATCATATTTTTCCTAGAGACAGACATGAATTCATAGTTGTCACACAGTTAATACCAACAATTAAGAAAAAAAAATTAACCTTTTTTGATAAATAACACTATTTTCTAAAAAATTTAATTTACTTCTCATAAATATGTAAGGTCAACAATAAATTATAAGTTCAATGGAAGGTTGGTTAATGGTGGATTAATTGTGACCCCAACCATGTGAGGTTTCCATGATCTTGCACAATAACTCATTATGGTTTTGGAACAGATTGTAAGAAAAATGAGGAAACTATGTGGTAGGATGGTGTTTAGGGAAAAATAGGCCATCACAGTTTGGTCATTGTTTTCATAATTTTGTAGCCAAACTATGTTATTATTAACTATGAAAAAACAACCATTAATTTTACCACAATTCCTTTACCATTCCAAGCTGGATGCTCTCCTAAGCCCCTGTATTCAGTATCCTCTTCACTAATGTGAATCTCTTTCATTCTTAGTCTTAATCAAATATCACCATATGAGGTTGAAATCATAATAATTTGTCTAGAAATCCACCAACATCCCTTCCATATTTCTTATTCCCTATTAAATTATATTCTCGTGAGACCAAATATACCCTATTTCTATGAGGATAATTTTTATCATTAACTACGAATTTTTTAAAATAGAAGGTCGCTATCGGACAAGGGAATATTATTTGGTATAATGTTGGTGTTATATGAATGTTCCCATAATTTCTTATCATTTTTAGTTTTTTGAGAATGTGTTGCATAGAGAACTTTATGAGTATTGTTCTAAAAATTCGTTACTCTTTAATTTAATTTCCAAAAAATGACCTTGAACCTTTCTGAGACACATTGATATTTTTTTTATACTTTGACATTAACCATGCAATTTTGGGTGTTTCATGTTATATTGAATTGATGAAGAATTAATTAACATAAACAAAGAGCCACTGGGGAATTTTTGCCTTGGGTCATAAAAATTTAAGTGATTATCATGAATTAAATGAACTGTTAAATTGAAATTAATTACACTTGGACCATATCATGAATTTTTAAATATAATTAACTATTATTTATACTATTAATAATATGTTCCCAAAGAAATTTACTTTTTTTAGGTTGGTGATCTCAACAAAAACCACCCATTAGGGCGGGTAGGTTAAAAAGTAATCGATATAATTGATTTCGTAAAACTAAACCACATCATAGGTAGGTTGATCATAATAATTTTTAGTGTAAGATCTCATTTAATTAATGTGTTATAAATGGATTGTATGATTCACTTGACTACTTTTCACTTTTTGTGAAATGATTAATTAAATGATATGAATTTTTAGGTGGGATGGTTACACCGCCTTGGTCATTGATCAATTACATTATATTTTTCTATTTTGATGGACTGGACTAATTTGATTAAGGAATTACATTATGGAATTGATTATCAGAACACAAATTCGGTCATAGACATGGTATTTTTTACTGAAATATTATAGAATATGGATAATTCAGCGATACACTAAATTACATATTACTTTATGGTTGGTTATTATTAAGACATGGTGGTACACAACAATCTTTTGGAATGATTGGACAGGTTGTTCCATACACCTATGGTTTCATAATATGGATATTATACTATAGATCATTGATTAGGAATTCTGGGACATGATTCTCTACACACCCCCTCAGATTAGGATGTAGAACAAGGAACTGAAAATCGTTGGTTGGGATTATTGGACAATAACTTTTCTATCATTAGTTTGGATTCATTGACTAATACTATCATTTACAATATTTGAACCGTATGATATATGGTCCATAGATACATGAATTATGAAAAATTAGGTATCGTAAACTAGGTATCCATGATTATGTTAATAATTACATGATTATATATATTAATTCATAGCCTTATTTTTTATTCATGCAAACTATTAGATTTTATATTCATGGGATGAATATTGTTAGACCTCATTGTAATTGTTCTATTTTGATTTAGTGACTATCAATTTGAGACATTGTGTATTACTTAGAACATTTACTTGATTATAGGTTAGCAGATGGATCATGCTTATTTAGTAATGTATTATCTAAAATAAGGCATGTAATGGGATATGAGGTGTTGTGTGGGAACAACATACCTTTCAAATATTTATTATTTTATTTCTTTATTCATTTTCCAGTCTGTCCAAGTTGTATGTACACCGTATTTTTTGTTGAATGCTTTAAAAAATTTTCTCATCATGATCATATTTGGTGGGTTTTTTCGGCACTTCTGTAGATATGAAATATCAAATTGGTTGACATTATTTTTATCTTTTACATCAGAACATTTATTTAATTTATTTCTCTATCTCCTATTGTTTTATTCTCGAGGGAATATTATATCCACAATACCATTTTTAGATCATCAATTCTAGTTGGCAGCTTCTGGAATATTGGGAGACGTGCTAGACTCTATGTGGCTCGTTGGTTCTAATAACTTATGAGTGAACTGGGAATAAGATGTCAAATTCATCATCGTTTACATAGAAATATATATATGCATGGGAGAGGGAGAGAGTGTGTGTTCATGTTTTCTTAATGTATATAATTTCATGATATAAAAAACCAATAAAAAATAATGTTTATATTCGCTCTCTCTAATGAAGAATGAAATATAACATGATTAGAGTAATTATGGAAACCTAATAATTTCATACATATATATTATATCATTTTAGATAAATATTAATTACATATAGAAACTAAACAATCAAAAAACACATAAATATTCATGGACTTTGTAGACCATATACCTTAATCATCTTATCTCACGAAGTATCATCAACATACCCTAAAAATATCACCTCGAATAACATAATTTTTTTAAATAAACAACATTAATCCTTTTGTATAACCACTAGAATTTTTCTATAAGAATGGTTAATCCTAGATAATTATAATGGGTAAACATAATAGATATAAATTGATTATCAAAAGTGAGAATAAGATAAGAATAATAGAATGAGAAAATGATTATAACATTAAAAAAAACAAACCCAAAATGCCAACGAAAAATAATCCAAATTCAAGGTATAGATATTTGTTATAAAAAAATAAATAAGTTAATAGTTTGTGAAATCATCAATATTAATTAATGATCCATGAGAATATATCACAAAAATAAGGCATATGTTTGTGGAGTAGACAAAACAATAGGAAATCATTTCCTTAATTATACTTCACTTATAAGTATATCATGTTGGATTTTGCTCACTCTACATTATATAATTTACATAGTCAAGTTTCACTACTAATACTATCATTGTGGACAAGGTCTATTACTGAACTAGGTTCACTCTTCAATCCAGTCCATATTATCTCATGAGATGTCCATCTTTACCAGATTCATTAGAGTGATATACAATTATAGGTCAACCCATATCGTAATGTAAATAAAACATAATTTTCCCTAAACATCATTAAAAATTCGCCATATCATCATTTTATAAACTGTGGAATGAAAATTGATTTCATAAAATTTAACCACTTCATTTTAGAAAAACATTAGTTTAATGAACATGATTCATAGTGGTTTTATTATATATTAATTAATTTTTGGGAAATAAATTAGTTGCATAGAATTACACAAAAATAATTATACTTATAATATTCCTTGGCAAAGATAGTGGAGAGTATGATATGATAATATCCTGAGTAACCATACCAATCCAAAAAATTTCTTGATTTAGATGAAAAACAACTATAAAAGATCATTCAAGACATTCATTGGAATAATAATAAAATATCTATTCTAAAATATACATGGAAACATATGAAGGAAGTATAAATGTAATGAAAAACTATTATATCATAAAACTCTATTCAATTTGTATATGTTAAATGAAAACATTCCATTTAGACCATTGTAAAAAGTAAAAATGACATATTAAAAATGATTCTTCAAAAGGATTAATTTTTAACTCTTTGTATGTAAATTTAATTTTAGTGAAAATGAAAATTTTAAAATATATCATGTATCATAAAGAACATTCTTTTTTCTAAGAGTATGTGCTGGGAAGATAATTTTCATTGCATATATAATAATTTCCATTTTTCATTAAGAAAATTGTCCTAGTGTTTTTATGTACCAGAAAGAATAAAATAATACAAATTCATAAATACTACAGAAAATAACATCATGTAAAAATATGGGTATTTTTTAGGATAATAATCTTATAATTACCCTTAATAGAAATTATATCGCAAAAATCCCCAATTAAACTGATATTGAGGCATAAATCCCATTCTACAAGTTATGTCTAACTTCATATGCATTAAAAATATTATGAATAAAAAATTCTTAAAAATTATAAATATATTACATTACAACATTCACACACAAATTACTATGTAATTATTTTTTTATAATTTCCAACTACAATTTAATTACTAATTTTTATTATTAAAATGAACATCTGGGTCAATGTATTTTTGCATTCCATGCATTTATGGGTTTCTTATTTTGGGACAAGATCCTCGATCAAGGATTGAGTGTATAAATAATATTAATCTGGAAATATGTTCAATATTTATTTATTTTAATTTTTTTATAATTATTCATATAAATCTACAAGGGAAAATGAATCACGTTGTGGCATGAAGGTGATAGTCAACACATATACACGAGAGATGTAATCTATTTCTAGAAAAAGGAATGTTAGGAAGTTAGATAAGGTACTATAATTAATAATAAATAATTATATCATGAGTAATATTTATAAAAATAATGTCAGTTGTACTAAAAATCCATGGATTATAGTGATGGAAAATGAATCATATCTCTAAATGGAGGCCATAGTCCACAAGTATGCTGGAATGATACATTCATTACTAATATTATATATAGAAGGATGAAAATCGTTATCCATATTCATAATATAAATTTAGTAATTAGAATATAATGAATTCATTATTTTAGAATTAATAAAATAATTATAGTATGTTGAAAAATAAATAAAATTGATTGTACTTTGTTTACAGATATACCTATTTGTTGAGAAACATCCTTTTTCTTACACCTTAATTAATAAAAAGATTGTATTTTGATGAAATAAAAAGTTAAAGTATATGTGGAGTGATATTAAGAACGTATTATACTAGTTATTGGTTGAAAAATAATTCTCCTGATTTTTTGAAGAATAGAGGAGAAGGAATATACTTTTAGAAGGGAGGGAGAGTGAACACTTGTAATTTATCAGAGGTATAAATTATAATATTCTATTAATAAAGTCATGTAGCTCCAAAATTAAAAAAACTATAATATGGGAATAATAATTTATAAATTCCAACAACACATATTTTTTGTATTTTTTTGTGATATTTTAAAACATATGTCATAGTCTAACACCCCAATTCACTCTTTTTAACCATGTCAGTGGTAATAAAAGATTAATTTTATGATGATTCACTTTTGACAACAAAATATGTTTCAATTATTACCTAATAATAAATTTTATGATTTAAAATATGGAATCTATTATACATGACTAACTTTCAATTATTGATAGATATTCATTCTAAATTAATTAGGAAAAACAAAACTGAAATAGCTTTATAAAAAAGATTCTATAATTAAAAAACATAGTTTAAATTCATTTATTTCCCTAGAAAAAATATTATATCAATGTTAATATATTTTAATGACTATATAATCTAAATATTTCATTAAAATAATGCATAATTATAAATATTGTTTAATTATTAAGGGAAAAAATAATTTGCATAAATTTTTTTTAGAAATACATATCGTTTTTCCTTCTAGAATATTTATTTTCAATTTTCACCAATTCAAAATGAATTATTTATTTTTATAATCATGTAATTTGTATTTCATAATTTAGTTTCTACTATTTATACCTTCTAGTAAAAAACTAACTGATTATATCCACATTAAATATAATTATTTTTGTATTATATCCCAATTTTTAAAACATGGTGGTGCACATAAATCAACATTTCCAAGTAAATAAAATTCAATGCAGAAAAATATAATTATATTATGATGTTACATTCTAACCCCTTGTGAATATATAATCTATGAAATTCATTCAATATTATATAAAAAACGAATGATACTTCTTCATCATTACATCTCAGGTTCCAAGTAGATTCCTCAAATCTATTATTCCGCCACAAAAAGACTATATAAGTGGGATTGTGTCATAATTTCTTCTATATTCACTCCAGAATCATCATAGCCTATTCCATATAAGTGATATTTTATGGTAGTGGTATATCTTATAAGTTTCTCACATGTATAATATGCAGTATTAACTTATTCGATAGAGATGCATGGAATATATCATGAATTTGTGAGAGATTTAGTGATAGTTACAAGATATAAGAAACCATCAAGATACATTATGTTTTTTAAAAGGACAATCATATTTGAGGATTAGTTTTACCTTATCTAAAAATATAATAATATTATTAAAAGGGTAAATTCATATGAATACCCTCTTTATATCATTGACGTCTAAATCTTATAGATGATTGTTTGTATAACATTTTCATGGAATCTTAGATGCCCAATTATTCTACTGAATAACAATATCATTTTGTTCAATTTCTATATGTATCTCAGGTACCAATATATTTCTTTATCCAACATCATTCTAGAGTATTGGGGTTATGTAGCTACCAGAACTATGTAATTAGTAGGACTGGGAAAATTTGATAATTTTAAAGCCTAGTTAAGACTAGTGAAGCAATGAGTAGGGGGTGATCCTTAGGGAAGGACTTCCATATAAGGTGTGTAGTGTGGGATCAAGCGATAGGGGAATTAAAAAATATAAATCATATAGAAAAATAATCAATGGTTATGTAAAATAGTGGTGACATGTTTGGTTGGATGAATATAGGGGGGGTATTAGTAGAAAAATGGTGAATACAAAGGGATAAAATGGATAACACAATGATCTTGAGATCATCATGAGAGAGAATAGGGGATTTGGGTTAGAAATATAGCTTATTGGATAGGTAATTTTTTATTTTCTAGTTGTCTCAAGTAATGTTAGCCGCCACACGACAAGGAAATTTGTAGTGTAGTAATCTCCAATGACCATCATGTACGTGATAGAAGACTTTAGCTTCCCAACTAATGACATATTTACCCACTCATTGTGGATGCCTAGTGTCCACCCTTTAAAATCAATTCTCCTCTAATATGGTATTCTATAATACATGTTAAATTGACTATAAAAAATAAAAATCATCCTTCAATTAATTCTGGGAGTAAGATACCATAAAATACTCCTCTATTGAGAAAATTTTGTACTGTAGAGTTTCCTAGAACCTGAGTGAAAAAAATTCACCAACCAACTTAAACAAATAACCCAATTCTTGTATATAAAACAAAAAATAATATATTTAATATATTAATAATGTTATTAAGAGATTTAGTAATAATAGAATAAAATTACTAAGAATAACCTTACAAGGGCTCCAAATAATTATTGAATAACCTGGTTTTCTAGCACCAATAATATTGTAAATATCGTTCACCCATCATTATATTGATCTACCGTCCTATATTTATTTCATGTAAAAAAACTATCCTAATTAATTTTGGATAGAACATAAATCCTAAAAAAAGTACACTAACTCTTATCTTCCCAACCAAAACAACTTCCAGACCCTAAATGTATGTTTGAATGTAAAGCATCTTCTCCAGCTAGTGTATAGGGCCTATGTCTTCATTAATAATAAAACATACTCTAAAAAATGTTCAATTGGGTTAATTTATGTGTTTTTAAACTTTTTTGGTTCCACAATATTTTTTATTTCACACTTATCTTATTAGTTTCACATTGGTGATTATTCTACATAAGTGATTATATGTGTAGTCAAATACTCTCCATGTAGCCTAATTTCCAATTCAACAATTTACTATTTGGTGTATGTTTGTTCCCACATATCTAATCTGATCTATGTATCCAAATATCTACATTTTCAGTAATCCACATACATAAATCCTTTTCAGTATCTGAATCCCCGTGTACCCATTTTTATGTATTTGATTTCTATCACATGTGTGTTTGTTGACGTAGGTTTTTGGATTGACATACATGATATCCCATGTAGCAAATTCCCAAATTTCTAATTGGGATATACATTATCATTTCCTATATAAGAGATACATATAATGTGCCCATGTCCACAAAAATATTATTCTACTAACATATCTAATACTTTTGATGTAGCATATTTGAATCTTCTATGCAATTTCTATCCAATTATGTTGTCATATTTAATTATATATTTACCAGAGGCACTAAATAAAGTGATCAATGTCTTATCAAAATATTTTCCCTTTTTTCATACATAATATATATCATTAATCGTTTTTACATTTAATAATAACTATATTCAACCATCAAAAATAGTTTCCATCAACCATGAGATGAGAGAAATTGACTGTCAACATGACTCGTGTTTGTAGAATCTCATGTATCAGCTAAGTTGTTTTTCAATAATCTTGATGAATGAATTTTAAAATACTTTATTCATGGTATTTTTAAAATGGGAACTCTAGCATTAGAGAAGGAAAAAATGGTTTCACGCAATTAGAAATCAATGATTTTTTCCCAGTTAGTCATGGAAGAAACCATCACTAATTCCAAACAGAAGGTAGACAACAACATATAAAACATGTAGCTATAAACTCAACTATGGGGGGCACAAAATCATGATAATCCAAGAAAAGTGCCAATGTGTGAACTATCCATATGATAGTCTTGAACAATTAATTTCAATGTTCTTCTCTACCATGTATTTCTTATACAGACATTTCCAAATTGTTGTTACCTTCTATCTAGAAAGATAAATAGTTCCCATAATACAATGGATAAACATAAACATTAATATCCTATATCAATTAATCACCTATGAAAATCATTATAAAATTCACTGAATAAAAAATTAAAATTTATTAATTCCAATTTTAAATATTCTTTATTGTAATATCAGTACAACATGACCTGGAAACTATGTTGTCCAGTTCTCTCTAACTCTCATTCTATAGATGATTGTATCTTTCAGCTTCTCAACTAATGACCTGTATTCCCACTCATTGAGGTAATAGGGTGAACAACTCATGAGAAGGCTTCCCATATATTTTATTTTCTATTTTATGTAAGTGTTAAAATGAATATAAAATCAATAAATTATCTAACCAATTTCATAATGTTAGTGGAAATAAACATCTCATCAAGTGAAAATGTTTGGACTCTACCCACTAATCATACCAGAGTTATATACATGTTCTCGTGATCTCATCCTATCTCCCTAGTCCAGGTTTATTCATTCATAAATTCATAGATATAAAGTATTTTTAATACATTATTAAAAAATAGAGTAACAATATAAAATATCAAAATAATGAATCCCTAGACAAGGGCTTCAAAAAACTATTCTAGAACAACTGCTTTATCCATATCCTTCTATCTCTTTTTTCAATGTCATCCCGTATTATCCTACTCTACTCTCCTACATTTATGCACTGTATAGAGATCTAATATGTAATTTTTTTACTGAAACATCATCTTTTCAAAATAACACCGACTCTCACCTTCTTGATAAAAACTACTACAGGTCACCATATATATGATTGAATATAAAAACAACCCTGTAGAAAAAATATTTGACCACCATCTACATGAATTCCATAATCAAATCAAGCCATGAAAAAAATTGAATTAATTTATTCTTTTACTAATTTTGTAATTTTATCAATGTACATGGTTTCCCAGATATTGATTTTATTCATGTAATTGGGAAATGGAATTGATTATTGAAAAAGTGAAATACCCACAAACTTTTTGAATTTCCAATGTTTCCAATTCCCATCACGTGGAAATTTTTTCATATGTATCTAATTTGATAAATGTATATTACTATATGTATATATGATTAGTTACATAGGAAAATCCATTTACATAGTTGAATCTGTATGAAACCAATTATATGTCTTTCATTTCCTTCATGTACACATTTATCAAAATAGGTTTTTTGATTGGTGTATAAACTTTCAAACATATGTTATTCTAATGTATCTTATTTATCTATGAATAACCATTTCCCTTGTGGGTGATTAATATTATGTACATAAATTCCCCGAATCTAGTCTCTACCAATGTTTCTGATTCTATCGGCATAGAAGATTAGATTCTCCTATTCTATTTCCAACCAATATTTCCACTAAATTAAAACAATTGGGTACGAAAGTAACTATAGTACAAGAATTATTCAATCACTAAATGATATTCTTAGATAACATTTCACAAATTAAACTTCTTTATTCCTCCATATACAGAATGAAATTCAAACATAGAAATTTTATCTAATAACCATGGGAGGAGATCATCGACCATCAGGTCGAGTTGTTTCGGTGTATTGTCGCATATCATCTTATTTTGTGTTTTAGCTTTATTGAGTGAAGAAATTGGTATTTCTCAATTTTCGGGCATCATAAAATGGGGGATTCCATGCTAAAGAAGGTAGAAATGGATTCACCCTATTCAAAATATTTGATTATTTCATAGTCAAACATGACAACAATGATCTCTAAATCTAAACTGGAAGTAGGAGGAAGTGTCAGAAAACATATGATGTAAACTAAAATAATGGGAAATTAGCTTACAGTTGTTCCATGAAAAGTAATAATGTGCACATTATCCCATTGAAAGGCCTTGAAAATTAACTGTCTACATTATATTATTCCGTATATTTCTTATAAAAACATTTCCATTTGTTGTAAATTTCTACCAAAAAAGATAATTAGTATAAACAATCTAAGTGATAAACACCCTTTACAACATATTACATCAATTTTCCACCCAAAAAGGGAATTTTTATTATATAATTAAATGACGAAAAATTTTAAAAATATTTATTCAAAATTAACAAATTCTCTATTATAAGCTCGATATAGTAGTAAAAAAATTTAATTAATCAAAATAGATACAGAAATTTTTGATAATATAGCTCCACATCATTCTATACATCCTTAAATATATGGAATCATAAGGATCTATTTTAATGACTCAGTACGATTTCCTATAGTATGAAAATTAGACCATATAATGGTGTTTATCACAACTATAAATAAAATTTAGAGAAAAATATCTCAACCCATATTGAAGGGTTTTAATAGTCCTCTAAGGATGACAATTTTTTATTTAATGATTTGATTTACATAACCTAATCTATATATCCAATGAATCTAGATGAAATCTAATGAATATAGAAGTAAAACTTAGAACCTGATCAAATAAAATTAATAGTGGTACTCTATGTAATCTAGCCAATTTATTAATCTATATATTATAAATAAGAAGAATTGATATATATTCTACAGTTTTAATGAAGTGTGGTGAATTCATAAGTCTATTAAGTGTGACCCATATATAATTTTCAATTTAGATTTTATGTGGGCTCTGACGATGACATATTTGTTTTTATTTCTAGATTACCATTATTTTATGCCTAATATTTATGACATCCTCATAAGGTTATGCCACTTATACATATATTTCTGACATACTCGGCATCAAGATACGAAATTTTCGACATCCATTTTCATTAAATCCTAGATAAATTATTATTTCTTATGCTTGTACATATTTAGACTTTAGAGATGAATAGAGAATTTCAAATTATGATTGTCATCCAAGAGCTCCTTATTCTATTATAGTATTGATGGGACACATACTAGATTCATTAAAACTATCATTCCATCAAAATCATGGTTGATATTAAGAAAATTCCTCACATCTTTCAATAGTTCGTAATCTTCCATCTACCCATATTTAATCCTTACATGGTTAGAAAGTAAAAAATTCTAAAGATAAAGACATTATATGTCCCATTTCCCCATTATATAAAAATATATCTTATTTATATCCATAAATATTGGATATCTTTTAATCAAAATATCAAATAAAATACCATGGACATTATATCTTAGAGCATCGTCTATCCAGTTATCCTTCCTAGGGTGTTGGGTATTACGAATTCCTAATCTTTAATCAACTCCATCAACTACCATTAGAACATATTCATCATTTTTTCATGAATATATAATTACATATTTTATTATCATAATATACATATATATATGTTCTCTATAAAGGTAATGCCTTCAAGTTTTCAATAATAAAAAATGCTGTTGTTAATTCCAAACCATGACTCACATAATTTTGATAGTGAATTTAAAATTTGGGAATGGAATAAGCTATATAATCATAATTTTTCATGAGAATGAATCACAGTACCATATTTGACTCTTTATTAATGATTGAAAACCCATTAATCGTATATGAAAATGTAATTATAGTTGTAGTGACAAAACATCTTTTCAAATCCATGAAATTTTACTCAAGTTCATCTATCCAATGGAAATTGGATACCTTCAGAGTGAAAATTTTAATTGGATAACATTGACTTTATAAATGTCAGAAAAATGAATTAGTAATATCAATACACTCAATAAATATATAGATATCAGTTACTTTGGTGGGTAATGTCTATTGTAAAATTAGTTCTGTTTTGATAGATCCACTGATCCACACTCACATGAGATTAAATATCCCTTGATTGAAAATTTTTGTAGCCATAATTCAGACATGATATATTAATTAGAAAAATTATCCTTTTTGTGTCCTTCCTCCTAATACAAAAATTAAATTCATTCCATTACATATTCATTTAAAATAAATGAACATCCTATGTAAGGATTACTAAAAAATAAGGGAAATCATTAAGGATTCTATTTATTTCATCCATCAAGATAGGGTGGAATTGTTATGTCAAAATAGAATCTCTATAAATTCATAAATATCATACCTTATATAAATATATTTCTAGGACATATAAATCTTCTTGAAACAAAGTTGATGATATCCAAAATGAATATCAATCTTTTAATAGTACTGAACACTATGCAGTTTCCAAAACGTTATCAATATGGGGTAGGGGAAAAATTTCTTGATAGTGGTCATGTTATGTTTTTGTTAATCCATTAAATGATTAATTAAACCATCATTATTATTAATGAAAATTCATTTTCCATCACATGTTGATTTACAATGTAGTGTAAATACAATATTGATATTCTCCCGGGCTATCTTCATCAATTCTTGTAACTCAATCCAAGAAATTCCATATAGTGTTATTAAAATATGTGTAGGTTATGGAAAAATTTCTATTAAAAACTAAAAATAATATTTTTTTGGAAGATTAAAAATTTCATTAGGATATACAACATCATTATCTCAAAAAATAATCAATCTTTGATGTAGAGTATTCACCCAACCATTTTAGATAAACATCCCTATATAATAGATTATAAGACCCATATAATTGGATTTACTTCCGTTGGATGTTCAAATTCATCCATATACAAAATTATGATTATATGTTGAATTGAATTATAAAACATGACATACATTCCTTTAAAAAATTACGTGGAATATATATAAAGAGGTCTAATCCATGCCCAAAATCACCTAAAATGAAACTAAAAGGTGAATAAAAATATTTTTCATGATTGAGATTACCAAATAATTATTCCAGAGAGGATCTATTGACTTTATATGTGATAATATTTTTATTGATAGTTTTTACATGTAACATAACATGTAGTCATTTTGATTGTTAATGTAAATCCCAAGATACTTTTCAATATGTAATGGAATACATATCTATATGATAAAATAATACACATAAATATTTGAGCATGGATTCTACCACCTCAACATAATTAATCTATAACAATTCAATAAATAAACCCAAAATTGATAGCATGACCACAAAACACCATAGTGTGTAATCATGTAATAAGGAATAATTGTTCTAATTATGTATAAATTAGGACATAATCATTTGAATTAATTGAAACATATGTTTAAAAATGGTCATTCACTATCACCATCTATCCAAATAATTTATAATGGCTTAAAAATACTATGTAAATTAATTGAAACATATCCCTCCTGAGTGTTAGGATAGGTGTGCAATATTAGGCCCACTCATTATGCACTAGTGACGATGAAGATGAACCCTCATTCATCACTTTCTATGTTTTTACACCATGTTTCAAATATTAGAATATTGTGTCCACTTTCAAGTACCCATATATACGTGTGACTTCAAGGAAAAAGAAAAAAATCATATTTACCAAATAATGATTATAATACACCATCTTTTCCCATGGTATTCAAAAAACTATTTAATCATAATCCTTATGTATTAAATAAATCAGGATTGGAAAATAAATATGGAATCCTATTCATTTACATCATATATATTAGATAATTGTATACAAATATTCAATACATATAGTAAAAAACATGTCACATGACATTAAATGTATAAAGATAATTTGTAGACTAGATACATAAATACTATTATTTCTTAAATGATCTTCATCATCTCCAAAAATATCTTCTCACATAGTATACATAAATGGAAAACATAACATTAAACCCGTCATCATAACCCGAGTAGCTGATATATAGAAAATCATGACCTCGGATTTCGGGAATGCTTAAACACAATAGATATTAATCAAAGATGAAAATTTAGCATAACGTAAAAATAAGTGTATGAGATCATGATAATAAGATATAAATAAATAACCTGTTATTCAAAAATCATTAATAATAAATCGTACCATTTTAATTTGTTATAGTGAATTACATATATAATAATTATGAGTAATAATAAATAATCAATCAAGAGCTATAGAAACATATCATAAGCTTAGTAGGTAATTTTATTTGTTCAAATAAGTATATAAGATCATTTTCTTATACAAGGATCAATTCTAAGGCTATAATAGTGTATTGAGTTCAACCCCCAATCCATTACATCGATATCCATGTTTCACTCCCAAGAATATCACAATGGAAAGAGTACTTTTATGAACTGGGTTCACTCCCCATTCCACTCTTTATTATCTCATATGATATCCATCTTTACCCAATTCACTATAGATATATATAATTCTAGGCCCACCCATATTATAATTAAACTCCTACATATGTGTCCCATGTGATACAAAAATCGTCATCAGATAATAATATATTATCCTAGGGAAATGGAACATGTTTTATAAAAATTCCATCATTTCATCATAAAATAATAGGATGAAATGAAATGAGTTTCATAAAGTATCCATAATAACGTAATTAACTAATGGGATAGATATGGGTTTCATAGAATCATCATATGATTATCATTATCATAATCCATCTATATAATCTAAAGAGATGGTATCATAAGATTATATCCCCCTCTTAATCATAGAAATCATGAAATAATGATACCATTGATTAAAATACCATTAATATACCAATTTAATCATTAATTTAAAATATGATAAAATATCTGATTCCTTTTATAAAAGATTTAGAAAAAATATCCAAAATATAAATGCATTCTACTATTTCAAAATAAAAAAGTAATTTTTTTTGGAATCATAAAATATAATATTAATCTTGATAGTAGAAAAATTCATTCCTGTTATATACAGTTAAAGAAGAAAACCTTTTCACCCCATTGTGAAATTTCCAAAATGAATAATATTAGAAAAAAACATCTTTAAAAATATAATTTTTTAAACCATTCTAAACTGATTCAAAGATAATTAAAGAAGCCTTATTGAAAAATTATAAGTATATGTAATAAATCTAATAAAATATTTTCAAATATTACATTCAGGGAAGAAAATTTTATTACATCAAGGAGAAAATAAAGCGTCAATTTCATTAAAAACATTTTTTATATCATTTTATGTACCAATGAGTGGATAATTGTCATAATACCTAAAAACCATTAATATAAAAATTATAATTGAATAGATAGGGTTTAATGTAAAATAACTATATCATTTCCATTAATGGAATATCATGTATCCACAACCTCGGTTAAAAATAGAATGAAATGTAAATCACATACCTCATGTTTTGTGTTTCATCAAATGTATTAAAATATATTGTATAATAAATATGTGGTTATTATAAATATATTATATTACCATATTTATAAATAAATTATAATTTATCATTCGTTTATAATTTAAATTTACTATTAATGATAACTTTCATCAATAAAATGAACATCCATGTGAAAACAAGTCTATTTTATATTCCTGTTTCAATTTGATGTTTCTGGAAAATGAATCTTGTCCATGGAATTCCACATATAGAGAATATTTATCATGAAATAAGAATCATATTTATTCATTATCTAAACATTATATTTATGTATATAATTAAATTTTAAAAATTGAATCACGCCACTACATTGAGGTGGTAGTCCACATAATGGATGTGTGACATTATCATTTTTTCATTAAATAGTAATGGTATATGGTATACAGAGTATTTTAACTAAAGAATAAAAATTATCTAGTTATATCAAATATAAATATTAAATCCATATTAGTAACTAACAAAGAATTATTATGATAGAAAATGATTTATATCTCTATGTGGAGGCGATAGTCCACATATATGAACCAACGATTCATTCATTTCCAATTTTATTGAAAGGTGGTGGAAATGGTTGATCCATCATAATAATATTAATTAATCATATTTATGATTCTTTATTCATTAATTTAAAATCGATCCCATTCATTTCTAGTAGTTATGAGAAGGAATAAATTTGTATGTACTTTGGGAAGAGTTAAATAAATTTGATGAGAAAACTCTTTTAGTATACACCATAATCCTTTACTGGATCATATTATAATAAAAATGTCCTTGAAGATGTGGAGAGGGATGTTAGGAAGATAATGGGATTGTATATTTATGATATATAAGGCTCATTAATTGTGAGTAAGATAATATTAGTGATATCCTATTATAAAAGCGGGATAGAACACACTTGGAAATTTAAAAAAATATTAACATATTTTAATATATTAATCACGTATTATCTCTATAAAATGAAATATAATTTCACATAGAAATTATTATATTATAATTCCATCAACGAATCAAATAAAATCAAGTTTTTTTTATATTTTAAAACTTCTCTATTAAGTTATCCCCCCCTAAAAACACTTGGTAACCATAACCATGATAAAAAACATTACATATGTTATTATTCATTATGATAAAAAATTAATTTTTACTTATTACATAATGTGAATTATTCAGATTCTAAATATTTGATACACTATAAAAGATTCAATTTATTTTATAGGTATAAATTCTTTTTAAAATAAGAGGATGAATCACAATGATTTGTATTTAAATAAATGTATTTCTAATAATAAATCATATCTTACATTCATTTATTTTTATATAAATATAATTAAATTATTTTAAAATTACATTATTGAATATATTATATAAAAAATAATTAAAATCATCCATAAATAAATATAAATTTAATTTATTAAGATAAAAAAACATTGTGTGCATACAAAAATTTGTTAGGATAACATATATTTTTTAGATTCATGTTATTTTATTTTCATTTTTACACAATTAATAATAAAGGATTTAGTTATATAAATGGTTAAAAAATCCATAATTTAATTAGTATTATTCATATAGACCAATTTAATTTCAAGACAATAACATTAAATTTACTTTCAATATTTAAATTTTATATCATAGTTCTTTTATGATCGGTGTTGCTTGTAAAAGGTGATTTCAAATAAATAACATTAATTAAAGTTAAATATATGATAAAATATCAGTGTGTTATATTGAACCTTATAATTACTCCTTCACTTATTCTATTTATTAGAATTTATATACAACCACAAACTCTTCCTTATATAATTGTTATGGAAAATGTGTACCATTGTTTCATTCCTGGATTAAAACATGGATTTGTATTGAAATTTTTTAATATTTTAGGGATAATATCAACATTAATAACAAATACCCATTCCTTTTCATTGTTTTTTTCTATATTTTTTGTTCATGGAACTAGAAAAACAAAATTGATCTCATATCCCTGATGCCTCACAGGCATTAATATCAAAGGCATGCACACATTGGGGAACCTAGCCAATGATACTTAATAACACTCATTGAATGAGTGGATGGGTGGTTAGTACCATCACACACTTTGGGGATAATGGATTCATACTTTTGGAAACTTTTGTAGATTTAGGAAATTCTGAAAAAAACATCAGTAATTCCAAATAATAACATATGTTAGAGTTGAATTAATGATCCATTATTAATGTATAAGAAATTTCAAATCATTAATTAGTATCTTAGGACTACATTTTATGGATATACTTTTCTGTGTCCTAGTTTCTCCATTAATGTTACCTTTTTATTTACAGAATAGGTATTAATTTTTGGATTAGTATTACGACGATGGTATTGAACCACGTAGTGAGGCACTCTAGAATTTATTGTCCTCAATTGAGAGGAGATTTATTTTGATGTGGTGGTCGCAAAATTAATATTGGATTCTAATGTATTCATATGAAGAGAATAAAATTCCACATAGTTCAGTGTCACTTCACATCACATGTAACACCTTTTATGTTCACTTTGTAATGACCAAACTATTTTGTTTAATTTTATGAAGCAAGGATGCCTAGGTGAAAGGTGATTCATCAATGTTTGGTGTTTTAATTATGACAAAGTGTACCTAAGAAATTGGAAGGGAAGTGGGATACAATATGTGGTCATGATCTTATCAAGAGTATGGTAAAAAAAGGATGGTGACGATAGGGGATCACAATGAATATTTCTCACCGAGTAAGATATGATGCTCTTGGGGATATGGTTGACAGAACATTATGGTGAATTTGGGTGATGAGTTTGGACCACTATAAGGATTCCTCTCTATCCCTATTAATCATGAAACAAAGACTATATAGTATTGATGGGGTGATTCACACATATGGAGGCCTTATAAAGGTTTATCTCACAATGAATGATGCCCTTGAGAGAATTATTGAATAATTTTGGGGATTACCCTGTTTTAGAGAATTACTTTGTTATTGGGGACATGAAGAATTTACTGACTCATTATTTGAAGGATTTAGTTTGGAATTAAACCATGGAGGATCAATTTGTGTTTAGAAACGTTGAATTGTGGACCCTCACCTGTATAGGCCATATAAAGAACAAGTGAGAGGGTGATCTGAAAAGATATTCCCTACTAATACAATCATCTTACCGTGTGTATTCCAATATCATAGCCAACCTCACTAGGCACATGGGTCATGCTATAATTTTAGAAAAAATAAGAAGATAATCATCTGGAAAACATCATGATCCCTCTTCCACTGGTGGAAGAGGTAAAGAATATGGAAGAAGATGAAGGGTTTGTGTTGTGGCTATCTCCTCCACTGATTTTTAAACTAGGATAGTAACATATGACTTCCTCCTTGGATACCTCCACAAAAGAAACGCTCGGGGTATACTCATGGAGGTATTCCACACTCTTGGTTCTAGATAATAGAGGAGGATATGATATTAACCCTCAAATGAAAAATAAAGTGGGATACTCTCCCTCCCCACCATGACAAGATGTCCTCATTGTAATAGATGAATTGGGAAAAACATGGTCCTCTCACTGGTTTCTGAGAACGAGATATACTAAAAAATTGCTTATTGATAGGATCATCATGAATGATAGGATACACAGCTGTGTTCACATTGATGGGAATATGCCTCAGATAAAAATATTTCTAGACACCTTTGGATGATGGAATACATAAATGATTGGAGGACACAGTAGTGTGTCTATTTGACTGTTCATGTAAATCCAGAGGTTTATGTAGATGATTAAATTTCGTTCCACTAGGATAGTAGATCTAAAGAAATGGAAGCCTTGTCACCAGGGGCTTAATAGAGGGCTAGGGAGACGACATGATTAGTTCAAGGTCTTGTGAGGAGAAGATGCTTTGTGTACAAAGACCTAGGAGGAGATATATCTGATTTGTACAGGTGTATAACAAAATGAGAACAAGGATCATTATGTGATGGAAAAACTAAGAAAACATACATTGTAAATACATATCTCTAGTCACCGAGGGTCTCCTTAGGTGTCCCAATTTGGGGTTTTCATTGGTCAAAGACATGGGAATGGACCTTCAAACTAGTTACTTCCCACTATATTAAATTTTTCCTCTCACATGAATCATTTATTTTTTACCATGGTGGTATACTGATCCCACTATTCCATTTAGTTCCCTCTTCTCTTGCATTTTGGGGAGCTACCTAAAATAATTTTTTAATGCCCTAGGAGAAGTGGATTTGCACAGAAATCTTGGTGTCTTTTTCTAATGTCTATAAAATGTGGATCCCCAGGATCCTATTTATAAAAATTACTGGGAACATAGTCGAAGTAGATTTTCCTCACATGTGTTAAATGTAGGCATTCCTCGTAGTTTCCACATGCATGGGTTCCCATGACTTCAAAGCTTCATGGGGGGTTCATGAGCATTTACTAGTATGGGTTCATGTAAGAAAATTTAGTATACCTCCCCTTGATCATTCTTGTGGATTATTCCCCTCTAATCCACTTTGGGTACTATTCATAATCTTGTATCCTATATGAGATGATCCAATTTCTTAAAAATCCCACACCGTTCAGGATTGGATTTGATCAAAAGAGGTGGGTCTTATCCTTTGTAAAATGGAAATATATAATATAAACATTTTCACTGGCTATATGTGTAGATCATTGTTTTGTAGTTCCTTGAAATGTCTATTCTAGATTTAATAAACACTTCTTATAGGTAGTTTCCATTGGACTTATTCATGGAACTGGAATCATTCAACAATTCTTTATCTAGAGGGGACCTTCATTCCAAAGGCATACATTCGTTATTTTTGAAATTTATGATATATATGAACGTACACTGGTCGAGATGATGGTAGGTCAGAATCATCACACCATTTTGGTGGGAAGATATTGTCTATTTTTGGTCTCTCATTATAAATTTAAGACATTTTCATGAATCCATATTAATGCAACAATATAACAAAAGAATCCCTTGAAATTTTAAATCACTTTTTAACATGTGTAAAATTTAGATTCATCAGTGTGTATTCAAGGTTCTTCATTAATGGAAATATAGGTATGTATTCAAGGTTCTCCATAAATGTTATCCTTTCCTATAATATTTTAAAATTATTTTGATCATCTTTATGATGATACTGGTTTATAATACAATTAGTGGGGCACTCTGGAATTTACTGTCTTCTAGGGAGAAAATGTTTGTTTTGATCTTGGGATCATGCCCATGAAATGGGTTACCTACATATCCTTGTGAATGGAATTAGAACCCTCGTAGTTTAGTGCGGCTTAATGGAACAAAACATACCTTTTAGGGTCATGTGATAAGGACCTAAACATACAATTTAACATCATGTGTTTTGTACATCTATTCGAAAGGCTGTTAATCAATGTTTTGTGTGGGACTTATGCCGAAATAGCCCAATGAACTTGAAAAGGATATGGGTTTCCTAGTAAGATTAGACCTTATTAGGAATATGCACCATGGAAAACATTGTTGATTAAAAATGTTGGGTTTGAAACTATAGGAGTCCTCCTACGTGTCCCTTGTGGATCGGAATCAAATCCCACATAGTTTAATAAGTCTAATAGGAGAGTATAGTCATTTACTATAAATGAATATGGGCTTACTTATTGAAAATGATGCCTTGATGATTTGGGGGGTTTAATTTTGGGCTTATTCATAAGTAGGATGCATGGAATAAGGGAATTAGGGTTAGATTCTGGAAGAGTATATCTAGTGAGCTTGGGGCCTCAGAAGGCTTCTTACATATCCCAATTATGGTGGGAATTAGTGCACTTGTAGTTCATTCAATGTGAGTTTTTGTGCACATTTTTTTTATTAACCCGAGTCTTTAAGCCCACTTGAGTCATTATCGGTCTGAGAAACAAGAGGATTTGAAAAATTCAATAAATAAAAAATAACTTTTCCTCCCATGCTTGTGGAAGAGGGTGCGCTAATGTTGGTGAGTGTAATGACCCGAATTTTTTTAAAAAAAATTGTAATTTTTTCTGTGTTATTTTATATTATACTCAAAAATACTATTTCATTTAATAAAATGAGTAAAATTTAAATGAGAACATTGGGTTCCACCGGATATATGACCATTGGTCAATATGACCATCGAAAACTAAATGTTGCGACTATTATCTCTAAATATAAGTTATCTTGGTTAATTAATATAGAAAGGAGATATGATGGCCACAGCTAGTTGTCTCAGGCTGATCAAAGCCCATTTGATGGAACATGGGAAGGAGGTCACACCACTAGGATTTTCTCTGGACCAATCACAAGCTGAACTTCTTCATGTGACGCTTTAACGGAATCACCTTTCGGAGAAGTTCAAGCATATAGAAATCACTACTCGGGCAATTTTGGTCGATCCACCCTCGGATTCTCTCACCTTAGCACACCTTACACTTAGGTCATATTCTGGGGTTATAAGGGACTATGTAACGAGACTCTAGCTACTATGTGTAATCCTTTGAGATAAATAAAATTATGATTTCTTCCGATGGTGATGTTTCTATTTTTTTTTCAGATATTCAAATAAATATAGGATGTATATTGATGCATTTTGGAAAAGGGGGATATTTTAAAATATTTATGTAAACCTTAAATAATTAATTATGTAAAATGATTTTCAAATAATGATCCTCTGCAAATGAGTTCTGTAAGAAATTTGGAGTCTAATAAGAACAACATAATTTTTGGTGAATAGTAAATTATGAATAATGATATTACACTTAGGATTAGTAATTTGATCAAATGGATTAGAAATCCCTGTTAAAGAATGTATTAATTTAATTCAGGCACCTTGATTAAGTAATTTGATTCAATAAAATAGGTAAATAACTGTTTCAGAAAATTAATAGTCGTGTATTATTTATTTCGGGTGAATGGTGAGTTTTAATTAAAAATCAAATTAAAAATATTTTGTAAATTATTTTTATAAAATGCAGTTCATTTTTGAATTTAGAGCATCGATATTAGGTGAAGGTGATTTTTGGGGATTTTTCTGGAAAAAAAAAATAATTTTCAGTGAATAGATAAAATACAGTTTTTACTTTCTTGTGTTTAATGACATATATAAGGATTTAATAATTATGTAATAATTCTTATCGACTTATTAATAGTAATTTAAGGTATGAGGTGTCCCAATTGGATAATACCGTGGGAAATACCATGGGAAAGCCCATGGTTTTTCCAATACCACCGATGAGGTGTCCCTTGGCAATTAATGTTTTGTCCCCTCACTTCTCCTATAAATACCAATACTTTACCTCATTCAATTAATTTCCAAATCCTCCTAAACAAAGCTATGGTCTCCTCACCTCTCAAGGAGTCCTCCCAAGGTTCCCCCAATCCTCCCAGGGTCCCGAACATTAATCGTTCTATGTTACTCTTCAAGGTAAGGGATTCTTTCACCCTCTTCATTTAAGCCATGACTTCCTTTATATTGTGTATTCTAGTTTCCATCTATTTTTTTGATGGTATGTTCTTATATTTTCTCCTTACTGTCCATTACATGTCTAATTTTTAAGAGACCCTTCTTTCTCTAATCAATTTTTTTCTGAAATTTTAAGTGACGTCGTTAGGCTGCCAGATTTCACGTAAGAGAAATCACATCTTCTACTTTCTTTCATGTTTTCTTTTTTATGTGGCATGTCATTAAAATCTCCTTACCAAGATCTTATTAAGTACCCATACTGTATTAGGAATTATTTATGAGTGGGTGACCCTTGTCCCCTCTATTTTCAATGTTTTCCAAAACAATGATATATAGCCGTTATGCTGTAGAAATTTTTTCTCAAAATTTCTATCTCATTCCCTCAAGATGTTACCTTGATTATTTATGTGAATACCTAGAACTATTTGGTTTCAATGGGTGTTCATAAATATATAAATATGATATATTTGATTTTTGAATTGACATACATATAACCCTCACTCCCTTTCTATGGGTTATAAATGATATATCGATCTTATTTTCAAGAACTTTTAAAACGCCACGATTTTGAAATAAACCCATTTCTTTTATTATCTATGGGTTATTTATGAAATTTTTATTATGATATATGTGGCTCACATGTAATAAAAGACATATTAATGGTATGCCTTGATAGAGCTCCAATTCATTGGTTATCGATTTAATCTCTAGGGATGACAAGTTTCGCGATACCTTGGTGAATAACCTTGATAATTTTTATGATACCTTAGTGAATAAACACGGTAATTTTTATGACACCTTAGGGATGGACCTTAGTGATATGTTTATAAATGTCTACATGAAATGTTTTAGCCACATATTCAAGTTATATTCCAGGTTCATTTCATTATGATATTTCTATTCCTTCATTTCTCATGTATTTATGTTTTTATTGATGTTCTTATTGATATCACCAGAAAAATGATTCCTTTTTTACCCTTACTGGGCCTTCTTCTCACCCTTTCATTTGATGTATGTATCCATTATATGATATGGAATAATTGTACATAGTATGAAAATATTATGAATCCTTAAAAGTGGATTAGAAGAATGTTTTATATTGTTTTCATGTTTTATGTTCCTAATTTCCAAGACACTAGACTTTAGAGATCCTCTATTGTAAAATAAAATGAAAAGTTATGTAATAAAAAGGCAGGATTCCGTAGTTGGTATCAATGGATAATTTTAGTTATTTATAGGAATTATGATATGAAAACTTTAGGAATAACCCTATATAAAATTTTAAATATAGTAAAACATCCTAGTATTTGGGTGAGTATTGAGTAAGTGGTTTTTAAAAAAAATACATCCCAGTCTGGATAAGAGCAAGTAGAGGCGACTGTAGCACAGATGTACATAGGGTTAAAACCTAAAAACACTACATTGAGCTAGATTCGAATGGGAACTGGTGCACGACGACAGGGCTTGCTACAATTTTGGTTACAACACACTAGGGGGTTGTGTTGGGTTAATCACACGATTTTTTTGAATCTTTTTGAAGGAATTATGGAGAAATGTAATTGTCCAAGCATGATGTTTTATTACTTAGAATCGTTTATAGTTGTAAGATTCGTAAATGAAATAAGTTTCTCACTAAGGTTATATTCTTTTATAAAATGGCGGACAATACGAGGAAACATGCAAATGGTGACCGCAATGCACCATGCACTGACAACCCTCCGATGGAAGTCAGAATGGAAAAATTCAAGTGCATGATGAACCAACAGACTCCTGTTATGGGAAATAACATGAATCAAGATGAGTGGCCAATATCAACGCAAAGGGAACAACATTATTTTTAGTCCTTTATGCATCAAGGGCCACCGAATTTCTGTGCATCGACTGTCCCATTGATTATTGAGCAGTAGATCAGCTCCATCGAGAAGATATTTTCTGTGCTCCATTTTCCAGTGCAATAGAAGGTCACCCCAGCTGTCTATTGCTTAGAAGGAGAAGCAGATCAGTGGTGGGAACTAATCAAAAACACGAGACTAAGAGTTGAAGTTGTTGTTATAGAGTGGGATGAGTTCAGAGGGATATTTTTCAGTAGGTATTTCCCTCGCTCTATGAGAAGAATAATGGAGAAGGATTTTCTCGAGTTGAAGCAGAAAGAGAAAAAATCTGTCGGAAGCTATGAGATGAACCTAACACAACTTTCACAATATACCTCTATCTTTTTCATGGATAAAAATGGTAAGGTTGATATATTCTATGGTGGATTGAGACCTCATCTACGGAATAATCTATCCAACCGAGACTGTGATAGTTATGAGGATATCGTACGGAGTGCGATGAATGTTGAGCTAGAGTTTGGTGAGATGTAGTGGTCTCATAAATCAAATGAAAGGAATAGATCATTGGAGCCAAGATTAGGGTGTAACATTTATCATGGAAGAGGAGGTAAGAATGTAAAACATCCCACATGTAATAAATTTGGGATGAAGCAGTTGGGGAACTGGCTGCTCAGGAGTGGGAAGTGCTACAAGTGTGGTGGAGATTGCCACATTGCATAGAATTGTCTTAGTGAGGTGAGACCTCAGCTTCCAAACACTAACGTCAAGGGGAAGATGGTACAGGCCCTACCTGATGTCTAGTGCTATAAGTGTGGACAACATGGGCACTTTGAAAATCACTGTCCAAATCTGAGGGTAGTAAAGGGGAACCACCATCAGCCTCAGCAAAGGACAAGGGAGGAAGGTCATGTTTTTTCTATCACGACAGATGAAGTTGAAGCTCCGAATGATGTGGTATCATGTACACTTGTAGTTATCTCAAATCTATAATGTAATTTGTTGGATTTTGGTTCTATGTATTCTATTATTTCCTCCATGTTTTCAAAGAATTTAGAATCAACCCCCATTTGTCTAAAAGTAGAGTTATCAGTCAAGACTCTTGGTGAAACTATCCAAGCATCTTTAGTGTTTTGAAACCCTAGTATTTACTTTAGTGAGAAAAATCTTATCGCAATCCTATTTTTCATTCCCATGCTGGAATTCAACATTATACTATGGATATACTGGCTCTCAAAGTATACTGCTAAGATCAATTGCAGAAACAAGGATATATCAGAAGTCTTTAATGGAAAACCTACAATTAACTTCCAAGGAGAGATATATCAACTTGGACTTTGTTTAGAAGAACCTCTTATATCCTTCTTTATGGAGTTGATCGGTGAATAAAAAATAGGATATGGGATTTTGATGATAGAAAATGTACCCATCGTCTAGGAATACGTTGATGTATTTCTGGAGGAGTTTCCTAGACCTCCCTAAGAAAAAGAGGTAGAGTTCTCCATCGAACTCGTACCTAGATCTCATCCTATATCAAATACCCCATATAGGATAGAAAATGTGGAGATGGAGGAATTAAATAAACAACTCCAAGATCTTTTGGAGAAGGGTTTTATCTGAAAGAGTGTGTCTCCTTGGGGAGCACCTATTATCTATATGAAGTATAAGGATGGATCGATGCAGATATACATTGATTATACAGAATAGAATGGGATCAAACAAAAGAACAAATACCGTCTTCCAAGAATTGATGACTTATTTGACCAACTATGTGGGGCTCAATTCCTCTCTAAGATTGTCCTTCGATCTGGTTATCATCAATTATGGGTGAAGAAAGAAGATATTCCAAAAACTGCCTTCCAATCCTAATATGAGCACTATGAGTATGTTGTTATGCCCTTCAGAATGACTAATGCACCTTCTATTTTTATGGATTTGATTAATAGATTATTTAAGGACTACCTTGACAAATTTGTGGTAGTTTTTATTGATTATATTTTGATATATTCCAAAATTCACGAGGCGTAAGAGGATCATCTAAGGGCTGTTTTAAAAACTCTATAGAAGGAGAGGATTTTTGGGAAGTTCAGTAAATATGAATTCTGGATGCAACAAGTTTCTTTATTGGGCGACATTGTAACCAATGTAGGAATCACAGTTGACCTTATAAAGAAAAATGTTGTAGAGGAGTGGCCTCAACCTACAACAATAACAGATATTTGTAGTTATCTTTGATTATTAGGATATTACACGAGGTTTGAGAAATACATTTCATGAATTTCTAATCCATTTACAATGTTAACTCAAAAAGGATTCAAGTTCATTTGGACAAAAGAGTGTGAAGAAAGTTCCCAGAGTTGAAGAAGAGATTGTTTACTTCACCTGTGTTATCTATGCACTCATATGGAGAAGGATTCATTATTTTGATTGATGTATCTCTGAAAGGGATTGGGAGATTCCTCATGAAAAATGACAAGGTTATTGCTTATGCATCTCGACAGTTGAAGAATCATGAGCAGAATTACCCTACGCATGATCTGGAGCTGCCTGCGATTGTTTTTGCCCTGAAGATATGGAGGTACTATCTTTATGGGGAGAAATGTGATATATACATAGACCATCAAAGTTTAAAGTATATTTTCATAGAAAATTCATTGATCATGATACAAAGGAGATGGTTGGAACTTAATAAAGACTAAGATTGTTCAATTCATTATCCCCATGGAAGAGCAAACATAGCTGCTGATGCATTAAGTAGGAAAGAACCAGTTGTTCTTTCCATGATGAGGATTCGAAAATATCCTATGATTAATGACATAGTAATGTTGGACATGGGAATTATTAGCGAAGGGACATCATCAACCCTAACCCAAATTATTTATCAACAATCATTATTAGAGAGGATCAAGAATGCTCATAAAGAAGATCCTTTGTAACGATATAAGTTTCAGGTTGTAAAGTATGGAATGTTTCTGAGTTAAATATTAATCAAGACAGTGTACAATGATTTTTTTCAAGATTATCTGTTATATATATTCCTGAAATAAATAGGGATCTTATGGATGAATCTCATAGCTATACTTTCCTTATACATCCGGGAAGTACCAAAATGTATAGGGATCATCGTGATCATTTTTGGTGGGACAACATGAAAAGGGGGATTGCTGAATACACTTCATGGTGCCTAGTAAATCAGAAAATTATGGAATAACAACAACTCCCTAAAAGAGTATTATAACCACTACCCTTACCAACATGTAAGTGGAACAATATCACTATGGACATCGTCACTGGTCTTCCGAGAACTTCCAAAAGAAACAATACGATATGGGTTATTGTAGACAGTCTCACCAAGACTGGCGATTTTATATCTATCAAGGAAGATTTCTCTATTGATAAACATGTCAAGATTTACATGAAAGAAGTGGTAAGGATGCATGGATTTCTACTTTTTATCGTATCTGATTGTGATCAAAGGTTCACATCAAAATTCTAGAAAAGTCTTCAACAAAATCTGAGCACTGAATGGAATTTTAGTATGGCCTATCACCCCAAACTGATGGGAAATTTGACAGGACTATTCAAATACTCAACGACATGTTGAGAACGTGGGAAATAGAATTTAAGGGTGGATGGGATCAGCAACACCCTATAGTTGAGTTCTCTAACAACAACAGCTTCCACTCAAGCATTCAAATGGCACCCTAGGATGCTCTATATGGGAAGCGGTGTAGATAAACTACTTGTTGGGATGAAGCTTGTGAGAGAACTCATCTTGGGCCTGATCTTGTGCAAGATATGATAGAAAAAGTCCATGCCATCCAACAACACATTAAGGCTACTCAGAGTCGGAAAAAGTGCTAGGCCAAAAACCATTGATGGGACTTGAAGTTTGATGTCGGTGACAAGGTCTTTCATTGAATTTCACCTTGGAAGAGAGTCATGAGGTTTGTGAAGAAAGGGACGCTCAGTACAAGGTACATTGGACCCTATGAAATCCTTGATCACGTGAATGCATTGGCATATCAGCTTGCACATCCTCAAAATCTAGCCCAAGTTCACGATTTTTTCCATATATCCCTCTTGTGGAAGTACATACCTGACCCATCACATGTACTAAACCCAGAAGTGGTATAACTAGAACATGGCCTCTCTTATGAGGAGTATCCGGTAGAGATCATGGATCATTGAGACAAGGTTCTATGCAACAGGATTCCCACCTTGTTAAGGTGTTGTGTAGAAACCAAAAATATGAAGAAGCCACATGGGAACCATAGGAGTCTATGAGGTAGAAGTACCCACAACATTTCTCCTCTAGGGGTACTATTTATGAATTTCAGGTACGAATATTCTTAAGGTGGGAAGAATGTAATGACCCAAACTTTTTAATATTTTTTATTTCTTATTTTTTTTGTTATTTTATTTTATACTCAATAAAATTATTTCATCTAATGAAATTAGTATAATTAAAATGAGACCATTGGGTTTCGACGGCTATATGACCATTAGTCAATATAACCCTTGGAAACTAAATGTTGCGATTGTTGTCTCTAAATAAAAGTGATATAGGTTAATTAATACAAAAAGGAGATACAATGGCCTCATCCAATAGTCTCAGGCTGATTGAAGCCCATCTGATAGATATTGAGAAGGAGGTAGCACCACTGGGCTTTACTCTTGTCCAAACCCAATTCGAACATAATCATGTCATGCTAGAATAAAAAAACCTTCAGAAGAATTTCAAGATTATAGAAATATCTACTCGAGAAATATTGGTCGAGCCACCCTTAGACTCTCTCACAATAGCATACATTACACATATATCATATGATGGGGTTATAAGTGTCTATGTAATGAGACAGTAGCTACTATGTGTAATCCTAGGAGATAAATAAAACGGCGATTTCTTCCTATGGTGAAGTTTGTGTTTTTTTCAGATATATGAAGAAATAAAGGATGTATATTGATAAATTTTGGAAAAACATGATATTTTAAAATGTTTATGTAAATCATAAATAATTAATGATGTGTAATGATTTTCAAAAAAATGGTCTTCTACAAATATGTTCAGTAAGAAATTTGGAGTCTAATAAGATCAACATAATTTTTAGTGAATAGTAAATTATGAATAGTGATTTTACACTTAGGATTAGTAATGTGACCATATGGGTTAGTGATGTCACTTAATGAATGTATTAATATGAATCAGGAACCTTGATTAAGTAATGTGATTCAATAAAATAGGTAAATAACTGTTTCAAAAATTATTAGTCAAGTATTACTTTTTTCTGGTGAATGGTGTTATTTAATTAAAAATTAAATTAAAAATATTTAGAAAATTATTTTTATAAAATGGAGTTCATTTTTGAATTCAGAGAATCGATATTAGGTATGTTTATTTTTGGGGATTTTTCTAGAAAAAATGAATTTTCGGTGAATAGTGAAAATACAGTTTTTAGTTTCGGGTGTTTAATGACTTATTTAGGGATGTAATAATTATGTGATCATTGTATTAGACTTATGAATAGTAATATAAGGTTTGAGGTGTCCCTAGTGTCCAATAACATGCGAAAATACCATGGGAATGCCCATGGTTTTTCCAATAACACCGATGTGGTGCCCCTTGGCAATTAATGCTTTGTCCCCTCACTTCTTCTATAAATACCAATCCTCTACCTCATTAACATCATTTCAAAATCCTCCTTAACGATGTTATGGTCTCATCACATCCCAAGGAGTCCTCCCAAGGTACCCTCAAACCTCTCAAGGTCCATAACATCAAACTACTGACGTTACTCTTCAAGGTAAGGGATTATTTCACCCTCTTCTTTTAAGCCATGACTTCCTTTATTTTATGTCTTCTAGTTTCCATATATTATTTATGAGGGTATGTTCTTTTATTTTCTACATAAATTAAATTGCTGTTCTAATTGTTGAGATAACCTTTTATCTCTCTTCAATTTTTATTCTGAAATATTAAGTGATGTTGTTAGGTTGTTGGATTTCTTGTTAATGAAATCACATCTTCTCTTTTCTTTCATGTTTACTTTTCATGTGGTGTGTCATTAAAATATGAATAACATGATATAATTAAGTACCCATACTGTATTATGAATTATTTATGAGTGTTTGACCCTTTTACCATATCTTTTCAATGTTTTTTAATACCGTGTTATATAGTCGTTATGCTGTAGAAATTTCGTCTCAAAATTTTTGTCTCTTTCGCTCGAGAAGTTCCCTTGTTTATTTATGTGAATACCCAGAACTATTTCGTTTATATGGGTGTTCATAAATATATAAATATTATACATTTGATTCTTTAATTTACATACATATAAACCTCACTCTGTTTCCATGGGTTATAAATGATATAATGATCTTAATTTTAAGAGCATTTAAAACATCACGATTTTGAAATGAAACCAATTTATTTTATTCTCTATGGGTTATTTATGAATTGTTTGATTATGATCTATGTGGATGACATGTAAGTAAAGATATATTAATGGTTCTCTGTGATAGTGCTCCAATGGATTGAGTAAAGATTTAATATCTAAAGATGACAAGTTTCACGATACCTTATCGAATAACCTTTGTAGTTTTTATGATACCTTGATGAATAACCATGGTAATTTTTATGACACCTTGGGGATGTACCTTGGTGATATGTTCGTGAATTTATAAATGAAATTTTTTATCCATATGTTCAATTTATGTTCCATGTTATTCTCATTATGATATTCCTATTCTTTCATTGCTCATGTCTTTATGTTTTTTTAAAGTTCTTATTGGTATCACAAGTAAACTGATTATTTGTTTACCATTACTGGGCCTTCTGCTCACCCATTCCTTTGATTTGTGCCTCTAGGATATGAGATGAAATAATTTTACATAGTATGAACATATTATTATACCTAATAAGTAGATTATAAAAATTATTTATGTTGTTTTCATGTTTTCTGTTCCTAATTTCCATGAAACTAGACATTAAAGATCCTCTGTTATAAAATATAATGGAAAGTTATGTAATAAAAAGGCAGGATGCCATAGTGAGGGTGGATGAGGGAGAGGTGAAGATCCTTCCCTCTATTAACTTTACATTGGACATGGGTCCAATGAAAGGAATATGGCATAATGGTTAGGGGCTTATACCAGGATGGCTGACCTAAAATTGATCCTGGCAGGGGAGGGATAATTTTCATTTGGTTGATAAAAAATAAGCATGAACATTACCTTTCATACAAATAATTGATGTTTTGGATCATTGATAAGGGATAGTTCATGACCCAAACCCTTATTCTTAGAACCAAAAACATCCCAGCACTATTACTGGGATAATGGTCCATGTGAATTTAGATATACAAACCCATAGACAATCCATGAATCCTAACCCCATTGTGAAACAAATGTGGGAAACCTTTAACCATGAATATTCAAACCCAAATCGAAGACACATTGATGTTCCCTTCTTGAAGTTTTGATAAGTCATGAGGTTTTTGTGGAGGTCTCAATATAATCCCATTAAAACAAGGGAGCCAATAAAGAATAATCCTTGCCCGGAATGGATTTGAAGAGGGATTGATAAAATTTAGACTGAAGAGAGTATGTGAATTATAGAGGGGTGCCCATGTATGTAAGGGAATTCATGTATGGGCACACAAGAAGGCTTGGGAGACCTAATATTCACTTAAGAGAAGAAAAAACTGTAAGTTAATACTTGGGAGAGGCCTGGCACAAGCATTAAAGAGTATTCACAGTGATCCCAGATGTTAGGCTCAGATGATCCTATAAAAGGAATAGGTGACGCGCATGTATATCTGATATAGGGAGGTTGGGTGATTTAGGCGTGCAAGTGTTATGGGATTCAAACACTAAAAGGAATTAAGGCCACTGATCCTCCTTTAAATCCACTACCTGAGGTTTTGATGAAAAACCATGACAATTTCAAAATGCTTGGGTGATGTAATAGAGTGACCAGAAGAGAAATTAGGCATCAGGGAAATTCATCACTACAGATGAAGGCCCCAAGGATCTATTTATTGGAAAAAATATGACATTGGAAGAAAAGTGATTGGGAGAACAAGTGGATGCTTTCCAGATGGGTGTCACCTAAGTAGACTTGTGTGCCGCTAGTTATTTGGCTATACTAAGGCGACACTATGAGGACATATAAAAAATTATTACTTCAATCAACTCCAGCAAGGGGGAAATTCTGTGTTTTCATGTAGGTATCTCGTGCGCCTATTTTTGGGACATAGAAAAAAAAATTCTTCATTCCTCAGGGGCTAGGACCCCACACCCCATTTTAGGATCACTGTCGGCCCTTCCAGTCGGTTCCTTTGCAATAGTCAGAGACCCCATGAAAATTGCAGACTAACATCGCGAACATTTCAAGCCTGGTTGAGGACATTTCCCAGAAAATTTCATGGAAGACATTTCATGGTGTCTACAAAATCCCCCCCTGAATAATGGGATTTTTTCAGCATGAAAATAATCTTTTTCTAAGTCAAAATATGGGCCCTTTGATGCAATCCAACATATTTTTTTTTGATTTGGAGCTACGTCAAGTTTAGAAGGATCCTAAATTATTTCCCATGCCATGGGTCCTAGAGAGCGTAGTTTGATTTTTACTAGGGTTATATGTACTACCCTACAAAATTTGTACCTTTTGAACTTTAATTGCTCAATATTACCTATAGCATACAAAATGTCTTTTTAGTAAGTTGGGACTCGACTTTTCATAAGAGTTCCCTTTGCGGGTTCTCACTTGGGTGAGTACCACATTGCTTGTTGATGGAAATTTAGAGTCATTCATATTGATGTATAAATGGATAATGTTTAAGGTTGAATATATTTGACCATAAATTTTGAAATTCAATCCCAAACAAGACTAAGTTGGAAAGAATGTTTTTGTTATTCCTTAAATATTTCCATGGGGAATCTTGATCCATGATTTTTAGGGTCATGAAAATTAAAACTTGTATAAACATAAGGGCAGTATTTTCCAAGAATGAAGTTAACATTATTAGAAAAACCTATTATGGGTGTTTTATTATGTAAGGACAACTAGGTCATATTTTCCATAGCCAAATAGTGGCATCTTTTGATGGAGAATTCATTGATGTATGAAACTTATGAAAATGCCACTTAAGGGAACTTTATTCATAGTCAAGAAAAATTGAACTTAATAATATAGCCTTTTATTATTGGTATTCAATGGGGAATATTATTTTGGTGACTGAAGACCCTAGTGGGTGTTTTTTCCAAGAAAATGGATTTTAAGAATAAAGGACTAATTTATTCTGACATATTTCATGAATAGGAAAACAACTTCTATACGAATTTGGTGTATGAAAAATTGTTAAAATTTATCATAAAGGGGATTTTATTATATAAAGTTGTGTACTATTAAGTCATGTAGGGAGGACATTGTACTGTTCTGTTTTAGGTCATGTTCTCATGAAATTGTGTGGCATTAATATATGGTCTTTGGATTTGACCAAATGTACAGGACTGCCCAATTGTTTTTGAAAATTTGTCTAGAAACATACTACCATATTCATGTACGGAAAGGGAAAATTGTAATATGTGATTTTGGAATTTTTGGATCTGATGAATAATATTGGAAAAGGGTTAAATGTATTAGAAGTAGTCTATTCCATGAATAATGTTATAATTATTTGACAACCCTGTTATGGGGGTTATTTCATGGAGGGCCATTTGTGTCATATACTATATAGACAAATAGTGGAATCTTTGGACTGACAGGCCCATTATGTAGAAAAATTTTCTTCAAGGCCTCCCAAGGGAATGTGCTGCATAGTCCAGAAAAATAGTTCCTAAGAATTTAACATTATATTTCTAAAAGCCTACAAAATTCTATGGAGATTCATATTTTCCATAACATAGAGCTTGATTTATAGAGAAAGGTACCTGGATATGGATAGGGTATTTAAATTCAAGATTTACACTAAATTAGGGGAATAAGACTTCTATGATGGTCTGACCCAAACATATAAGGTGTGGTGGCTAACAGTTTTAGGTCATACAACTAGGACTAGAAAAGGAAACAATATATGATATGTCACCAAGTGATTCCATGGTTATTTCATATTTCATTGAACACATGGATAGGGAAATGTGTAAACCACGGTCATGAAGTGTTTTAGATTGATACAAACATAATGGGACAAATATACCCAAAGGACTATTTTAAATATATATTATTGTATATTGTAATAAATTTTTTAAGGGTACAATGACATTAAAACCAAAAATGAAATTTTCATCATTTGAAAAACATATTGTGGGGGTTGTATTATGAAGAGCCAACTGATAATATGCTACATATCCAAAAAGTGGCATCTTTTGTCTGATATGATCGTTATGTAGGAAATTTTTTCATGGAAACCTAAGGGAACATGTTGTATAGTTAGGAAAATGAGCACTCGGGTATTTGATACTTTTTCAATGGAAATCGTAATAAATATTATGATGATCTAGAAATATTCAATATTTAGAGTGTGAAATATATAAGGGAGTTATGCTCAGTGCAGTTAAGAAATATTTGACTCAATATTGGCCATGATTTTGACGTCCATTACACAGATCTAACTCATATGTAAAATGGAGACATTCATTGTTTCTCTTTGAATTGACATTGTGATGTGTAGTTTAATGTCATGTGATGTGAAAATTATAATGTTTAGTGTTAAGTCATGTAGTTAGGTCATTATATTGTGTAGTTTTAAGACATACAGTGAAGACATTGATATCCCCATAAGAAAATGAGACACCTTATTTATATAAAGAATCATTTAACCCAATTCTTAATCTCCTGTGAGGTATGTTCTATGTGATAAACAAAGAGTAGTAAGGGTTTCTTCTATAACCCAGTGGTGAAACTAGTGAAGAATATGGGTGTTATATTTCCATGTAGTTTCATTTCATGTGGTAAGGATGAAGATTAAATTATGTAAAAAGAAATACATATTGTAAATAGACTATGGGATAAAACACATGTGTCACTACGTGTATTTCTTGGGGTAAGAACCAAGCCATACATAATTCATTACTCATTCCCAATGTAGGTTTGATTCTTATATAAGGAATAAAGGGTTTTGTTTTTTTGTTTCCGTTGGGAAGAAATTGTAGATCTTGGTATCTCTACATTTCTCATATAGAAAATAATGAAGCCGTATGTTGTTCATTAAACAATCATTTCCCACACCAATCATGTTTGATAGGGAGATGGTGGATTTAACACATTTAAGAATAATGATTAAATGTAAGACACAATATTGTATTAAAATCAAATCATGTGTCTTAAAAGATAACTCTGTATATATATAGTTCATATACATGAGATGAAAAGGGAAATAACAATCTGTGGTTGCATTTGGGCCCATGATTTGAGATCCAGGAGTCTCTACATATATAAAATAAATGAGAATCAAGTCGTTCATAGTTATTTAAACATGGTACCTATGTAGATATGATTAGGGAATAAGGAAGGGTGAGACTAATGTGTCACTAATGAGCTATGATGATGTCAATTATTATTTCTTACCAAAGCTCATAACATAAAGTAGAGAAGAAATTATTCATACATATTAATGTCATATAATGAGGAAAAACGGTGGCATGCAGTTTAACATCATATGACGAGGACAACGATGTTCCACATTTTAACGTCATGCAGTATAGACAAATATTGTTGTTCTGCTTTTTTATATATAGCATATATGAATTTTTAATGTTTATTTTTAGGTCTTACAGAAAGGATATGGGGGCTATGTAGTTTTGAGTCATGTAGTGTGGATGTTGTGTGCAACTACACCAATTATTTCTTCAAGAATCCAGCAATTGTTGGAGTTGTGATAATCTCTTCATCCATTTAGATTAGGTCATTATGTTATTTTGAGTAGAACGTATGTATGGAATAATGTCCTTCCCACTTTGGCTCAAGCTTCAGAGGTTTCTTTCGGGGTATCATTGGAGTCCTGAGGACCAATTCCAATTCTCCTTGAAGAAATGAACGGAGGTGAACATTGTTGTTAAAAGCTCACAATTTTCTATTTTGATAGACATTTAAATGATGAAAAGTATACAATCGTTTATCATCTAAACATTCATGCTCATTAAACCATTTATGATACATCTCATCTTTAAATAATTGATCAATTATTGAAACTCTGAGTGAAGGAAATTTCATTTCAATTTGAAAAACTATTTTTGTTCTATATAACAATAAATAATGGGTTTTTTGGGGGAAGAAAGGGTAGTACTATGACAATCCCATAAATCCTGAAAAAGTATATCATGCCAATATTTCTTATTTTTAATCACCATTTTCGGGATTATATTTGTTAACGTCTTATAGGAAGCCTATATCTATCCATTGGCCGCCACATGATATCGAGATGAATAGTTGGACTTAATATTCTGCAGCTGATATAACTTCGTTACCTCAACATAATATAAATTGGTGCCATTTTTCAATTTTATACTATGAGGGACGCCAAATCTTGTGATGATGTTAGTTTAAACAAAACTAACAGTGCTTTGGCTCAAACATCTTTGTGAGTAATTTCCTCAGCCAATTTAGAAAAGAAGTTAGTAGCATTAAGAATATACTTGCACTATTTAGCCATAACTAGATGATAAGGTCCTACTATATCCATTCCCCTTGTAGAAAATGGTCAGGAGTATTTAGCTATATTTAGCTACTTTGGGTATTAATGAATAAAGTTTTCATGCAATTGGCAGGGCTGAAATTTCATAGTGAAACACATTTAATCCAACTTCATTGAAGGCTAAAAGTATCCGACCCTTTGGATGTGATCCGAAATCCTATGCCATGACTGGTGAGCACCAAAAGCTTCTGAATGTACTTCTTTCTTGAAAGTAGCAGTTTCTTCCCTTTTAATACATCTGAAGAGGATTCCCTCAAAGCATCATTTATAGAGGACCTTCTGGTGATCTTGACTATTGATAAGAGTAAAATTGGTCACTCATCATCAGATCTATTCTTTTTTATCTCTATCTGGTGGAAGTACTCCATTTTGAAGATATTACATGATGGGTGTTCTCCATCCCAGGGAATGACCATCAAGCTCACAAATAAGGAAAATTTCTTTAATTTACTCCATTCAGGTTTGAAAAAAGGGTGAGACCATATGACAATGTGCTATGTGTAAGACCATCTAATCCCAATTGGGAGCTTCCATGTTTGTGGCTGCATTAGACAGTGCATTAGCTTGGGCATTTTTTGATCGGGGGACATAAGACAATGTTGGATCTAAGGGAAATTCATCCGTTAAACCTCTAATGTAATCACCCAATGGGATTAACTCTTCTTTTCTAATAAAATATTTAACATTTATTTGTTTGAATACAAATTCTAAATAACTTTTCACTTTCATGATATTAACATGCACATGAATTTCCAATTCCAAGCCTGTAATGAGATTTTGATACTCTGCCTCATTGTTGGTTCTGTCTTCCAATAACTTGAAAGAATAAGGAAATACTACATTTTGAGGAGATAATGACAATTCCTAACAAAAATTTGTTGAGTTTGGGGTTTTATATTCTCTTCTTAGTTGGTCTTATGAAGGCACTATCAAAGTACATCTCCCATGTTTGGGAATGATCCTGAATAAAGAAGACCACTTCATCAAGAAATTCAGTATTTAAAGATTTATCTTCCACAAATGGATGTTCAGCAAGGATGTCAGCCAGAGCATGGACTTTTATTACCTTCAGACGCACAATCTAGATATCAACTTATTTCAAAATAACTGCCCACCATGAGAGATGCCATGTAAGCATAGGAAGACTGAGGATAAATTTGACTGTGTTATTATGAGATATCAGTTGAACCTCAAGATGTTGTTGGTAGTGTATTAATATATGAACTGCAAAGATTAATTTCATTCAACACTTTTCAATACATGAATACCAAATTTGTTCAGGAAGAATAGTTTTCCTGAGATAGTAAAGACTTTTCTAATTCCCAGTATCGTTCATTTGGGAAATAATGGAACTTAATGATTGCTCAATAGTTTTCACATATATATTAAGTGAACTTCCTTCAAAATGTGGCATTAAAACTGGTGGTCTCAAGAGATATTTCTTGAGGGTATCAAATGTTTCTTGGTAGTCTCCATTCCCTTGATAGGTGACTCCCTTCTTCATTAATATAGATAATGTAAAACCCTTGCCTTCCAAATTGGAGATAAAATGCCGAATATAGTCCAAGTGTCCTTGGATTCCTCTTAATTATTAAAAATTTTGAGGAGGTGACATGCCAAGGATTGATTTTTTTCTTAGTATAAACTTCAATACCATGATGGAATACAAAAAATCCAAGGAACATTATTGAGGTTAGCCTAAAATAAGATTTCAACGGGTTCATCTTCAAATTGTGTTGCAGTAGTTTATTTAATATGGTCTCTAGGTAAAACATGTGATAGGAATGTTTTCTGTATTTGACCACCAAATAATCTACAAAACATTCAAAAAAATTCCCTAAAAGTGTTTGAGGATATGGTTCATGGTACACTGATTTGTTGAACCATAATTATTTAAGCCAAAGGGCATTAATAGATTGAAAAACCCACATTGAGGGGATCTAAAGGCTTTATATTCTTCATCCTATGGGTCCATACAGATCTGATTACACCCAATGTATCCATCCATGAATGAATGAGCTTTATAGCCTTCTATTTCATAAATTAAATGCTCTGTAATCTGAATTAGAAAATCATATTTAGGACAATTCCAGTTATGATCTATGAAATCGATGTAAAATATGATTTTCCCATTCTTCTTTTTCACTAGTAAAATGATGGAAACCCATTTGGGATATTGATCCTTCTAAAAAAAGTTAGCCTATAAAATCTTATCAACATCATCTTCAATTTTAGATCCATGAGTTTGGTGTGTTCTTCTTTCTTCCTTCTTGAATCTTCGATGATCATCTAAAAAACCCAAATAGTGAGTGAATATATTGGGATTAAGAAATGGAATTACTTTATAATTACAAGGAAATATTTCTTGATGTTTCTTTATAAATAAATTATACTCCTCTTTCTCTTAAAGGGGCATAGATGAACTAATTATGGTGGGGCATGGATCTTATTCTGTACCCAGATTTATTATTCTGAGCTCATCCATAGTGATAGAGACACCTTCATAAAATGTCGGAGGAACAACCCTGAGATCTCCCTCTTAATCTTCATTATGGGTTACCTCTTCTATTTATACCTGAATTTTAGATGATTATGAAAAAAATTTAGAGTAAGGGAAGGAGTCGGTATTTGAACATCCTGATGAAGTGGCCATGATATCTCTACATGCAGATGATGAAGGATCTTTTTGGGGTAATAGAGAGATGATGATGGACACTTCTGGAAAAGGGACTTTTCCCAAAACTTGTATACCAACTGTTCAAAGAACCCTTGGTATATGTTTTCTTTCCCAATGGATTATATAATCCAATGGTAAAGACCTTGAACAACTGAGTTTTCCCAACGGTTTTATGAAACCGTTGGGAAAAGTGGGGAAAAATCACTTTTCCCAATGGTATCATCAATCCGTTGGGAAAGGTGGGGTAAAACAAAGTTTTCCCAATGGTTTCATAAAACCGTTGGGAAACATCGGGTTTTACCAACGCTTTTTAAAAACTGTTGGGAAGAAATCCCCAAATTCTCCAAATGCAGGCAACGGCATCCCCACGATTCCAGAAGTCTTCCGCTCATCTCCAAAAGCGATTCCTGGGCAGAAGCACTTCCGAATCCCCATATCATCCATTGGATCAGCAGCTACCAGGATAGAATCCTTCTATATTTTATCAAGGATATAGTTCCACCTCTTATAAAGCATATCCTTCTATTCTCAACGATTTCGTTATTCCCAATTTTTAGGGTTTCTGCAAAATTTTATGATTGTTCCACGAATTGTGTACTCAAATCCCTATATCAGTGTATGTCCAATTAAGGTTTTCATTACACATTTACATTTATAAGGGCATGTTGTCTCTTTATTGTTTTCTAATTTTGAAGATTCATAGTTTTTTAATCTACTTCAAATATTATAGCTTCATGTATAGGAACTAATAAGAAATTGTTTGTAATATTTATTGATATTATTTCATGAAAATCACTCCTTTCAATAAGATCATTCCAAACAAGAAGATCTTGTTCAACTTAATTTTTGTACACTATGTGTATTACATAACAACTATGTATCATGTTTCTATCAAAATCTATATATATATAAAATGACACAGTGTTCACTTATCCTTTTCACAATATAACATATGGAGTATCTTCTTGAACTTTGCCAAATAGTATGCGGTCCTTAATTAGTACTTATTCCTTCTTCATGAAACTAATTCACAGAATGTCAAATTAGAAATATTAGTGAATATTATTTTTTCTAATATAACCATTAATCATTCTTCCTTCAAAATCGTACATGTGTAATTCAATCGCATTTTTATAACACAATGACCATTTTCACTGATTTGGGTTTCCTCAAAATGCAAGGGAAAATCAGAAAATTGCATGTATTGAATCATGTTTCTCATATGGGTTCATGGATACAAGTTCAACTTGAAAATCAGGACTACCTGGTTTAAGTATCATGAGGACCCTGAGATTATTATTCTTCACACAAATGAAGTTTTTTTCTACAACTATGATTTTTTTTACACTTTTGATTTGGCTGAAAGGGGAGCTTTGTGGTCATTAATCATGGTTGTGGGTAGTCATTTAAGATGTAAGATAGTATGACTTCATTTTACATGATATATCAAATATTATTATGGATTTATGTTCAATTTGGTTATCTTTAACAAGTGATGTTATTTAATAAGTTGTTATTAATGGTTGTAATAATGACGATATGGTATAAGGGTTCAGATGGTGTGTATAAGGGTTCACATGGTGTGTTTTGTGGTTGAAATGGTATCAGTGAACTCAAGTCATTAATTTAAGCCATCATTCTCACTAGAATGTAATCAATTGAATGATGTAAACCCATCCTCACATGATTTCTTACCTTAGATATTGCCCAACATATGGAATATGAGATTTTGAATTCATTAGTTAACCAGGATCATATATTCCATTTCCCCAAGATGATTGTACTAGTATAACTTTAGGGTCACATAAATATGGTTCTCATTTTATGTTGTTTATTATGTGTCCTTCTTGGCTAATACTCACTATTATGGGGGTTGGGTTCTTTTCACTACCCTTTCTGGCATGTGTAGACAGCCCTGGAAATGTTAGATAAGTCACAAGTTTAATTCATTAATGTTGTTATAATTGACATACTTTATTAAGAATATCAGATTTAAAAATAAATATTTTTTCTAAACTTAATGAAATTAAATATTTTTACAGGTCATTAACAACCTATTAGTGTAAAATCCTAAAATTTATTCCCCCATGGGGTGTGCATGACTTAGGGAAGTAATTATGTAATGAAAGGTATGTCCAGGTGTCAATAATGAGTTATTGAACATGAGTGAATGATTTGGGATGCCTATAACACATGATTGGACATGAGTCATGTGCCTCTTCTAGACCTAATGAAAATGAATATAAATAAATTTTTATTTAATTTATTAGTAATTTTTCTTTACATTATTTTAATAGTTCACTTCATCGACTAGAAACATCTTCTTTTATAATTTACTTAAATGTATTTTCTAATAAAGTTCAATCCGATTGAATTGTTTATGAAAAAATGAATTATATATATTCTTTTTACAGAATGGACATAAGTTTTATGTATGAAACGGATTAGATCTCAAGATATTTTGAAAACAATTTGGAGAGCTTTATAGATTTTGCATTTCACAATGCTTCAGATAGTGGTCGCATACACTGCCCATGTTCTAATTGTGTTGGTAGACCATGGTTGAGCCGTGAAGAAGTCAGCTACCACATAACCAAAAATGGTTTTTAAGAAAAATACTTTGTGTGGTATCACAATGGAGAGACAATGAAATCTCAAATTGGTGATGATCGAATTGAAATGACTGGAATGGAGAATTTGTTAGATGATTGGTTTCCATTTATTCGTCATCATGAAAAAGAATGGATTTCGACTCAAGAAGAGTTCGATATGAGAAAAGCTGATGCATCTAGTGAAAATGATGATATTGAAAGGGTGAAAAAATTTATTGATGCTGCCACGACTCCAGTATATCGACAATGCGATAAAATGAAAAAGTTGGAATTTTTAATCCGATTGTTTCATGGGAAAACTATGTATGGGATTTCTAATACAGCAATTGATTACATTCTTACCATATTGAAGGATTTACTTCCAGATGATGTATGATATTCCCTCAAACCACTATATGGCATGGAAGTTAGTTTAGGAACTTGGATTTTCAAGAAACAAAATTCAAGCTTTCCCAAAAGATTGCAGTTTATTTTGGGAGGAAACAGCTGATCAAAATGATTGTATAAAATGTGGCACATCTGGCTGGAAGTCAAAATCTGATGGAACACCATCCCGCGTTCCACAGAATGTAATTTGGCAATTTCCATTGATACCTATACTCCAGAATATTTTTATGTCTGATGACATATCAATAAAAATGAGATGGCATGATACTGATATAATGAAGACTAATAATGAGTTGGTTCATCCTACAGATGGATTTTCATGGTAGAGATTTGATGCTCAACATCCTGATTTTGCAGCTGACGCGCGTAATGTGAGGATAGGTATTTCATGCGACAATTTTAATCTGTTTGGGCTGACATTTACTGTGCACATCACATCGACAGTTTTTATACACATTTATAATCATCCTCCATGGTTGTGTATGAAAAAACCTTTCACTTTCATGAGTATACTCATATCTGGTTCTTCTGATCTTGGCATTGATATTGATGTCTACATGCAACCTTTAATGAAAGAGGTAAAACTTCTTTGGGACGTGGGTGTGCGCACATACGATGTATGTTCGAAAGACATATTTCAAATGCGTGTTGCGCTTATGTGGACGATCAATGATTTCCCAGCTTATGCAATGATGTCGGGATGGAGCACGAAGGAAAAATTGTCATGTCCAGTTTGTATGAAGAATACACGATCCAGAAGACTGAAACATCGCAGTAAATTCAGTTTTATGGGACATCAATGATTCTTGCCAAAGGTTAATCAATATAGAATGAATCGTCAATCATCTGATAATACCATAGAGACTGTTGATCCACCTCAGCGTATGTCTGGAACTGACGTGCATAATGAATTGAAAGATTTCAGTTTTTTGTTCGGGAAGGGTCAAATGAAATCTCGAAAGAGAAAGAATGTTTCCACTGAAACCTATTACAATTGGAGGAAGTGGAGTATGTTTTTTATTTACCATATTGGTCAACCAATTTGTTATGTTATTTCTTATATGTAATTCTTATTGAAAAAAATATATGAGAAATGTTTCTTTCAGTTATTCTAAATGTCAAGGGGATGAAAAAAGATGATGTACGATCTCAGAGTGACTTGGTGGATTGGGGCATCAGACTAGAATTACATCCTGTGCATATCAGTGAAAATAAATGGCAACTTTCATGTACATCTTATGTGATGACACCAACAGAAAAAAACAATTTCTAGAAGTATTAGAGAGTATTAGAGTTCCTGATGGATATTCAAGCAACATATCTAAACGGGTCAACAGAATAGTGTTGAAGCTAAAATATTTGAAGACTCGTGATTATCATGTTCAACTGCATGAGTTGCTTCCAATAGCAAACCGTCATCTTTTTTACAATAATTTAAGGGTGGTTATTATTTGGTTGTGCCATTTTTTTACATATATTTGTGCTAAGAAATTGTCCAAGTCTTTCTTGCAAAAAATGTTGCCAGATGCCCCATTAATTTTGTGTGAGTTGGAGTAAATATTTCCTCCATAATTTTTCGCATGCATGTTGCATCTGACTGTTCATATTCCCACTGAAATACTTCTCAGAGGACCTGTTTCTTTTCATTGGATGTATCCAACTGAAAGAAATATGTTCACATTAACGTCTTATGTCTGAAATAGAAATCATCCTGAAGGTTCTATCGTGAACGGTTACTTCGCTCAAGAATGTATGGATTTCTGCTCGATGTATTTGTTTGATCTTACTACCAGATTGAACAGACCAATGAGAAATGAAGAAAAATAATATGAGCAAATTGAACCTAGTTTTCCATCACATCCTCAAATAGGAGGAATTCATGGATCATATACATTGAAGACACTAAGCCATGAAGAGCGGGAGATGGCACATTGCACCGTTTTGTTCAATTGTGATTTGTTCAATGACTATATAAGGTAACTAAATTGATTATGTATATCTTACATATATATATATATATCTATTAAACTATTTATATTTTTTATCTATAGGAAACATAAAACAATGATAAATATGAAGAATCATTATTTATCTTTGAGAAAGTGAGAGACTTTCCATAGCAAAGAGTTTTCTTATTGGATAAAATTGAATGTATAAGAAAATTAATGTTTAAAATAATTATATCAATATTTAATTTAGTTTAATAGTCATTTATATTGCAGGTATTGAGTATCTCTACTGACTCTGTCTATGAAGAAATAAGAGCATTGGATTTTGGTCCTAATACTGTGGTTCATGACTATAAAACAATTGTAATCAATGGGTACAAATTTATTTTCAATGAATGTGCAAATAACATGAGAACACAACATGATGGTGTTATGGTTACTTCCACAATAGATTGCTATGCCAGTGCATCAGATAGTAGACCGCGATTTGAAAATGTGGGTTATTATGGAGTTGTTGAAAAAATAATAATATTGGATTATTACTCTCATGGATGAGTCAGAATGATGAAATTCCATTGGTTTGATTAGATGACAAGACATGGAACATTTATTAATGATTGTGGATTTCGAGTAATTAATATGACTCACACTCTTGCTATCGAAGAACCATATGTGTTGGCATCAATGGCTAAACAAGTTATTTATGTCAAAGACCAACTTCGACCTAAATTTTGTTTCATAGATGAAGTAATTCCAAGACATATTTTTGATGATGGTGATGATGGAATTGAAACTGTACCTAGTGCCATTAGAACTAGTCCATTTATTTCTCTTGATGACTCAAATAGCTCAATTGTCAGAGTTGATTGTGAACCTGATGTTGTGGTTAAAATTATATAGAATCATTCATCCATGTTCTCACTTCTTTTGGATTACCTTGAGTTGGGTTGTTAAGGATGGTAATATTCAAATTGATTTAGTATTGATCACAAATATGTTTTATCTGACTTGACCGTTATGTATGTTTTCAATGTTTATTGTTTGCAGTTTTATTTGAATTTCATTTTCTAATTTGGAATTAAACTGTATTCAAACATTGTTAAACAATATTTCTAACATGGTGAACATTACAAGTTGTATGATTTATTAAATCCATTCAAGATATTCTAAAACAATTGATAGCTGACTTGACCGTTATGTGAATTTTCAATTTTTATTGGTTGCAGTTTTATTTGAATTTCTTTTTCTAATTTTGAATTGAATTGTATTCAAACATAGTCAAACAATATTTCTAACTTGGTGAACATTAAAACTTGTATGATTTAATAAATTCATTCATGATATTCTAAAACAATTGATAGCTTACTTGACCGTTATGTGAATTTTCAATGTTTATTGGTTGCAGTTTTATTTGAATTTCATTTTATAATTTAGAATTGAACTGTATTCAAACATAGTCAAGCAATATTTCTAACATGGTGAACATTACAACTTATATGATTTATTAAATCCATTCAAGGTCTTCTAAAACAATTGATAGCTGACATGACCATTATGTGAATTTTCATTGTTTATTGGTTTCAATTTTATTTGAATTGCATTTTATAATTTGGAATTGAACTGTATTCAAACATAGTCAATCAATATTTCTAACATGGTGTACATTGCAACTTGTATGATTTATTAAATCCATTCAAGATCTTCTAAAACAATTGATAGCTAATTTACCAAAGAATCCCCTTATTCCCTCATATATTTAGTTTTTTAGGTTACACTATAGTTTTAGTTTTCTAATTAAATACATATTTGATTTCAAAAGCAGGAAATGAAGCCAATTTAATAGGAAGAAGGAAAAAAGTGATGAAGAACAATCGTCAAATGACGGAGTTGGTAATTCCATCATTAGTGCCTGTAGTGAGTACTTTATTTCAAATTGATATATTTAAAGAATATATAATTTCATGTGATTAATTTTTTTGTAAACATTTTTGTAGGATCCACTTATACATCGACAATTATTCAACGAGGAGCTTAGTACTGGTCCTAGTACTCAGGCAGTTGGTACGAGGAGGGTTCGTAATAGAGGTGGACGAGTAGCTGCGCGTACCCGACGAGACCCTGCCCCTCCAACTGCCATGTCATCCTTCCCACATTCTGATCCTGGTGTGTCGTTAGGGACACACTAGATATTTAGGCCTCCCATGTTTTAGCTACCTTATGCATCTTCGGGCCCATCATTTTCACATCCCATGATGACTCTCACTCCCCCGTCAGCATCCGGTCATACAACTGTCCCATCTTCTTTTCCTTCTACTTCTGTCTCTCTGAGCTTCTATATTCCATCGTCTTCAACTCCTGTTCCACCACAAGGTGTTCCATTAGTTTCTGTGGATCCAGCGGTGCTCAACCATCAAACCGGCACATGTATATTTATAAAACCCTAACAAAGTTTTATAGAAATATTTTTTTTCATTATAACATGTTTTGATAAAATATTTTTTTTTAATTCATGAAGGATACATCTACTGACAGGAGGCACGGGCGGGGGCATACACGCAAGCGTTCAGTGTGGAACCGCCGCACACAGGTTATGGTGGATTATAATGAAGACCACCAAATGGTTAAGAAAATAGGCCATCAATGTCGGAGTTTTTTGGCGACTCTTGCCCAATACTCTGACATCATTCCCAACAGCCCGCTATCATGGAGACATTTTCCACATGAGGTCAAAGATAGAGCTTGGGCAGATATATGGGTAAAATAATCTGTTCTATTTAATTCCATGAATTATTGTTCTATTTATATGAATTAATATTTTTATTTCAGCTTTGATTTAATTTTCCCGATGGTGAGGGTGCACGACCGGAACGTCTAAAGGATTTAGGCAAGCTTTGGAGAGTCTACAAGAATAAGTTGTATATTGGCTGGGTGGCTATAGTTGGCATTGAGTTAGAGGCGGTATCAGTGGTGGATGATTGTCCTATAGAACAGTATCGTCAGATGATTAATCATTAGACGAGTACCCAGTTTAAGGTATTAATAACATTTGAGGTATTTAAATAATAACATTCATGTTTTTCCTTAATACTATATCTTGCATTTTCGAATTTTATTTAGGAATTATCTGGAAAAAATAAAAAGAACATTGATTCAAAAAAATACCTCCACACACTGGGATGCACTACGATGCCTGATCATGAGAGGAAGCAGGTATGACAATTGATTATATGTTTTCTTTACAACTTACACTTTCTTTTATTTCCTCAATAATTTAATAGTTTTCTAATGTTTTCATATAAATTTTATTTTCATTTTCATTGTAGAGGAAAATACAAAATATTGAAGGATGTGTGCCTCAAGCAAAACTGTTTCACTCGAATAGATGGAAAAAGGATGGAAGTGTCGTCAACGAAGCGACTCGGCAGCAGATTTTAAGTTTTAATATGTTGAATTTATATTTTAATATCTATTTTGTAACTTAATGATATAATTATATTTATAATAGGCTGCTTTAGAGGCCCCCGATGCACAAGAACTAGACAATTTTGGGCCAACATATCACTTACATCAGGTGTTGGGAGAGGAGCATCCTGGCAGAGTACGATGCCGACCTAGGATAGCCCCGACAAGGTATTGGCCCTCCTCAGGTATGAGCTGTAGTGCCACCGAGATTCAGCAAGTGAGGGAACATGAAGAACAGGCTGAGAAAAGGGCCATAGAGACGGCATAACAGTTTGTTAGGGCAAACAGTTCATTTAAGAAATTTATTGATGTTCTACGTCCTACACTTCCAGTAGAGGCTAGACCAAATTTTGATGAGTATATGTCGTTGATACATTCTATATACGGTGCACCAGCTGGAAGTTCAAGTGGTGGTCAGGACGATTTCCATCTTGGCGATGATGATGGCGAGGAGTTTGATGCAGAAGAGGAGGGAGAGGAGGAGGGAGAGGCAGGTGGTGAGGGCGAGGAGAAGGGTGAGGACGAGGAAGAGGGTGAGGGAGAGGAGGGACAGGACGATGATGGGGACGAGGAAGAGGTTGATGATGATGGTGATAGTGACGTGGGAAAAGTTGATCCATTACATTTTTGACTGATATTACTGAGATTTGATATTTAATCTATTCTAGTTGTTGGTTTTATCTAGACTCGAAGAATAGTATTGGAGTTGATTTATTTTTATATATAATCTATTTTTATGGATTTTGTTGTCTTTTAGTTGTTGTGTGCTTGGGAACCCCCCCTCCTTCCTGGACCCTGGACAACCCCCCCCCCCCCCCCCCCACCAACCTCCCTGGACCCCGGAAAGCCCCACCGGAAAGCCCCCCAGACACCCCCCCCCCCAAACACCCCCTGGACAACCCCCGTATAGTCCCCCAAACAGCCCCCGGACAACCCCCCACCCTCCTCCCTGGAGCCCAGACAGCCCCCCAGACTACCCCCCAGACAGCCCCCGGATAGCCCCTCCACCCACTTCCTTGGACCCTGAACAACCCCCCGAACACCCTCGGACAGCCCCCGGACAGCCCCCAGAATGGCCCCCTGGACAGCCCCCACCCTCCTCCCGGGATCTCTAGACAACCCCCGGAAAGTCCCCCAGGCAGCCCCCCAGACACCCCCCCACCCTCTTCCTTGGACCCCAGACAACCCCCCGAACACCTCCGGACAGCCCAGAACAGCCCCTCAGATAGCCCCCTCACCCACCTCCCTGGACCCCTGACATCCCCCCAGACATCCCCCCACCCTCCTCCTTGGACCACAGACAACACCCCGATCACCCCCCCCCCCAGACAGCCCCCCACATAGCCCCCCCCACCCTCCTCCCTGGACCCCGGACTACCCCTCGGACAGCCCCCCCTGACATCCCCCCAGACAACCCCCCCCCCCCCACCCTCTTCCTTGGACCCCGGACAACCCCCCGCACAGCCCCCCCCCCCCCCCCCCCCCCACCCTCCTACTTGGTCCCCGGACACCCTCTAGACAGCCCCCCGCACAACCCAGTCGGACAGCCCCCCACCCTCCTTGATTTCATTTAATACTAGAAAGTCTATATTATATATTTTATTTATTTTCATCATGATAATCAATGTAAATCACATTTACACATCTAATCAATATCATAGATTCTTGGTATGTTATAAAAGAGATGTATTCATTGGGCATGACATTGTTAGCTCTGAAATGTTTCATAGCATTATAAACTAAAATCTAATCCATACTAAGAATGATATTAAAATATTTTATATAAATATCCACAGTATTTTAAGTAAATATCGTTCCACTAATAGACACATGAGAATTCTCATAAAATGGAAAAAAATATAAGTACATACGGAAAACTGACCAAATGCATTTTTTTTCCTTTGAAACATTAGGAGAACGATCCATGGGTCATATGTGACATGTACGAATCAACCCTGCCTCAATCTGAGGCACAGTGTGGCCACCACCACTCAAAGTGTCTACCTTTTTTTTGAAAATGATGTCATTTTAAATGAAAAACATCAACTAGCATACTGAAAACTGACCTAACACATTTAGATTGTTTCGATACTTTAGCACAACGGTCCATGGGTCATATGTGATGTGTACGAGTCAGCCCCACCTCAATTCGAGGCGTGGTGTGGCCGCCACCACTCAATTTGTCTCCCTTTTGTTTCAAAAGGATGTCATTTTAATTGAAAAACATCAACTGGCATACAGAACACCGACCAAATGCATTCAAATTGTGTCGATACATTATAACAACGATCCATGGGTCATATTTGATGTGTATGAGTCAACCTCGACTCAATCCGCGGCGCGGTGTGGCCGCCACCACTCAAAGTTTCTGTCTTTTGTTTCAAAATGATGTCATTTGAAGTGAAAAACATAAACTGGCATATGGAAAACCAACCAAACAAATTCAGATTGTGTCAATACATTAGCACAATGATCCATGGGTTATATGTAACGTGTACGAGTCAATCCCATCTTAATTGGAGGCACATTGTGGCCAGAATGACTCTAAGTGTCTCTCTTTTGTTTAAAATGGAAAACATTTTCAGTACATATAGAAAACTGACCAAACGCATTCGGTGTCTGTTGAAACTTTAAGATAAGATTCATGGGTCATATGTGACATGTAAGAATCAACCCCGCCTCAATCTGAGATGCGGTGTGGCCAGAACCACTCAAAGGGTCTACCTTTTGTTTCAAAAGGACGTCAGTTTAATTTAAAAACATCAACTAGCATACAGAAAGCTGACCAAACGCATTTGGATTGTCTCGATACTTTATAACAATGATCCATGAGTAATATGTGACGTGTACAAGTCAAACCTGCCTCAATCTGAGGCGCGGTGTAGCCGCCACCACTCAATGTGTCGGCCTTTTGTTTCAAAAGGACATCATTTTAATTGAAAAACATCAACTGGCATACGGAAAACTGACAAAATGCATTCGGATTGTGTTGATACATTAGAACAATGATCCACGGGGTCATATGTGACGTGGTCGAGTCAACCCCGCCTTAATCAGAGGCACGGTGTGGCCGGCACCACTCAAAGTGTCTGTCTTCTATTTCAAAACGACGTCATTTTAATTGAAAAACATCAACTGGCGTACAGAAAAACGACCAAACGCATTCATATTGTGTTGATACATTATCACAATGATCCATTGGTCATATGTGATGTGTATGATTCAAAACCGCCTCAATCCGAGGTGCGGTGTGGCCGCCACCACTCAAAGTGTTTGCCTTTTGTTTCAAAAGGATGTCATTTTTATTTAAAAACATCAACTGGCATACGGAAAACTGAAAAACGCATTCTGATTTGGTCGATACATTAGAAAAATTATCCATGGGTCATATGTGATGTGTACGAGTCAACCCCGCCTTAATCCGAGGCACGGTGTGGTCGCCACCACTCAAAGTGTCTGTCTTTTATTTCAAAAGGACGTCATTTTAATTGAAAAATATCTACTCACATACGGAAAAGTGACCACATTCATTTGGATTGTGTTGATACTTTAGAACAATGATCCATGGGTCATATGGGATGTGTATGAGTCAATCCTACCTTAATCTGAGGCACGGTGTGGCTAGAATCACTCTAAGTGTCTCTCTTTTATTTAAAATGGACAACATTTTATGTACATACGGAAAACCGACCAAAAGCATTCAGTTTCCACTGAAACATTAGGAGAACGATCCATGGGTCATATGTGACATGTACGAGTCAACCCCACCTCAATCCGAGGTGTGGTGTGGCTGGCACCACTCAAAGTGTCTGTCTTCTGTTTCAATAGGACGTCATTTTAATTGAAAAACATCAACTGGCATACGGAAAACCGGCAAAACGCATTCGGATTGTGTCGATACATAATCACAATGATCCATGGGTCATATGTGACTTGTAAGAGTCAACCTTGCCTCAATATAAGGCCTGGTCTTGCCTCCACCACTCAATGTGTCTGCCTTTTGTTTCAAAAGGACGTCACTTTAATTGAAAAACATCAACTGGCATATAGAAAACCGGCCAAACGCATTCGGATTGTGTCAATACCATATCACAATGATACATAGGTCATATATGACATGTATGAGTAAACCCTGCCTCAATCCGAGGTGTGGTGTGGCCGCCACCACTCAAAGTGTCTGTCTTTTGTTTCAAAAGGACGTCATTTGAAGTGAAAAACAACAACTGGCATATGGAAAACTAACCAAACACATTCATATTGTGTCTATACTTTAGAAAAATTATCCATGGGTCAAATTTGATGTGTACAAGTCAACCCCGTCTTAATCGGAGGCACGGTGTGGCCAGAATCACTCTAAGTGGCTCTCTTTTGTTTAAAATGGACAACATTTTAAGTACACCCGTAAAACAGACCAAACGCATTCGGTTTCCGTTGAAACATTAGGAGAACGATTCATGGGTCAAATGTGACGTGTAAGAATCACCCTCGCCTCAATCTGAGACGTGGTGTGGCTGGCACCACTCAAAGTGTCTTCCCTTTGTTTCAAAACGATGTCATATTAATTGGAAAACATCCACTGACATACAGAAAACCGACCAAACGCATTCGGATTGTCTCGATACATTAGCACAATTATCCATGGGTCATATGTGATGTGTACGAGTCAACCCCGCCTCAATATGAGACGCGGTGTGGCCGGAACCACTCAAAGTGTCTGCCTATTGTTTCAAAAGGATGTCATCTTAAGTGACAAACATCAACTGGCATACGGAGAACCAACCAAACGCATTTGGATTGTGTCGATACTTTATAACAATGATCAATGGGACATATGTGACATGTACGAGTCAACCCCGCCTTAATCGGAGACACGGTGTGGCCAGAATCACTCTAAGTGCCTCAATTTTATTGAAAATGGACAACATTTTAAGTACATACGGAAAACCAACCAAACACATTCGTTTTCCGTTGAAACATTAGGAGAACAATTCATGGGACATATGTGACGTGTAAGAATCAACCCCACCTCAATCTGAGATGCGGTGTGGCTGGCACCACTCAATGTGTCTGCCTTTTTCTTCAAAAGGACATCATTTTAATTGAAAAACATTAACTGACATACAGAAAACCAAACAAACGCATTCAGTTTCCATTGAAACTTTAGGAGAACGATCCATGGGTCATATGTGAAGTGTACGAGTCAACCCCGCCTCAATCGAGGCATGGTGTGGCCGGTAAAACTCCAGGTGTATGTATTTTGTTTAAAATGGATATCATTACACGTAAAAATATATGGTATATACAAAAAACAGATCAAATTATGAATTGACTTATGGATTCCACATATAATTGTCAATTAATTTTTAAATTTAATTCTAAATGAATTATGTATGTTTATAATTACGTTATGAATTCTAATTTAATTATGGATGTGTATAGTTCCAGAATTATATGTTAAATGTGTATGAATTTGTTTTCTATATGTATGTGTTATTTGGTTATTGTAGGTACAATAACTGTATATGTATGTGTTAGTTTATTGCAGGTATAATAATTGGATTTAAAATGAGAGGGAACCCACAAAATGAGACCTGGTGGGAAAATTTGTGGGCAAATTGGAGAGCTATTGGGAAAATTGCAGAGCTGCTGTGCAATTTGCCCAGCAAAGGCTATGACAACGGTTTGAAGCCATTGGCATGGAATCTATGGGTTCTGTTTTACCAACGGTTCCATGAACCATTGGTAAAACACTTTTCCCAATGGTTTAGAAACTGTTGGGAAAGAGGAGACATTGGGTTTTTCCCAATGGTTTGGCAGAACTGTTGGGATAGGGTAATTTTTCCCCACCCTATCCCAATGGTTTGGAAGAACCGTTGGGATATGGTGATTTTTGTTCACCATATCCCAATGGTTCACCATAAACCGTTGGGAAAAGCTTTCCCAATGGCTTACTTCCCTATGATTTTCAGAACCATTGGTATAACATATTCCAACGGTTCTGCAGCCTTTCCCAACTGTTCTAAACCGTTTGGAAATATTGTATTTGCAGTAGTGGGATTAGGAATCAACAACATTGTATTTCCTCTAGAATTGCTTCAACATATTATACATTTATTGAAAAGGTAGAGGCTTGTGGTAGTTCAACAGATGATATGAAGACATCTCAATTTAGGCTTCCCTCATTACTTGGTGAATCAATACTTTCTCCCATACTATCAGGCTCAGTTTCCCCAATTGACATTACGGAAGTTACGAGACTAGTTTTTGGATTTGGTTTACATTTTCAATTTGATTAATAGGTAACATGTAATATATACTCAAATGTATATATTGGTTTGTTGGGATATTTTTCATTCCATTTATAGAATTAACTGCTGTTATCTACTTTGTCATGGACCTTGTTCCTTTTGTATGAAAAAACCCTACCTCAACGTATTGAGATTCCAATGTTTTGAATGAATAATTTTTTCCATGAAATTTACTAATTTGAACATTGAAACGGTACTTAAGAAATTGTTGGTATGACGAAGGTATGGCCACATGTTGATGCAGACAATGCCTTCCAAGAAGAATATTGAATGTTGTGTCCTAATGAAAAACCATGAAATATGAATTAGACATAATATCTAAAAATTAGTTTTTGAGTGTAATATCACCTAGTGGTTGTTTCTCATTCTTTTAATATCCTTTCAATATTAATTTAAAATGAGAATAGTCAGAATTAGTTTGGCCCAATCGACGAAGTGTATGAATGGAAACGAGGTTCAATCCGGAACCATTATCAACGAAGTCTTGTCAGATGTCTATGTCATTGACCTTGCTAGAAAAATTAAAGGGTATGATATGTCCATATACAAAATCATCTTCATCTTCATTTGTAAAATATATGACTGCATGACATTCTTCAAGATCATTCTCTACATGGTAAACCTCAGCAGTAGGAACTTCAGGTTCAAACTCTGGGGGACTTAACAAAGCCTCAATAAGTGCTTCTCGGAGATCTTTACAAAGACTTAAAGAATCCAAAATTGACAACATGGATGTCACATGGGAAAATAGTTTGAAAACATCATTAAATTGTTCCAAAGGTCCATGTTTCCTATTAAGGAGATTCTTTTTTGTAGGTTCCTTGGATGTTCAAGCTTCTGATGTAAATGTACCATGTGTTAGAGAAGAAGTTGGAAATACTCATGGATTTGGTATATTTAACTGATTTCATCTATTTTAATACTGAGAGGATTATGGTTATACTTCCAATTGATCATCCAAATAAATCATGTGAGGACCGAACCCGTCTTGTGTCTAAGAATCACTTTATTCATGTTGAGCCCATTGAAGGGCTATTCCACGAGTTTATGCCGCATTCATGGTTCGAGCAGTGGTAGATTTAAAATAGTGGCTTCCAGAATACCCACATAATCCCTTGTATCCTCAACCTTGGACTCTCTCTCTAGACCCCCAATTAGGTATGAGGAACCGATGGCCATTATAATCAAGATCACTATTGGTATAAGGATCTGTTAACTGGATAATTTTGGACAAACCAAAGATTAATTCTTTATTTGATGAAGATTTGTCCTGATAGTTTGGTTCTGGTTGTACGGTTTGACATAGTGGTTCTAATAATTTTGAAGTGTATGGTAGGGAATCTTCTTGTGTCAAGGAAATTTTTTTCCTTAATACGAGCTCATATTCTTTTTAATTCCCTTTTTTTACCTTTGATCACCGAGTTCCACTGAGGATAAAACTTTTGATGAAGGTGGTTTTACTGTGTAAAAAGTAGAGAAATACACATTCCATTGTTTCAAATGTGTTTATAGAATGGAAGGAGTTCAGTTGATAATTTTCTTGGTGATCCAATTGGCATATATCTTCACATTTTATCTATTGAATTCCTTCTATTCGCTTTCTTCCTCTAGATCTGTAGAAGTAACACATGCTACGTGAGCTAAAGAACATTTCGGTTTTACTTGTCCAGATTCTACCATTTTATTAGGAGGTTATTGAAAAAACACTTTTAAATGGGATGCCCCAACATCTTGTGAAAGGGACAATAATTCTGGATATCATCATATCCTTCATTTTTTGGTTTTTTGGACTTGGAAACTGAACCAAATTGTTTTCTAGAGCTAAGATGAAGTAACATGGATATTTTTCATTCAAGAAGGAATAAACATTTCTTTTTAATTAATCAAACTATTTTTGGCTTTGATCTCTTGGATCATCTTGATGAGGGGGTCGTTACTACTGATTTTCTGGAGGTGGATCCCTTTGATAGGATGAAGGTTTTGATGTGAAAGTAGTAATAGGTGCTTGCATGAGAGTAACGGATGAAGCCTCCGCTTTCCATTTCACCTTCCCAGAGCTGATTTATTTACATGAGTTTTATCCTTAGTCTCTATAATATATTCTTCTATCTGTTGAGATATTGAATTAAGGTTTCAAAACCCTCTTCTATATTTTACAGGGATCAGTGGTGTGTGTAACTCATCATGCTTATTTGCTACACAAATTGGTAGAAACTCTTTTGAGGTAGTTCTTTATTTAAAGAAAATGTTAATCCTTTCAACCAAGAAATGAAATCTTAATATCTTTATATTTCCCTTTGTTTTCAATTGATGAGATAAAAAACGGTCGTCTTCGATAGCGTTAAGCTAAATTGAAGAAGAAATTTTTGACAGAGATCTTTCCTTATAGTAATTGATCGAGATTGTAAACTTGTATACCATAAAAAGGTGGTTCCTATAATAATGACACAAAACACCTAATCATTACTACTTCTTGTTGTTGAGTAGTTACCCTTAGTGGATCACAATGAGAAATAAAATGTGTTATATTTTCTTCTGGATCTACCAAACCATTAATGATTGGAAATGTGGTTTTAAAAAATGTTGGGGGGCGAGGAATCAGGTCCACCCATTCAGGATAAGCATTCTTTTCCAGATGAACGAGAACAATTCATTCCTCCGAATCTTCTGATCGAGTTGTTAATGCATTAATTTTGTTCATAAGAATTTGGGGAATATCCGGATGAGCTAGATCTTGTAATGGTATTGTAACTGGAGCTTGAGTTGGTGCAATGAACAGAAAAACAACTGGTGATAGTGCTGGTATTTTGGATAACCCATGGGAACAGGTTTATCAAGATGTGTTTGATCCAACCTTCGATTTGTACCCAATGGAGTGAATTCATTATATGCATCTATAGTTATCAGAAATCATTTTTACTGAGGATATCCAATAGGATGAGCAAGATTTGGACCAACCTAGGGAGTACGACTAGCAGAAATGAAGCTTCAAAATAACAATGTATTGAGTCTTTTCAAATCTTTTACCTCCACTACATGTTTTGAAAATCCCTATTTTAGAAAAAGAGATTGAAATTCTCAAGATGAAGAGTGGGATGCAGTCTGACCTTTACACTTCCCCCAATTACATGCCTTTTAGAGGGGGGAGTTGGTTATTTGAAGGCATACCTAGATTTTGCGTAAGCCTTTAATTTCATGTATGAACACCGTCATCATTTTCCACATTGTGTACTATATTATGCATAAGAACTTCATATTTTGATTCCCCTACACTAAAATCATTTTATAGTGGATCATCTATAATGGTATTAATTAAATTTATTGATTCATAATGCATTTAAGGTATTTTTTTAGTATATTTATGAGAATATCTCCTGTTGTATCTTCCCTGAGACTATTTTCCCATGTTTGATGAATTCCCAAGAACTGTTTGCCAAACAGTAACCTGAATGGAATCCTTAGATAGTTCAGTTGTGCGCTCTCTTTGGGGTTTCTTACCTAATCAGGAAAAAACGGACCTTTGTTGAGGAGGGGATTGTAAATGTGAAAAAAACCCTACTTTACAGGTTGTGGTTGTTCTTGTTCATCTTCATCAAATCACCAAACTTTGTTTAATGAATTTTAAGGTTGAATTATATGAGCCCCAGCCCTACAATAGGGGGTGGTTCTTGAGCTACTATGGCTGAGATTCTTACAGTTGATCTTTTGATATTAGGAATTTGGTTTCAGACATTTGCTTTTTTTATTATCCAACAACCACTAAAATATCCTATTTAATATGATCTATGTGCTATTATATACATTTGTGATATCTGATAGCTAACAACCTCTAACCAGGACTTTTGCTTATGATTCTCAGATTTTGGATGTAAAAGCAACTCAACCATTTTTTTTCTTTGAGCCTAAATATGATGAGAGTTAGTTGAGCCCTATTCATGAGCATACAACAGATTATATAAAAAATATGTTGATTGTGGCCAACCATGGTCAATAAAATTTTACAAGACCACATTTGGTTGACTTTGTTGATTCTGCGGTTCAGTGAAATGAAATTCTCATTGTGCACCCCATCCATTGATACGAAAATGAGATGAAGTATTAGAAATTTTTTGGTTTAGCCTTTTTAGAGCATTGAGGCGTGCATGCTGAAAGGTTATCTACTGTTTTTCATCCTTTGGATGTTATGAAACTGAGATAGATTCTAGGTCAATTTACCTTTGAAACCCTTCTATTACCATTACACGATTTTCAAATTCAACATATGGTAATACTTTGGTTTTCAAATGAAAAATAGTATTCCATAAGTTGAGGTTGAAACCATGAATGAAATATTCCTCCATCAATTCTATATTTTTATAATGAGAATTTTCAAAAGGCCAAAACATGATAGGTATTTCGCCGTTAGCCAATTGTCTTCTCAGGTTTAGCATATCTTCATCATCTTTCACTTGAGATTTCTCCACATAGTCTGACCAAAGTCGATGCTCTGTATTATAATTCAAATAACCCAAGGGAGGTTCGAATAATGACCATTCCCTTAGGATGTGTTCCGGTTGAAAAATTATTTCACCTGATAATGACAAGGCAACATACATGATAGGCCTTGTTTTTGAAAGTTCCTCGAGATAGGTGGGATTTTTATCACTACATTTTCAATTATGGAATTATGATGAAATTGTTAAATACTACTATGGAGATGAATTTTCGTAGCGAATTCCATCATGTGGAGGACCACCATGGTGGATTACAATAAAGGATGATTCCTCTTTCCCAATGGTCTCCTGGCCACACTAGGGTTTGCTGTGTATCTCATCCACACATATGCTCTCTGGATTAGATAAATTTTCATAAATAAAGACTTTATAAGGAAGTGTCTAATGGGTAACATCAGAAGTACAAATAATACTCCCATAATTTTGTAATGATAGGATAAGATCTTGGGATGCATTAAATAAATATCTGAGGGCTTTAAGAACACCAGCATTAAGAGGATCCAAATTGTAGATTGAATCTTATTTTTCCAACCAGGTTCGATGAGACTTCATCTTTGCTATTATCATACACATACATGGGGATACATGCTAGGAAAAGTGGTCATCATTGCAGGTGTATGTGGCTTCATTAGATTTGTCACTAGAATGGACCGATTACCTCCAATTGGAAAAGGTGTATGTTCCCGATCCAATTATCTATATGTTTTGGGGGAGTATTCCACGTGACCCTTCTGGACTATAACAGAGATGTGTATATTCTATGTGATGGAATACTGATGTGTCATCTTATATGTGGGCACAAATTTATGTGTATGTTTCCCTGGTATTGCTGAAGTAGTAGTTACAATATCCTAGAATACTTCTAGAATATGGTCAATAATGTTCGTCTTCCCTTTCACCATTAATAAGATGTGTTTTTTGACTTCAGTGGCCAGTACAAGAATATGAATCCATTCTGTATCAGGAGTATTTGTATCTACCTAATCCTATCCTCCTTTTACAATTAATGTGTATTGGAAGTACCCATGCATGGGGGTTGAGAGTAGTGTCTACATCAGATTTTTCATCGGAGCTTTCCGGCTAACTTCTCCGGGAGCTATCAAATGATACTATTGGAAGACATGATGAATTCTAGTAGGTGTATGTTCATACTAGATATTTATCATCATGTATAGTTGAAATAATTCATTGAATACTGTTAGATGAGACTGCTAGAAGAATTGGTGAGTGTAAGCAGGTGTATTTTCCGGTTTACTAGTTTCTACCTAATTAGATTGGTGGGCTACATTAAATGAATTCAAACGAGACTGCCGACTGGATAATAATTTGATAGAAGGTGTATGTTACGCTTCATAGTACTCCACTAGATTTATCTAATGGTATTGGTGCGTTTCTGCCAGATGAGTCTGCTCGATATGAAAATTAGGACGGATGGGTGTATGTGCCCGGTCATTGTTCGCCATCAAGTTAGGTTGATGGACTTATTCTTATGTGGAGGAGATAATAACATGATCCATATTGGACATGCATAGTCCTTGATGATTCTACTTGCATTCCTAGGTCAGAGAGACCTGGGCCAAACGTCTGTTAGTAGCGATTTTTGGTGGATGTCATGAAGAAGGACCCATGTATCCTAGAATTGAGGCCCTAAGTAACCTATTTATCAACCTCCATATAGTATGGGAGGGACTCATTGTTGTGTTATAGGGATAATCACCCTAAATGGTTGAAAAGAATGATTTGAACTGTATTCTTTTGGATCATTGGTCGTCATTGGCCAAATGATAGATTATTGTTATTTTCTTTGAGAGCCTGTCGAGAAGCCTCCAATGTTGGGATTATCTGTGATGATGATACTCCTTTATCAGCCCATTGGAGACCCAGCATTTAAGACACTAGTTTGGTGAGGTCATCCTTCCTGTGAATGAGGATCTATCTTGAGTAGTGGTCGGGATGTTCACAGATGTCATCTTGAAGAAATCCATTTTGGACTGAAGGGAGTTCAGAGAAAAAACTAAGAAACACTGAAGAAGAATTTTAAAGAAACAGCTTTTAGATGGATTCATGCATGATTGATTCCATTTTCTGGCATTCCATTATCAATTGATAGAGGCCTAACATGTGGGTAACATTATTAACTTGGGCAAGGTCTCACGTTGGGTTCAACATTTTTGTTTGGTAGTTCTATTAAATGTGTGTTCTAGTTTTAAGATTCAGTGCTTCTAGGTGCTTTCCATTATATTTATTCATGGAACCAGAAACATTTAACAATTCTTTATCCAAAGGGGACCTGCATTCCAGTGGTAAGCATACATTATGTTTGAACTTTATGATTGGTAGGAACATACATTGGTCAAGAGGATGGGAGGTCAGACTCATCACACTCTTTTGGGTGGAAATTATTGTCTACTCCGGGACACTCTTTTTAAATTTAACATATTATCATGAATCCTTATTGATTCACCATGTATAAAATAAGTTTCCATTATAACTTTTAATCACTTATTATCATGTGTAAAATTTAGAATCATCTGTATGTATTCATGGTTCTTCATTAATGTAAATATCCATATGTATTCGAGGATATCCATTAGTTGTATCCTTTCATATACTATTTAATGATTATTCTAATAATCAATATAATGATACTAGTTTTTAATCCACATAGTGGGGAACTATGGAATTTAATATTATACCAGGAGACGAATGTTTGTCTTGATCTTAATATCATTCCCAAAAAAATGGGCTACCTATGTATCCTTGTGAATGGAATTGGAAACCTCGTAGTTTGGTGCTACTTAATGGGACACATCATACATTTTAAGGTAACATGACAAGGGCCTAACCATATAGTGTATTTCCATGTGGTAAGGACATATATGTTAATGGTGAATAGTCCAGGTTTGGTGTGGGACTTATCCTGAAGCATCCCAATGAACATGGAATGGATATTGATTTCCATGTTAGATTAGACCATATTTGGAATATGACCCAAAGAGAACACGGTTGATATGAAATCTTTGGTTTGAACCTCAAGGTGGATTCCTACATATCCCATGTGGATGGTAATAAAAGTCCACATAGTTCTATAAGTCTCATAGGATAGTATAGACATTTGAGAGAAATGAATTTGGGATTACTTCCCAAAAATGCTTCCTTGATGATTTTGGGGTTCAATTTGGGGGTTATTCCGAAGGAGTATTCCCATATTAATGGAATTTGGTTTGGATTTATGAAGAGGATATCCAGTGATCTCGGGCCCTGAGATGGATTCCAATGTATCCCAAATATGGTGGGAATCAAGGTTCACTTAGTTCATTCAATTTGAGTGTTTTTTCACATATTGTAACCAACACAAATCTCTAAGCCCACATAATTCATGCTCAGTGTGATAAACAAGAGGATGTGAAAGATTTAACAATGACACATAACGTTTTCCTCCCCCAGTGGAGGAAGAGGGCATGCCTATGGTGGCGAGGGTTGATGAGGATGATATGACGATCCTTCCCACGATTCACATTATATTGGAAAAGGGTTCGATGAAAGGAATAAGGGATGAAGGTTTGGGTCTTACACTAGGATGGCTGCCCTAAAATTGATCAGGGTAGGGAAGGGAGACTTTTCATTTGCATGAATGAAAAATCAAGCATGAAACAGTCCTTCCCTACAAAACATTTGAGGTCTCAACTATTTTAGAAGGGAGTGTTCATGATGCAAAACCTTATTCTCAGAACTAGAAACATCTTAGTACTGTCCTGGAAGAAAGTTCCATGTGACTGTGGATATAAAAACCCACATACAAACCATTAATCCTAACTACATTGTGAAACATATGTGGGAAACCTATGATTGGGGATATACAAACCCAAATAGGAGACACACTCATGTGACTTTCCCAAAGGTTTGATAAGTCAGGAGGTTTCGGTGGAGGTGTCAACCGAATCCATTTCAAAAAAAGGATCCAATGAAGAAGAATCCTTTCCATGAATTGATTTTAAAAGGGAATCTTGGATTTTATTCTAAAGTGGGTAAGTGAATGAAAGAGGGACTCCCAAGTAGGTAAGGGTGTGCACGTCTAGGAATGTAATCTGAACCAACAAGGGGGCGCATAGGTGTTTTTGTGTAGGTATATTGAGCGCCTCATTAGGGACTTAACCAAAATATTTGCACCATACCAATGGGGTTGTTCCACCTCACCCTTGTTTTGGATCAGTGTTTGGTTGTGTTCCTGGCCCTTCCGGCCGCTGCCTTCGAAACCATCACTAACCCCCATGAAAATTACAGAGTCACACCATGAAATTTTTTAGACTAGTTGAGGACCTTTTTCTAGAAATGTTCATGGAGGATTTTTTGTGGTTTTTAAAATCAACCTTGAAGGTCATTGGAGAAGGTCAATGAAAATTTTTTGTGTATAGGTTCAGTTAATTGGTTTATCATGTATCATAGAAGTGTCAATAAATTATTATAAACCATAAAAAATTGTTTCCATCCATGTTCATGTTGTTTAATCTCATCATGTACATCATCTACGTTTACGTATAATTAATTTTAGTTATACTTTTATTATAAGGAAATCATTCTAGCATGTACACGGTATAACTACATGAGTGAAAATTCCATGTGGGATCACAAAGTTGAGGGTACAATTTTAGCCACCTGGTCAAGAGGGATGTGTGAGGCACCTGGTCAATGGGTCCACAAGAACCACACTATTTTGGGTCTCACATTCTTCCTCCCCTTTTTCATAATATTTTAAATATTATTAAATAAAAATTTGAATTTAATGAATATTATCGGTGACTTAATTCATGATTTTGATGGATTCTATGATGGATTCCCTCAAAAAAGATGTGAAATTCATCTTAGAGATAATAAAATATGTTGGGCCAGGGAATTATGATATGTTTGATTCCACTCTCCCATACCTAGTGGAGAACCTGAAACAATATCATCATGAGTACCTCTGAAGTTATTATCTACCAAAGAATTGTCATGAAAACATTAAATACACGATCATCCAAAAGGATTAAAGTTAAATTACTTTTAATTGGTTTTTGGATCATATTAATTGTCCCACAAACCACATCTCCTATACAAATGTGTTTACATCAAGGAGGTAATAGATCTTACATCCTTTTTTATTCATAAAATCCGATAAATCACATTTATGAATCCTCACACCTAGTAGTAAAAAACTCACTACTACAAGTCCAGCTTATGAGATTTCATGACAAACCAATAATAATGATGGAAGGAGGAATGGATCTTCCCCTATGGAAGGGGATTCAAAATTGCATTGATTTAGACATACTGGGTATGAAAAAACTCTACAGAATTCAAGAAGGAGATTCATGAAATTAAGATTTATGAGGTTGTTAGTGTGGGGAAAATAATTTTTATAATAACCCCAACATCGTCCCTTAATATCTTAGTCGATGGAGTCCTCATACAAATTCATTCAATAAGAATATTGCGTAGATGACATTTTCTCATGGGATGTCCATTCGATTTATGGATCCCCTATACATGGGGGGTCTGTTTTAAGAGTTTATCCCATTAAATTAAATGTGGCATGATGCTAAAGGGATATCAAATTTTTCCGTCATGCTTTTTAGGGTCACTAGTAAGGTGAAAAATAAAGACCCTCATCCATTGGGTGAGAACCATCCTGAATCATGGATGATGTCTTTCCTAAATCCTGAAGAAGAAGGTCCAACTAGTTAATTCCCCTATGAGACTCACCACCTTATAAAATAATGGAATTCCTGTTAGATTCTAGCCCATATTGAAGTAATTCAAGTATACCTATTAGGTTATCAGGGCCAATACCGATGATTGGGGAGGAACTGTTTTCCCATTTCCATTGGGACATGGATATGTATGTACCTACTACTAATTAGTGAATCCAATGGTAGTGTGAGACCCGATTCATTTGTTATAGCATCTAAAATATAATATGGGGGTCATATAGGGTTGTATTCCACTATCAAGGTGAGGATTTACCAGTGTTTAATACAAGTCTACACTAAAAAGACCCATTCCAATTTTCTGGTTCATTACATGTGTTATGGGAGTGGATTGAAGCACAATATACTTTTTAGTCTATGATAATTTAGTTAAAGTCCTAAATGTCTAATTTTTCCCATTTGTTAATGCTATTTCAGATACCTAGAATTTATCCTCAGAATGTGACGATTTCGTGAGGATTAAGAATGTATTGAAGGAGTTAAACTTCTTCCCATATGGTGATCTTCCAATCAATACCATCATCAACATTGAAAATGATAATCAAAATTTGAGGGCATAAATTATTGCATTCATAGGTCACATATTAGAAGGACATATTGACAATGAGATCATATATGAGGAAAATTCCCTATACCTATATCCCCACCAATTAAAGTGTTTAATAAAATCATGTATCATTCCCCCATGTATGTTACACTTGAGAAACACCCATTGTGTAATGTCCTAGAATTTCCAAGTATTTTTTTTGAAAATTATATGGGATAATTTTGAGAGCAGGCTCTGATACAGAATGCGATTCCTATACATAGAGTGACTAGAATAAAATTTTAATTATTTTTAAAGAAAATTAAAAAAAGTGTGTGATTGCAGTTTTAGTTACATCTATATTAGTGCCTCGATAAAATACTGAGAGTACCATTAAGTTCACAATAGTGAGTTTATTTTAAGTGAGGCCTAACTTTTCTAGGTGTGGGTTGGCTACAAAAGTTATTTTTTGGATGATTTAAAATAATAAAATAAATAATATGTTTATTTTATTTTGATGTTACATAGTGACTCTATGACGTACCAATGAGGAAACACATTTAATTTTTTTAAATTAAATAGGATCCATGGGTTATGCTCATAACCCGAGAATCTCCTAGTGGACCTAGAGAAAACTGAAGTAATATCTATCAATGGAAGATAATAATAGGGTGGTGGATCTTGATGGTTCATGAAAGATCACTAAATACAATAGATCTGCAATGTCGAACGATCCGAAATCTAGTTTGGGGTTGTATTTGGAATTCCATCCATATTTTTGATTGAAAAATATGGACTAACCCACGAATAGGATTATACATGATTTGATATTTCTTGAGGGATGGTTAGGCTATGGAATATAAATAGATTAAACCTTAGTGATTATCCTTATTGGTTCGTCCTCCCTTTTCTAATTGAATGATGGAAGGCTGAAATGAAAAAGGCTGACATTCATTGTTCGTGTGTTCTTTGTGTTTTCTCCTACCTTGTTCTTGCATTCTTCCCTTATAGACCCATGAATTCACTTTGAGATATTCGAGGAGGTTCTGAATGCGATCTGACCCCCAAAGTGATGTCAAGATGATTTAGACTCTGCTTCTATGTGGACGACAACCAGAGGATTACAAGGGTGTTATAGTTTTGAAGAATTAGTCACTAGAAGAGACAAGGCAGTTTGCACAGCATATCCTGCAGGTGGCTTAGCCTACTGGTTGACCGGTAGTGATAGGGCCGGTCCATTGGGACCGTGCTGGAGGAAGGGGCCTGCAGTGGGAGAAAATAGGCACCAACCAAGCCCATCAAAAGGGAAGACGATGATGACCATGACCCAGATGCAGTGGAAAGACGTTGTCTAGAGGCACTCCTATATGACCCTACGGCAACCACCCTGGGGAATGTCACATGACAACTGACTTCATTGACTAGGTGAGGATGCAGAAACTGTGGTGTTATGGGTAGAACGAACATGCCCACTCGAGCAAGCCAAGATGGATTAGCTGGGTTGAGTTGGGTCGAACCAACTATTCAGGTCTTACCTTATGGGTTGGGTTAGTGGGCCCTAGGTAGGTCTAACCAAGTAATATTAGACCCGGACCCCACTGAACCCTTTTTAGTAAAAATCTCAAAACATTGAAAACATATATCTATTTGATGATCTGTTTGTGGCATTCGGACCCTCACTACATGTAACGAGCATAAATTTATCCAATGTACGAAACATTGGGTTTTTTGAATACATCCTTTATTAATGGAAGAAGTATACTACGGTCTAGTAAAGGCCCTAAGAGAATTCATGGATTTTTTGGATCCCGATGGTTTGGAAAAGTGGGATGTAGTATGGGATGCACGGTTAGTGTAAACCATAAGACCTAGACCGCACAGTTTCGGTGAATAGTGAAGTTGTAGATAGGGGTGCCAGAAAGTCCTCATAGTATTTCTCAAACCATGTTGACCTAGGTGCACTGCCATGAGACATGTTACAAATAGAGACCAAACCTTATGCCGGGTTGGGAAAACCCTGCATTGAAACCGTGCGAGCGAGTTTTAAAGGAAAAATTAACATTTTACCCACCATTACTTATGTTATTTTTTATTCATTCTCCTTCCATTGCACAAAAAATTCCTACGAACCCCCTTTTGATCTCATTAGGACTTCTCCCTCTCAATAATCCATTACTCCATTATCTGTTGTCTGATCATCAATCAGTCGGAGGCATTTGATCCCCCTCGATAAGGCTTACCTCACGCACCCCTATTTATTATTTAAATTCCACCTTCATTTTTTCTATTTTGGTGCATGATCCTTCACTCTATTTTTTATGGATTTGAATGGAAACACAGATCTACTCAACCCATCTCTGAATCTAGGTCCAATACCTAGTGATTCCTCATCTATGAGCATAAGGTAGGTGGTCACATAGTTTTCCTTTGGAGTTTCATCCATTCCATATTTAATCACGTAGTCCGTGAGACAACATTTAACAAGCTACACTTTTGTGTTGGGTTTATCAGGTCTAATTAACCCTAGTGCGTTGAATTAGGCTTATTGACTCCTGATTAGGGATTACATTATCACCCTTGCTTGTTATGGACGCCCAATGCAGTGTTCCAACCAAATTGGCCCTTTTTAGCCAATTTTTTCACAATGTCAATTATAGCGCATGACTTCTGGATTGGTATTAAATTTAATTTCCCTCTATTCCTTGTGTGTTCAGTCTAACCCATGGAAGCCCATGGGGTTTTCAATCATTTATGCATTGATTTTCCAAATTGATCTGGTGACTATTTTTTTGAGCCTTGAAAATGAAACTACAATGTCGTGTAAATGAAATGCCCAGATTAGTAGATATTTACATGGGTGTAATGAATTATAACTCAACTGCATCTTATTATAATTTTATATGGGCATGAGGAATACTAAACTCAACCCTAACTTATTATAAATTTATAGGTCCATGAGGCCTACTAAAATCAGCCTTAGTTTATTATAAATTTTAGAGGGTCATGAGGCATACTGAACTCATCCCCAACTTATTATACATTCACAGGGACATAAGGCATATTGAACTCCTCCCCAACTCATTATACCTCTATAGGGGTGTGAGGAAATCTGAACTCATCCCCAATATAATACATACATACTTTTAATGACTGTATCAGACTTACCAACTGTGAGCTTAAGCATGTAGGCTCACCATGTGTCCTTTAGGAACCTGTGTGGGATGTTATTTATAATTTTTACATTGCACATATTTAATATTACCTACGCAGTATTTACTTATGAGTTATAATTGGACTACACATAGGAACCATCGATGGGGCCTACTGATATTTATCTGACACCCTATTCGGGTGGCATTTGGTGCTAAAGTAGATTGATAGTCTATACGTATGGATATAAGGAAACAATAATCTTCTTAATGTTGACCCTCTTTTATTGGTTGGAGTAAAGGAACAAGGAAATTTCTTAAGCACGAGATTCTGGGTTCATCTTTTGGATTTTGTTTTCTTTTGTAGCATTGTACCATGTACGCATTTAATCTATTTTTTACTAATATTAAATGCATTCATACATGTATCAGACACTACCTATGAAGAATTTGGTTGCATTGTTAGTCTTCTATTGTATCTTTAATTAATTCTGACCACTGTTTACTTATTCTTTCTTTTAGGTATGCTTTCACTATTTTCATATTGTTTCTATATCTGTTGTGTACTCTGACATGGGGGTAATGTCTTCCCATTGATTTTACCATTTAAAACCCCCAGTGCTAGTAAGAATCCAAAAGATTAAGGGGAGATACGTCAAGGGACATGTGGACAACCAGGATCATGGAAAGAGTTACATAAATGCCAGGTCCTGGGCATCACAAAGTTGTATCAGTTAGAATTTTCTTTCTTTAATATGGGGAGACAATATGATGAAGATTGGGAATGGTTAGGGACTTTTTCATAAGTCCAGTTTGGGCGTTGGGAACCCATGTATGGGGTAAAGACTAGGTTTCCATAATTATTATTGTTGTTGATTCTTCTATTTACTTTTCATATGTTATCACCCTTGGGTGATACAAGTGAGTTGTGATGTTATTGATATTGAGGTTGTTGCAATTCTTATTTCTTGGTTATTACACAATGAAATGAGGGATTTGAATTAGAACACGCATCATAATAACCACAATATGAATAATCCATTTATTTTTCATGCCATATTTATGTTTTTAGTTAGCATTTCCTATTTCATATTTCATACCTAGTTATATATAAAATTGTGCTGATATTATTCTACAGGTTTTGGATAATTCTATTATGTGAGTTTATTGTGTTCCACTCATTTATTCATAAGGTGTATGGTCAATTATGGATCGATAAATGGAATTCCAAAAAACAATACCACTTGGGGAATGATATAATCACACGTATAATCCCAATTTTACATGGAAATTACATCCAAGTGGGTGTCATCTTTTGACACATAAGGTGTATGGTCTCTTTTTGGCCGAAAAATTACATATCATTTGTTTAAACTATTTGATATGAAATTTAACATGAGAACAACCATATTATACATGCCTTACATAGATGATTGATCAGGACCCAACCTTAGTAGTGGGTAGTGTGTGTTATTCATTCTTATGGACACTTATGGTCTGTTCATATATCTGTTCATGGCTCTAGAAACATGTAGATATTCTTATACGATATTATTGGATGGTTTTAGAACATTTCATAGTTACAAAATGCACTCCTTTTATTTTATTGAATATATTTTGAGATGCTTATTTGGATTTGTTTCATTATGCCTCTATGGAGTATTTGTGTCGTGAACTATGAAGGCGGTGATGATCTTGTTTCTGAGGTGGCAGGTCATGAGCCAACAGTTTCCCTTCAGAAAAAATTTTACATGGGAATCCTCTTAATATCACATTATTGGGCACCAATACATTGTTTCAACTAGGATTCCTATATTTTATGTTGAATATTCAAGCTAGAGTGTGACATAACATTAGTATGGTAGAGTATACTTGTGAGTTTCAGTAGTAGTATCCTCTCACATTCATAAGGGATGGCCGACCATTTTCTCTGTAGTCCTGGATCAAGGAGAGATTTTCGATCTCCGAGCTCCTAGAGACACCTCTAGAGAGGAGGGTCAAGCTAGCTGCGTATATTCTGTACGATTCATCCAAGAGTTAGTGCGAATTCATCACCTAGGAATTCCATCATTGATGAATGGTTTGGGAAGACTACCAAATAGTATTATATGACTACTTCTTTCTGTAGACTCTCATGACTGAATGAGTAAGGGGGTTTATGAATATGCAGTAGGGGACCATGTTAGACATGGAGCACTTGTCCTGTTTCACTGATTAGAAAAATTTATCTCCATCAATAACCTCTAAAGAACATATAGCTGCTCGGTGATTTGTGGAAGGGATGTGTTACGCCTTTCGGTCGGTGATCAATGTTTTAACGCTGATGACGATTTCTGTGATCATCAACAGGGCTCTATTTAGAGATAAAAAACTGAAAGATTCTGATGGTTAAAGCTATGTATATTCAGCCTCAAAGTCTTCTAATGTATCTAATTTTGGGATGTAGTGGAGTTTTAGAGTGTCTTGTGGTGGTAGAGGTGTTTCGGCTTCCTCCATTAGAGGTTCTCCCAAAAATAACCAGTGCGGGGTACTAGAGCACATCTATTTGGAGTGTATGCAGAATCGATTTGAGTGTAGAGATTATGGAAGTATGGTTCGTATTTAGGGTTTCTGCATAAATTTTCAGATACTTCCATGTGGGTAGGGGTTAGAACCTACTCCTCTGTCAGGTGCTAGGCTTGATGGATCTTGATAGTCAGGTAGTTGGAATACCAGCGGTCAATTAGACTGAGATGGCAGTTGAGGTAGAGGTAATCCGACTTATGATTCTCAGCGCTAGTAGAGTGGTCCTTCTTAGGGATGTCTGGCAAGTACTCAGGGCAATGGTACCATCCAGTTGCATGTAGTTCTATTTACAACACAGAAGTATAGTGCCAAACCATCTTTTGTATGAGGTACTATTCTAGTGAATTCTACTTTGGTATTTTGTTTGTTTAATATAGGTGTGTATCACTCATTCATATCTGATGTAATTAATGAGTTTCTGGGCCTCAAAATTGAATATTACCATGGAGTTATGATGCTAGATATCCCATTAGGCTTCCGTTCAGAAGTTTTTCACCATTCTCAAAATATTCCCTAGAAATAGGTGGTTGTATTTTTTACAAGAACCTGCATGTTCTCATTATGACATGTTTTGATGTAATCCTTGGAATGGAATTGTTAGTTACTTATAAATCCAAAATTGAATTATATTGTAAGAGGGTAAATTTTACACCACCAGAGGGTGATACCTATCTGTATAAGGGTGAATGGGATGTTTGTGCGACATGAGTAGGACCCAAGAAACCGAGGTTGGGTGGTGTTGCAACATAGTTATCTTCTTTTTATCTTCATAATCGGAGGTTACAACCTACTATCATTCAACATATAGTGGAGTGGTGTTGAGATTTTTTTCTAGATGACTTCTCTTGTATACCATCAGTGAAACATGTAGTGTTTACAAATGATCCTTTTCTTAGAGAAGAACATATGACCATTAATCGTTATAGGATGGCACCAAAGATGTTCTAAAGCTCAAGAAATCGTTGGAGAATCTGGAGTAAAATGAATTTATTCACCACAGAACTTCTCATTGAGGTTCACCAATCAACATTTACAAGAATTTTAATGGTACCCTAAGGCGTTGTGTGGATTTTTGTCATTTTAATTAGTTGACTATAAAGAACTAATATCCATTACATATAATACATGACCTTTTTACTAGCTCTAAGTATTAATTGTGTTTTCAAAAATACATCTGAGGTTATGCTAAAATTATGTTCAATTCATGACATTAGACATACATCACACAAATTTTATGAGAAGGTATGGTCTCTACAATTACATGGTTATGATATTTGGGCTAATTAATACATATACTATTTTAATGGATCTTATGAGCTGAGTCTTACACCTGTATCTAGATTCATTTGTGGTGGTCTTCATAGATGATATGTTGGTGTATTCGTAATCGAGACATGATAATTAAACCCATCCTGACATCATTCTGAATACACTGAGTGGGCATCAACACTATGAAAAACTCATTAAATTCCACTTCTTGATCAGTAAAGTCAACTTTATGTGTCATGTCTTCTTAGAGATAGGATTTTATATTGACCTATTGAAATTGAGGTTTCTAGTTTTTTGGATTATCCCAATAACATCTTTGATATTCAAAGTTTATTGGGGATTTTTGGAAACTACTGAGGATTAATTTATATTTTCACATTCCTTACAGTGATGCATACATGCTTGATGAAGATGGATGTGAAATTAAAATGGTCTAAAACATTTCAATCAATCTCTCGGGAGATGGAGGGAAGACTAACTTCAATGCTGATAATGATTCTGATAGAGCTTGGAATGAATTATATAGTCTTTTGTGATGCATTGGGTTATAGGATTGGATTTTTTCTAATGCAGGATGAGTGAGTCATTGCCTATGGTTTTCATTACTTGAGGCCTCACGAGAGTAATTGCACGACACAAAAACGTGACATCGTTGTAGTTGTTCATTCCATACGATGTTGGAGACACTACCTATGGTGATAGAATTTTAGGGTGTTCACAGACCACAAATGCCACAAATACATCTTTAGACCATGGGATATTAATCATAGACTGTGTAGGTGGATTGGGTACCTATTATATTTTGATCACTGACATATCTACACTCACGGGAAACATAATTTTGTAGCCGATTCTTTGAGCTGGAAGACTGAGACGCAGGTAGTTCTGGTGTCCTATAATGAATGGAATCTTACAAATTTATTCTATAAGATGCATGTTTAAGATTAAGATGACTATGGACATATTATTATATCATACTTGGTATTGACATATTCTCTTCTGGAATGGGTAAGGTTGAGAGAGCTTTTTTATCCTGAAGGACTTGTTCTTCAAGATAGTGTCTCTAATGACGATACATCTTCTGGATAGACGGTCGATCAGGATGATACTCTTCTACTTTTTGTGTGTTTATGGGCCCGACTAGACATCAAAGAGGAACTGATGGGGGATTTACATGCCTCATTTTGGTTGGTTTTCCATTGTGTGACCAAAATGTACTGAGATATACAACATCAACCCTGGTGGCCCATCACGAAGCGATAGATAACTGGTTTCATTACGAGATTCTCCAAATTTGAGCAGGTGAAGCTGGGGAATCAAAAACGGGCATGACTTCTTCATCTGTTTCCCATTCCTGAATGGGAATGGGATTATGTTTGAATGGACTTTGCCACTAGTTTTTCTAGATCACCTTTTGGAAAACAAGTGTTGTGGGGTGTCATTGATCACCTTAAAAAGTTCACACACATTCTACTAGTGTGAGAGACATTCTCTATAGTTGTTTTGGGATAAATGTACATTAATGTGGTGGTACGTCTTCATGGGGTACCTCATCATATCATCTTAGATAGTGATTCTCATTCCACATCATATTTTCGGATGGGTTTGTAGAACACCTTTGGTTTGCAGGCACATTTGATCACGACCTATCACTCACAAACTCATGGAAATTGTAAGCATTTGATTCGGGTGTTAGAAGATATGCTTCATGTGTGTGTTCTTTACATTAGGGGTTATTGGTAGAAACACATTCCCCTCTACGATTTTTTATTTGAAAATAAATTCCATGATACCATTGAGATGGATCCTTGTGAATCCATGTAAGGTAGGTCTTTTCGTTCTCCACTGTGTTGTTTGGAGATAGGGAGAACAGCTCTCCATGGGCCTCGTATCATGCAAGAAACATCATAGAAGGTCATGCTGATTCAGAATCATATGTTGAAAGCTCAGTATTAGAAGATGTCATATGCCGAAAAACACCGACAAGCTCTTATGTTCCTGTTTGGAGACTAGGTTTTCTTGGATGTCTCACCATGGTTGGGGATTAGAGGTATTTGGAAGCAAGGAAAGATATGGAATGATTCCTTCGACCCTTTGAGGTTGTGAAGCCGATCAGAGCAGTGGATTACCAATTGTAACTTCCTCATATTTATTTTTAGTTACATGAAATAATTCATATATCTCAGCTTCAATGATATTATCTATACCCATCTCATGTATTTCATCCCCATTACGTTGAGCTAGATAAGTATTCTTCCATCAAAGAGTATCCAGTTCATATAGTTGATCAGAGTATGGAGACACTCTCCGGAATGTCCACCTCTCTTGTATTGCTACTACAGTAGCACAGTCCGGTATAAGATGAGACATGAGAGACGGAAGATGATGCATGTTTTTAGTGTCCAGAAGTCATTGCTAACACCTCTTCTTTACCCTTGTAACAGAAATATTAAGATGAGTTTCCTTAAGGAGCGGTTGTTGTAATGACCCAGATTTTATCCAAGGTATGAAATGTTGGTTTTTCGTTTTGATACAATACTTTAATAATAGAAGAGTTGTAATAGTGCCACGGAATGTCATGAAAAGTGTTCAGGCTGGTTCGGAGCTCAGATGATTCAGAAAAGTGTGATACAGGCTAGGCAGCATGGTTATTGTAAACCGTGCTACAAGGATCACCCAGTTTGGGTAGACCATGAGGTTATAGATAGGGGAACCTGAAAGTCCACATAGTTTTTCTACAAACATGCGAACTTGGGTGCATGATCATGTGGCCTGTTTTAGAGGGATATATAACCTTGTTCATGGTCTGCAAATTTTTTGGAAAACTATGCGTGGAAACTATGAAAACTACTTTTGATGCCAAAATTACATTTTTTTCTCCCTTATTTATGTTCATTTTTTTCTTCATTCTCCTCCCATAGCACAAAAGATCCTTACACATCCCCCTTTTGAGCTCCCAAGGTCTTCTTATTCTTGATCATACATTTTTTCCTCCACCTGTTGTCCAATCATTGATATCCATCAAATGCATTAGATCCCCCTTGGTAAGGATTACCAAACACACCCATCATTCTTCATTAAATTATGCCATCTGTTGCACTATATAGCTATAAGATAACATCCATATTTTCATGGTTTTGAATTGAATCTCAGATATACTCCAACCAAATCTAAATATATGGTAGATACATAGCTATTTTTCATATAAGGACCTAAGGTATGTGATCATGAAGTTTTCACTTTGAGTTTTGGTCATTTAATATTTAATCACATTGTGTCACGGACCAGACATTACCAAGATCCATTGTTTTGTTGGTTTATTCATGTCTAATTTACCCTAGTGTTTTGAATTAGTGTTATTGACTATTGATTAAGGATTTCATTATCAGCCTTTCTAGTTATGGATTCCCAAGGGGGGTTCCATCCAATTTTTTTTCTATTTTGGATAATTTTACCATAATGTCAATTATGGATCATGGATTCTTGATTTTTTTTAAATTTAATTTACCACTATCCCTTGGGTTTTTTTACTAACCCAAGGCACCACATGGGAGTTTGGATCCATTAGGTATAGAATTTCCAAAATGATCCTATAACTAATTTCTTGGAGCCTTGTAAATGAATCTTTCGTGTTGGGTAAATTAAATGGAAAAATTATTATAAATCTATAGGGGTGGGAGTAATAATAAACTCAACCCTATATTATTATGGATTTATAGTGTTGTGATGCGTACTGAACTCATTTCCAGCTTAATGAATACTTACAGGTGTGCGATCCATACTGAACATAGTCGAAGATTATTATACATTTATAGGGGCATGAGGCATACTAAACTCAGTCCCATCTAATTATACCTTTAGAGGGGAATTGGGAATTCTAAACTCAACCCCTAATTAATATAGAAAAACTCTTAATGACTTGACTAGACATAATAGTTATGACCTGAAGTAGGTAGACCTGCTAAGTGTCCTTTGGGAATCTAAGTTGAGGTTATTTATTATTTCCACATTGTTTACATATTCTATTAATTTAAAGTTGTTTACATACAAGAACAGCTCAAATTACAGGTAGAAAACATTGGTGGTGGCCTACTAATATTTTTATCACAACCTATTTGGGATACAATGGTCACCCGAGAAGATTTCATACATGAAGGTATGGATAGAGGGAAACACATCTCTTCTGGTTATTGACACTCTTTATTTGGTTGGAGCATAACAGTAGAAAATTGGGCATAGGCTCGATATTCCTGGAGAAGATTTTTGGAATTTTTGTCATTTGGTAGTATTGTATTATGTATGGTTGTTTCTTTCTTTTGTTCCCATTTTGTAATAGCATTCCATGCATGCATAGTTGTATCAGACACAACCTATGAGGCTTTTGGTTACATTGTTAGTCTTCACCTATATATTTCATTCAATCTTCTGGTGTTTAAATATTTTATCTTTTGGTTATAATTCAACTGTTTTTTTATTTCTACGATATCCATCGTGTACTCTAACATATGGGTAATATATCGATACTAATTTTACCATTTAAAACCCCCCCTCTTCTAGTCAGCAGCCCCTAGGTTATGGAGAGATGTGGCATGGGACATTTAGACTTCCAAGATCGAGGAGTGAGGTAAATGATAGCCAAGTATAGGGTGTCACATGATTAGGTGTTCCATGTGAGATACACTACAATAGTTTTTTGGGGAGGTTGGTGTGTGACCTTTTTTTCTCGATGAGTTGGTGCTTCTAGAATAAGCATGCTAAGAGATGAATCTTGTGGTTTGTTATAACAATCATGGAGTCTGTCTCTTATGGAGTTTGTATGATGCACCTATATAGTGTGTAACTCATAGAGAGTGTCTCTCATAGGTAGTGTCTCTCCTACCCCAACACATAGTGTGTATCCTATAAAGTATGTCTCTTAAGCCTAAGAGGAGTGTGTATCATACGAACACCCATATTTTGTATCCATGGACTTTAATATACATGTAATTTCACCATATATGTATTTCATATACATATATGAGTGTGATATGACTCTACTGACTCTCATGACTATACTTCTTAGAGGCTACACTTGGTGTACCTCTTGGGTAGTCTGCTTTCTGTATTTCAGTGTGGTATACCTTTGTGGTTTGGGGTCCGTACTGAGTTTTCTTTACTCACCCCTAGATGGGCCTTTGCTAAAAATTTATTTTCCTGTGTTGATGACTAAAATCATTGACCGTAGTCTTGGTAGTCTAGTCATACGTGACACTTAGAGGGATTCTCGACAGAGGAGGTAAACAATAGTTACTTCTGAAAGATTATGTACATACCAATTATATAAGGTTCTATGTATATGGATTATATATGATTGTAATTTTCTTTTTCTGGGATCCTTTACTAGCCCCCATTACCTTAAATTTTTACTATTTACTTTGGGTGGGTTTTCATAGTTGTATACATGCATGTCTGTTCAGTGAATCGGTTTAAAAATATTATGTTGGAGAAGTTTCTATTTGTATTGGTATTAAGGAAAATGCCTCCCACTTGTGGGACATGCCTACCAGGTTCTAGTCTCCATCCCATGGCCTATAAGAGGTGGACATGGGGTAGTCACAACATGACCCCCATGGGATGGGTCATATAGTGTTGTATCAGAGGTGTGATCTGTGTATTTTCCAATATAGCTATAGTTTCAAGAGACCCAACATCAAATCAGTAATTCCTCTCAACAACCCATGTTTGTTACAAAAATATTCTAGTGGAACTGTTGACTTGATCCATATGTATAAAGACTTCTACGGGAGAATATGAGACAATTAGACACTGGGGATGACAGTGTGCCCTTACTCTGGGGGTCGAAAGTTTCGGTTGGGATCAATTAGTTGAAGCATTGAGGCCTTACAATGTAATAATGGGAATAGGCTGTTTATCAATATTTCATGCTCAGATCATGTATTTTAGGAGTACAGTGCAGTGTGTCCATGGAGATGGGCCAGGTTATCCTTTGTCAGTGAAAATAAAACCAGAATATCATAGTACGGACATGCACATAGTAGAGAATAGTTAATCACACATTAGTTAGCTAGCATGACCCTTGGTGCACTACATGAGATGAGTACTCAATTTCTTATAGTGTTAGATAAGTATAAGGATGTTTCTCTACAAGATATTCCATGATTACTCCCTCACTGGGAGGTAGAATTCTGCATCGATTTGTACACCAGGATGACACCAATATCTAGACATGCATATCAAATGGATCCCACGAAGCTTCATTAGTTGAGGGTACATTTTAAGGAATTGCAAAGGAAAGGCTTAGAGAGGCCCAATGTTTCACCATGGGTAGTGCAATTATTGTTTTCTAAAAATGTTGGTGGGAGCTTTAGGTTATATGTGTAATTTTCTCACATGAACAAGGTGACTGTGAAGAACAGGTATCCAGTACCAATGATTGATGACTACTCTGATCAGCTGAAGGGAGAGATATAACTCTCAATGATAGAACACATATCATGGTATCACTAGCTTCTTGTATATGATGAGGATATACCGAAGACATCCTTCATATTCCAGTATGGGTAATATGAGTACGGTTTTGCTATTCTAAATATCCAATTCCCCAGAAGTGTTCATGGAAATCATGAACATGATCTTCGAGCCTTAAATAGAATAGTTAGCCATGGAATTTGTGGATGACATCCTGATGTACTTGAATTCCATGTAGGACCACACAATACACTTATTTATTGTTCTAGACATACTCTGAGGGTACCAAATTTATGGGAAGCTCTCGTAATGTTAGTACTAGAAATGATATTTCAATTTTTTATGTAACTAAATTTCAGAGGCTGGAGTTGAAGTGGATCTAATGAGGATGGAGGCAATTCTTTCTTGGGATCCACCCAAGAGTGTTAAAGAGGTACAATGTTTACTTGGTTTGACTAGGAACTGTAAGAGGTTTATACCCGACTTTTCAAGAGTAGAAGTAATATGAATTGATTTAACTTGAATGTGGAAACATTTTTGTGGATGGAAAAATGATCGGAGATTTTGCAATAGCTAGAGTAGATATTGTCAAGTACTTCTATCACGAGATTTCCAGAGGAGGGTGTTTAGAACATAGTGTACTATGATTCTTTAGAAACTAAGCATGGTTGTGTCCCTATGTAAAGGCAGGAAGTGGTTTCCTATGGTTCATGGTAGTTGAGATCACATGATCAGAACTAAACAACTCATGATCTGGAATTGGCAACAGTAGTCTTCACATTGAATATGTGGAGACACTACCTTATGGGTCAGAAGTTTATCATCTAATCAGACCACAAGAGTCTAAATTATATATTCTATAATAAATATTTGAACTTGATATAGAGGCCTTTTCTGGTGTTCCTCTAAGAATATGACTTTGAGATCGACTATAATCATGGGAAGAGGAACATGATGGAAGATTCACTCATACGAGATCCATCATATAGTTTTTTGAGTGAGGCTTCATAGTAGTGGGATGCACTGTGGATATCCTTTATGAATGATGAAAGTGTATCATATTATCAGTTGATGGTTTTCACACCTCCACTCTTATAGGGAGTCAGGGAGGCACAGCTAGGGGATATCGATTTTGGGGATCAACATGATCATATTTATATAGGTTAGGTCCCTATTAGATATTCTATAGGTGGATTGCACACAACCCTTTTTAAAGGTTGAATCAGTTTTTCTATGGAATTGCGAGAGAAGGTACTGTGGGAGTTTAGAACATCCCGTTTGGAAGAGCATCCATGTATGTAAAATATGTTCCTGGACCGCCGATGTCAGTTCTAGTGTATGATGATGAAAAAGGTGGTGGAATAATTCATTTCACAGTGCCTCACTTGTCAGCAATTGTTGGAAAAGCACTATGTTCCATTAAGCTTGACTCAGCCACTTAAGGTGCTTTAGTGTATGTGGGATGGCATATCGATGGATTTCATGACCGGTTTACCACACACGTCCAGAGTAAAATATACCATATGGGTAATCATTGACCAACTCACCATGTTATCCCAAATACAACCTATCTGGAAGTATGGTTTAGTAGAGAGAATGGGATGAACCTATGAAAGAGATAGTTAGGATGAATGGGGTTCCCTCGGTGGTCATCTAAGATTAGAATGTATTCTTAACACCCTGATTGTGTAAGGGATTACAGGAGGTTTTCAGTACTCAGTTACGCTTGAGCATGATATTTCAGCCCAAAAAATATGACCATACAGAGGGGTCCATCAAGGTTATATAGGAAATGCTACGTGCTGGCATCCAAGACATTGGCTACATTTCGATGGATCACCTGTGTCTAGTGGAGTTTGTATACAACAATATCTACCACTCCACCGTTGCTATGACACCATTCGAGGTCCCGTATATGTGACCATGCATGTTAATGCTGTGTGGGATGGACTAAGGGGAATTTTTACTCATGGTCTCAGAGTTGCTACGGTCTACCACTGAGAAGATGCATATCATCTAAGAGATGTTGATGACTACATCAAGTTGGCATAAATCTTATGCGAATAAGAGATAGAGGCCCTTAGAGTTTGAGGAGGGAGACCACGTTTTCATTTGGGGATCACCTTGACATAGATTGTGTATATTTGGAAAAGGCATCAAGTTATCTCTGAGGTAGATTATCTCATTTTAGATTCTATCAACATTCGGTGAGGTGGTGTACCATGTGGCTCTACCTCCACTATTAGAGTGGTTCCACAGAGCCTACCAAGTATCAAGACTGAGGAGATACGTCCATGACATATCACAAATCATTGACTAGATCCAGATGGAGGTTGATGAAGGGGAAACATTTGTGGAGTGCCTAGTAGAGATCTAGGATCGATAAGAGGGGATATTTTATAAGGGGTAGATTCATATGGTATGTGTTTGGTGGTAGAACAAAAATATTCAAGGGAACACATGGGAGTGGGAGGCTAATATTTATTCTTGGTATCCCCATTTTTTACCCATTATTTTAGATTTCAAGGACATAAATCCCTATGGTAGGGAGAATTTAATGTCCTAAAATCCCCCTATAATTTTTTTTGAAAATTATATGGTATTACATAAAGACCAGACACTGAGACGGATCATGATTTTGAGGTATAGGGTTCATGGAATAAATGTTTGAACTATTTTTTCTTTATATTAATATTAGCCTATGTTTGTGATTTTTGAAATTTCTAAATAGTTTCCTGGATCAAAAATTTGAGAACCGCATTCCATTTCGAACACATAGGTTACCCTAACTAGGGAATAACATTGACCAGTGTAGGTCTATTTCCATGTTATTTTTAAGAAATTTTAATTGAATTAAATTAACTTTATGTTTATTTGATTCTGACATTTCAGTGTGACGGTGTGATTCAACAATAAAGAAACAATTTTTTTAAATTAAAATGGATACCATGGATAAGATCATATGGAATTTCCAAGAGGCTTTAGAGATAACATGGTGAATTTCTCCAAATAGCATATGATGATAGAGTAGTGGATAGTGAATGTTCATAACAGATCACCAATGACAACAGTTCCTCGACATAGAACGATCCATACTCCAAGTAGGAGTCATCTTTTTAAATCCCTTTCCATTATTATTTTAAATGAAGAATGCCAAAAAAACACACGAATAGGTTTATATATGGTTCAATCATTCTTTTGGGATGGTTAGACAACATGATTTAAAGGGATTAATCCAAAGTGATTATCCTTGTTGGTTCCTACCCCACCTCCCCCCTCTCAAATGGGAAGAAAGAAAGCTGAAAGGAACAAGGCCGACATTCATTATTTGGGTGTTCATTTTTTTTCAACAACCTCATTCTTGATTTCATCACTAATTCATCCACTTGGTCATTCTAGGATTTATCTAGAGTATTTAACCATCGTCGGACCCCCAGAGTGAAATAATGATGATTTGAAACCCACATGAGTGAAGACGGTGACCTGAGGATTATAGTGGTGTCCATGTTTCAAATAACAGGTCACTGGAGTAGAAGAGGTAATCTCCAGAGAAGAGACCGCTGATAGTTGGTGTCGGATGCATGTATCACATATAGGGAGGCGATGATGGGTGTGGTCTAGCGAGAGAACACAAGTGGAAGGGGCACGCCGTGCACGGCCATGGGCAGCAACTAGGGTTATTGTCAGGGTAGTCGGTGGCCCCCATGACCAAGACACAAGGGGGAGGCCATGTTCCAATAGGACCATGGGGGGACCCCATGAAAATCGATGATGGGTGGTTTATGTGGCAGGAAGGCACATTGAACACTGTGGCTGGCAATGTGGACTAGGTGGGGATGTGGTAGCAGATGCATCTGGGTGGACAGAAATAACCCGCTCGAGTAGGTCTGGCCTGTAGAATCAGTCTGGCCCATATGGGATGACCCTACTGGTCGGGTCTCCATGTCCTAGGTCATACATAGAGATTCAGGTCAGGTTGGGTCAGTCCTGCTGGGTTGGTTCGAACTTGGACCCAACGGGTTCCATTTTACGAAAAGGCCCATATAATTCAAAACATATGTCTGTTTCACGAGCTGTTTCTAGTGTTGGAAACCTCACAAAATTGAGTTACTTTTGAGACACTCTATAAGAGTTATTCGTGAGGTTGGTGTAGGAAAATTTTGGCATTATGTGCATGGGACCCTAGAAAGAGTGTGCTAAGAATGCAATAAAGGGACATTCTGGGACCTACATAGAGTGTGTTTCTTATGATGTGTTACTCCAGCACCCACACAGAGAGTGTCCCTTATAGAATGTTCCCTCTATAAAGTGTGTCTCCTATACTGGTAAGGTGTGTGACTCATATGGTTTGTTTCTCCTTCTCCCACATGGAGTGTGTCTCATACAAAGTGTTTATATTATACCTACACAAAGTGTCTCTCCTATAGAGTGTGCCTCTTGCACCTATGAAGAGTGTGGGTCATTCAAAGACCCAGAGTTTTCATTCTTGGATTTGAATATGCCTATACATTCTTCATATATGTATTTCATATACATATACTGATGTGAGAATACTTGAGTGAATCTCTTGACAACACTTCATAAAGGGAACACTTCATATACCTCTTTTGTTGTCTTCTATTGTATTTCTTTATGGTATACCTTTTTGGTTGGGGTATTTTTTTAGTATTTTTTTACACATCGCTACAAGGGATATTCTTGCACATGTCATGTCTGGTGTAGATGACCATCAACTCTGACAGGATCCTTGGTAGACTGGACACATGTGGAACTTAGAGGGAGGATTGACAGATGAGGTACACCTCAGTTACTTCTGATAGGTTTTGTATATACCATTCATGTAGTATATTCTAAAGATGGATTTTAAGAGCCTTTACTATTTTTTTCCCTTTTATACTAGCCCGTTTAAATTCATTTCATTCTGTTTACTCTATGTGGGCTTTCTTAGTAGTATACATTCATGTCTGCTTAGTGTTTGGATTTCAGGACATTTTCTTGGTGATGGGTGTTTGTGTATAGGTACTTGGGAGAATGCCTCCCATATATAGTATATTCCTACTCGGTGCTAGTCTCCATCCCTGAGCCTATGGGAGGCAGGCATGGGGTAGTTATGGAAGAGCCTCATGGGGATGGGTCGTAACACATTGGTGGCCATGAAATTCTGGATCCTGATGGCCATGGATGTATCCAAATTGTTAAATAATTTTCCCCTATCGTATGCATCAATGTGGAAGAAATATTTGTATTCTATTTTTTTATTTCTTCATACCCTCATGGTGTGTTACCAAAAGGAATTCTTTGAGTTGTAGCCACAAAAAATCTAGTTGTGGGATTTATTGTTAGAATTTGAAAGTCAATGGTGATGATACAGTGGATAATAAGTTTTTAATGAGATCAAGGAATGGTCCATAGAGATTTTTAGTGTTTATAAAACCACATCTACTAATACTAGGTTTTCTAGCCATCATCATTGGGAAGAGACTCAGGTCCTTGTCACCCATTCACTCATGATGGGATAAATTCTTGAAGAGGCTTCAAAATCAAAAGATGAAATGATGTCCTCATAGCGAGACACATTATCACACACTTATATGTGACCACTTGAAATAAAATCTAGGAATGACATATCGCATGACATTAGAGACATGTGGGCATTTATCATGGCTCGAATATGAATCTCAAGGTTGGGGGATATATTAGCAACCTCAATAGCCACCCTGACAAAAATTTGACTAAGGTAAAACAATATTATAAGGAGTTGGAAATGTTTATATAAAAGATGATTGGATTTGGACTAAAAATCAAGTATTTTACATGTTATATCCATAATATATTGTGGGGTTAACCGGTCACTCTTAAGAGGAATATGATGATTATGTCGACCCTAGTGATGTTTCTCTCTCTTATACCTGTTTTTGCCTTCTTCCACTATCATTAATTTTTAGGGGACTAAACTGAAATCTTGTTGGATGAAAAGCTAAACCACTACTAAAGGCACATGAGTTTTTGAAATATTTCCCCATGATCGCAACCATAGGAGTCCTAAATCACCATCATAATCACCATGTTATAGGACTTTGGTGGAGTAAATAGTGAGAGGGGCATGTCAGATGTAACATCCCACCCCCTTTATTGAGAGTACTGATAATGTTGCATCGCCATCTCGAGAGAATAAACAAAAGTGGACAGTGAAGTTGTCAATGTATATGCACCATAATAAGTCTTTTCCTATCATTTTTTCTAAAGATTATTGTAACGTATATTCTTTACCATACATTTCCTTCATAGTATCTTCATCACATTCTTATATTATTGGTTATGTCACTAATCCATCATGGATCCAGGGGACATATCGGAATAGGCACATACTCTTGATGATGAATTCACCCCTTGATGGATGATATACCAAGATATGAGACCACATCTACCACCATTATTGTAGAGAGGATAGAGAGCCCAGGTAATGTTAGATGAACGTTATAATGTGTTATGTGTTGTTTCAAACATTTCATTCCTCATGATATTCCATGTACATTGCCTACATCAATGGAACTTACAACAGTCAATGTTGATTCTATTTAAATTCTATTATGGGATGATAGGGATCACATATTGTATGATATTAGTGTCGATGATGATCCTAACCCTTTGGGTTTTGAAGATGTTGTACTTATTGATTGGTAAGTAGAGAGAATTGATGACATATCCAATTTTGATCCAAATCCTAATGTCTCAGATAACCTTTATGCTGAGGATTCATTGACACCATGGAAAATTTTCAATGAACTAAACATGATAACTTATTAAATGACATTAATAATCCACCATCATTACAAGAGTTTGGTTAATTTTGTAGGATATTGGATGTATGTGAGTTTTCTATTTCATGAATGTTATTAAAATTTTTTCATCCTATTTTTAATTCATGTCTCAGTTAAGATCCCAACCATTAAATATTTTTATGAAAATTAAATTTCGTTAAAACATTAAAAAAATTGGATTCCAAGTCTATCCTACACCGATTTTGTAGGGATTGATAGATGATGACCTTGAATTAGTATATTCAAAAGTTCCCTTGATTCATATCTCTAAACAAACACAAGGGGAATTATTTTTTATAAGGATATTTCCTTGAATGATGAGGCTAGAAGTACAATGATGTTATTAATCCTAAGAGCAGATCTAACTATGAGTGAGTGTTATTTACCAATTTTCGTTTCTTAACAGACTTTGCCGTCTTTTAACCCCACTAATGTGACGAGGGGGTTACCCACTATTTAGTGTCTTCAAATTCTATAGATTCACATGTGTTGGGGACTTATTTTAATGTCCATTAAAAACTTTTAGGTATAAATAATTTATTCTTGTAGGGAACAAATCAAGTTGAATCATTAAGTGTAGTTATCATTGATTACATATCTTCCTCTTAGTGTGGCTCTAAATTGGACATGGAGATATATGACGTTCATCAAACTACATGCCATAGTTTTTGGTGAGGGATCTAGAAGATAATCATAGAGGAACCTCTTTATGACATTCCATTATGAATTTTTCTAATTCCATCTATGATTTCTATCATAGAGTACAATGGGTTTTATTATAATAAAATCCACCAGTATGTAAATTTTATCATTAAAAAAGTAAAGGACCAAAGGTTGTAGTAAATTGAGCCACAGTTAACATTATTGTACAAAAATATGATGTCTTCTATGTCTTAGGTGGAGAGAGATAGTGTCAAGGTGGTGGAGGTGCATCAACTCTATCTATATGAGAATTATATCCATGTTATATGTCATTAAGAAAAAAAATAAATTCTGTATAGTAAGAGTTTATAAAATTACATCATTCTAGGAAGAAGGACTTCAATCAAGGTGATGATGTCATGGTGACGGAGGAAGAGAAGATCCATCACACTAAAGAGGAAATTCCCACAAAACATGATGGGTTTTAGAAAGATTCAAAAAATACAGGAGCCCCATTTTGATATATGAAAGCCTTTGTTGTTGAATTCCTATAAGATTTTGTAGAGAGACTCAAACATGCAGAAGCTACACCATATTTTAGAACAAAAATGAAATTAATTTTTGTTCTAATCACAAGTTCATACATTAATTTCTTAATCATAATCTTCATAATGGAAAATATAGGGGAACAAGAGATCTCTAATAGTTTCCCAAGGTATTTTGACCTATAGATCATAATTGTACTATTTTTATGGCCATATAGACATCCTTATGAACTTATAGTTTTTGTGTATAATCACCCAAAAAGTATTAATTGTATGAAATGAAAAATACATAGAATACAATAATTGGCCTTTTCACAGGCGTCCTTTGTGTGTATTTATACATAAATGTTTTTTTCCTCTTATATTTTCATTTTCTAATTCATCCTAAACTGTGTACAGAATAGCTTCAGTGAGTTAAGAATTACCTTTGACCTAGGGTTCCCCTTGTGTTTTTTCAACATGGAGAGTACAATGTCTCATTCTGTGGGTAGTTTTAAGTCATGAAATCTAGATTAATGATTTTTTTTCAGTTGAACACCCTTGATCATGAGTTATTAGATGATGAAACAAACAACTATGGATGTCCAAGAATTTTTCAACATTCTTCAGATGGCAAAAGAGGAATTTTGAGGTAGATTTCATGATTCCCAAATTTAAATCATTATAGAAGACACGTATGTGAGGAATGGTTGTGAACCATGTTTGAAAAAAAAATTAGGACAACATTATTTAGTCTTTTGGGAATGCTGGTGGTATCTATTGAGGATGAATGTTCCTTTGGTTGAGACACACTTTTTGTGGGATACATTTTGAAAATCCAACTAGGGTGTATTACTGCATAGTTGACATGTGGAATCCCCTGGCGGATTAGACCTCTTAGTGAACATCTTATTTAGTGAAATGTGGTGAGTATGACTACATAGTCGAACTAAAGTATCATTAGGAATACAAACATTATTTTACCTATAGCGGGTATGTCTGTGATGATTCGGATATCTAAGGACCATAAATGGTGGTTTACTAGGTGAAGGTATCTGAGAATGAAGATATCATATGTAATGACATTGGCTATAAATGGGAAACCTCTGAAATGGAAAATTTTCTTGTTAATTGGAGGATATGTTCTATTAGATGGCACATGTCTAGTGGGAAGACCATATCTAACATGTTTGTAGGCATTGTAACATCATGGGACCAAGATATGGACAATGCAATTTACCGTCTTATGCAATGGAAATTATTGTATAGATTAATTACATGTGACTAGGGTGTTATTCTATGATGATTATTTTTGTACCATAAAATCATGGTTGTCAAAATCTATTTTATTTTAGATTTGAATGATAGATCATTGATTTTCCCATTCACGTCAATCCATCCAACAATGTATTATAATTTTCTAATATGGAGAGGCAAGGTTGTATATTTTGATCTGGAGTTCTCTAGATTCGAAGAGTTATAGAGAATAAGGTTATTATAAATATTGGATATATCTCTCTTAAGAATGTTCTAACACTAGTTGAACACCCATTATTTCAGAAACTATATGAAAATTAATCACTGGTATATTATAGTATAGTTAAAAAGTGGAATCCTCTACATGAAAATCCCTTTTGGAGGATTACTTATCAAAATATAGTTTTATTGTGTTGTTACATAGATTGAAAATTTTTCTCTAGGATACTGACATTATATTAAAATGGCTAGAGGAAGATTATGGATGTTTCAATTTCCTCTAACACAATGTTTGGTTAATGGATGGAATGTTCTTGAATATAAATGGTGAATTTTAATAAAAAAATTAACCCAAAATATGAAAAAAAAATTACTTCAAAAATTTGAACAAAATTTAGGAAAATATAGGGGATTTTTATATTTATTTTATCCATGAAACATTGGTAATGGGCTTCGGTGCATATCTCATTTGAATGAGAATCACGCCATTATTAGTTCTAGAAAACAATGAAGTTTAAAATCATTATATCAGGAATTATCATGCATGTTAACATCACGTGATGATGAAAATATGGTTCCTATAGTGTGAGGTCATACAGTTATGAAAATTATATTATTGAAACATTGGGTATTTTGAGGCCTATAATACTATGGCTGTTTCACCATACTTCATACATGATAGATGAAATTGAAAAGCATGATATTTACCGTAATCAGATTTGGAGAAGTGAAATCAGACATGCACAGTTTGTGGAGACCGTGTATTTTATTGTTAGGCGGTTAGTAAATGTGTCACCCAATGTGAATGAAATATAATATCATTGAAAAGTAGACATTTTTTGAATACGATCTATCAAATGGGTTGACAACCTATATTTGATCATGTTATGTAAACCCAACTCACACTATTGAAGAGTGGGTATATTTCCTTTCATGTAGATAGTTAATGATGTAGGATCTAGACATTAATACGTATCTTGGCATAATTAGAATCAATACACACATAGCTCTTATGGAATGATACTACTTAATTTCATGCAAAAATGACATCTAGGGTGCCTTTTGTGGTTTTGCGACTGTGACCATAGTAGCCCCAATGTGAATTAAGATCCCTCAATCATGTGGGATATCCTTTACTAAAACTCCTTATCTCATGTTATCTATTATCAGTGAGAGAAATAAGGAGTGTAATGGTTTTTACCAAAACACAATGCGAGAAAATAAAGGATATATGAATTAAGATATATGGTATATAGATTTGGATTTAAGATCCCATAATCACTATTCATGTCATTAGTGTGATAATCGATTCATAATTAGTCTTTAGAATGTATCCTTGTGTTGGTTTTTCTAGTACATATGAAGATGTAATAGTTTCATTGTTTTTAGGATTGGAGATCTTGACATCACTATATATCTTGTGAATGATGGAATCATGCTAAATGTAATTATTGAATTATGGTCTAGTGAGAGACTATCAAAAATTTTAATTACCTATACTAGAATATATTGAATTTTTATGGAGAGTTACATCATGAAAAAAGGATGTGAACTATGGAAGTTTATGCTGTGAGGAATAGAAAATGACATACAATTTAACATCTTGTCACTATGGTGTTAGGATTTTTAGTTTATATTTTTATATCTCACACTAATAGGGATGAAAATAATTTATGTCCATAACATTGAGACATTTTGTAAGAATTTTTATGTTATGTGACATGGACCAATTGGATTTTTATGGCTTGGAATGATAAAAGCCATAAATATACTGTCATAGTTTAGTAGAGTGAAAAACGTTTTTGGTTATAGAGGGACATAGAGGCCCATCTCCACACATCAAATTATTGAAAAGTCTCTCACACATTTAAGAGAACTGAGCCTAGACTTAGGTTCCTATTTTGAATTCATAATGTTTGGAAATTTATTCTATGTAGTTTAATGTTATATATAATGGATTCTTGGGCGATGTATTTTATTATCTTGTGACATGAATGAAATTTCACGATTTTTAAGGCCATGAAGCCAAGAACAACTACGTAGTTTATAATCATGAAGATGAGGCATTTTTTCCTTTTTCATAGGATGTACTATTTGAGAATCATTTCATTGGTAGGGTCTATAATGTGTTCTCTATCCATATATACTTAGGAATATGATTTTTTAGAGTGGAACTTGTCTACGGAATAAGGTCCCTCTCCCATTGGTTCAATAATTGTAGGATTCCTCCATAGTATCATTACAATCATGAGGACCAACAACAATTCCCATTGGAGGAATGGATGGATGAATAACTTCATGTTAAAATCTCATTCTATCAATTTTCAGTGGGCATACATGTGATTTAAGGAATGAAATATTTTCTTCTATAATATCTTCAGTAAATCTATTGATTTATGAGATAACTCATCTATAGATATTTGATCATAGATCAAAATGTGGAGGGAGGTAAACTAGACCTCAATGGTAAGGACTATTTTTTCAAATTTGATTGAATATGAGGTATGTTGTTGGGTGGTAAAGGCGGTAGTTAGATAGGACCAGAAGTCAAGCCCAATATATTTAGTATAACACATTTTATCATTACCCACAATATTGTGGAGTATGTTTTATATGGTGCTTTTGGAGGACATTATTTTTACACACTACTACACAATAGCAGGATGAGTATTTAGATTTTAAATTAATCCCTTCATATAGTTTCTCTATATCAGAAGAACAAAAAATGGTTCCTTTCACTGTCAATATTTTCTAAGGGACAAATATTATGGTAATGATGATAGCTTTCAAAAAGATAAAAAATCATTTGAACCTATATTATTTTAGTGAAATCACCTCATTATATTTATAGAACAATTCTGTAGTAGTAGGAATTTATTTGAATTTATTTTTCATAGTAGGAGTTTATGACCCAACAACATCCATTACTAATACAGAAACGTTACAAGAGTATTTGGTTGCATGTAGAGACTCTATTGGATTATTGATTAATTTGGATTTATCATGGAAGAAATTAAATTTTATAGGGAATTTTATGAAATCTTCTTTGAATGAAGGCTGTAAGTGTCCAATCCATCAGATTTGATTTGAGTTTTGGAACCCTCAATGGTGGATGCCAAAGGATACCACATGTACTTCATTCATGAAAACAGTGGTTGTTATTCGTTAATTAATTTGATTAGGAATCCATCAATTATTCATTTATAACGGATATTTTGATTATTTGTGTTGTCATATAGAGTAATGTTGTTTGTTCGCTATCGGATCTAACTTTTTCTAGATATTGTAAATGAGAGTGCCCTATATTGAATTTATCCAACACAAGGAATCATCCAACCAGTCATGGGACCACACATTTCATTGATGGGACTGACCTCATTGATTTCTTCCTCATAAAAATGATAAAAAGGTGACACCATTTGGTGGTGCACATTGCTGATGACAGTTTTGTCCAAATATAGATCAGTTGGGGTCATTGATTCATTTTTTAGTACATTGACTTAAGAATTCATTGATCATGGGACCTGATTCAGAATTCATATAAGGGTAATAAATCCATTAACCCTTTGTTATAGTCATTTAGTAGTGTTATATCATCATTATGATGGTATAATCTACATCAATCTATTTGATTTAAAACTCTTAATATCCTTTTACCACTAGGGGGCCACTGGTATTTATAGGACCAGTTATAGGCATGCAATGAGGTCACGATATTATAAATCATTATTTGTATAGCCTTATGATAGTATGAAAGATTACGTAAAATATTCCTTTTCTGGAGATATAATCATAACTCCCATCTCAACATTATTGAGCTTGGGATCTTTCATTCTCTTTCCTGTTAGACTTGATGACCCACATTCAAAATATATTTCCCTTATGTGGTGAACATCATGTATAGGAATGATTTATTCTTAAATAAATTTAGTATATAATGAAATATTTTCCTTAGATGAGTGTTATATGAAATAATCTACCAAGGCCTGGACATTCACCACTTTTTGAGGCATAAATTTCATGTCTAACTGGTATAGAAGATTCTCCCCCAGGGAAAAAGTCATTTTAGCATTGTACATATGATGATATATTTTATTGGGTTTTTGGGAGAGACCAAATTGACCTCATTTGGCTACATGCAGTGTCCCAATATCTAGATTGTAGAGACTAACTATAGGAAGATCGTATAGATATTCAAAAAACTAGTCGCATTTTCGAGCATGGTTCGACAAAGATAATAATGGTTGTTTTCATTTCTAGCATCATTAATTTTCCTAAGGAAAGAAACCAGGGATATATTTTGGGACGTCCCATGCCAAATCATTGGATTACCAACAATATGTCACATTAGTAATTTGTGTAATAAAAATATATCTCTTTTGACTTTTTATTTCACCTTCGGAGTCATTTTTCCACTAACATGTGACCCCATTATTCATCAACACAGTGAAGTAAAAACACTTTCTTGTGAGGTTGGATATGAAGCACCAAATATAGTAAAGGTGTACTTATAAAACCCTATACTATTCTAGGTTCTTAGGTGTCAGATTCATTATGATATAATTCATCTTACCGATGTCAAGTTCAATTTTAATATGTTGTATGATGAAGAACTAAATTTTTTGTATGATACACGAAAATAAAATTTCAAGGGGATCATCTTCAATCTATGTTTTTATAGATTATTGATGTAGATATCATTATCTTCTTGGTGGTGAGAGAACTATTTGGACCTGACCACCAGATAGTCAATGAAGCACATAAAGTACATCCCCATGAAGGTTTTGAAGATGTGATTCATGGAATTTTGGTATGTGGATCCAAAATTCTACAAGATATAGGGAATTACTTGGTATCCTAATTCTCTCTATGATGCCCAAAATTTAGAGGATTCATGATCTTATAGTGTGATCTGAATTTTAATGTACCATGAATTTCCATCAATGAAAGAAATGGATTGTTAACTAACTGTTGTATCAATGATTAGATATTTGAATGGTACTAGGAAATCATCTTTTGGATAGCGACATTTGAGATCTTTTATGTCAATCAAGTACATGATTTTCCCATTCTCATTCTTTACCATGAATATTTTCGAATCCCATTCTTGATTCTAAAAATCCTCGATGAAGTAATACATAATGAGATTTTCCCCTTCAACGTCAATTTTGGAGGAAAGATTTGATTATGTCCTTATAGATTCATGTTTATATACCTCATGGTTTATGGAAAAGTAAAATTGGTGAGCGCGAAAATTGGGATGAAGACCTAATATCTATGTGAATTTATGGGTTAGAATATCCCAATGTTTCTTAAGGGAGGAGTTATATCCATCTTATTCATTGGTAGTCATGGATACTTTGATCAAATTTGGTTGTTGATATTTCTATATACACTAATTTATTTCAATGAGTTTCTTAATGAAGGTAGAGACACCTTCCTCAAATGCTAGTGGTGAATCCCTATGGTATTCCCCCACTTCCACTTCTCCCCCTTTTTTTCTTCCTCTTTTACAGAACTCATAGGGGAATTGTGTTTTGGAGGAAAGAATCTAGAGTCATGATGTAACGTCTCAGATTTTCTATGTATTATTTTAGGAAATTATATATTTTATTTTTATGGCCAAAAACTTTGACTATGTGGGATTATGAGGTCCGATGTGATAAAAAAAATGTGAAAATTATTAAAATATAAATAGAACGTTCATTTGGTTTTCTTGAAAAATTAGAATAACTTCTTAATGGGTCCTCATATAATAAATATAAGAGAACCGTTGAATCAATAATAGCATATTTAACATTTGCAATACAAACCTTTGGTAGATGAAGGAAATTTATCAAAAAGTCATCACGGGCGTAAAATTAATAAAATATTTTAATTATTTTAATAAAATTATGGATTTTTACCATTAGGTGTATCTTTATGTCTTAAATTTAGTGTCATCCACATAACCATATATCTTCTAAAGGATCAGGGAGAGAGAGCTATGGTAATCCTTTCCGAAAAATGACGACAAATCAAGGATCGACAATCAACACATATCAATTTTGAAGGATCTCACCAATGAACATAACACAAAATAATTATTCATTAATGATTGATACAAATCAAGGTAGGTTACATGTTTTATTTTTTTAATTATCTGGTTCATTATTTATATAATGATCACAAATCAATTGATGAACAGATTGGTTTTCAGATCAATATCCTTTATAAATGGATTTATTGCAGGGTGTATTTGGGAGAATCTGTATGAATACATTCATTGTTGACCTTATTAAACTAATTTACATTGAAATGAACATCTATATATGTTCATTCCTCATGTTTCTTTTTGTTCATTTTTCTCCTGATTCATCATTCATCATGATCATTCATTGTTTGTCAAAAGACTCAGCATTTCATGATCAATCGATCGTTGGGCACTTGAATCTTGAAAAAAATGATCTGATAACATAGATCTAGTATTGACACATCACAATGTTGGTGCGACGATGGATACAGATTGAAATATATGATAGATGACTCTTAATTTATCATTATTTTTCATGTAATGAAGAACAAATTTTTGATCTAATTCCTGAGAAGATAAAGAGACGAAACATTTTGTTCGATGATTGTGTGTCCTGGGAGACCTTTTATCATTAATTTCATGCATAATCAATTTCCAAATCGAAGAAAAAGAACCATCCATGACACAGATATAAAGAATGGATATTCTAGAAAATCCCATAGAACAAGATGTGTAATCTAGGATTACACGATGTTTGCGGCCCCCTGGATGTGGCAATATGGTTTGGACGGAGTTCAGGATTACAGGGCATGTGAAACCTATCACACATCAAGTGATTATTTCTATATGAATCTGTGTGTAATCTGGAGAGTAAAAAAGATAGTGGTAATAGTATATGTCCAGATGGCATGCTGTGTACGTAGAAACTAACAAGTTTTGACCCACACATACTAGTACATAGACATAACTTCATTACTAGAACATGACCAGGTGACACGGGTAAGAAACTTTGTGTCTCTACCCATTTTTTGCCCATCCTACATGTCGTGTAGTTTGATATTAAATGTAGTGTGAGTTTTTTTCACATGGGAAAGACAAAGGATAGCTGGAAACACCATGTACCCACTGGGAAACGCCATTTACACCCTTCAAGAAGGTTTAAGGAACTTCATTTTCTACGTTTTTACAATTATAGGTTGAATGTGTTAACTTGGTCGTTCTCTTCAAGGGTACAATGCATAATAACATCCACTTATCTAGAATATAATCCCTTATAGTGGCTGATACTCAGATAGAGTTATGGTGTCCGTCTACGAGACAAGAGTTTGATCCTCTATCATCCCTAGTAGAGTTTGTATAATCACTATGACCTCCCTGAGTAGGACATCGATCCGCTATATAGAAGGATGTATTATTAGGGTTTGTGGAATCATTATAATATGATCAAATATAAAGTAGGTTGATATGGTATTTGTTCATTATGAATCTCAGCAGTACAAGGCTTCACACCCCCTCTGTGTATAATGGACTTCTCATACCAATATGTTCTCTTTAGGTAGGGTCCAAATGAGCTAGACATATTCATTGAGCATATCTGATGATAATGGGGTTTAAGAGAGAGTTCTCCTAGAATGATTGTTGCATCAAGACAAATCCTACAGAAAGTAGTAGATTATGAACACATGATGGCATGGTGTCTCACCTATGTATATTTAGATCCTTCTTTTACTTATTTTATCTGTTATACATTGTTATATCTTTTATTGGGATGAGAATACTAGGTTCTTAATTTTTATTATTTTCAGGGTTTCATACTTAGTATTATTAAACTCACCCCAGCGTGATCTTTTCCCATATGTGTTGTGTCTTGTGCATATAGAGGCCCATGATGGTTTCCTAGGAGGATAGTGTACTTATGGAGCATAGCTCGAGGTGGGTAGACCGAGGTGTTCACATGGATCATATAGTTGACTTCTTAATCTCCCTTATATTTTGATAGAATCTTTATAGTTTCAGTTTTAATTGTATAATGACTGTCTCTATGGTGGCCTTTTATTTATCACTATTTTCATTTCCTTTACCTCTTATTGTATGTTGTTGGATCATATATGTATGCATTCATTTATTTAGTTATTTTACTTTTAAGAATTTTGTGTCTAGGAGATGTCTGCGTGCGTACAATTACTTTTGGTTAATGTCTCCCATATGTGGGAAATACCTACTTGCTTCTAGTCACCAACCCCTGGCCTATCGCAAGCGGGATTAGGTAGTCCTAGAATAGGTCCCCTATAAGATGGGTTTTGACAGAGTGGTAACAAATTAGATTGATTATAATCCAGGACTATGATTCTATGATATTGGTTTCTGGAATTATTTTTATGTGTTTTGAGTTTGTCTTTCAGGCCTAGGACTCCAATGTTGGTGCAACGGCTGACATATCCATACACCAAAACTCTGATCACCTTTTTTTCAACTACATACATGATAATAATATTTTAATGGGAAAATGGTACATTCATCATATAAGAATGTTTGTGTTTTCCGTTTTCTTCTTGAGTAATATCCCCAGATAAATTGTATTGACTGTGGAACATCTTGTCTTATTTCAAAATTAATCTACATAGATAACCATCCAATATACCAGTGCAAGATAATAAGGATGATCCACTTAGTGATGAGGAATTAGTATAGGGTCATGTACCAGATATTGCAACTCTAAGTGGTTTACCAGCTATACCACCTCTCGTCGAATAACAACCACTACCATAACAACTAGCTAGGATTCACACAGGCTGAGTGCATTACATGAGTTTCAAAAGTAGTGACCTCTCGGGTAGCATGGTGAGCCAGATCCCTAGAAGGATGAGTCTCATGTAGTGGTATTCACCCATGATATCTTACTTCTGAGAAATCCTACCAATTACATTGTAGTCCTTTCCACGAGTCTTATTCAGGGCTCTGTGGGGGTGGGGAGCACGGTGAATCCGAAACATGCCCATAAAAAGGTATCATTGATATAATTACAGAATATATTCATTGGGAAGTTATATCTGGCCACGTTGTGATTGATATGTATACATGAGCTCGTGTATCTATATAATTATATTATGTCCATGATAAATTATTCATCGATTCTTACATATCTCTCAAGCTACACTTTAGATATGGTATGTGACCAAACATTCAGGGCCCAAAATGTTGAGTAGGGATTCCACTGGGACATCATGGATTCAGTGTTATCACATAGAATTTGTACTTATTCTAGATAAGAAGATTGTGTCTTATCATAGAATGTTATTTGGAAGAGTAAACAACAATAGTGGGAGTTAGAAGTCAGAACCCAGTAGCTGATACATATACAACAGGAAGTTGACGACAATCATAAGGTTCCAAGAGGGTCAAATTCTTCATGAGTTGATTCCAGTAGTCATATAAATTAGTGCATGGCTCCTAGGGTGGGTCAAATCATACAAGGTACATGTGATGTTTCTCTTATGACGTTATTGGATTGCTGGCATGACATTGCCCGATCAGTTGTATAGTTTATTAGGAGATATTTGTAGGACCACCAACATTAAGACAGATATATGAGTAGGTGGTCCATAAAACATCGAAAATGGTAAAGGATTTGTAAGGGAATCAGGAGGTTGTTGTAGGTTCTAATTATTTCCACCGCAATCACCAGTTTTTCCATGATATGATTTGGGAGAAGGTGGGAAGGAACGAGGCTAGATGAAGCCTCTGGGGGCCTATGACCTTGAGTCTCTAGGGATGATTTAAGGCACGATATGTGTATTTACTACTTTCAATTCCATATATATACCAAATAGGTTATATTGATTTATTTATTTCAACAAATCTTTTTCGAGAGTCGGAGATTATGGTTGGAACATTGACCTCACCCTTACACATGGAGAATCCTACTAGAGGAGACATTATAATCATAAACTAGTGCCAAAAATGTGACACGACTCTCAGAGTCAATAGTTCTGGTTGGAATCTCTTATTAGAGGAATTGAGGCCTTAAGATATCATAATTGGTATTGAATGTTTACCCAAATTTCATGCTTAGATTGACCATTTTAGGTGAAGACTATGGTGTGTTCACAGGGATGGGACTAAATATTACTTTGATGGTGAAAAGAAAATCCAGGAAGCAAATTATGTTCTCATGAATATTAGGGTGTAGTCAATTAGTTATCATTTGGTTAGAATTACCCCTAGCATATTGGATGTTATTAGATTCTAGATTCTTGTTGTGGTGGTTGAATAAGAGGACGTCTTTCTTGGAGATGTTCCAGGTTTACCTCCCCATAGGGAGATAGACAACTATATTGATATAAACCAAGGGAAATCACTGATAACTACACCATCAAATAGGATAACTCATGTAGAGCTTCATGTTCATAGGGTACCGATTGAAAAAATGTAGAAGAGGGGCTTAGTGAGACCAAGAGTTTCTCCATGGGTATCCCTGGATTTGTTTTTCAAGATGGTAGACTGGAGTTTGAGGATATCTGTGGATTCACTGTTCTTGAAATAGGAGAAACTGAATATTAAGTATCCACTAACAATGACTGATGAACTATTTTATTAGTTTAACGAGGTGTGGTGGTTCTCAATGATGGACCTCAGACCTGGCTGTCATTAGATATGAGTAAAATATTAGGATATAACAAAGACAACCATTAGATGTGTTTATAATCACTTTGAGTAATTGGTGATGCTGTTTGGCATGTCAAATGAACCAAAACTGTTCATTGGACTTCAGAACTGGATCATTCGACCATTATTATAGAGGTTCATTGTGTTATTTATTGATTACATCCTATTGTATTCCATGTCCGAAGAGGAGCATGATATGTAATTACCCTACCCTACTAACCCAGAGTCGGTGCATTATTACATAACATTGGCATGATCACAAGAAAGATCAAATCTCGAAAGACCGATTGGTTTAGTAGCCTTGGAAACACTAGATATATTCATAAGTCTTACATTACATCATAAAATGAAAAACTACTACAACAACATATTGTCTCCATAATCCACACTCATATCCCCACGTAATATCCCTGCAGGTCATTCATAATTTACTTCTTCACTTCCTGGGAAAAATAAAACATAGAAAAGGGGTGAGCTCAAATGCCCAGTAAGGATAACAATATAGCGGAACATTCAAAATAAGCATAAACATTTAAGGCAGTTCATTACTAAAACAAAAGCCTTTTAAACTTGAACTTCACCATAGTATGGCAAAAGTAAAATGAAATAATTCCATTTACTTTTTCACATGGATATTCTACTAATCGAATAATCACATGCAATATCAATAACCACTTTCCTAATGTTGGAATGCATAATGCCAGACTATCATAACCACATAGCCAAGGCCTCGTGCCAAGACTACAAATATGATTTTGCCAAGGCCTTGTGCCAAGACACTAGTTTGTCTCATGAGACCTACCGATGCATCGAGGAGCTATAGCGGGCTCCACCCGTCACATATTAAGTCCAATGCATTCCCATATGAAAAGGTTTAAACATAACATAAACATTCGTATTAAAACTAGCATGCGAAATGTCAATAATTTCACCATAAACTATGAATGGTATAAAAATAGAACATCCACAGTCAAACATATCACAAAACCTTCAATACAATATAGAATTTTTGTATCATAATATATCAACTTCAAATAAACGTAAAATCCATCAAAGGATGTTGACATAGATGAAATCAAAACACTTTTTAGAGAAATATCTCTTTCTATTTTTGAAATCATTTAAGATCCATATAAAATAAAACATTTTCTTTGAAAATATTCTTATATGATTTTAAGGAAATCTTTGAAGATTTTGTAACGACATAAAATAACCGCACTCGCCGTATAAGTTAAAAAACATTCTTACCTTAATTCTGTTGAAAAGGTTAAAAAGGACCTTATTTTGAAAACGACGGAAAGATTACTCTTATAAAAGTAAAACAAGGGTATAAATGACATTAACCCATATTCTTGTAAATAATAAATTTTTTTTGAAATACATTTTTAAGAAAACATGGATGTGGATGGTAAAGAGATCCCAGTAGATTATTACATATAAACAACCTCGGATAATGAAGAGATTTTGAAATAACCCTTACCAATTTGGTAACTTATGAAACATACAACCCATGAAAGAGTTATCGTACAATGAATATGTAAATACACATAATTTAGAGTGTATTACTCAAAGAATATAATTATGGGCAGTAAATACACCACATAAAAGGTGATGGTGGCAATATGGCATGAATCTCACGGAAATAAGGAGTGAGATGAAAACCCCTTACCACGTTGTAATCAACTGAGTCGTATGAACAAAATTTAATAACCACAAAATGATTTACATAATAACATGAATATAAAGATAATCATGATAATATATATCAAATGGCAGTACACAATACACCGCTTTCAATAATTTATTGGCGAACAATGGAAATGTCACGGAATTGAAAGTGAGATAAAGAAAATCACTTACCTTGTACTTTTCCTTGGTTGGGGTAGGTTAAACTCCTGTATAATGGTGAAATAATTGTTATTAAATTATAAAAGAATCATATACATTAATATGATATCATATATGATCTTTTAATACTGATTTGATAATAATATCTTAGTATTATCGTTGTTTCGGGTGTTAACTTACTTGTTTTCTTTTATATGTTTTGTTACGTAAGACATGTTTGTAACGGATTGGTTGTATATTATTATTATCCAGAATGATATCAAGTCCTTAAACATCATTTTTTAAATCATCAAATGATAATTATACTTGAATGGATACGATGGAGAATGAATCTCAACGCGTTCGTGGAGACGGTAGTCCGTACGTACGCACGAGCGACAATATCATTCTTTTGATATTAAAATAATATATAAATGGATGGTATATAATATATAATGAAGCATTAACATGTTATATTTATTATTTACATGAGTTACACATCATTATTATACCCATCCAAATAATATTATATTGAATAACAATTACACCACGACGTGGAGACGGTAAGCCGTACGTACGCACGTATGGTGACATGTTATTCAAAGGGTGGATAGAATACTGATTATGGTTGTACCATATTTATAATAACATCACATTTTATATATGATACTGGAGTTATTATTTTAGAATGGTAACAACAAAGGAAGAAGAATTGGAAGAAGTAATGAACTTGGAAAAAGGGTGGTGAAATCATTACCTCTTCTTCGGGTTCTTCCTTTTGATTTGATCAAAAGGGCTGCTTAGGTTGGCTTTATGATCAAACTAAGACCTCTAGGTTGTAGTGAGGGAATTTGGGAGAGTATTTGGGAAGATTTTGGCCGAACCAAAAGGCTTTGAAGGTGTGAAGAAATGAGAAGGGGGAGTGCCCTTTTATAAGAGGGGTGAGGGGCATCTTTGGAAAAGCTAGAGATATTAGTTTATAATAAATTCATATTCGGTTTCCAATGGCTCAAAAGTTGACTATTCAAAGTTTAAGGTGGGTATGGGTCGAAAACAACTCATCCAATAGAATTTATACAGGTTTGGGTACTTATATTAACCTTATCTTTAAGTATTAACTCTATGTTAATTAGTTTCACTTTTACAATGTCCCTTTGTATTTTTATATAATATGGTTAATAAACTTACTATATACATCCATGCGACCCCCAAGTGGTCCATTAATGATGAACCTATCATGATATAAGTCTCTTGGCCGAACCGTAGATTTTTAGGAATTTAATATCAATTAATAATATAATATTTGTTTTAAGAACACGTTTATGTCAATTTTGACACTATTCAATAGTTGATTTTTGTGAAACTCATAATAGATTTATTACTTCAAAAAAAGTAAATTAAATCAATCATAATATATCATATTATCCTATAAAATTAGTTTAATTCATTATAAGTTTCATATTATATTTATTTGGGTATTTATAATATCAATTATTTTGATTTTTCACTATTATAGTAATTACTGCATCATCATTGTGTCATAAATAAAATAAATTATTTAATGTCTAAAAATTATAAATAAAATATCATTATGTAGGAAATATTTTTATATTTCTAATTAATATTTATAATCTAAAATCCAACATATATAACCCTATGTAATAATTGTTTTTTTAAAAGATATATGCTTGTGTCATTTTTGTATTTATTTTAACTTAATTAAAATAAAGTGTCCCTATCACCTACAAGTGGCACCATGGGGTCCCCAAATCGACCCAAAGATGCCTATGGTCGAACATGTATCAAACAATAAGGCTAGGACACATTTTAGGGTAATTTAGTAATATTATAATATTATTTTTTAACCCTTATTTACCAGATTTACCCTTAACCATGGTAAATAAAATATTTACCACAGTAATTATTCAAAATGTCTTAAAATAAAGGTTAAATATTTATAAAATTTGGACATACTGATTCCAAATATGGAATCCATTTTTCTAAATTCAAAACACAGAAGTGGAAGAAATTAATTTAAAATTAATTTCCGCTGTCAAAACAAAAAGCATGTTTTTAGGAGATAATAACTATCAAAAGATTGACACTTGTTTATGTTCAGTGTAATTGTAAAATTATGTCCAATGACCAAAATTATATTAAATGGTAAAAATATATTCTAAATATACTTTAAAACCACTCAAATTCTTAATTTATCACTATTAATTATTTTGATTAAAAAGGTTGTTTTTAATTAAAATTTAGTAATTTTCACTATTCATCAAAATATGAAAGTTATCCGAAAAGTACCAAAATTTCACCTTAGGATAAATTCGATATTCTGAATCCAGAAATGAAGTCCATTTTAAAATATAAAATATATATAATTTCGAAAAGTAGGTATTACTATTCATAACAGCTAGTTTGATTGGTTATGGTGTGTTAGAACTCGGTGTTGCATACGACACACGCTATTGTTTTATTCAAAGGAAAGCGTACCGTGGAAGCTTTGGATATTTCATTTTAAATTTTTTTGATGTCCCCATTTAGTAAAAAAGTTTAAAATATTGTATTTAAGAAGGTTTCACTATTAAAAGTTGATAAAAGTGCAATACTGAAAATGAATCTGTTCTTGCATTATGACTAAGAAACTCATAATATGGATTCTAAAATTATAAGGATTATATAAAGTTTAAAATGTAGTTAATACTATTCATGACCTCTTTTAATGGCTTTTTTTTAAGTCATGGTGTGATTGAACTCGGTGTTGTGTGTAGTGCAAGTTATTGAATTATTTTGAAGAAATAACACACTATGAAATCTTGGGGTGTTACATGATAGACATTTGAGGATGGTCCTAGACACAATCCGAGAGTACCAACATTACGAGAATCTCTCAACCTTCATGTTTAGGAATCAAGAGGTATATTTTATAGTACACATAATATTTTAGTCTGGAGTTTGAGTGGATATAGGGATGGTTGAGGTAGTGCTTTCTTGGGGGCCACCAAAAAGTGTTACCGAGGAATGGAGTTTCCTTGGATTGGAAGAGTTCTATAAGAGGATTATACCTGACTTATCTAGAGTATAATTATCCTTGAATACTTTTAAATGAATGGGGAAACCTTTTGTGTAGAAATTAATCTTCTATATTGATTTTTAGAGTTGAACCAGAGGTTAAATATAACTCTTATCTAGAGGTTACTAGATAAAGGTGTCGAGTACGCAATATTCAATGATAATTCAGGAACTTAGCATGTATGTTTTTTAATTCAGAGGAAAGTTGAGATTACCTATGTTTCACACTATTTGAGGCTACATGAGCATAATTATGCGACATAAAATCTTGAGATAACTATTACAGTATTTTCTTTGAAGATGTGGAGACACTACATGATGGCCAAGCGTATTTTCATCTACTCTGACCACAAAAGATTCATGTATATCATCTCTATGATGGATATGAACATTATATATTGGAAATAGTAATATTAACTCCATGACTATGACATTGAGATTTCCAACACTCTTGGTAATGTGAACATGTTCACAGATACTCTCAGTAAGAGATCTAGTTCGTAGTTATCGAATGAGGTGTATGAGTAGTTTTCTTAATTGATGTTATCCTTTGTGGATGGAGATGGAGTATCTTACCTTCAGTCGATGGATGTAACCCTACCACACTTATAGTGAGTTAGTGAGGAACATCTTGGGCATACCAACTATGATACCATAAATGATTAGATATCCACACAACATGCTCCTGATGGACTTTATGATGGTGGGGAGCACATCATTCTCATTAGAGAATGTAAGATGTTACTAATGACCTTGAAAAAAGATGTTCTAAGGGGAATCCATACGTCCCCTTTGGAGGAACATCTAGGAATGATAACAATGTACCAAGATCATTGATGTTAGTTTTGGTTGGTAGTAATGTAAAAAAGGATTCACATAGTTTGTTTCTCGATACCTTACTTGTCATCATGTGATGGTTAAGCACCTAGTTCAAATAGATTTAGATCAACTTGTTGATGTGTTGGAAAGGAAGTGGAATGGTGTATCGATGGAATTTGTGATAGTATTAACATGTATGAATAGGTAACATGATACCATTTGGGTGATCATTGACCGACTCACCAAGTCGGCCCAGTTCCTAGATATCTGAGAGCAAAGTTTTGTACAGATCTTAGAATGACTATATGTATATGAGATAGTTAGACTCCATGGAGTTAAATTGACGTTTATATATGATTGTGATGATCTATTTACATCCCAAATGAAGATGGGATTATAGGAGGAATTTGGGACCCAGTTACCCTTGAGCACAACCTTTCACCCACAAATAGATGACCATATTGAATTCACCATTTAGGTTCTATAGGACACCCTATGAGCATTCATATTAGGATTTGGAAATATGAAGTGAGTATCACTTAACACAGGTGGTGTTCTCATACAACAAAATATACCATTCCACTATTTGTATGGCACCATTCTAGGCTTTTTACAGGCGGCCATGTAGGTCACCACATTGCTAGACTGAACGTAGAAAGTTAGAAACAATGGCCCCTATGTTTGTATGATCTACTGCATAAAAATAGAAAACCGTCCATGAAAAGATTATGGTTTCACAAAGATATCAAATGTATTATTCTGATAGGTGTTGGAGGCCTTTGGAGTTTGTGGAAGGAGGCCATGTGTTCTATCGGTTTCCCCTCGACATGGATTATAGAGATTTGGATGGGGTTACAGGATATATTTTAGGTTCATTAGTCCTTTTTAGAAACTATGTAATGATGGAGAGGTGTCATACCACATGTATATACCTCCATTGTTAGATCGTATACATGATGTCTACCACGTGTTGCAGCTGAGGCTATATGACATGACCCATCACATGTCTTCAACTGGTGTGACCTATAGATAATGAATGGAGTGAATTAGGGTGTGTATCCATTAAGGATTGAGTATTGTTTGGAGATTATCCTTAACGGGTTATCGATTCCATTAGTGCATGTTTAGTGGTATAACGTTAATATTTAAGAGAGAACATGGGAGCAGTAAGATCATATTTGGGCTTATTACCCTCATCTATTTGAGTATAACTTGTTCTGGATTCTTGGAGTGCGTAAATATCCAAGGTGAGGAGAATATAACATCTCATATTTTCCAGGATTTATTTTTAGATATTATATAGATTATTTTCGAGACTAGGTTCTTAGACAAGATTTTATTCTGAGGCTTGGTGTCCCCATAACAAATGTTTTGAAATTATTGAAATATTAACATCACACCCACTTGGGTTTTTCTAAAAAAGTGTAACAACAAAAAAATGGTTGTCTTAATCTGAAATATGAGGGTACTATTGAATCCAGAATAGAGGTTTCACCTTTGGTGTTACTTAACATTGGTCAGCATAGGTCATTAGTGAAAATGGTGCCACATGTGTAAAATGAATAATATAATTTAATTATTTTGTTGACACAATGACATAGTTACAAGGTTCCATTTTATTTATACATGTTTGATAATTTCATAGTTATCCATATAAACTTATATCCTCTGAAGAATAGTGGAGAGAGATCTCTGAAATACCATTTTGATAAAGGAGTATTGATCAATAAATGACTATCGATACACATCAATTTTGAAAGATCTCAACAATGAATGCAAGTTAACTTATTTATTCATCAATGATCAATCCAAATCCTAGTAGGGCATGTGGTTCAATTTTCAAATTTCAAAATTCTTAATTTTTGTGGTGATCATAAGTTAATCGTTGAATGGATTGGTTTCAAGATCAATCGCCTTGAAGGATGGGATTATTACGGGGTTTATCTGGGAGATTCTATTTGGATATATTCATTTTTTATCTTCTGGCATGAAAAAGATAAACATGAACATCAATAAAGGTTCATTCCTCTTTTTTTGTACCATTCCCCCTGATTAATTGTTCATCATGATATTTCAATATTTTTCCCTTGACTCAACTTTTCTCGAACAATCAATCATTGTACACTAATTTCTGGGGGAAATGATCAGATCACGTTGATTTAGGATCGGAATGGAAAAATGATGTTGTGATAAAGGAGACAGAGTAAATTGGATGATAGTTGATTCTTGATTTCTCATTCTTTGGGGTTCTTTGATGCGAATTGAAGAACATTAGTTAGATCTAATTTCCAAGAAGAATCAAATATGGAAATCATTGTTAAATAATAAAGAGTCGTGGGTGATCATGGATCTTCTATTTTTTATTGAATGAATCACTAAATTGAAGGTAGAGAACTAGTCAGGATGCGTGGAGGATGAATGGATATTTTGGGAAATCCCATAGAAAATGATGTGTAATCCAAGATTACATAGTGCTTGGGCCCCCTGTTTGTGGCACTAGGGTTCGGATAGATATAAGGATCACATGGAATTTCACCCCTATCGGACAGTCTACGAACCATTCCAGATGTCTTGATATGTACTCCATAGAGTACATGGGCCTGGGTAATATTATATAGAAAGATTGAACACCGTGTACATAGACACAGACATAGCTAGGTGTACGAGGTCCAATACACGAGAGCGCGGCCGGTATATGGACACGTCCATGCAACACATGTAGTAAACCATGTATCTACACAATACATGAACTCATCCTACATGATATTTATTTTTATTCTACATGCCATGTAAGGTTTTTCCAAACAGGTAAGACTTGAGATAGCTTCATACATCATGTACCCCTTAAGACACACCATGTACTCCCATAAATAGTGCTTGAGGCTCTTTCTTTTCATTTTTTGGACTAGTTTAGGTTGAATTCATTCCCTTGGCCCTTTTCCTTAAGTGTATAGTGCCTAATTAAATCCACATCACTAGATTTTAATCACCTATATAGGTTGAGTCTCATAATGATTTTTGTTGTCCCTCCATGTGACTAGAGTGAAATCATATATCATTCTTAGTTGATATCATCAAATAAGAATAAACTACCTCTATTTGAAGATGATCCTCTATCTTACAGGACACATCAATAGGTTTTTTTGGTATATTCTCTATATGATTCTGTATATAGTGGGTTGATCCAGATTGGGTCTGTGATGTCCCTCTATGGTTCTAGCTGTGACCCAATCTATGAACCATGTTTGATATAGATTGGGTTTTTGGTGTCGCACTATGGTTTTGGGTGTGACCCCCTCTCTGTGTATCTTTGACTTCATGTAACAGTACATTCTCTTTGGGTGAGTCCCAAATGAGATATACCTTTTCATTGAGTGTATCCAATGATAACATGGTTAGGGTAGTAAGTTCTCCTAGAATGAGCATTTCATTTAGTTGTATCACGTGGATGGAAGATGGTTATGACTGCCTAATGGTGTTGTGTCTATACTATGTTTATTTGGTTTATTCATGAACTTATTTAATATATGATATATTCTTACATCTTTTACTGAGCTGATTATACCGAGTTCTTCATGTTTAGTGTTTTTGGGGGTGTCATACTGAGTATTGTTATACTCAATCCTGCACACGATTTGCCCACAAATTTCATGTCTTGTGTATATGGTGTCCCATGATAGTGTATTCGAAATATAGGGAGTGGGAAGATGATATCAAGAGCTAGGAAGAATAATTATTTTACCAAGAGCATACCTTTGTCTTATTCCTCTCCCTTATAGTTGGTTGGATGCTTTATAGTTTCTGTTGAACATGTGTATAGACTATCTTTGTGGTTGGATTTTATTTGGCCATTTTCACTTTTCATTTACTTCATGTTGTACTCTTTTTTTGGGATTGTAGATGTATTGATGCATTCTTTCAGTTGTTTTCCAAGTCAACATTTTTTATCTTGGAGTTGTGTGCATGTGTACATGTACATAAGAATAATGCATCCCATTAGTGGGAAATTACTATATTTTTCCAGGGACAAGCCCATAGCCACTCGGATGTGGTCATAGGGTAGTCACAACATGGGATCATCTAGGGAGGGTTGTGCATAGAAGGGGAGTCAACATTTTTACATTTGAAAGACGAAGAGACCCCATCTAAACGTTTGGAAATGCAGGTTCTATTAGAATCTCTAGAGGGGCGGAGTGAGGGATATAGAAGGAGTATATTTAATATATCATTGATTAGTTGATGATGTAAGGATATTTTGGGGATCTATAGATGTAATGATGGAATTATAATCCATGATTCTACAATTTTTAGAGGTTCGTTGACCTTTTTAGCAAGGTAGAGCTTAGTTTTCAGAATGTATATCACAAAGGTTGTCGAACATGAAACAAATTTGGGAAATTTATTATATTTGATGAATAAGTATAACAAATTCATCACTAAGATATTTGGGGGGATTATCTATGGTCATTTCCATAAAATATTATTCCATGACCTTAGAAACACCATTGGTCATAAGTTTATTACATTATCTCAGGTTGAAACCCACATCAATGAAAAATGAATCAAAGTATTTGAATGGGGATTTAACACCATAAAATCTCCCGATTTTACTATTAATTATATATCTGAGTCTTTAGTGTTATGATTAGGATTTTTCTATATATTGGGGAAACCAATTTCTTCCCGACAAAACATTTAATATTTTATATTACCGAACAATAATAAATTCTTAGTCAGACATGATGTCCTAAAACTGATCCTTGTTGTTAATGTAACCCAATGGTTTTTGATTGATTTTATCATAGCCTTGATGTATCATAGAACAAGACATTATGCCAGTCTCCATATATATCAGCTATCGAAATGTCGAAACTAAAATTGGATTAACTCTAGATCTAATTTCAAAAAAAACCCATGAGGCATCGATACCATTTATCTTGGATGACATATACATGGGTATGATGCGACATTGTATAAAAGAATAGTTATATAGTTATATGAATGATAAAACATCATGAAATAATGATGGATGTATATCTATAAAATAGAACACCATAATAAAGATATCCACAACAAGATCTTATGGGATTATTAAAGACTCTATGGGTTCTTTCCTGAGGTCTTTTATCAAACTTAATTTATCCCATATCGATAACATGGATGACACCAAGGCTAATTGTAGTATGATTTTATAATACTATTCTAAATGAATGTTATAAATGTTTTATGAATTCAAAATCCCATTCTCATTAGGATTTTGAATAAATGATGTAGATATATTGACCCTTATATTTCTATTGGGAGTTACTTCTATCCTTTGAAGGTTGGGTAGACTAGGTTTACATGCATGATCATTCTTGTTTGGTAACATCATCCTCTATAGTCAATCACCCAAGATGATAGGGTAGGGGAGAACCTAGAAATATGTTGGGGAACCTTTATGCAACTATTATTTCTGAACAGACATTCCTCAAGTTACATCCATGAAGATAATTTGAATAGGTACATGTCTATAGTATTGAATTCTACCATAACTGTGTATCCCCTAGTTTCCATGACATATATGTCCATTTTCACGTATTCCTAAATTGGATGTGGATAATTCAGGCTCATATCAAAATTAAATATATGAGAAGGGATCCATTAAATTAATAACATTAATGTAACAAAATATCAATTCCTTAAATAATTCAGAATCTATCTGGTGGGTTAACTCTTATTTTTTCAATTTCTATTGTGGCACCATTGCTTTTGAGACTAAAGAGATGAATTATAATAGACTATAAGCCAACAAACTCATTGGTAAAGGTCCATATTCATTTTTTTCCCACTCTAATTTCCTTGTATTTTCTTGGAAATCTAGATTTTGTGGGACTATGGTGCTGATAGAGTCAGTTGAATTGTGTAAATAGTTATCAGGGGCATATTTGGATATTTTAACTATGGTTAGTGTATAGAATAACACATGTTTATCATCAATCTGTCCATCCAATTTTTTAAATTATATTTACATTGTCTGTTAACTTCCTATAATTCATTATTCTCAATTGGATTGAACTCATGATCACATATTACCTATGCAGGTGGATTTCTTGGTTCACATGAAGAAAGTACACCATTTTCAAAATGATGTTTTAGAAAAAAAATAACTAGACTGTGGTCCCCAATTTATTTGGAAGCGTAAATATGTAGTGGGATATTTTTGTCCATATTGAATGTGATTCTAAGGGTTCGTAAAGTTGAACATGTTTTTCATTAATATCGGGATACAGTAAACTAGGTTTTGGTCATTTTAGATATCATAAACACTAATCATTATATCATAGAACTATTTTCTATTTTTCTTCCTTTTGTTTCCAGAAGGGTTATACATTTCTAACCACACTCAAGATGGTTACCACAAGATATTTCATTGGTTTTAGAGCTCATTTTGTTATAGGGGAAGGATTAAATTTAGATTTTGATACAATTATATTCCCTATTATCTTTCATTGAGATGATTTAATTAAATAGGATAATGACCTTGTTTGTTAAATAAATTCATCCAATATTTTAGAAATTTTAGAAAGGTCCTGAAACCCTCTAGGGTATTTCATAGGAACGATTAGTGTCTACAAATAATGGTTAATATCATCAATATATATGGTCAATGAATATTGCTGATGAAATTATAGGATTAGGGAGTATGCCAAACCCTTCCACTGAGAAATGTAATAAAACCCTATAATTATGAAAATTTATTTAGTATGAGTTATCAAGGATGTCATATTTTCAAATGTTTATCCAAATTTGATAAGAAACTTTAGATGAAGATATTCCCATTCTAAAATTGACAATGCTGAGAAACATGTTTTCCATGAAATGCCTATAACCAATAGTGTTTTCATGGAGCACCTGAGTTCTAATACCACTTATTTTTTACAGTTTCCAATCATTGGATCACTACATGACATGAAATGAATTAAATTATACTTTATATCCCCTGATCCATTGAAAAATGGAAATGTGGGGTTTTTAATGTTTTGTAGAGGAAGGGTTAGATCAACCCATTCGAGGTAAGAATTCTTTTATGGCTATAGAGGTGCAGGACTCTCCAAAATGGTTTCCAATCAAGCCATTAGTGACTCAATATTATCACTAATATATTGATGAATGTTTGGTTTTGTAGGATATTGAACAAGTGGTAAAATAAATTATGTCCAACAATGGTGATCCTATTCATATATGCCTCGGGTAACCTATAGGGACATTCTAGTAATGATTTCCATAGCCATGTTCCAATGTAATTCTCAATGGAGGGAAATCCGGATATGAAACAATGGGATCTAAATATATTGGAATTCATTACCCAATATTGAGAAAATGTAATGGATCTATTTTGGTTGATACATTGAACATTCGTTGTTGTGTTACATCGGTTGGGAGTTCATGTTAAGGATGTTTTTAAAGAATATACATCTTAGGATGTGTGCCTTAGAGTAGTTCCATGTTGAGTCTTCTCAATAATTTTATCTATTCCTCTTTTGTAAAAATATTTCCTTAAGTGTAATGAATTCATCCTCTTTGAGATGTTGGAGAGGTAAAAGCATACGTTTTCTCAAGTCTTTGATAGAAGATATATGATTAGGTAGATATGGAGTGGTTGAGGGAATTCCAAAATTCATAGCAATCCTATTGTCATGGGTACATACACCTCTTAAATGTTTTGTGAGTGTGGACCCCATTATACACTAACACATCACCATTATAATATTCTGTATTGGGCTCATTATATTTAGGTTATTTAGGGGTGGTGTGTAGAGACTCGAAACCTGACGTACATGGACATTACATTACTTTTGCGGAATACTTAGTACATAACAAACACACACACAAGGATCGTAATAGTTTTGTGTCTTTGGAAACTCGGAATATAATCTTCTAATCGTGGTGAAAGATCTTCAACATCTCCCATAAAGATCTTCCCTTTTTTTACCCTAAAACCTTTCTTTATATCCTGGTGAAAAGAAAACATAAAAGGGTGAGCTCAAATTCTCAGTAAGGGTAAAAAAAATAAATATCAATCACATCATATTCATAAGAACATAACATTTTGGAAATCTTAACCTGCAAAAGAGAGCATAATTTCATAACATGGGAAAAATCATAGTAGTGAAATGAAATCCCAAGAATCATAACATAAAACATGAAACTTTGTGGCATACACACATAATCATAGAGAATCATTTCTTGTTAGTCAAGACTCATTTCCAAGACTATCTTAGTGGACAAATTCCCTTTCTATACAGAGTCACTCTCGTTTCAGTCCTATTTCACTGAACCGGTATAACCTATCGTTCCAGCCATGTCTATCTCATGAGATATAAAATCTTTACCCAATGCATTGGAGGGAGATATAGGTCCCACCCATCTCATAATGATACCATTCTTATGTGTGCCACAAAATCATAAATCATACATCATTTCATAACCCATGTAATAAAAATGGGAATCTTAAACATCATGACATCATAAAATAATTCATATAAGATAAAGGAATTCATAAAAATATTTCCATCACAACATAATAAAATCCATGTAATAATAGTGATAGAAACATAACCCTATATTGTCTTAGATGGAAAATAATTTTGATAAAACTCTTGAACTCCATTCTTGAGGAAAATATCCTTTCTACTTCAAAAACATTTATCCTTTCATAACATGCCATACAATTTTAAACAAAAAGAAGTTGATTAAAAATAAACTTCAAAACTTGTAAAGGAAGCTTCTTGGAAATAATGTTTTAAAAAATCCATTCATGCCGTATAAGTTAAAAAAAATAGTCTTCGTACTTTTGTCAGAAAAGTCAAAAAGTACCTCGTACGAAAAAAACGACAAAATATTCCTTTCATATTCTTTACTAAAAACTCACAAAAGGGTAAAATTGGATTTAAACTATTGTAAGTGGATGGAAACACTATTAAATATTGAGGGAACATGGATGTGGATGATAAAATACACCCCAGTAAATACCAAAGTATAAACAATCTCGGATAAAAATGAGATTGTGATATTTCCCTTACCTTAGGTCCGACTTGATTTGTACGTGTCCGAACCTCCTGTATAATGATTTAAATCATGTTATTGACTTATTCTAGAATCATATTCATTGTTATTATATCATATATGGTCCACTTATGACTTTATATTACCCGTTCTTTTGTAAATTCATGTTAAAGTAGCGTTTTGGGTAAAATCGTCTCATTTGTCGTTCGTGTTTTTAACTTGTAATTATTAATATGATTACTTGGATCATGATTACTTATATACAGAATGTAAAACATGATTTATATATAATATATATTTAGAATATACATATATATAATATATTGATAAATGGAAGGAAATACACCGTTCATGGAGACGGTAGTCCGTACGTACGCATGAACGTTGTTTTCGTTTCCTTATTGAATTGAATGGAATTAAGTAGATGAAATAAATATAAATAAATCCAGTATCATTATTATGTCATATATTTCATTAGTACTTACTATATATACTTTATAATCATTCATGAATGGTTAGTCATTGAGAATGAATCTCATCGCGTTGTGGAGACGGTATTCCGTACGTACGCGCGCGCGGTGATTTCCTTTTTCCGTAGGATGGATATAAGGTTAATTAGAGTTGTATCATATTTATAATAACATATAAGTATATAAAAAATACTGATGTTATTACTTTATCATGAAAAATCTAAAGAAGAATAAGTTGAATAAGAAAGAAATTGAAAAAGATCGGTAATGGATATTACTTTTTTTTGACGCGCCTTTTCTTAACCTCCAATTAAAGAACTAAGGATGTTCTTTGAAGAAGACCAGGACCTCTAGGATGATACTAGGGAAGTGGAGAAGATATTTTTGCAGGGGTTGGCTGAGCATGAAGGCTCAATGTTGTGTGAGGAAGAGAGGGAGGAGGTTCCCTTTTATAAGGGAGGAGAGGGGCACCTTTGGAATAACTAAAAATATTATTTTATCATAAAGTCAAGTTCTGTTTTAAATAGCTAAAAATTGATTTATTTCGAGGCTAAGGTGGGGATGGGTCGAAATTATCTCATAAAATAGGATTTATACAAGTTTAGGTTATTATTTTAACCTTATCAATTAGATTAAACTCTAAGGTAAATAATTTAACTTTTACCGTGTCTTTTTGTTTTCTTACACTATATGGTTAATAAACTTACTATAACAAGCCAAACAAACCCCAAGTTTTTTATTATTAATATATATATATCCTTATCTAAGTAATTTGGCCGAATCTTAGATTTTTAGAAATTAAATAACAATTGATAATCTAATATTTGTTTTAAAAATTAATTTATGTCAATTTTGACACTATTTGGTACATGATTTTTATGAAATTCATAACAGAATGATAAGTTCTAACCAAGTTACTTAAATCAACAATAACATGTCATATTAACCTATAAAATTAGTTTAAGTCATAAAAAGTCTCAAATTACATTTATTTGGGCATTTATAACATCAATTATGTTAATTTTTCTTAAAAAGGTAATTACTGCATCATTGTTGTGTCATATAAATTAAATTATTTAAAGTCTAAAAATTAAAAATAAAATACAATTATGTAGGAAATCTTCTTAAAATTCTAATGAATATTTATAGTCGAATTTATCTTATGTATAACCCCATATTAAATTTTTTTAGTAAATAAACATTGATTTTAACTCTTTTAACACTTCTTTTAATTAAATAATAATAAATATTCTAATCTAATCCAAGTGGGCCTAAATGATAATATTTTACACTTAATGTTGGTTTTGGGCGAGATACACTTGTCCAACAGAATTAGTACATGTGTTAGAGTAATATTAATATCATTTGTACCCTTAATTACCATATTTTCTTTTAACCGTGGTAAATAAAAGTAAAAAGTTACTATTCACCAAAAAATATTTTCATCTTATTGAACCACATTTTACTTACTGACATCAACCGTGTCTCTCGGATTTTTGAAATTCCATTCACATAAGCGGTAAAATTATGTTTTATGAAAAATTCAGTTTTTTTAACTACCACTTAGTAGTTTCACTGTTCATAAAAAATTGATGTTTTTCAGAAGAATGCCAAAATTTAATCCTAAGCTAGGTTTCATATTCCAAATTCAAAAATGAAGTCTATTTTACCAAATTCATATCATAGAAGTTTCATTAATTAATTTTATAATTAAATCCCGCTGTTAAAACAAATAGCGTGTTTTTAAGAAACAATATCTATCAAAAGATTGACACTTGTTTATGCCTGGTTTAAATGTGAAATTACATCCAATGACCAACATTGTATTAAATTGTAAAAATATATTCTAAATATAATTTAAAACCACTCAAATTAATAATTTATCACTATTAATTATTTCGATTGAAAAAGTAGTTTTTAACTAAAATTTAGTAATTTTCACTATTCATCAAAATATTAAAGTTATCCGAAAAGTACCAAAATTTCACCTTAGGCTAAATTCGATACTAAGAATCCAAAAATGAAGTCCATTTTGAGAGCTAAAATTTCTAAAATTTTAAAAGGACGTTATTACTATTCATAACGGCTAGTTATAATAATATTTTAATAGCATATCGTTGTTTAGTGAAACTCGGTATTGTGTACTACACACGCTATCGAGGAAAGTCGTGATTGCGTGTAATTCAAGGAAAGTCAAGGATGTGTGTTGTGAAAGCTCCTTATGGTGTAGCGTATAACACAAGTCATTAATAAAATTAAAAAGAATATTTTTCATAAAATCTCGGGCTGTTACATTCTAACCCCCTTAAAATGAATTTCGCCCTCGAAATTCATCGGGGTTATAAATGGTTTACTACTTGAATGATTCTTTAATACAAATCTACATCGTAAAAAGGAATACGAAAACCAATCTTTAAAAACAAAAGAATGAAACGTAATGGTTACCCAAATAAACTAATCACTGGGTTTCCACATAGGTGAAAATATGGATATAGAAGAAAAATCTAACCATCATGTTCTGCTGGAGAGTGGTAGAGAACATGGCTATGGAAAAGCCAACAATCACAAATCCATAAATTTGTGACGATCTATGGTACCATCTGATTAATCAGACATAAGAGCACTAGGACATCATTTTTGGTTTTCAAGATCGTTTCCCTATAGTTGAATAATTTGAATTAGAATAAATACTTACTTTATTTTGGTACAATCTCACTGTTGTTCGTGCCTTGAACAATTTCTACTTCATCTCTTAAATAAATGAAGTTGAATTTGTTATTCATGAAGTGTTAGCAGATCATGTGATAGAATGAAGGGTCATTCCATCTGTCTCAAACAAAAGGTTAGCAAAACTTATTAAATATACATAAGTCATTCTATAGTGAGATTAATCATATATGGTTCCTAAAATGGACTTATACATCATATATTATACTGCTTAATATAATAAAACTAGTTTATACTAAACAGGGACTTCCTGTAGGCCAGTTGTAGGCGATAAAGGCCAGTCTCACTTCGATTGTGGGTTCGATTTCCACAGCCTTGTCCGATGCGATGGGCTGTCATCCATCCTGTAGGTTGTCCTTTTTCTAAATCTATATTACTATAACATCCCATCAATAATATCGAAAAACTTCTATCCTTAAACAATACTAACTTATGTCCAACATAATCCATTCCAATCATTAGGCTTATCCATAATACTGCAGTCCACTCTCATAATATAGTGAAAACGATTACCAGAGATTTAATACCATTGTTGATCCCCATATATCATAAGATATGTCTTGTTGGTAACATTACAAACATTCAAAGGCCTTAATCATGTATTCTCTTGAAGAATGAATACCCATTGAACCTTACTGAAAACATGAATACTGTCAAAAGTTAACTCTTTCCACATACCAAAATCCAAAAACTCTATATACTCAAACCATAATATAACCTTCTCCTTATATCAGTCATGAGCTCATGAATACTATCAAACATTTAATTTTATCCTTATCCCTTCATTATGCGCATATCATCTACATTCCAAAAATATCTGAATAACCTTTCATGGATACTGGTAACATTAATCATAAACTTTCAAAACTCAAGGAAAGGCAATAGTGTAACAATCCTTAGATGTCTCTTTATTCCATAGTACCATGAGATTACATATACAAAATTACACATGATAAACATGTAATCATTCCACTACATTCTTAAACCATTAACTGAGCCTCAACAATTCTTTCATCTCACATATCATTTGTAGTCTCTTCATCATCATCCACATAAATACTACCCATACGACTATACTTATTCTTTTCATGAGTCTTTCCCTTAGGACATTGGTTTGCATAATGGCCATACATTCCACATTTAAAACACTTAACCATTTTTGATGTCGTAGCAATTCCATTATCCTCATCCATGGTGTTAACTGAACCTTTTCCTTTGCACTTACTTTCTTTGTGTCCTTCTTTTCCTCACCCAAAGCATCTTCTAGTTCCCTTGAAACATTCTCCTTTATGCCTCTTCCCACATGATTTACATAGGGGAAATTGAACTTTCTTTCCTCTATGATCATCATGAAACTCCATCTTTCTCTTATTATCCATGTCAGGAAACATACCAAATTTGAGTTTATTGATCATATTATGAGATTGCTGATTCAGCATAATAATGATGGTTGGACTTCCAAATCCTATTTCATTTGGTTTCTCATGAATAATATCATTCCATTGTCCATAATATCCTCCTTTATCATGAATCATCTTGTTTCCAGCCATTTTCAAAAACCCAAAAAGAATAGTGTTAGAGGCAAAATTCATGCTAGGGAAAACAACATAATAAAGGGGGAGTACCTTCAATATCTAACATCTTAGGTTTAATTCTATGAGCGTTAGCGTAATTCTAGTACTATAACCTATACGTATACTTAACCTTAGGGACATCCGTAGACATACCTTTGAAATATCTCTAGGGATCTCACTAACGATTTCGCATCCTAGTTTCCAAAGGTTGACTAAACCTTTAATCTGATACCAACTACAGAGACCCGAAACCTGATGTACATGGACATTACGTTACTTTTTCGGAATACTTAGTACATAACAAACACACACACAATGATCTTAATAGTTTAGTGTCTTTGGAAACTCGGAATATAATATTCTAATCGTGGTGAAATATCTTCAACATCTCCCATAAAGATCTTCCCTTTTTTACCTAAAACCTTTCTTTATATCCTGGGGAAAAGAAAACATAATAGGCTGAGCTCAAATGCTCAGTAAGGGTAAACAAAATAAATATCAATCACATCATATTCATAAGAACATAACATTTTGGAAATCTTAACCTGCAAAAGAGAGCATAATTTCATAACATGGGATAAATCATAGTAGTGAAATGAAATCCCAATAATCATAACATAAAACATGAAACATTTTGGAATAAACACATAATCATAGAGAATCATTTCTTATTAGTCAAGACTCATTGCCAAGACTATCTTAGTGGACAAAGTCCCTTTCTGAACCGAGTCACCCTCGTTTCAGTCCTGTTTCACTGAACCGGTATAACCTACCGTTCCAGCCATGTCTATCTCATGAGATATAAAATCTTTACCCAATGCATTGGAGGGAGATATAGGTCACACCCATCTCATAATGATAAGATTCTTATGTGTGCCACAAAATCTTAAATCATACATCATTGCATAACCCATGTAATAAAAATGGGAATCATAAACATTGTGACATCATAAAACAATTCATATAAGATAAAGGAATTCATAAAAATATTTCCATCACAACATAATCAAATCCATGTAATAATAGGGATAGAAACATAACCCTATACTGTCTTATATGGAAAATAATTTTGATAAAACTCTTGAACTCCATTTTTTAGGAAATTATCCTTTCTACATCAAAAACATTTATCCTTTCATAACATGCCATACAATTTTAAACAAAAAGAAGTTGAATAAAAACAAACATGAAAACATGTAAAGGTAGCTTCTTGGAAATAATGTTTTAAAAAATCCATTCATGCCGTATAAGTTAAAAAAAACATTCTTCGTACTTTTGTCGGAAAAGTCAAAAAGTACATCGTACGAAAAAAACGACAAATGATTCCTTTCATATTCTTTACTAAAAACTCACCAAAGGGTAAAATTTGATTTAAACTATTGTAAGTGGATGGAAACAATATTACATATTGAGGTAACATGGATGTGGATGATAAAATACACCCCAGTAAATAACAAAGTATAAACAATCTCGGATAAAAATGAGATTGTGATATTTCCCTTACCTTAGGTCCGACTTGCTTTGTACATGTCCGAACCTCCTGTATAATGATTTAAATCATGTTATTGAATTATTACAGAATCATATTCATTGTTATTATATCATATATGGTCCACTTACAACTTTATATTACCCGTTCTTTTGTAAATTCATGTTAAAGTAGCGTTTTGGGTAAAATCGCCTCATTTGTCGTTCGTGTTTTTAACATGTAATTATTAATATGATTACTTGGATCATGATTACTTATATCCAGAATGTAAAACTTGATTTATATATAATATATATTCAGAATATACATATATATAATATATTGATAAATGGAAAGAAATACACCGTTCATGGAGACGGTAGTCCGTACGTACGCATGAACGCTGTTTTCGTTTCCTTATTGAATTGAATGGAATTAAGTAGATGACATAAATATAAATAAATCTGTTATCATTATTATGTCATATATTTAATTAGTACTTACTATATATACTTTATAATCATTCATGAATGGTTAATCATTTAGAATGAATCTCATCGCGTCGTGGAGACGGTATTCTGTACCTACGCACGCGCGGTGATTTCCTTTTTCCGTAGGATGGATAGAAGGTTAATTATAGTTGTTTCATATTTATAATAACATATCAATATATAATAAATACTTATGTTATTACTTTATCATGAAACATCTAAATAAGAAGAAGTTGAAGAAGAAAGAAATTGAAAAAGATCGGTAATGGATATTACCTCTTTTTGACGCGCCTTTTCTTATCCTCCACTTAAAGAACTCAGGATGGTCTTTGAAGAAGACCAGGACCTATAGGATGATACTAGGGAAGTGTATAAGAGATTTTGGCAGGGGATGGCCGAGCCTGAAGGCTCAATGTTGTGTGAGGAAGAGAGGGATGAGGTGCCCTTTTATAAGGGAGGAAAGGGGAACCTTTGGAATAACTAAAAATATTATTTTATTATAAAGTCAATTTCGGTTTTAAATAGCTCCAAAATGATTTATTTCGAGGATAAGGTGGGGATGGGTCTAAATCCTCTCATACAATAGGATTTAGAGAAGTTTAGGTTATTATTTTAACCTTATCAATTATATTTAACTCTAAGTTAAATAATTTAACTTTTACCGTGTCTTTTTGTTTTCTTACACTATATCGTTAATAAACTTACCATAACAAGCCAAAAGAACCCCAAGTTGTTTATTATCAATATATATATCCTTATCTAAGTCATTTGGACGAACCATAGATTTTTAGGAATTAAATAACAATTGATAATATAATATTTTTTTTAAAAACTAATTTATGTCAATTTTGACACTATTTGGTACATGATTTTTATGAAATTCATAACAGAATGATAAGTTCAAACCAAGTTACTTAAATCAACAATAACATGTCATATTAACCTATAAAATTAGTTTAAGTCATAAAAAGTCTCAAATTACATTTATTTGGGCATTTATAACATCAATTATGTTAATTTTTCATAAAAGGGTAATTACAGCATCATTGTTGTGTCATAAATAAATTAAAATATTTAAAGTCTAAAAATTACAAATAAAATACTATTATGTAGAAAATCTTCTTATATTTCTAATTAATATTTATAGTCGAATTTATCTTATGTATAACCCCATATTAAAAAAACATTAGTAAATAAACTTCGATTTTAACTCTTTTAACTCTTCTTTGAATTAAATAATAATAAATGTCCTAATCTAATCCAAGTGGGCCTAAATGATAATAGTTTACACTTAAGGTTGTTTTTGGTCGAGATAAACTTGTAAAATAGAATTAGGACATGTGTTAGGGCAATATTAATATCATTATTACCCTTAATTGCCCTATTTTCTTTTAACCGTGGTAAATAAAAGTAAAAAGTTACTATTCACCAAAAATTATTTTCATCTTATTGAACCACATTTTACTTACTGAAATCAACCGTGTCTCTCGGAGTTTTGAAATTACATTCACAGAAGTGGTAAAATTAAGTTTTATGAAAAATTCAGTTTTTTTAATTACCACTTAGTAGTTTCACTATTCATCAAAAATTGATGTTTTTCAGAACAATGCCAAAATTTCATCCTAAACTATATTTCATATTCCGAATTCAAAAATGAAGTCCTTTTTAACAAATTCATATCATATAAGTTGCATTAATTAATTTTATAATTAAATCCCGCTATTAAAACAAATAGCGTGTTTTTAAGAAACAATATCTATCAAAAGATTGACACTTGTTTATGCCTGGTTTAAATGTGAAATTACATCCAATGACCAAAATTGTATTAAATTGTAAACATATATTCTAAATATACTTTAAAACCACTCAAATTAATAATTTATCACTATTAATTATTTCGATTGAAAAAGTAGTTTTTAACTAAAATTTAGTAATTTTCACTATTCATCAAAATATGAAAGTTATCCGAAAAGTACCAAAATTTCACCTTAGGCTAAATTCGATAATACGAATCCAAAAATGAAGTACATTTTGAGAGCTAAAATTTCTAAAATTTTAAAAGCTGGTTATTACTATTCATAACGGCTAGTTATGATAATATTTTAATAGCATATCGTTGTTTAGTGAAACTCGGTATTGTGTATTACACACGCTATCGAGGAAAGTCGCGATTGCGTGTAATGTAAGGAAAGTCAAGGATGTGTGTTGTGCAAGCTCCTTTTGGTGTAGCGTACAACACAAGACATTAATAAAATTAAAAAGAATATTTTTCATAAAATCTCGGGCTGTTACATGGTGTTGATGAAATTGATCGATTTGTAGTGTATTTTTTGTATTTCATTACTCACATAGAAAAAATAACTTCATTTTCACCCTCTAAGAGGCTCTGTCCCCTCTTACATTGGTTCAATTGTATCCATTTTTTGGATAATAATCCAATGGTAATATCATGACAATTTTATCATACATGTTCTGAATGAGGTGACTAGATCACCTAATGTGATAACTTGGGAGAATTCATTCTACTTCATTCCACCTAATTAGGAGAAGACTAACATTAATTTATGAGGATTTTATTGAGGTAAAAAATCCCCCTCCTCCTTATTTGGAATTGTTCCCACTCCATTTTCATAACCATTAATTCCTGGTTTGATGACATCAATAGATGTGTTAAGAAATACCGAAGCTATACCTGTTTGGGTTTCTCTTGGATTACCATGGCTACTACTAATATGTATTTAATCATATATTAAAGAGTCAATATCAAACACGGGTATGGTAAATCCTATGGTTTTCACCTGAACCACCTTCTTTTGAGGTAATCTTCTATATCAGTGAAATTTAAGCTAGAAGGTGAATAATAAACCTTATGTGGAAGGCCTATACTGTATTTTCTAAAGCCTTATAAAAATTTCATTCAATCGATTTCTATCTTCTTCTAACACATCTGTTGGATTTGTTCAGGAAATATTATTTCTAATCATTCCTTTGGTTCCAAATATATTCCATTTATTGAAGCTAACTAGAAGCTTTGACATTTTACGATTTCATGTTTTGAGGAATTTTCCTATTGGTGCACACAGTGAAATGAAACTCTTAATATTCATCACATACATTGATATGAACATGAGATAAGGAATCCGCGATCAGTTTTCATAACTCATTTATTGAATAGGGACATGGGCATTGGAGGTATCGATTATATTTCCCCAATATTGGATTTTAATCAAGTAGGAGAGTTGCCAAGTCAGTTTGGTTTCATATCCCCTATATTACCTTTACAGGGCTTAAATATTAATCGTAATGTAATAAATTTTCTCTTAGGTGATGAAGAGTGTTCTATATATTAAGGAGGATTTCATGCTCAAAATCTTCTAAAAATGCCTCTAGAATGTTGTATTGGGGAGTGGATGAAGGCCAAAACATGAGATATATGTCTTCATTATTTAGTTGTCTCCTCATATTTAGCATGTCGTCTTCATCATTTTTCAGTGTTTCCTCAACCTAGTTTGACTAAACTGGATGCTTCCCAATTTATTTATCAAAAATATCATAAGGGGAAGTGACTTTCTCTATCATGTTGGAAATAATACAATCAAAGGGTGCTTCAAAGTGTGTCATTCACCATTGGTTAAATTTTACAAGAGAAATGATTTCTCATGTCAATGAAAATGAATCATACTTGAATAACCTCATTTTACCATATTCTTCATTATAGGATGGATTTCACATCATTAAATTACTAAGGGTTGGACCCTTTGGATGATGTGAAATACTACTAAAGAGATAACATTCACAACGAAAGACTTCATGGGAAGGACTATCATTAGGAATTGACGCTCGACTACAACATGAAATCCTGTAGCATATACCATTTGGAGGAAATTTAGGGTGGAAGTTAGTGAGGTTACTAATTTATAAATTTTTATATTATTGACACATTGAGGGATGGTGTGGCTCTAATCAGTAGACATGCTCTTAAGATCGATTATATTTGGGAAATAAATAAAGCATTCCTTGTGAGGTGTCCATGGAGGATATGAGGAAGAGAAACTATTAATATAATTTGAAAATGGGATTTTAGTAACTTTTTATTCCACAAATAATCATCTTAGAGATTCATGTGTACTAACATTAAGAGTTGAGGGATCTTAGAACACCTCTACATTTTTTATTTATCTCCAGCGAGGCTTCATTTTGGATGTCTTCTTATATGTGGATAGGGTTTCTAGCTTCAAAAACCTATTTCCATATACAAATTACCATTTAGTTATCTTCCTAGTCTATTATATAATATTTTTATAAGTTATTGTAAATTATCTAGTGGGTTGTTCCCTCCTTGGAGTTCCCATTGGAATAAGACGATTTCCACAATTTGGAACAGGTTACGGACCAAATATAGTTATCTATATATGATGGGTGAATTTGGCCAACACCACTCCTAGATTGGAGAAGAGGAGAGTGTCTACTCCAGAGCGACATGCTGATGAGTTACCCCATTAGTGGGGATAAATGGTTGTATCCATTGTTTTTCCAGTATTGTTACTGTCATGATTTATTGAAAGGTTTGTATTTTTTCTTCGATATTTTTATCCTAACAATTCTCATTCTCAAGGATGATCCTTGTGACTACAATGGAATTAATGGAGATATATTACCATTTCATGGCTGGATTAGGGGTGAATACACTATGTTATCCTCTATTTCATACTAATGGACACATAAATTATTCTGTTTTGGTGGTAGAAATTTGGTTCTATCACTAGGTTTCGTGAAGAAATTCTGGAAAATTTCATCAAATACTACTAGAGGAAGCCACTAGAAGACTATATAAATGTTGGATGGTGTGTGTTCGCACATATATATTAATAGAGAATTTTACTATAAAGAGTTCATGTAGACTTCTAGATGCGGCTTATAGAAGGATTAATTTATATTGGATGTTGTTTTCTCATCCTCAAAGAATTACACTGAGTGGTAATGTAAGGCTCTCTCAGGGTAGGCATGTGTCATTTCCTATCAAAAACAATATTCATATTCTTCTAGGATTCTATGGATGTTTCTAGATGATTCTACTAGCAGACCTGATTACTAAGCGTAGTTGTGTGTACCTTCTCACAATGTTCCAAAAAAGTATCTAGTGGGACTCATAGTAGAGGATTAGTTAGAGCATGGTTCAATGTTGATCGGTCTCTTCCCTTAGTGGTTCGTCTTTCATATCCCAGTTGGGATTACCTGGTCTGATGTCCTTACAAAAACACCTTCATGATGATAGGGGTTCACTACGGTATGAAAATAGTGTCAATAACTACAGGAATGGTCCCTTTTAATGGAACAATTTGTCATCTTGGTGAGCCCATTTGTGGAAACTTCCTATTATATCATATGATAGTAGAGAATATGATTGGTACACTTTTGGGATAAGCTACTGAATCATTTGGATATGATGAAGGGCCCCACATTCTTATTGATAACTATCCATCACTGAGTGTGCTACTAGTGGGTCTTCATTATATGGAGTACCATTACCTAAGCCTCAAGGTTTGGGATGGTACTATTTTGATGGTACTCCCATATCATCACATTTGAGACCCATCATTGAATACATTAGGTTAGCAATAATGTTCTCTACTTAGTAGAGGACCCAACATGAATGGTAGATGATGAATACGTCTATGAGAACTATTATAGTACAATTCAAATCAAAGGCAGTTCTTATCTGGTTTTCCTAAAATGTAGGTGAAAAAAATAAAAATGTAAACCCCATAAAAAAAAGAATATTAATAAATAAACACATGTATTATTGAATGTCTTTTTTGACATATTTAATTTTGAAATTGAAAGGGGGTTGAGATGTCAGTGAAACTATAATATTTATTATTGATTCAAGTTAGGTTAACAATTTTGTTTCATTCCTAAAATACCATGTAGGGTTAGAATGTTGTTCTATGGTGTTGGAGGGACAAACTTCAAATCAGACACTTTGAATCCCATCTTTTCCAGGTAGTTTTCAAAGGGGTTTGTTTCATGGAAATGAAAAATCCCAATGTTATTATTTCAATGATGACTCATGAAACTACATTACAAAGGAATGATTTCATTGGGGAGATTTTTCAATGATAATTAATAATACATATTTGATTATTTGATGGGAGTTCAGGCTTATCAAACCCTATTAGGGAGAATTGTTTCCTACAATGAGACTCTATTCTAGATTTAAGATATTTTCAATTATCCTTCATTAATTAAAATATATGACATATGTCACTCTTTAAATATCAATAAATTGTTAGCTTGTATGTAATTTAGAATCATATAAATATATATGAGGTTCTTCATTGATAGAAATAATTTTATATATCAGAGGTACTACATTAATGGTACAATTTTATGTATGAATTAGTTATTATTTTATCATATTTTATTACAATTCTTGTTTTCATCCATACAGTGGGGTGATCTATAGTTTAGCAGCATCTAGGGAGAGCGGACACATAATAACTTTTCAGGTCATCTTTCAAGGAACAAACTGTGTTGTTTAACATCATGAAGAAAGAATGTATTTGTGGAGGGTTCTAATTGAATGTTTGTTGTGGGACATACACCAAAGATTCCTAAAAACGTTTAAGGGATGTGGGAACCCAAATGGGTGCATGATATTATCACGAGTATAGACTGAAAATTATTGTGATGATATGGGCTTTGAAGGAATTTAGATAACCTAGTTGAATATGACCCTACATGGGATATGACCTAGAGAACATTTGTGGTAGTTTTGGTGGTTGATTTTGACCATGGGGAGGAATCCTATGTATCCAAGCTATTTAGGAACCAAATTCCACATAGTATGTGTGTGATGACTCATTATTATGGAGGTTCATTGATGATTTGTCTCACTAGGATTGTATCCCTTTAAGAGAATTAATGAATTATCTCAAGGATTACACCATTTTGGAGAATTCTATTGTTAGTGGGGCCATGAGGAATGTCATGAATCCTGGTGATTTGGAGGTTTTAGTAGGGGACTATAGCTTAGAGGATTCATTTTGGTTCGATACATGGATTTGAGGACATACACCTATGGATTCCCCCAAAAGGATGGTGATATAATGATTACGAAAAACAATCCCACCGAAACATAAATCTTACAGTGTGGATGTACAGGTCATAACTGACCTATAAAACCATGTGAGTCATGATGTATTGTGAAAAATTAAAAGAAGTAGAAAATATGGAATACCAAAATATCCTTCTTCTAATGGTGAAAGAGGTTGTGGATATGGGGGAAGATGAAGGGATTGTGATGTGCCCAACTCCTCCCTCATTTTGCAAACTATGGTAGTCATATCTGACTACCTTTCTGGATACCTCCCCCAAGAAATTCTAGGTTATTACTCTAGGTGTGATGCCCTACCTCTGGTTCAATATAATATAAGAGGATATGAAATTACACATCAAAGGAAAAAAATTATTTATCATCTACCTCCCTACATGTAAATGATGGTCCAAGGTCGTCAAAATGAATAGGTAATGAAATGGTCCTTACGTTAGTGTACTATATTGGGATATCCCATTAACTATCCCTATGGTTAGAGTCCTCCTTACCAATGAGATACATAACTATATTCACCATGAGGACCCTACCTATATGGTAGGGCATATTCGAGAATCCTTTTATCTATATAGTGGGTTATGTCCAAAATAAATGATGTACAAACTTAAACCAATTCCTTCATTTTCATTATAAATTTCTATTAATGAGATTTTTTCATCCACATATCAATGGATTCATTTCATAAAATGTCCATTAATTTGTTGGAATGTTTTTTAATTTCATACTTATAAACATTTATTTTTATATATCTATCTATTTGAGTGGTATGTGTTATAATATATTTACATTTTCATGTTGATTGTTCTCATAAGTTCAATTTTCCCACCACTTAACATACCATTACTGTGAATTTGAGCTCAGCATTATTCTGTTTCATATTCCTATGTAATGATGAAGAAAACATTGAGTAATCATTCAAGGATTTATTTTATATTATTTTATTATATGTCATATTTTAATTTTCTATTTCTCCATGAATTAAGGGAATCATGTGTGTAATATCACTTTCCAATATTGCTAAACGGATCGCTCCATCGAGATTAAATTACATATAATCATGTCACGCTAGAAAAAAAAATACACCAGCTCTAGGATTTTCAGGTTGGGGTGTTATAGTTTGTATAATAAGATGTTTACTCGAAAACATGGAAACTAGATTATGAAAAAAATATTATTATGGAACATGCACCTATGATAAAATTATAGGAATGTATAGTAGAATATCATATAATTTTTGTAAGGTATGGATTATGTGGTAATTATTAGAAATACATACCTGTCAAGATACTACAAGTGGATGTGATTCCAGAATAGATGTACCTAGGAGTATCTATATAGACTTGGTGTGTCAGGCCTGACTGATAGTAACCTGGTTACTGACAACTGGCCATTCTGTATACCTGGTTTGACACACCTAGGGATATTCTTAAAATAATTGATTTTTTATGAATTACCAAAATGTATTTAAGTGTTATATGACTATGAAGAACCTATGGTAATCCTAAGGCTACATATATTAATTAATTAAGATCCATGATTTAGGAATCCTATAGGTAATTTTTAATTATTATATGGTTTTATGTTTTGGTAAGTGATTCTGAAACTATTCTTTATCATTTAGAATAGTAGCATAAACCAAAAGGAATTAGTTTAATCAGGAACATATTTGAAGATATTATGACGAGAAGATAAGTGGAATGATAACTAGAGTGATGGTCGATTTGATCATGTCTAAATATTTGTAAGGGAAAAATTAACAATGTGTACCTTAACCGACTCTCAGAATCACCAAGATATAGGATCATGTGGGTTGTCGAGAGTGTAACACCCCAGGTAAATAAATAATATGACATTTTCATATTTGTCCATATTTGTGAATAAAATATTAATATGACTTTAAAGGGGATGCTATGCTCGATGACGTACCCAACACGCAACAACGAGTTTCTTGGGAATCTTACGTTGCACTCTAATAATAAAATAATTTTATTTTAAATGGTAGTTAACATGTAGCCGTTGTATTGGCGGGAATGGATAGAAATAACTAAAATATGATTATATATGTTTTTAAATGTTTTTACATTTATCCAATAAAGGATAGAGGCTTAAAATACGGAAAGAATTCAATTTTAGGCATATATGCCCTAGTTTTCACTAAAGGTTCACTTATCGCCTTTTGATGGTGAACCGTCATTAAATATAGTTTTGTTCACTCTTAAACATTCTTTTGGACCAAATAAAACTCTTATTAAGAATCGGGACATCAAATTTTACTTTGTGTAATTTTTTGGTATTTTTCCGATAAAGTTCATTTTTTCATGAATAGTGTAAAATGTTGTGTTTTAATTCAAAACCTCTTTTAATATAATTTATTTATATGATTAGATAATATTTTGAATTGGTTTTAAAGTGAAATTTGAAAATAATTTTACCATTAAATCCAATAGTGGTCGTTGGAATTAATTTCACTTTGAAATCAGACTTAAACTAGTGTCAATCTTTTGATACTTATTGTTGTATGAAAACACGCTATTTGCGCTGACAGCGGGAATTAATTATTAAATTAATTAATGTGACTAATATGATTTGAATTTTGTAAAACTGACTTCATTTTTGAATTCTGAATATCAATTATAGCTTAGGGTGAATTTTTGGGATTTTCCTGAAAAACTTCAATTTTTGATGAATAGTGAAACCACTAAGTGGTACTTATAAAAACTGAATTTCCGTTTAAATGAAATTTTGCCATCATTGTGTTTTGATTTTCAAAAATCCGACATACATGGTTGTCATTAAGAAGTAAAATGTGGTTCAATGAGATTAAAATAATTTTTTGGTGAATAGTAACTTATTAAGTTTTTAATCGCGATTAGTGGTAATTAGTGTAGTTTAAGGTAAAAATAATGCTTTAATAAAATAAGATGAGCTTGACACATGTCCTACCCTCATTGGTTGTGTCATGGCCGACCATGAAAATCCTTGGGTCAACTTGGGGACCCCATGGATCCACTTTTGTTGGGAAATGACATAAATTGCTTTTTATTTAATGTTGAAGTGAAAATGACACAAACATAATATGTTTTACGAAAATAATTTTTATGTGGGGTTATACAAGTCCAAATTTTGATTATAAATAGTAATTGGAAATCTAAAAAGATTTCCTATATCATAGTATTTTTTTTATAATTTTTAGACATTAAAGAAATTAAATTATTTACGACATAATAATGATGCAGCGATGACATCATCATTTGACGATTTAATTAAAATGGAAAGATAATGAAACATCTAGAAACTAAACATGGCCAAAACCAATTGGATGAGTGGATTTTGAAGCCTTATCACCTTATCCACGAATTATATCAATTTGGGACCTTTTGAAACCGAAACACATTTTCAAATAAAGTAATATTTCTTACATTCCAAAAGTACCCCTCCTCTCCTCTTATAAAAGGCCCCCACCTCTACCTCTTTTCCCACACTCCTCAAGCCTTTGGGTCGGCCGAACCCCTGACCATTTACTCTCCCCACATCCCCCTCCTCATCCTAGAGGATTACCTTAGGGCATAATCCTTTCAAAGGAAGCCTTTAGGCTCAAATCAAAAGGAGTTACACTTTTAAAGGTAATTCATTCTCTCATGTTCATTTGTATTATTTTGCTTCTCCAACCCCCTAAACTCTTTTTATTTACTTCTCTTGTAACAACACCAGTATCTTCAATATACTAGGTTGTTTTTATAAGATTTATTCATGCTACACTATCACACAACTACATCAAATGGTTAAAGAACATATGGTTTCTGTGGATGGCGAAATTCTGCCTCCCGAAACGATGATTGTTCAATACTCATTTAACACCTTCAAAGGTGGCCATTATGATGTCACTATTTTTATATATGATATATAATATGTTTATGTTTTATTTATGCTTCTGTATTTTTCATTTGTGTCTTACCTTTATGGATTCCATTATGGGTATACGCGATATCTTCATTTTAGGAAGTGCGGACTACCGCCCCCTCAAAGTGATGTGATTCGTTAATGCCATACGTGGGACGTATAAAGGATGGATTTAATGTTATTATATATGATGTTATACTGGAATTATTATATACCTCTATATCATTATTATTTCTTTCCATTAAAGTATTAGATAGAAATGAATGTAGGGTTCATGCGTACGTACGGCTTACCGTCTCCATGAACGGTGCATTTCATTTCTTACCTCTAAATGATTATGTAATGTTATAAATGCATGCATGTACTGGATATATATGACATATATGATATCTAAATCATGAATACAATTCTTGATATAATAAACATTTGGCCACACGAACAACATGTAATTGTAAGAAGTCCACATTCGACTTAAGAACCAAATATCGACAAAACAAACATTATTAACATAAATGATTAAATAATGTTTATAACATTGAAATAAGTGATATAAAAGGAATAATGAACTATAAAAAGGTTCTTAATAAAGTGTAAATTAACTCAAGTTTATTATTCAGGACGTTAAAGAACGATCGAGTCAAGTCGGACCCGAGGTAAGGGATCCTACAACTCTCTTTCTTATTAAGTACACTCTTTTATGTAATTTCTTTTAAGCTCATCTTTCTTATGATTGGGATGTTATTTTATATTAATCCTACTGTAATTTTTATGTTCATGTGATGAGAGACCCTATTCTCTCTCATCAATCCTTTTGGATGTTTTATGTGGCGCCGTTTGGCTTCCGAGTTTTCATAAGGGATTTTTCATCTCACTTTTATCCCCGTGAGATTTATGATACATTTGCCACAATTTCCTTTGAGTGGGGTATGTACTGCCCATTATTCTACTCTTTGTGTAATATAATTTCGTTTATGAGTATTTACATCAATGATTTATTGCCCTTCTTTCATGGGGTGTATGTTTTGAAAGATACCCAAGTCGGTAAGGGAACCTTTCACCCTCCTCTTTTTAAAAGACTTCTTTTATTGGGTCTTTTAATTTACATATTGTTATGTTGGGATATGTTCTCATATATCCTTAATGATGTAAATTTTGTGTCCAAGTGATGAGATACTCTTTTTATCTCTCATCAACTCATTTTTATGTGACGCCATTAGGCTGTCAAGGGAACTTCTTAACCCAATTTCGATTTCTTTTGGTTCAACATGTAGTCATTGAATATGTCATCTATTAAATATGTGTGAATTACATTTTATTGTTCTACACTTAATATCCACTTATATTGGGTGTATTTATATTTTTCACACATATTTTTGAGATTGATTTGTCCTTAATTTAAGGATACCTTCTTTATAAGGGATTTCATCACATTTGACATTTCTATTGAGGGTTCATTGTTTTTATGCACCAATTCACTCTTATATGGTGTATTTACTGTACTTTGGAGTATTATATCATGAATCCATTTATTCTCATGATATTATAAAGTTCTTACTAAATGTTATTCCTCAATTATTGTATTCAAGTGTCTCTAATTTTGGTAAAACCCCTTTAACCAAAATATCGTTTCAAATATTTTAATTATTTGTTCTTGTTAATATCCATGTTTTCAAAATGGTTTTAAGGATTTATTTATATGGATATTAATGGTTTAAAATTTTAAGCTTCAAGGTGGTATGGGACACTTTGATTCAAAAATCTCTTTATTAAATGTTTTAAATGGTTTTGGAAATGGTTTCTTTTTGTATGGATTCATTATTTCAAAATACTAAAATGTTATATTGTGATTGAAATGTGGAAATATTTTGTTTCCTTTATGCATGTTTTATGTGATACGTTTATGTTATGGTTCTTGGGCATTATTATGAAGACGGGTGGTTCCGTGATAGACTAAGGGCGGGTGAGCCCGATATAGCTCTCCAATGCATTGGGTAACGCGAAGGAGTGAAACGTTAAGGTTTCTCCGAAGAGATTTTCGGGAATATACTGTGATGGGTATTCCAAACGTAACCAAGAGGGTTACTCCCTACGTAAGAATGTTATGAATGCCTCAAGTTACCTTTATGTCTTATGATTTCTATGATTTATTCATGATTTGATGAGGTAGGTTAAGGTGCCTATGTTTTATGGGTAAATTATGATTTCATTCTTATGTATATATGAACTCATGTTTCCTTTCCATATTTTTATATCCCTTACTGAGCTTTTTATGCTCATCCCAAGTTTTTGAAATGTTTTTCAGGTCAAGGGAAAGGTACATGATAATATGATAGAGTCAAGGATGTGTTAAGAGAGAATCCATGTTTTATTTTCAATATGTTTCCATTGATGGGAATAATGAATACGGTCTTTTATGTAACCACTTTGTTTAAATGTGGAATGTAATGCAAGTTTCATGATCTAATTCTATAAAACTCTAAACCTGAAAAGATCCTAAATGTGTAATCTTGTAATAACTCAAGATTAAGTATGGTTTAAGGCCGGGGCCTTATAGTTGGTAGCAAAGGTCGGTTTAGATAACTTTAGAGGTTAGGGTATTCTTTAAGCATAAGTGACATTACCATAATGGTTAGGATTTCAGAAAGAGTCCTAGTTTTAGATAAAGTGAATGAGTAAGTGTATCTTAGTGTTTATCTTCCTCATTAGTACCTGATGGTTATGTTGATATACTCACACTGACCTTTCTGTTTTTAGTGAATGGATGGATCTAGCAGGCACCAAAGAGACAACAGGTTTGAAGGAAACCATGGTGGTTCTTTGATTAAGATACTAGATAAAATGGGGGATTCAATGAAGAAACACATGGTTGTTCTAAACCAACTATCAAGGAGTCATGATCAACCACATCAACCTTGGTGAGTTCTCTAATGCATCATGTACGAGATGGCCAACTCGATGTGGAAATTCAGGTAATAATTATTAAGGTAACCATTAGGATTTATATGATCCTTACTTTTTAGGTAATTATGGGTTGCTCTATGATATGATGGAAAATGAAAGGAATGAGATAAAATTGAGGTTAAAATATGTTATGATTATTCTTGAAGATTTTATCTCATTTTGGGGGAATGTTTTAAGAATTATATAGTGTTGGAAAAAGGACAACACGCAGACCGTGTGACAACCCGTCGCGTCGGACAAAGCTGCGGGAATCGATCCCACAACCAAAGTGTGACTGGAATTTACCGCCTACCACTGGACTACGTGAAGTCCCTGGTTAGTTTGACTGATTCATTCTGGTTATATGATTTTATTAATTATGAGTAAGATGATTTTGGGTTATTTATGAAAATGATTAACCTATCATGGAGGATATGTGATTAGGATAATTACTTTTCAATACGAGACTTTAGGAGCAACTGATGTTGTTTGGAGATAAATGTTACGATTTAACTTGGAAGAATATGTGACTAAATCCTTCAAATGTTTGGGTTTCAATATTAGTTTGGTTTACTTTGAAGAATTTAATGGACAAATTGTTTATCGGATGGTCCTCGTTGAACTTTGGGTTTTGTTGGACAAATTTTGGAGATTAAGAATAGATTTTCTTTTTATAAGGGGTTATCCTTTTCTGGATTATCTGATCTTGTACTAACCTTTTTGGTTTTGGTTTTGGTTAAAGCCTAAATACATGGGATGTATATAGTTCTCTTTTGGGGATTAGGTGATTCTCTAGAAGTTGATTATAGTACTCTTAGTGCGAACAAGTCTCCCTAAATACTCGTCTTTTGGAAAAAAATATGAGTTTTATTAAGGAATCTATTAAAAGTTGAAAGTCAACATGATAAGTGATTAAGTTTCCTTATGAATAAATTCCTCAATAAAAAGTAACTTAAAACAAAAATTTTGTCTATTAACTTTTCCTACTGGGGAATCGAATACCGTTTAACCCATCACAAGTTTGTGATTTTCTCGTGGTTAACTTTCTCCTAAATGTGTTTTCTATCACTCCCCATCAGAACATGACCCTTTTTTTCCTCCATGTCCATATTTTCATACATGGAATCCTAGTATGGGTTAACTCGGGTGACCTCTGTGCTTATCTTTCATTATTTTAAAGTGATTGTTTTACCGACTCTTGTTCCGATGTGGGACGTTCAAGGATGTTTCCAAGCGCAATTTTAAAATTGCGAGGACGCAATTCCCAAAAGGGGGAAGGATGTAACACCCCAGGTAAATAAAGAATATGACATTTTCATATTTGTCCATATTTGTGAATAAAATATTAATATGACTTTAAAGGGGATGCTATGCTCGATGGCATACCCAACACGCAACAACGAGTTTCTTGGGAATCTTACGTTGCACTCTAATAATAAAATAATTTTATTTTAAATGGTAGTTAACATGTAGCCGTTGTATTGGAGGGAATGGATAGAAATAACTAAAATATGATTATATATGTTTTTAAATGTTTTTACATTTATCCAATAACGGATAGAGGCTTAAAATATGGAAAGAATTCAATTTTAGGCATATATGCCCTAGTTTTCACTAAAGGTTCACTTATCGCCTTTTGATGGTGAACCATCATTAAATATAGTTTTGTTCACTCTTAAACATTCTTTTGGACAAAATAAAACTCTTATTAAGAATCGGGACATCAAATTTTACTTTGTGTAATTTTTTGGTATTTTTCCGATAAAGTTCATTTTTTCATGAATAGTGTAAAATGTTGTGTTTTAATTCAAACCCTCTTCTAATATAATTTATTTATATGATTAGATAATATTTTGAATTGGTTTTAAAGTGAAATTTGAAAATATTTTTACCATTAAATCCAATAGTGGTCGTTGGAATTAATTTCACTTTGAAATCAGACTTAAACTAGTGTCAATCTTTTGATACTTATTGTTGTATGAAAACACGCTATTTGCGCTGACAGCAGGAATTAATTATTAAATTAATTAATGTGACTAATATGTTTTGAATTTTGTAAAACGGACTTCATTTTTGAATTCTGAATATCAATTATAGCTTAGGGTGAATTTTTGGGATTTTTCTGAAAAACTTCAATTATTGATGAATAGTGAAACCACTAAGTGGTACTTATAAAAACTAAATTTCCGTTTAAATGAAATTTTGCCATAATTGTGTTTTTATTTTCAAAAATCCGACATAAATGGTTGTCATTAAGAAGTAAAATATGGTTCAATGAGATTAAAATAATTTTTTGGTGAATAGTAACTTATTAAGTTTTTAATCGCGATTAATGGTAATTAGTGTAGTTTAAGGTAAAAATTATGATTTAATAATATAAGATGAGTTTGACACATGTCCTACCCTAATTGGTTGTGTCATGGCCGACCATGAAAAGCCATGGGTCAACTTGGGGACCCCATGGATCCACTTTTGTTGGGAAATGACATAAATTGCTTTTTATTTAATGTTGAAGTGAAAATGACACAAACATAATATGTTTTACGAAAATAATTTTTAAGTGGGGTTATACAAGTCCAAATTTTGATTATAAATAGTAATTGGAAATATAAAAAGATTTCCTATATCATAGTATTTTTTTTATAATTTTTAGACATTAAAGAAATTAAATTATTTATGACATAATAATGATGCAGCGATGACATCATCATTTGACGATTTAATTAAAATGGAAAGATAATGAAACATCTAGAACCTACACTTGACCAAAACCAATTGGATGAGTGGATTTAGAAGCCTTATCACCTTATCCACGAATTATATCAATGTGGGACCTTTTGAAACCGAAACACATTTTCAAATAATGTAATATTTCTTACTTTCCAAAAGTACCCCTCCTCTCCTCTTATAAAAGCCCCCCACCTCTACCTCTTTTCCCACACTCCTCAAGCCTTTGGGTCGGCCGAACCCCTGCCCATTTACTCTCCCCACATACCCCTCCTCATCCTAGAGGATTACCTTTGGGCATAATCCTTTCAAAGGAATCCTTTAGCCTCAAATCAAAAGGAGTTACACTTTTAAAGGTAATTCATTCTCTCATGTTCATTTGTATTATTTTGCTTCTCCAACCCCCTAAACTCTTTTTATTTACTTCTCTTGTAACAACACCAGTATCTTAAATATTCTAGGTTGTTTTTATAAGATTTATTCATTCTACACTATCACACAACTACATCAAATGGTTAAAGAACATACGGTTTCCGTGGATGGCGAAATTCTGCCTCCCGAAATGATGATTTTTCAATACTCATTTAACACCTTCAAAGGTGGCCATTATGATGTCACTATTTTTATATATGATATATAATATGTTTATGTTTTACTTATGCTTCTGTATTTTTCATTTGTGTCTTACCTTTATGGCTTCCATTATGGGTATACGCGATATCTTCATTTTAGGAAGTGCGGACTACCTCCCCCTCAAAGTGATGTGATTCGTTAATGCCATACGTGGGACGTATAAAGGATGGATTTAATGTTATTATATATGATGTTATACTGGAATTATTATATACCTCTATATCATTATTATTTCTTTCCATTAAAGTATGATATAGAAATGAAAGTAGCGTTCATGCGTACGTACGGCTTACCGTCTCCATGAACGGTGCATTTCATTTCTTACCTCTAAATGATTATGTAATGTTATAAATGCATGCATGTACTGGATATATATGACATATATGATATCTACATCATGAATACAATTCTTGATATAATAAACATTTGTCCACACGAACAACATGTAATTGTAAGAAGTCCACTTTCGACTTAAGAACCAAATATCGACAAAACAAACATTATTAACATAAATGATTAAATAATGTTTATAACATTGAAATATGTGATCTAAAAGGAATAATGAACTATAAAAAGGTTCTTAATAAAGTGTAAATTAACTCATGTTTATTATCCATGACGTTAAAGAACGATCGAGTCAAGTCGGACCCGAGGTAAGGGATCCTACAACTCTCTTTCTTTTTAAGTACACTCTTTTATGTAATTTCTTTTAAGCTCATCTTTCTTATGATTGGGATGTTATTTTATATTAAACCTACTGTAATTTTTATGTTCATGTGATGAGAGACCCTATTCTCTCTCATCAATCCTTTTGGAAGTTTTATGTGGCGCCGTTTGGCTGCCGAGTTTTCATAAGGGATTTTTCATCTCACTTTTATCCCCGTGAGATTTATGCTACATTTGCCACAATTTCCTTTGAGTGGTGTATGTACTGCCCATTATTCTACTCTTTGTGTAATATAATTTCGTTTATGAGTATTTACATCAATGATTTATTGCCCTTCTTTCATGGGGTGTATGTTTTGAATGATACCCAAGTCGGTAAGGGAACCTTTCACCCTCCTCTTTTTAAAAGACTTCTTTTATTGGGTCTTTTAATTTACATATTGTTATGTTGGGATATGTTCTCATATATCCTTAATGATGTAAATTTTGTGTCCAAGTGATGAGATACTCTTTTTATCTCTCATCAACTCATTTTGATGTGACGCCATTAGGCTGTCAAGGGAACTTCTTAACCTAATTTCGATTTCTTTGGGTTCAACATGTAGTCATTGAATATGTCATCTATTGAATATGTGTGAATGACATTTTATTGTTCTAAACTTAATATCCACTTACATTGTGTGTATTTATATTTGTCACACATATTTTTGAGATTGATTTGTCCTTAATTTAAGGATACCTTCTTTATAAGGGATTTCATCACATTTGACATTTCTATTGAGGGTTCATTGTTGTTATGCACCAATTCACTCTTATATGGTGTATTTACTGTACTTTGGAGTATTATATCATGAATCCATTTATTCTCATGATATTATAAAGTTCTTACTAAATGTTATTCCTCAATTATTGTATTCAAGTGTCTCTAATTTTGGTAAAACCCCTTTAACCAAAATATCGTTTCAAATATTTTAATTATTTGTTCTTGTTAATATCCATGTTTTCAAAATGGTTTTAAGGATTTATTTATATGGATATTAATGGTTTAAAATTTTAAGCTTCAAGGTGGTATGGGACACTTTGATTCAAAAATCTCTTTATTAAATGTTTTAAATGGTTTTGGAAATGGTTTCTTTTTGTATGGATTCATTATTTCAAAATACTAAAATGTTATATTGTGATTGAAATTTGGAAATATTTTGTTTCCTTTATGCATGTTTTATGTGATACGTTTATGTTATGGTTCTTGGGCATTATTATGAAGACGGGTGGTTCCGTGATAGACTAAGGGCGGGTGAGCCCGATATAGCTCTCCAATGTATTGGGTAACGCGAAGGAGTGAAACGTTAAGGTTTCTCCGAAGAGATTTTAGGGAATATACTGTGATGGGTATTCCAAACGTAACCAAGAGGGTTAATCCCTACATAAGAATGTTATGAATGCCTCAAGTTACCTTTATGTCTTATGATTTCTATGATTTATTCATGATTTGATGAGGCAGGTTAAGGTGCCTGTGTTTTATGGGTAAATTATGATTTCATTCTTATGTATATATGAAATCATGTTTCCTTTCCATATTTTTATATCCCTTACTGAGCTTTTTATGCTCATCCCAAGTTTTTGAAATTTTTTTCAGGTCAAGGGAAAGGTACATGATAATATGATAGAGTCAAGGATGTGTTAAGAGAGAATCCATGTTTTATTTTCAATATGTTTCCATTGATGGGAATAATGAATACGGTCTTTTATGTAACCACTTTGTTTAAATGTGGAATGTAATGCATGTTTCATGATCTAATTCTATAAAACTCTAAACCTGGAAAGATCCTCAATGTGTAATCTTGTAATAACTCAAGATTAAGTAAGGTTTAAGGCCGGGGCCTTATATTGGGTATCAGATAACATGATGAAAATAATATTTAGTTTCCTTTATGTCAATAATTTTTAAATTATCACACGTGTGATTGTCTTAAATGAGTTTGAAGTTGTTTGTGGATTTGGAACAAAAGTACAAAAAGTTATTGACTCCAAAGGGAAAAAAATAAAGATTGTGGTTAAGAAAATGGATAGGACTGTTGGACATAATATGAAATCATTAATGTTGAAATGATTTAATCATTGAATTAATCATTATTAGGAAAATAGATCCCCAAGTAGAAATCTCACAATGGGAATAAGAAAGGTCATACATGTAATGGATATATTGCTGATGATGAGACTATTTTTGAACTGTGAACGTGAAGAGGTATTATATAATAGGAATAGGTTTCTTTTTTAATGACATATAAATGAATATGAATAATTGTTGTGTTTATGTATTTGGATTTATGAGTTATGAATTATGAAATATATAAGGATTGTATTGAATTAAATTTCTTCAAATATTTAAAATGAATGTTTTGATTGGTACCGATATCCAAGAAACTTGATTCAGTACATTGTTAATATTTTTTTAAAATACATGGTTCTGGTAAAGATAGGCCTTAATATGTTCCAAATATTTAGACAACGCTATTTGGATAATGAAATTATTTATTAGGAAATGTTCTGACATTCGTGGAAGTGGTTAACTATTTATGACAAAGTGGTTTATGCTATGATTGAAATTTCTCACTACACTATTGGATTTGTGAAATATAACCAATAACATGTTTTTTACTTAAGGAATAAGGAATAATTAATGTCTCAAATGAAGTTTTATTGTAATTAAATTGATTACTATATTTCAAGAGAGTATATTATGAATGTATGATTGGTATGTGATGATTAAAGATCTACATCAACTTAGTTGAATGCTAACGATAAGTTAATTTTATAAATTCAATTAAATTTTTTATAAAATATTAAATCATAATCTTTTGTAAAAGATAAAAATTTATAAAAATGTTTATTTTGATTATTAGATTATTTTTTGTAGGTTAATGTATTACATCACCATATTCTAAAACCTATGTTATGAAAATACAAAGAAATAGTTCACGGCATGGCCAACGAATAAGATTATTCTTATATGATTTTACCAAGTATATTTAATTATATTCATATAGAGAGAAAGTATTATTAAACACTAGGGAAAATTATCATGAAACCAAAAAAAATTCATAGTAATTTTGTTCGATAAATCAAATGGACCCTTAAATCATCATAGATTTATGGATTTGTGATTTTTAACATTCACCTAACCATATTCTCTTTCACTCTCTATCAAAACATAACGGTCAAATTTTCCTTCATAACCATGTTTACATTTCCCACCTATGTTCATAGAATAGATATCTTAGTTACATGAATATTTTACATTCCTTTATCTCTAAATAAAATGATGTTATAACATACATTATTAGGATGTCTGTTTTTGAACTACAATTTATTTTCAAATATACAACTCATGATTGCTGAGATTGAGTTTAAATTTGGAGGATGTAATTTAATTAATAATCTGGGGATAATGTAACACCTCAATTCATTAAAATATTTTCATTTTTAAATGAAATTAATTTTATTTGTATATTAGATTATACTCAATACCATACTATGATTACACTTCACACAAAACGGAGTTAGCTTGTGTTACACAAAAGATCCAATTTTATAGACATTTTTTGGTGAACCTATTTTAAATCCAATTTGAAAATATAATGAATTATATTTTTTAAATAAATACCATATTTGAATTATAAAAATTCAAAATTAGAATTGGTAAAATCTTTGGATTTCTAGAGAAGGTTCATTTTTTGATGGAGAGGGGAAAATATTATATTTTAGTTAAAAAATGACTTTTCATTTAAATAATTATTAATTTCAAAATATAGTATAATTTTCATTTTAAAAGAAATATAGATCATTTATAAAAAATATTTATCAAATTTAGGTCCTTTGAATCATTATAATATTGAAATTTAATATAAAACATATTTAACTGTTGAACACTTATACTTTAAAACCCTACTTTCTAGCCAAGTCTACATGACTAGTGTAAAAATAATTTTCAAAATTATATTATTTGGAATTAGAAAAATGAAATAAAAAATTTGTAATCGGTATAATATTTTGTTCAAATAATATGATGTTTATTTTTGGCCCAAAATATTAGTTAAATTGATTTAAATTAATAACAATGATTAAGGTAAAATTAACCATAACAAGGGACTCAACCTTAATCTTATGTCCCAAAATGTCATAGAATCATTACCAAAAAGTATTGGTTTCCATCCTTTTTACAATATCCCCACTTGGTTTTAATTTAACACTTTATTGGGATAATATTTCATTAAATTTACTGGTATGATACACTATGTATGGAAATAGACAAAATGAGAACCTTCCTTAACATTAGCTTTTATAAAACACTGAGATATGTAAAAAACATAATATTTTCATTTATTAAACTCATTTTGAAATAAAAATATGATATTTTTATAATAATAATTTACCAATAAATTCTAGATATGAATTAGTTAGTTAAAATATTAATGAAACACCAATGTAGTGATCATTTTGATAATAGTTAACTAAAATAAATTGTACTATATATTTTAAAAGTGACAAAATTTGGTTGAATTGTTATTATTAATTATTTTTTAGATGAATATATAATATTAAATTGATATGAAATAAATATATTCCAATTAAAAATTTGTTTTGATATTTTTAATTTAATATTAAATAAATAATGTCAAAATTGACATTACTATTATTTTATAATAAATTATATTTTATTAAATGATTCAAAATTAATAAAATATAATATTGTGCCTAGTGATTTTTAAGTGTTAATAAATATTAAATATTATCTATTTATGGATCAATTCATATTTTATAATTAATTTATTAACATATAGTTTGTGAAAACATTTTGATAATGGTCTCCATTAAAGCAATATTTTTGGCACATTTCACACGATTGTTTTAAAATTTCATTCCAAGACACTTGGGAATATTACCATATAATTTAGTTGTATAATATATAATTAATTAGATGTATATTTTCAAATAAATCTCACTTCAATTTAGTCCTAATTGTAATATTATATTCATTAGATAAATATTTTCATTAAAAAATGATAAAATTGGAGAAATGTAGATGTTAAAGGAACAAATTTTAAACATTCATATATTTAATGGTAGATGAGTTTTATATTGAACATTAATATCCAATAAATTATTTTCTAACCAAAGTGTTGGTACATCAGTAAAATGTGACCTCCCATTAATGTATACATTCTCATATTTATTATAGTGTCGCTCCTCATAAAAAATATAAAGGAATTCAATATTCCCCTTACCCAAACAACTCAAGACACATTAGATCTATCAATATCTACCCAAATATATACTAAAAATACATCCCAGCTTCCCAGAATCCTTCCATTTGGATGTAATTTATCCAAGGATACCAATTGGTTCAATCTAATGTGAGTTACCCAAGGAAAAGGTAACATCTTTACTTAAACTCTTAAGTTATATTTCCACTATATCCCACCGAAACTATTCTTATTACATGTTTATATACCTAAAAAAGTATCCAAAATATATAAAAAAAATTAAATTATATTGTTTGGACATAAAATCAGAAATATTTCATTCTACTAGGTAGTGAACATACAATTTATGTGTATGACGAAGTACCTCCTTACACAATGATGATTGATCATTTTTTCCATTGCCACATTTCATGGATGGGAATTATGATGGAAAATAAGTTTATATTTGTTATATATGATATTTAATATTTTTTATGATTATGTAATTATATTATAACACATAACCTTATACATTACATTTTGTGTAAATATAATAACATCGTTTGTGGAAGTGTTGACTATAGCCTCTTCAAAGCGAAGTGATTCTTACAAACTATACATGAAAAAAATTAATGATGGTTTTAATAAAAAAAATCTTACATTAATGAAATATATAAGATATTGATGACATAATTATTTTTATATAGGCATAATATATCATTCTATTTATTACCCCTTTCACACTCTACAAAGTTATAATGTTGGTCGTTGACATGTGGACTACCACCTCCTCGACATGATGTGTTTCCATTATCATAAAAAGAGTCCTTTTTATATATATAAATGATTAAATAACATGGTATTTTAATATAATGATATTTTTAGAAATAAATATCACTACTAACCTTCATTCCAAAATGATTACAGAAAATTGGGTACATTACCCAAGCATAAGTACGACCTATGCTCTCCATGATTGTAAAAATGATTGACTTTTCACAACAATATATCAAGACCGGTTCTAAATGTATAATTTATAAATAAATATGACAATTATATCAGGATTAGTATTCTAGATATGTTTATATAATGACCCATTTAACCACAGTTGATCTACCAAAGCCATTTTTGACATAAAAAACAAAATATGGTCAAAACAACTGATTTAAATATAGTTTATTAAAAAAATTAATATGTGAAGTAAAAGTATTAAAAAAACATGAACAAGTTTCTCAAGAATATAGTTAATTATCATTTGATTATTTTTTTAGGAATATAATGACAACATGACAAATATAACTCAATCTAATGGATTATGAATCAATTACATGCCATTAAGAGGGGTTTTTTTGTCATACACCAATTCATATTTGTGTAGTGCATATCGTTCCCTTTGAAATGTTATATACTGAATTTACTTATTATTGTGATATTATTTGTTTCATTTAATGTTGTTGCTTCATGGTGATTATGATTCAAATTATTCAATGTGGTTTGGGACACATTGGAATGTTTAATGATTATTTTCCTCCATAATGTTTTAATAAAATTTAAATGGGGTTTCCATTCATCATAAAAAAATAGTTGTTATTAATTATCCTACACTAGGGAATTATTGATAATTATTTAACCCTTATTCAATATGTATAGTTGGGGATAAGTTGGATTCTTTATAAATTAAATTGATTGTTCAATATTTGAGGAATTATTTGGAGTAGCAGATATGTGTGGGGCTAGGTTATATATTTCCCCTTGATTCATCGATAGAATTATGAGGTGAATCAGTTGGTAAAATAATAATTATTTAAACTATCTAGAGAATAGATGTTTGTGGTAATATTTTTTCACATTTAAAATACATAACATATAATATTAAAGCATTACCTTCATTTCAATTATAATTTTCTATCCATTATATTTTTTATTGACATATCTATGAATGAATTTCATTCATAGTTCATTAATTAAATTGTATGTGTTTCAATTTCATACCTAGAAATAAAAATTTTACCATATTTAGTTATCTGAAAGGAATGGGTTAACAATTATTTACTATTCCATGTTTATTATTCTTATTATTTCATATTTTCAACCACTTCACATGCCCTTAATACGAATTTTTTAATCACCCATATTATGTATCTTTTTTCCATGTTATATAGAATAAATCATTGAATATGCGTTCAAGGATGCATTTGATTTTATTTTATTTTGTGTCATGTTTGTATGTTCTATTTCCCTATGTATTGTGGGTATCATGTATGTAATTTGGATTTCCAAGAATGTTAACTAATATGTCATTTAAGAATTTATTACTTATAATCATGATACTATAATAAAATAATGCACTAGCTCTAATCCTATGGGGTTCGAAAAATCCATTTTATTTGTTTTCATATTATTTTATCAAGTTTCAATAACCCACATCATTAAATTAATAATATCTAGTTTCAATGAAATTATAGTTGAAATACCACCAAGAATTTTCTTAATGATCCAGTCTTTGGTCATGATAACCATGCGAATGTAATTAAGTATGTGTTATTTCCAACAACGAGATTATAGATTATTCGTCTAATGATTATATTCCTTTATCCTATAATCCTAACTTGCATTTCTTCAACAGGGGCCTCTAAATCTATATGAGATATAATTTGGCTGTTAAAATCAATATATGTTTGGAAAATTCAACCAAAAATCAACAAGAGAACTCAACGATAAATTAAGTGTCTAGACATTGGCTATATACTACACAGAGTTCTATGGTTCATTCCTGATAAATTAATCAAATGAATATTCCAAAACAATATTTTTTTGAGATATTTTAATTAATTATGTGTAAATTTTATATAAATTTATCATTTAGTTGTCCCATTAATAATAAATGGATGTTACATAGTTGATTATTCATGTTGGACAAAACATTTTGGCAAAATTCCTTTATTTAATTTATGTTTTTAAAATTGATTCATTTCATAATTTCATCACAGACATGAATCCATAAAAGTCTAATTTCTTAGAAATAAATATATGAGTAATTAAATTATCCATTTATGATATTAATAAAAATATTGATTCAATTAGATGATATTAATTAAACATTTTAACCTAGGGAAATAACTTCTTCTTGCAATCTTGGCATGATTTAAAACATTCCGCCCATGAACCTATGTAACACCAAGGTTGACATCATTATGATTTCTTCTAGAACTGCCTCCACATGCCATAGAAGACTCTACCAATTAAAAATATTTATAAATCACCCACATGTGAGGGGAAAACAGGGATTGGTTTAAGTGGTATTCCATAATGATCCTTGAACATTTTCGTCCTATATAGTAATAGAAGAAGTGATGAGTCCATTCCATCACATTTAATCTGTTAATAAATAGTTTCAATCCCATGAAATAAATAAAATATAATAAATCCCAACACATACATTGGTACTGGTCAAGATTTTGAATGGACATACATGAAACAAATATTGAATGTTAATGGATGGTAGTAATTTCATTATCCTTTCATTATTATTAAGGTAACTTTCATTTCATTAATTTATTATGTAATTAATTATTTCTCATTCATCATAATGACCATCATATTCCACTTGGAGATAACCATCATTAAGATGTTGAAAAAAATAAATGACCTAACCAATAGTTGTAGACTTATAAAAATAAATTAAGTGAGTGGTTTAAGTCTACTAAAATATTTATTAAATTTTAATTCTCATAAAGTGAAAATTTAATTAAAAATAATTAATTTTGAAATTTTAAATTTTAATTTAATTTAATTTTTGTAGTAATTTAGAGACTAAATGTCACGTACTATATATTTAAACATCGTTACCTTATATTCAATGTATCTAGGTAACAATCATTAGGCTTTGGTATGTTTTCTCAATTAGAATATAAAATGTGTACATACTTGCTTCATGTTGTGTAATTGCTTAAAATTTTCTTGAGACACTGGCACGAGCCTTTGATTTCTATCATGGTGGATTAAAAATGATCATAATATGGCAAGAAAAAGAGTTATCATAATGAAACATTCACATGTATCACTCTAAATGACATGACCTAATATCTAGTGAGAGGTTACATGATGTGTGCACTCTTGATATATGTCATAAATCTCTAATGCTATGTTTGAAAATAACTCTATATGTATCTTAGAAATGTGAATTCATGAAATAAATGTTGTGTACAATTCATTCAATATTTGTATGTAATAAATACTATATCATTAAAGTCTTATGTTGGTTGACCATGTATAATGGCCATACAAATTTAATTATTTAATCAAAACCCCATGGATACAACAAGACAAGTGTACTATTATATTCCATATTATCTGAAAACCATGTTTCATGTTGTCCATTCAAAACATGACATAAAAATATCTAATTACTAACTGGTAATCCTTTTTTCTAGCGACATGTCAAAGTGATTTGTATAAGGGTTCATAGGGTTTAATTATGAGTAAAATCCTTGTAACACTTTCTCAATGGGAAAAAAATACACTATTCTGGATGGAATCTTGGTCTTTATTCATTTATTCTTATAAAATAATGAAAATGAATCATTTAGATAATATGATTAATATTGTAATAAACTTTTAATCCGAATTAGATTAATGAAAAAATAATATGAAATAAAAACTAGACCATGCTTACGCATGGATCAATAGTTGGATAAATGAATTTAAATTTATATATTCCCCTTCAGATACAACATGATTTTATTAGGTTAAGTTGAAGCATGAGAGTGGGGGTGATATGTTAAAATTTTATTTTAATATTTATATTCACAAAACCAAGATCGAGGACCTTGGATGTAAAATTTATAATTAACATATTTAATGTATGAAGAAAAAATTACATTATAATTGGAAAAGTTATTAACTGATGATATTGATTTCAAATAAAATTCCTTTTCAGATTGGTGACATTCTTCTACGAGGATACAAGTATAGAATCTCTCTAGCGATGATCCACACGTGCTCCTTTGATCACTTTGAATGTTTAATCGATCTCTGAGTTCAATTGTGGGAAACAAATTTTGTTTTCAGGTTTGTATTGATTGGTCATCCTTTCTCCCATTAATGGATTCCATATTTCATTTCCCATTCTTAATAGGTAGATAGAAGTAGGATTTGATATATAATATGTTATGTGAAAATATTTTATACTTTGAATTCACTGATCAATTACCCTACAAAATAGACATATCCGCCTAATTATAGAGAATGTTTTGACTTTATATAATTATTTAATCGCATGAAAATCCTTAAATAATATTATAACATTCAATAAAACCCATTCTAAATAATAATAATAATATTATTATTATTATTATTATTATTATGTTATGGAATAAACTGACTTTGACAATAACAAATATTATTTGGATAACTTTTTAAATAATATTTTTTCACAATACACAGACTTGGTAATTTAAAACTATGAAATCATTTATTGAACAACTGAATAAATATTTAAATTAAATATTTAATTCATAAATAAATTTTTACAAATAATAATAGATGAATAAAATTATCCCTCTATCTTTAGAATAATATTTATTCAATTAATTCAATTTTTATTTTATTTAATCGAGATCATTGGTAACACATTTTGTGTTACAACTAGGATTATTTTCATTGACATTTTTTAGGCTATACAAAATCCATGATTATTGTATAACTAAAGGAAATGGAACCCAAGGGAATGAACATAATGAAAATAATGATACCAACCACATTAAAATGATCACCGTTTTATATAACCTATATTTCAAAATATCTCAACTAGTACGGTTCATATATGTGTAATCAAACTCTATGCTTGATAAATTTTTCATAGACTATCTAAAATAAACATGGAATTTCACCGTGGACAAGGAATTGATGGTGATATTTATATTTCAATCAAAGGGACAACGTATTAGATTCTAAAAAGTTAAAAGGGACTAATCATTCCTTATGTTATCCAATAATTTAATGTCACTCATGACACACCCAACATATCATATTTCACCATAAACATTCATCATCATGGTTTATGAAATAAATTTAGTAATGTGTGTCCTAACATGCATTAATAGTAACCATAATTTCCAAGGACAATTAACATTCTCACAAATAGAAATACCATATGATACAAGAACGTTTGGAATTCCTACTAGCCGGTCTATTATGAAAATTTTCAGTCATAGAGATTTACATGGGTAAAACTCATGACAAGAATACTCATTAGTTTATGAGTAATCACACCAGATTGTACATATACCAGATGACCCATCATAGTACATCTTCCAACTATAGAACATTATTTAATAATATCATTATATCACTTTAAGGTTCTTAACAGTGGGAAACTTCTATGACATTATCTGTACAATGATTACTCTAGTAAATTCATAAATTAGATTAATATGAAACACTGAACAATATAAAATATGAATTTTTATTAACATTGAATTCATCAAATATACATTTAATCAAAGAATAAATAGTTTTTATTAGGGAACGATATCCAACACCTTGTTTTCAAGGAGTATGGGATAAGTAAAAGTACATTGGGAGTGATGATATACTTTCTTCCAATCATCCTATATATAATATTCTCTAACACAAACTAAATGTGATGATGATGTTTTTGGTACAACATGAAATTTGTAGATGTCTTCTCTATTGACTAGTGAATGAGGATAGAAATGTATATGACTGATAATTAAGTGTACAAGGAACCTAAAACCCATGTCACCTTGATCATAGGGGTTAGACAAAGGTTATTATTTTTATTTCCTATATTCATTTATTGTTCCACTATTTATCATTAACCTAAAACTAAAACATGATTTAAAAAAGTAATATAATATTTTCCTTAATAAAATATGAAATTTTCATCTTACTGTTTCTATGCATGGACCAATTCATGGAATATTCATAGGAAAGTGATTTCACAACCTACTTATACAGAATTGGATTATGTAGATCTCATTTTGACAAATTCCAATAATCAAAAATCCTACCATGGGAGAGGAATAAAATGCTCTTAATAGTAGATAATTATTTTTTAGATGGTGTTGATGGTGGGGACCTACTGTGTATTATCCCTAATGATGGAAGGATTCTTGTCTTCCTTTTATTGGTAGTTTCCCATTTTGGTTCTTTTTTGGTTTTGGTTTTAAATATAATATAACATTATAAAATGTACATTTCTCTTTTATATAACCTATTTATAGATGTTGGTTATTATGTCTATGTATACACCATATTGACGATGTTTAATAGATTTTGATGTGGTTTTTGAAATATATTCTTTATTTTTTTTGCGAAAAATACATTACTAAGGAGTTAATAAATGCACAATCACTAGATTATTTATCTTGTTGATTGAAAATTCCATTCGTGTTATTCCATGATCGAGGTTAGGTTTTGAGTCACATGATAACCTTGACCTATTCATGAGAATGTGGTTTTTGAAATATATCCAACACCTTGTTTTCAAGGAGTATGGGATAAGTAAAAGTACATTGGGAGTGATGATATACTTTCTTCCAATCATCCTATATATAATATTCTCTAACACAAACTAAATGTGATGATGATGTTTTTGGTACAACATGAAATTTGTAGATGTCTTCTCTATTGACTAGTGAATGAGGATAGAAATGTATATGACTGATAATTAAGTGTACAAGGAACCTATAACCCATGTCACATTGATCATAGGGTTTAGACAAAGGTTATTATTTTTATTTCCTATATTCATTTATTGTTCCACTATTTATCATTAACCTAAAACTAAAACATGATTTAAAAAAGTACTATAATATTTTCCTTAATAAAATATGAAATTTTCATCTTACTGTTTCTATGCATGGACCAATTCATGGAATATTTATAGGAAAGTGATTTCACAACCTACTTATACAGAATTGGATTATGTAGATCTCATTTTGACAAATTCCAATAATGAAAAATCCTACCATGGGAGAGGAATAAAATGCTCTTAATAGTAGATAATTATTTTTTAGATGGTGTTAATGATGGGGACCTACTGTGTATTATCCCTAATGATGGAAGGATTCTTGTCTTCCTTTTATTGGTTGTTTCCCATTTTGGTTCTTTTTTGGTTTTGGTTTTAAATATAATATAACATTATAATATGTACATTTCTCTTTTATATAACCTATTTATAGATGTTGGTTATTATGTCTATGTATACACCATATTGACGATGTTTAATAGATTTTGATGTGGTTTTTGAAATATATTCTTTATTTTTTTTGCGAAAAATACATTACTAAGGAGTTAATAAATGCGCAATCACTAGATTATTTATCTTGTTGATTGAAAATTTCATTCGTGTTATTCCATGATCGAGGTTAGGTTTTGAGTCACATGATAACCTTGACCTATTCATGAGAATGTGGTATCATAGGTAGGTTAACCATAATTTGGGACATGTTCTATTTAAATGTATGTGTAGATATGATTTAGGATTGTGAGGACCTGAGGGTCTAGTTTTGAGTTCTGTGTATGGTCAACACACCTCATTAATGACTTTATATTACCATGGGATATTAGCTATCTTGTATGAATATTTCAAGTTGAATTCATATGTTAAAGACTATCTGTAAACACTAATGTTGCGTTTAGTGGTTTGAGTTAAGGCTTGGGTAGTTGTGGTTCTATGATAACTTATATCGGTGTTTTATTATATTATATAATGAATATCTGTAGGGGGTGTGCTAATGGTTACAGGTTCATTTTTTTGGAATCCATTGTCACATGCGTCCTTAGAGACATCATGTATAGCTGCATGAGGTGGTTGGAGAGGGTTGTCCCCAAAAAATGGTCATAGATTAATTTAGACTGTTTCTTTTTTTGTCTACATAATTATTAATGAATAGGCCCTGGCCTTATTCAGGATATGTAAGATGATCCTAGTTTGGGGAAGTAGAAATATTAGGAGATCTATAAGCATAATCCCCCTTTATTCTAGGTAAACATGAACCCCAAGATAGTGAAATTATGGGTGGATAAGGTTTGATGTATCATCGAGATCATAAGGAATCTTGATACAGTTAAATTTAAGTGTGAGTTTTTTTGGTTTATGGGTCCCTACTACTAGTGACTGCATTCAATGGTATACACATGTCAACCTAAGTAGTTGGGATGAAAGGAGACCAATGATATTTTCAATGAGAATTAATTCCTTGAGATTTTGGGATTATCTATGACTTGTGAATTCAAGGTACTCCATCAGAGATAACATTCTATGATAGAGTATGATAACCCCTTCAAGGAGGTATTATTATTTTCTCTTAAGGTATCTTTCTATTATAGGGTGTTGGCCTAATGGTTTGGGATGGGCCTTTCGACAGAAATCCTACCCTCAGACATCATATTAAAGAAGATAAACCATTTTGAAGTAGTTTACTATGAAATAAATGGTTAGACTATTGAAGATGGTATTCCATGTACTTTTTATATTCTTTCACCACTAATATAAACTGTAATTAGATTATCTAAGAATATAAGGAAGTGTGAGGAGTAGTGAAGATGGGCGGTAGTGGTTCTAGATAACCACCCTAGCTACTCCCATTAGCTTTTATAGGAGGTAGAGATATTAAATGCTATCAGTGTTAGAAATTTAGAAATATGCGGTTCTCATTTCAAGCCCCACCAATTTCATGCCATCAGTGAAGACGTCTGGTATTCCTAAAACAAATTTTTAGATGAACATTTCGATTTCAAAGTAGTGAATTCTCTATAATTTCACAAAGATCATCAGATCCATCTGATGTGGTCAGGTCTCTGGGGTATCAATATACTGGAAATATTTGAAATGTTAGATCTTAAATTGAGAATATTTAGATTAATTCATAACTTTAAATTTGACGTCAACCATTGAAAATGACAGAGATGAAGAACTTGTAAGAAATTTGTTAGGATCTAGTGGATTCAAATGTAATTTATGAGATAGCTAGAGGAACTTTCATTTTGTCATTATCAATAATAATTACTTTATGAGATAATTTTTATTCTAATTAATTGTTTTATTATCACCTTACGAAAATATTTCTACACCCAACCAAGCTTATGAAATAATCATGGGAGTTAGCTATGCCTCTAGGTAGGAGGAAAGAGAAAAGATTTATATTCTAGTATTGGGTTATATCTCTATAATAGGTTGTTATGAAATAAATTTTTCTTATAAATGTAGTGGATATCTTTGAAATAATACTAGGGATGGATCAGATCATTTTATTTTATGTCCCACATAGATTACTATCTTCAACTGTTGAATTTTATAGCCACTGATGATGCCACTTTACTTGTTCATGGTGAATAGGATATTTCATATGGTGAATATGGACCACCACAACATGATATAGGAATCCATTCGTTCCAAGTGTATTCCCTCATATTGAATTACAATGATAATTTCTTGGATTTTTATTTTTCATCCAGAGTGGATTTCTTTTCTGAGGCATTTAAAAAGGATTTTTTAAGATTTCATTTGGAACAGGATATGGTGTTCACTAACCATTTGGAGCCACAAATACATCCTAAATATATTCCCTCATATAATAAGTCCCCCAATTTTTGAGGTAATTTATGATATAGATGGAATGCTAGGAATCAAAAGGGTTCATTTTTCTTAGTTTATCATTATTGTCCACTCAAGTGCTTTTTTTATAAGAAGGATGATGAATCTCTCTTGTTGTGTATTGGTAATGAGATACTATAACTGGTCTTCATCATGAAGAATTACACCATACCCCGTAATAATTTTATCTTTTTTTTTGTTTAAGGTGGAAAGTTATCTATTCATGTTATAACATTGATTTCGGTATCACTAATTTTGGGTTAGAGTATAGGGGATTCCGAAGACCACTTTTGAATGAGGGTATGCCAATTTTTATTATTATGAATATTTGTTTGGATTAAATAATATATCATTAGAATTCAGGGCCCTAATGATCATTTTATTCAATAAATATCATAAATAATTTTTTGTTGTATTTTTTAAAAACATTTGGATATATTAGATATAAGAATAAGAAAATGACAAACATTTAATGGTTGTTTTGGGAATACTATTAGGTCATCATCTATATAAAAATATTACATAGATAACATAATTGATTTAGGAATTAAAATTTAATTGGAAATAAATACCATAATGTGATGTTTTAGATTATTGAGATAAGTTTAGGGTAGTGATTTCATGGGAGTATCTATGTAATGTATTTGATATTAGAATATTTCTTCATCTGGTAGGGTATTACAGTTTGTTCATTGAGAAAATTTGTTGAAATTCCCCACAGATCCCAGCCCTCATCCAAAAGGGGTAATGTCATTGAGTATTCCATAATAATATTATTCTTTTTGGGGTCTTAAATAGTGATTCAACATTTCGAGTTATATTCATTTTTCGTAATGCTAGTTAGGGTTATGAAGAAAATAATGATGCTTTAGGTACATGTTTGTGCATTATGATTATGTTAGGTGCTTATTTGGAAGAATACAGATCTCTATAACTCTAACCATTAGATATGAATTACACAACCTATTAAATTTATCTACTATAAGTGATGAAGGATCATATATGATGGTTTAACTATCTATTTTGGGAGAAGATTATGGTACTTTTCGTACTGAAAAATTATGATCTACATATTCTCTCAAAAATATATGAACATGAGGTAGTGATGATGGATGATGTACCATTAGTATTTCATCATTGACATTTTATAGAACCATAGTAATGTAAATTTGGTTTTGGAATATTTGAGTAGGAAGTTTCCAATCATATATCTGTTAGATTTTTGTCATGCGTGGGCTCTAATATGGATTTTTCTAAATATGCACTTGGAAACCAAGGTAAAATGTGGTGGTATATTCTAGTCAAGTGTCTCATTGATTCCCACTATATAGAGTGGGTTCATGGTATTTAGTTTAAAGATGAGTTACTCTAGTGTTGTACCCATTTTTTAAATTTTAGAGATAAATTTAGTTCATTTTCACGTTCTTTAGAAGGATTTCCTTTTTCAATGGGCCATTCAGTCATACTGTCATATTTAATAAAGGTGATAATGTTGGCCTAAAATGATTCTAAGTGTGATTTCTATCATTAAGACACTAAGATTTATTAGAATGATTGATTCAATGTGTATTTTTCTTGTATGAGATGAGAGATAACTAACTTTCTCTCATGGTGTTATAATTTTCAGTTATTCAATGATAAGAAATTGTGTCTCTTAGGTTTTACATAGATACTTACCATTACTATATGGATATGGGATGAGGTATCCATAATTTTAAACGTTAGGTTACCCCATAAACCATTAGGAAGGAATGTGATTTGGGTGGTTATTGATTGTCTATCCCTATTTGTCCATATCATTTTGATCAATGAATCGGGTTGATTAAATGGGTTTTTGGTATGTATATGATATAATGAGGCTAAAATACATATTGTCCACAATAGTTTCTAATAGGGCCTCCCATTTTCCTCTAATTTTTGTTAAGGCCTCCATATGGGAACTATGGTCATATTTCAATCATAGAATTGAGTACTATCTTAAAAATAATGGCCAGACAGAGCAATAAAGCCTAATTTTGGATGAAATGATGCATTCATTCATTATGGAATTTATAGTCTCACATGATAACCATCTTATACTAGTTTTTTTATCTTGTAATAACACTCACCAATACTTGATCATAATTTCACCCTTTGAAGTGCTTTATATCTGACCAAGTCAGTGAATTATATGCTTGGTAAAAGTGGGTGCGATTCCCTTTCTATGATCAAGAATTGTTAATGGGAGGACTAGTAAGATATAGATGATTAGATAGTGGGTTTTGTTATCTGGAAGTCTTTATAAGTCATATTTTTAACAGTGCTACAAAATTTTGTTTTTTAGTCACTGGGTGTTTCTGAATGTAAAACTTTCATTATGTAATATTCATATTGGAATGTAAAGGCATCTTATGCTATTATATATCAGACCATTTGAGGTCATTGAAGGTATATAAAAGGTGACACACCATTTGGAATCTCTTTCTTAGTTTACATCAATTTATGATGTTTTCCATGTATTGTAGTTGAAAAATTATTATCAAGATCATTCAATTATGATGAGTTTGGAAGATCATGTGTTGGATCTTAATCTTCTCGTTATGAAACCACTACTTTCAGTTTTTTATTTTTAGGTGATTTTTCTTTGGGGAAATATATTATATTATTTTGGGTCCAAATGGAAGAATTATAACATTGAACATGAGACATAGGTGTGGAGTTCATGGTATAAGTATTAATACCCACTATTATTCTTTGATCAAAATATGGAATTACATTCTAGATATGAAATGTTTTCATGGTTGGGTAAACTATCACACTCTTATGGAATATGTAGGTATTTTATTTTATTATCAGTATTTATATTTATTCATTGTTTAATTGGTTCATTTTAAGGAATTTTTTTGTGTTTTGGGATGAAAATTTGGGGGCTCATATGTGGCACATTGTTCGAAGAAACAATATAATAGATCTATGTACACTATTCCTCACAGACTCTAGAACTATCAAGGATTCATGGTTAAGAAAAAAAATGGTATCCCTTATTTTCCCCTGAGGAATCCTATATCTATTGGATAGTGGAGCCACATAGCTGGTGCACCATCTAGAATACTTTGTGTATAAACACTGTGGTCATTGAGATTATAAATAAATTGATATTCTATATTTTAGGTAACATTTTTTAAACAAATCACCCATTTACCTCTAATTAATGTTTCTCTATCCATTGATGCATCTACCCCTATACACCAATGCCTTTTGGATTCAATCATGGGTATATTAGACCTTTTATCTTCAATAAATCCTCATGTAAGTTCCCCATCTTCTCTTTCATTGATTTCTTATTCTCTTCCTTCTGGGTTTTCATATCTATTGTTGTTGGCCTATCCTAGTATTGGATGAATCTTGAATTTTCATTTTCTATATTTATTTTGGATGTGTGTTTTTGAATTTTTAGTTTCATCGTTAGCTTTTTCATAGAGTTCTCACGAGATTGGTAGTGATTTTAAGAAGAAAGGTTAGTGGTTCCATGTTGGGAAATTTATGGATGTGTGAAATATTCACTCCTTATTTCAAATGTCATCATAAGATGATTTTATGTGAAAATGGTTGTAATTTAATGTTTTTGGTGTGTTCAATACTGTTGAACTAGTTTCCCCTTGTGTAAATGGAATGAGGTATTGTGGTAGGTTTTGCTTTGATATGATGAAAATGGATTTGCAATGGTTTGGAAAATAAATCTATCACTTGGGAAACATTAGTTCCTAGGTGGGTGGGATAAATTCTGGTCTGCCAAGATAGTCAACACCATTTGTTCTAGTCTTCCTAGTAGGACTATTCTACAAAACTAACTAAATGTGACAATAATAATTTTGGTACCACTAAAACATTGGATATGACCTCTCTAGTAGCAAATTCACAAGAAGAGCTGTGTTTCATAATGATCCCTGAGGGTACAATGATACGACAATCAATGTGATCTTGCATCTTATGGGTTTACCCAAGTTTCTTATTAATGTTTTTCATACTTTAAGTTAATCTATTTAATTTTATCTTATGTTTTATAGTTAAAAATGTTTTATAAACAATAAAAATATATTTTCCTAAAAATTAGGCATTTTTAGTTGTCGTGTAATGATTATACATGGAATGATTCATGGCATACAATAAAAAATTTATCTCACACAATATATATAACATAAGTGTATATTTGGATTTCATTTTTTATAATTTAGTTAAACAATAGACCTACAACATGAGTGGTCATGAATTATATTAATAGTTGAGAATTCTTCTTCTAGAAGGTGTTGATGGTGGTGACATGGGTGGCTTTGTGGCTTATTCCATAAGGAGCCTTGTCTTAGTTATTCTTATTTTTATCCATTTTGGATGTTTTTTATTTAGTTAAATATATAAATATAAACATATGAAATGTTAATTTATCATTTGTAAGTCCATATTATAGTTGTTGGTTGTGATGTTTATGTACATATTGTATTGTTGTTGTTTCTTCAAGTGTGTTGTGGTTTGTGAAATGAATGTTTGATTTTGTTCATGTAAAAATAATTATAAGGTATTTATTAAACACAAAATTAGATAATTAAATCTCTTCAGTATTAGGAATTATCTATAGGATATACCATAGGATGGGTCAGGTGTCAAGTTAGATGGTTTCCTAGACAGGTTCATAACACATTACATTATAAAAGGATCCACCACCACCAACTAATCCTCCCACCACATGAGTTTTATATTGAACCAATATATTCTCAAATAATATAATTATACTCTTATAAACCTCATAGAGGTTATATTAATCTATAAATACCACATTGTAAATACTTAATTCTATTTTCTAAGGAGTTCTTCAAAGGATTAAAAAAAATTGTAAAAATTTTTTTATACCATTTATCCTTCATCTCAACATGTAACTCCTAAAAATATAATCTAATAATGACTAAAATATTACATTAGTATCATAATTATTCTTAATTGTTATTATTTTTTTTAAATAACTATTTTTGACCTTCCTCACATATAGTTGAAAAACTTAAACATCACTTGTGCTACCTATGGACTACCACTTCCTGAAGAAACATGATCCATTCTTTAGTAAATACATATATAGATAGTTAAAATGTGATATTTATTTAATAAATTTGGTTTTTATAAAATCATCATGATTCTAAAATTATAATCCATTTCCTATCTTCATCCATTATTATAAATGAATATCTCAAAGGTGCATACGTTTAGGTTGTCACCTCCAAGAATCTGATGTCTTTCATCTTAGTATTTTGAGTTTTCATTTTGGAAAATAAATCGTAAATAATGAGTCAACATCTTATAAAAAGATTAATAATATATTTATTCTTCTTCAGTAATGATATTATTCCAAAAGAATAACATTCTAAACCATAGTAACCCATATATTTTAACTTTTTATTGTTTTGGTTGGTCTAACCACCTATATGAAGAATTACTTAAATCTATATATTATATGAATATGTAAGGTTAAATTGTTATTTAATTATTAAATAATGATCAAATACAATTTTCTTATTATTATGATATTATATAATTATAATTAATATATTATTTATGTTTGAACAATTTGTTCATTTAGATTATCGAAACAAGCTCCTTCACCAACATAGCTGTCATGAATCAAAATTAAAATAATTTAAAAACAAATTTTCAACATCATAAATAATTTTAAAAATATATTTTCTATATCTAAAAATAATATAAAACTAATGAACGTTGAATCTATGAAAAAAATAAACACCGACATTATGAAACATGTAGCAAAAAAATAATTGATTTTAATTACATATGGTGATGAACATTATATATAACTTACTAATATATATGTCATTAATGATTACAATTGATGATTATAAAATTCCATGTTTATCTATAATGATAAAAAATAATTAATTAATACAAATATTTCTATAAATGGGATTAAAACACTATTATTGAATTTGGAATAAATGGTATGTTATTTAATAATCTCATTTATCATTCATTGAAACAGAACAAATATTAACAATTCATATATTAATATTTGATATATATACTACCACATGTAATCCTTTTATCATAACTTTCCAATAATTAAAGGAATTTAATAATCCATACAATTTTTTTGAAGGAATTAAATTTAAGTGATATTGTAGATACAAAAAATATTAAAAAACATTTTTATTTGAGTTATATTGAATCTTCATTAAAATATTTTTTCCATGGTTGGGGTTTTCCACTATAAAATGTTATCATATGGTGTTTACTCTTCCTCTCGAGGAAAACATATCATTTTAATTCAAATCTCACTCCATGGAATATTTAATTCTAATAAAAGTATAATCATGTTGAGTAAAATTCTCATCTAACCTATGAAATGTATTTCTCAACTGTATCTATGTTTTATATTCTCAATAATGATATATGTTCTTATTTTTAAACTAAAATATGTGTTTTTTCTGGTGTAATTCACATTTAACCTTATATATTTTTCAAAAATAAAATTCCATGTTCTTTTTACAATATGGTAATTATAAAAATTAATTTAAATTATAGAATAATGTTTTTCCCTTTCATGATCATACGTTTTATCTTCATCTTCCCAATTCCAATGAATATCCTTAATATATATTCAAAATTTTAACTAAAATGTTTTTTAAAAATACTATTTGACAAACAAAAATTATATAAATTTCTCAATAATTATTATATTTGAATAATGTCTCTTAACATAAACATTTACGTTATTAATATATATAGTTTTAAAAAATTTACATTAATTATTTATTTAAATTTTATTCCCCTAAATTTATAAATATATCTCTTATTGAGTTCTGTGTTATTAAAGAAAATACAAATTAATTTATGAAATAGTTTTTACGGTGATTCAATTTTTTCTATCCACCTGAAAAAATTATTGATGTCACCTTATTTGAGATCAATTTTATAACATCCCAACTAATTAATGAATAATAGATATTTTTAACTATTCCTATTAATGAATTAGATAGTGTTTTAGAGTCTTAAAATGAAAATAAATCCAATCATAAGCATGAAATACACTAATATTTTTAAAAGATTGTTTTACTGCCTTTTAATGTCAAACCATTTTCAAATCTATCTTTTGACAATTTTATAAGCTATGTTTTTCAAAATAAACTTATTATTTATGATTGGGACATCAAAATTTACTTTGTGTGAATTTTTGGAATTTTTCCGATAAAGTTCATTTTTTAATAAATAGGGGAAAATATTGTATTTTAATTAAAAACCACTTTTTAATCTAATTTATTTATATCATTAGATTATCTTTTGAATTGTTTTTAAAGTGAAATTAGAAAATATTTTTACCATTTAATCCAATGGTGGTCATTGGAATCAATTTCACTTTGAAATTGGACTTAAATTAGTCTCAATCTTTTGATACTTATTGTTTCATAAAAACACGCTATTTGTCATGCCAGCGGGAATTAATTATTAAATTAATTAATGCAACTTATATGATTTGAATTTTTTAAAATATAAATCATTTTTGAATTTGGAATATCAAATATAACTTATGGTGACGTTTTGGTATTTTTCTGGAAAACTTCAATTTTTGATGAACAGTGAAACCACTAAGTGGTACTTATAAAAACTGATTATACATTTAAATGAAATTTTACCACCTCTGTGTTTTGAATTTAAAAAATCTGACATACATGGTTGTCATTAAGAAGTAAAATTTGGTTCAATGGGATTAAAATAATTTTTTGGGGAATAGGAACTTTTATTATTTTAATCGCGATTTGAGGTAATTAGTGTAGTTTAGGGTAAAAATAATGTTTTAATAATATAAGATGAGCTTGACACATGGCATACCCACATTTGATGTGTCATGGCCGACCAAGAAAATCCATGGGTCAACTTGGGACCCCATTGAGCCACATTGGTTGGGAAATTACATAAATAACTTTTTATTTAATGTTAAAGTAAAAATGACAAAAACATGAGATGTTTTACTAAAACAATTTTTACATGGGGTTATACAAGTCATATTTTTGACTATAAATATTCATTAGAAATATAAAAAGATTTCCTACATAATGATATTTTTTTTATAATTTTTAGACATTAAATATATTTAATTCTGTATGACATCATGATGATGCATCGATTACCTCATTAATAAAGGATTTAAATAAAATGAAATGATAATGAAAAATTTATGTCCTACACATGTCCAAAACCAATTGTATGGGTATATTTTGAACCCTTATCTCCTTATCCTTGAATTATATCAACATGGGGCCTCTTAAATACTAATCTCATTTTAAAATAATGTAACTTTTCTTTATTTTCCAAGAGTGCCCCTCCTCTCCTCCTATAAAAGGCCCCCACCTCTACCTATTTACCCACACTTCCAAAGCCTTTGGCTTGGCCAAACCCTGCCCATTTTGTCTCTCCACATCCCTATATTACTCCATGAAGCCGCACTTTAGGCAGATGTCTTCCCAATGAAGCCTTTGAGCTAAAACCAAAGGGAGTTATCCGATTTTAAGGTGATATCTTCACTTGTGTTCTTTTGTTTTATTTTGTTTCTCCAACCACCTAAATTCTTTTTATTCATTTCTTTTGGAAAAACACCAGTATCATCCATATACTAGTATGTTGTTATAATAAGGATTCCAACTACACTTACACACACCTACATCTAATTGTTAAAGAACATACTGTTTCTGTGGATGGCGAATTTCTGCCTCCCGAAACGTTGGTTGTTCAACATTCTTTTAAAACCTTCAAAGGTGGACGTTAAGATGACACTATATTTATATATGATATATAAAATGTTTATGTTTTCCTTATGCTTCTGTATTTCTCATTGTGGGCATACCTTTATGGTTTCCATTATGGGTAAACGTGATATCTTCATTTAAGGAAGTTCGGACTACCTTCCCCTCAAAGTGATTTGATTCGTTAATGCCATATGTGGGACGTTTAAAGGATGTAATAAATGATTTTATATATGATATTATACTGGGATTATTATATACCATTATATCAATATTTTAAAGACCCGTAAATTTCAAGTAATTTTTTTTCTTAATTTTCTTTGGAATTTTACAAGAACGCAGTTTCTGACGGCACGTGATTCTGAGGCCCGGTGTGCCCTGAATCGGTTTCTGATGTTTGGCTCGGGTACGTACAGTGAACGAATGAGCGGGTTTTCCTAACTTTTGAACCGGTGCTGGGAATCGATTTCCGAGTGCACCAATGGAATCGCAGCACCTGTATTTGATTAGAAACGCCTCTTCCGTAGGTGTGTTTTCTCGGGTGTGGTTTTTAATTTTTGGGATTAAGTGAACAAAATAAAATAAAGTGGTACGACAACTTTATTTTATTTCACTTAAAGCCACTTAAAACCACTTAAATCTACTTAATCTAAGTTGAAGCGGATATGGTGGAACTCAAAATATCCTACCCTCTAGGTAGGATATTTCTAAGGTGGGGCCCGCACAAGCCCCACCGTTTCTTTTCCCTTAATTAACGCACCCGCGAAAACTCCTCTTTATTTAAAGTCAACTGGTGCATTTTTGAAAACTCTTAAATGATCCTATTAAATGGACAGTTAATTCATTACCATTTATTCTCCAAACTAATGGTTCGTTTCTTAACATGTTTTCAAACTGTTGGCATAATAATAAAATAATACCATCGCAAGTTTCTCTTGGGTGCGGATTGTTGAGAGGATTTCGAGAAACTCGATCTTCATCCTCCTTCGTGAAAAACGCCAGCCTTCAACGAAAGGCAACGAAGAACGCCGAACCCTCAGAGATCGACAACGCGACGTCGTGTACTGCGACGCCAACGATTCTCCTCCCCCGATGTTCTTCTGCAGAGATCCTTCCCCACGACAATCTTAGATCAACACCGATTGAGGTAGGGGAATATGGATCTTTTTAAATTCATGTGTGTATTTTATCCTTAACAGAGATTTAATTCGTGAAATTAAATCTGTGTGTTTTCTTAAACCCTTAGAGATCGTCGACGTGACGTCGTATAGCGCGACGACGCGACACCCTTCCGCGATGCGATGATCCTCTTCTTCCGTAATGGATAATCCTATGAAGAACTCATGTCCGACGACAACGACAAGGTATGGGTTTGTTTTATTAAATCTTTGTGATTTATGCCCGCGATGTTTCATTATTAAATTGTTGTGAGACTTTTAAACTGCTAACGTGGTGGGTGCGGACTAACGAACAAGTCTGAACCCACTGCCCCTTTTGTTCATGGTGTGTGAAATGGCGGACGTCGACCAAGCAGGCCACACGGGCGATGCAGGGTCCTCGCAGTGAAGGACGGACCCCGGGAGGAATTTTGGAGAAGACGAAAAGGATTTCCGACCACCAGAACTCACCCAGTGGTCCGCGGAGCAAACCGGCGGCGCGCCACAATGGCATGGTGGTGTCGGCCGCGGAAGGGGGCGGCGCCCGGCGCGCCGCTGAGGAGAACCACCACGGCTGAAGTCACAGCAGCGGACGGTAGGACCGCGACCGCGGGAGTCTGGCGAGAGACGGGACGTGCCCGGCTACCGCGTCCGCTGACAAAGGGCGGCCCCACGCGAGGCCGCGGAGCTCTCACCGCGGGGGAAGCACTCCCCCAGCGCCGCTCGGCCGTAACCGGCCGAGCCATCCCCTAGCGGTCGTGCCGGGCCCCCCTGGCCGGGCCGGGTCACGCCCATCCGGGTCGGACCTGGGACCCCGGGTCGGGTCGACCCGGTTCGGGCCGACCAAGGGGGGTTGGGCTGGGTCAGTCCGGGCCCAGACCCCCCGTTTTCGGACCTTTTCGGTCTTTTTCCCATATCTTCAGCTACGTGCCTCCGATCGACGTACCGTTAGCAGAGATGTGATCCTTGGATCGAGACGGTCGTTTCGGTATATCGCACTCAAGGTTTCAGAATACTTTGGGTTTGGCCGGGTTGATTGATACACGAAACCAACTGGGCCCTCAGAGTGGAAACACTCATACCTTGAGCTACGGACGTCCGATTGACGTGTCGTCGACTTTGTTGGATTCCTCAAAGTAAGACGAATCTTTTGGCTTACTCCGCCAGAGGTTTGGATGCAGGTGGAGTATGGTCGGGTTGGTTTTGCCTTAAAAACCAACCGGGCCCCTGGGACGAAAAAGCCAATAACTATCAGACCGGACGTCCGATTGATGCGCTGTCTGTGACGTTGAGTTCCTGTTGATGATACAGAACTTTTGGATACACCAACTCTGGACTATATGTCAGGTGATGTATCAGCCTCTCAGCTCGTAGAGCGGACCCTCTTGAACGAGCTTGCTGTGTGCGGGAACCCTAGAGCTGGCTGCGTTTGCAACTGCGACGACAATGACTGTGCAGAGATCCTCAGTGGATTCGATGGCGACGACTAAAACACTCAGCGATCCTACGTGGGTCAGTGCTACAGATCCTGTGTGGGTCCGATCGTATATGGGTCAGCGCTCAACAGTCCTGTGTGGGCCAGCGCCTACAGATCCTGTGTGGGTCCGATCCTGTGTGGGTCTTTGCGGGTGTTAGTTACCTATCGATCATGTGTGGGTCAGATCCTTTGTGGGTCATTACGGGGGTTAGTTACCTATCGATCCTGTGAGGGTCAGATCCTTTGTGGGTCATTGCAGGGGTTAGTTACCTATAAATCTTGTGTGGGTCTTTGCGGGGGTTAGTACTTATCGATCCTTTGTGGGTCCGACGACTTAGATGAATCAGTGGCAATACCTGATCATCTCTATCGTCATGCAAAGAAGTATACCTGTTTGAGATGAATCCTGTTTTCATTCTATTGTGGATTGTGTTGAGCTATCTAGTGTGGATTTACGTTTTGCATTCCTCTGTGGACTAGTTTGTACTTGGGCTTAGATGTTGGAGCCGAATGAGAATTGGTGACTTAGGTATATGTATGGGCATATACCTAAGAAGTGTCGGATGTTACTTCGTGATTGTATCTTTCCTTTGTGGTTTATCCTTTTTGGATTCTGGAAGACCTTCTGGGGTCTCAGGGTCCCTACTGAGTAGCTTATACTCACCCCTGCACGGGCTATGCCCGCACTACGTTGTGTTGGTTGCAGACGATGGACAGCGCTGATCGTGGTTGAGGCTTGCGGAGCAAGACGATACCTGGAGGTGGACCAATGGGCGGGATGTACTCAAAGCGGCTGGCTCGACCCGAGGAGCAGTGGAGGCTATCTGTACCCACCTTACAGGTGGGATTTCCAGTGGACTGCTCGGCGTTGTGGCTTTACTTTTCAGTTGTTGTTTTTCCTTCCAGTTGTACTTTACTATCAGTTTAGGTTTGTATACTGGCCCACTTACTTTCCACACTTACTGTTGTACTCAGTTTTTACTAGTATTTTACTTCTTCTTTATTTCTCTGTGGGGTTTGTTTACTTTACGAAGGCAATGCCTTCCCTTTTTACCGGGATTTAATCCTTGGTGCTAATCGCCAGCCCCTAGCCTATGGAAGGCGGGCTTGGGGTACTCACGGCACGGGCCCCGAGGACGGGTCGTGACAAATTGGTATCAGAGGAGTTCGATTCTACCACATAACATGGGACTCTGATCTTTTTATATGTGAAGCAATAGTATTAAGCGTATTGGGTGTGGTTATCAGTCCAGGGAGTCCAGTATTGGTGCAGCGGCCGACGTATTCGTACACCAGGACCCTGACATCGGATTTCTGACTTAATGCACAAAAACATTGATTGCATGTGTGTTTCAAGTTTTCTTTGTGATTACTTTGTTTCAGCTTACCAGGTATATTGTTCTCACCATGAAGACAGCCCGCCGAGCGATGAGGCTTCAGTACAGGGCCCTTTGACAGATGAGGCACTGGTGGTACCTCTACCCACCGAGCCACTGATGCTTCCAGCCCCAGATGCTAACGATGCACATCGCCTTAGTGCACTGCATGAGTTCCAGCACAAGCGCACGCCCAGGTTCCGTGGGGAGATGGACCCCCAGGCAGCCGAGGACAGGCTGAAGGCAGTGGTGATTCTAGGTACTCTCTGTGTTTATTCCACCCTTGCTACAGTTCTTATAGACACAGGAGCGAGTCACTCTTTCATAACCGCTGCCCTTGTTTGGAGCTCGGAGATACCGACAGAGCCGTTGGCTTGATCCTTATGGCTAGAGAATACTACGGGAGTTGACTCGATGATTACGCCTTGGTGCCGGTAGTGTGAGCTTACTCTAGGAGGCGATATCTTCGGTTGGGATCTTCTTGTAGCGGCGTCGAGGCCTTACGACGTCATCTTGGGCATGGATTGGTTATCTACAGTCCATGCACAGATTGACTGTATTATGGGCAAGATGCAATGTGTTCGCACCAATGGGAGCAGGTTCACCTTCACCAGCGAGAGGGGAGCCTTCGTAGCACAGTTTGGATTTCCGCAGAGGAGAGGACAACCCATCACTAATTAGTTTTCTATCCTCATCCTAGGAGCTGTTGATGTGAGGAGTCCTAGTTTTCCTACAGTGGTGGATCAGTATGCAAACGTCTTTCCCGACGACGTTCCAGGACTACCTCCTCGCAGAGAGGTAGAATTTTATATTGACATGTACCCCGGGACAACCCCGATATTGACTCCAGTGTATCGGATGGCCCCCGCTGAGCTTCGAGAGCTACGGGTACATTTGGAGGACTTGCAGGGAAAGGGTTTCATCCGACCCAGTGTTTCACCGTGGGCTTCCCCGATATTGTTTGCCAAGAAGGCGGACGGGAGCTTGCGACTTTGTGTCGACTATCGTCGCCTGAACCAGGTGACAGTGAGGAACAAGTATCCACTACCAAGGATGGATGACCTCTTCAATCAGCTCAAGGGAGCAAAGTGGTTCTCGAAGATAGACCTCAGGTTAGGCTATCATCAGCTCAGAGTTCTGGACAAGGACGTGCAGAAGACGGCCTTCAGATGTTGATATGGCCACTATGAGTTCTTGGTTATGCCATTCGACATAACCAATGCTCCAGCGGTGTTCATGGGACTCATGAACAGAATCTTTCAGCCATACTTCGATCGATTTGTCGTGGTCTTCATCGTTGACAATTTGATATACTCGACGACTAAGGAGGATCACGCCTACCACTTACGGGATGTACTAGACACACTCCGAGAGCACCAGTTTTATGTCATGCTCTCGAAGTGTCAGTTCTGGATACGTGAGGTCCACTTCTTGGGACACGTCATCTTTGAGGTGGGAGTTGCGGTGGATCCTGTGAAGATCGAGGCAGTGCTAGCTTGGGAGCCACCCAAGAGCATGACAGAGGTGCAATGTTTCTTGGGACTAGCTGGATAATATCGGAGATTTGTGCTAGACTTCTTCAGAGTTGTGGCACCACTCTCAGATCTTACGAAGAAGGGGAAACCTTTTGTGTGGTCAGACAGGTGTCAGCAGAGCTTCCAGGAGCTGAGACAGAGATTGACCAATGCCCCTATCTTGAGGTTTCCTGAGGAGGGAGTAGGGTACGTAGTCTACTGCGATGCATCAGGGACCGGACTCGGATGTGTCCTAATGCAGGAGAGGGCAGTGATCGCCTATAGATCACTTCAGTTGAGCCCTCATGAGCAGAACTACGCTACCCATGACCTGGAGTTAGCAGCAGTGGTTTTCGCTCTGAAAACATGGCGACACTATCTGATGGGCGAGCACTTTACTGTCTTTTCTGACCATCAGAGTCTCAGGTACATATTCTCTCAGAAGGAACTGAATCTGAGACATCGGGGATGGCTCGAGTTCCTCCAGGACTATGACTTTGAGATAGTATATTCTCCTGGGAAGGGTAACATGGTAGCGATGCTCTCAGTAGGAGGACGGGAATTCAACTACTTGTAGGAGGCGTTCGGGATGCATCTACGTCTGAGCACCGCCTTTCACCCTCAGATGGATGGTCAGATAGAGAGGACCATTTGGACTCTCGAGGACATGCTCCGCGCATGTGTGCTCGACTTTGGTCGCAGCTAGGAGGACCACCTACCCTTGGTGGAGTTTGCATATAACAACAGCTACCACTCTACCATCGGGATGGCACCGTACGAGGCGTTGTACGACCGACCTTGAAAATCTCCTTTGTGTTGGACAGACCCTGCGGAGTCATCACTCGTGGGACCAGAAATGGTCCGGGCCACGACAGAGAAGGTCCAGGTCATCCAGAAGTAGATGAGGACAGCTTAGAGCTGGCAGAAGTCTTATGCTAACAGGAGGCGGAGGCCACTAGAGTTCGAGGATGGCGACCACATCTTCTTGCGTGTCTCACCTCGACGTGGTTTACGAAGATTTGGATGAGGTCACAAGTTGTCTCCACACTTCATCAGACCATTCCAAATCCTCAGTAGGATTGGTGAGGTGTCTTATCGCCTGGCTCTACCTCCTCAGTTGCACCGAGTGCACGACATAAACCACATATCTTAGTTGAGGAGATACGTGCACAAACCGACGCATATCATTGACCAGGGGGAGCTAGACGTTGATGATGGGGAGACTTTTGCGGAGGTCCCGGTGGAGATCGAGGATCGACATGAGCGGGTCCTATGTGGATCATCGATTCCTCTAGTGCGCATTAGATGGCAGCACATGAACCTCTAGGAGAGCACTTGGGAGCGGGAGGCTCAGATGCGTGCTCAGTACCGACATTTGTTTCCCATGTTTATGATGTATCTTTACAAGGACGTAAAGGCCTGAGGTGGGGTGTGATGTAAAGACCCGTAAAATTCAAGGATTTTTTTTTTAATTTTCAATGGAATTTTTCAACAACGGAGTTTCTGACGGCACATGATACCGAGGCCCGGTGTGCCCGGAATCATTTTCTGAAGTTTGGCTCGGCTACGTTCAGGGAACGAATGAGCGGGTTTTTCTATCTTTTGAACCGGTGCTCAGTATCGAATTTTGAGGGCACCGAGTAATCGCAGAACCGGTATTTAATTCGAAAAGCCTCTTCTGGAGTTGCGTTTGCTCGGGTGTGGTTTTTTATTTTTGGGGTTAAGTGAATGTAATAAAATAAAGTGGTGCGAAAACTTTATTTTATTTCACTTAAAGCCAAATAAAGCTACTTAATCAATGTTGAAGCAGATAGGGTGGAACTCAAAATATGCTACCCTCTAGGTAGGATATTTGTGAGGTGGGGCCCGCACGAGCCCCACCATTTCTTTTCCCTTATGTAACGCACCCGCGAAAACTCCTCATTAATGAAAGTCAACTGGTGCATTTTCTAAAACTCTTAAACTCTCCTATTAAATGAACAGTAAAGTTGTTACCATTAATTCACTAAATTAATTGTTCATTTCTTAACATGTTTTCAAACTGTTGGAATAATAATAAAATAATACCATTGCATGTTTTTCTTGGGTGCGGATTATTGAGAGGATTTGGAGAAACTCTATCTTCATCCTCCTTCACGAAGAATGTGAAGAATGAAAAGAACGTGAAGAACGCCACCCTTCGACGAAAGACGACAAAGAACGCCAAACCCTTGGAGATCGACGACGTGACGCCGTGTACTGCGACGCTGACGATTCTCCTCCCCCGAAGTTCTTCTGCGGCGATCCTTCCCCACGACAATCTTCGATCAAAACCGATTGAGGTAGGGGAATACCAATCTTTTTAAATTCCTTTGTGGATTTTATCCTTAACAAAGATTTAATTTGTGAAATTAAATCTCTGTGTTTTCTTAAACCCTTGGAGATCGTCGACACGACGCCGTATACCGTGACGACGTGACGCCCTTCCGCGACGCGACGATCTTCTTCTTCCACGACGGTCAATCCCGCGAAGAACTCACGTCCGACGACAACGACGAGGTAGGGGTTAGTTTTATTAAATCTTTTTTATTTATGACCATGACATTTAATTATTAAATTGTTGTGAGACTTTTAAACCACTAACGCGGTCGGTGCGGCTAACGAACAAGTCCGAACCCACTGCCCCTTTTGCTCTTGTTGTGCGAAATGGCGGACGTCGACCAAGCAGGCCGCACTGGTGATGCGGGGTCCTCGCAGTAAAGGACGGACCTCGGGAGGAATTTTGGAGAAGATGAAAAGGATTTCCGACCACAGGAACTCACCCGGTGGTCCGCGGAGCAAACCGCCGGTGCGCCCCGCCGGCACGGCAGCGGCCCCCTACGCGCCGCAGAGGAGAACTGCAGCGGCTGAAGCCGCGACGGCTGCCGGAAGACCCGCGACCGCGCGGGTCCAGTGAGAGACGGGACGTGGCCGGCTGCCGTGTCCGCTGACAAAGGGCGGCCCCCTGCGGGGCTGCGTTGCTCTCACGCGGGGGAAGCACGCCCCCCGTGCCTATCGGTCGTAACCGGTCGAGCCGTCCCCTGGCGGCCAGGCCGCACCCGCGCCGGCCGGGCCGGGTCGCGCCCAGGCAGGGTCGGGCCACCCTGGCCCAGCCGGGTCATGCCCGGCCAGGTCGGGTTGAACCGGTTCGGGCCGACCCAGGGGGGTTGGGCCGGGTCGGTCCGGGCCCAGACCCCCCGTTTTCGGATCTTTTCGGTCTTTTGCCCGTATCTTGAGCTACGGGCCTCTGATCGACGTACCGTCAGCGGCGATGCGATCCTTGGATCGAGGCGGTCCTTTTAGTATATCGCACTCAAGGTTTTAGAATACTTTGGGTTCGGCTGGGTTGGTTCGTACACGAAACCAACCAGACCCTCGGAGCGGAAACACTCATATCTTGAGCTACGGACGACCGATTGACATGTCATCGACTTTGTTTGATTCCTCTATGTAAGAAGAATCTTTTGGATTACTTTCCCCAAGGTTTGGATGCAGGTGGAGTACAGTCGGGTTGGTTTTGCCTTAAAAACCAACCGGTCCCCTGGGATGAAAAAGCCATTATCTCTCAGACCGGGAGTCCGATTGACGTGCCGTCTGCGACGTTGAGTTCCTGTTTACGATACGAAACTTTTGGATACATCAACTGCAGACTCTGTGTCAGTTTATGTATCAGCCTCTCGGCTCGGGGAGCGGACCCTCCTGAATGAGCTTGCTATGTGCGGGAACCCTAGAGCTGGCTGCGTTTGCGACTGCGACGACGACAACTGTGCAGATATCCTCAGTGGATTCGAAGGCAACAACTACAACACTCAGCGATCTTACATGGGTCAGTGCTACAGATCTTGTGTGGGTCCAATCCTGTGTGGGTCCACGCTCAGTGATCCTATGTGGGCCAGCGCCTACAGATCCTGTGTGGGTCCGATCTTGTGTGGGTCTTTGCGGGGGTTAGTTACCTATCGATCCTGTGTGGGTCAGATCCTTTGTCTGTCATTGCGGGGGTTAGTTACCTATCGATCTTGTGTGGGTCAGATCGTTTGTGGGTCATTGCGGGGGTTATTTACCTATCGATCCTATGTGGGTCGGATACTGTGTGGGTCTTTGCGGGGGGTAGTACCTATCGATCCTTTGTGGGTCCGACGACTTAGATGAATCAGTGGCATTACCTGATCATCTCTATCGTCATGCAAAGAAGTATACCTATGTGAGCTGAATCATGTTTTCTTTCTTTTGTGGATTGTGTTGAGCTATCCTGTGTGGATTTATGTTTTGCTTTCCTGTGTGGACTGGGTTGTACTTGGTCTCGGATGTTGGAGCTGAACGAGAATTGGTGACTTCGGTATATGTATGGGCATATACCTAAGAAGTGTCGGATGTTACTTCGTGATTGTATCTTTCCTTTGTGGTTTATCCTTTGTGGATTCTGGGAGACCTTCGGGGGTCTCGGGTTCCCTACTGAGTAGCTTATACTCACCCTTGCACGGGCTATGCCCACACTACATTGTGTTGGCTGTAGACGATAGACAGCGCTGATCGTGGTTGAGGCTTGCTGAGTAGGACAGTACCTGGAGGTGGACCACTCTGTGGGATGTACTCGGAGCGGTCGGCTGGACCCGAGGAGCAGTGGAGGCTATCTGTACACACCCTTAAGATGGGATTTCCAGTGGACAGCTCTGCGTTCGGCTTTACTTTTCAGTTGTTGTTTTTCCTTCCAGTTGTACTTTACTTTCAGTTTGTGTTTGTATACTAGCCCACTTACTTTCCGCACTTACTGTTGTACTCAGTTTTTACTAGTATTTTACTTCTTCTTGCTTGCTCTGTGGTGTTTGTTTACATTACAAAGGCAATGCCTTCCCTTTTTACTGGGATTTACGCCTTGGTTCTAGTCGCCCGCCCCTGGTCTATGGAAGGCGGGTTTGGGGTAGTCACGGCACGAGCCCCGAGGATGGGTCGTGACAATTATGATTCTGTTCCATAAAATATGAAATAGATATGAAAGCAGCGTTCATGCGTACGTACAACTTACCATCACCATGAATGGTGCATTTCATTTCTTACATCTAAACGTTATGTAAAATTATAAATGCATGTATATACTAGATATATATGATATATATGATATCTACATCATGAGTATAACTCTGGATATAATGGATATATGAACAACTTGTAATTATAAAGAGCATATTTTTGACTCAAGTACCAATGATCGTTAAAACGACCTTTAATAACTTAAATAATTAGATAGTGTTCATGACATGGTAATAAGTGATATAAGAGTAATAATGAACTTGAAAAAGGTTCTTAATCAAGTAGAAATTAACTCAAGTTTATTATTCAGGAGGTTAAAGAACGACCGAGTCAAGTCGTACCCGAGGTATGGGACTTCGTCTCAATCTCCTTTCATTGAGGCATATTTTGTTTTATACACAACTTTCTTTTATACAGTGTATAAACCCCTTTTACTTTTACGTCTATCGAAAAGGAATCTTTTTTTTATACTAAGCGTTTTACAAAACGACAAAAGGGAATGTTTTTATCGTACGTATAAAACGACAACGGCTTGTCCGCCGCTGTGACCATTATTTGAGTTTCTGCTTCCTCTACATGCCATATCTTTTTTTAAAGAATAATAAATACCATGTTTTACTTTTCATTTATTTTGGTATGGAAAATGGTTTTCATAATGTTTTTATATCAATGTGTTGTATTGATATCTTGTGATTGAAAGATGGAAATGTTATGTTTCCTTTATGAATTTTTATGTGATATGATTATGTTATGGTTCTTGGAAATTTTTATAAAGACGGGTGGTTCCGTGATAAACTAAGGGCGGGTGAGCCCGATATAGATCTCCAATGCATTGGGTTACATGAAGGAGTGAAACGTTAAGGTTTCTCCAAATAGATTTAGGGAATATACTGTGATGGGTATTCCAAACGTTACCAAGAGGGTTACTCCCTATGTAAGAATGTTATGAATGCCTCAAGTTACCTCTATGTCTTATGATTTCTATGATTTATTCATGATTTGATGAGGTATGTTAAAGTGCTTATGTTTTATGGGTAAAGTATGATTTCATTCTTATGTTTATATGTACCCATGTTTCCTTTAAATATTTTTATACCCCTTACTGAGCTTTTTATGCTAATCCCAAGTTTTTCAAATGTTTTTCACAGGTCAAGGGAAAGGTGCATGATATGATGATAGTGTCAAGGATGTGTCAAGAAAGAATCCATGCTTTATTTTAAATATGTTTCCATTGACGGAAAAAATGAATACTATCTTTTATGTAACCACTTTCTTTAAATGTGTAATGTAATGCAAGTTTTATATTATAATTCTCTAAAACTCTAATCCTAAAATGATCCTCAAGGTGAAATCTTGTAATAACTCAAGATTATGTAAGGTTGAGGATGGGGCCTTATAGTTGCTATCAGAGGTCGGTTTGGATAACTTTAGGAGTTAGAATTATATTAAATGATTATCCAATTTTTTTTTGGTCAAATTGAAATGATATAGCATTTGATGATTACAATGTTGCTTCATCTATCACATTTTTGTTCAGAATGGTTTTCCGCAGAGTAAATAGGGAATCAGTGCTAGGAAGTCATATACAAGGAAATAACCTTCCAAATCAGCATCTTGAGATGGTCGGAATTGGAACTGAACAGTTTGTTGCAGAAATGGCACAGTTGACCCAAGTAATAAACGGTGGTGGTATCCATGCACGAGATCAGCCAGATCAACCACAGAGGAACATGTCAGTGGTGGGACATTTCATGAGGCAACATCCCCCATCTTTCAGGGGTTCATCTGACCCTATGCTAGATGAAGGGTGGATTAAAGCATTGGAGAAGATTTTCGATGTAATGGGGTGTTCATACAATCAAAAGGATAGTCCTTCTATTTACCATTTGGAGGGTGAAGCAGATTAGTGGTGGTCGATGGTTAAAAATATCAGAGACGCTGATGAGATTGATTCTCTCGATTGGGATGAATTTAATGGTATGTTTCTTGAGAAGTATTTTCCTAAGGCTGTTCGACTTACGATGGAAAATCAATTCTTGGAATTGAGGCAAGAGGAAGACTCAGTGGCTGCCTATGAAGAAAGGTTCACTCGATTGGCAAGGTATGCTCCAAATTTTATCCGAGACCTTGATAGTAAAATCAATCATTTTTACTCAGGATTAAACCCAAAATATCGAAGGGATTTAGCTTCTCATGATTTTAAAAGTTATTAAAAGCATGTTCAATGTGCTGAGAAGGTCAAAATGGAATTTGTCGATGATCAAGTGTTCTATAACAACCAACAGAAGAAGAGACCGTGGTGGCAGGAGAAAGGAAAAAAAATTCAAAAAAGTCTGATGGTAAAAAAACTAAGATTCCAGTTTGTGATAAATGTGGTAAAAGGCATAATGGGGAATGTCTTATGAATTCTGGAAAGTGCTACTGATGTGGTTAGATGGGACATAAGTCTCGTGATTGCACTGAAAAATATCAAGGTGATGGTAAGACCAAATTTTATTTACAGTTAGTGAAATGTTTTAAGTGCAATGATATGGGCCACTATGAAAATGAGTGTCCGACAAAGAGCTTGAGTGATGGGAAGCAGTTATAATACAAGCAAAAAGGGGTGGTGAAATCCTTTGTAACTACTCCAGCAGATGTCGGGCCATCAAATGAAGTTGTATCAGGTACTTTGTTTTTAATGATTATGCCAGTGTGTTGTTTGATTCGGGGTCTACACATTCTTTCATCTATGAAATCATTTCTAGTAAAATGGGAATACCATCTCAAGAAATGACTCATGAACTTGTGGTAAAAACACCAAGGGGAAATGTTGAGGCAATTAGAATTTATAAAAATCTTCCTATCATTATCTGTGGAAAGAACATACTTGCGAACCTTATTGTTTTACCTCTAGTAGAGTTTGATGTTATCCTGGGTATGGATTGGATCTCTATTTATCATGCTAAGATTTACTGTAGATCAAAAGTAGTTTCTTTTCAGAAAGACTTTCAGTTTGTGTACAATAATGAACCCTTATTGTTGATAACTTATCAAGAGGCCGAGAAACATGTAAAAGATGTAAATGAATGTTACCTTGCACATATTGTTGAAAAAAGGGAACTGTTCAGATTAATGATGTTCCAGTGGTAAATGAGTATCCTGATGTTTTTCCTGATGAGTTTCTAGGAATAATACCAGATCAGGAAGTTTAATTTACTGTTTACATAGTTCCTGATGCTAAGCCAATTTCAAAACCCCCTTATCTAATGTCTCAAATTGAACTTTTAGAGTTGAAGGTGAAATTGCAAGATTTATTAGAGAAAGGTTTCATTCGACCTAGCACATCACCATGGGGTTCTCCTGTTTTATTTGTTAAAAAGAAAGATGGTTCAATGAGACTTTTCATTGATTATAGAGCCTTGAATAACATCACTGTTAAGAAAAAATATCCTTTGCCTCATATCGATGATTTTTTTGATCAACTCCAGGGAGCTCAATCTTTTTCAAAGATTGACTTGAGATCGAGGTACTGTCAGCTGAAGGTAAAGGAAGCAGATGTTTCGAAGACTGCGTTTCGTACAAGATATGGCCATTATGAATTTTCATTAATGCCTTTTGGGCTAACCAATGCATGTGCTGTATTCATGGACATAATGAATAGAATTTCCCATTAGTTCAAGGACAAGTTTGTGGTGGTTTTCGTTGATGATATTTTGGTGTTTTCTAAAAGTAAAGAGGAGAATGAAAGACATTTAATGGTTATTTTGCAAAACATAAAAGAAAAGAAACTGTATGGGAAATTCAAAAAGTGTGAGTTTTGGTTGCAACAAATTTCTTTCCTTGGTCACATTGTTTCTAAACATGGTGTAATTGTTGATCCTGCAAAAACAAAGGTTGTTTCAGAATGGCGAAGACCCAAAAATGTAACTGAGATTCGTAGATTCCTTGGTTTGGCAGGATATTACCGAAGGTTTGTTATAATTTTTTCACAGTTATCTAGTCCAATTACAAAGCTAACTCAGAAGCGTGTTATGTTTATCTAGACAAAAGAATGTGATGGTTGTTTTCAAGAACTGAATAGAAGATTATTGAATGCTCCAATTTTGGCACTTCCTTCCAGGAATGGGGAGTTTGATATCTACAGTAATGCTTCATTGAAAGGACATGGTTGTGTCCTAATGCATAATGATCATGTAATTGATTATGCTTCATGACATTTGAAAACTGATGAGGTAAATTACTCTACACATGATTTGGAATTATCTTCTGTTGATTTTGCTCTAAAAATTTGGAGGCATCATTTGTATGGAGTAAAGTGTGAAATATATACTGATCACAAAATTTTAAAGTATATACTCAATTAGAAAGAATTTAACATGAGACAGAGGAGATGGCTGGAATTAATCAAGGATTATGATTTTACAATTCCTTACCATCTAGGAAAAAAACTAACGTTGCTGATGATTTGAGTAGAAAAAGTAATGCTTCATTAACAATGTTGCAGTTGGAACGTGATCCTTTGGTTAAGGATTTGATGAAATTTGGCATAGAAGTTGTTGGTGCAGGATGTCCTATTGTTTTGTTTCAGGTATCAGTGAAATCTTCTCTATCAGACAGAATCAAGCAAGCACAGAAGCAAAACAGTGAGTCGCAGAAAAAAGGTAGAGCTGGTTCAGAAAGGTAAGTTTCCTGAATGCAACATTGATAATGTCTGTGTTTTGAGATTTGGGAAGAGATTGTGTGTGCCATGTGATTCATAGTTGATGATAGAGAGTTGTTATGTGAAGCTCATAGTTCTCTATTTTTAGTTCATCCTAGAAGTTCTAAGATGTATAGAGATCTGCGGGATTATTATTGGTGGGATGGAATGAAAAGAGATATTGTTGATTTTACTGTGAAGTGTTTGACATGTCAGCAGGTTAAAGCAGAGAGACAGCTACCGAAAGGGATGCTTCATCCTTTACCAGTGGCATAATGGAAATGGGAGAATATATCCATGGACTTTGTTGTGGGGTTGCCGAAGACACCTTGAGGTAATAATGCAATCTGGGTTATTGTTGATCTCTTGACTAAATCTGCTCATTTCTTTGCTATACGAGAAACTTTTTCCCTAGATCAACTTTCTCATTTGAACCTTAAAGAGTTAGTCATGTTGCATGGAGTTCCTCTCTCCATTGTATCTGATCATGATCCCAGGATTACTTCTATCTTTTGGAAAGGCCTTCAGAAGTCATTGGGTGTTGAATTAAATTTTAGTACCGATTTTCATCCTCAATCAGATGTGTAGTTAGAATGAACAATTCAGACTTTGGAAGGTATGCTACGTGCTTGTTCGATGGATTATCAGGGAAGCTGGGACCAACATCTTTCATTGGTTGAGTTTTCTTATAATAACAGTTTTCATTCCAGTATACAGATGGCACCATTTGAGGCGTTATATGGGAAGCGGTGTTGAACTCTAGCTTTTTGGGATGAAGTGGGTGAAAGGAAGCTGATGGGACCAGAATTGGAAGAAGAGATGGTAGAAAAAGTTCAGCTGATACAGAAACACATGAGAACAGCTCAGAGCAGGCAGAAGAGTTATGCGGACAACAGGAGAAGGATCTCTCTTTTGAGGTAGGTGATCATGTTTTTCTCAAAGTTTGTCCATGGATAAGTGTGATGCGATTTGGAAAGAAAGGAGAGATGAGTCCAAGGTTCATTAGACAATATGAAATTCTAGAGAGAGTTGGAACAGTTTCATACCATGTGGGTTTACATCCGAGTTTATCTTAGGTACACAATGTTTTCATGTTTCAATGCTGAGAAAGTATATGCCCGATCCATCTCATGTTTTGAGTCCAGAGGTAGTTCAGCTGGAAGAGAACCTATATTATGAGGAACAACCGGTCCATATTCTTGACCACAGGGATCAAGTGTTAGGGAATAAGGTGATTAATCAGGTAAAGGTTTTGTGGAAAACCCACATGATTGAAGAGGCAACATGGGAATCTGAAAATGCAATGAGGGATAAATACCCCCACTTATTCGATAAGTAAATAAATTGCGGGGACGTAATTTTATAAAGGGGGAAGGATGTAACATCCCATGTAATGAATAATAGATATTTTTATTTTTTTTATTAATGAATTAGATAGTTTTTTAGAGGCTTAAAATGAAAATAAATCCACTCTTAAGCATGGAATACACTAATATTTTTAAAAGATTATTTTACTGCCTCTTAATGGAAAACCATGTTTAAATCAATATTTTGAAAATTTTATAATCTATGTTTGTAAAAATAAACTTATTATTTATGACTGGGACATCAAAATTTACTTTGTGTGAATTTTTGGTATTTTTCCGATAAAGTTCATTTTTAATGAATTGTGAAAAATGTAGTATTTTAATTCAAAACCACTTTTTAATATAATTTATTTATATGATTAAATTATCTTTTTAATTGGTTTTAAAGTTAAATTAGAATATGTTTTTACCATTTAATTCAATGGTGGTCATTGGAATCAATTTCACTTTGAAATTGGACTTAAACTAGTGTCCATCTTTTGATACATATTATTTCATAAAAACACGCTATTTGTCATAACAGCAGGGATTAATTATTAAATTAATTAATTCAACTTATATGTTTTTTATTTTGTAAAATAGACATCATTTTTGAATTCGGAATATCAAATAAATCTTAGGGTGAAGTTTTGGTATTTTTCTAGAAAACATCAATTTTTGATGAATAGTGAAACCACTAAGTGGTACTTATAAAAACTGATTTTCCGTTTAAATGAAATTTTACCACCTCTGGGTTTGGAATTTAAAAAATCCAACATAAATGGTTGCCATTAAGAAGTAACATTTGGTTCAATGGGATTAAAATAATTTTTTTGTGATTAGTAACTTTTAAGATTTTAATCGAGGTTAGAGGTAATTAGTGTAGTTTATGGTAAAAATAATGTTTTAATAATATGAGATAAGCTTGACCCATTTCCTACCCTCATTGGATGTGTCATGACCGACCAATACAATCCATGGGTAAACTTGGGGACCCCATTAAGCTACTTTGGTTTGGAAATGACATAAATAACTTTTTATTTAATGTTCAAGAAAAAATGACACAAACATGAGATGTTTTACTAAAACAATTTTTACATGGGGTTATAAAAGTCAAAAATTTGACTATAAATATTAATAAGAAAGATAAAAATATTTACTACATAATTATAGTTTTTTTATAATTTTTAGACTTTAAATATATTAAATTATTTTTGACATCATGATGATGCAGCGATTACCTCATTAATAAAGGATTTAAATAAAATGAAAAGATGATGTTAAATCTATGACCTACACATGTCCAAAACCTATTGGATGGGTATATTTAGATCCCTTATCACTCTATACTATAAATATATCAATGTGGGACCTCTCAAATCCGAATCTCATTTTAAAATAAAGTAACTTTTCTTTACTTTCCAAGAGTGCCCCTCCTCTCCTCTTATAAAAGCCCCCCACCTCTACCTCTTTACCCAAACTTCCAAAGCCTTTGGCTCGCCCAAAACCTGTCCATTTTGTCTCTACAAATACCTCTCTTACTCATTGAAGCCTCAGTTTGGGCAGAAGCCTTCCTAAGGAATCCTTTGAGCTCAAACCAAATGGAGTTACCCGATTTTAAGGTAATTTCCTCACTTGTGTTCTTTTGTTTTATTTTGTTTCTCCAACCCCATAAACTCTTTTTATTCATTTCTTTTGTAACAAAACCAGTATCTTCAATATAATAGGATGTTGTTATAATAAGGATTTTAGCTACACTTACACACACCTACATCTAATGGTAAAATAACACACTATTTCCGTGGTTGGCGAATTTATGCCTCCTGAAACGATGATTGTTCATCATTCTTTTAACACCTTAAAAGGTGGTCATTAAGACGAAACTATATTTATATATGATATATAATATTTTTATGTTTTCCTTAAGCTTATGTATTTTTCATTTTGGGAATACCTTTATGGTTTCCATTATGGGTAAACGCAATATCATCATTTAAGGAAGTGCGGACTACCGCCCCCTCAAAGTGATTTGATTCGTTAATGCCATATGTGGGATGTATAAAGAATGTAATTAATGATTATATATATGATATTATACTAGTATTATAATATACCATTATATCATTATTATTCAATTACATAAAATATGAAATAGAAATGAAAGCAGCGTTCGGGCGTACGTACGGCTTACCATCTCCAGGAACGGTACATTACATTTCATACCTCTAAATGTTATGTAATATAATAAATGCATGTATATACAGTATATATATGATATATATGATATCTACATCATGATTATAACTCTGGATATAATGGATACATGAACAAATTGTAATTATAAAGGTCATATTTTTGACTCAAGTACCAATGACCGTTAAAAAGACCGTTAATAACGTAAATAATTAGATAGTGTTCATGACATGGTAATAAGTGATATAAAAGAAATAATTAACTTGAAAAAAGTTCTTAAGCAAGTAGAAATTAACTAATGTTTATTATTCGGGGGGTTAAAGAACGATCGAGTCATGTTGGACCCGTGGTATGGGTCTTCGTCTCAATCTTCTTTCATTGAGGCATATTTTGTTTTATACCCAACTTTCATTTATACGGTGTATAAACCCCTTTGAATTTTATGTATATCCAAAAGGAATATTTTTTTTATGAATAGATTTATGAAACGACAAAAGGGAATGTTTTTGTCGTACGTATGCGGCGACAACGACTTTTCCGCCGCCGTGACCATTATTTGAGTTTCGGCTTCCTCTAGATGACATACCTTTTTTTAAAGGAAAATAAATACCATGTTTTCCTTTTGTTTTATTTTGGTATTGAAACTAGTTTTCATAATGTTTTTATATCAATGTGTTTTACTGATATCTTGTGATTGAAAGGTGGAAATGTTATGTTTCCTTTATGCATGTTTTATGTGATAATATTATGTTATGGTTCTTGGGCATTGTTATAAAGACGGGTGGTTCCATGATAAACTAAGGGCGGGTGAGCCCGATATAGCTCTCCAATGCATTGGGTAACGTGAAGGAGTGAAACGTTAAGGTTTCTCCGAAACGAGATTTAGAGAATATACTGTGATGGGTATTCCAAACGCAACCAACAGGGTTACTCCCTACGTAAGAATGTTATGAAAGCCTCAAGTTACCTCTATGTGTTATGATTTCTATGATTTATTCATGATTTGATGAGGTATGTTTATGTGATTATGTTTTATGGTTATAGTATGATTTCATTCTTATGTGTATATGTACCCATGTTTCCTTTCCATATTTTTATATCCCTTACTGAGCTTTGTATGCTCATCCCATGTTTTTGAAATTTTTTTCATAAGTGAAGGGAATGGTACATGATATGATTATAGTGTCAAAGAAGTGTCAAGAAAGAATCCATGTTTTATTATAAATATGTTTCCATTGATGGGAAAAATGAATACTATCTTTTATGTAACCACTTTGTTTAAATGTGGAATGTAATGCTAGTTTTATGTTCTAATTCTCTAAAACTCTAAACCTGAAGAGATCCTCAAGGTGTAATCTTGTAATAACTCAAGATTAAGTAAGATTAAGTAAGGTTTAAGGCTGGGGCCTTATAAATTTAACATATCGACAAAACAAATTTCTATTAGGATATCATGATATGATATATTATTATTTAATATAGAACACATATATATGTATTTTGATTCTTTGGGTCCCTTTATCACCCTTTAATATATTGATTACGAATTTTTATCATATTACAAAATTATTTAAAGCATAGAATTTTTTTTTCACAGAGTAAATCATGTAATTTTGTTAGTTCCAAACATGAAGGATGTAATATTTATTTTTTCATGACATAATGTGTTGATATTTTATATGTTTACAACATGAAGCATGAACATTTTATTTTATAGAAATAGGAATCATCTATTTTTTTCAATTTTATAATTTCCCAAAAAAATTTTTAAATAATAATTTGTTATGCCATGTTTCCAAGACATGAAAATAATTTTTCCCATTAGTATAGATCATTGATAATGTTTTTTATATCATAATATTATTCCATAGTACATGAATGTTTATTTAATATTACATTTACCTCTTTCGAGTCATATAGAAAACAATATTTATTCCTTGTTTATGTTAATAAAATATTTCTCCCATGATCATGTTTTCTAATGTGCTTATGATCTAAACCTTTAGGGAATATTGATTTGTTTTTCCCTTAGTGTTGATTTGAGCTCACCATTTTAACCTGATTCTATTTCCAAAAGTCATGAAGATGAGTATAAAATATAAGATATCTATAAGTGAGTCTTATTAGGCTCAATTATAGAGAAATTTTCATAACAATTGTAAAACATGTGGCTTATATTACTAATCCTCAATATGAATAATCCTTTTGGGTTTTTGGATTTTGAGTTTATTTGTGACAATAAATGCTTAAATTATATACACTTTGTAAAATATTGATATTTTTATCTAATATAACCTCAATATTCATAAATTGTTTTAAAATTTATACCAACCCAAAATAAGCGTAGAATATTATCCAAATTCAATAAATAATGAACAAACCACATAGGTACATCCAAAAGATCAGAAAACCGAGTAACCAACCCAATGCATTCCTAATAAAAAGATGAAACAAATGTAATAAATACCATTACTCAATAATAAATTACATGGTTCCAACTTTGGGTCGCAAAACTACACAAAGGATAAATCATGGTCATACACATGGACCACCATTTCATTATGACATGGATAGTAAATCCTAAAATGGAAGCACTAATTATCTAATCCAAAACATGACATTCACTCATGTTTCACAAATATACTCCCATGGACTTCCTATTTTATTCATCATTAAAACCTCATGAATAGATTTATACACAAATATAGTATCATAAATCACCTTTAAAAATCATAACCATTAAATAATACAAGGATATCTCCAAAAAACAACAACTCAAATATGAAAAATTCAGAAAAACATTAAAAAAAATTACCCCATGGATGGTTACATCAAACATCAACCACTATAATCTCATCATGGATTAATAACTATAAAATCGTCCATAAATTTTAGAACACATAAAAAATTCCTACCTGATCGTTTCTGTGTGAAAAAACCAAAGATGATCCACCTTACAACCAAAAATAATAATAATGTATTTATAACATAAAATGCATCTAAATATAGATGTTAAAACTAAATATAAAAATATATTTGAGGAATTAATAGAGACTTCTATTTGGGAATTAAAAAATAAATACCAAATGTGTTCAATATAATAACAAAAAAAGACAACTCACAAACATAGTAGTTTCCCCACCTATGTCGTCTTGGTATAAATATAGTAAATTAAAACCATCTGGAATTAGTAACCAATATACAATGGAATATAAAGATATAGACTACTAAATTATATAAAATTACTCATACCCTTGTTAGTGAAAAATATTGAGAGGGACACAACCATGCAACAAGTGGATTCACCGATAAATGGTCATCTTAATAGAAAATATTTCATCCTTATATAAAAAACATCATAGGAGGACAAAATTTATAAACACTTGAAAAAATCATTCATATATATGTTTTCATAGGAAAATAAATTGATCTTAGCCCACACAAGTAGAACTGAATCAAAAACACCCATTTAATGTGGACAAGTCATGAAAAATACCATTCCTTTAACAACCACAACATTCCATAATTAATTAAATCACATTTTCATGAAATAATAAATCTCATAAAATAACCTAATCATTTTTAAACACTGTAATTCCCCAAGGGATTTCAAAATATATAACTTTATTTGGAAACAAATATTTTATCATAAAAATTTAAAACCAACTCAAGTTAAAAAAAATTATTTATTTAAAAAAATTAATTATAATGAATTTCTGATTTAAAAGAAACTGATATATCCATTCTAAAATAGAACACCCATGGAATGTCACCCCATTAGGGTCAATGCATTTTATAGAAAAATCTTCTAATGTTGTTTGAAACACAAAACAAATATGGAATTTTATATTGGATTCAACAATTTTTAATGAATATATAATTAAAAAATTACTTTTTTAAATAAAAAATTCATTTTATTTCATAAAAAAATTTCCATGATATTTTTCTTTTAAAAATATAACCAATTATTACAATACATATTCAGGAAATAATCAAAAAAATATAAATAGAATCTAGGACACAATATTAATATATTACAAAAATCCTTTCAAATCGATTCCATAACTTGGTACTAATGAAAGGAAATAAATATATTAATCCAAGAAAAACAGTTGAACCACTTATGACACAACTTATTATGATGATATATTAAATTTTGGTCATTGAAGGGTCTATATGGTTTTTTTCATTGTGATATAACTATTCATCACAAATTCTTATTTTAATAACATCCCAAAATTAAAAAAATTCCCCAAATAAACTAATGAAAGATCAATAGAGACCAAAAAACAATCATAGAAAATAAGAAAAGAAAAATATAAAAAATGAAATGAAATCTCAACAACAAATAACAACTCATATTTTTTCATTAAATGTGGTAATCATAAACAGACTCATGAAAAAAAATTTATCCCCCAACAACCACACTAATCCACAGTCTTCCAAAAAAACCTAAATAACTGAATTTAATTTCATGAACCAATGTTTTTTTTGAGAACCAATCCTCCAATACAATTTAGTAAGAACATAGTTTGATACCACTAAAATAGTACATTACAAAAATATCAAAAAATCTAAAGGGGAATTCAAGATCCCCATAAGATTCTGACTTGAACCAAATTGATAAAAAGGCATAGCGGTGAATGATTTAACCATTAGATAAATATTAAAAAAAATAGAAACAAATGCGAATTAAACAAGACCTATCAAACTGTTTGAATTCCTAAAAATAAAATACAATTGAAATGAATAAACAAGATAAAAATATAAGGGATAGTAAATGAAACGCATATATAAAAAAGATAGTTGGATTATGAAATGCATGTACAATGGTTGCAGATATGGTGAGAATAGAAGATAAAATACACCAGGTCAAATTGGCCAATTAACCAAAAAAATGAGGTTCCTCATTAAAACCTATTCGTGTCCCATAGTAACTCTACATAATCAAAATTATGTAACCATAATCCCAAATAACAATAAAACAAATAATGAAAACTTGAGAGAATCATAATATTTGTTGATACACACATACAGTAACACACACACACACAAATCTATATATCGATTTTGATCCCAAAATTCCTACATAGATTTCACAAGATTTTATGTAGTTCCATTCATATTAATACATTTAATTCTCATTTAAACATAATTTATAATAGGTTTTTCACACACGAGTAAGAATATGAAAAAAAATATTGTGCTTTATATATTTTATTTAAATACCATGATTGAACAATTCAAAATATGTGAGCCTCATATAATGTAAATTATAGATTTTCATCGATATCAATATATCATTACATTCACTTTAATTATCTTACAAAACCCACAATAATATGTACTTAATGTTATAAATAAAATCTTATTTTTTTTCTAGTTTACCAAAAACCTTTTCTAAAATTATTTGTCCACAATATATATAACATTCTATAATAATGAAATGAGGCAATACATATAATTTATAAACTAGTTTGAAAGTAAAAATCCCATAATGAAACAAAATACATAAACACAATAACACCTAAGATATCAATGTAATAAAATAAACCTACTAACAACCATTACATAGTTCCTTGAAACCAAATATTAAATAAGGGTATAAAAATATTGATCTAATCATCATGGAACAACTCATTAAGAACTAATATGAATGATACAAGACTTTTTTCATCAAATCACTCTATATATGTTACTTGTATATGAAACTGAGACATTTGTCTCAATACCATTTCTAGTTAGTAAGTTAAAAATAACTCCTTATGATTGTGTAAAATTAATATGGAACTATCTATCCTACACACACTAAGATGGTTAAACAACTATATATCATTTTAATTAGTTATATAGTATTCCCATTATATCACAAAAAAAGGAGGTGGGTGAAAAAGAAGAGGAGAAGATCACCATTTTCTTAAATTTTTAATGAAAATGAATTAAAACTCAACTCACTAACAAGACCATATCACAATATAAACATTTTATTTCAATTTGTAATAATAAGTAAATTACCATCAATGTGTCCAAAATTCATAATAAATGAAATAAAGAAAGATTTAAAAAATGGCAATGAGAGTTTTAAATTCAATTTTGTGAATAATTTTCCAAATGAATTTTTTTAAAAAATATATAAATTATAATTTATTCAATAATACTTTAGAATAATTTAGTTAAATTTGGTTAAACACGATTCATTTTAACAATGAATAAATATAAAACAGTGAATGCTTATTTTTAACAAAAATCATTGTTAGAAACTACTGGAAAACAATTACATTCATTTCATGGAGCCACTCGAGCATTTTATCTACCACTTAGAATGAGACCACTATATTCCATGTGAATAAATCCATTAAAAACTATTTTTAACCCATCATGGGTAACACATACATGTAACATTTGGAGGGGTTACATTTTTAGACATTCTAGAATTTTGTGTCTTGAAATATAATGTAATGAGACAAAAACACCTACCTCGTTCTAGAAGAAACGAGTCCCAACAAGTTGTCTTAGATGGATAATTCATAACCAATGATGGAAATGACATATAAATTCTATATAAAACCAAATACCCACTAATATACTCACACATAACTATAATTCCAACCTTAATAGGTGTGAGAGTTCATGAGTGGAATAAGGTGGAGATAATAATACATATAGATAAAATTAAAAGAGAAAACATGATATTAACTTGGAAGCCCTACCTAAAATTGATGAAAGGACGCAACAAAATCACAAGGAATGGATTAGGTGTCTCTATGAAATTTACCATTGGGTTGACCAAATGAATATGGTTGATAATTTTTCCTAAAAAAATCTTATACATGTTGAAAAAAATATAGAAATTTATGAATGGTTCATTTTTTTACATCACATAAATAAGATTCATTGTATAGTTACGTAGGAAAAAATCGTGTAGAATGATCCATAAATGATAAACACACATCCATGGTCCATCTAAATGTTTTTTTTGAAATATAATCCATTGATGAAAAATATCACTATCAAACACATTTGTGTTATGGCATGGCCAATAACATTGATTTCTTTAGCTATGTGCATGTTCTTCCACAAAAAACCATTTCTAAAAGATCACACATTGTTTCTATTCAATTTTTCTTGGTTTGAAACCAACCTTGTGATTTTTAGTCATACAAACTACCAATTTCATTAAATGAACTTTAAATATCAATTTTTTATGATTTCACATGGTTTCCTATAAACCGTGCATACTGAGTGTCTATCAATGGAAAATTACTACATTTTTCCTATTTTAAATTGAAATTCCAATTTATAAATATAAAAAAATATATAAAAGTTAATAATGTAGTAATTATTGGTGGATATTATAGGTATAGATATTTTATAATCGTTGTCTTAGTAAGAATAAAAATTTAATCTATTTGAGAAATCCCTTCAAAATAAAAAAATCTTGATGTTGGTCTATAAGTGGGTGTAGATAAATTTATTAAGACCATAAAAATCTACCTATGGTTTGAAATTAATTATTTAAATTCAATATTATTAAAGGAACCTTAACCCCCCAATCATGTACTCATTATGATTTGGTATGTGAAATTACCAGGAGAGGCTAGTGTCTCCTTTATAGATTCATGTAGATAAGGACATAATTATATGTTTATTAAAAAAATATTCTAACTAAATGGATGAGTTTAGTAAAATATTATTTAACATCAACAATATTCTTTGTATAGGTAAGTAGAACATGGGATGTTAAGGATCTTGTATCTTGTTATTAATATTAAAGGGTAAATATTTGATCGAGAGAAATAATATTGAATGGATTAATTATCATACATAATAATTAATACATAATGGATGTGTTAGTAAATATGATATGTTTTTCAATTTAATAAAATGTTCTGATATAGAAAAATGGATTTAATAAACTCCTTAGAGAGTCCATGTCATATATAAGTATTTTATGATCAATTCTATGATTTTGAAGGGTATGTGGTTCTTACTATATTTTATAATACTATTGTAAATATATAAGTGGTCAAATTCATGATATTGATTAATAGAAATTATATTTCTTATTTATATGATAAGGAGAATTATTTCTATATCATCGATTTAAATAAAGAGAATTTTTTAATAATTATATGAAACTTAATAATGTGATTGTATTTTCAGCTTATATCACATCTAAAAAATGAAAACTTATATATAAATAATTTTTTTTTAAATAAATTAGGATGAAAAGTGTTTTATACATTTTTTATAATAAATAACGGTTTTAAATATGCTTGAAATAGATAAAAGGATTTTTTTAACAATTATAATACTTTAATCAATGATATTTGTAAAAATACAAAGGAAAGAGTTCCCAAAACCATCTTATAAAATATTTTAAATAATAAAATAATCCATTTGAAATAACTCAAAAAACACTTAGAATACCATCCAATATATGAGTTTAAATTAATTATAGGTAAATTATATTCATTGAAGGAAATTGGTGTCATTTTATATAAAAAACTATTTTCTGTATTAGAAAAATATTTTAATAAAAATATAGTTTATAGGAGGTCTATGTGAGTAATTTTAGGCATATATAAATTAGAAGTATAATAAATAAATGAATAATTTTTTCTAATCCAATGTGAAGTGATCTTTATAAACAAAAATAGTTTAGGGTGAGTTGCTAAAGAATGATGTTAATATAATGAGACAAAGTTTTAAACCAAATTATTTGATGGAATATTTTCAATGGAAAAATTATAAGAAGATGATGGAAAATATATATATTGTTTTATGTTTACAAAAGAAGTTATTAACATCATTAAATTTCATGATGTAAAATAAAATAATTTGAATTTTTTTTCAGAGGGTTAAATAGTTAGAATATTACACACATGAATCAATATTATTCAATCAATAATTAATCATATATGTTATTAATTAAAATAGTTAATTTCGAGAGTTTATTAGATGTTAAAAAATAACTGTGGAAGAAATTACATAGAGATGAAATGGTTTTATATAATCCCTAGAATTTACATAAAGGTATAGATCCTTTAGTGGCCAATAATTTGAGTTATTATTATATTTGGACATATTAATGGGTTAAATAGTATTTAAAAATGAGTATAAGAATACCAAATATGTTAAAAACTATAAAATTTCCAATTAATATGATCAGAAATTTGATATTGATGACAAATCTATCACTGAATATATGATTCAAATTGTTTTTAAATGAAATAAAATACCATCACAAAAAAAACAATATTAGTGTTGAATTATCCAATGGGGATTCAAATCCATCACAAATAGTTTTCTTGGGATTTCATACTAGATAGCATGCATGAATTATTTGTTAACAAACGAACAAATCCATAATAATGGGACAGTAATTGGAACTAAATTACCAATCAATAATTAAAACTATTTTATATGATTATTTGAGAAGGAAACTGATTAATTATGATAGACTCTATCCATTGAAAATAATTTTCATAAAAATCCTAAAACCAAGTAGGGAGTCTTCTATGAGTGAAATAATTTTTAATCCATTGAAAATATCGATCATAAATAATTTAATCATTTTAAATGTTTTTCATAGGAAATTTGGAGAAACAATATTTGTGAGAAACGACTTCATAAAAAACCAACATTCTGAAAAGAAAATAGTATATGTATTTCACCTAATTATTCATTCATTTTTTTGTTTTATTGATTCATTTTCTGCCAAAAAAGATTATTCGGACCCTAATATGTTATTCGATATCCAAATATTTTTATATTTTATTCAATACAGAGGTATTACAATATTTTTAAAAAATATATTAGTTTCATTTTTTAATTTTATTTTCATAATTTAATTGTAATTTTTTTGTATATTATTGGTAGTATTTTCATTTATCATGTGTTTATAGTAAAAAATTAATAAAATATTAGTATTATTTCCAAAATACCATTATATATTAATGTAAAATTATTAATATAGCTAATAAATATTAATATTTTAATTAATTACTAAATGTAATTTACTTTTTCCATCATCTGATTAATTATTTTTATTTAATGAAATTATTATTAATAGTTTAATTTTTTGTAGTTTTTAAAATAAAAGTAATAACACATTAGATTAATTTAAAATGTATAATTATTAATTATTAACAATATAATATTATTCTACGCATACTATATTAGTTTTGTGTGTCATCGTATGTTAGAGAAATGGATGATATGTAAATAAATAATGAATTTTATTTAATAATTATTTAATATTTTTTCATATATAATTTACAATGATATTAAATATTTGTATGGTATATATAGTCATGTTTATTATATCATGATATCCTCTACATAAAAGGAATGAGAAGAAACATACGTGAATATTTCCTTTATTTTTGACATAACCATGAAAATGGAGATTTGGAGAGAAAATTTTTACTATTTTTAATGACTCTTGTCTATATCATTAAACTGACTACATCCCTTCCCATCCTTGGGAATTATTTTCACCTTATATATAAGTGAAACATTCATGAGGATGTCATATTTTGGTCGATAAACCAATATAGGTAAGATGTCAAACATAGAAAAGGGAGTCATACATTTATTATACATCACATATAGTTTATAAGTAACCATATTCAGTAATTAATATATATATGTGTCCAATACAAAATATATTTTCTAAATTTATACATTGTAGGATAGATCATGATTTTATAAAGTTTTATGTTCATAAGAGGATATACACTAATCATATTACTTGGTAGATTACTTGTGTGATGTGGTGATATATAATTATTATTAGTAGTTTTTCGGTTTGATGAATTAACATAATATTTGTTTTGTATTTTTATTTCAATATAGACATTTTTTAGATATATATGATACATGGAAATCCCATATAAAGAACTGTCTAGATAAGATAAATAATGGGGAATATAGATCACCATGTGAGAAACATGTTTCTAAGGCAATAAAGATACTAGTGAGAGATAGTGGTATTGAGAATGACCATGTGATTGATGTTAGTTCTTGATTGATGATAGCCAGTTACATTAACAATCCAATGGTGGTGTATTTTTTTCTATAGGGAGATTATATGGGATCAACATCCTATTATATTGTGGAGTATAATCAGTGGATGGGAGTATAAGAAGAGACTATATAATGATAAATTAATTATAAGGAAGAAAACAATCAATTAAAGGAGATAAAATACAAAAATAAATGAAAAACAAAGGAACATGATGCAATACATGTCATTAATTAAAAAAATTTAATGATTACGTTCCAATTACATATAAGAGATGATATATCACCACCATAATAATAATAATTTGATTTATATTTTTATAAATTTATTTTTATCACATTTTTTATCTTTATTATTTTATTTATCATATTTATTTTTTAGATCATAGTAATTTATTTCAATTTTTTATGTATTTTCGATTTTTTGTGATGGAAATAGAAATCCATAGAAAATATTTTTTGTGATGTGTTACCAAGATCAAAGTAACAATTATTTATGAAGGATCTCCCTCTATTTTATTATTAATTTGGAAAAAATTATTTCTGACAAAGAAGGAAACCTTCAAGAATACAGTTATCAACATATATTTATTTTTAATATAATAATACTATTCACTAGATTAATATCAATTTATAATAAAAATAATATTAATTTTTTTGATTTTTTGAGAAAATACAGTTTGATATAGATTCCCATCGAAAATAACACATTATAAATGTTCAATAATTTTGTAGTGATGGTATACAAATATAAATATATACTTAATCATTATATCATTTGGGTTTCATACATACTTATAGTGGAATATTAATTAACCAATAAAAGAATAAATTTATATTATATTTAACTGATGTTAGCCCTAGATAATTATAGGTTGTGATGAAATATTTAGGTCATCATGGATAATATTTCATTTATATATCCAAAATATGATAATGAGACATAGATGGATTTTTTGGTGCTATAAGATACACAATGTATAACTAATAGAGTATATTATGTTATGTCATTAGTTTAATAGGACAATATGTTTCATATTAACTCACCATTACCAATACTATCATGATACCTCACATGGTAACCATTATAATTTGATTCCTTTCATATATAATCATTGATTTTAAGCTAAATTGGTGTTTTTGTGTTTTTGTGGATTGTGTCATCAGCATTGGCTTATTTAAGATGGTAGTTTTCATCTCATATAATCATTTTGTAATTGGGGCATCCAATTTAGTTAAACACAGGATTTGTATTAACCGACCTAGCGAAGGTAAATTTGATTTGATTAACCATTTTTATGATGAGGATGTGATATTATAATTCATCTTACAGAATTCAATGAGACATGTTGATCTATTTGTTTATTCTATGCATGGAGGAACCGAAAGGTATTAGTTGACTATTTGGTATTGATATAATCTTTGTCTCGTGGTCACTCTCTCTTGTGTATGTGGGGATTTTATGAGCATGTACACATGTATATGATAATGATGGAGGAAATATGTATGTATAGAAATATTATTTAAAGAAATCATTCCCAATTCATTTATAAAATGAGTAACATTTAATATTTTCTATAAGATAATCTATGTATAAATTTATTTGTTTTGGAAATCCTAAAATGTTTGAATGAAACACATACCCATTGAATCACACTTAAGGATTGAATGAAAGAGTATTATGTTTTATTATATAGTTATGAAATAAAAATTTTGATATTACACTAATTTGATTTAGAGGATATAAAAAATATGTTTCTGATGGATTTTTGGCATTTATTACACCTGACATAACATGTGGTGAAAATGTATGATATATTTTCGAATAGAATTTATAAAAGATATCCCAAATGACTTTCCAAAATGGTTTCAAAATTTATTACATATAATGTAAAAATATGTGAATGTGTAATATCTGTATGATGTATCAACCGAAAACATCCAAATATATTAAATTTTAATAAAATATTTATTAGGATTTAAAATAGTAAAAACAAAATAAAATGTGGTGCGACATATAAGTTAAACCTTTTTAAGAATTTACAACAATTATAAACACTCAAATAAATAAATTGACTGTAACCATTGAAATATTCTTAAATTTGTTTAAAGGATTATTCATTCCTATATAACTATTTTACTTTTTTTAATAAATCCCCCACTAATGTAATATATGATGTCAAAATATGTGGAAAAATATATTATTATTTTTTAAATTAAAATTTTTATATAATTATTTATAGAACACATAATCCTTAAAAATATATATTTATAAACAAAAACGTTTAATTAAATTTTATATTATCGATTAAAAATGTAATTATAAATTTTATAATTTAAAATAAATAAATAAATAATGAAATGCGCCGACCATAGTTACCCAGAGTCGATGCATTATTTAATAGAATTGGCATGATGAGAGGAGATCATGACTCGAATGGAAAATTAGTTTAGTATCCTTGTATGTTCAAGATACATACATAAGTTTTACATTACATTATGAAATAAAAAACATCATGGTGTCCCCATTGTACACACTCATATCCCATAGCTTATCCCTACTGGTCATTCATATTATACTTCATCACATCCTGAAAAAACTAAAACACATGATAGGGGTGACCTCAGATGCTCCGTAAGGATAACAATATAGTATAACATTCATAAATAATTATATACAATGAAGGCAATGTATAAGACTAAATAACAATACTTTTAAAATTAAACTGTAGAAAAATATAGAAATGATAAATCAAATAATTCCATTTACTTATTCACATGTATATTATACTAGTCAAATAATCACATGTAATATCTAAATCCAGTTTCATAATGATGGAATGTGTTATTCCAGACATCATAACCACATAGTCAAGGCCTCCTTCCATGATTACAAATATGAATTTTTCAAAGCCTTTTTCTAATACAATAGTTTGTCTAATGAGACCTATTGATGCATCGAGGATCTATAGTGAGCACCACCCATCACTAACTAAGTCCAATGCACTCCTTATATAAAAACGATGAAATAGAATGTAAACATTAGTATTAAAACTAGAATACAAAATGTTAATAACATAACCATAAACCATGAATGGTATAAAAATAAAACATCCACCTTCAAACATATCACAAAACCCTCAATACAATATATAAGATTGTGTCATAATAAATCAACTTCAAACAAGTGTAATATCCACCAAAGGATATTGACATAGATGATATCAAAACTATTTGAGGAAATGTCTCTTTCTATTATGAAATCAATTAAAAGTCACATAATTTTAAAAGAAAACATTTATTTTGAAAATATTATTATAATATTTTATGGGAAGAATCAATGATTTTATAATGGTAGAAAATAGCTACACCCACCATATATATTAAAAAAACATTCCTACCTTAATTTGTCAAAAGGTCATAATGCACCTTGTTTAGAAAACAACAGAATGAATCTATTCAAAAGAATTTATAAAAAGTAAAATAAATTTAATAAATGAATTTAACCTATATTATAGGAAATGGAAAAAAATTGTATTTTCATTTTTTAGAAACACACATGTGGATAATAAAGTGTTTCGGATATATACTCACGTATAAACAACCTGGGATATAAAGTGATTGTAAAATTAAACAAATCCTTGTACATTTCCTTATTAAATGGTATGTTAACCTATTTTATAATATTTAAATAATTTTTACTAAATTATAACTGAACCATATACATAAATATGATATCATACATGAAATTCTAATATTTCTTTTTTAATGATATTTTAGTTGGATCATTTTTCTGGATGTTAAATGATTCATTTTCCTTTATATGTTTTTTTTACATAAGTCATGTTTGTTATGTATAGGATGTATTTGATTCATCACCATAATTATATTAGGTTCATAAAAATTAGTTTAAATCATTAAATAAAAATTACTCTTTAGTGGTTACGATGGGTATTGAATCTCATCGCGTTCGTAGATACTATAATCCGTATGTACGCACGATTGACAATATCATTCTATTGATTGTGAAACAGTATGTAATTGGATCGTATATTACATATAAAGAATCATTAAAATTTTATATTTATTATTTACATCATTTGTACTCATTATTATACCCATCCAAATAATGAAGTGTTGAATAACAAACTACACCACGACGTGGAGACAGTAAGCCATACGTACGCATATATGGTGAATTTTTCATTCATAGGATGGTTAGGATAATAATTTTCGTTGTACCATATTTATACTAAATTAATTTTTTGTATAAGGAATTGGTGTTATTACTTTATTTATGGAAACAACAATGAATGAGGAAGTGTAAGTTGAAAAGAACTTTTAAAGAGGTGATGAAATTATTACTTCTTCTTTGGGTGCTTCCTTTTGATTTGATCAAAAGGGATCATTAGGACGGCTTAATAATAAAATTAAAGACTTTAGGTTGATGTGAGGGTATTTGTGAGGGATATTTGAGAATGGTTTGGCCGAGCCAAATGAATACGGAAGTATGATTTTGTGAGAAGGGGAAGTCCCATTTATAAGAGAGGGGAGGGTCATTTTAATAAATGCTTGAAATATTATATTATTATAAAATGAATCCAATTAATTACATTTAAATTATATAGGAATTATGTATCTATTTTGACTTAAATAAAATGAAGTAAAATAAATAATTATTTATATAAAAATTTGGTTTTAAAGAATAACAAAGTGTTTTTAACTATTCATAAAAAATTGAATGTTTACAGAAAAATACCAAAAATTTACCCTATGTTAATTTTGAAATTTAAATTTCAGAAATTATTCCTATTGAAAAAAATTAAAAACATATATTTTTCATTAATTAATTTAAAATTAATTTTTGTTGTCAATACCAGAAAGTGGGGTTTTGAAATGTAAAAACTATCAAAAGATTAATATTTGTTTGTGTCCAATTTAAATGTTAAATTATATCCAATGAACAAAATTAGATTAAATCATAAAAATATAATCTAATTATACTTCAAAACCATTTAAATGTATAATTTAATAATTTAAATTATATTGATTAAAAAATTGTTTTAAATTAAAATTTAGTAATTTTCACTATTAATCAAAATATGAAAGTTACCAGAAAAACACCAAATATTTATCCAAACTAAATTTTTATGTCCCAATTCAAAATAAGAAGTTTTTTTCAAAATAGATATATAAAAATTTAAAATATTTGATTTATAAGGGGTCTCCATTAAAATTCGGTAAAATAACATTTGTTTTAAAAAATATTTTATATATAAAATTTGAACTGTTCTTATATTATGTATAAAAAAACATAATATTGATCTTAAAATTATATGGAGTATATAAAATTCAAAATTCAGTTAATACGATTCATAACTACTTTCTAAACTGCTTGTTTGGTAAGTTGTGGTGCGCTAGAACCCGGTGTTGTGTGTGGTGCAAGCTATTGAACTACTTTAAATAGATAAGCTATTAAGAAATCATGGGGTGTTACATTATCCCCTACTTTAATTAATTGTATCCTAACAATTTGATGGTGATCTTTGGAAATAAAATGTCAAAACTAGAAAATACCTTAGATGAAAACCCACATCATAAATAGTGTTAATAAAATTTAGTCTCTATAAGAGGGAAAGGAAAATGAAAAAGAAACAAAAAAATTAGGATTTTAACTAAGAAATCCTTGGTAAAAATATTAGATACATAATTGGGGGGAAAATGTAAATATTTATATGGATTTGTTGAGCTCATCGATCATAATCAAGGGAAAAATAAATAGAAAATTGAGGGCCTCAATTCCATTAATCTATAATGACATAATATATCATTGGTTAATCAAAACATAAGGAATTGGGATACCAAATTTTAGGTTTTAGGATCCTTTCCATAAATTTTAAGAATTAATTAGTTCTTTGAATAAGGGAAAAAATACTTGACATGTAGACTTACATCCTTTAACAAATTTGTACCACAAACCCATCATTCACTCCAAAATATTATAGAACTAAAAAATATTCAATTTAACTTAATCGTAAAGGGTTTCAAAAAAATAAAAATATAATTAATCTATCTGATCATTAAAAAAACTAAATTATACAAACTATGATATCACATGGGCTAGTGGGAGGTGATACTGTTGAGTCAGAAGTCTTATTTTGAATTTTATATCTTTTTTTTGGAAATCACAAATGTATTTTACAATGCTGATCGTACTGATCATGCTGATCGTGCTGATCATGTTGATCGTACTGATCATGTTGATTGTACTGAACATGGTGATCATACTGATCATGCTGATCGTACTGATCATGTTGATCGTACGGACCATGCTGATCGTACTGATCATGCTGATCGTATCGACCATGCTGATCGTACTGACCATGCTGATCTTATTGATCATGATGATCATTTTGATCATGATGATAATACTGATCATACTGATCATGATGATCATACTGACCATGTTGAACGTACAGATCATGCTGATCGTACTGACCATGCTGATCATACCGACCATGCTGATCAAATGACCATACTGTTTGTACAGACTATAATTTTCATACTGACTCAGTCAATCATATCGTACTGACTCTGTCAATTGTACTCACTTTTTTGTATCTTACTTTGTATCATATCAATACATTACAATTAGTAATACTTATAGTACTTATACTTTTATCACATTAATGCTTTTATTCTTTTATCAAAAGACTTGTTTTAGATCAATCGTTCTCATGATTATCATGTTTATATATCTTATGCTTTGACCAAAATGATGACGTTGAGTTAGTTACAAACTAATCAAAATGATGTCCTGCTTTCTGTTTCAATATGACCGTTATAATGCCAGGTGTCCAAGTCCCTCCGAGTTTTTCAATGAAATATGACCGTTGGAGGAAATGTTACCGTTAGAACCTGAGGCCTATAAATAGGAGGTCATTTGAAGCCGAGAAATAATAGTTGTGATACTTTGATTCTATCATGTTCTAGAGAGAGAAGATGTGACTTCTATCATGATTTGTTCCTTGTGCGACTGATATTCGTATCGAGGGATTTCAAGTGATTGAAAGACAGAGGTGCCGATTTCCTACAAAATTTAGGGCTACCAGGGATATGCAGACAGACGTTCCGATCATCATATCGAGGGCTGCCGGGGATAGGCAGAGAGACGTTCTGATCGTCATATCGAGGGCTACCGGGGATAGGCAGATAGACAAACCGATCATCGTATCAAGGGCTTACCAAGGTGGTGGTAAGACAGACCTCTTATCCTAGGTGAAAGGATAACCCTTCTATTTGGGCCAAAAGAATTGTAATACTTTTACATTTCCACTACTGTTTGTATTAGAAAGGAATTTGTATTTTTTCCCTTCTTCATTACACTTTCAATTGTAATTGCTTCAATTATGATTATTATATTACATATTATATTAATATATTCTATATGCTTTATGGTAGAATACCTCATACTTATATTACTCTGATTATTGTATTCTTCTTGAAAACAATTAATTTACTTTTCTAATAGTATTACATTACATCATACCTTTATATTCAATACAATTGTGGTTGACTGAATTATATTTGTTTAAGAGATTTTAAACTAATCTATTAAGTGTTTAAACACAATGTTTTTAAACATACAATTCACCCCCCTCTTGTATTGTTCCATGTAATATACATATACATTTACATATTCGACCCAACAATTGGTATCAGAGGAGGATTCCACTGATTTATACTACTATCTCTTTTTCGATCTTATTACTGTTTCAATTACATACTACACTAACGTGTGGAGTGGAAAAGATTTTGTTTCTTTAGATGGAAGGAATGAATATTGGGTCAATTGATAAACTAAATCCTTTTATACCACCTATCTTTGATGGGAATGATTATGAGAATTGGAGAGATCGAATGAAGATGATGGTTATCAATACTGGTGTATACAATTATATTATGCTTAATGGAGGTTACAAAATTCCTGACGAAGAAGTCCTTACTTTCAATGACCAAGAGAAGAAAGAATATCAACTGAATTAAAAGGTACGCAATACATTACTATATTCTATGACCAGGAATATATACAGTTAGATATCTTCTTGTGAAGTAGCCAACTGTATTTGGAAGAAATTAAAAGTCAGGCATTTTGGTACGTCTAAGGTTATAGAAACATGAAGAGAAACGCTTCGAGCAGAGTATCATGGATATATTTTTCCTTATAGAGAACTGGTATGTAATGTGAAACAAATAATTATGACAATTGTCAATATCTTACAGTCTATGGGAGAAAAGGGTCTTGATGGTGAAGCTCTGTTAGATAAGATTATTGATATAATGCTAAATGAATGGGTGTAAAAAAGGACACATATTGATGAAAATAGAAATGTTTCCCAGATTACTCTTGATGGACTATTTTGAACACTTTTACAGTATGAGACAAGAATGAAGAGAGATGCTGATTACAATAAAAAGAAAAATGGGAATGGAAGTGTTTCCTTTACATCTAAAGCTAAAACACCTGAAAGGATAATTAGATCCAAAGATAATAATGTTGTTATATCAGGATCAAGTGATTGTGATCAATCGGATAATGAGTTATCCAATCTTGCTCGAAGGATAAATAAGATTGTTGGAAAGAAATATTTCCAATACAAATTCAAAAATAAAGACAGGAAGGATAAGAAATATTCCAAGGTAACTTGTTATGAATGTAAGAAAATAGGTCATATAATGCCTAAATGTCCTTTACTAAAAAGAAAAGACAGAATGGAGAAACATTCTAAAAGAAATAAGAAAATGTATTATAAGACAAAGAAAAAATTGAAGGAAAATTATACTTAGAGTGCAAGTGGTAGTGATTATTCAGAAAATTCTTCATAATATGAGTCCTCAGGATAGAAAAATATTGGACTTATAGCCAGACTACCAATTTAAGATCATTGTCTTATAGCTAAGGTACACAATGCTGAAGCTATTACAAATGTCTCTTTAAATGCAAGTTATACTGATAATAAATATTATGAATCTTTAAATTATGATTCTTTGTCATTAGAAGATGATACATTACCTTCTTTTAAAGAAGTATCTAGATTTTCTAAATTACTTGAAAATGAAAATTCTAAACTTAAGAAAATACATGATAAAGAAAACTCTAGAATTTCAGTTTTAACTAAACATGTGTCAGATCTTTTAAATGATCTTGATATGAAAAATTCTGATTTTGAATGTTTTTTTAAAAACCCTTGATAAAGTCAAATATGATAAGGATAATCTTTCTAAGGATCTTGAAAATGTAATTTCAATGAAAAGTGTTTTATATCATAAATCTAGTTTAAAATCAAATTTTTTGGGGGATAAATATTTAGTTTTAAAACTAAAGTCAGAAATATTTTCTATGAAAAAATGTTTGTCAAACTTTACTTATGGCAGGGAAATCTTTGACAAAATGTATTCCCAAATCCGGCCATTGAGAAATCATTCTGGACATAGTTATACACATTCAAAACCTGTTTTTATTAATAACTATTTTGTTCCACAAAATAACCCTTTTTTTCTAAGTGTCAATGTGGTGGACACTGGAAAAGAGAGTGTTCTCTTAATAGAACTCAGTCTTAAGGATTTCATAAAGCTCATTTTGCAGAACAAATGTGGATACCTAAAATTCTGTTATCTAACCATTCTGGATCCAAACAAGATTAGATTCTGAAAAACTAAATATTTCTTTCTCAGGCAAATGAGAAGTGTACCAACAAGAATATTTCGTACATGGATAGTGGTTGTTCTCGACACATGACCGAAAAAAAAGATTACATTTAAATGATTATCAAAACAAAATGTGGAAAAGTTACCTTCGGAGATAATGCCCAAGGAATGATTGTTTGTATAGGTAATATTGTTTTTCTGGGAAAAGTTCTTATCTCAAATGTTTTTTTTGTTAAAGTTCATAGGAACAATATCATCAGCATAATTCAATTATGTGATGAAGATTACCATGTGAATTTTAGAAATGATAAATTTTTCATTCACAGTACAAAGGATGAGTACATTCTATCTACCCATAGGCAAGAGAATGTGTACACTATTAACTTAGAAGACCTTAGGATCCAAAATTTACCCTGCTTAAGTGCAATAGAAGACCAATCATTGAAATGGCATAGAATACTAGTTCACTGCATCCTAATAAACCTTTGTAAACTATCAATGAAAAGACTTGTAAAGGGACTACCATATCTTAGATATGATTCTTCTAATGTCCGTGATCCTTGTCAATTTGGAAAGCAACATAAAAGTATCTTTAAATAAATTAATGATGTTTCAACTTCTAATTCATTATAGGAAGTGCATATGGATCTTTTCAGTCCTTCAAGACATGAAGCATTGGAGGTAAATACTACGTATTTTTTTAAGTTGATGACTTCACTAGATTCACATGGGTGTATTTTCTAAAAAAGAAATCTGAATCCTTTTGCTTTTTCAAAAATTTTAGAGCCCAAGTTGAAAATGAGAAAATCCTACCATTGATAACTATTCATAGTGATCGTGGTGGTGAATTTCAAAATTGTGAATTTGAATATTTTTGTAATAATAAAGGTATTACTCACAATTTCTCAACTCCAAGAAATCCTCAGAAAAATGGTGTTGTTGAAAGAAGAAATCGTATTCTTTAGGAAATGACTAGAACCATTTTGAGTGAATACTCAATTACTAAGAACTTTTGGACTGAAGTTGTGAGTACCACTTGTTATATTATAAATAGTTTTTTAACCAGACATTTTCATAATAAAACACCTTATGAGTTATGGACTGGCCGAAATCCTAATGTCTCATACTTCAATGTTTTTGGGTACCAAGTATTCATTCTGAATAAAAAAGATATTCTACACAAATTTCCACCAAAATCTGATAAAGGAATATTTCTAGGCTATTCTACAACTTCAAAGGCTTATAGTGTTTTCAATAAAAACACTTGTACTATTAAAAAATAGTACATGATAAATTTGATGAATCTAATACTTTTGTTTTTAAACCATCCAAACCTACATCCTTAGATGTGTTTTCAAAAACTGATTATCAACCTTTGTTATAAGATCCTTCTGATAAGGAAAATGTTTAAGAAAATACTTCTGAAACATTTACCACAGAAGAATTTCTACTATATGTTGATGAACTTGTTTTACTAAACCCAAATCAATTGTTTCTTAGGAATCATCCCAGTGATAACATCATTGGTGATGTAAATCAACATGGAAGGACAAGAAATTCCTTAAGAAATGAAATAGAACATCTTTCTTTTCATTCCCAATTTGAACCTAATAGTCCAATTGAGGCATTATGTGATGAAGATTGGATCAAAGAAATGAAATATGAACTAAATAAATTTGAAAGGAATCAAGTCTGGACTTTAGTTGATAGACCTAAAGAAACAACTGTAATTGGAGTAAAATGGGGTTTCAGAAATAAATGTGATGAAAATGGAATCGTTGTACAAAATAAAGCAAGACTTCTTGTTGAGGGATATAATCAACAAGAGTTAATAGACTATGATGAAATATATGCTCTGGTATCTATAATTGAATCTATTAGTATTCTATTAACCTTTGCAGCATACATTAATTCCAAACTGCTTCAAATGGATGTTAAATGTGATTTTCCAAATGGTTTTGTTCAAGGAGATGTTTTTGTCGAAAAACCTCCTAGTTTTCTAGACCCAAAATATCCAAATCATGTTCATAAACATATCAAAGCCCTATATGGTCTTAAACAAGCCCCTAGAGCATGGTATGATATACTTACACGATTTCTTTTACAAAACATGTATACAAAAGGTACAGCAGATCCTACCCTTTTTTAAAAAATGGAAAACAAAAATGTTTTTTTTGTTCAAATTTAAATTGATGACATCATATATTGTTCGACTTAGCAATCTTTAACTAATTATTATGAAAATTAAATGAAAAATGAGTTTTAAATGAGTATGCTGGGTGAGTTAACATTTTTTAGGCTTTCAAATTTATCCAAAACCAGAAGGAACATATATATCAGAATATAACTATATTAAATATTTACTCCAAAAATATGGTTACGACAATACTAAATGTATTAGTACTCCAATTGGTACCTCAAATACTATTGATCTTGATGAAACTGGGAAACCAGTAGATCAAAAAAAAATTAGTGGAATGACAGGAAGTTTGATATACTTGACAACTAGTCGCCAGACTTAATGTTATCTGTATGCTTATGTGAAAGATACCAATCTAATCCAAAAGAGTCTCATTTAAAAGCCGTAAATAGAATATTTCAGTATTTAAAAGGCACTATGGATTGAGGACATTTTCACTCTTCTAGAAATGATTTTATTTTAAAAAGTTTTTTAGATGATGAAGTTGGTGGTTATAAAATGGATAGAAAAAGTACATCTGGAACATGTTATTTCTTAGGATATTCTCTGGTTTCTTGGTCCTATAAGAAGCAACACTCAGTAGCACTTTCCACTGTTGAAGCTGAATATGTATCAGCTGGAAGTTACCGTGCTCAAGTGTTGTAGATGCAACACACACTCACTGACTATTGATTGAGTTTTTCCAAAACCCAAATTTTGTGTGATAATACTAGTGCCGTATCTCTTTGTAAGAAACCAACACATCACACTCGTGCAAAACACATAGATGTTAGGCATCACTTACTTAGAGATCAGACACAAAATAGAGATATTATTTTAAAATCCATCGGAACGCAAGAACATATTTCTAACATTTTTACAAAACCATTACCCTCTGATAGATTAGAGTTTATAAAACAGAATCTAGGAATGATTAAATTAAAATAATCATTCATATCTACTTCATGTTTTACATTTCTCCTTACATTAAATAACTCCTCTTAGAAATGGGGAGAACATTTGTCACTGTGTTTCTTTTTATCTTATGGTATGTATATTTTCCTATCGATTTATCATATTAAAAGTTTTATCGTATTGAAAGTTTTATCATATTGAAAGTTTTATTGTATTGAAACTCTTATCGTATTGACAGTTTTATTGTACTATTTACCTATTTGTTTATCGTATTGACAGTTTTATTGTATTATTCACCTATATATCGGCTCGTCTGTTCATGGTAATGAATTTCTTTTCTATCGGCTCGTCCGTTCATGGTAATGATTTTCTTTTCCATTGGCTCGTCCATTCATGGAAATGAATTTCTTTTCCATCAGTTGGTATGTTCATGGTAATGATTTTCTTTTCCATCGGTTTGTCCGTTCATGGTAATGAATTTCTTTTCCATTGGCTCATCCGTTCATGGTAATGAATTTCTTTTCAATCAGTTTGTCCGTTCATGGTAATGAATTTCTTTTCCATCGGTTTGTCCATTCATGGTAATTAATTTCTTTTCCATCAGCACATCCGATCATGTTAATGAATTTCTATTCCATCGGCACGTCCGATCATGGTAATGAATTTCTTTTCCATCAGCACATCTGATCATGGTAATGATTTCATTTTCCATCGGCATGTTCGTTCATGGTAACAAGTTTTCTTTCCATCAGTTTTTCAGTTCATGGTAATGACTTTGTTTCACATCGGCATGATGATTGATCCAATTCATTTACTTCGTACGCTTGTGTTTTTCTTTCACTATTAATACTATCTAAACCAACAATTACCTTTCGATCTCCGGCAGGTACATACTTTCCATTTTTTTAATATTTTTTTCTCTTCGTTTTAATCCTAATCATTGATTTATCTTCTTTTAATCTCAACTGTATAAGAACAAAAATAATTTTTTTCATCGCCTATAAATAGCCCCCTACCCCAAACCCACCCCGGTTTTTCAGGTTCGGGGGTGAAGCTCTACCTCCCTGATTTAAAGATTCCATACGATCATTCATCAGCAGCATCTATATGTCTCAGTATTCTACCAACACTCATGCCGATATGTCTTCAAATAACTTTTCAGAGTAATATTTTTTCATAGAATGATAGATTTATATGTCTGTTAATCAAGCATCTCATTTTCGGAATGTTCTGATAAAAGGTGATTCTTTCAGTCCATCTCATAAACTACTAGAGGAAGTTTCTGCGTTTAACAACAAAAATGCTGAAAAGAATCTATTTATTATAAATGAAGAAAAGAGGAAAGTATATCATCTTTCTCAGGACAATATATTTTTGGCTCTTTGCATGCTTGGTTTTCTTATACCAATGAAAGGGGATAGAGAGACTTTGAAGGTTTCTGATATTTTCATGTCGGACAAACTTGTCAACATGGGAAAAGTAAATCTTATGGGATACATCTTTGAAACAATTAAGAATGTAAAATCAGGATCAATCAAATATAATTTGATTATATATCCAGCTATCCTTACAAAGATTGTTCTCGAGAGTATGAAGTTTAGAAATATTCATTTGAATGGAAGACTGACAGATCTGAAGCCATCCTGGATTAGTAAGAATATATTGAAGAAGTTGAATGTTTGTTTTGATCCAAATTCAAAACATTTTGTAAAAGATTTAGAAGCTAAATCGGCTCAGAATCAATCGACACCTATTCCAGTCAAAGAAAATCCTTCTATTAGTGTTCCTCAAAAGTCAGATATGCAAACTAGTTCAAAGAAAAAGATGAAACCAAGATATAGTAAGGAAATCATGGCAATGTGGAGAAAAGATAAGGAACAGAGAAAGAAAGGTGATCCAAAGATTGGACATGATCCAGCTGAATCCTTTGCTGAGATAATAAGGGTAGAGGAAACACTTCAAGCTAAAAAGAGAAAGAAGACTGTTATAAAGAGAAAGGCTGAAGAATTTTATATTTCTAAAGTACTGAAATTGGTTGAGGATGCTAGTGCTCCACTAATGGATGAAATACATCAAGAACCTATCGTAATCAGTCAAACAGGGAATGAAAAAGGGAAAAAATGTTGGAATACATAGAGAATGTTGGAGGGGAAGAAAGATATTTTCTTTTATAATTCCTTTAAAGTTTGAAAAAGAGTACAGAATAATCTTAACAAAAGCAGAGTGAATGTATTCAACAAGTTCCTCATAGAAATCAAGCACCAGTTGAATCTTTTGAAACTATGGATAAAACACCTTCTCAAGTAAATCAAGGTTCTCAATCGTCTCATACTGAAAAAGTTATTTTCATCAGTGACAAAGTAGAAGAAGAAAAAAGGGAGAAAGAAAAACAATAGGAAAACAACCAGTTGTTGACTCAAGCCATTCAAATGAACTGGATTCATACAATGTGGATACCGATTCAGAATAGAAAATTTCTCTCAAAAAAAGTGATTAAACTGTTCATGTTTTAATGAGGGTTGAAAAGACTATTCCCTATTTTCCCAGGATGGAATGGAAGATTGATTTCATTACTGATAATCAGAAAAAGATGTTCAGCTCTATAAGAGAATTTAGAAAGAGAGTTTTGTCAGTTGAAGCTAATTTGAATTTTTTATCAGAAAGTTCGGCCGCTCATAAGAAAGCATGAAACATGATGACCAAGTGGTCATTAAAAACAAAGAGCTCAGGGAATGACCATGAGATAGAAATTGAAGATATTAGGAGGTTGTCAAATGATCTTTCCATTTCTTTCAATAAGCTTGATAATGAAACTGTTGAAATACTGAATCAAGTAACTCATGGAGCCGATATTCCTTTTGTGATAGAATTCCAAGACAGAATGAATGCTTTTTAGTCTGAATTCTCATTGTTTTCATCTTTTATAGATGAAATGGTTTTGTTGAAGAAAAAAAATTCTGTGTTATCCAAAGATAACAAGAATTATAAAAATAGAATTGATACTCTTGAAGAACGAATCAGAGTCCAAGAGGAGACTATAAAGATTCAAGATCATCTTTTTTCCGATCAACAAGAGCTTCTCAGAACTCAGGGTGTCTCAATTTATGAAGAAAAGAAAGAAATCAAAAAGATCAAAGCTGTTCTATATGAGCTGATAAAAAAGGAAAAAGAAAGAGAAAACAAATTATTGTTGTATTTGTTTTTCTTTTGTTATGAAACCTGTTTGTTTTGTAATGACATTTATGTTACTCTTTATTTATTCCTACTTTTCTTTTCTCAAACTCTTTCAGGAATCTCAAGGCTACCCCATTCTTTTTGCTAATCACAAAGGGGGAGAATTTTTTATAAAGGGGGAGAATGTTTTAAAAAGGGATAATGTTTTAATCAAATACTTCGAAACCAATCAAAATATGTCAATATAATCCTTAAGAAAGTATATACCTAAGAGGGAGTTAGTTTTATTCATATTCATATTCAGGAGAGTTTCCAATAACTTAGGGGGAGATATTTTTCTTGTTGTCTTTACATTGTGTTTTGTGCTTTCCAAAAAGGTGGAGATTGTTGATTCAAAAGTCATCTTTTGACTTTAATATCTTGTTTTGGAAATCACAAATGTCTTTTACCATGATGATCGTACTGATCATGCTGATCATAAAGATCATGTTGATCGTACTGATCATTATGATCGTACTGATCATGTTAATCGTACTGACCATGCTGATCATACAGATCATGCTGATCACACTGACCATACTGACCATGCCGATCACACTGATCATGTTGATCGTAATGATCATGCTGATCGTATGGACCCTACTGATTGTAATGATCAGGCTGATCGTACTGACCCTGCTGATCGTACCAACCATTCTGATCATACTGACCATACTGACCATACAGACTATAATTTTCGTACTGACTCTGTCAATCGTATCGTACTGACTCTATCAATTGTACTCACTTTTGTGTATCTTACTTTGTATCATATCAATACATTACATTAAGTAATACTTATAGTACAAATAATTTTATCACATGCATTCTTTTCTTCTTTTATCAAAATACATGTTTTAGATCAATTGTACTCATGATTATCATGTTCATATATCTTATGTTTTAACAAAAACGATGTCATTGAGATAATTACAAACTAATCAAAACGATGTCGTGCTTTATGTTTCAATATGACCGTTATAATGCCTGGTGTCCAAGTCCCTCTTAGTTTTTCGTATAAATATGACCGTTGGAGGAAATTTGACCATTGGAACCTAAGGCCAATAAATTGGAGGTCATTTGAAGCCGAGAAATAATAACTGGGATACTTTGATTCTATCAAGTTTTAGAGAGAGACGTTGTGACATATCTCATGCTTTGTGCCTTGTGAGACCGATCTTTCTATTGAGGGATTTCAAGTGATTGAAAGACAGAGGTGCCGATTACCTACAAAATCAAGGGCTACCGGGGATAGGCAGACTGACGTTCCGATCATCGTATCGAGGGCTGCAGGGGATAGGCAGACAGACGTTCCGATCATCGTATCGAGGGCTTTCGGGGATAGGCAGACAGAAAAACCGATCATCGTATCGAGGGCTTACTAAGGTGGTGGTAAGATAGACCTCTTATCCTAGGTGAAAGGATAAACCTTCTCATTGGGTCCAAATAATTGTAATACTTTTACATTTCCACTGCTGTTTGTATTAGAAAGGAATTTGTATTGTTCCTTTTCTTCATTAAACATTCAATTGTAATTGCATCAATTACGATTATTCTATAACATATTGTATTAAAAGATTATATAGGCTTTATGGTAGATTCCCTCAAACGTGTATTACTCGGATTATTGTATTATTCTTGAATAAAATTACTTTACTTTTCTAATAGTATTACATTACATCATACCTTTATATTCAATACTATTGTGGTTGTTTGAATTGTATTAGTTTAAGATATTTTAAACTAATATCTTAAGTGTTTAAACACAATGTTTTTAAACATACAACTCACCCCCCCCCCTCTTGTATTGTTCAATATAATATACATATACATTTACATATTCGATCCAACAGATGCACCCTTGTCGCCCTTTAGTTGAGGGTTCATGTCTCGTAGCCTTGTTGGACGCGACGAGTTGACACCCGACCATCGGGCTGTACTTTTTAAAAAATTAATTAAAAATTAATATTATGAAATGTTTTAAACATAAACCATAATATCCAATGTCTAAATTTATCCATTCCAACCTTTATACTTATACAAAATACTTGTGTCTAAAATAAGAGTCCAAAAATTTTTATGTATGGTCAACATAACATAATGAAGATCCATTTTTTCCCATAATAACATGTGAGTATGTAACATACCATTTATGTAAAGAGTTATAGATTTTCATATCTATGTATATTAATTAATTATATAGTGTTCAAGAGTCTTAAAATGATAATAAATCAAATCTTAAGCACAAAATACACTAATATTTTTTAAAGATTGTTTTGCCTCCTATTGATGTAAAACCTTTTTTAAATCATACTTTTGAAAATTTTATAAGATATATTTGTAAAAATAAATTTAATCATTAGTATTGGACATTTAAATTTAATTTGGATAAATTTTTTGGTATTTTTCTGACAATGTTCATTTTAAATAAACATTTAAAAATACTACATTTTACTTCAAAACTAATTTGTCATCTTATTAAATTAGACAGATAGATTGTCCTTTTAATAGGTTTTAATGTTTAATTAGAATATATTTTAACATTTAATCAAATTTTGGTCATTGTAATTAATCTCACTTTGGAATTGGGCATAAACAAGTGTCAAACTTTTTATAGATATTTTTTCTAATAAACCCACTATTTGTTTTGACAACGAGAAATATTTTTAAATTAATTATTGCAATTTCTTTGTTTGGAATTTGTTAAAATGGATTCCATACTTGGAATAAAAAGGTCCAACTTATGTAATTATGAGGCTTTTTTTTAGACATTATGAATAGTAATGACGGTATTTATCATTATTTGTCGTGATTAATTAGTAATCGGGTTGTTAAGGGTAATAAAATTATATGATATTAATATAAAATGACCCCATAATGTGTTTAAATGATTCTGGTTGTGTCATGGACGACCATGGTATGCCTTGTGCCAACTTAGGGACCCCATGGAATCACTTTTGTGTGATAATGACATTTTATCTTCTTATTTTTAAAGAAAGTTAAATATAACAAAAGTATGTAACACCTAAGTAAAAAAATTTATTTTTGTCTACATAAATGATCTCTTAAGCTACAAATTGTGTTTTGAAAGATAAAAATATTTCCTACATCATGGTATTTTTTTAATAATTTTTATACATTAAATAAATAAATTTATTTATGACACCATGATGATGTAGTGATTACCTCATTAATGAACGATTTAAATAAAATGAAAATATAATGTAAAATATATGACTTACACTTGTCAAAAACCTATTGGATGGATGTATTTCGAACCCTTATCACCATAACATAGAATTATATCACTGTGGGACCTTCAAAATCAGAAAAGAATTTTATAATAAAGTAACATTTCTTGACTTTCCAAGAGTGCCCCTCCTCCCTCTTATAAAAGGCCCACAACTCTACCCACTTACCCACACCTCTCAAGTCATTAACTCGACCAAACTCTGCTCATTTTATATCTCCACATCCCTATCTTCATCCTAGAAGCCTTAACTTAGGCACAAAGCTCTTCAAGAAACCCTTTTGGATCAAACCAAGGGGAGTTACCCGATTTAAAGGTAATGTCTTCTGTTATGTTGTTTTGTTTATTTAGTTTCTCCAACCATATAAACTCTATTTATTCACTTCTGTTGTAAAAAAACCAGTATCATTAATAAACTAGGATGTTTTTATGAGAAGTATTTGATTTACACTTACACACACTTCCGTCTAACGGTTAAAGAACATACTGTTTCTGTGGGTGGCGAATTACTGCCTCACGAAACGATGATTGTTCAATCTACTGTTAACACCCCTCATGGTGGCCATTATGATGTCACTATATTTATATATGATATATATTATTTTTATGTTTTCTTTATTCTTTTGTATTTTTAATTTATGGCATATCTTAATGGTATCCATTATGGGTAAAAGTGATATCTTCATTTTAGGAAGTACGGACTACTCCCCCCTCAAAGTAATTTGAATCGTTAATGCCATATTTGGGATGTATAAAGGATAGAGTTAATGATATTATATATGATAATATACTAGAATTTTAATATACCTTTATATCATTATGATTATATTCAATTAAATATGAAATAGAAATGAAAGTAGCGTTCATGCGTACGTACGGCTTACCATCTCCATGAACAGTGCATTTCATTTCTTACCTCTAAATGTTATGTAATATTATATATGAATGTATATAATGGATATATATGATATATATGATATCTACATAATGAATATAAACTTGTATATAATGGATATTTTACCAAATGAACAAATTGTAATTATAAGAAGTTTATTTTTGACTCAAGTACCAAAGATCGAAAAAACGACCGTTATTGACTTAATTAATTACATAATGTTCATAACATGGTAATAAGTGATATAAAAGGAATAATGAACATTAAAAATGGTCTAACTCAAGTAGAAATTAACTCTAGTTTATTATTCAGGAGATTAAAGAACAATCGAGTCAAGTCGGACATGAGGCAAGGGACTTAATCTCAATCTCATTTCATTGAAGAATATTTTGTTGTATACAAAACATTAATTTATATGGTGTATAAAACCCTTTAACTATTAATTTTATTCAAAAGTAATCTTTTTATATGAAGCATTTTACTAAACGACAAAAGGGAAAGTTTTCATCTTACGTATACAGCGACAACGACTTCTCTACTGCCATGACCATTATTTGATTTTTGGATTCCCCTACAAGCCATATTTTTTAAATGAAAAATAAATTCCATGTTTTAATTTACTTATAATTTGTTATTGAAAATGGTTTTGATTATATCGATGTCTTTTTGATATGTTGTGATTCAAATGTGGAAATGTTATGTATCCTTTTTGCATGTTTTATGTGATAAAATTATATTATGGTTATTGGGCATTGTTTTTGAAGACAGGTGGTTCCATGATAAACTAAGGGTGGGTGATCCCGTGATAGCCTTCAAATGCACTGGGTAATGTGATGGAGTTAAACTATAAGGTTTCTCTAAAGAGATTTCGTGAATACACTATAATGGGTATTCCAAACGTAACCATGAGGGTTACTCCCTACGTACGAATGTTATGAATGCCTCAAGTTACCTTTATGTATTGTGATTTATATGAGTTATTCATAAACAATATGATTTCATGAGGTATATTAAATTTCTTCTGTTTATGATTAACGTATGTTCTCAATGATTCTTATGTATACATGGACTAAGGTCTTCTTTCCATATTTTTATATCTCATACTGAGCTTTTTATACTCATCCCATGTTTTAGAAATGTTTTTTCACAGGTCAAGGTAAAGGTAAATGATGTGATGATAGTTTCGAGGAAGTGTCAAGAAATAATCCATGTTTTATTTTAAATATGTTTTCTTTGATGGGAGAAAATGAATACTATATTTTATGTAACCACCTTGCTTAAATTTGGAATGAAATGCATGATTTATGATCTTATTCTCTAAAACTCTAAACCTGAAAAGATACTCACTGTGTATTCTTGTAATAACTCAATATTAAGTGATGATTAATGCTGGGGCATTATAGTTGGTATCCAAGGTTGGTTTAGATAACATTAGGAGTTAGAATTCTATTAAATGATTGTCCAAAAATATTTTTTTTGGTAAAATTAAAATGATATAGCATTTCTAGATTACCATGTTGCTTTCTCTAAGACATGTTTGTTCAGAATGGTTTTCCGCAAAGGAAATAGGGAAGCAGTGCTAGGAAGGAATACAAAAGGAAATGACCTTCCAAAGCAGCTTCCTGAGATGGTCGGAATTGGAACTGAATTGTTTGTTTCAGTAATGGCACAGTTGACTCATGGGATAAATGGTGGTGGTATCCATGAACGAGATCAACTAGATCAACCATAGTGGAACATGTCAGTGGTGGAACATTTCATGAGGCAACATCCCCAATCATTCAGAGGATTATATGACCCTGTGCTAGCTGAAGGGTGTATTAAATCACTGGAGAAATTTTTTGATGTCATGGGGTGTTCAGACAATCAAAAGGTTAGTCTTGTTGTTTACTGTTTGGAGGGTGAAGCAGATCAGTGGAGGTCAATGATTAAAAATATCAGGGACACTGATGAGATTGATGCTCCTGACTGGGATGAAGTCAAAGGTATGTTTCTTGAAAAATATTTTCCTAAGGTTGTTTGACTTAGGATTGAAATAAAATTCTTGGAATTGAGGAAAGAGGAGGAATCAGTGGCTGCTTATGAAGAAAATATCACTCGATTTTCAAGGTATGCTCCATATTTTATCCGCTTCCTTGATAGTAAAATCAATCATTATTACTCAAGATTAAATCCAAAATATCTAAGGGATTTACCTTCTCACGAGTTCAAAAGTTATGAAATGATTGTTCGGTGTGATGAGAAGGTGGAAATGGAGTATCTGATGATCAAATGTTCTATAACAACCAACAGAAGAAGTGACTGAGGTGGCAGGAGAAAGGGAAGAATCCTTAAAAAAGGTCTGATGGTAAGAAAACTATGTTTTCAGTTTGTGATAAATGTAGTAAAAAGAATTCTTGGGAATGTATTTTGAATTCTGGAAAGTGCTACTGATGTGGTAAGATGGGAATTAAGGCTCATGATTGGACTGAAAAAGATCAGGGTGATGGTAATACCCAATTTGACTTCCAGTTAGTGAAATGTATCAAGTGAAATAAGATGGGTCATTATGCAAATGAGTGTTCTACAAAGAGCTCAAATGATGGGAAGCAGTCATACTACAAGCAGAAAGGTGTGGTGAAATCCTTTGCAACTACTTCAGTAGATATTGGGCCATCAAATGAAGTGGTATCAGGTACTTTGTTTGTTTTTTAGATTATGCCAATGTGTTGTTTTATTCAGGGTCTACACATTCATTCATCTTTGAAAACTTTTCTAGTAAATTGGGAATTCCATATCAAGAAATGAATCTTGAAATTGTGGTAAAAATATATGGGGGAAATATTGAGGTTAAAAGAATTTATAAAAATATTCATATCTTTATCCGTGGGAAAACCTACTTGCAAATCATATTGTTTTACCTATAGTAGAGTTTGATGTTATCCAGGGTATGGATTGGCTCTCCGTTTACCATGCTAAGAATTATTGTAGAGGTAAAGAAGTTTCTTTTCAGAAAGAATTCTAGTTTGTGTAAAAGAATGAACACTTACTTTTGATAACATATCAAGAGTCTGGGAAACTTGTAATAGATGGAAATGAAAGTTACATTGAAGATATTGTTTAAAACAAAAGAACCGTTCATATTAATGATGTGCCTATGGTAAATGAGTATATAGAAGTTTTTCCTGATGAGTTTTCTAGAATAATACCAAATTGGGAAGTTGAATTTACTGTTGGATTAGTTCATGATGCTAATCCAATTTCAAAACCCCCTTATCGAAAGGCTCAAATTCAACTTTTAGAGTTGAAGGAGAAATTACATATTTATTAGGGAAAGGTTTCATTTGACCTAGAACATCACCAAGGGGTTCTCCTATCTTTTTTTTACAAAATAAAGATGGTTAAATGAGAATTTTCATTGATTATAGAGCCTTGAATAACATAACTATTAAGAACTAATATCCTTTAACTCATATCGATGATTTGTTTTATCAGCTCCAGGGAGCTCAGTTTTTTTCAAATATTGACCTGAGATCGGGGTACCATCAGCTGATGGTAAAGGAAGAAGATATTCTGAAGACTTCATTTCTTACAAGATATGTCCATTATGAATATTTAGTAATGCCTTTCGGGTTAACCAATGCACTTTCTATATTCATGGACCTTAGGAATAGAATTTCCCATGAGTTCTTGGATATGTTTTTGGTTGTTTTAATTGATGATATTTTGGTGTTTTCTAAAAGTAAATAGGAGCATGAAATTCATTTAAGGGTTATTTTGAAAACCTTAAAAGAATATAAATGGTATAGGAAATTCAGAAAGTGTTAGTTTTGGTTGCAACAAATTTATTTCCTTGGTCACATTGTTCTTAAAGATTGAATAACTATTGATCCTACAAAAAAAGGTTGTTAAAAAATTGCCAAGACCCACAAATGTAACCTAGATTCGTAGTTTTCTTGGTTTGGAAGGATACTACCGAAGGTTTGCTAAAAAAATTCATGGTTATCTAGTCCAATGACTAAGCTAACTCGAAAGGCTGTTACGTTTATCTGGACAAAAGAATGTGATTATTGTTTTCAGGAATTGAAAAGAAGATTGGTGAATGATCCAGTTTTGGCACTACCTTCCAGGAATGGTGAGTTTGTTATCTACAGTGATGCTTCATTGAATGGACTTGGTTGCGTCCTAATTTATAATGACTTGGTAATTGCTTATGCTTCACATCAGTTGAAAACTCATGAGGTAAATTACCCTACACATGATTTAGAATTAGATGCTGTGGTATTCGCTTTAAAAATGTTAAGGCATCATTTGAATGGAGTAAATTGTGAAATATATGCTGACCATAAATGATTAAAATATATATTCACTCAGAAAATATTGAACATGAGGCAGAGGATATAGCTAGATTTAATTAAGGATTATGATTGTACAATTAATTACCATCTAGGAAAAGAAAATAAAGTGGATGATGCTTTTAGTTGAAAAGGTAATGCTTCATTAACCATGTAACATTTGGAACGTGATCCTTTGGTTAAGGATTTGATGAACTTTCTCATAGAAGTTGTTGGTGAAGGAACTTATTCTGTTTTGTTTCAGGTATCAGTGAAATCTTCCCTATCAGATAGAATTAAGAATTCTCAGAAGCAAGACATTGAGTTGAAAAAAAGGTAGAGTTGGTTCAGAAGGGTATGTTACCTGAATTCAATATTGATAATGATTGTTTTTTGAGAATTGGGAAGAGATTGTGTGTGCCTTATGACTCACAGTTTAAGAGAGATTTTTTATGTGAAGCTCATAGTTCTCCATTTTCAGTTCATCCTGGCAGTTCTAAGATGTGTATAGATCATCGAGATTATTATTTATGGGATGGAATGAAAAGAGATATTGCTGAAAATACTGTGAAGAGTTTGAATTGTCAATAGGTTAATGCAGAGTGGCAGTTACTGAAAGGGATGCTTCAGACATTACCAATACCTGGGTGGAAATGAAGGAATATATCCATGGAATTCATTGTGGGGTTTCCGAAGACACCTCGAGGTAATAATGCAATCTGGGTTATTGTTGATCGATTGACTAAATCTGATAATTTCCATGCTATACGAGATACTTTTTCCCTAGATCAACTTTCTCGTTTGTATCTTAAAGAGATACTCAGGTTACATGGATTTACCCTCTACATTGTATCTGATCGGGATCCCATGTTTACTTCTAACTTTGGGAAAGGCCTTCAGAAGTCGTTGGGTACTGAATTAAATTTTAGTACAACCTTTCATCCTCAATCAGATGGGAAGTCAGAATGAACAATTCCGAATTTGGAGGATATTCTACGTGCTTGTTTGATGGATTATTAGGGAAGTTGGGACCGACATCATTTTTTGGTTGAATTTTCTTATAATAACAGTTTTCATTCCAGTATACAGAAGGAACCATTTGAGGAATTATATGGGAAATGGTGTCAAACTCCAGCTTTTTGGGATGATGTGGGTGAAAGGAAGTTGATGGAACCAGAATTGGTAGAAGAGTTGGTAGAAAAAGATCAGCTGATACAGAAACACGTGAGAACAGCTCAGACCAGGCAGAAAAGTTATGCAGACAATAAGAGGAAGGATCTCCTTTAGAGGTAGGTAATCTTATCATCCTTATTGTTTCACCATGGAAAAGTGTGATGCGATTTGGTAATAAAGGAAAGATGATTCAAATGTTTATTTAACCATATGAAATTCTAGAGAGAGTTGGATCAGTTGCATACTGAGTGGCTTTACCTTCGAGTTTATCTTAGGTACACAATGTTTTTCATGTTTCAATGTTAAGGAAGTACATGCCAGATCCATATCATGTTTTGAGTCTAGAGGTAGTTCATATGGAAGATAATCTATCTTATGGGGAACAGCTGGTCCAGATTCATGACTACAGGGAGAATGTATTGCAGAATAAGGTTATTCATCAAGTAAAGGTTTTGTGCAAAAACTACATGATTTAAGAGGCAACATGGGAATCTGTAAATGCAATGAGGGATAAATACCTCCACTTATTCGATAAGTAAATAAATTGTAGGAATGAAATTTTCTAAATGGGGGAAGGATGTAACATGCCATGTAATTAAAGTGTAATATATTTTCATATCTATGCCTATTTATGTATTAGATAGTCTTTTAGAGGCTTAAAATGAGAATAAATCCAATCTTAGGCACACAATACTCTAATATTTTTAAAATATTTTTTTACCGCCTATTAATGGAAAACATTTTTTAAATCAACATTTTGACAATTTTATAAGATATATTTTTCAATGTATACTTATTCTTTAGGATTGGGACATTTAAATTTACTTTGGATAAATTTTTGGTATTTTTCTGAAACTGTTTATTTTTTAATGAATACTGAAAAATACTGCATTTTACTTCAAAACTACTTTTTTATCTAATTTAATTATATTAATATATTGTCCTATTAGTTGGTTTTAAAGTTTAATTAGAATATATTTTACCATTTAATAAAATTTCGGTCATTTTAATTAATTTCTCTTTCGAATTGGGCATAAAAAAGTGTCAAAGTTTTGATAGATATAGTATCTAAAAAACCAGCTTTTTGTTTGACAATGAAAATTATTTTTAAATTAATTATTGCAATTTTGTGTTTGTAATTTGGTAAAATTGATTCCATATTTGGAATCAAAAGGTCCAAATTATATAATTAAGACTGTTGTTTTTTAACATTATAAATAGTAACGACGGTAATTATCATTAATTATCGTGACTAATTTGTAATCAGGTATTTATGGGTAATAAAATAATAACATAATAATATAAAATAACCCCAACATGGGTCCTAATTCTACTAGTTGTGTCCTGGATGACCATGGGATTCCGTGTGCCAAAATTGGGACCCCATGGAATCACATTTGTGTGATAGTGAAATTTTATCTATTTATTTTTATAGAATGTTTAATACAACAAATGTATGTAACACCTAAGTTAAACAATTTTAGTTTTGCCTACATAAATAATTTATTAGACTATAAATATATATTGGAAGGATCAAAAGAGTTCCTAAATCATGGTAAATTTTTTATAATTTTTAGACATTATATAAATAAATTTATTTATGACACTATGATGATTTAGTGATTACCTCATTAATGAACGATTTAAATAAAAAGAAATGATAATGTAAAATATAAGACTTACAAATGTCAAAAAACTATTGGATGGATGGTTTTTGAAACCTTATCAGATTAACCTCGACTTATATCATTGTGGTACCATTAAAATCCGAAAAGCATTTTATAATAAAGTAAAAAAATTTGAATTTCGAAGAGTTCCCCTCCTCCCTCTTATTAAAGGCCCCATCCTCTACCCCATTTATATGAATATTACATATTTTTGTGTCCAATCTACATCATGAAATTAGGTAATAGTTTTGGTTGATAGATATGATGATGAACATTGAATGTTTTTCTCCTGACACCTCACCTGGCATAGAGTGATAGCTAATCACCAATGACCTTGTGGGTTTTAACATGCACTATCGATAACTATGTTGAAGTTGGAATGTATGAAACTAGAATTTTTTTGGTGAGGTTTCCAAGGTCCCTCAGGAGTCATGATGTAGTTTGAGTTATTGATGACTTGTTAACAAAGTATACACACTTATTGACCATCATAAAGACTCACTCAATAAAAGATATAAGATATCTCTATGTTAAAAATATTATGCTGCATCATGGAATCCATTTGAGATTTATTTCAGATAGATATACATGTTTTATGCCCGAATTTTGGTAGGTCTTACTGAAATCCTTGGTGTATTAGCTGAGATTGATCATCGTGTACCATCCTTAGAACGACAGAATATCTGAGTGGACTATATGCATATTGAAGGAAATGAATCAATATTTCATGATAGACTTTGGTTGAGTATTAAATGACCACCTAAATGTGATTGAGTTTTGATATAATAAAAGATATTAATTCGTGATTTATATGACACCTTTTGAGGCTCTTTACGGGAGGTCATGTCACTCACTACTCTATTGGCATGAGGAGGGTGAGACCGTGGTTTTTGGCCCATTTATATTTCATGATACCATTGATAGAGTAAAATTTATAAGGAAGAGATACATAACCATTAAAAGAATAAAAATATCTTATGTCAAACAAAAGGGGATACCATTAAAGTTTCTTATGGAGATCAGAATTTCATAAGTGTGGATCATCGGCTATAGAACAATTGTCTATGGATGTAGGAAAATTCTACACCATATATCATTTGATACTATATGGTCACCAACAGGATAGGACTGATGGAATATCATCTAGACATTCCTTCTCATTGGGAATGTATGGACGATATGTTCATTGTGTTATAGATTCAAAGGTACTTACTTTACCCATCACGTGTTATTGATTGTGAGGACGTTGAGTAAGAGACCGACACATCTTATAAGGAATTTCTGGTATAGATCATAGATCTAGGTGAGAAGGTGTTATTGGGAAAATAGTACAACTAGTCTGTATTATATGGAAGCATTGATGGATCTAGGAAGAGACATAGGACTGTGAGTCTGATGTTTGAGTTTAGTGGACTGAGTTTTTTGATAAATACCTCTAGTGAAAATTATTTAGGGGGATAATTCTATATAGGGAAAAAATTTTAATGTCCTTATTTTATAATGGTAAATAGAAAATTCTAATTTGATTAATTATAAATTACATATGTTGGATAAATAATTTATTAGTGAAATAATATAATAAATTTGTTAAATGAGTTTCATTATAGAAAATTTCTAGTTAACACTTTGGAATTCTCAATAAGATATTTTTTCACCCATACTCTTCATTGGCGTGAGATTCCTACACCCTCAATTCCTCAGTGATGAAATAATAAAATTATTAAATATATTATATTTTCCATGCACAATTTATTAAAAATAATTGAATAACTAAAAAATGGATTATCATATGAGAAATATTAGGAAAAACATTGGTCAAGTGCATAGTGTTTACCATATGAGGGGTTTAAAATTTTTAATGGCCAAACTTTTTCAAAACTCACACAAGATTTTAATTTATTTAATATTAATTATTATATTTTTTTGATGTATTTTATTATATCCTAAAAGTTGAATCATATGATAAATCTAACAATGTTGTATAGTCCTAGAAGAGGCTTTAGCAATAATATGGGTATAAATTTTGTATGCATTAGATGTTATATTTCCTCAGTCATAGAAAAAACTGTTTTTATTTTTAATTAATTATTTAATCTATTTTTTAATAATAAATATTTAATAAATCCCAAAAGGTGAATCTTATGAGAAATATGAGACCATTGTTGGGTCCAGAACGGGGTGGGGGTGGAGGTTACCCTATATAGGGTATATGTTTTATATGAAACATGAATATAGCTTAGGTACCCAACAAAATTGAGTTTCTATAGTATAATTATATAACTAATTAATTCAATTAAATAATTAACAGCTACTATTCAATTCCCCCTAATGAGACATTCAAAAAATTAAAGGCTAATTAAATTTGATTGAATTTTGTTGAATTTTTTGTAATGATCGAAGTGTACATATTTTTTAGGTAGGTGAAATTAGACACTCCCTAATCAAAATTCATTGAAATGTTAAATTAAATTGATGGATCCAATAAGATTTTAATTTTCAAGAATTTTTACATGGAGTAACCTTCTACAAATCATCAGGCCCCATAGTTATTGATCATTTGTTTCCGTTGATGGTAATGGTGAGCCACTATCAACCCCTTCTAGTTATGTATCGCAGATCTAGGTGGGCTCTATTCCACCATCTCCCACTACCATGTGTGGAACCCATGTTGGATAGTTCATCTTCATTGTGTATTATCACTTATTTTAATTTACTTTATTGAACTAAAAATTATAAATTCAGTAATTAAATGGAAATGGTTGTTAAAAAGTTGAATGGAAAAGAAAATTGAAATAAGGAAAATTTCTAGATTCCCAAAGGTTAATTTATGGAAAATATTGACATAATATAATTACAGAGGAATTTTTACGTAAAAAAATTTTGAGGAATTTTTTAAAATTATTGGAGGCTAATTATAATGGATTCAACAATTAAGAAAAATTTCTCTTTATTAACAGAGTATTATGATCGGTTTATCAAAAATAATTATTAATAAGTAAAAGATAATTTCACACAATATTTTTTAAAATAATAAATTTAATGATTATTATTAAATTATCCTAGAATGATAAATTATAATCACATGTTATAATTTAGATAACAATTAAATACTTTTCAAGGAATGAAAAATTATCATCTATTATTTTTATTTGTATTATAATTTCATAATTTTCCGGCAAAGATAAACTATAATCACATGTGATAATTTTAAATAATGATTCAAAAATTATCCAAGGGAGACAAGGTAACATCACATCAATTATTTTATTATTTTTAACAATATAGCATAGCTGGTTTAAGGAAAAATTAGTGATCCTTGAAAACCAATCCTCATTAATGAATGTTGTGATGAGGTTACCTATGCTGTTGTCTTTTCCACCATTCAATAAGGACAAGATTTTAGGTAAGAAATTATTTAAAATTTTAGGATCATTTTAGCATTATTCCAATGAATATGACTATTCACAGACATGTTTTGATGACCATTCTATATTATCATCACATGTGGGTTTTTGTGTAGCCCTACAACCCCTATGGAACACTTGATACCACGAGTACGTGTCATTTTTATTCATGTATGATTTTTAATCACATGTATTTTCAGTGAACATTACTTAAGATGATATGTCATACATGATCATGTATCCTTAAAGGATGTTAATTTATTATGGAAATGTTCTTGGAACCCAAGATTGGTGGACCATCATGACATGTTATCCGTCGAAGGGGGAGTGGGAAAGACTTGCGACCAGTGAATATAACGGACTGATGCATGATGTAGGCATGAAACGAAGCCTTATGGAAGTCATGTGTTTCACACAATGACTAAGAGAATATTACTAACTATAAATCCCTAAAATTTATTTAAAGATGAGGGGATTCTGATTAAATCTCAATCACTAGTATGTTACTTGATAACAAGGGGATTATGATTGTGTATCAGCCCATTGTATAGAATATGATGACTATTAGATGATCAATTTCTCTCAATCCCTAGAATTTCACTCAATGAATAAGGGATGTTGATTATCTGTCAATACATTGAATATATATAGAACATAATATTCATAACAAGAATTAATATTGAGTTCCAAAATAACATGATTTCAAATCCCATGATTCATTATCCTCATGAGTATTCCTTGATTCAACTGAAAACATGATTATATATTCGTCATTGACCAAAATAATGTATGAACGAAGGTCGTGGAATCTTGGTTAGCACATGACCATTTTGTTTTAAACGTGTTTTATTATTTTTATGCATTATTTTAATATATAAAACAATTTTAAACATTAGATCACTGGGATAAGGACGCATTGGTGTTGTCCTATAGAGTCTTGTATGCACACCCTACTTGGAAATTTCACTACGCTTGATGATTTCATGAGTGATATAGAAAATAAAAAGAAAATTGTGATGGATAGTTGAGTAGTGGAGTAAAATTCTAGTATTATAGCAGGATATAATCCATAGAACTGATGCTTGTCATTTTTTTTACTTCTTATAACATTGGTAGGCTTCCCATTTGGGGATTGTTTTTGTACTACATGTATTCTATCTTTACTTTTCTCATGATTACTAGGACTATTTATTATAATGTTATTATTCATCTTATGACATCATACTGAAGTTATTATCTCCCATGTGAAGAACTTAGACCCCCTACTTCTAGTCTGTATCCTCTTTCATATGCGGAGGCACGCACGAGGTCACGTGGGATTCCATATCGAACCAGGTGCTTTAAATCAGGTTGTCATATTTTGATTCATGAATAAATATACAATCATCACTATGAATTCATTTACAATTGTATTATTCATTGATATTTAATGTGTTTATAATCTATTTTATATAATTTATTTTTTTATGTTATGTTACATTTTTACATGCCTGCTAATATTTAATGTTCATGTACATTATAAAATATAGGAAACATATAGAATGATTTCATGTTGTAATTGTGGAAATAATTTAATGAAACATCTCCACCGGTGTCATAAATATATGAAAAGATCTTCAAATTAGTTCATATAGACCAATAGATGAAAATTCATTGAACAAAATCATTCTAATTAACATTTGGTGGTTTATTTAATTTTATAATCTTAATGAAATTATTTTAATAGAATTTTTATTTTTGTTGAAATATAATTTGTTCATGTTATTTTTATGTTAAAATAACCAAAATAGGGATAAAAATGATTCTAGAAACTTTTATGTCAATGAATTTAACTATGAAACAATATTGAAGGGTTCTATTTAATTTATTACCATAGATATCATTAAGACATATAATAATTTATTAATTTCTATTTTTAGTTGTATAATTATTTCAAAAAGTTGATGGAGGATGTTTATTCTATTGGAAGGATGGAGATATTGTTTTATGTCTGAAGAAATAAGGAAATTATATCAATGTTCCCAAATAAAAAATCATTAAAACAATTTGAAATATTAGTTTAGTGTTATAAAATTATTCAATTTATAGCATTAACATAATGAATGATGGGATGAAAACCTAGTATTCAAAGCTATAGTATCCCTAGAAGATAATGTGGACTGAGTTCAGGGAAAAACATTTATGTCTATGGGGATGGGGAGGGGTTGTGTTTGATCTCCATTTTGAGTTTTTGAAAGGTTACACATATCATAATCGACAATATTAATGGGATGGGGGTTATAAGTGTATGTTATCCTACTGTAAAAATAGTCATTGTGGCATCAAATATTATATTTAATGGTATATAATATCCTATTAAGAAAATTTATTGCGTATTAACATTGGAGAGTGAATTATATATTATTTTTAGGGGATGTTCAAAAATATTAATGAGTAAATAGAAACACTTATTTCGAGGTATATATTTCTAAATTTAATAAATTTATACCAATATTTTTCATTTTAGAAGTCGGATTTTGTTTATAAAATTTGGAAAATATTTCTTATTTCACAACTATAGTGTCAATAACATATGGTTCGTAATATTTTATTCAAATATATTTTTAAATAAAATTAATGAATTAGTTTTTTGGATAAAAATGAAAAAATAGATATTGAGATTAAGAAAATATATTCATGTACGTAAATATAGCTCATTATATTATTCGTAGTATAATTTATATTCATAATTGGATTGTAAATTCCACTTATTTTTTTAGGAATTCATGATATCAAGATGTGCTATGGTATTTTTAGTGTTTATATCATCGATATGATCTCATAGTAATGATGTTAGAATTTTTTTTTGAGATAATATTTCCATTTGAAATACTTAGTTTGAGATGATATAATTAAAATAGAAAAGGTTAGATCCTTGTGTCGGGTTTAATTGAGTGGTTCATCTGATGCACCATATAGTGGTTCACAAGATTTTCTAGTCATGAACATGAATAACCATGATTCATTTTTTACCATTAGTTTAACTATGTTTTGAACAATTCATATGTCATTTGAATTATAAATCATTTATTATTCATTAGATAGTATAATTATTGATGTTTTGTAGACTATTAAAGACAAGAACTAGAGAGGGAATGTGGGGGTAGTGAGGAAGAGAACAAGTAAGTCCAGTTAATAGAGAGTGAGAGTAAATGAATATGTGTACGGTATATAATCCAATTCTAATGATAATTCTAAAATATAATACATTATAATTGAATATTATGTTGTATATATTGCTATATTTTATGTTTGTGTATATAAATTATTATTTGTGATATACAATATTTAAAAGATGATTTTTTATGTATTTTATATCGGGGATTAATGGATTGTAATACTACAAATTTTTATATCTGGGCATGTAAGCCTCAGATCAGTTTTAACCATTACTACTTATTTAGAGGTGGTTTTGACAACGATAAATAAAATATTTATTATTAAAACTACCATTAAATACAGAAAATTACCATATTTAGTAGTTGTTTTAATATTCAATATATATATTTTCCTATAAAGCTATTGGTAATAGAAAACCACAAAAAATTAGTAATTTGTATAAAACATCTTTAAATCAAAAAAACATGATGATAAATATTATCAATATAAATTACAAAATGAAAGATTTATGAAAAACATACAACTCTTAAATAGTCAATGAATAACAATTTCAGAGATTATTCAAAAAACTATTTTAATCCAATAATAAGAAGATATAATGGATTAAAAAATCAATTAAATTCACTACTAAATTATATTTTTTATAGTGATATAACATGTTCGCATTTCAGTATTTTTTAATGACTAGAATTAAAAATTCAAAAAAAAGGATCATGGATAACTATAATAAGGTAAATATAAATTTAATTAATATAATATGTATATATTTATTGGTTTAATGTTTTGGAAAGGTTAAATTATATTTTTTTTAATTATTATCAAAATATCATTTTCAGTGTCTAATATTATCAAATTAATTTGACATAGATTAAATTTTCCTATATGAAAAATCCAAAAAATATAATAAATAAATAGTAAATGATAATATATTGTTAGTTTTAAATGAAATTTATATTAATAATATCTTATAACCATAATTTTATTATTTAGGATGTTAGGATCCTTTATAAAATGAATTTGGAACAGGGTAATTGTTTAGGACAACTACATTTTCTTCAATTACATAACAGTTTTTTTTATTTAAACCTATTCATTAAATTTTAATTTTTTCATCCTGATGAATAAATGTTACTATATTTCTTCGTTAATTTATTATTTTATACGAAACATCCATGTGAGAAAAAGTTTTCAATGATTGATGTCTCAATGACTATATAACCTGTAAGGGTTTCTTGTCTTAATTTTCACCCCTAGAGACATATATATTTTTATATAATTTTTTTTTTCAATTGTGAATATAATAGACCATTAATATAATGAATAATAATTTTCTCATTATTTATGATATTTGATGACTCATTTGAAATGTTATCCTTCACAGGTATTTTATTTTAATTATTTTAATGTTTTAAGTGTTTTTTGTCTCAAATATCAATTCTATGACAATGATTTCTTTTATACACATTTTTTTCCTTTTTATAATGTTTTTAATTTACCTTTTATATTTTATATCATGATTCTCTCATTATTCATGGTAACTAATGATCCATTTTAATGTCAATCCTTCAAGGGGTTTTGATTCGATTGTTTCTAATGTCGTACGTTTTATTTGTACGAATTTTAATTCCATGAGGCCTGATTGATATTGGGAATCATATTTTATTTTATATTTTTGATTAATTCACAATTTCATTCATTAATATTAAATATATTTACGTTTCAAAAATTTTTATTTCATGATGTCATTATTATATTCTTCCAATTCATACAATACCATTACCGTAAAGGTATTCGCATCTGAATTTGGCATCTTTGATATATGATTTCTATTCGTAACTTGATTAATGATTTTTTGGACTGAATATTAGGAAATAGTAATTTTATAAATCATACAATACTATTTTTCCTTAGGGTATTAATATCAAGGAAACCAATCATTGTACTTTTATTAACAAATCATCCTCTATTCTAGGATTTATATTTCTTCCAATGTTATTCGTGGATTAAAACACTCTCTTTTCTATACATGATTGATGGATACTCCCACATGTTATATTTATTGATTTTTTTGGAAACTATTGACTTAAAGATATATCAATTTCTCTATATAATAATAGTTTGGAGGATTATTACATAGAAAACATTTCCATTTCTTGAATAGATGATTATTAAAAATCTATTTATTTGTTATTGAAATATGAATTTTTATAAAATAAAAGGAATGTTTCTTTTTAACTATTTACCCATCAAACATCATTTTTAGTAGAATATAAACATTTAAATTATTGGTATTTTTATAATAGTCAATATGTTTTTATCTTAATACAATTAATATGGATTACTATGTAATTTTGATCAGTCAAAATTCATATACATTTCTATTTTATAGTGTATGCATTTGAATTAAAGAAGTTGTGGGTGGGACCTAGTATTATCTATCCCATTGATGAATCAACTTTTCATTGGGGTCAAATGTTTTGGGTAACTAATTTATTCCAGCCTAATATTCTAATAATGTATTGGTTGTGACCTTAAAGACAAGAATGATGTATGGGATAAACCTTGATGGAATAAATTATTTTCTAGATGAGGCCATAAGGGTAAAATATGTCTGACATTATGAATTTCATCACCAGGATATCAGTTATTTTTATATAGGTGATTTTTATTGTTTTATCCATTGATTTATTTAAAGTTAATGTGTTTAGTTAAATGGAATATTTACACTTTTTTCTCAATATTTTTATTGATTTCATGATAGTTCATGATATACATTTTCCCTTACTAATCCTTTACAGTCTCTTATATGATATTTCAAATTCCACTTGTTATGAAGAAATGCACTAGAGATTACATGTGTATAAAAAAGACACACGCGTAAAGAATTTTAGGGAGATGTTGAATAATTATTACTTATCAAGTAGTTAATTAAATAGTGGAAAACTTCCTTTAATTAAGAATGAAAGAAGAATTTTTAGTTAATTTTTTTCCATATCTATCAATATAAAAACCTAAATGTTTAATCAAATTTATATAAAAAATAGTTTAAAATTATATTGAAATTATTGATGTTTGAAATGGTATTTCATCAGATCATTTCAAAGATAAAATATAAAGTATGTTTTTTCAATACTAGATCTAGGAGAAAAGTAATGCGGTGTTACATATGGTGCGTCGATTAATTTGAAATATTGATGAAAAAATGTGCTAAAGGAAACATTTATCTTATTTAAATAAACTTGGATATATTTTTATTGATAGAGACAAAGGTATAAACTCTTTTATTTTTTTAATTCATTCCAAAATGAATGGAATGATCTGATAGAATAATCGATTTTCAATAATCATTTCCAACATATTTGGATAATTTTTTAACCCTCATCAAACCAATAGATTAATATTAATAGTTATTACATTAAAATATTCTCTGTTGATTTAAAAAATATGTTTGTATTTGTAAACATAAAATATATTTAATTTAAAATCAAGGGAATAAATATTAAAATAACAGTATGGAACCTTCTTATTTGGAAATAATATTTGTGAATAAAAATATCTATTATAGAATCAAATAAACATACAGATAAATAAAGATAATAAAATTATTATAAGTTTAAAGAATAACATCTATTACTATGAATAATTATTGATTTAGAATTTGCTAAATAACATAAACGTTGAAGATAAAAAAACATCCATGTTATATGTGTGGGGAAGGAATAATAGGATGCTAATTCCTTTTCAAATGGATAGGTAATGTGATGGTTATAGGATGTGAGGTTGATGATTTTAATGTTCCACCATATTAGTTTTTTAATCGTAGTATGAAAATATTTTTTAGAAACAAGGATGTTTTAAATTTGTTAAAAAAACTAACATTAATTTCACAATCATAAATTTATGGACAATGAATTTTTATAAAATAAGAATCATTATCCCTTTGAGTATCTATATTATTTAAAACCTTATTAACATTAAAACATATTAGTCTTTGACTCAATTTTCTAAAATTATCATATTTATAAATCAATGTATTAATCAAAGACATAATTATATTTTAATTTTTGACAATACATTTACTATTTTAAGTGTGAAAATTAATATTTTTATCCACCCATTTATTTTTTTATTCACATTCATAAAAATACTATTTTTATTATTGTGAATATTATAATTAATATTCTCAAATAATGTCATTAAATATGGGATTATCTATAACCTAAATACGAATTCATTATTTAAATGAACTTAAAATGACCAATATTTCTATTAATGATCATTAAAATGTTATAAAAACTATTTTATAGACTAATAAAATAATTATAGTTTTCATTGATCCAATATGAGTCACCATAAATGGATATATCTAATTTATAACTTCTTTATGTACATATATGCTTAAAATATTAAAATTAAATACATCAAAAAGAAGATAAATATAAAATAATTAAATATTATAGTTCATATAACTATTCTATTGATCATAATTGAATATTGGACTGACATAACTAGTACTAGTGTATATGGATTAAATGGGATGACACCTATCATAACCTGAACCAATAGGGATTGAGCTGCAACTACCAAAATATCACCTCCAAAGGCTTAGGGGTTGTGAAAAGAACATAATGAAATAAATAATATAGGAAGTATTTTTCTATAATACCATTACACCTAGACCCGACCAATTCAATGTAGAAGTGCAGAGGTAAAATTATAAAAGACACAATATAAAAAATATGTGTGTGAAAACTCTCTGGTATAAAATATTATTTCAAGATAATATGAAAAGAAAAAAGAAAAAAATACACTACCAACCATAAATACATCCATACCAAACAAAACATCATGACCACTATATGTGGAAAAATTAACAAGGGATTCACTATGAACCTATATAATCATAACCGACCATTCCATCAATTTTATAAGAAAATATATATTCAGGGAAATCCCATATAGGGGTGAGTATATACATACATATAAATACACACTAAAAATTAATAGTGGTGAAGTAAGAAAAATGATAGGATGAGACAACTCAACCCAATGTAAGAGTGAAAAACAATCCAATATAAATGATATCTGTATATACATGATCATAAAAGAAACCCAAAAAAGAAGCAAATTGGAAGTCCATGTCACATCTCAACCTAATAAATGACTCCTCAATCAGTTTGATGGGCTCTTCAATGATTCCCAGTATATCATACATCTTTTCGAAGAAGTATCAATGGGTATCCTTTCCTCTTTATTAATCAACATGATTGAGGGGCCACGAATACCTATTAGAGGAACCATTCTTTAGAAAAACCTGGGGGTTCTGATCAATAGATTGATATATATAGACCCCATTACCTATCACAATAATAGGGTTCTGATCTATTTCTAGATTATTCATTCACTATCCCAACAAGATGGATCCACTCTGATGGTTGAGGACTCATTCCCCATCATTATATGAGGGTTCCACTCTAATGGAAGTGGACACATGCCCTAACTCTGAAGCAGGGTTCCACTGTAGAGGTATATGACCCCATAAAATGACTCTGAATGAGGTTTAACTACTATATATCTGGGTTTATCCAGTTCCATGGCTTTAACAATGCTAGCTAAAAAAACTATTGAAGACCCCCTTTGTCAGCACTAAAGAAATGATCTATTAAAGGGGTATTCAACAACGTTTTTAACACTTTTAAAGGTGGGCCTTTACCAGATATTTTTCAAGCACTACTAAATTGGGTATTTTAACTATGATCGTTGAAAAGCATTGATAAAGAGGATTTTTATCGGTTCTTTTTATAAGTGTTGATAAGGAACCTGCTTTATTACTACCTTTCTACAAGCGTTGGTAAAAGTATACCGGAAAAAAATCATTAAAAATAATATATTATTATATTAATATATATATATATTGATGTATATATAATATATATTTTTTAATTATGTTTTAGATAAGGTAAATAGGAATTTACACTTAATATATAAAATATTTAGTCAAAATAGATTATAAAATAATTACTATTTTTAATTAATAATTTTCTTATTATTATGAAGAAATAGTCATTTGATATCAATTTGAAGATAAAAAACAAAAAATAATAGTAAAATATCTAAAAAAATTAAAATGTAACTCAAATATAAAATGACAATAAAATTTTATTTGGGTGAATGTTTGAGCACTAAAACATATCTAATTGAAGATTGAGACAATATCTAAACTCTTCGTGATAGAGGTAAACCTATCCCACATTTCTATATTCTAAAAGGTCTAGAAGTCCTATAAAAATGAGTTACTTTTGAGATATTTTAAGCCTCATTTATGTGGTTCTTTTTTCCTTTACTAGTAGGGAATGAATTTATACCCAAAGATAACATTCATATTGATATTATGGATTTTCAATTTTATCATTTTTAACAACATATTTTTATTTATAATAAAATATATAACAATATATACATATTGATTATATATTGACACATAAAATTTAATTTTCTAAATATATACGAAAATATACTTTCATATAATATATAATTATTAATAGAAAACATAAATAAAAATATATGGATAAAAGAATGTGATGATATATATATATAAATATGTCATAAAATGAAAAAAAACAGTGTATGGGAGTGGTAAATTCACTGGATTAATATCCTATTGTCTTTGTTTAGAAACACGCTGGAGGTATCTGTGTGAGAGGGAGGGTAAGATAACTTAATGCGTAGATAAAGGGCTAGGAAAATCAATGATAAAGTGATGGTTGTGGGAGAAACAAATAAAAGGGGGGATGGTGAATCAAAATAAGATATACACCCATGATCATCATGCCTTTTAATATTGAATGATTGAATCTTTTGAAGACCAACTTTTTCAGTTCTAAAAACAACTGTTAAAAGAGGGCGTTAATAGTATTAACAAAACTCAGTTAAATCGTCGTTTAATAGTGCATTTTTAGCCCTCTTAAATGATTTTTGGGTTTTACCCGAACTATGATTATCATCACATATTAGCATTGATACAATCCTTCTATATAACTGTAAAATTGTTATTTTTTAGAACTGTTTCTTTTTTAGTGGTTGTAAATCAAATCTTTAATTCCATAGAAGGTTTCCACTCTTGTGGTTGAGGACCCATGGTCGGATCTGCAGGAGGGTTCCACTATAGTGGTAGGGGAAACATTCCGTAATTCTATTTTTTGAGTTCAACTATTGTTTTAGATGATCTATGGCCTAACCCATAAGATATGTCCCTTCTATTTGAGGATAGATAGAGGAAACATTCCCTAAATTTGTAGGAGGTTTATACTCTATAGGTAGAGGACCCATTCTCAATACTAGTAGGAGGGTTTTACTATGATCATCTTGTTTGATCACTCATGTCATTGAGTGGTTCTGAAAGAAGTGTTAAACAAGTAACATCCCACATCATATATAAAAATCCACTACTAATGCCACCATAATTTTATACATTGAAAAATACTCATTATATGCAACTCATAAGAAAAAACTAGAGTCCAAATGAAAAAGATATGAGTGGTATAATATTTGTAAAAACGGAGGGTACTTGGCATGTTTCCCAACCCTATATTCTAGTTGTGTCCCTACTATTAAACGACAATATACCCATGTTTCCCTAAATATAGTGTCAATATGATACCTGATGTGCCTTAGATACCCAAAGTCTTTCCTATGCTCCTGGTTGTGTCTGTGTTGCTTGGTTATTCCCGTGTACCCAAATACATAGCATGTCCTCCCACATAGGGTCATACACAGGTCCATTTCGGCCTTTTACATGTACATCATACATGTGACTACCCATTCCCATGTCTATTTAGTTCTATACTAAATGTGGTCTCCTTAGCACTAGGTCACATAGCATGTAATGTTTCTACACGATGTGTGAATTTTTACTCACCTAGAAACCAATGTCACTATAGGCAAGGGTTATAAGTCATGTGTTCTATAAATGAAAAAATATGTAGTTTTGTTTTAGTAAAATTCATGATCTATTCTACACATTCAAGATCTCACCTATCCCTCTTTAATCACCCAACATACCTAACTAAATTGAATCAAACTACATTTTTTCATCATTTCTAGTTGTTTATTTGTAGGGAAATGTGGTTCTCATTCACCCTTATAAACTGATCCATTATAGGTCGCATATAGTTATTCCCACACTAGTAGAAACCTGATCTAAAATAACTTATCTATGAGTAACATCAACCACATTATAAATCATCCTGTTCTATCCTCTATCCATCGATCCACTCACCGCCCGTGAATCATCCATGTATCGGAGAGTCCAATCATGCCTGATCTTGCTTGATCAAGCTTGGAAATGTAGAATTGAGAAACTACTGGCCAAACAGTGATGTTCAAAAATAAATGTGCTGTAATTACCCAAAAATTAAGGTGAAAAAGTCATGATACAATATTTATTGTACAAAATATATGAATTATGAATTATTGGGTGAGAAACACGGCATATCAGGGATAAAAAAATTAAATTTCCAAATTAGATTTATAGGGGAATGATGAATGGATCTAAATTTGTATAGATTGAAAAATTACGGAATATCATACACAATAATTTATTCATAATAGATGAAATACATCATTAATGTTCCCAACCTCAATATTGGGTCCTTTAGTGTTGAAAAACATGATCCCTGTAAAAGTGGAAGATCTATTTCATTTGTCGTGCTTCAGTTTTCTTTTATCCAATTACTCATTGTGATATGATCTTGATTTACTATAGGTTGATTCTATAAAATCTTCTCATGGATCCCTTGGGTTTTCATAAGATATTTTAGATCCATCATAATAGTTTAGATATATACGTTTTTTGGATTAGGTCATTTAAATTATGTAATTAAATTAAACAATAAATGATATTTAAACGCACCTGCCAATGGTTGTTATAATTAAACACCCCAAAAATAGTATCTTTAGGAACTAGTATGTTAAACCTCACATAATTGGTTTATCATTGGTATCATATTTTCTATATGATTCTCCCTTTAATAGTTATAATACACTTCATGAAAAAAAATTATTTGAGAAAAATAAAATTTAACTAATATTTTGGTAAAATTAATTTAGGGCTCATTGATCCTATGAATTCACCACCGTCATAGTGGGTGGATTGAAAAATATTTATATATATATATTTTAATGTCATAGAATGAAACAAATGGGTCTCTATATAACATAATATATAGAACATATTATAATATTTCCCCATTGTGACATATAGGCTTAAATTAATCAAGTTATGTAATTGATAAAAAAATAATAACTCCAGAAAAATATACCATCAATATTATTCATTCAGTCTTCAATAATTACATCTTGAATCTAAATATAATTTATAAATTAATACAAAATATTTTAAATAATTACTTTGAAAACATGTTACATTTAATAATGTTACAGGATGCCCACTAACTATATTATCAATCCTCTTTTCTCAAATTGTTTAGGGATGATATAACACCTTTAGAATATACTTAACAAATTTTTTAAAATAATATATACCATTGGGACCCAATTTTTTATCCATAGCGTTTACATCTAAATATGAATTAGATTGAAGTTTCACCTCAATACAAAAAAAGAACATCAAAATTATAGTGTAAAACTTCATTATCATGTATATATATATATATTGTTTCATTCATCAAGACAAATTATTTGATTAATTATATAACATATTATAAATTTAATAAGACATATAACTCATATAAAATCTATAATTATAGTAATAATACTATTTCTTAAAACAGAACTATATCGTGATAGTGATTTACGATATCTATATTGACAATGAATAATGTGAAATACTTATAATAACATCTCTATATATCCTTTTTTTAAAATTTATATTATTTATTAATTCATTGTAAACTTATTTAGGAAGTTTTTATATTGTTATTTTATGATTTGTAACTAAACTAATCAAATTTGTTTGGTTCTAATCTATATAAACTATACGTTTAATCCCAACATTATGCAAATATTAAATCCTCAATATATTTCCCAAGCATTGAAAAGGGTAATTATATTATAATAAAAACTCATATTTTCCTTGTATTCCACTTATCCCACATTTTGTTTAGATATATCATTTCTATAAAATCAACTCATCAATCATAAGAATGTAAAAGTACCTCACATTAAAAAACAGCTTGTTGTTTTTATGGCCTTGGTCTATCATAACAAAAAAGCAGTGTAGTATGAGCGGGTTTTTGTAACACCAAACTTGTTACTTAATAGTTTATAATATATTATTTTATATTATCATTTGTATTTTTAATTTTTTTTTTGATTTGAAGCATTAAATTATAATTTTTTTGTGTCTTTATTCTATACATTTCTTGTGCATGGTTAGTACTAACCGTGAAACTGGACATTATAAATATATTCAATCACATGACTAAAGCACACATTTTATTGAAAATAATGCATTTAAACCTAGACACGAGTATTTACAATTAAATTTCTAATTTTCATGGCCTGTATTATTGAGTATCACACTGTTTTAGGGTAAACAATCTGATCTAATAATTATCCTTCTGAGGAACCTTTATGTATGGGTTTACTTGTATACGGGTTGTACATAATTGGGGAAAACATTGTGGCACCATTGTGAATATTTTTGTAATGGGAAAATGGCGTTATAAATAGTTAGAATATGTCTTGGGAAACCAAGAATCCAAACAATATGACCTTATCAGTTGTTTATTTTTTTGTTATTTATTATTGTGATTTAATTTTAAAATAACTAATGATTTAAGGTACTCTACCTCTTAACTGACTTAGCGGGTCAAACCAAATAGAAATATTATCCACAACTATTCTCTTGAATGAATTCAAATATTCCTTCTATTTCAAGTTATTCCTTAATTCAAATTCCACATTCAATCCCATTTATTTATTTATTTTTCCATTTATTTAATTTTATTTGATATTTCACCTTTGAAGAGTCTTAACATTTAAAGTATTCTAATTTAGGGATGTTGCTAGTGTTGGCCTTTTTGGTCATACTCAATCTTTATATGGGACACTATTTGATAACAAAATGGTCTTCGTAGATATAGGTAGGATTTAGGGAATTCAATTGATGGTTGATGCATGATTTCATGCTAGTATGATTGTAAGGGATGGGTGTTAGGGTAATGTTTGAGCCAATTTCGATCCCTATAGTTTTTTTAACATAAGAAACTGTTATGAAAGACTAATGACATATATATTATTATTAACTATTTTTGTGAATCATTCTTTGGGTAAAACATGGGAATTTATTTTTGTGTTTGGAACCTATTTTGAGATAATATTGTCATTTATTTTATGTAAATTATTTTATTTTTAACTATTCCTGTTATAATTTCACAATGATGGTATAGTCTAACCTAAGAGTCTCATCATTCCCTCACTCCATGTCCATGACCTCAAGGGTACATAGAGGCGTTCATGAGGTATTGAAGCAATTCGTTTGTATGGGCACCAACATTCAGTCTGGGGTGTTGGGACATTACATATAAAAATAATATATCAATATTAAATTATGTGCAGTACCCATAGTAGGGAATCTAACACAAAAAAAAATTAAGATTATTTATTTTACACCACATGATTTTATATTATATCTCTATATAATAATCATTGTCACACTAACCATAATGTTTCATTATAAATTATACTACTTCATTCTGAACATCATATAAGCATAAAATAAATGTCTTAGTTTGAGAGGCCAATTATAATTTTACTTCATGAAATGTGAATTTATATATACATTTACATAACAAAAATGAACGAATTAGTAAGGATCAGTTTCCTTTTATATGAATCATTTTAATATTCTCAAATATTTTATGAATATTTAATAACACATACATACAAAAGAATGGAATAATTAATGACATTCCATTTATAGAATTGATTAAATATTTTTCATAATTATCTGGTTGAATGTTTAAAATTCATAAATTGTTTTTGTATAACTATTATTACTAACATTTCAGAAAAGTTATACCACAATATTTATTTTTGAAATTAAAAATGGTGGAGATATTTTGACTGAAGTTATTGGGAAGATGTGTTTTAAAAAGTGAATTATGAAGAACTCTATAATGCTATTCTTTTTTAGGAAAATAATTTTATTCATGGAATGTTTTTTAACAATAAATATTATCTCCATATTACCAACATATTTTGTTTAATTATAAATATTTTATAAAGAAATGGCCAGATAAAAGATAATGGGATATATGTTTTCAAATTACTAATGGAATAGTATGTGTTTCAATGTTATTATTTTTCATATTTAAGTGTTGTTTATTGTTATTTGCAAGAAGTGGGAAATTATTGAGTAAAACATATAATTTATACCACATCTATCCTATGTTTTAAAAATTACATCACAATCTTTAAATTATGTTACACTAAATTATTATTTCCCATGATTTTTTTGTAGAAGACATTATATTTTTATGGAAGTAGAAATACATATCAACTAAATGAATATAAATCATCCATACAAGTATTATCCATCGTAATGATATAAATATAATAAATTGTATTTAAAGAATAATAATACATAAAACTAAAAAAATATAAAACAAACTTTTAAAAATATCTATTATATCATTATGAATATGTCAAATATATTGGTTTTGCTATATTTATTCATTCAATGTGATGATTACTAATAAATAATTGTGGATAAATTTAGTCTATGGGTGAGATGATATCTAATATATTGTTATAACAATATTTAGGCCATCAATATCTTAGTTTCTAGTCTATTATGGTGACATGTTTAGTCTATTGTATTTACATGTTTTATTTCATTGGAATAATAATTTTATAATCTGTGTTAGAATTATCAGTAACTTTCTGAATACATTTGGTATGAATTTTAATGTTCCTAAAAAATGAAATTAAATAATGATATATTTTGGTGAGCTATTAATTGAATAACATATGTAACCAATGTAACCAACTCTAAGAATAAAATATTTTTTATAAGGATTCATATAAGTAAGAGTGTATTTAATAAGCTAAGGGAATATTATTTCACAAACACAACCCATATGTTATTTTTATATTCTATAATTACCCATTAATTTTTATTTTTATTTTTCTCTGACAGTTCGTGTTCTAGAGAATCTATGTGACTAATTTTAAAATTTATGGAAATGATTTTTTTCTTTGTCTGATCAATGTTTTGATGAATAGATTTTGTGAATTATTAGATAGCTAGATCTTATGAGGATAATTAATGGATTTTAGGGATATGAAGATAGTTAATTCTTATATTAGTTATTGAGGAATTTACTATAGAGATTGGTGGACCAAAAATTTAGGTTTAAACATTATACTCATTATGTCAATATTATTAAATTTCTTCCAATGAAGATTAATTTTCAATTCATTAATTTATAATTATTATATTAGTTATTCTATAGATCTTGGTAATGTTTTTTACTTATTTTTAGAATATATATTTTTTTCTAGTGTAATTTGTTTAGAATGATTATTTTAAGTAAAATTTTCTTTAATATGATTTACTAAAATATCTATATTCTCGAAACATATTAATTTGATCGTGGGGTTTATTTTTAGTATGATAATTGTAAAAAGTGGTTAGTGATTTAAAATATTTGATTTTGTTAACATAAAATTAACCCCATAACCCTCTTATATCCATCGTATACTATAATTGTCCAAAAAACCTTATTAAATCAATAATAAAAATAAAATTTCACATTTTCATAGTGGGGCTATAAAATATTATTCAGAGTGAAGATAATACTGGCATCTACATTAGGAAATGGAGAAAAACTATAGAATATTTGAAAAACAACAATCATGGAAGGCATTTACATTAAACATGTGGTGTCACGACCCGTCCTCGGGGCCCGTGCTGTGACTACCCCAAGCCCGCCTTCCATAGGCCAGGGGCTGGCGACTAGCACCAAGGCGTAAAATCCCGGTAAACAGGGAAGGCATTGCCTTTATAAGTAACAACCACACAGAGTCAGCAAGCGGAAAGTAAAGTGCAGAAAAGTAAACGGGGCCGGAATACAAGCCCAACTGTAAAGTACAACTGAAAAAGTAAAGAACAGCAACTGAAGAAAAGACGGCGGCCTCGTGTCGTCCACTGGCAATCCCACCTGAAGGGTGGGTACAGATAGCTTCCAGGCTCCTCGGGTCCCACGTCCACTCCGAGTACGTCCCGCCCAGTGGTCCACCTCCAGGTACCGTCCTGCTCCACGCCCCAACCGTGATCAGCGCTGTCCGTCGTCTGCAACCAACACAACAAGGTGTGGGCATAGCCCGTGCAGGGGTGAGTACAAACTACTCAGTAAGGACCCCGAGACCCCCGAAGGTCTCCCGAAATCCACAAAGGGTATAGCACAAAAGAAAGATGCAATCACGAAGTAACATCTGACTCGACTTAGGTATATGCCCATACATATACCTATTTCCCCAATTCTAGCTCTGCTCACGAGCTCAAGAACAACTCAATCCACAAAGGAAAGCAAGACTCAAATCCACAAGGAGATTAAACAGTAAATCCGCATAGGATAATTCAACACAATCCACAAAGGAGAGTAACATAAGATTCAGCTCAACCAGGTATAATTTTTCAGATGACGTCAAAGATGATCACTGATCCATCTAAGTCGTCGGACCCACGAAGGATCAATAGGTACTAACCCCCGCAAAAGACCCACGTAGGATCGGGCTCACACAGAACCTTTAGGCAGTGGCTCACACAGAACCGGTAGTAAGGACCCACATAGGATCGGGCTCACACAGAACCTGTAGCACTGATCCACGTAGGATCGCTGAGTGCAGTAGTCGACGCAGTCCACTGAGGATCTCTGCACAGTCGTCGCCGCAGTCCACGAAGGATCTCTGCTCTGCCGTCGTCGCAGTCCACTGAGGATTTCTGCTCTGCCGTCGTCGCAGTCCACGGAGGATCTCTGCTCTGTCGTCGAAGTCACAGCCAGCGCTAGGGTTCCCGCACAAAGCGAGCTCGTTTAGGAGGGTCCTTTCCACGAGCCGAGAGGCTGATACATCAACTGACACGTAGTCCGAAGTTGATGTATCCAAAAGTTCCGTATCGACAACAGGATCTCAACGCAATAGACGGCGCGTCAATCAGACGCCCGGTCTGAAAGTTATTGGCATTTTCGTCCCAGGGGCCCGGTTGGTTTTTAGGGAAAAACCAACCCGACCGTACTCCGCCTGTATCCGATCCTCGGGCGGAGTATGCCAAAAGTTCCGTCTCACTTAGAGGAAACTACCACAGCTGACGGTACGTCGATCGGATGTCCGTAGCTCATGTTATGAGCGTTTCCGCTCCGAGGGCCCGGTTGGTTTCGTGTACGAACCAACCCGGCCGAGCCCAAAGTTTTCCGAAACCTTGAGTATAATATACCGAAACGACCGTCTCGATCCAAGGATCGCGTAGCCGCTGACGGTTCGTCAAACGGAGGTCCCAGGCCCAAGATATGGGCGAAAGACCGAAGAGGGCCCGAAACGGGGGTTCTGGGCCCGGGGCGACCCGGCCCGAACCCCCCCTGGGTCGGCCCGAACCGGGTCGGCCCGACCCGGACCGACCCGGCGAGGCCGGGTCCGGTCCGGCCTGGGCGTGGCCCGGCCGAGCGGCCGAGTGAGCCGTCGCGGGTCAAACCCGCGGCTTTGGAGAAACGCGGCCCGCGCGGGCCGCGTGCTGGGTGGCCGGACCGCGGATGCGGTCCGGCGGTCGCCGCCGCCGCCGCCGCGGCTCGGCCGCGGCGGACTCCTCCGGCGGCGCGCCGGGCGCCGCCGCCTCCGGTCGCCGGCGCCACCGCGCCGGCGACCCGCGCCGCCGCCCCCTTCCGCGGGCCGCCGGAGTTGCTCCGGGGGCCCGTTTTGCCTCCCGTCTGCACCATTGTTCCTCCCGGGACGCGTCCTTCACTGCGGAATCAACAAATGGCCCTTGTGTCGTGCTTTTGCCATCGCCCGCCAAATCCGCACAAAAAGGAAGATCGGCGGAGGGCTGCCGGGTCTTGTTCGTTAGACCCGCACCCTCTGCGTTAGTCATAAACAACGGGAGAAACAAGAAACGACCAAATCAACAATTTTAAATAAATTTAAAATTGTTCCGTGATCGGTTCCTTATTTTAAAAGAAATAAAATCACGGGAAAGGGAAATATTTCAAATCAACCCTTACCTTGTCGTCGTCGTCGGACGAGAGGTCGTCGCGGAATTGCTCGTCGCGGAAGAAGGGGGATCGTCGCGTCGTCGCGGTATCCGGCGTCGCGTCGCCAATCTTAGTTGCCGAACGAAGATCGGCTGCGGAGGAAGGGGCGTCGCCGAAGAACGTCGCGGGTAAGGCTCGTCGACGTTGCAGATCTCGGTGTGCGTCGTCGAATTCCGGTCGCCGGCTTTCTTCGCGTTCTTCGCGTTCTTCGCGTTCTTCGCGGGGAGACGAAGAAACAAAGATCCTCTCAAATCCTTTCAAAGGATTTTTAGGTTGGTCTTATTTTATAAACATGCCAACAAACGCAAAATCGTAAGTAACGACCCATCAGTTCGTTGAATTAATTCAACGAGCGAAACAGCCCATTTAATTCACGAAGGAAACAGCCCATTTAATTCACGAAATAAACCGCCCAATTAAATGGTCTGTTAAGAATTAAAGAAAACGCGTCGGTTGACTTTTCAGTTACTTTGACGGGTTTTCGCGGGTGCGTTACTTAGCGAAAGAAACGGCGGGGATCGTGCGGGTCCTGCCTCACAAATATCCTACCAAGGGGGTAGGATATTTCTGGATAGCATCCTATCCAGTTCAACTCAGTTCAAGCCGCCTTTAAGTGGCTTCAAGTGGCTTCCAAGCAGCTTAAGTGAAATAAAATAAAGTTGTCGCACAAACTTTATTTTATTTCTGACTTAAAGCCGCAAAATTTAAAAACCACGGTTGAGAAAACGCAACTCCGGAAGAAGCGTTTCTAAGCAAATACCGGCGCTGCGATTTCATCGGTGCCCTCAGAATTCGATTCCGGGCACCGGTTCAAAAGATAGAAAAAAGCGCTCGTCCGTTCACTGAACGTACCCGAGCCAAACTTCGGAAATTGATTCCGGGCACACCGGGCCTCGGAATCAGGTGCCGTCTGAAGCTGCGCTCTTGTAAAATTCCAAGGAAAATTAAGAAAAAAATATCCTTGAAATTTGCGGGTCTTTACATTACTCCCACCTCAGGGCTTTACGTCCCCGTAAAGATACATCAAAAACTAGGGGAACAAATGGGGGTACTGAGCACGCATCTGAGCCTCCCGCTCCCAAGTGCTCTCCTGGAGGTTCCCGTGCTGCCATATGATGCGCACAAGAGGAATCGACCGCCCACGTAGGACCCGCTCCTGTCGATCCTCGATCTCCACTGGGACCTCCGCAAAAGTCGCCCCATCGTCCACGTCCAGCTCCCCAAAGTCGATGATGTGCATCGGGTCGTGCACGTATCTCCTCAGCTGAGACACGTGGAAGACGTCGTGCACCCGGTGCAACTGAGGTGGTAGAGCCAGGCGATAATCCACCTCTCCTATCCTGCTGAGGACCTGGAAAGGCCCGATGAAGCGTGGAGACAACTTGCCGCCTTGGCCAAATCTCCGTAAACCACGTCGAGGTGAGACACGCAAAAAGACGTGGTCGCCATCCTCAAACTCTAGTGGCCTCCGCCTCCTGTCAGCATATGACTTCTGCCGGCTCTGAGCTGTCCTCATCCTCTCTTGGATGATCTGGACCTTCTCTGTCGTGGCTCGGACCATCTCTGGTCCCACGAGTGCTGACTCCCCAGGGTCTGTCCAGCACAACGGTGATCTGCAGGGTCTGCCGTACAACGCCTCGTATGGTGCCATCCCGATGGTGGAGTGGTAGCTGTTGTTGTACGCGAACTCCACCAAGGGTAGGTGGTCCTCCCAGCTGCGACCAAAGTCGAGAACACATGCACGGAGCATGTCCTCGAGTGTCTGTATGGTCCTCTCCGTCTGACCATCCGTCTGAGGGTGGAAGGCTGTGCTCAGATGGAGCCGCGTCCCGAACGCCTCCTGCAACCCCTTCCAAAGCCGGGAAGTGAAACGAGCATCTCGATCGGAGACGATAGACGATGGCACACCGTGAAGCCGTACGATCTCCTGGACGTAAAGACGTCCCATGTTCTCCACTGAGCCCTGCTCTCTGATGGGTAAAAAGTGTGCCGACTTGGTGAGTCGGTCGACAATCACCCAAATGGAGTCGTGACCTCTGGAAGTGCGTGGAAGTCCAGTCACGAAGTCCATAGATATGCCGTCCCACTTCCACTCCGGGACCTCCAAGGGCTGTACCAAGCCTGCTGGTACCTGATGCTCTGCCTTCACCTGCTGGCAGGTGAGGCATCGTGAAACGAACTCTGCCACAGCTTTCTTCATGCCCGGCCACCAGTGCTGTCGTCTGAGATCCTGGTACATCTTCGCCACTCCGGGATGTACCGCCAAGGGAGAAGTGTGAAACTCTCTTAGCACCTCCTCCCGTAAAGCGACTGGTACGAAGGTACGTCCTCTGAAAAGGATGTCGTTCTCTTCTCCAAGGGAGAAGCCATCAGGCGCCTGACCTGAGGATATCAGTGCACGCCGGGTCTCACAGTCAGCGTCCTCACGCTGAGCCTCTCTGACCCGCTGTAGAAGTGGAGGAGAGACTGTGAGAGACTGAAGAAAGGCTGCTCCGTCTTTATCCACAAAGGATATCTGTAAGGAGGCTAGCTGCTCCGTCGCCTCATCAAGTAGCTGAATGCCCGTCCTCCTGCTGAAGGCATCGGCTACCACGTTCCCCTTCCCAGGAGTATAGACTATCTCAAAGTCATAGTCCTGGAGGAACTCAAGCCATCTCCGCTGTCTCAGGTTCAGGTCCTTCTGAGAGAAGATATACCTGAGACTCTGGTGGTCAGAAAAGACTGTGAAGCGCTCGCCCATCAGATAGTGCCGCCAAGTCTTCAGAGCGAAGACCACTTTTGCTAACTTCAGGTCATGAGTGGCGTAGTTCTGCTCATGTGGCCTCAACTGTCGTGATCCGTAGGCGATCACGGCCTGCTCCTGCATCAGGACGCACCCGAGTCCAGTCCCTGATGCGTCGCAGTAAACTACGTACCCAACTCCCTCCTCAGGCAACCTCAAGATAGGTGCGCTGGTCAAACTCTGCCTCAGCTCCTGGAAGCTCTGCTGACATCTGTCTGACCACACGAAGGGTTTCCCCTTCTTCGTCAACGCTGAGAGTGGGGCCGCAACTCTGGAGAAGTCCGGCACAAATCTCCGATAGTATCCGGCTAGGCCCAAGAAGCTCCGCACCTCTGTCACGCTCTTGGGTGGCTCCCAAGCTAGCACTTCCTCGATCTTCGCGGGATCCACTGAAACTCCCGCCTCAGAAATGACGTGCCCCATGAAATGGACCTCACGTAACCAGAACTGGCATTTTGAGAGCTTGCCATAAAGCTGGTGCTCTCGGAGTGTGTCTAGCACAACTCGCAGGTGGTAGGCATGCTCCTCCTCAGTCGTCGAGTATATCAAAATGTCGTCAATGAAGACCACGACAAATCGGTCGAGGTATGGCTGGAAGATCCTGTTCATGAGGCTCATGAACACTTCTGGAGCATTGGTTACGCCGAACGGCATAACCAGGAACTCATAATGGCCATACCGACACCTGAAGGCCGTCTTCTGCACGTCCTCGTCTCGAACTCTGAGCTGATGATATCCTGACCGGAGGTCTATCTTCGAGAACCACCTCGCTCCCTTGAGCTGATCGAAGAGGTCATCAATCCGTGGCAGCGGATACTTGTTCCTCACTGTCACCTGGTTCAGGCGACGATAGTCGACACACAGTCGCAAGCTCCCGTCCGCCTTCTTGGCGAACAAAATCGGGGAAGCCCAGGGTGAAACACTGGGTCGGATAAACCCCTTGCTCTGCAAGTCCTCCAACTGTACCCGCAGCTCTCGAAGCTCGGCGGGGGCCATCCGATATGCTGGAGTAGATATCGGGGCTGCCCCGGGGTACAAGTCGATGTAAAAGTCTACCTCTCTACGAGGAGGTAGCCCTGGAACGTCATCGGGAAAGACGTCCACGTACTGGTCCACCACTGCAGGAAAAGCTGGACTCCGCACGTCCACTGCTACTAGGATTAGGCTAGCCAACTGATGAGAGATGGGCTGCACTCTCCTCCGCGGAAGTCCATCCTGTGCTGCAAAGGTTCCCTTCTCGCCGGTGAAGGTAAACCTGCTCCCGTCGGTGCGAACACATCGCACCTTGCGCCTAAAACAGTTGATCTGGGCATGAACCATGGATAGCCAATCCATGCCCAAGATGACGTCGTAAGGCCTCGACGCCGCTACAAGGAGATCCCAGCCGAAGCTCTCGCCTCCTAGAGTAAGCTCACACTGCGGGCACTAGTGCGTAATCGTCGAGTCTGCTCCCGTAGGAGTCTCTAGCCGTATGGATCGAGCCAACGGCTCAGACGGAATCTCCGAGCTCCGAACAAGGGCAGAGGCTATGAAAGAGTGACTCGCTCCTGTGTCTATAAGCACTGCAGCAAGGGTGGAATAGACACAGATCGTACCTCGAATCATCTCTGGCATGTCGGGGTCGTAGGCCTCCACTGCCTGGAGCTGGGCCTGTCCCTGCCCGCCAGCTCCCTGTGGTCGAGGTGGCCCTCCTGGTGGTGGTGGGGGTAGAGCCTGGAAGCGTCGCCCACCACCCGCTACTCGGCCAGCTCCTCTGCCTCGTCCGCCTCCTCCCTGCGGACCGCCACGGTCGACCCTCTGCCTCTGCCTGGGTGGCCCCTCCACCGTCTGCTGCTCCTCTGATCGGCGAGTCGGGCAGTCGCGAGCCATGTGACCCTGCCCGCCGCAGGAGTAGCATAGCCTGCCTCTCGGAAGGCTGGCACTCCGCTGTGTGCCCCGTACTGCTGAGCCGGTGTCCTGAGGCCGTTTGCGTGGGGGTCTGGTCTGCCTGGACCCGAGAGTCATCCGTCGGCTACCTGCTGCCGAAGACTCAGCTACCTGCCGCCCTGCGCTAGGTCTCGCCGCTGAAGAAGGCTCTGCCAGGAAGCTCTCGATCAGGAGGGCTCGCTCCAGCACTCCCGCCTGGGTCGGAATGCTGAGGGAGATCAGCGACGCCCGAATCTCCTGTCGCAAGCCCTGCTCGAAGGTCCGGGCCCGGAAGAAGGGGTCCCATACCATGTCGGTCGAGTAGCGAGATAGGTCAGTGAACCTCGCCGCGTACTGAGCGACCGTCATGCCGTCCTGGCGCAGCTGGAGAAGCTCCTGGATGCGCACCGCTCGGAGGGTGGCCGGGACGAACTCAGAGCGGAAGAGGCTCTCGAAGTCCGCCCAGAGCAAGGATGCCTCATCGTGAACCTGGAGCATCAGGCTCCACCATCGTCCCGCCGCCGCCTGCAGGAGGCTTGCCGCGAGGATCACCATGAGATCCGCTGGTGTCCTCACTAGCCTAAAGATCCGTACCACCGCCTCTAGCCAGTCCTCGGCGGCCTGGGGGTCCGCCTCACCGCGAAACCTGGGCGGTCGCTGGCTCTGAAACTCATGCAGTGCCCTGAGGCGACGTGAATCGTCAGCGTCTGGTACTGGAAGCATCGGTGGCTCGGCGGGTAAGGCTACCGCCGGTGCCACTGCTGGCAAAGGGCCCTGCACCGAGGCCTCGTCGCTCGGTGGGCTGCAGTCGCGCCCTACACTCGGAACCCTAGCTGGCTGTCGTCGCGGGGCCATCCTGAAAAGGAGAACAAGAGCACCACAGTCAGAACAGTATACCTGGTGAGCTGGCACAAGTAATCACAAGGAAAACTTGAGACTTTCATGAAGCAGATCAGTATACCCGGTGAGCTGACACAAGTAATCAAAAAGAAGACTTGAAACACACACGCAATCAATGTTTTCATCCATTAAGTCGGAAATCAGGAGTCAGGGTCCTGGTGTACGGATACGTCGGCCGCCGCACCAACACTGGGATCCCTGAACTGATAACCACACTCAATACACTAAACACTATTGCTTCATATAGAAAGAAAAGACGATCAGAGTTTGCGGTAGAACCGACCACCTCTGATACCAATTTGTCATGACCCGTCCTCGGGGCCCGTGCCGTGACTACCCCAAGCCCGCCTTCCATAGGACAGGGGCTGGCGACTAGCACCAAGGCATAAAATCCCGGTAAACAGGAAAGGCATTGCCTTTATAAGTAACAACCACACAGAGTCAGCAAGCGGAAAGTAAAGTGCAGAAAAGTAAAGGGGGCCGGAATACAAGCCCAACTGTAAAGTACAACTGAAAAAGTAAAGAACAGCAACTGAAGAAAAGACGGCGGCCTCGTGTCGTCCACTGGAAATCCCACCTGAAGGGTGGGTACAGATAGCCTCCAGGCTCCTCGGGTCCCACGTCCGCTCCGAGTACGTCCCGCCCAGTGGTCCACCTCCAGGTACCGTCCTGCTCCACGCCCCAACCGTGATCAGCGCTGTCCGTCGTCTGCAACCAACACAACAAGGTGCGGGCATAGCCCGTGCAGGGGTGAGTACAAACTACTCAGTAAGGACCCCGAGACCCCCGAAGGTCTCCCGAAATCCACAAAGGATATAGAAGAAAAGAAAGATGCAATCACGAAGTAACATCTGACTCGACTTAGGTATATGCCCATACATATACCTAAGTCCCCAATTCTAGCTCTGCTCACGAGCTCAAGAACAACTCAATCCACAAAGGAAAGCAAGACTCAAATCCACAAGGAGAGTAAACAGTAAATCCGCATAGGATAATTCAACACAATCCACAAAGGAGAGTAACATAAGATTCAGCTCAACCAGGTATACTTTTTCAGATGACGTCAAAGATGATCACTGATCCATCTAAGTCGTCGGACCCACGAAGGATCGATAGGTACTAACCCCCGCAAAAGACCGATGTAGGATCGGGCTCACACAGAACCTGTAGGCAGTGGCTCACACAGAACCGGTAGTAAGGACCCACATAGGATCGGGCTCACACAGAACCTGTAGCACTGATCCACGTAGGATCGCTGAGTGCAGTAGTCGACGCAGTCCACTGAGGATCTATGCACAGTCGTTGCCGCAGTCCACGAAGGATCTCTGCTCTGCCGTCGTCGCAGTCCACTGAGGATCTCTGCTCTGCCGTCGTCGCAGTCCACAGAGGATCTCTACTCTGTCGTCGAAGTCACAGCCAGCGCTAGGGTTCCCGCACAAAGCGAGCTCGTTTAGGAGGGTCCGCTCCACGAGCCGAGAGGCTGATACATCAACTGACACGTAGTCCGAAGTTGATGTATCCAAAAGTTCCGTATCGACAACAGGATCTCAACGCAACAGACGGCGCGTCAATCGGACGCCCGGTCTGAGAGTTATTGGCATTTTCGTCCCAGGGGCCCGGTTGGTTTTTAGGGCAAAACCAACCCGACCGTACACCGCCTGTATCCGATCCTCGGGCGGAGTATGCCAAAAGTTCCGTCTCACTTAGAGGAAACTACCACAGCTGACGGTACGTCGATCGGACGTCCGTAGCTCATGTTATGAGCGTTTCCGCTCCGAGGGCCCGGTTGGTTTCGTGTACGAACCAACCCGGCCTAGCCCAATGTTTTCCGAAACCTTGAGTATAATATACCGAAACGACCGTCTCGATCCAAGGATCGTGTAGCCGCTGACGGTTCGTCAAACGGAGGTCCCAGGCCCAAGATATGGGCGAATGACCGAAGAGGGCCCGAAACGGGGGTTCTGGGCCCGGGGCGACCCGGCCCGAATCCCCCCTGGGTCGGCCGAACCGGGTCGGCCCGACCCGGCCCGACCCGGCTAGGCCAGGTCCGGTCCGGCCTGGGTGCGGCCCCGCCGACCGGACCGGCCGGCTCGGCCTCGGCCGAGCGGCCGAGTGAGCCGCCGCGGGTCAAACCCGCGGCTTTGGAGAAACGCGGCCCGCGCGGGCCGCGTGCTGGGTGGCCGGACCGCGGACGCGGTCCGGCGGTTCGCCGCCGCCGCGGCTCGGCCGCGGCGGACTCCTCCGGCGGCGCGCCGGGCGCCGCCGCGCCGGCGACCCGCGCCGCCGCCCCCTTCCGCGGGCCGCCGGAGTTGCTCCGGTGGCCCGTTTTGCCTCCCGTCTGCGCCATTGTTCCTCCCGGGACGCGTCCTTCACTGCGGAATCAACAAATGGCCCTTGCGTCATGCTTTTGCCGTCGCCCGCCAAATCCGCACAAAAAGGAAGATCGGCGGAGGGCTGCCGGGTCTTGTTCGTTAGACCCGCACCCTCCGCGTTAGTCATAAACAACGGGAGAAACAAGAAACGACCAAATCAACAATTTTAAATAAATTTAAAATTGTTCCGTGATTGGTTCCTTATTTTAAAAGAAATAAAATCACGGGAAAGGGAAATATTTCAAATCAACCCTTACCTTGTCGTCGTCGTCGGACGAGAGGTCGTCACGGAATTGCTCGTCGCGGAAGAAGGGGGATCGTCGCGTCGTCGCGGTATCCGGCGTCGCGTCGCCAATCTTAGTTGCCGAACGAAGATCGGCTGCGGAGGAAGGGGCGTCGCCGAAGAACGTCGCGAGTAAGGCTCGTCGACGTCGCAGATCTCGGTGTGCGTCGTCGAATTCCGGTCGCCGGCGTTCTTCGCGTTTTCGCGTTCTTCGCGTTCTTCGCGGGGAGACGAAGAAACAAAGATCCTCTCAAATCATTTCAAAGGATTTTTAGGTTGGTCTTATTTTATAAACATGCCAACAAACGCAAAAGCGTAAGTAACGACCCATCAATTCGTTGAATTAATTCAACGAGCGAAACAGCCCATTTAATTCACGAAGGAAACAGCCCATTTAATTCACGAAATAAACCGCCCAATTAAATGGTCTGTTAAGAATTATAGAAAACGCGTCGGTTGACTTTTCAGTTACTTTGACGGGTTTTCGTGGGTGCGTTACTTAGCGAAAGAAACAGCGGGGCTCGTGTGGGCCCTGCCTCACAAATATCCTACCAAGGGGGTAGGATATTTCTGGATAGCATCCTATCCAGTTCAACTCAGTTCAAGCTGCCTTTAAGTGGATTCAAGTGGCTTCCAAGCAGCTTAAGTGAAATAAAATAAAGTTGTCGCACAAACTTTATTTTATTTCTCACTTAAAGCCGCAAAATTTAAAAACCACGGTTCAGAAAACGCAACTCCGGAAGAAGCGTTTCTAAGCAAATACCGGCGCTGTGATTTCATCGGTGCCCTCAGAATTCGATTCCGGGCACCGGTTCAAAAGATAGAAAAACCCGCTCGTCCGTTCACTGAACGTACCCGAGCGAAACTTCGGAAATTGATTCCGGGCACACCGGGCCTCGGAATCAGGTGTCGTCTGAAGCTGCGCTATTGTAAAATTCCAAGGAAAATTAAGAAAAAAATTTCCTTGAAATTTTCGGGTCTTTACATGTGGACTACCTAGATGACTTAATAAAGATAAAAAAATGATAAGTTTGTTATGTCATTTCATTGAATATAAATAAAGAAAACCCATGATACAATAAATTGATATCCTGTACAAGATAATAAAAAAACAATGAAAATACATATAGAGGGACTTCCAATAATATCACTTAATGAGAACAACTATATTTCAAGAAGAATTAATTTGGAAAACCCCAAAACACAATTTGGAAATTAGTAATATATGCAATCCATTTATGATGATAGAATCAATCTGTAAATTGCTGAATATACGAAATTGAAATGTCTCAATAATCCTAAATTACAAGATTAAACCTCTTACCTTTCATGAAAATTCATTCAATATAATTAATTATCAACCTAAATTAAATTATTCATGTTTTAATTTCCTTTAAATTCCACCATTATTGATATAAAATAGTACTTTATTATAGTTTTTTTATTTATTAATCACTTATCCATAAAAAACACCTTCTTGAATATATATTTGTAAACTGTCTTTGGCTTCTACATAAAAAAACATTCCCTTTAAAATCACAATTCTAGACAATCATGAATTTTTAAAAATTTAAGACCTATAAATTTCATAATACATGTTTGTAAACTTTTTTTATTTAGATCATTATGTAGTTTGAAAACTAATTTTTTTTTCATGTTTTCATCATTAAAAAACCATTTCTAATGAAATGAGTTAGAAAACAAAAAATTATATAATAATAATAAATAAATGAATCACTTTTCAAACTAAAATCATTTTTTCTGAAATCCATTCGTCATGAAAAATTAATTTATTATACAAATTTGTAATCAAAATAATGTCACGACTACCAAGGAAACAAGATAATGATATCAATATTTCAAAAGAACGACCTCAATTCATTATAAATTAATGTGATCAACTCAACGAATCCATTATTCACATGTTCAACTCAACAAATGAATGGGAATACAAGTCATGGTAGACCTAGAAACATGGTTAATGCCCATTTTTGAGAGTTTCATAATCATATTATCATTTTCATAATCATGTATTTGATCACTATATGGGTTTTTAGGACATCCATGTAGACCCCAATACCTGATTCATATTTTTTAATTCTGAAAACCCAAATCTAGTACAACCCCGAAGGAAACCAAACAATACCAATGAGGAACACATGTAATCATATGAAACCCCAAATCATATATATCCTAAAAATGAATGTAAATACTTATTTACTAGGTTAACTCAGGTGGAATAAGGAAATTTGGTTCTCAAGAACTTACTAATCATGTCCTACTTGAGACATTAAAAGTGATATATCCAGTATTCATGAACCTGAAGCACACCCAATAGGGAAATGCCTACGACTAGAATTTTTATTGAACTAACGAGTGTCCACCTGACATGCCACCAAACCTAGAAAATAAAATGTCCTAAAGGACATTCCCTATCACCATTGGCTAGAGATAATTACATTTATATCAACAAAAAGACTCTTGGAATTAAATTATGTAAAGAAAAACAATTTCCATTTAATTATATTTAATTAAATAGGAATTTTACGAGTCCGCGAAAATTGACGGCACGTGATTCTGAGGCCTGTTGTGCCAGAAATGAATTTCTGAACTTTGTTTTAGGTACGTTCAGTAAACGTATGAGCATGTTTATGTAACATTTGAACCGTTGCTCAGAATTAAAATCCGAGGTCACCGTTGAACTCGCAACACCCATATTCGCTTAAGGAGACCTTCACCTAGACCACTTTAGGTGGAGGGTGAAGGATAGAATTTTGGGTTTCTTGTGGAAACAAAAATAGAATAAAATAAACTTTTCATTTCTTTTCTCTTTTGTTTAATCCTCCTATGTGGACGGTTTAAGATGTGGGGACCTCCAAAAATAAACTTCCAATAAGAGGTTACAGAGGTGGGGACCACTGAACTAAATCTTCTCATAGGTTATTTGAGTGCGGACCACCCAAGACTAAAACCCCCTTGAACTCCCTATTAAATGTGGGGAAGCCTCCTAAACTTCCCCCAAATTAATGGTGCCACCCCCTTTCATTAATTATACAAACTCAATTAATTAATTAAAACAATTTGAAATTATGCCAACATAATCTATAATGTTGGCTAATTCATTTTTTCGGATGGATTGGAGGGAAGGTTTTTGGAAAAGGAGAGGTGGATAAATTTTAAGAGAATTACACTAATCCAACAAAGAATGCTCCTCCAATGAATAATGATGACACACAACTTCGACTTCTTCCTTATAAGGTCTTCAATCGACGAACATCCTTCCCTCCCCATCGATGTAAAAAAACGAACGAGGTAGGTGTGTGTTTCAATTTGATCAATGTTATATTCCATTTCAAATTGAATCATATTCCTGGAGCCATATTCTACCACCCTAACACGGAGAGTATGGGCCAATCAAACATGGCCAGACCCCTCCGCAAATCTTGTAGATATTTTGTGTGATATTCGTGAGGGAGATAGTGACCGGTGTGGGCGGTTGGAACTGGTGGATATCGAGAACTACAAAGAAGGCGATGAATGAAGGGCAGCCGGTCAAGCTGGCCGCCAGCGAAGGCACAATGCTCCTCCATGCCACCCAAGCAGCCATGTGGTCTACACGCTAACCTCGTAGCCCCCCATGGCCTCATGCCTCCCTCGCGGCCACTCGCCGCCATGGCCTTCGTTGCGCCTAGCTGCCCAGTGGGCCGCTGCCCAGGCTGCCCGATGTGGGTCTTGTCATACCCAATGGGCCCGAGCCTCCCAAAAAGGGTCAGGCTGGGTCGAACCAAACTGGTTTGGCCTAGGCTTGGTCTGTCTAACCAGGTTGAACCTAACCCGGATCCACTTCGACCCATTTACACTCTGATGGCAATATCATTGGCCCCGAAATTCTGTCTGACAAACCGTCAGTGGTGTAGGAAAACTTGGAGCGAGATGGTCCCTTCAAATATACCCCACTAGAGTTTTTGATAAATACAGAGTATAATTGGGTTGCATCAAGCATGAATCCCACCAAGCCATCGGGACTAAAAGGCCAATAACTCACAGAACATGTGTCCGATTGATGCACCATATGGTGTGTTGAGACCCCTATGACGTGGTGGTACATTGAGATAATTCTTCATGAGACACTTCAGAAGTTTTAGTATCGACAATGGGCTAGAAGAGTGGACCCTCCTGGAGATGAGAAAGCCATGTGTGGGAACCCAGTAGCTGGTTGTGACGTGAAGAATTAAGGGTGATATTGTATGGGTCACCACTGAGCGATATTGTAGGGGGTCAACACCGAGCTATCCTGTGTGGGTCAGGACCTAGAAATACTATGTGGGTCAGCACCATAACCTCTTAATATAGTAATATGAATCTTTAGTTACATCTGTTCATCTTTACTATTATACCTTAGTTACACCGGGTTTGAGATGAGTCTGTACATGTCTGTTAAATTCCATCGTGGTAATACCTTGGTGGTATTCTTCAGTGTGGCATAACAGTGTGGTAATTTCCTTCGTGGTATTCCTTTCTTTTTTGGAATAGTTGAGCATTAGGATTTGAGTTGGAATCTGTGTTTTCCTCATGATATAGATGGTTATACTTGATAACCTAGGTATATGTATAGGCATATCCTAAATAGTTTAGTTAGTTGATATCATGTTGTGTGGTTTATCCTTGGTGGATTTAGTGAGACCTTGATGGTCCCAGGGTCCCTAATGAGTATCGTTATACTCACCCCTACACGGTCTATGCCATCACCCAATTGTGTTTGGTGCATATGACAGACAACGCTTATTAAGGACAAGAGTACTCGGACTAAAGGTGGCTCGAAGTTGGATGTTAGAAGAGGCGGACCGGAGAGACGGTCGTTCGTGATATGTACCTACCATTCAAGTAAGATTTGTGTTGGACGATCGTGGAGATACTTTTCATCTATCAGTCATCTTGTACATTCCATTTTTCCTTGTACATTCCAGTTGGGCTTGAATTCTGTCCCCCATTTATTTACTATGCTCACTCTTTTTTCTATTTAATTTACTTGAGTTCGTATATTTTCGTGTTCTTGGTTGTGTGTGTTATTAGTTATAAATGAAATGCCTTGCCAGTTTTAGGGAATACGTCTTCAGTTCTACTCACCAGCCCATGGTCTATGGAAGGAGGGCTTGGGGTAGTCACGGCACGGGCCCCAGGGGACGGGTCAAGAGAAATTGGTAGTAGAGGAGTTGGTTATACCATAGAACATAGGAATCATATATTTATTTTTTAACAGAAATTGTGTTAAGTGTAGTGAGTTCGGTTATCTGTTTAGGGAATCTAGTTTTAGAGCGGTGGAAGATGTATCCATTCACCAGGGCCCTGGATTCTTATTTCTAACTCACTACACGAAACCACTGATTGTGTGTGTGTTTTGGAGAGTTTTCATTGTGATCATTTCAAGACAGATCACCAGGTATAAGGTATTGAATGTGGTGCCCCAATTTCTTTATAGGATTCCTCCTTGTAGACAACCCGCTTGGGTTCCAGATATAGTATGCACTAATATCACACAGAGCAATGAGGCCTCGGTACAGTGCCCTCTTCCAGTAGAGGCACAGTGGAGGAACCAGTGGTAACATTACCCATTGGGACACTGATACCACCGGCCTCTGTAGAAGAGTGTGCATGCCACTTCAGCACGTTGCACGAGTTCCAGTGCCAGAGACTACCCAGGTTTAGTGGAGAGATGAACCCACAGGTGGCTGAGGATTGGTTGGAGGCCGTGGTAAGATTCTTTTGACTAATAGGGACACCAGCCGATCTAATGGTGATCCTTGCCACCAGCCTTCCATAGGTAGTAGCAGGAAAATGGTGGAGCTCAATGCTCCAAATTCAAGATGAGGTGATGCTTCTATGGGCATACATCGAGAGCCTATTTTGGGTGGAGTTTGTTCCATTGACTCTTCACACAATGCACAGTAAGTAGCTACTTCATATGCAGTAAGGTATCATGAACGTGGATCAGTACACAGCGAGGTTCACTGACCTCTCACGCTACTCCACTGATATGATACGGGACCCATTATTCAGGGTCTGAACCTTCGTGTAGGGGCTCAGGCGAGAGATCAGGGCATTGGTGATTTCTCATAGCATTCTAACGTAGGCGAGGGTATTAGAAAGAGCCCTCTTAGTGGATAGTTTTCTTACTAAACATTCAACAAAAGGGAGACCCACCACTATTACTCAAGTAGTAGAGTCTTCGATAGTTGGTATTAGGTGAATGTTGCAGATGTCCAAGAGGACCCGACCTTCAGGTAGACAACCACAAGATTCAGGTTCGGTTTTGTGGGGAACCCGATGCAGTGCCAATCATTCCAAGAGACGGTAGTGTTACGCATGCATCATGTAGGGTCACATGGCTTGTGATTGTCCGAACAATCATATGGATGATCAGTAGATAGTGGAAGGACCACCCAGGTAGAGGTAGAGGTTCGACCGAGGAGGTCCGCCGAGAGAAGACGAATGTGGCAGAAGAGCTAACCATGTAGCTGGCAGTGGGTGACGATTTGAGTGTTTACTAGCACTACCACCAGGTGGTCCACCCTGACCACTTAGAGAAGGACGACATGGGGGTGTTCAGATCTAGGTAGCTGAGGCCTACAATCATGGTGCTATGGAGATGATACAAGATATGATATTTGTCTACTCGACCTTAGCTGTAGTTCATATAGACACATGTTCTTTCCATTCTTTTATTTCCACTTCCCTCGTTTAGATATCATAGATTCTGACGAATTCGTTGGCTCGATCATTAAGTATAGTGTATCCTACGAGAGTGTATTCAACAATTACGAAATGGTTCTGGTAGTGGGAGCTTACTCTATAAGGCAAGACCTTTTTCTAGGATCTCCTAGTATGGGCGTGAGGCCTTATGACATCATCTTGGGTATGGACTGGTTATCTACATTCCAGGCTTAGATTGACTGTATTAGGTTGAAAGTGCGGTGTTTCTGCACTGATGGGACCAGGTTTACCTTCACTGGTGAGAGGAGAGCCTTTGCAGCATAGGATGGACATACCCGGAAGAGGGTGCAACCAATCACTCATCAGTTAGCTAGCCTTACACTCGGAGTGGTTGATGTTGAGAGTCCGAGTTATCCTGTGGTGTTGGAAAAGTACATAGATGTCTTATCTGATGATGTTCTGAGTCGACCTCCTCATAGAGAGGTGGAATTTTACATTGACTTGTACCATGGGACGACACTGATATCAACAACAGTATATTGGATGGATCCTGTGGAGCTTCATGAGCTGCTGGTACAACTAGAGGACTCACAGGGGAAGGGATTTATCTGGCCCCGTGTTTTCCCATGGGCAACCCCAATTTTCTTTTCCTAAAAGTCAGAATGGATCATGAGACTTTGGGTTGACTATCGGTGCCTAAAAAATGTGTCTTTGATAACCATGTACCCACTTCTGAGGATTAACAACCTCTTTGATCAGTTGAAGGAAGGAAGATGGTTCTTGAATATAGACCTCAGATCATGCTATCTCTAGCTCAGAGTGTAGGACACGAATGTTTAGAAGAAGGCCTTAAAATGTCAGTATGACCATGATGATTTCATGGTTATTCCATTCGGCATAACCAACACTCCATAAGGGTTCATGGGACTTATGAAAAGGATCTTTCATCCATACCTTGATCGCCCTGTTGTAGTCTTTATCGATGAAATTCTGATATACTCGGCTACTGAGGAGGAGCGTGCCTCTCATTTGCCGTTAGTACTGGACACAGTCTTAGAGCACCGGCATTATGGTAAGCTCTCGAAGTGCTAGTTCTGTATCCAAGAGGGTCGCATTCTGAGACATGTCATATCGGAGGTTTGATTTTCATTAGATGCATCGAAGATTGAAGTGGTATTTTCTTGGGATCCACCAAGGAGTGTGACAGAGATATGGAGTTCTTGGGTGTGGAAGAATACTACTAGAGATTTGTGCCAAATATTTCTAGAGATGCAACACCTTTATCGGCATTGAAAAAGAAGGGGAAACCCTTCATGTGGTCGCAGAGATACCAGTGGAGTTTTCAGGAGCTGTGGAAGAGGTTGACTAGTGCCCCATCATTAGGCCTCCAGAGGAGGGTGTAGGGTATATATTCTACTATAATGCATCAGGGACCAGACATGGATGTTTTCTAATGCAGGAGCGAGCAGTGATCACATATGGTTTGCAATAGCTGAGACAACATGAGTAGAACTATGCTACCCATGACCTGAAGTTGGAAGCAGTAGTCTTTGCCTTGATGATGTGGCGACTTTACCTTATGGGGGAGCATTTTACAGTGTACTCTGATAACAAGAATCTCAAGTATATATTATATCAAAAGGACATGAACCTGAGATAGCGACGTTGGATAGAGTTCTTCTAGTACTATGACTTCAAGATAGTCTATAGTCATGGGATGGGGAATGTAGTAGCAGATTCTCTTAGTTGGAGGTCTGGTATACAACTGCTAGGAGAAGAAACTGTGTAGCTGATTGCTTTATAGATATCAGTTGTGGATCTGTATGATGCAGCTTTTCTTCAGTCTCTTACCATCACTCCACCACTTCATCTGCGAGTCAAGGAGGCACAGCGTGGGGATGCTAACTGTGAGGCTCGATGTGATTAGATATCCACATGATTTAAACCAGATTAATTTTCTAAAGGTGGGGACTACACCATCTTTTACAGAAAATGTACCATGGTACCAATGTCACTTCAGGAGAAAGTGATTAATGAGTTCCACACATCCCCTCTAGTAGTACATCCCGGAGTGGCGATGATGTACCGGGATCTATGGTGACAACACTGGTGGCAAGGAATGTGGAATGAAATTGGAGAGATTGTCTCTCGGTTCCTCACTTGCCAGCAAGTGAAGGTAAAGCATCGGGTTCCAGCAGGCTTATTTCAGCCTTTAGTGGTCCCAGAGTGGATGTGGGATTGGATATCAATGGACTTCATAACAGTGCCTCCATGTACATAAAGAGGCCATGACTCTATCTAGGTGATCTTCGACTGACTCACCATGTTATCCCACTTTTTACCAATCTGAGAGCATGGTTTAGTAGACAACTTGGGACGCCTCTATGTGCATGATATTCTACAGCTACATGGAGTATCCTCGAGAATTGTCTCTTATCGTGATACGCGTTTTACTTCACAGATATAGAAGGGGTTGCAAGAGACTTTAGGGATGCAGATTTGTTTGAGCACCTCCTTCCATCCCCAGATGGATGGCCAGAATGAGTGTACCATTAAAACCCTTGAGGACATTTTGCGTGCTTGAATCCTTGACTTTGGCCGTAGTTGGGAGGATCACTTTCCCTTTGTGGAGTTTTTTTTAAAACAAATACTATCACTCCATCATTGGGATGATACCTTTTGAGGTGTTGAACATATGACCCTATAAATCTCTTTTGGGCTATACTGACCTATGGGAGTCAGCACTCGTGGGACCAGAGATGGTACGGGCTAACATAGAGAAACTACATATCATCTTGTAGTGGATGAAGACTACATGAGTAGGCAGAAGACGTATGCTGATAGGATATAGAGACTTATGGAGTTCGAGGATGGAGACCAAGTCTTTCGATTGGTCTCATATCAATGAGGTTTGTAGAGATTTGGATGAGGTGGAAAGTTATTTATGAGGTTCATTGGACCCTTTCAGGTCCTCAATAGAGTCAGAGAGGTGGATTACTGCTTAGCTCTTCCACCTCAGTTGCACTGAGTGCATGATGCCTTCCATGTATCCTAGCTGAGGAGATACGTTCACGGCCCTTCTCACATCATTGACCATGGAAAGATGGACGTTGACGATGGGGCGACATTTATGGATATTCTAGTAGAGATTTAGGATCCATAAAAGAGGGTCCTTCCTGGGCGGTCGATACCTCTAGTGCATGTTCGTTGGAAGCATGAGAACCTCTATGAGAGCACATGGGAGTGGGAGGCTTGGATTCGTGCTCAGTACCCCCACTTGTTCTCTTATTTTTAGTTGTGACTTAAGGGGATGTAATGCCAAGAAGTGGGGAGAATTTAAAATCCCAAACATTCCATGTAAGTTTTTTTAATTAAATCAGAATATTACGAGTCTATGAAAATTGACAACGGGTGATTCCGAGGCTCGGTGTGCCTAAAATGAATTTCTGAATCTTTTTTTGGGTACGTTCAGTAAACTTGCTGGTGGTTTTTTTTGTATCCTTTAAACCGCTGATTGGAATTGAAATATGAGGGCACCGTTGAACTCGCAACACCGATATTCTCTTAGGGAGACCTTCCCCTCAACTGCAGTCGGTCGAGGTTGAAATATAGAATTTTTGGTTTTTCATGGAAACAGAAATAAAATAAAATAAACATTTATTTTATTTTATTTTGGTTGAAACCACCAATATGGATGGTTTAAGAGGTGGGGACCACCAGAAATAAACCCCATATAAGAGGTTATAGATGTGGGGACCACCTGAACAAAAACCACTCATAAGTTGTGGTGGTGAGAACCACTAAAGAATAAAACCCCATTGAAATCCATCTTAAATTTGGGGAATCCTCTTAAACATGCCCCACTATAATTCTTCCACCCACTTTAATTAATTATACCAATTCATTTAATTAATAAAGGCAATTTGAAATTATGCCAAATTATTCTATAATGATAGATAATTCATTTTTTTGGTTGATTGGGGAGGATGGTTTTTGGCAAAGGAGAAGGGGAGACCTTTCGAGAGAATTACACTACTCCAATGATGAATGCTGCTCCAACGAAGAATTCCAATGCACGACTTTAACTTATTCCTCAAGACATCTTAAATCGATCAATATCCTTCCCTCCTCATCGAAATAAACAAACCAACGAGGTTGGGGTGTGTTTCAATTTGATCAATGTTAAATTCCCTCTCACATTGAATAGTATTCCTAGAGTCGTATGCTACCACCCAAACATGGAGGGTAAGGGCCAAACAAACATGGCCCAACCCCTCTGAAAATATTGTGGATTTTTGTGTGATCTTTGCGAAGATGACATCGATTGCTGCCGGTAGTCGGAATCTGTGGAACACGAGAACTACGGTGAAGGCGAAGATTGAAGGGTGCCCGGTCAAGCCGACCATAGGAGAAGGCACGGTGCTCCGCCACCCCATAGCCTATGCGCCCCATGGCGCACCGATGCCCCGCGGCGGTCCACTGCCCGTGGCCTCCGCCACCCTGCGGCCCTCCACCACCTGTGCTATCCCCCACCCTGAGGCCTTTGTGCACAGTTGTGCTCCACCGCATGCGGCCCCATGGACACCCCGCTGCCCACGCGGACCCACGGCCTCCGTGCCTCCCTCGTGGCCCCCAGCAGCATCACACCACCCTGTTTCCCCCCCCCCCCCACAGACTTGTGCCTCCCTCGTGGCCTCACGCCACACGCTATCCTTGTGGTCGCCCCTCCACCCCATGTGCAGCTACCCAGGGAGGCCCGCCTAGCACGGGCCAGGCCGGGACGGACCCAGCATGCCAGGTCAGGTTGGGTCGGTCAGTCCCGGTCAGATCGGACCCAGACCCACTTCGCCCCATTTACGCTCTTTTCACCATAACCATGGCACCAGATGTTCATTTGATGAACAATCAGCGGTGCTGGAAACCTTTGAGCGAGAAGGTCCCTTTTAGTATACCATACTAGGGGTTTGGATAAGGTTGGAGTAAGGTCAGGTTGGATCGAGCACGAATCCAACAGGGACCTCGGGACTAATAGGCTAATAACTCACAGACTGGGAATCTGATTAATGCATGGTCTGTTGCGGTGAGATCCCTTTGATGTGGCGGTTCTTTGAGACACTTCATCATGAGATTTCGTGGCAGTGGGTGTATCGACCAGCGTCTTAAGGAGAGGAACCCCCCAGAGATGAGCAATCCTATTGAGGGAACCCCATAAATGGCTATGACGTGATGAATGATGAGCTATCATGTGTGGGTCAGCACCTAGCGATCCGGTGTGGGTCAGCATTGAGATATGCTATGTGGGTTAATTGCTAGCGATCCTGTGTGGGTCAGCACCGAGCGATCCTATGTGGGTTAGCACCGAGTGACCATTTGGGGGTCAGCACATAGCAATCCTGTTTGGGTCAGCAGCACCTCTTAACAGAGTAATATGATTTATTAGTTATATCTAATCATCTTTACTATTATACCTTTGTTATACCTTGTGTGAGATGAGTCTATACATGTGTGGTACTTTCTTTATTGGTAATACCTTGGTGGTATTCTTTAGTGTGGCGTACCTATGTGGTAATTCCCTTTTTGGTATTCATTACTTTGTGGAACAGTTGATCTTTGGGTTGATAACTTATGTATATGTATGTGAATATACCTATGTAGGGTTGTCTGTTGATTTCATGTTGTGTGGTCTATCCTTGGTGGATTTTGTGAGACCTTGATAGTCTCAAGGTACCTACTGAGTATCGTTATACTCACCCCTACAAGGGATATGCCCGCACCCTGCTGTGTTTGGAGTAGAAAACAGATAGCGTTGACAGAGGACGAGAGTACCGCGATTGGAGGAGTCTCGAAGGTGCACATTAGACAAGGTGAACCGTAGAGATGGACGTTCATGAGCGGTACCTACCCTTCAGGTTGGATTCGTGGTGGATGATATAGGAGCTGATTTTCACTTATCAGACGTCTTGTACTTTCCATTTTTCATTGTACTTTCAAGTTGGGGTTGTATTATGGCCCCCATTTACATATTGTACTCAATCAGTTTAATATTCAATTTACTTGAGTTTTTATCTTGCTGTGTGCTTCAATGTGTTTGTTACTGGTTGTAAAGGAAATGCCCTCACAATTTTAGGGAATAATCTTTCAGTGTAAGTTGCTGGCCCCTGGCCTATGGAAGGCGAGCTAGGGGTACTCACAGCACGGGCCCCGGGGGAGGGGCCATGAAAAATTACCATAAAAAATGTTTAAGGACTCATGAATTGAAAAATAATGATATAAAATCATGGTAAAACCTACAAGAAAAGGTATATTTCTTCGAGATCGACTAAACCAATAAAAATTATAAGTCAATGAAATAATATAAGGAACAACCAAGACTATGTTTCCATTTGACTACACATAACCAGAATCCCAATCCACTTCAAAAGATATATCATCCATGAGAATCCTTCATGCCACAATACAACCTTATCTTTAACTGTATTTTACAAAGTAATGACTAAAAATGTAGTAATTTAAATGGAAGGTGCCATTATAGAATCATATTATGAAATAACAGAATAAATATTTACAATATGATACCCCCAGAATCAATTAGATCTATCATTAAAACAAAACCTTATTTTACACATTTGTTCATATTATGGGAATTTTTTTAATAAAACATCACTTTGATTATGATATTAAAGAATATCCATATCCAAATCCTTAATAAAATGGATATAAAAATGATTACATAATTGTGGGAAATATCCAATAAAATCATAATATATAAAAGGAAATGTGAAATTAGAGAATGAAAATCCATGTAATGTATAATAACATTGCATAAATTGGATAAAATATAAGGTCTATAATTTAGGGCCATTAATATTCTCCCAAGATCATATAATAAGTCCGATATCCCCCTACATATATATATGTATCTTGAGGTCTTTTCTTAGTGCTAATGTTTACCATCTATTGGAAGAGAAACGAAACCTAATAATTTCATATATATCCATTGGGGATTTCATCGAACCCATAGTTTATAAATATAGATTTAATGGAAAAAACTCCTTGTATAATTGTTTTCTTCTCCAGATATCATTTAAGAATAATGGATATCACTTTATCACGTCATAACCACAAAAAATAAATTTTAGTATAAAAATCAATAGAATTTACATGAACATTAACATTTTCCATGAGAAAGAATCAATTGGATAGTGAAATCTAACTCAATAATTACAGAAACATGTTTTCATTGAATATTTTAGGAATAAAAACGTTATGATGACCTCACAAGATTACATATAAGAGAAAAACATAGTTTCATAATGTAAACCATATATCAAGAAATATTACCCCATATAGGGTTTCATGATTTGAAGAATATAATGGATCATGGTTTGATCATGAAATTTTATAATAAAACAATATGAAAACACAAATACCACAAATAAAACCAACTATATCGATTAGGGTTTACCTTGAGACCAATGAGAAAATCTATTAGAGGTTTAAGTATAAGATGTTTTATGATAATGGGGAATTAATAGGGGATTAGAGCTAAAACTGAACAAGGGTATCAAATTAATATTCCATTTTTATGATTCCCACTAAAGAAATATGGTTATGCCTCACAATTAAAAAAACCATGTGATTAACATATGGTAGATACTATTCATTGAAAAATAAAGAACATGGTTACCTATGTATATGCACACAATCAGGAAAAGTATGAAAAATTGAGGTGATATCCTCAACAATAAAACTATTCAACTGCAATGTTTCATACACATGCAGGATTATCAAAATAATCCCAATAACATGAAAATAAACATAGTATCAATTGGGTAAATCAATCGTGATTACAACACGGTTATTTCTAACCGTGTAGATACATTTCTCCTAACCTCGTTTCCTAAAATCATGAAATTTTCAACCCCCATACACCTGAAAGCCATTAGATCATCAATAGAGAAAAACTAGGCCTATAATTACAAATTCCCATGATGCAGATGGAATCAGAATACTAATATTTTATATTAAATAAATAAAAAGCAATAAATTTATGAATATATTATTAATATAAAAATTTATAATCTCTTGGATATAAACAATAAAATATATCTATATAATTTAAGTAAAAATTTATTAGTGGTAATCATTATATTTAATTTTTGACATTAAAAATTCAATAAAAAAGACAAATAGTTACTCCTCTTATTCTATATATCACATAAAATATTTTGAATAGTTTTTATTGAATGATTTTTTATAAAAACATTTAGTTATAGAAAATATACTTTGAATGATAAAGAATGTTCACAAAGACTAATCGCTAATAATACTTTGTCCTATATGGTTTTAACCATTCAAAAATTCAAAACATTGGACAATAGTGTTCCATGAGGTGTGTTTTTATAGAAACCCAGCTGTTTCATACATTGATATTTCATCATTTTTATGAAATTATAATATATTACCCAAAAACGCAGTAGATCACCATAAAGGAAAAATGGATTTGGAAACATCTATACATAAACAACTAGTTCATTAGTGAACTAAATCATCTACAACTGAGTCCATCATACCTAGCATCATTCGTATAGATAACAAAAATGATATATTTCATGACAACTTGATGGAAGGAATAAAATAAAAGGGTGAGATCAGATGATAATTAAATGTAAATAAGAGAGATACATAAGTTAGAACTTTTGAAACATAATATTTAATCATAAAGATAAAAATAAACATATTTTATTATAAATTTATTAAGAAAATATCGATTTTTCTACCAATATATCCATACCCATTTGGACCCTAGTATTTATTTTTTTAACTAGTAGTTTACAATTCTCCCCAAATTAATGGCTATGATATAACTCTATCTTTATACTAATATTGTTTTGTGGTTATTTTTAACTCACATTTTCATGCAACCCAAGCTATTGAAGAATTAAATTATTAAAAGGTAAATATTTATTCCAATATTGGGATGTTAAATTCTACCCCCTTAAAATGAATTTCCCTCTTTTAAATTCATTACATAGATACAAACATATGAGGATACCTCTACGTCATCAAATCCCCATGTTCCAAGCTAGCATCCCCAAATAGTTATTCTATGATAAAACATTAACCAAGAATGTGGTATTTATTATTATATAATTTTATCCATGAAACATAATATCTATTAGTTTTTCTTCATAAGAAACATTTTTATACATCACTATAAATTTTTTGTTTTTTAAATGTGGAAGATTAAGTATATACTTACTAGTGAGAGATACATGGATCACATCATGAACATTAGAGATATTTGGCCGAAGTGCCAATCAATATGGAATATTATAAACATGATATAAAATTTAAAAAGGACTTATATAACATGGGATTAGCTTTCCCTTAATTATAAATCTTATAACTATCTTCTAGAGAGATATTTATAGAAATATTTTATCACCCACTTAAAACTATAGTTAATTTCATTGATTTTCATCACAATTTTTTTAATCTAAGTGACTCTTATGTGTTGTTGGATAGATCTTACCATATCTACCATTTCAGAAATAGATCTGGTCCTAACAAAATTATTTCCCCATTCATGTTCATGCATAGTGGATTTATGCCCCTCATACCATATATTGAACCATAAGGATCCATCTGAATACTGGAGTGAAAATTATTTTTATTTGAAAATTATACCAATGAATGTTTTCGATCCCAACATCTTGGAAATTTCATACCTAAGTATGTCGATATTTTACAAGATTTTTAATTTTCCTCTAAGAATAATCATATTTTTTAGGATGATAATAGGTTCTAAAACATAACATTGTGTCCCGAGCCTGCGGAAGACTTCTCTAAGACATCAAGGTAAACATATAATCTTGATTAGATATAATTGAATGTGGTACTTCATAAAATATCACCACAACTTAAATACATATAATAGAATGATTATGAAGAGATAATTTTTCTCCAATATCCATGGAATTTTCTGACATCTTGAGGTGATCAATTATAACCCATATAGTGTTATGGTGTTTATATGTTTTGGGATGTCTAGTGAAATATTATATGTTAATGTTTTCCCATTTCAAATATTTTGTGGGTAAATATTATAAAATACCATTATAATTATATCTCGCATTCATTACATTCAATAAAACTAAGCAATAAGGAACATAATCTGTAATATCTCTAATCTTTTCATCTGACTATAAATAATCTTTTAGGCCCATATACCTCTTTATTCTTACAATGTGAATAGAAAATGTTGAACTATGTGCTTCACACAACAACACATTTTTCTTAATAATAGTGTTGCTGAAATACGAACATGGTTCCTAAACATTATAATTCAATCATAATATGGATCTATCTCAGGTGAATTTATCACAATATTTTGTCACTTTATATCTTTTTTATATGATTAGTTAATATTAACTTGTATATATAGATAGACATTCATTTGATAAGTCTAGTATTTATCAAATTATTTTAAAATTTCTAGATCCAACCTTCTAAATTTAGTAAATATTGAATCCACTGTAATCATCATCATATATAGGCTATCATGGTCCCTTTTACATAATGCATCTTTCAACGTGTTTAATTTCCTAGTGTGGTAATATATTTCACAGTTTTAATATTCAATTAACAACAAAAATCCCCTTTGGCACATTTTCATCTCTTTTTCCATAAAAATATAATTTAATTATTATTATTATTTTATATGTCACACAATTTTCAATAACTATAACACCACTATCTCATTAATGAAATGATTACACAAACTATCCACAAATCATATGATGGGTAAATTTTCTTAAGGATTTCCAAATATCATGATGATAAGGATATCACTATATAATTTCACTAGATAAATCATCCCAATCCCTAATGGGATGAATTACTATAGATCAAAAAAATTTCTTCTCTATAGGGCTGTTTGAGAACATGTTCACTGACTAAGATTCTTTTTAGCTACTTCAAATTCTCATCACATTACTTTTTATATCTGAACACATGTCCCTTTTAAATGAATTGGGTGAGTGGATCAAAAAATCAAGAGAAATATTTCAAAAAAATGATAATAAATATGAATAAAAATTAGATATCAGTAATTGTTGTTATTCTAGGTCAATGTTCAATAACTTTTGTCATTGTTGGATCCACTAATATCCCATATTTTGAGAGTACATGACCCCAAAATTGAATCCTTATAAAGCTAAAATGTAAAATTTTAAAAAAAGATCAAAAATATTATACTTATCATGTTATTTAGTACATTCCTTATGTGATATAAATGTTATAACCTTCTATTTTAATATACAATAATATTATATATGATGACAAAAAACTGAACAAGATAGTCTCTAAATACCCTTTTCATTAAATCCATGAAGGCAATGGAGGATTAGTAAGACCAAAATGAATAATTATAAATTCAAAGTTTCCATACCTCATACTGAATTTAATCTTGGGTACATACTCTTTATTAACCCTTAATTAATGATATCTAGAATAAAGACCTATCTTTGAATCATATTTTGCTCAGAGTAGTTAGTAAAAAATAAATCGATACAATGAGGGTATATTTTCTTTTGATTGTGATATTTTTATGTTCTAGATAATCCATGAAGAGACTCATTGATCAATACTTCTTCTTATTAGACTATACAGGGACCCCCTGTGGTGAATCACAAGGGTGTATGAATCCCTAATCATGATTCAATTGGAGTTTCATCTTTAATTCATGCATGAAATGACCCAAAATTTTATCATTGTAAATTCTATTCTTATAATTATGATATATAGTATAAATCACATAAAATATCATTGGAAACACAATAAAACCATTATAAATAAAAATTAATGAAATAAGAGGTATTTCATGAAAGTAAAGAAACCTATCCAGATGGAATTGTAATAAGACATTTGGAATTGTATTATGACCATTAGGAATAATAAAATGGACAACAAAAAATAAATCTCACCTATGAAATAATGGATAAAAATTATGTGTCTTGAAAAATATTATATGGTATAATTATATCATAGTGTATGTAAATAAATGTTTTAAATATTGTTAATTAATTGTTTATGTTTTTATAAGTCATAGATATTTAACTAGAAATTTTTTTTATTAATATTACGATTTTAAAGAAATTTTATTTTCATAAAATGAATTCATAAATTAAAATTCTTATTTCTTATTATTATTAGTTAATTTAGCTAGACCTTACATAATTTTTGAACGTGTTATAAAATCAGATATAATTTTAAAATATTTATTTTCAAATAAAATGACAAAGTTAAATTAAAAAATTATATTATTTATAAATTTATTTTTTTAAAATTTATTTTATTTTTTCATTATAATAATAAAAATACAGTTGCGGAGAATTTTTTTGGATTTATCATGAATGAATGGATTTTGGTGAATTGTAAAGTGAGATGATTTGCGATAACATATAACACATGAATTATAAATTTATAGATGCTTTAAGGCAGATGTAATACTCCAATATTTAAATATCCTTCAATATTTTTATATATATAGTTATAAGGGTCAAACTATTACTACTCTTCATCCATAATAATTAATTAGTGAATAAAATAATGGGAAAACACCACTATCCAATCATTTAAATACCACCCATCACTATATCCTCTCCTCATGATCTTAAAACATTGATCCTTATCCATTTTTATCCCTATTATCATTCAAATCCCCTCCCTCGTGTCTAGGAGATAATGGTCCCACCAAAAGACCACACCCATTTCCCTACGAAGGTTCTCAATAAGGTGAAATTCAAGAGGTAAAGCCCTATATCATTTCCTTTAAATTTCTCTTCTATTTCATTTATTTTCATCTCCATTCCTCACCCCCACATATCCAGGAGGTACGATAGCTCTGGTATGTTTTATATACTAGAATTTTTTTATGTCAATTGAAACATTTTCCTTATATTCGATTCATTTTTCCTTTTATACTAAAATCAAAATATCGTTTGTGGTGTGTTAATTTACCACCACCATGGGGGTTGTGTTTTCATTCCCACTACCACCTTAACGGATGGTTATAACACAATAATTATTTTCAAATAGGATTTTAATATTAATATTATAACTTATATAATGTTTTTGAATTATTATATAATAATTATTTTAAATAAAAGTATTCATTCTCATAATGGTCGTAAAATCCATCAAATAAATTAAATCATTTTCATAAATGATTTTTCTATTACATCATCCTAATAATGTATAACCAAAGGAAATATAAAAAATAGAAAAATATTTATGTTCATTAATAAAATATAATTTTAATTTTGGAATATTTTTCCCATTTTACAAGAACTTCAATACTCATATGCAAGCGAACTAATTATGAAAACCAAGAAAAAGAATAATCTGGAATAATAAAAATGAACTATATAACTGATCAAAAATCCCATAAATGAATATAATAAAATAATAATAAAACAAATTAATGTATAAATGGATATTTATTTATAAATTTTTAAAAATAATTTGATTATGCATGATCTTAATGAAAATAAATCATTCAGACATAAGGTAAGGGGATTCTAAAACCCAAATCTCTTCCTTTGGGGTTTCCCACTTTCACAACATTTTATGTATAAAAGTTTTTTCATTATTAAGTAAATATAATTAACATATAATTCCATTATAATTTCTTGGAAATAAATGTTTGAAATCTTATTTTATGACAAATATATTGATTTTTCCAAATGAACTCTACCTTCCAAAATTATATCCTTTACTTATCATGTGATTGTCTCTTCCAAACGCAAGATTAATAATTATATTATCAACTATTTTATTCCCAATTTATTTTGGGAACTATAATGATTATTCATGAAATTAAGGCTCATTTAATAATGTCCATTTCATTTTGTGGGTTACATTATGTACATGACTAATATGTGTTCTATGTTGAATGAATGATAATGTAAATGTTACAATATAATGGGTGTTCCAGGAATTATATATCACATGTCAATGTAATGTTGTGAGGGGTGAACCCCGAATTATATAGGGTTGAAATGCATTGATTAATGTGTCTAATCTCACGAGTTAAATTTAAATGTTTATAAAAATAATTCTATCTTTGTTTTCTACTATGGGTGGTATTTTCCCCCTAAGACATGATGCTACATTTTTATGCATTTCCACATTCCATGATTTTATCAACAAATATATTTCTTTAGTATGGGGATGATTTAATGATGATGATTATTCCCTACCTTGTTTTATGTATCTTATTAATATACTTAATAGGTTTTTAGGACACATATTCTTTTGATGTATATTCTCATATGAATACTTGTAAATAGAAGAAACCAAGGGCTAATAAGAAGCTAGGGAAGACAGAATTAAATAAACATTTTAATTTATTTTGGTAAATGTTTTGTATTGTACCAGGTTTACTAGGACAATAAACCTTATGATATATGTTTTGTAATGATTTTAGACAATTTGTATTTAATATGATATATTAATCATGTCAGAATCAGTATGGCCGATGTAATATTCATTAGATCACGTTGTAGTTAATTTTTGAATTTGTATTGTGAACCTTAGGGAGAACCCTTCATCTGAGACAATGTATATGTATGAACCCAAGAATAGTTGTTTTAGACAATTCTAAACATTTTTATCCAACAACACATTCCTCTATACTTAATTTCAAAAAGTAATAAATTATTTATTGATGATTTTTTGACTAGTCACTTTGTTCTATTATTTTCAATTATAGATAATCGTGGGAATGAGGATAAACCAAGCCAACTAACCATGTTTGGTTCAATGCAATGATTTCCCAAATAATATCCCCAATTTATTGGGAGGTGGATTTAAAAATTTCATGGTGGTTCATACTTATTGGTATGAGTTTATGAACAATAACTTAAATAATATTGAAAAATTCCCTTCTCTAAAAAGGGAGAAATCTTATATTAAAGATTTTCTATTTCGAAGACCCCTAAAATTTAATCGATCCTTTCATACACTACTCACTGAACAATAGATCAACTAAATGGACAATTTAATTTCAATATATCACAGTTTGAAGATAAAGAATGTGACTATGGCCATTTATCATTTATATGGAGATGCTAACCAATAGTGGCTGTTGATTAAGAACAGTAAGACAAAAGAAGAAATTGCAGATATATAGTGGGAAGAATTTAGGATAATGTTTCTTAACAAGTATATCATTCAAAATATTCATTCAAATTTAGAGATAGAATTCATATAACTGATGAAAAAAGAATGAGAACCTATCATGGCCTACAAATAAATTTTTATGAGGCTTGTAAGGTACGATTTAGATTTTGTAAACAACAATGATTTCAAAATTGATAAAATATTTACTGCTAACAAACAACACCATTCAAATGATCTAGAAAATTCCAACTTTTAGCTTTATAAAGAAGTTGTTCAACGTACACTAAAATTGGTGTTTTATTTTTGTTAATGTTCCCATGGTTATGGTGATTTGAAAAAAAAAATTAATTTCAAGTTAGATGAACTACTGAAAAAGATGAAAAGAAAAATCAACCACCTATATGTCAAAAATGTCATAGTAAAAATCATGGGAACTTCCTCCAATGGATGTTGAAATGTTATAAGTTTAAGAGAAAGGGCCATCAAGATAATTAATGTGATAAATACATGAGGAATGTGGACACTATGGTGAAATAAAATAGATAACCACCCATGACCTATTTCATTAACGATAGGGAGAAAGGACATTATTCATGATAGTGAAATAAACCCTGATTCCTTAAGGGTAATCAGTGTAATAAAAAATGAATGATAAATGGGAATTGGAAGGATTAAGCCATCACTAATACTGAGGTGGATCCCACAAATGATGTGGTGATAGGCACACTAGTAATTTATTCATGAATAGAATACATATTGTTGTTCCACATATTCATTCATATCATGAAAGATTAGTAGAATCATTCTCACAACCCTCAAAATAGGGAGGTTGAGTTGTCTTTGATAATATAAAATAAGGATTATTTTCGCATGTAAACTATAGAACTCTTCCACTATTAATATGTTTGGACTATACCTCCATGAAAATACTATCCTACTTCTTATGTGGGAGATTGAATCTATTTTGGGAATGGATTGGAAATCTTTATATAAATCCATCATTGAATTATGATAAAGTTATATTGATATTAACATTATGTGGAATCCTCTAATTATATACAAGTATAAGCAGGATTATATATCTTATTTGGATCTACCATCTCATTTGTGGATATTATTTCCTTATAAGAATTCATATCTTAATAAAATGATTGAGACAAAAGAGAGAACCATAAAAAAATAGAATCCCATTGTGAGAAAGTACACTGATGTGTTCCACAAATAATTGTCTTATATTTTTCATAACATAGAGATTGAGTTCATAAATGAACATATTCTTGGATGTCTACATATATTAAATAAACATTACTGAATTTCAACCATTGAGATGGAGTAACTAAAACAAGTAGTTTCTAGTGATTCTGGACAAGGGTTTAATAATTCATTGTGCTTCACTGTAGGGTGAAACGATCACATTAATTATGAAGACGGATATATCATTGTGCTTCTGGATTGATTATCATTATCTCAAAAAAATAATTATAAAGAACATCTAACCCCTAACATGGAACAATGTCTTGTTTGATCAGCTACAATAGGGACAAGTATTTTTTCAATAGTTGTCCTTCGGTCAGTATATTACTAATTAAAGGTGAGGAATGATGATATTACTAAAACTGCATTTCAAATGAGTAATTGACACAATGAGTTCATAGTTATGAATTTTGGACTCACTAATTCTGTATATGTATTCACGGACAAAATTAATAGCGTCTTTTTAGAGACCATGAAAAATTTGTGTAAGTATTTATTGTTGATATTATGATATACTCAATGAGAAAGGGGAAGGATGAGGGGAACATGAATACTAACTGATAGAAATTTATAATAGAGAAAAATTATGAAATGTATAATAAATTTGACTTATATATGGAGGAATTATAAAACATGGTTAATTTTATCGATAATAAAAGATTATATATGAACCCTTACAAGATATTGATAATCAAAAAGTATCTCATGCCAAAATCTATAATGTAGATTAATAGTTACAGTGATAAATATGGGTATTAGTAGACATTTTTTGAATAACATATCAAGATTGTAAATCCTTGTATCTGAGGTGACACGAAAGGGAGAAAATTATTTCCAGACCATTGAATGTGAAGACTACTTCCAAGAGTTGAACACGATGTTCATCCCCATGGTGGAACTCAATCTTATGACATGTGGTGAACAATTTTTGGAATAAAATATATTCCTAAAAGAGTGGATTATGTTGTGTATTAAATAAAATTGATAATGTGATATCATATTACTTAATGTAGTTGAAAATTCATGAGAAAAAACATCGTTCGCATGATCGAGAGTTGGTAGTTGTGATATTTGTGTTAAAAGTATGAAAAAAATTTCCTTATGGGGAGAAGTGTAAAATATATATTAATCATAATAGACGAAAATATATATTCACAAAAAGTATCTTAATATGAACCTGTAAATATGGTTATATGTCATCAAGTATTGTGACTTCTCAATCCACTACAATCCTAATATGGAAAATAAATTAGTTGATTCTCTAAGAAGAAATTATCCTGCAACATTATCAATGGTGATAATTGAGAAATATCAAATATTATTATATTTGAAAAGGATAGACATGTGAATAATTTGTCTAGGAACATAATAAATACTTTTAAATGGATTATCCCACCATACCTCATAGAGAAAATAAAGAATACTGAAAGAAATGATATGGAAATTTAAAAGAGGGTGTAGGCTATGTGAAAGGGGAAATCCCCAAAGATTAAAATTAGCGAGGAAGGAGTTGTAATATTTGGGATAATATTATCTCTGACAATGTTAAATAATGTGATTCTAAATAAAACACCTATCTCAAACATCTCTATTCACAATGGGAGAACAATGATGTATCACGCTATATGAGAGGACTATATGTGGGACAATATAAATAAGGAGATCATTGATTATAAAACAATGTGCCATGTATGTATTCTAGTAAAGGATAAAAGAAAAAGGTTTAAGGGGTTGATTAAAACAATACCCACACTATCATGAAAATGGGAAAACATATCAATATAATCATACACTGGATATAAGAATTCAACCAGGAGAAATATTGATATACGTTTTTTTGGGTCTTCTTTTAAGGAAATATAACATTATCTAAATTTGAGATGACTTCTCACTAGATAAACATACACAAATAAACATCATAGAAGTTGTAAGGATTCATGTAGTAAGATATTAGATTATATATATTCAATATCCAAGATTCACATCTATGTTATTTAAATTTATCCAACATAGATAAAAAGAGATCTGAACGTCCGTACAGATTTTCATCCTCAAACTAAAGGCTAATCTGAATGAACTATTCAGACATTGGATGAAGTGTTGAGGGGATGTTCTATAGACTTCAAATGATGATTCGATGAACATAAACCATTATCCATGTTATATTAAAATATGAGTTTCCACTCAAGAATCCAAATATTTCAATATGAATACCATTATGGGAAAAGATGAATAACACCAGCATGCTGGGATGTAGTAAGTGAACATAAGCTTCTAGGACATGAAATGGTCGATAAAAAGGAGGAGATGGTGAAAAAAATTGATCGTCACATTAAGGAATCTCGAATTCAATAGAAGTAGTATGAAAATAATAAAAAAACGAGACCTTCAGTTTGAGGATGGAAACCTAGTATTCCTCATTCTATATCCATGGACTAAAATAAAATTATTTGGGAAGAAAGGAATGATGAATCACAGGTATATCAGTCCCTTCAAGATTTTTGACGAAGTTGGAGCTGCGACGTTTTGAATAAAACTTCTACCAACAATGTATCAAGTACAACATGTCATCTATGTATCTCTCTTGAGGAAGTATATACTAGATCAATCACATTTACTAAATCCATAGATGCTACAATTTGTAAATTATATCTCTTTTGAGGATAATCCAATGACGATCTTGGACAATAAAGATATAGTTATATGCTACAAGAATACTCACCTAGTAAAATTATTATGGCGGAACCATATGTATGAAGGGGAATCATGGGTACTAGACAAAGTGTGGTAAGAGAATTACGATCATATTTTCTCAACGTAGCATAAAAAATAAAATTTCATGATTGAATTTTTCTATGTGGAAGAATGTAATGAACCAAAATTTAAAAAATGGAAATTCAATTAAAATAAATATATCATATATAATAAAGAACAAAAAATCACAAATAGAATGCAATACGAACATTTCTAATGGTGAATGATTGAAATAACAGGTATTTCTAGAAATTAATGAATCAATCCTAATGGAATATTCCCACGACCTATATAATAGTATTATGACCATTAGGAATATTAAATTATAAAATAAAATAGTAACATCACCTATGAATATATGGAAATATTTTTGGCATATTATAGGTGACAATATGAAATAATTATATCATATTTTAAGAAAATAAATGTTTTTAAATTATAAATTATGCATTGTTATTTTTGTAATAAAAGAATATTAATTATATATTCAATAAATATTATAATAATTTAAACAAAATTATTTTGTTAAAATAGATTCAATAATATATATTAATTTTCATATAACTAAAGTAGATTTTCACGATACGTTGCATAATTTTACCAAGTGTTATAAAATCAATAATAATTTTATAATTAGTGTTTTCCATGTAAATGTTGAGTATAATTTAAAATTAAATTCATTATATATTGAAAAATTTTATTTAAGGAAGGATGTTTTTTAATTATATGCACTGAAAAATGGTTAGGGTAAATTTTTGTGTTTTCTAAAAAATACATGAATTTTATGTGAATAGTAAAATATTTTGAATTACAATAAAAGAAAAACACATGAATTATTGAGTCATACACAATATAAGGAGGGTGTAAACCAAAAATATCAAAAAAATATTTCATTATTGTAAGTTATTTACTGATATGGTTCAATCTAATCATTTTCATGATTTAATATAATAAATTATTGAATAAAATAATGAGAGAACACACCTCATCTCTCATATAAATACCATCCCTAACCACCTATTCTCCAAAAAAATAGAATATTTGATATATTCTGAATTTCTCCCCAATACTCTTCCTAATCCTCTCCAAACATCTAGGATATCTTTGTATTATAAAAATAAAAAACCATTTTTCCAAAGGCGGTTGTCAATGAGGATTAATTCCAATGTTAAAATCGTCATTCTTTTTGCTTTTAATTTCATTTCTATTTAATTTCTTTTTATTATCAATTATTCACCTCTACTTATCCAAGAGGCATGATAACTCTAGTATATTTTATATATTAAATTCAACAAATGTTTTTGAAAAAATTCATCTCTTAATTCATATCTCTTCCTTTTATTCTAAAATGAAAATATCGTTCATGATTTATCAATTTACCACAACGACATAAGATTCATTTTAAATTTTCTCTACTACCTTCATGGATGGTTATAAAAGAATAATTGAGGTAAAAAAATATTTTATTATACATATTATAAGTTATATAATTTTTTGGAATCATTATATAATGATGATGTAAAAAATAATATAATCACAATATGGTTGTAAATTTTCCCAAATAAGTTTAAACATATTCACTAACTATTTATATAATGATTCAAACACACACCATATAAAAAATGAATTATAATACCAAATTAAATTTTTTATGCTCATTAATAAAAAATAATTTCAATTCTGGAGAATCATTATGATTTTACATGAACATCAATTTTCATTTAAAAGAAAACAGATCATCAAAACCAAGATAACGAACACTCATAAATGATGAAATTGAACATTATAACTCATAAAAATTACCAAAAATGAGTGTGATAACACAATAATGAATTAAATTTCTTTATAAAGTGTTCATGATATGTAAATTAATGAATTTAATTTTATTATACAGAATAATAAATTTAATAAGTCCTTCGAGAATTATGTATTTTGATTCTAAATCTCATCTAATTCTTTCTGGTTTTCCCTCTTTCACTCCATTTTCTATGAGGATATTTCTTCAATGTTCCGAAAATATCATTTACTTTTATTTCCATTAGGATGTTTTTGGATATACTTATTTCAAATATTATTTAAGTCAAATGGAATGTTATTTTTCAAAAATAACTCTTCCTTATAAGAAGACTTCATTTACTTCTTCTGAGAGTTTCTCTTCTTTACTGAGGGATGATGTTTCATTTATCAAGTATGTTATTCCATATTTTTTTATAGAACCCAAAAGTATTTTCAAAATTTATTCTTTATGAAATGAAACCATTAACTTCCATGGATTACTTTATGTCAAAGATCGATATCTGTTTTTTATGCAATACATGGTTATGTAAATGTTATGATGTGATAGGTGTGCCCATAATTATATAGCGCATGTAAATTTTTAGATATAGAGGGTTCACTAGGGATTTATTTAGCACTCCAATGCACAGGGTAAAGTGATGAATCTAATAATATAGTGAAAAATATTCATGAACTGATGACTTCCTTGTTTATAAATACATGTGTTATTTGACCACTAAGACAAAATGATTTATTTTTAAAATTTCCAAATTCCAGGCCTTTATCTAATAATTCTATTCTTTATGATGATGATGATCTTTTATTGATGATTATTCCCACCATTATTTCACATATCTTTTTCCTCCTATAATTGGAATTTTAGCTCACCCATTATTTTTGATATATATCATCAAGTGAATTAATGTATTAAGGAGAACACAATGCATAATAATAAGAAAGAGAAGAAGGAATTAAAAAAAATTATGGTTTATTATTTAAAATTTAGGTTTTTTCCTAATTATCCCAGGACAAAAAACATTTAGATCCTAGTTGTGTAACAATTTTATATTTTTTATCATTATAATTATTCTTTAATAAATTTAGAATAATTAGGGTTGCAGTACTACAACTCAATAGTGGCCACTCTATTAGGAGTATTTGAAATAGTCATACCATCTGGTATGCATTCTATTGGGAAATAAAATTCATGATATAGTGGAATACCAAGAAATTATTTAATAAATTCTTCAATAAACTACCGCAAAATAGTTTTACCCTTAGTAAAATATTTCTTTCTAATCATTTGAGATAGATAACATTTATTTATATGATATAATACACACCCAATGTAATTAATTTAGACTAGAAGTTCATATTCATCCTTACATTGATAGTTGATCATGGAGTCATTCATATTATAAAATGTGACTTAACATATTTATTAATTGTTATGATCAACATATAATGAATGAAATTCCTCATGATGAATCACCAAAAAACAACTAGTGGTTGGATCACTAAATTTGTAGGAATCACATTCCCAAAAACATCAACCAATGAATTTTTTTTGAAATTTTGATGCAACTGTTATTCCATTATGAGTTTTTATATCTAAATCAAAATCTAAATGTTGAGGTAATACGATGATACGCTTCTAAAATTAGTTAGAACTAATGTAGTGGGTGGATCTAGAATCAAATAAAACGTTAGTTTTTTTGAGTGGGTGGTAAGTATTCCTTGCACCACTTTATATTCATAATCCAAATCACTAGTAGTGATTATATATGATTTATGTTGTCTTTGGACTTATGTGGTTGAATAATTAGGTCATCATAGACATCCCTTGGAGTATAAAATTGGTTATCTCAATTCCCATTTTCCTTGCATGTGAAGAATTGAAGTGTGGGAAGTTTATTTTTGAGTAACCTTTTATCCATTCGCATCATTATCTACCTTATTTCTATCACTACAATAGTCAATTTCTCGATGACCTTCATTCCAACACTTAAAACATTTTCCATCCCCTATAAGAAAATTTCATCCATGTTTCTATCCACAAATGGTGTATAAATTAAATCCCATCTTATTTTCAAAGTAGTATTTGGATTTTCCTTTCAATTCCATTTTTTTGTTCTTATCAAACCCATAATATTTCTGTGTAACTCTAATCTCAATCTAAACCATGAGAGCACATCAAATGATTACCTCTTGCTACTGATGTTCCGTATTGGATAATTACCTTTGAAGTTATGGTTTTAACCCATTGATGAATTGATCATCCTTAATTTTGGGTTATTTTATAATGCCATTAGTATAACATGTATGCACTGTAAATTATTATTTATAGGTACAAAAGGATTCATAATACTTTCTTAAGCTTAAAGAACTCATTATCCATCTTTTTATGAAGAATCTGGGGAAATTACTTATTAAAAAATATATTCTCGAACTCATTCTATTATAGATTTCCAAATTCGTCTCATTGTGAAATATTTTTAACGAGGTTCCAGAACAGATCAACCTAAACTTCAAATGGATAGACTTCAAAGACTAAATTCTGATGATCTGAACATTAGAGAACTGAAAATATATTTTCAGTTATGAAAATTCATTTTCATCTACTATTGTAATAGAAGACCCACTAAGAAATGGTTCTCACTACCTCATGAAGGAATCAACAAAATGTTCTTTAATCCTTTATTAATTTTTATGTCTTTCATGATTCATTTCTTTAAAATATTTTATGAGCATAAAAACATTTTTTTCATTCCATAACCCATAACATTTGGTTTCACAATTCGAAAAAAATTTCATTTCCCATCACATTTAGTATTTACAAAATTCCTGTTGGGACCTGGCTCAATTCATTCATAGAGCTATTTCTTTTCTCTCGGCCAGCTTCTGTCCCCTCCCCTGCTCCTCTCCTTGATTTCTCAGGATTCCCTTCTAGAGGGGTGGATTTTGAATGGGATGACCAGGAGCCCAGGTATGCTGGATCTGCCCGCTCCCCATCCCCTACTACCAGCTGGCTTCTTAGAGGATACTGCCCTGATAGTTTTAGCCTCTTCCCTGAAGGGAGGATCTTCCAGGTGGTGGACTACCATGGATACTAGTGCCCCTCGGGTTATCCCCCATGGGGGTCATCTGACATGCCTGCTGCAGCCCCCCGGTTGTGTATGAAGGAAGGCCCTTCAAACCATATCCCCAGGGTGAAGGGGCGGTTTTCTTGGTCCCTGTTTAGTGCAAGGGGAACCCCTATTTCCACTCTTTAGGAGGATCTCTTCCCCGCTCTCTCTCCATAGAACAAGGGTGCTAGAGTATGTACATGTTCCCAATCAAGTAACCAACAAGAGCTCTCTACCTCTCACTTTGACAGGGCCATGAATTCTGGGGACAATGCCATAATTTTGTCCAATAAATGATCCCAGTGATAATCTGGAATGCCCAGGGCACTGGAGCTCAAGTGAAGGAGGATTTTATCACCAATTAAATCAGAAGTCACAAAGTCTCCATCATCACCATTCTCAAGAAAAAACAGAGTTCTGCTAACATCAATGATTTATATAGTAAGATCAACAGGCATGGGTTCCTGCATGCTGATCCCACCAAAGGCAATATATGGATTTTCTGGCACAGGAACCTCTCTGTGGACCTTGATCAGGCTAGTAATCAGTTCATCACCATAAGGGTGGGTTATGGAGACATGTCTTTCATCATATCCTTCATCTACGACAGCTGCAACGCTCATGAAAGGCTATCATTGTGGTGTGACCTGAACTCTTTTGACCCGGGGAACCTCCCATGGTTTGTCGGGGGGGATTTCAACATGGTTTCTTCCCCGGAAGAGAGGAATGGCCGAGGTCCATTTCATAGGAATGCGAGCATGGACTTCGTTCGGTTTATCGTAGAGAAAGGGCTCTCGAATCTTGGCTTCTTAGGAGATCTGTTCACATGGTGTAATAACCAGAGATGGAGGAATCACTCATGGAGTCACCTGGATCGTTTTCTAGACAATATGAAACCCATCTCCGCATTCTCCAACACAATGGTAAGGCACCATGCCCGAGGTCTATACGACCATTTACCCTTTATTTTTTCCCTGAATTCAGGGAAGTATTTGTCCGAATTCTTCCATTATCATTACCACTGGGACAATCTACCAGGTTTCCATGAATTGGTTTCGGGATCATGGATCGAGCATATTCAGGGACATGCGTGGATGAAGGTTCACAACAAGATGTGAAAACTCAAGGGTAAGCACCAAGCATTGGCAAAAGACACCACTCACTCCGAGGATGATAAAGCGGGCGCCATATAGGACGTGGATTTCCTGGAGATATGCCTGGTAGACACTTGTGACGACAGGGCGTTTGAAGATATTTAAAACAAGAAAAGTGTCATGGGGGACATGCTCTTCAAACAGGAACGTTTGGCAAGGGAATGGTCAAGGATCATGTGGCTCAGGGAAGGGGACCATAACACTGCATTATTTCATGCATGTATCAATGAATAGAAATTGAGGGTGAATCTGAATATTTTTATAGAACATGTTACATTAACTGAAAAAAAAGATGTGGTAGGGGCTATGGTTATGTCCTCCTCGCAGGAACTCCTCACTGGTCCCAACTCTCGCATGCCCAATGGATACCCAAGGGAGGAAGAGCGTTTCGTCGATGTGATTCCCAACAGGATTTTGATCCAGGACAATGCTGAGCTGAGCTCCATCCCTGAGGAGAAGGAAATTCAGGAGTCAATGCTGAGCCTCAATCATGAAAGCACTCCTAGCCCCAATGGTTACCCGGGATAGTTTTACAGATCCTCCGGGGACGTCGTTAAAAAGGATGTCATAGCTACTGTTTGGGATTTCATCCGAGGGGGTCATCTCCCGAGGGTTTCCTGTGCTACAACCATCGCCTCTCTCCCTAAGGTCAATAATCCTTTCTCCATATCCAATTAGAGGACGGTGAGTTTATGTATCTTTCTGTACAAGATCTTCTCCAGCCTTATCAATGGGAGGATGTCTTCCCACATCCCCCAGTGGGTGTCCTTGGAACAACATGGGTTCGTGAAGGGCCGTTTGTTCTAGGGCGACATTACCATGGTCCTGGAGATGATTAGGGATATCAACGTCAAGTCTCGAGCATCCATCTTGGCCATCAAGCTGGATCTGAACAAAGCTTACGACTGGATGGAGTGGGGTTTTATCAACAAGGTGATGGGGAGAATGGGGTTCTCCTCATGGATTATCAACATCATTTTGGGTGTTTTTGTTCCTCCTGGTTGGTGGTCACATTTATGGTGAAAGATTATAGGTTTTTCAAGGCCAGCTGAGGCCTGAGGCAGGGTGACCCTATCCCCCCGAGCCTATTCATTAATTCGCAGTATGTTCTCAGTCGAATACTACACAGGGGCACCAAAAGTGGTTAGGTTATGTAATATCGTATAAGAATGAGTCCCCCCTCTATGTCTCACATGATGTTTGCAGACGACACCTTCTTCTTCACGAACGGCAGCATGCGGTCCATCAGAGGCCCCAATAGGGTTTTGTAGGAGTACTGCCTTTGGAGCGGGTAAGTTATCAACAAGGTCAAAACTAATATCTATATTCCCAATAGAGGCTCGGCAACCTGGATACCTTTGATTTAGATCAACCTAGACAAGAACAGGGGGAGATTTTCATTGGAGTACCTGGGTGGCCCCATTTCGTCGAGCATGCTACGGGTGGGAGAATTTGACGCTATTATCAACAGGGTTACTAACCTGATTCTTAACTGAAAGAACATATATATTTCGTTTGGGGGTTAGATAACACTGGTTAACAGCGTGGTCCTCACCACTCCTTTTCATTTTCTCTCGGCTATCAAAGTCCCGTATAATATTATTGACAAGATCGATAAAATTTTGGCAGGATTTATGTGGTATCTGCATTCGGAAGGAAGGCGGTGCTGGGATTCTTGGCATATGGTGGCAAGACAGGCCAGGGAGGGAGGCATCAACGTGTGCTGGCTCGATGACACCCTGCTCTATATTCATGCAAAGATGGCATGGGATGTTTTGGATCAACAGACGCTTTCGGATACCACCATGCATAGCTCCCATCCTGGGATCGAGGCTCCATCCACCAGTAAGGGTTCTTCGTTCTGGTCTGTCATATCCCCTCTCATCTCTGCCATGAAACCCCAATATAGGTGGTTAGTAGGGAGGGGGGACAATTCCTTCTGGAATCATAATTTGGTTGGCACTATTCTCAGCTTCCCTGGGTGTCTGGACTTTTCGATCACATACAAAGAGGCATGTATCCATCTGTCGTTCATCAACACGACCTTGGATGAGGAACAGCTGGACAACATCATCCTCATCGATCTTAACTTCGAACCAGACAGATGCTCTTTCACTCCATCTCCCTCAGGGTCATTTTCATCAAATGAATTTCGGCGTATGCTGGTCACCCAGGAACAGAGAAAATTGCGGGATGACATTATCTGTTCCAAAGTTATCCCTATCAAAAACAACTTTCTCACATGGAGGCTATGTCACAATGGCATCTCGACTATGGAAATCATCAAGCGGTGTGGCATCCCATTGGCTTCATAGTGCCATTGTTGCTCGGTCCCCCTTGAGGAGAGCGTGAGACACATTTTATTTGAAAGAGACTAGGCCAGAGTAGTGTGGCAGTATTTTGGGGAGTTCGCAGGCATCCCAAATAGTCTCATGGCGGGCCGTAATTTTATTGATCAGTGGTTCCATAGAGCAGGGGAGAGAGGTCCAGAGCAAACGGCATGGTCCGTGGTTCTTCACGTAGGGTGCTGGTCGATTTTGCAAGCGAGGAATAAGGCCAGGCATGAAAGTATTACTAACTCCGGCCAGTGAATCATATATCTAACTACTTTCCTTCTCCCGGATATGGTCAAATCTTATGGGATATGGATGGAGTCACTCACCCTTCAAAATCATGACACCAGGATTAATTCCAATTCTTCGGGTAGTAGGATGGATAGAGGTAATTGGGTTTGCTAGTCACCGCCCAAAAGTGGGATTAAACTCAATATAGATGTGTCATGAAACATGAAGCTGATTCGTGGAGGTGGTTTGGTTCGCAACAACTTGGGGTTAGTCATCGTGGCATTCTCCGCTCGTCTGGGGCACAGATCTTCACTCCAGGCACAGGCTAAGGCGATGCTTTTCGGGCTCCTCTTATGCAGTCAAAAAGGGATCATGCTAACTGTGGTTGAAACCGATTCCCAAATTCCTCACAACGCCATGCAAGGCAGTGGCGCTATACATTGGTCTATCCTTTGAATCATTAGGAAGTTCAAAGGCATGATTAGAAGAAACATGAGTGCACACCATACTTGGTGCGAGGGGAAGAAAGTCACGGACCATATAACTTCAATTGACATTCCGATTTTGGATCCCATTTGCTTTCATACTGGGATTTCAATGAAGCCAGAGGGGGTCAACTTCATTATAGGGGATGCCCTTTTCCTCCATTACGTTCAGCCTCCTTAGGCCTCCATCTTCGTATTTTGGTCTGTCCTTGTTCTTTGTCTTTTTTCTTCTTGAATAAATATTTACATGATTATGACTAATCGGGTAGGAAACAATAATGATAGTGGTAAAACCTAATAATAATGGAAAATGACATATAAAATTTCAATTTATGACACCTTAGGTTATATAATCATTTATTCATGATCATTACCAAAATAGTAGTATTGTACACTATACTTAAATTTTTTTTAGGGTTCTCACTACGGTTTTCTAATCCTGGATTCCAAATTTTTACCAAAACATTCTCTAATACCAACTTTAGTAGACCATATATTTCATACATATATTTTAAATATAGAATCATGAAAATTCAGTACATAACTTAACAAAACCATTCCAGAACCCTATGGGTTTAGTTTCTTTGGAAAATGGGAATCATATAAAACTAATTCATAAATTATCTACAACTTCCCCTGCTCATTCCTTCCTAACAATAACCAATATTGGTAAATTTTAATCAATAACATTATTCATGTCCTTGGGAAAAGAAACATAATAATTGGTGAGATCAGATGCTCAATAAGGGTAAATAAAGGAAATATCATTAGCAAAAGGGCATAATAACATGAAAATAAATTCTAAAAATAATATCCAACATATCAATGATTATGATATCATGTAATAGAATTTATCATATATGTAATTAAAGAATAAAAAATTATTACATGAGACAAAAAAATAATACATGAAATTTTAGAATACAAGTACGTATTGAAAATCATTTCTATATTAGTCAATGCTCAATGTGAAGACAATAATAAGAGACAAAGTCCATTTCTAAATTGAGTTCACTCCTTGTTCTATCCCAGAATAACTGAAGAGAGTTTACTACCCATTCTACTATTATCCATCACATGAGAAATAAATATGTACAAATTTACTTGGATGAAGATATTGGTCCCACTTATAACATAATGAAGACCTTACAGATGAATTCCACAAGAACATAATTCATTCATAGAATCAAAAAATGGGTTTCATACATATAATTCCATTATAACAAAACTCTCTTAAATGAAATGGGTTTCATAAATATCTTTCTGTCCTAAAATTAACACAAACATGAAAAGAATAAGTATTTCATCCATGATTCCTAACCCTATAAAAATAATAAGCAACATAAAATAAGTTAATCTTAGATGGAAAAAAATTCAGTATGATTGTATGAAACTAATTCTTGATGAAAATTTTCCATTATACTCTGAAGATATTTTATTTTACAAAAATGATGTTCAATTTTAAAGTAATACATATTTATTGAATATATTGTTCTAATAATATAATATATTATTTAAGGAATTAATTATTCGTAAATGTGTAAAAATATTTTCATTCTATATTGGATTGGAAAACCTTTCTCTAATACTTTTTAAATTAAAGTCAAAAATTACATTGTGAAAAAAAATTCCATTAAATCCATTTAGTAAAAATACTCACATAGGTTAAAATGACAATAACCCTTATAAAAATTTGAAACATAGTTTTATGTAACACATTGAAGTAATTTAAATTTTCAAACATAGATAATTATGTATAAACAATCAAAAATAATAATGATATTGTGAAATTAACCATTAACTTAGTTCTAATTTCCTTCATGTGTTTCTGAAACTACTATGTGATGGTATAAATAATTTTATTAACATAATATATATCCATATTTATATTTATTAGGTCATATATGAAACACTTTTATAATATCATCAAGTATTTGTTTAATAATGTATCATTATTACTCTTTTTTTGTGATTTAAATACTTTATTCCCCTTTACATGCTTTGTCAAATAAGTCCAAGTTATTGTGAATAGCGAATAGTTCCATCATTTACAAAATTATATAAAGGTAATATATATCATATTTATTCATTATATACATGTATATAATCATGTATTAATGGGAAATAAGAAAAATGAATCTCATCACATCATTGAAATGGTAGTCCATACGTAAGCACAAGAGATGATATCATTCCATTAAATGTGAAATGATAAGTGAGATGATGGTAGATTAATTTTAATAACCTAATCAAATTAATTTTATAGTTATATCATATATATATATATATATTACTTCCAACATTAAACCAATTAGAACGATGTGGTGACAAAAAAACGGTTACACCATAGTGTGGAGACAATAAACCATACGTACATAAAAGAAATTCTTTTGTTTTTCATAGAATAGATAATAGGTGGGAAATAGTAGTTCTATATTCATAGTAAAATATCATCATATATTTTGTACTCGATTTATTACTTTTCATTGGAAGCAACAAATGAGTCGTATGTATAATATGAAATTATTATTGAAGAGTCGTTAAAGATGATTACCACTTAATTGGAGAATGTCTGTTAGATATTTTTTTGGGGAAACTAGGGTTGGTATTTTAATAATAAAAAATCATCTAAAATATGTCTAGGAAATTTTAAAAGTTAACATTTCAGGGGATTGTTGGCCTTAATGTCATTTGGAAAAGTGAGGATGGATGTTCCATTTATAGTTGAGGTGAGGGCACTTTTGGAATTAATTATTTTTAATTTGTAAGAAATTAAATCAAAATCCAAATATATAAAAAATTAAATGTATTCTCAGATAATATTAGAAGATGTTATAATATCATAAAGATAAACATTTCTGACATGTTTCGGTATTATGTGAAACCTTATCATTTTGATTAACCCTTAGTTAACATATTTTAGTATTAACTAATGATACAACGCTATTAATATTTAATGTTTTATATTTTTACATATGTGTTTTCAATTATAATATAATGGAACAATTTATAATATTTTAGGCCATATTATAATAATTTTTTATATGATTTATAATTATTTTTAGATAAGTTAACAAAATATTAAATTAATATAATATCATTAGTGTCTTTTTTAAAAGTATTCATTTTTTAGAATTTTAAATTATAAATATAACTTGTAAAATACGAATAAAATATTTTATTATTTCTCTAAGAAGTCAGTGTAGTATATAAAATTAGTTAATTACATAAATAATCTAAAATTATTCTTATTGTAATAATTTCAGTAAAATTTATGTGATATTCTATTAATACAAAATTTACGACATCATTATTGTGAAATTATTATTTAATATACTTATTTTATCACTAAAAATTTCAAATAATATAACATGATGAATATATTTTTTTTAAATTCATAATAATATTAATATTTTAGTATATCTTTTTGTTAACAATAAATTTTAAATAATATAGTATCTAAAACATGAATGTGACATCTTCAAATTTTCATTAAATAAAATATTATGAATAACATAATCACATGTTTCATTCCCAGAAAGTAAAAAATAAATTTATACTATGATAATCAATTTATTAAGTAAAAAATTTACTTTAAAATTTGTTCATAAAATAATTTTCCCTATTTTGAAACATACAGGATATTAAAGACAAAAAAAGTCTTATTTTGGGTATTTCTTTAACATAAATATTTTGGAAAGAATTTTAATTTAAAATTTTCCATTAAAAAAATAATATTATTCCTTATGTGTTATTGGCTGAATTATATTAATCGGGTACTTTTTTCATTTTATAGAGAAAATTTATATTCAATCTATTTTTATTTTTAGCCTTCATTTCCAAATTTCCCTATACTATAGCAATGTTTTTTTACCAAAGTTAGTACACATATTTTCCGATTTTAAAAGGGAACCATTCAATAAATTTGGATCATATGAATCTAAAATTTTTAAAATTTTTAAATATGAAAACATAGAAGATAAAAAATTAAATTTAATACAAAACTGGTAAAACACCATGAAAAATAGTTTTTTTGAAAAAATACCCAAGTAAAACCTAATGTGTTTTTATAATACATTCTTATATGAAAACATTTTGACAAAAAATGGGAAAAAAATTAACTAATTAAAATTGAAAAATATTTCAAAACATAAATTCTTCATGTAAATACATTAAAATAAAATACATTTTTCTATAAAAATCTGTATTTTCACTACTCCTTAAGAAATAAAATTCATAAAAAAATATATAAAATTATTATCTTTAAAATTATTTTCACAAGATGAAACTTTTTTTTCAAATTAATTATCTATAACTTCTATAAAATAATATTTTATCATTGAAAATGAAATAAACAAATTTTTGACAAAAATATATTTCTGATGAATAATATGATTTCAAGAAAAATGCATTAATAATGAGTTAAACCATTATATTTATTTTATAAATTTGTTATTTATATATATTCAATATAAATTAACATCTAATTTATTATGGAAATTTTATAATAGTATTTTATTGATGTTCATTTAAACTCATGATTTCATGGAAAACAAGCAATTGAAGAATAAAAAATATTTAAAGAGAAATATTTATTAAAATATTAGGCTGTTACATAAGAATAACTTGAGGATAATGGTATGAGTATGTGAGTGTAACATATAAAAACCATACTCTATATATAAAATATCATAGTAAAAGATAATGAGTTAATGATTATTTGTTCATAAAAAATTATTTATAATATAATCAATGAACACGAGCCATGAGAGATTAACATTGGCATATGAAAGATTTTTTTTGAATACACCTATTCCTAGAATATAATTATCGTAGTAGTAATGTCTCACTATTATAGTTATCAAGGAGAAATGGTTTCACTCCCCAAACCATCATAGTATACATGGATCACTCGGAAGACTATTATAATAGACGATGTTTTCCATTGAAATGGGTTTACTCCCCATTAGAATCTTTTCTATCTCATAAGGTATAAATCATTATCCAATTAATTGGTGGGAGACATAGGTCCCAAAAATCACTTAATGAAATCATTATTTATATGTTCTATAAGATCATAAAATATTAATTATATCATAACTCTTGAAATGAAAAGGGTTTCTTAAACATTTTATTATATTAGAACGTCTGGAAAAAAAAGATATTTTTCATTATCATTTCATCAAATAATAACACATCTAAAGAAGAAAGTTTCATAAGAATATTATGATAGTAATTCCCATGGAATAAAAATATGTTTCATTAATATATTTTAATAAAAATATAATTCAAATAATAATAATTGTATCATTTAATTATATCATATGTAAATCCTAGGTAATATCAGTGGATTTCATTATAGATAGAAAATTATTTCTCAATACCATTTTAAACATTTCTTTAAAAATATGTCCATTATGTTTTTAAATGAAAACCCATATTGAAACATAAGATATCATAAAAACAATTTTATTTCAAAAAACCATTGAAACCATATAATATAAGATTCAATGAATATAATTTTATTATGTATTGGGAGTTTCTTTGATGTTGTAGACATTAAAAAAATCCATTTGCATTTTTATTAAAAGAAAACTAGGTAATATAAGTATGTTAAAATAATGATTTCAAAGATAATTAAATTGAAATAAAATCAGCAATGATTAAAATTTTCATTCAAAATGAATTGATAATAGTAATAAAATTGAAAACATTTTTAGAAAAAAAATTATGAAAAAACATTTTTGATCAAAGAGAGAAATAATATTGTTTAAAAATAAATTCTCTATTGTTTTAAATTATATAGAGTGGAAATATTTTAATATTTATATATGTATAACCAATAGTTAACTAAATACTTTATTTTCCTAACATATGTACCATAATAGTTTATTATCGGAAATGTAATCATAAACAATCCTAATAATATATGACATTGTATCATAAAATCATTAATACTTTCATAATCATTTAAACAGATGGAAAATAAAGTGACATAAAAATATTAACAATAAAAAATAAATGATATAAATAAATTTATGGAAGAATATGTATAGGGAGTTGTATATAAACCATATTAGGAAGATTGGGGTGTAAGATAATGTTTGTTTCAAAGAAGAAAAATCGAGGAAAAAATTCTATTACATTAAGTCTTGAATTCTTTATATCATGTTAAAACCTTCAATAAAATATTTTTTTTATAAATCTTTTATGGATACAAAATTATATATTTTATAGAATATTTTATTTGCATATCACCTTTTATTACCATTTTATTAACAATTCTATGTTAAAATCATATTTCAGATAATAAATTTTGTGCTTTTAAAATGTTTTTATTTTATATTTTATGCCCGCTAACATTTTTCATCATTAAATCATCTCTAAAATTAAAATAAATATTTAAATATCATATATATTTAATATATACATATTTTATGGTGATTCATAAATATATGGGATAGAAAATGAAATACACTGTCAATGTAGACTACATTCTATACATACACATTAACATAGGTTCCATTTTCTTGATTGAATTAAAGAAATAAAGATAAATAAAATGTTAAAATTAATTAATTATTTTAACTTCCTTAATATAAATTTTTTTAATAAAAAAATCCTTATAACATTCCATGTAACATGTGAATAAATAAAATCACTTAGTGATATAGTAGTCCTCTGTACACACGAATGATGTTTTGGTATTCTCAAAAAATGTAATCTAAAAAAAAGAAACAATTGATATTATGATTCAAGAAGAATAAAAATTTAATAACTATCCTATATAAATATTTAATCATTATTTTAACCAATCATGATAGGTGGTATTACTGAAGAGAATAACTTCAGTTAACCAGGTGGTTGTCCGCTGTTCACATGAATGAGGAATTCATTGCCCTTTTGATGGAAGCGATGATCTTTATAGGAAACTGATGTCACATAAAAAATTTTAAATACAATATATTTACTGATTTTATTATATCATAATGGTTCAATATTAATTTAATGATGTGTAGTAATAATTAATACATAAAATCTCAATTAAATATGTTATAAATTCCTTGAGTAACCACCATGGGATTGCAACAATATCTTTACCAGGATAGAATTATTTGAAAATAAGTATTTTTAAAATATTTTATGTAGTTTTGGATATTATTGGGTCTAGTTTTGTATGAAAAAACAATGGATTTATTGATTGAATAATAGATGAGAGTAGTGGACTTAAATATGTGAGGTGAGTAAAACACCATTAATTTTTTAAAAGAAAAAAGTGTAGCCATTTTTTTCACACACCATAAGGCACCAAAAGGTCCATTATGGATACATAACCCTGATTATATAGAAATATGTTAGCAAAATGGATTTTAGAATAATTTTTATGTTATTATAAATATTATATTTTTATCTTATCCCTCTAGTAATCATATTTTTACGGTAGTCGTGTTAAATATTTTTTACTATTTTAACTATTAATTATCATAAAAAATTAATACGAAAATTAAAGATAATATAAATTCTTATGGTTCAAAATATGTAATTTTATAGAATTCTATTAAAATAAGTAGAATATTGATATTTAACATTAATCTAACAGACTCCACCCGAAAGTATGTTTTCAAAAAGAAAATCATTCAAAAGTTTGATAAGGTATTATATAAAAAATTAATATAATATTGAAAAAATTCATCTAAATTGAATAACTAGAAAATTTATTTAACTAAAATTATTTTTAAAAAATTTATCTTATAATGATATAAAATATTTTATTTAAATGAAAATGTAGACATTGAGTAAAATTTTGTATATTTCAATATTTATCAAAAAATGGATATTTTTTGAAAAATCTAAAAAAATAATAATGGAATAATTTTTACATTCTAATTTTAAAAAACTAAATTTATTTTATCAAATTAATTTTACTGTAGTTTCAAAAATTAATTATATTACTGTTCAAAAAAAGAAATAAAATGATTTTTTTGGAGAAAGTAGTATTTTGGAAACATATGATGAATTTACCAAAAATTATATATTTTATTATCATTATGTTTTCATTATATAAAATGGTAATAATTATCATTTTATATTTATTTGATAATATTAATATATCTTTGTTTATCTTCTCAGTAAAAAATGTTATGTTTAAATAATTATATTATTAATAATACATCACCCTCTTTTTAAAACTCAATGTTGTGTGTAACAAAAGCTATACTATGTATTTCATGGAGGAATATATATCAATGATATTTAATTTATTTCAAAAATAAATTCATAAAATATTATGGCGTTACCTTTTACCCCAAAAAAATGAACATCACCCTCAAAATTTGTCACTCTGTATAATCCAATGAAGACAATTTTTCCTCATCATATCCTCAGGTTCCCACACAGCTTCGTTGAACTACTAATTTCAGAAAAAAACACATTAACCATGTGAGTGGTATTGTGTCATAGAAGGTATTTTGTATGATCCATAATATCCATCAGTTTTTCTTTATAAAAAATATCATGTTATAGGTATATGACCCCTATATTATGTTCTTGTGAGGGGTTATGTTTTTTTTCAAGATGGATACATAGAACACATCAATTACATGAAAGAGTTTTCGTGGAAGAACCAAAAGATATGCAACCATCCTTATATGACCATTAATTGCAAATTAGCTAATATATATAGATATTATTTTCCCTTTATTCCTAAATTTCACATCTTTTATCCATGAATAAAATCATATGATAAAAATTTTCACTAAATCTATATGATATATTATTCTAAAGATTACAAGCACTAAGTTCATACCAATGATATTCTACTTTGATGTGTTACTGAATAAATAAAACATTCATTAACATTTCATCAGCTATGTTAGGTCTAATGAGAATTTATTCTCTAAATTCAATCATTGAATTTGGATCTATACACATATTTCTATATTTTTATTCTGAAGGAGCCCTATGAATGATTAGGTGAAACATATTTTTTCTATTAAAACTCAATAAGAGGAATTTGTTTATACTAACAACATTTTATATTAAAGGAACTACATCTCAACATAATCTATCATATGTGAGTTGTTATCAAAGACTGTCCATCTATTATATGATGATACAATGTGATGGAACTCAACTCTGTATCAAGATATTACTGAAAACATCCCTAGAAGATTGAGGTGAACCTCATATCCCTATCAGACCCAATAGAATGTGGTACTCCTTAAACCAATGAATATAATTAATGTATATCCTTGTATGTTGAAATAGAGAAATGTAATCTATGAAAATAATTATGTGTGATGAATTCTTCTGTTGATCCACTTAATCCAATATATCATTATTCCATTTGAATGGTTTGGGGAGTGGAATGACAAAATACATTGTGATGTTTTCCCATTTCAATTTCGGTATAGGTAATAGATGTAATATACCCTTATAATTGTTTCTCTAAACCTTAACATTAATACAAACTAAGCACCGAGACATGAAATCCATGTCATATATGTGGTCAAAATCCCACAAAAAGAACACTTTCAAATATATATAATTATTCATAATTCAAGGATGAATATTGAATGATGAACTATGAGATTTATCAAATAACATATTTTTTAAATATTTCAAGAAAGGAACACAAACATAGTTCTTAAACACTCTCATTCCATCATGATCAAGGTTAATCATATGAACAATTATTTCCAATTTTTCCTCCCAATATCTTCCTTCACGTACCCTTTTATATTTACATGGGTAGAATGTTTAATATCCAAATATAAAATATTTTATTTCTCACCTTCATTCTTTATCTATTGATTGTTTATTTGAAAATCATGAATTATTTGATACTTTGTTATCCTCATAACGAATAAGCTAGCATGAACCTTCCAACTCAAAGCATGATCCACATTGTTAATTTTCCCATGGGGTAATGTTTTGAGAACTCATAGTTATTTATTAAACATAGCCATCATCTTTTTCTCATAATAAACTCCTTTTCGGCTAACATATAAATTAATTTTCTCAGTATAGATATTATATTTTGGGTATAAATACATTTACTCTATATAGATGATGAAAAAATTACCATACGTAACTCCATATCTTTAGTTGGGTAGTTTTGATCAGGAAACTGTTGGGTCAGAACAAAGGCGAAGATGGCAAGAGGGGGGGTGAATTGACTTTTAAAAAATGATTAACAAATTAAAATCAAAGTAAAGAATGCAGCGGAAATAAAAGAGGCAAGACACACGAAATTGATAACGGAGTTCGGCCAAAACCCGGCCTACGTCTCCGCTCCCAACTAAACCGTTGAGAGATTCCTACCGCTTGCTTTTCAATGGTTTTAGCAAGAAACCCACTAGGCTTTGAGGTAGCACTAGGACCTATTACAGCTTGCTTTTTGTGGTTTAGCAAGAACCCACTTGCTTTTGATGGTTTAGCAAGAACCCACTATCCTTCTTACAGGTGAAGGATAGCTCACCTATGTCTCATGCTTTTTAGAGGAAAAGCTTGTGAACCTCTTCACACCTTAATGGTGATGTGAAACCCAAAAGAAAGGGAGGATGAGAAAAGGTTTGGGGTTTGTAGGCACAAACCCAATTTTAAGCTCAAAATAAATAATGCAATAAAAACCGTAATTGAGGAGAATCCTTGGGCGCCAGTTGGATAGATGGAGTTGATGTAGCGTGCTCTCCCAAGCTTCTTTGAGGTGCTCCTTGGATTGGAAATTGGTTGGAGCACTTGAGGATCCTTTGAAGGAAGTCGCCGGAGGTTGGCCAAATGATACAAAATATGTCCGTTGGCTTCGTATATGATCCGGCTGGTGTCCGGGGCTTCCTTGACCTTTATTTATAGGCATGGAACCCTTGGGGAGTCTTCGGAGCCGTTGTAAAGGCTTAAAGAGCCGTTGGAGGCCAAATGGGAGTTGACTGGTCAAACCCAATGGCTAGTTTGACTGGGCTACCGGCTGGCCGGTACAGCTCCACCGGCTGGCCGGTGTTTGAGAATTTGGAGATGCTTTGAGTGCAGGCTGCACCGGCTGGCCGGTGGAGGAGCCACCGGTTGGCCGGTGGCTTGGCAGTAGCTGATCTTCTTTTCCAGGCACCACCGGCTGACTGGTGCCAGAGCCACCGGCTGGCCGGTGGGCTGACAGTAGCTACCACTGTTGTCTGGGTGCCACCGGCTGGCCGGTGGTCAGGCCACCGGCTGACCGGTGAAGCCTGGCAGTGGGCAATGCCTCTGCCAGGTCCACCGGCTGCCCGGTGCTATCACACCGGTTGGTCGGTGCTATCACACCGGTTGGCCGGTGGACTGAATTTCAGTCCACTTGAGATGCTTTCTTGGGCCATTCCTTTGGCAATCTCTTGCCTATCATCCACAACACTTAAAACACAATATTAGATAAATAAGAAGGTGATTGTGATCATGAAAATCAAACAACGAGGGGAACGAGATGTACAACAATCTCCCCCTATTTTGATGATCACAATCACCAAAACAATTAAAGTAAAAAACTGAAATTGAAAGGAAATGCTAAGCATGATGAAAAGGATTCTCCCCCAATCAATCAAGAAATTTCTCCCCCTTTGTGATTATCAAAATATCTCGGGGCATGAAACTTGATTGAGGGAAAAATTGAAAATCAAGATCAATTGGAATTTTTGAAAATTGAATTGAAAATTTGAATAACAGTTTGAATTGAAAGTTTTGAATCAAAAACCAATTGAAATTTGAAATTTGAATTGAAATTTTTGAATGAAAAATTCGAATTGAATATTTTGAAATGAAAATTTTGATACCAAGTGTTGAAATTGAAATTTGGAATCGGAAATTTTGAAATTGAAATCAAAAGGGCTTAATTTGAAATTGAAAGTTTGAATTGAAACAAAAAGCTTAAACAAACCTAACTCCCCCTAAATAAAAACAAAAAGTCACCGGAGAGAGGGATTTTGAAAAGAGACAATTTTAGGCCCGGAGAGACTCGCTAAGAGGGATTTTTCAATCCACACTTGCCTTGTAGCGGGTCTTCTCCTATAGAATTCATCCGAATAAAAAATCGATTTGGGCCTACCATACCGGGCGTTTTTGCAATTACATTCATATATCATGTGCCCGAGTTTTTTACAATAGTTACAAAATTTAAATTCGGAGCTCCCCCTTACAAAAACAGTTGGAGCATGGGAGGAGGAAGCTTGGTTGGTGTAGCCAAGTCCATGTGTGGTTCTAGAAACACGTTGAGAACCTAAGAGTTTGGACAAATTTTGTTCACCTTGGGTGAACATGGATAGGGATTCTCTAAGGTCTTTGATGGTTGATTCTAAAGAATCCACATCGGGAAAATTTTGGATTTTGAGGGACATCTCTTCCTTCTCTTTGAGAAGTTGTTCTTTTTCGGAAGAGAGTTTTTTAAAAGACTTTTTTAAAGCAACAAATTTTGACGATAAAGCATGAAAACCTTTTTCTAGTTTGTCTCTAGCGTGTGAGAGTTCTTCATAAGATAAATGATTAAAAGAATTAGAAGAACTAGAGGATGAAGAAGAGGAAGAGGATGATGATACCTCATGTTTTGCCATTAGGCATTTTGTACCTTGGTCGCTTGAGGAGGAGGAGGAGGAGGATGATGAGGTGTCACTCCATGTCGCCTTGAGTACCTTTTTATTTCCTTTTTCCTTTGGCGTGGCCCGTTTTTTGTTGAGTGGGCAATCGGGCTTGTAATGGCCCTTTTCGCCGCACCCGTAGCATTTTACCTTGGGCTCGGATTTTGCGGTGGGTTCTTGCTTTCAGTGCTTGCGGGATTTCTTCTTCTTGTGCTTCTTCATAAACTTGTGCATTTGGCGGGCGAGATTCTCCATTTCCGAGTCGCCGCTTGAAGATGAAGTAGATGAGGAAGATGAGGATGATGAGGAGGAGCTTACTTCTTTTTGAACCTTGAGGGCAATGTTCTTTGGTGTCTTGATTGGTGTGCCCTCCTTTTGAGCTTGCCTCCTCATCGTGATCTCGTACGTCATTAGGGATCCAATGAGCTCCTCGACCGGCATGTTTTTGACATCCTTAGCTTCTTGGATTGCCGTCACTTTAGGTGCCCATGAGCTCTGAAGGACCCATAGGATCTTTTTGACCATTGTTTCTGAAGAAATGTCATCTCCAAGAGATTTTCTACCATTGCACACATCAGTAAATCGAGTAAACATTTCAGAAATTGATTCATTTGGGTGCATGGAAAAAGACTCAAAATCCTGACAGTACATGTCCAATCAAGTATCCTTTACTTTGTTGGTCCCCTCATGGGTAACCTCCAAAAGTTTCCAGATTTCATGTGCGGAGGTGCATGTGGAAACTCGATTGAACTCATTTCGGTCAAGGCCGCAATGAAGAGCATTAATGGCTTTGCCATCAAGCTCAAAATTTCTAATGTCGGCTTGGGTCCATTTGGATTCGTCGGGGGTAGACAAAGTGTAACCTTGCATGACTATTTTGTAAATGGGATATCCTATACTTCTAAGAAAAGTGGTCATGCGGGTTTTCCAATAATTATAGTCGGTCCCATCAAAAAATGGAGCCCGACCCAAAGAAAATCCTTCGGGGGCGAAAGAGGTTGATGCCATCTTAATGGATCTTAAAATTTGTATCCGGTTAGGGTATTACACAAATTTACCTGTGATACCAATTGTTGGGTCGGAACAAAGGCGAAGATGGCAAGAGGGGGGGGGTGAATTGCCTTTTAAAAAATGATTAACAAATTAAAATCAAAGTAAAGAATGCAGCGGAAATAAAAGAGGCAAGACACACGAAATTGATAACGGAGTTCAGCCAAAACCCGGCCTACGTCTCTGCTCCCAACTCAACCGTTGAGAGATTCCTACCGCTTGCTTTTCAATGGTTTTAGCAAGAAACCCACTAGGCTTTGAGGTAGCACTAGGACCTATTACAGCTTGCTTTTTGTGGTTTAGCAAAAACCCACTTGCTTTTGATGGTTTAGCAAGAACCCACTATCCTTCTTACAGGTGAAGGATAGCTCACCTATGTCTCAAGCTTTTTAGAGGAAAATCTTGTGAACCTCTTCACACCTTAATGGTGATGTGAAACCCAAAAGAAAGGGAGGATGAGAAAAGGTTTGGGGTTTGTAGGCACAAACCCAATTTTAAGCTCAAAATAAATAATGCAATAAAAACCGTAATTGAGGAGAAGCCTTGGGCGCCAATTGGATAGATGGAGTTGATGTAGCGTGCTCTCCCAAGCTTCTTTGAGGTGCTCCGTGGATTGGAAATTGGTTGGAGCACTTGAGGATCCTTTGAAGGAAGTCACCAGAGGTTGGCCAAATGATACAAAATATGTCTGTTGGCTTCGTATATGATCCGGCTGGTGTCCGGGGCTTCCTTGACCTTTATTTATAGTCATGGAACCCTTGGGGAGTCTTCGGAGCCGTTGTAAAGGCTTAAAGAGCCGTTGGAGGCCAAATGGGAGTTGACTGGACAAACCCAACGGCTAGTTTGACTGGGCTACCGGCTGGCCGGTACAGCTCCACCGGCTGGCCGGTGTTTGAGAATTTGGAGATGCTTTGAGTGCAGGCTGCACCGGCTGGCCGGTGGAGGAGCCACCGGTTGGCCGGTGGCTTGGCAGTAGCTGATCTTCTTTTCCAGGCACCACCGGCTGACCGGTGCCAGAGCCACCGGCTGGCCGGTGGGCTGACAGTAGCTACCACTGTTGTCTGGGTGCCACCGGCTGGCCGGTGGTCAGGCCACCGGCTGACCGGTGAAGCCTGGCAGTGGGCAATGCCTCTGCCAGGTCCACCGGCTGGCCGGTGCTATCACACCGGTTGGCCGGTGGACTGAATTTCAGTCCACTTGAGATGCTTTCCTGGGCCATTCCTTTGCCAATCTCTTGCCTATCATTCACAACACTTAAAACACAATATTAGATAAATAAGAAGGTGATTGTGATCATGAAAATCAAACAACGAGGGGAACGAGATGTACAACAGAAACATCAATTTTCATGATTCAAAATCCATAACCAAGTTATTCTGCTTGAGTACATATCCCAATCCCATCATGGATTCACCACTAAATACTAAAAACCCTTACCCACTACATTATAATGTTATCATATGATTTCTAACGATTATTCTCTTAATTTCCATGAAATTATGATCATATTAATTTGTCTAGGGGAACTTCGCTACCTACTAAGTGAAAATGGTATGTATATTAGATATTCATGATATTCTCTCCACCAAATCATTGATAATTACCATTTTAACTATGAAACATACTAATCTCTATCACAATTTTTGGTTTGGGAATAAATTCAACAAGTAATATATTTTATGGATCTAATGATGAACCATCTATTAAGATTATATGGAAAAAAATTGAATCCTTTGGTATCCAAAATGAATACTTAGTAAATATTTCATATTGTTTATCCTTTTATAGTAACATATGTCCTAATCTTAAAATACCTTCATACTTTTTCTTGTACTTTTTAGAACTAATAATATCTTTAATAAATTCTACCACGAACATATCAATATAATATCTAAATACTATATTTATTAAATAAATCAATATATTAAGGGGAATAGAAAGACCAAATGGAATCACTAGATATTTATAGTGTCCATACCTTAAATAGAAAGTCATCATGTCTATATCTTCCATTTTAACCAACAATTGATAATATATATAATGAAGAACAATCTTGGAAAATAATTGAGCTTCACATAGTTGATCAAAAATTCAGAATCACGGGGAAGATGATATTTTTTCTTAATGATGATGTTGTTTAGCTCGTAATATTCAATGTCGAGTCACATCAATCACACATTAATTCAATAAAAAATAAATAGTTTCCCCCCATGTTGACACACTTGGCCGAATGAATCCCTTGACAATGCCCTCTTATAAATACATCTTTAGTTCCTAAAACTCAATCAAGGACATTCTATATGGATTATTTAAAATTTATGTGGCACTAGGTATGAGTTGTATTGAAAAATAAATTTCAGGATTTGGTTAGAGACATGGAAACTCTTCTATTAATACATAAAAATCACTACAAAATTGTAATATCATCAAAGATGAGTTTCCCTCTTACCATACGAGTAAAAAACCACTTATTAATTGGAATTAGGACCCATTCAATGGATTTAATATCAATAAAATGGTTTTAAATATCATCGCATTGATAGATAACGATATGTTGGTTTCATATATAAAGTTTGGCTTACCTTCTATGATAATTGACTTGGGATTTATATAGAGTAATATAATCCATTCATAAGATTACATCATATAAAATTAATATAATAATGAACATATTTGGAGGAAGCACGTTCCTACTAGCGTAAACTAGATCGGAATCATACAAATGAGATGTAATAAACATACCATTATGGGTTTCACTAATTAGTCTATAGCTAATCTTTTGTGTTTTATCTACAAACCCCTATAAAATTTAGTGGGTATAAATAAATGAGTAGCTCAATGTAAAATAATATATTATTAATTATTGAGTAAATGATAAGTTTACCTTCAACATATTGTTATCAAAACAATCGTAAAAAATAGTGATCACATGTGAAATATCATTGTATCTAAGAATATGAGTTTTTTTATGTCAATAATCTCCAATAACCATCTGATTTGGGCATTGGGTAGAGTATTTTCCATTATAAGTGATTTTGAATAACTGTAGTGTGGGTGGGGAATTATATGAATCCCTAACTATATTATCATAATTTACTAAATTTTATCATCAATCTAGAAATAATTTACATTATGACCTTCCCTTACACACATAAAAAAGTTTACTCAAACTAATAAGAAAATTTATTGTATTTTTCCTCGCATAATTTTAGTATAATGAAATAGTATCCGCTAATATCCATGGTTATTAGATATTCCTTTGAATTATATTTTTACCTTTTTTTAGAATTATGGTATTGATTCAACTTCCAACCTCTATTTCAACCTCGATAGAACCAAAAAAAATATCATAATAACTAGTGACGTCTATTATGTTTAATGCCAATCTGAGACTTGGATTTAATATAATGATTAATTAACAAACATTATAATCAATATTGATTATAATATGAGATGTATGCCTCAAATGTCTCATAAAATATTCCTCATATGTACCAACTTATTTATAATTTATTATCATTATCACAAGGAACTCCTTCTCTATAATCGTATAAAAATACAAGGAAAGTACTTATTGAAAAATATGTTTTGTAACTTATCCTAATTTACAGAGTCAATTTAATTATATTTAATAATAATCTTGATAAGAATCTACAATTGATCCACTTCCCATTCTAAAAGGTAGATATTGAAAGTGAATTTTTCATTATCTGAACCCTTGGGTAATGGAAATATTATTTCAGTGGTACTAATCCATTTCTCAGCAACTTGTGGATCAAGAAACCCATCGAAAGAAGGTGGACGTCTCTTTATTATGGGATAAATAATAATGAAGATCTATTATTTATTTATTTCAAATTCAAACATGATTCGTATCTTGAGACGATGTGTGATAATAGAGATTATATTTTTCATTATAAATCCAATTTTTTTTATTCTTAGAAGCATATTCAATGAATTTTCTATCACAAGTAATATTGATAAGGTTCCACCAGGTTCAATCCATTGAATAAATACAAAAAGAAAAGTGTATTCCACAATAACCATAGTGCCCAAAAAAATATTATTGAAAAAAGTTATTCGTATTTTTAAATAATGAAGCATTATTTTGAAAATATGATACCGAAATTTCTTCCTCAAGAATTTTTTATTATCATCTATTTAAGTCGGTGATGATTGTTCATAATGTGATTTTGAATTTCCAAATCATATACCTATTTAGTAGAAAAACCAGAACTGTATAAATGAAAATTTTCATGCACTATGTGATGATTATGTCGAGTTCAGTTCACCCTTTTTTGAATTATTACCCCTTAAATATCATTATTCTAGAGCTACATCCACTAGAAGTATATAGATAGGTATGTAACTTTTTGGAAACAACATTTTCAATCCTTTACCAAAATTGGCATATATTTTCCTATACATTGATGTGTCCTTATACTTAGAGACATGCCCTTAAGGATGTCACAAATATTTTCACATCCTTAGTTTAAATGGTTAACTAAAAATATCATGCAATTCCAAATATAGTGACCTAGTATTAATATTAATGGATATTAAGTCAATATTGATAAAATATTAACACATTACAAAAAATACACCAAATAATTATAATCATATAGTGAAATAATAAACATTGAAACATAAAAAAATATAGGTGAATTACATTATCTCCAACAAATTCCATTATATCGATAACCCTTTATAGATATTTCATACAAAATGAATTTCTTCGTAACATCAGGGATGTAACCATATCATATAGTGAACATAGTTGCTCAATAATGGTAAACAAGGTAGATAAATAATCTTAATATGAATATGAGGTTATGAGGTCATGATCATAATAATTGAAAACAATACCCTATATATAAATGTATGTAATAGTAAATCATGGAAAAAAGATTAGAATATCATAAGAAATGAATCCTAAGATAATAAAATATTGTGATATTTTAAAGGAATCCATTTGAATAAGACATGGATTTGTTCCATACACATCTGCATAAAAATAAGTTATATGTCAGTTATTGACCAACGAAAGTGGTATTATTGTTGAATGACTTCTCTCACAAATCTATCACTGTTATAATAGTTCATTATCAATACCATAAAAACAGAAAATCTCATTCCCAAATTGGGGTTCACTTACCATAATTGTAATTTCTATCACATGGGATATAAATCATTATACATTGCATTGGTGGGAGATATTGGTCACACCCATATCACAGTAAAAACCGTATTTATGTGTGAAAAAAATCATAAAAAATTAATCATTTTAGTACAAGTTAAATGAAATGGGATTCATAAATGTCTCTTCATATCATAACTTATGGGAAAGAGAAATTTTGATAATCAGTTCATAATTTATCAGAGCCTAACGCATAGAAAATGAACTCAGACTAATATGAATCTTAATATGGTATAACATGTGGAAGATAATAAGTTTTCATAAACATTTTGAAATAATATGTATTTTTTAAAAATAAATATAATGGGGGTCTTGTTTTATATCCCCAGTAAAATATAGGTAACATCAATGTATATCATAATATATGGAAAATGATTTTAAAAGATCATTTAAGATGTTTTATGAGAAAAATATCCCTCACATTTTTAATAGAATGAATATTTTGTGGGAAAAAATTTAAATTTAAATTAATTTGAGATTAACATTGAATAATTATAATAGAATCCTCAAATTAAATAAAGACTTTTGAGACTGGATGTTTTGGTCATGTCATACAAGTTAAAATAATAATTCCATTCACATTTTTTGTAAAATCCAAACATGAATTGTTTGGAAAATGAAATTAATATTCCATTTATTTTGGTATGGATCAGAATAGATTATCATCATAAATATACCCGTAGATAATATTCATAATAAATGATATTGTAACTTAAAATCATTAAGACTTTGGAATACTTAAAATGTAAAAACCCTAAAGTAGAATCATTAATTGGAAAATAGTATATTATTATAATAAATATATTACTGATATTATATGTAATATTTGTTTTATATAAAATGTTTAATGCAAGATAGGTTCATAACATAATGTATGTCCTAAAGAATGAAAATTAAGATAGAGCTCTCACACCTGCATGACTTGACATCCATCATACATGTTCAAAACTATTTTAGAATAAATTTATTTTTATTATATATATATATATATATTAAACCCTTAATTTTATTTAAAATATAATATATTATTTACATATGGCCTTTCATTACCCCTTTAATCACAATTCATTGTCGAAGTCATGTTTCATGTAACAAATACGTTATTTTTTATATTTATTATATTTGTTATATTTGGTCTTTTTATATTGATCATGGTTACATATTCTCTGAAATATTATCCATGATATAAATATCATATATATATATATATATTCGGTATATAAATATCAATAAAATATAGAAATATAAAATGGAATACACTATTCATAGAGACATTAGGTCATATGTTTGCATAAAAATTTTATCATATTTTCAATTAGAAATAAATTAATAGATATAAATTATATTCTAAAATTATAAACTAATTTTATATCTTATATTTGATATATTTTCTTTCAAATGATCCTTATTTAATTCCTTGTGAAGTGAGAACAAATCACACTGCTCCATGAGGGAGTGGTTCTCCATAAACAAAACTGACATTATCGTATTCCTACATAATGAATGTAAAAAAAGAAATATATGATATTATGATTATAAAATCATAAAAATTTCATAAATATTATATATCAATATTTAATCCATAATTACAACCCATTGTGTTATGTGGTATTGGAAAATGAATGACATTGGTTAATGAGGGTGTAGTCGCCAATACACACGAATGATGATTCCATAGACTATTTGATGGAAAAGAAGATGGGTTTTAGTCATTTACGTTACATGAAAACATCTATGTTTTTGAATATATTTATGTCATTAATTCATCATGTTTGGATAATAATTCATGGTGGAAGAGGAATAACAAAAATTAAAACTCTCAATAAATAAGGTTAACTTTTCCTTGGGTATCTTCTTTATGTTTCCACCAAAACCCATGGTTATCTTTAACCCAAAATAATGATTATAAAAATATAGGATGGGTGGTTATAAGTTATTTTGTCATGTATGACGAAAAAAGTGTTTTTTGTTGTCAATATTAGAGGAGAGGGTGCAACATTTTATAAGGTCAGTTAGGGGTAGAGTTGTTATTTTTTTGAATGAAAAAAGGATTAATGAAAATTTTCACATTGAAAAAGGAATTCAAAGAGGCCATTTAATATCCATAGACCTAATATGGTAGAAATATGGTTATAAAATATATTTTAGACAATTATTTATGATTTCAACCATTAAATCCTTATTTTATACCCCATTGCAAACCCAATTTCACCTTAACTAGTGTGAATATGTTTTCCCTATTTTTACTATTTATTATTGTAATAAAATTGAACTCATTAGATTATATAATTCATAATGATTCAAAATAATAAATATATTTTTTCATGTTTTATTCCCAGAAGTGGATAATTATAATTTAAAAATAATCCAACAAACATGATGAGATATTAGTGTTTTAATGGTAAAAATTTAGAAAATATTGAAACGTTTTTAAGAAAAAATTCAATAAAAAATTTATTATATTTTCCGAAGTATGTGTAATATATATATATAATTGAACTAATATTACATTGAATAATATTTAAAATATAATCTATAATGAAATAAAAATTAAACAAAAAGAATTTTTTTATTACAATTCTATTTTGTCACATTCCTAAAGAAAAATAATTATTTATAGAAAAATCCAAAAATTCACCCAATGTAAATTTTAAAATGATTATTTTAAAAAATAAATTTTATTTTATTTAATTATTTTTATTTTATTATTAAAAATTAATACAATTATTTTTTCTAAAAGAACATATAAAATTATTACTTTAGAAAGTATAATTTTTGAATAATATTAATACTATATATAATATTAAATACTTTATTATCAATATGATTTATTAATATAGATAAATTGTACTCAATATTTAATTAATTTATTATAAATAATATATCATTGTTTATAAACATGGTAATAATTTCCATGTTTAGAAAATTATATTAATAATATATCAACGTAGTGTTAAAACTCATATTTGCATGTAACACAAGCTAAAATCGGGGTTTATTATAACACAAGGTATCAAATAAAATATATTTCCTATAAAAATAATAATTTACAAAATCAAATTGTGTTAATGTTTTGAAATCATCCCAAAATCATTTAGATTATCAATAAATTATCATCAATAGTATTCACACTATAATTGATTAAATAACCATAATACGTCTTCCAAGTTATATACATACATTATGTTTTATATTAATAAAATTCTGAGGGGTTTTAGATTTATGTCCCATATATAAAACATAAAATTTCATATTTTGGATAAAATTAATATTTACGATGTACCTATACCCAGTAATTTTTTTGGATCACAATTCTCTCTACATAAGTATGTATTAGGTCCAATAGTATATTAGGAAATTAACACTTTGTTCAAAAAATATATATGGTTGTCTAAACTAATATATATATATATATAATGATTAAAAAATGAATAATAATAACACAACTATATGGATTATTTGTATTCATTTCTCATTTATAATCCAAAAGAGAAAATGTTAAAGAAATTTTGCGTTAGAATCAATTAAATAAAACTTCTTATGAATTTCTGATAAATATAAACCATTCATCAAATTATTGGTTAAATAAAACAATGCATTCATGCATTTAGAATGCCTATTCCTATGATGGGTCATGGAAAATAAATTATTATCGAACTTGAAGTAGAAATAATATTTTTTTTATGTTTTTAATAAAATAAAATTTATTAAATTATAGAATTAAACTACTAGTCAATTATATTTCATATTATCCAAACAGATGTTCATAAACAATAACCATATTTCAACCACATAAATATAATTGAAATTTGATAAATACTCTCAATTTAAATTCTAATGCTCAAAGAAATGTTTTACCGACACATGATATCCAATATCCACGAGTAAAATTTTGGGAAATTCATTTCCACTACTTTAATATCATTAAAATTATTATTCTTCTGTTTCATAATCCTTGTAATATAATGTTAATAATACGATCAGTTTTATCTAAAACATAAAATAGATCTTAAATTTATGTTCATCATATATGAATTTATATATAAGAATATATATTTATTTACAATGTATCATCATTTATATTTAGTCCATAATAAATTCTACAAGATTTTTTCCCTAAAAACGATGACCCAATACATCAGATGAGTTGCATTTTAAAGATTCATATTTCAACATTTCATCATTTAGATTAATAATTATATAAATATAATATTAAATATAGGCCATCATTTCAATTATGTCTGACATATCTATTTGATTATTAAGTGGACAAATACTTATTCAAATTCATTATATGAATTTTTATTAACTCCATACATTTGGATACCAAAATCTTTATGGTATAAAATTATGTGAATCCAAAATAATACAAGAATTCATTTTGAATAAATTTTAATGTAATCCATATCATCCATAACATACATAACATAATGTATGGGATATCATTATTTATGATTACTAGTACATCATAATAATTATCTTGACACGTGTCTTATTTAAACGGAATATATCATTTTTAATTTTATGGGTTTTATTAGTTTTATGTTTTTTATAAACATATAATGAAAATAATTAAATATCACAGAATATTTATATCTCATTTAATCTATATATGTGTTCACGCTTATAAAATTCATAATTTTTATCCTCTACATATAACAAAATTAATATTTTCTAAACAAATTATGGATGAACTCCTTATAAAACTTCAAATTTTTGTAACCCACCTAAAAATACTAGTTTGTTATATCTAAACATATCCAAATTTATAATATTTAGAAGGTCTATAAATACCATTGATTTAAATGATTAAATTATATAATCAAAAGTCTAATAAAGTTAAATCATATTGTGATAGGTATCCACCATCAATATTTTAGGAATGGAAAAAAGTACATATGATATTACAAATTTTAATTGAATGTCTCACTATACATATATAATGACTCAATAGAGAAATTAATTACAATATAACTATAGGAAATAATATATAAATACTCTATCTAAAAATTATTACTGAATTTATAAGTAAATATAATGTATCATTGGTTGATTAAAAGTAAATCATAAATCACGCATATCATGTACCTTATTATAAGGTTGTAATAAAATTTATGTGAAGTGGTTTAAGTAATTTAAATTAATATGTACACATATTAATAATATATATTTATTTTAAAGAAATATTAAATATTGATTTCATAAATAAATAAATACTTCAATAATAATTAAGATATATAAAAACCATAGACAATGGTAAATTCAATCAATGTAAAATATCAACATGTATAAATTTTTATAAGTTCCAAAATAAGTGTTTGTTTATGATTTTTTTAATATTAAATTATACTATGACTAATAAACACATCAACGTTTCAAAGAAAAATAATTTTTTTAATGAATTATTTGAACTACACAACAAAAGAAACACCTTTTTCCATGAAAAAAATACATTTTTGAGAGTAACTTGTTTAAAAGTCATAACTTGAAACAAGTATTGATACACTTTTCCAAGTCACAAAAATATAATTTCCTAGAATAATACTCATTTTTTAGAAAACCATATTTTAGAAAAAAAATTTATAAAACCTAGATAATTGATAAAAAAATCACATAAAAACAGTACGTATAAAAGCCATTATGATGGTTTCAAAAAACTTTTAACAAGATTATTTTTTTCAATTATCATCCCACCAATCATTCTCCTTTATTATCTATGATACCAGTATATTATTTCATATGATATATCATTAATATTATATAAATAATGAAAATAAAAAACATATCTATAAGATTAGTTGGGAGATTAAATGATAAAATGAAATAAAATACCTAATGAAATTATATCTCAATATCATTGAGAACACATTTATAATATTTAGTTTGATGATGATTACATATATTAGTCAAATGTATTTTCTTTAAAATGATTCCTTCAATTCATATCGAATAACCAAACACCTCGCCAGGAACTCATTACATTAATATGAAAATTTAGAAATACATCGATGGTTTACAAGGAGAATAGAATATGATTGAGTTTTGGATTTTAAAATAATGAAATTTATTATATAAAATAATTTTTTTTATCTCCCTATAAATATGATATTACCATTAAATAATAGAAACACATGAATTATATAAATTTTATACATTATAAAATTATAGTTCATTGGTTCTTCCATGTACAATTAATGATAGAATCGTAATTTATCAAATGAATTGTTAAATTGATTTAAAATTAACATAATTATAAAAAAATAAAATGCATGATAAAAAAATTATTAAAATATAGATAGATAATTATTTGAATAGTATATCATATAAATATTCATGATACTATCATATATTATTGATTATCATGGTGTAATGGAAACCAATTATGTTGACTCTCAAATTAGTATGGATTATTGTTAAATAAATCAATCCCACACGAATAAGGAAAATATCAAAATTAATACAAACTATTAGTTATAATATAGAAAAAAATAAAAAATAACATGGAAGAGTTGTCGGGGAAACTCATACCTTTATAAAATTTCTATATTTAGAACCAATCCCTTGGGGAAGATGATATTCACATATCTTCATAAGAAAATAGAAGTGAGAGAGTGAGATAAGTAAAAATATGGTGAACAAAATCATTGATAATTATAAATTATTTGTGATGTTAGTGATATATAGGGATGGGTATTTATATAGATAAAGATTGTAATCTGTAATGAAAATGAAGAACATTATTAAAATTAGAAAATAAAATATAAAAAATTCACATTCCTCAATGTTTTTGTTATTCTTATAAACAGTAAAGTATACAATCCATGTATAATAAAATAATTACATTCCATTATGTTAAATTATGTTACCTTCTCTCAGATTACGTTATTATATCTTATAATGCATTTTATCACTATTTACTAATAACCTTTTATTTTTAAAATTTATAACACACATAAAGGTTAACTCTTATTTGATTTTAATGTATTTATTCTAAATTTGTATTATATTTTTAAAAAAAAAACCATCTATGAACTCATATACCAAATGGGTGGAGTCATGTTACAGAAAGGAAAACTAGGTGATCAATAATTTTTACTTTTTAATTATTAAATAAATCATTTCTATATAAGGTTTGATGTTTACAAAAAAAAATTTATTAATTCAACTTGATAATGATTAAAATAATAGATTAATGAATAATGAAAAAAATATTTAATTATTTCTCCTAGTGATTATGTTTAGAAAATCTAGGGAAGATATAGAAGATATTTTTTTCCATGACCAATAAACACACTATATTTAATTTCTAATAACATTACTTTTAAAATTAATATAATAATTCATTAATTTGATACTTTAAAAGCAAAATTGAATCAAAATGAACTAAAATACTTTTTAAGATGAAATTATATGTTGTAAATATACCTATTATAATATAGTATTTTAGTTGGAATATAGAAATATGGTTAACCACATTATTAAATATTCATTTAAAAAGATCAATTATTAATACTAATGCATTGAAATAATTCTATTACTGTTGCTAAACAATTAATAGCATCATTTAAATCTAGTAATTATATTTTCATAAAAAAAGGTTAGATGAGAAGTAAAATATTATTTTATGAAGCTAAATATATAAAATACTATATATTGTTGATATAAATAATATATTAACACTAATTTAATTATTAATTTATAGGAATTAAGTATAAAAACAATTAATAATATAAGTATTCATGTTTCTATAAAAAAAATTCCTTAAATATAAGTATTTATTTAAAATATCCCTTCAAAAAATTGACATTTTAAATTTTAAAAAACATAAAATCAATTTTGTATTTATCAAAATAATTTTATATATAAATGATATTTTTTTATTTTACAAAAATTAATTTTTTTTCGGTGAATTTTAGTAATAGAATTCTTAGACATTACTTTTGAACATTATTTATAGAGAAATAATTTTTAAATTTTAGAACCTATATTAAATTTTTTTAGAAAATTTCGGCATTATAAATATATTATGTTAAAATTATTTTTTTCCCTATAAAGAATTTTATATTGTAAAAACATTTTCATACTTGAGATCATATTTCTGAAATAAGGAAACACAACTTATCTATATATTTTGATATAAAAATTTGGTACCATGGTAAAAATGAGCGACTATGGTAAAATTAAATTATAGTTAAAATTTAAATTATGGGGGAAAATAGCCTCATATATCCAAAATAATATACTATATTTTTATGGATGTGATATAGATAAACCAACGAATACCCCATCTCTATTATTTTTATTTTCTAGAGGCATTTTCCATGAATAATTCATCTCTTGTTAAAAAAATAAAATTCTTATCACTTGTGAAATGTCCATACCCTAGCCCACAAATCCTTTATGATTATATATAACCACACTGAATTATTTGGAACTAATATATATATATATATACACTAAGAAACATATTTGAAAACTATATAAGGATCCCAAACATAATAATCCAAATTTACAATATCAAGAACACAAATCGAGTCACATAAACACAAAATAACATTTAGTTTTTTAGTTTAAACGATTTAGTGAGAACTCGCAATAAAATCCCATCTCTATCCCATATATTTGGAATTTTCCTACCTATCCAAGGATTTATTGTTTTCTAAAAATATTGAACAAATATTTAAAAAAATTCCTTGTATATTATAAACATCTAGATATATAACATTGAATACTTTTCTCATCATGGAAAAAATTGAAAACTCAAGAAGGGTGATCTTAAACACATAACAAGCTACAATGTAAAAAAGTTTCTATCCTGGAATATGTAAGTGATTATTAATATAGTAATATGAAATAAATAAAATAATTTTGTACTTATAAAACTATGAGTGAAATATATGCACATATATCAGGCAGTTAAATAAACAAATTGATATCAATAAAGAATCAAATAGTGATATAATTCATATTTCTAGTCATTTTAATAATACATTAATGGCCCCATTCTAAGACAACATAATATTTTTATCATGTATTAATAGAAATAAATCATAATAATACCATTATTAAATTATGTAAAGATATCATGATATTTTAATCAAGACCTCTAATTAGACATCCTGATCTAAACATCAACATCTCAATCAATACATTATTAATAAATAAAAAAGGAATAAGCTAAATGCCCTAATTATTCAGTCTCAAGAGATCAATCAATATTTTATGGTTCTATGTAATATTAGTCTCCACAAAACACTAATTATGTACAATTAATTATTTATTTTAAATATTTCAATAATAATACAATGCTTAATATTGTTAATCAATATTCATCTGTAATGGAATAAAAAAAATACATTATGAAAATTAATTTTTAATAGATAACTTACCACTAGAAATCCAATTAAATAAGGTGGATTTTATCATTATTGAATATTCTAATTGATGGAGCATAAATATTAAAAGATGTATACATATATGAATAACACCATTATAAGAATAACACCTTCTAATGACACCAAAAAATAAAGGATCAAGGGTTTAGTTTAATGAAAGTTCATGTAATCTAACAGAATTTTTTTTAAAAAAAACAAAATATAAAAAATAATTTATCGACATTATGTCTATATATAATAGAACATTTATGGTTTTGGAGGAAAATATACAGGAATATATAAAAATAATGTTCTTAAATTTCTTATAAGAGAGATCTTTTAACTCACATTCAAAAATGAAATTCAATGGTTAAAGGGATATTATGGATAAACATAGTAATATAATAATTCCAATTTTTAAAGCCCTTGAAAGGGTATAAATTTAAAATTAGGATACTTATAGTGTAATATAAAATATATCAAATTGAAAGGAAATTGTTTTTATTATTTTAAATTTATTCTATTTAAACTCACATCCTAAAATGTTTAACAATGCTTCCTTTAGAAAAGTTGAAAACAGAAACAATATGTCCGTAGGAGGTCATATACATTTATGTTATGAAATTATAAGAGAAAATATTTTAGGAATGAATAAATTTGGATATATAAGAGAATGATCTTATTTTAATGGATTAAAATGTTTATTAAACAAAATATTCATTAATAAAAAATCATTCAAATAATAATTTTAGAATTAAAAAGTTATTTTCAACATAATTAAAGGGAAAATTCATTTTAGAATAAGGAAATGGAATAAATATAATAATAATGTAAGAAATGGGCTCTCAAATACATATTTTAAATCAATAGAAAGAGTTTTAATTAACAAAACCACCACAACATAGGAACTATATTGTAACACCCTAAGCTTTTTGGAACCTTTATATTGAATTAATTACATTAATTTATTGGTTTTCATTGTAAACTAATCCAAGTTATGAATTATTTATATGGAACAAATATTTAATATTTATCTAGGATAAACACTAATATTTTCTTGTATTAAAAACACCAATTTTTTGTGTTACTCAAAATGTCAACTTCCATTGAAAGCCTGCATTACACACAAGACACAGTCTCCCAAAACTAAAATTTACTATTAATATTATTATTAAAATATTATTATATATTTCACCAAGAAATTAGAAAGGGGGATATTAATATGTTTAATTAAAAATTGAAAATATAGTTTACAAATGTTTTTAAGAATACTTATTTGGTTACCAATTAATAAGTAATGAAAAAACATCATTTGAATGTATAAGAAATGTTTTGCTGGAAGACTATATTAATGAAATTATACACATTTTACCTTAATAAATTAAAATAATACATTGGATTAATTATTTTAATGATATATATATATATATATAATCATATTATGTAAACCATTTAAATTTCTGTTATGTTTATTTCTAAATAAGGTGAAAGAATAAATCATGTTTTATATACAAATAAACGTATTTTTAAAAAATTTATTTTTACCACATTTTAATATAGAACCAAATTACATATAATTTTAAACAAATAAATGAATTTAATTAGAATAAATTTATTTTATTTTTTAAATCAGAATCTTAAGATTTACTTTGGTTAAATTTTTTGTATTTTTCGGATCAGTTCTGTATTTTCAGGAATAGTGAAAAACCTAGAATATTAATTTAAAAATAATTATTCATATTATTTATTTATATATTTAAAATATATTTTTATGTATTTTTAGATCAAATATATATTTATGAAATAAAATTAGTCCATTTGAATCAATTTCACATTGATATTGGATATAAAAGATTTCAATCTTTTGAAAGAGTTCACTTTGAAATATCATTGCCTCTTCCTATATGTAGGAATAATTTTAGAATAATTTCATCCAATTATGTGTTTAGAGACTTTACAAATGGATTCCTCAATATAATTTTAAATTTATATTAAATACATCTTTCTGATTGACCAACCATAATAGTAAATTAAATAAAATTAATTATTGGTACTAAGGTAAAAACGAATTTACTTGGTCGTTTAAATTAATCTTAAGGGTCCAGAAAACCAAGAAAACTTCCCAAAATACATTTTATGGACATATATAGACCATAATATAGTGTCCACGACTTTCTATTTAAAAGTGTACCACACCTCCTCCACTATAAATTAGAACAAACCCTCACTTATTCACACCTCAAAATCCATTTTTATTATTCCAATCATGCTAAAATATTCTCTATAAGTCTTTAATCTATTCATTTGTGCTTGAATCTAGGAATAAATAAAACCATGATTGTCATTTGGTTCAAACCAAAAGGAATTACAAGATGATAATGTAATAACCATAAAAACAATTGTTGTTTTATTTGTTTCACCTTCCTCATAATTATTATTATGACATGAAAATATAATAAAAATAGTATCCTCAATATTCTTATATTTTATTACATTATGTTTTCTCCTTACACCTATACAAATTTCCCTAAATTGGTATAAACAATCATCGTTCGTGTGTGTAACAGGCTACCATCTCAAGAACTGATACCATTCATTCATCAATAACAGCATTTCAAGGTTGTCAATAATGATGGAACTAATATTTTTATGTTATATATATATATATATATATATTACATTTATGATTTCTTATTTATTTTGAAATTCTTATATAACACATACATCCATTCTATCAATTATCTGGGAATACGATAACTTATTTTGTCAGTGTGTGGATTATTACCAACTCAACGCAATGTGATTCATCCAGACATTAGATGGAATTTATTAATGTCGGATTTAATAAATTTATATCTTATATATATGAAAAATAAATCTACTTTATTTTTAATATATATATATATGTCATTTAATTTCCTTGATTTATTATGACTACAAAACTCAAAAAAATTTATGTGTATGTATGGACTGCAATCCCCATTAATTATGTATTACATTTCATATTTATATAAATTATAGATTATTATAAATAAAATTATAATGAATATTTATGATGTTTATATAATTTTTTACATTATTGAAATAATTTAATCATAATCTAAATACGAGTATCAATAGTAACAAATCAAAACATATACGAAAACCAACATGGTTATTATCCTAAACACAACATTAGCCTAAATTACTAAAAACATTTAACACAAAATTATAATACAATAATATATTTTATAATATATAATATTATTTTTATGTGGTAGATTTATAATGAAAATATTTTCTGTATACGGGAGGTTTGATCATTTTTAGGAAAGTCAATATATAAGGTAGAGGTTTTGTCATTATACATTTATTTCTGTTAAACATATGATAATTCAACACTTATTCATCATTTGTGGGGTTTATAATGCATTATGGGATGTTATATCTTCAATATAATTTATTTAAGAATTTCAAAAGTATTAATTTATTTCTTTCATTAAATAATATCAATATTAAAATGTTACTCAAGTAGTAAGTGGATTTCTAGCCTCACTTTAATTTCTTTGAGGCTTAAAACCTATACACCACTTATCTCATTTTATGTTGGGTAAAGTACCCATGAATTTATTATATTACTATTAAAATCTAATTTATGGGTATTTACATATCCACTTTAGTGTCTCTCTTTCATTAGGATTATGGTACAAATGTGGCCAAATGAGTATATAAATTTTCTATTAATTTTTTTTATTTGAGGCATATAAAATGTTATGAAACAATTGTATTCTACGAGGTGTATATTAAAAAAAGTTACATGTTATATAATGAATATAATTATTTTATTAATATTATAATCTTAATTAAATTTATTCACATCTTGTAGATTACGATTAAATATCATTGATGTGGTAAGACTGTATTTCTATAATATCATATTTATCGAAACTGTATACAATTATGCTTCCATTGATGAAATATTTTAATCCATCTACCAATAATTCTACTAAATATTTTTATATAGTGGTTATTTCATGAAATATTTATTTACTCAATCCAATTTTCCACTCATTAGAATTTAAGGTATTTAATAAAATATTTTTTTAGAAATTCCAAATTTTAATTCTCTATAAAAGAAATTATATTTTTTTTTTCTAAAATCCATTTAATCTAATAAAATAAAGAATGTTTCAGAAAGAAATGTTATAATAACTTTCAATGAAAATTGATTTAGAAAAATTATTTTTAAATGGGGTTTTAAAATATTTTCAGATATTACATTATATGTTTTCAAGGTTATTTTACAGGGAAATGGTTTTCAAAATTAAATATGTTATAAATTAATCATTCAAAGAGGAAAAGATATTTTCCATATGAAATGGTTTAAATGATCCTTTCGATAATATTTTATGTATAATATGAATTCCATCAATATAAAATATTCCATATTGGATATATGATTCATGGACATAATTCATACACATTAATTGAATGGTATATGTTTAAGATGACATGTTATTGGTGAATCATGATTATCTACCATAGGACATACCATGATAAAAGGATTATGGAACCCAGGAATTTTTATCAGTTATGCATTGATGAAATTATTATTAAACTAGTATGATTTCCACAGGTTATATAATGATGAGACTATTATGATACCCATATCATTACATGGGTTGTGATGTGACATTTATAATGTATGTCCTAATTTATGGGTCATGATATTATAAATATTTTATTATCTTGTGGAACACACATATATGATTTCATTATGTCATGTTGGGACTTATATGTCCCTTCAATGCATTAGGGTAAGATCTATAACTCATGATATAAAAAAACTAGAAATCAGAGTAAACATAGTTCAATATGATTAGTATGGAAGAAGGAGTGAACATTGTTTAGTAATTCATGACGGGTGTGTGGAGGGAACTTGTTTCAAAAAAAAAGGTTTTGGCATGGGTAGTTAACTAGGTTCGGTATGATGGGGCTGGAAGGAAGAGTTACACCATTATGTTTCACATGGATTAAATTAGGAGTGAAATACGTTCAATAATCCAGGGATGTAATGAGGAGTGATCTGGGATCAGTATTAAATTGCTGGAATAGGGTGTAAAATCAGTTCAGTATTTTAATTATGGAATGAGGAGTGAAACCAGTTGACTAATACACTGATAGAATTAGGAGTGAATGTAGTTCGGTAATATAGTGATGGACTGGGGAGTGATCAGGATTCCGTAATACATGCCTTGAATCGAGATTTAACTCGGTTTAGTAAAATAATTATTCCACTAAGATGGTATTGGGATTGATGCCTCGCTACTAAGATGGTTTTGGGAGAGAACCAATTACACTATTATTTCCCGGGAAATAATCCTTGACTACTATGATAAAAAATTATATGTTTAGGTGTCTTCTTGAAATCCATTTCATGTTCCAACATTATGCTTTCATGTATTATTCTTCTTATTACATTATGATTCATGTCCTTTGAACATTCAATATTTATTATACGATTCGTGTTTAAAATCATTGATATGTATGGTATTATCATCAGATTTAAGTAACATGTTCCCATACACATATGCTCGTGTTATCATTACATATCATACCTTATTATCCTTACTGAGCATCTTACCTTAACCTTTATTCAGTTTTCTTTCCCCATGTTAAAATGAAAAATTTGATGTGGGAGTAGTAAAGGGGAATATCTTTATGTGATATATTGGAGCTCCTTCACAATGTATGAATATATTTCCTTACAATAATCCAAATTCACTAAACCATTACCATCCTTAGGAATGTATTTATTTAAATGTGATGTAGATTCATTTATAATGAAAAGATATTCATGTATGTTATTCTAGTTTTTATAGTTGTTGTCAAAATAATGGTTAAGAAAACTTTTCCAAACATGGATGATAAATCTTCAATGATATTCATTTGTATACTTTTATGGATATATATAGAGATGTATCTATGTATAACCCTATGTAGTCTTAAATTTAATATATAGTGTCATCATTAATTTATTATATATGTTATTTTCTTGATCTTGAGGTTTTCATATTTTAAAAGTGTTGATCACTCTAAATTTTATTGTTTTGTTAAATGGTGGGGTTTATAAAGAACTAGATTACCATTGAGAGTTTAAGAAGTTGAAAGTATAGGAATTGAGAAAATTGATGTCCTAAGTTGAAATCTCATGAAGGTAATTAGAAAGGTAGAACAAGTATTGGTTATACTATTTAAGATAACGATAACACAAATAAAATTTGGAAGGTATGTGATGTTCTAATAATATTTTTTACAATAATTATAATATTCATAATTAAATTGACGTTGAGGAGCCTTAAGACGTGACATATAATTCATATTTTAGTGAAGGGGTATTAATAAATTAGATGGTGATTACTATTTTATGGTTTAAGAATAATGCTATTTGATTTATGTTTATATGTTTTAAATTTAATTATTTATTATATATTAATCATAATGTATTTTCTTTACAATAGATTTTTGATGAAATATATTTAAGGGTGGTACAGATCTAGAAATTTTATTTAATAAAAATGTAATAATGTTATTAAGGGGGGGGGGGGTAACCCTTATGGTTTTCATGATGATTAGAAAGTTGGGATTAGATTGGATAAATAGATTATTTATTTGGATAATGCAAATTGGAATGTATCAAGGACATTATAAATGATAACGTATTTGATGAAGAATTAGTTATTTCTATCATGGTGAGACTTTATGTAATTATTAAAATATTTCCTATAATCATTGGTATAATAAATAATGCTTGTTTTCAATTCAGATTTATTGTAATTCATGTTGTTAAAATGTTTAAATAGAATTCATGATCATGTATTTACATGTTTGGTACATGACAACCAAGATCTATATATGTATTAATGGGGATTAATGTTAAGTAATTTTTGTGTAATTTAGTGGCCCACATTCCATTGTTTTTAATTTTTTTCTTTTTGATGATTTAAAAGGTTTTAAATTAATATATTGGTTTATCTTAAAATTATTATGTGTTTTTAGATATTAAAGATTTATCATGACATATTATGGTTTATAAATATTTTAAAGCCCGTGAAAACCATTTTTCTGTGATTTTCACAAATGATATATGGATTAACATAACATTCTACCTCATGATATGTTATTACGTTAGGAATGAATAATTTAATATCTATCCTTGCAGGAAGAGGTGAATTGAAAATAAAGAATGGTACAAACAAAAGAGTAATATTTTTAATATTAAAATGAATGAATTAATATAAGTATAGTGCTTTATATTATTAGATTGGACAATATTTACTCAACTCTAGGAAAAGGATACTAAAGAATATTTATCATAATACCTTAGTTTCTATTTATATGATCATTTTATAAATCATCAAAAATTTATAGTTTTAATGCCCCTAACATTCCATTGGTCATTAAATTTATTTTTTTCAATGAACTCAATCACACTCTATAATTATTTATACATTTTTCGATGTTTTATTTTCTCTTCTCTCTTTTGTTCTCTTATATGGAATCCTAGTTATGAGTTTCCTTGGGTAATCATTATACATCAGAATTTTATTTAAAAACTATTTAGTATTATTTTAAAATTGTCAATTTCTATTAAAGGAAGTCTCATTTACAAATGCTTTGATATTCTAGATTATTTTTAATGGATAAATTCATTTTTTGTTGCTATAATGTAACAACATATGTTTGGTGAATTTTTCTTAAAAATATTCAATTTCATTAATGTCAAAAATTTTAAGCTACAATATTATATAAATTATTTAAGTTTCACAAAATTTTAATAATATTCTCTAAGAAAAATTTAGATTAGTTTTCGGAAAGAAAAAAAACATTGTTTGGATATTGTTACAAAAAATGTAGACTTCCTTTTATAGATTATGTTACACTAATGACCTAGTTTTTTCAATGTACAATGTACTATAAATTTTAATCTAAAGATATTATTACAATATTGACATAGCCATCAGAAAGGTAGTTATGAATAATATTAGCAAAATTATGAAAATATTATTTACACATGTACATATAATAAATTATTTTCAGACCAATTAAGTATTAATAAAAATAAAACCTTTTTAAAAGTATAATAAATATTGTTTTAGAGAAATATATTTATGAAATCAGACACATTCTACCTTAATAAATTAAATAAATAAATTTTGATGAATTATTTTTATAATATATATATATATATATTATTCAGTCAAATATTTAGCAATCTTATTATGTGTTTTTATAGTCTAAAGGTCATAATAAATCAAAATTTTCACAAAATTTTATTCATTTTATAATTGGTAATTTTACCACTTTTTTAATGGAACACATATTTTAAATATTCGATTTAAAAGATGTATATATTTTATATAAAAAAATAAACATTATTTTGGAAATTATAATATTTAAATATACTTTTGGTATATTTTTGGTATATTTTTAGAAGAACAATTTTTTTGACGAATAGTAAAAAAACAGAGTTTAAAATAAAAATCCTTTGGCATATAATTTACTTTTTGAGTGAAGTAATATTTTAAATTGGGGTTTTTTTATATTTAGAACAATTATATCTATATTAATACAATTTAGTTTATTTGAATCATTTTCATATTAAAATTGTCTATAAATATATTTAAAAGTTTTTAACAATTTCAGTTTAAAAAGTCATTGTCTCAACCCATCTATGGGATTAATTTTAAATTAAATTCTACCTATGTTGTTAGGTCCAAGATGATGACAAATAATTTATTATTTTGGAATTATCTTTTTTTAAAATGATTTAATAAAACTAAAGAGGTATTAGAAGAAATTAAAGACACCTCACTTTGAATTTTGGGGAATTTCATATTGACAATCATATTTGGATGAATCAAAATGAAAATGCTTGAAAAGGTCCACCATATCCAGAGATGTATGATGGAATAACAATCACATTGGATTCACTTTAAATCCAGAATAATAATGTTAATCATTTTATGGATGAATAGTGGTGGAAGTATATGGTAATGAGATTCACTCTCAATCTAGTATAGAAGATTTGACCATAATTGGAGAATTAGTGTCTGGATGACTACGATAAAAAATGTGATGATTCAATTCAGATCTTCAAGTACTCTAAAATAATTTGTATCTGGTAAAACGTGTGATGCGAGAACAATGATTGCAATGGGGAGTCAAATTCAAGTTGGAATTTGTATTCAATTTTATTGGATCTGAATGGGATAGAAAAAAGGATAGAAATTGTATTCTTCTGCATCGTATTTAGGCTAGGTTAGAAAAAAGGTTGTTGCAAAAAATTAAGACAGGCACTGTAGAATCCGATCTTCAACATATTAAGTGGCATGATCTATAAAAAAAAATTTTTGTAAAGACATTATAATAGAATATTCATATTGAAAAAGACCAGGTTCATTTGTGATAAATATTTTGAATCTTTAGTTTGTTTAAGAGCTATCGTAAGAAAATAATGTATTTCATGTAATCTATGGATGAAAATAAAATAAAAGAGAATGATCAATAATGTATTAAACATTTTAAAATATGTTTAATTGGATTGCTTGATTTTTAATTGAATCAAGAGAAGATATGAATAAAATTTATAGATATGTCATTTAGGGGGTGGTTTAATTTCAAATAATATTTTTTTTAATTGGTTTAGAACATTTATATAAAAAAATTAGATTGTATACATCATAATAAAAAATTTAAATTTTATTCAGACTATTGATTGAAATGAAAAATATAATAAAGAAATAAATAATTAATAGGATTCAAAAAGATTTGAGAAGTGCTGATGGAGTCATAAATTCACTTTATATTTAAGGTAAATTGAGATTTGGATAAATTTTGTTGAGTGGGAAATTATTTAGAAATCCAACCAAAACCTCTCATTGGTCTCCTATAAAAGGTGAAAGTATATTGAATTTTTCTAACTGATGTATTATTCCCATTAAGAAAGTGAAGATATGAATATCGAGAGAGAGAATAAGTTTCCCATATTAAGACTTTTTTGAATATTTTCTTATGAATGGAAGTGACTGGATAAAGGAAAATATCACAACACTATATTTAGATGGTAATTGTATTTAGTAATCAATATAATCAATTGCTTACTGAATTATACTTTTCATCATATTCGGTTGGTCATCATATCAAGCTAGATAATTTGATATGGATTTCTATATTTGGATTTTTAGACAGAGGGATAAGGAATTCAGTATTGTCTTAATTGTATTCTATTAGAGATAAATCTATCATATTGAGTAATCAAATTTGAGGATTGGAGTTGGAAGATCAGATTGGGTAATCAGATCGTGAGATTTATAGTCAGCAGATTAGGCTTGACAGTTGGACATTAATTCTATATAAAATTAATTTAAGTTAATATCATGTTATGGGTGATAAATTGAATTTTTCTTTCAAATAATACATTTTTGGATATTTAAAATAATCATAGTTAACATGAGTTGTTAAATGAACATTATTTTTCACAATTTATTCTATGACTGTGAACAGACACTTCTGGGTTGTCTTCAATGTTCTATACGATTATAAGGGAATACCCTACTCATTCTATTACAAGTATTTAATCCTAGTGGGTTGGATTTTATTGGATAATTCTAAAGAAAAACCAATGACATAATGATTCTTATTGAATAGGGAACCTTGTGAATACTTCTGTTCCTTTGTATTTGTGTTTTAGTCATTTTCAGCAAGGAATGAAATCTTAAATGTGAGGAAAAGAATAATTTTGGGAAACATATGATAATATGTATTACTAATTCATGCCTCCCCATCTCTAGGATACAATAATCATGAATGAGAACTTTCAAGGGGTATCAGAGTTTAGGTTCCTTTCACTTATTCCTTTATGATGGTTATTTTAATTTTTGAGCAGTAAAGGTATTCCACTTTTTGGTGGAAAAAATTATCATATCAAGAACGATATAATGTCTCCTTATCATTTTCATATTTAATGTGATGTTCTTGCTGTTGAAACATATGGGTTTCCTCATATTGACTATAATCTAATCATTTATATTTTGATAAGAACTATCTTGAGAATGATGGAAGGGCCATGAATTCATGACTACTGTCTCTTTCAGAATGTAAATTTTTATGGGTGAGTGGTGTTTCGACAAAAAAATTTATATCTAATAAATTGAAAAACATATACAATGGAAATAAAAATTTGAATAATGAAATGAAAAAAATCTATATATTGAAGTATGAATATTTAAAAATTGATGAATATAAATCTTTTGGGTACTAATTTAGTAGGTTGAATGTCATTTTAGCACTATAAGATTTCTTGGTGAATAGATAGATGATACTATAGTTTCTTAAATGATTTTATTAATCCTTACTAATACTTTTAATGAAATATTTTCTTCACTGAATTACATAGAAGCTAAAACATTTTACCTAGATGATATTCATATTACATTCATTACATAAGAAATGATAATGTAGAATGATATGAGAAGTGAGCCAAGAGATTGTAGAGAAATATTTTTGAATTATGCTAAGAAAGAAAAGTATATGAATATTATTATTTCAGATTAATATATTAAATACAATTCTGAAAATATTTTTTAAAAAACATTTGATGAAATTATATCCGGGTTTTCAAATAATGTGAAAATATGTACAGGTAAATTCAAATGGAAACATCTCATGAATGTATTTGAATTTTAATCCATTGGTAATTTTGTAGCTAATTATCATAAAAGAATGAATAAAGAGGATAATGATGAACAATAAATTATTCCAGGAATAACATGGAATAAAAAATGAGATAAATTGAAATCATATTCAAAATAGAAATACCGATAATTTTTCGAATCCAAAATACGAAGTTTGACATATAATGATGATGAAGAAGAAATAAGTGAAGGTGAATCTAAAAAATTTATTTAGTATTTTTTTAATAATATATTTATTTGAATGGTATATGATGAAAAAATTTGATTTTTTAGTTCTATTGAAGTAGAAACTCAACATGAATTTAATTTATTAGAAGCGTTGAATTAATATATGAGTATGATTAGTAGGCTTGAAAAAAAAATTGAATGATGAATGGTCCTCAACAAGAAATAATGAATATTTTTCAGATGGTAAGGTGAATATATTAATTGAAACTGATAATTTGAATTAATATCTTGACAACTAAAATATTCATAATGACAATCATGATGTGAATATGAATTAAAAGCAAGATGATTTAGAAGTTGTCCAATAAATATTATTTAAATTTGAGATGATAAATAAATGTTTCAAATAAACTATCTCTAAAATTTCTGAATTTTATCATATTGAGAAAAATAAGAAAGATTAAATAAAGGTTACCATAATATGGTGAGAATAAATATATATGTGTTTCCTAAAATAAGAATGATGGGAACGTTAGGTATGTTTCCAAAACCAAAAAAAATTGGAACTCAAAAGTTTCTAAAAAACCACAATCCAGAAATTCTAAATCCCAAAAATATTTCAATACTTATTGTTCTGTTATATATTAAAAAGAATATAATTTTTCAATTGAAAATAGTAATTTTTATTTCTCATAAATGTATGCTAAGTAGGATGCTATGATATAGACTTATAGTTCCGGGCATTAGGGATGTTTTTGAGGAAAATAATATTTCTATGGAAACTATTAGTATTGTGGTGGATTCGGTCACAAGACTAATTTGTTTTGGTATAACTAAAATAATTACAAATACTCAACATGTTAGTAAGGGAACAAATTGAAGATTAGTCAATTCCCTCAATGGAATAAATGTGAGAATAATGTCTGAAAAAAATCTGAGAATGTTGGTGTGATGGTTGAAGATTTGATTGAACTTTTGAAACTAATTGTGAAATATTTGAACATAATAGAAACATTTCAAAAGAATGTATTTTATTTTTAATACCACATAAAAATATTCATAACAAATTCCACAAGACAAATGTGAATAATGAAAATAATAAAGAAAAAATTCATGTTGTTAAAAAACCACATTAAAAACTTCGAAAGGAGAGTGACCAAGGATTCTTCATGGTGGGTGTTCTAAACATTTGAGTAGAGATTTTAAATTTTTTAATAATGTTAATGATTTTAAAGAATTAATTTTGAAATTTAAAAATAATTAATAACTAAGAGTCAAATTTGTGGGATCAACCATCTTTGGAATAGAAAATTTGAAATCAAAGAATGATTAGTATGTTGATGGGAAAACACACATTTTTCACAGTCTTTCGAAATTATGTGATTACGGTAAAAAATTTATCATTAATAAAGAAGGTTTTCTAGTGAAAATTGAGGATGTTGGAAATTTTGTTATAAGATTCCAATGTACAAAACGAAACTAGTTTCAGGTTAGTGAAAAATAACCTTGTTACAATAGTATGGTTGAATAGAATCAACTATAGTATAAAAGGATAAGGCACATATATCATATAAACAAGATCATGTTATCCAAGAGAGATATTATCTGATACATTAATGATTTGTAATGTAGAAGAGATCGATGTTTCACTACTTTTTATGAATAAATGATTATAAATTCTCTACACAAGAATATTGATATTTCATCAAAACTACCCCTTGATCTTATTCATTTTGATTTCTTTTCGCCAATGTGAAAATAGTCAAAAAATAATAATAATTAACTTATTAATTTCATTGATGATTATATTGACATTAGATGTGTTATGTATATGTAACATATTTAGATGCTTAGAAAATGTTTTACGGTTTCCTAAAGAAAGTTGAAAATTATTATGAGTATTTCATGATATATTGTAGAACTGATAATGGTGGTGAATACAAAACTGAAGGGGTCATAATTTTTTTTCTGGAAAATATTGGAATTTTGTGTGAGTATAACTCCCCATAAACTCCTCAACAAGATTGAGTAACTGAATGAAATAATAGATGGTTTATGGAAATGGGATGAATTATGTTACATGGACTTGGTCATTCTCATTACAATTTGATGTAAGCCCTGAGTATTTCTATTTTTTTCAAAACTAATGTTTTTACCTAACAAGATATTTTATGATTCAATGTGAAATTTTTTATGGAAAAACTAAAATCTTGAGACACATAGGAATTTTTGGGACATTATGTATTATAAATTAGAAAGATGTAATGTTTGAAATGTTTGAATAGAATGGTGAAGATGGAAATATTATAATCTATTCACTTGAAGGAAAATGATATAAATGTTTCTAGAAATAAACATGAAGAATTTTTTATTCAGTTGATGTGAATGTAGTTGAAGGATCCATGGAATGCAGATGTATTCAGGTAGACAATAAAGTTGAATAGAATTAAGAATGTTTTGAAAACAATTATGATATAGTTACATACAATTGTAATCCTACTCAAGAAGAGGAATTAGACTGAGATATTTCTAGTGATGAGGAAGATACTTGAAAATCACATTCATGGATAATGAAGAAAGTGTATTCATATAATACCATTGGGGATAAATATAGGAAATTTCAAACATAAATAATAAAATATTCTATTAAAAAACTTCTTTTTATTAAAAAGTAGAGTCCAATGATAAGAATGAAGCTTATGAGTATCAATAATTGGTTCAAACATAGAATTAACAGTTGGAAAAAATTGAAATGAATGATATATGTGAACTCATTCCCCATAAAGAAAAAAATAAATCTGACTACAAATTGGGTTTTTATTTACAATCTAATTAAAGAAAGTGATCTAATAAGAAACAATAAAGATTGGTTTGAAAAGGGTATTCAAAATTTTATGGTATTTATTATGATGAAACATTTTCACAAGTGTAAATGATAGAAACAATCAAAATTATTCCTGCTACTACTGCATAATGAGGTTACATGATATTCCAAATGGAAGGTAAATCCTCCTTCTAGAATGGTTACTTTAGTGAGAATGTTGTCATCGAAAAACATTGTGTTCTTATTGTTGGGAAATATGAATGTTATGTATGATAATGGATGAATGATTTGTACGGACTAAAAAATATATGAGATCCTGGTATTCCAAATTGGACACTTAATTTAAGAATATGAGTTTCAATATAAGAAGATTTGATAGCAATCATTATTTCAGAGACTGGCATGAGTATTCCCTCATCATACCTGTCTATGATGATGATAATATCATTATTGGGAATGAAAAATTATGTTATGAAAGATTTGATAATGTTAAGAAAAGGTATTTGACATTTCTATGATGAGATAAATTAAATACTTTCTTAGGTTAAAAATATTAAAAAGAAGAAATATATTTCCCATTCTCAATAAAAGTATGCTATGTAATTTTTGAAGATGTTTGTCATGGGGAAATGAAAACATGATTATGAAGTGATTGTATCAAGAACAAGGTTTACAAAATATGGTATATGAAATATAGTTGATCCTATAGAATTTCCAAAGCCGATCAGATGTATATTGTATTTGACTACATCCAGAAATGACATTGTTTATGCTGTTAACTTATGTTCAAAATTTCAGCGTAATCCAAAAAAATTACATTTACATTATAGAATAACAATTATCTAATATATCAGTTGTACAAAAATTTTTGGATTAAAATATTACAACTCATAAAATATTGTTGGGTTGGGTATTTATAAACTTATTTGGAAGGAAATGTTAATGACAAAATATCCACATCTAACGGAGTATTCATTCATGGAAAAAATTGTGTTATTTCTCATTTAAATAAAATAATTACGTAACTCTTAGTAGAGATGAAGTTGAGTATGTTTCTGCCACTCAATAATCTCCTAAAATTATATGGATGAAAATTTAATTAGAAGACATTCTATTTGAAGTGATGCTACACTTTATCATTGGTTCTTTCAATCATATTAATATAAATATTTCCAGCAATGTTGTTAAATATTCACATTCAAAATATATTTATATCAAATAAAATTTCATAAAATAACATGTAGAGAAGAATGATGTTATACTATAGTACATCCCAACATTGGAAAAATTTGCTGACATTTTGAAAAAACCATTATCGAAGGAATACTTATCTAAGACTAGGGTTTCCATGGGAGTCCAACCTTATTTTATTCTTGGTTGAAGTACATGTTTCAATCACCTCTCTCATCTTATATTCGGAGAGTGTATTCAAGGGGGATAATAATATTTTTTTAAAATTTATCCTTAAAATTCATGTAAAAAGGTGGAGTTTTGTATAAGCTATGAATTCTTAATTGTATTGTGTGTGAACTATTCTGAAAATTATTTGGAGTTCTTTTAGAAAAAAGTTTTTTTTTATTCCAAGAATAAAGAAAAAAACGTGGTAAGTGGATGATTTTTTGTAATTATTTATTTTAGATAGCATGGTTTTTCTCTCAATGATTCTTATTTCCTAAAATGAGTTAGATTAGGTAGGAATAATATTTTTGATAAATGATCCATTACATTAGGATACAATGTTCAATGATTTATGAAACATGGTTAACAAAACAATCAAAAGGAGGAGATTATTAGGACCAAGATGAAGATTATGGTGTTCATAATTGGGTTTTTTATTTTATTGTTAAAGAATTTTTGTAAAAGAAAATATGTTGAATAAAAAATGAAAATAAAACAAATTTTTATTTCTATGAAATTTATATGGACCATCTTATTCAGATGAATCAAACTCACAATTCATGAAATAGACCATTGGATTTTGAGAAGCTGGATAGAAGGAAAGTTGCATCAGATTCAGATGAAATCTGTAATGAGAAGGTTGATCATTTTGAATAATAATCATATGGTATGTAAATGGTCATCGTATTCACTTTGAATATGGTATGGAAGAGCTAATCACAAAGGGAGAATCAGATTCTTCATGACTATAATAAAAAATGTGATGATGATTTTTTGATCTTGGAGTTCTAATAAATAATGAGTTGGTGGAAAAAATGTGATTAATGATTTATTACATAATGATGGATTTAATGAGAAGTTGAAAATAGTATTTTGATTGATCATATTTGAATGGGAAAGAAAAATAGATCTAGAGGTCATATTCAGCGATATCATATTTAGTATGCGATGGAAAGAAAGATGTCGCTAAAATAAAAACAAGCACTATATCATCTGATCTTCAATATATTCATTAGCATGGGAATTATAGAAGAAATGCTATTATACTTGGTTCATCGGATTCATAAATATTTAGATGGCTTGTGATAAATGTGATGCTTCTTTAATTGGGTGAAATAATATCATAACAAGGAAAATTGTTACATGGAACAAATGGATGAGAAGAAATAAAAATAAGATGATAAAAAATATAGTCAACCATTTAATAGTGTTTGAATTGATTTGTTTGATTTTAAAATGAATTATGATAAGTGATGAAAAAAATTGATTGATTTGTAGTCGAGGGGTATCTTTAAATTCCAAGAATATTTATATTAAAATTGGAATAAAACAATTTTATTGAAGAAATAGGATTGTGCCAATCATAATTTACCATTGAAATCAGATTAAAAAATTAGATCTAGATGGGATATTGAAAAATAATATCTGCAGAAGAGATGAATATTGAATAAGATTCAAGAGGATTCTAGAATAGTTGAGAACATCATATATGTACTTTAAATTCATTGGATATTGAAATATGGGTGAATTTTTTGAGTGGGAATGTTTTTTAGTTTCTTGGTAAAACCACCCATGGGTCACCTCTAAAAAGAGAAAGTACATTATATTTTTTCAGACTGGTGTTCTATCCACACAAAGAGAAAATAGATACAAGATTTCAAGGGAGAGAAAATGTTTTCTTTATTAAATCTTTGTTATAGATATTTTGATGGAGAGTAGTGAAAGGAGATGATATAATATCAAAACAATGTATTTAGATGAGCATAATATTCAATGGTCAATGTATTCTGTTGTTTATCAGATTCTTATTCTTATCATATTCGGATTATCATCATGTACATCTGGATAATCTAATCTAGACGTCAGTATTGGACGTTCTAAAAATTGGAAGAAGGAAAATCTTTTATCTCAATTGTATTTTGAAAAAGCTAAAACTATAATATCATGAAATCAGATTAATATTTATTATTGGTAAGTTCATATTGGGAAACCAGATATAGAGAATTGGAGTGAATATATAGGAGTTGACAATCAGAATCGAATTCTATATCAAATTCCTTGAAGTTCTTATCATCTTCCTTGTATGAAAGAGAAGAATTGTTTCCCAAATAATACATTTGAGAATTTTAAAAACAAGAACTGGTAAAATCAGTTTTTACACAAACATTATTTTACATTATTTTTCTATGATGGTGTAGATACACTTTTGGATTTTCTTCAATGTTCTACATGAGTGAAAGGGTATATCCTTCTTATTTTACTCCATGTATTGATTTCTTATGGGGTGTGTAGTATTGGATCATTTCCAAACCATACCAAAGATATATATTTTATTATTAAATAGCGATCCTTTGAAATATTTATATTAATAAGGATGTGTTATTCAATTATTTTCACCAAGTAATGAAATCTAAAATAGTTGCATAAGGTAGTTTTGATTAAATAGAAAATAAAAAGTATCACTGATTAACCCCACCCCATCTCTGGGATATAATAATCTAGACAGGGTACTTTCAAAAAAAAATTATAATTTTTGAAAAATTGATTTTAAATTATTAATTAAAAAATATATAATATTATGTAATTTCAATGTAGTTTTTTATGAAAAAATTAGGGAAATAAATTTAAATTAATTAGAGTGATTAAGGTAAAGATGAGTTTACGTAGTGGTAAATATTCCAAAGAACATAGACACATGTAACGAACCGGATCTGGTCGCCACCATTAACGGCACCAAACCCAGCCTGTGGCAAGGCCCGAAGGGCGTTACTTATCCCCATGGGATGGCACAAGTGCCCGGGTATAAAACAAATCTGGTTTGGTAATGATTTACCCGAGTATGAAAACATAAATCATAAAAAAACAATCAATTATTAGAATCTGAAATTTTCATGCTAAACAATTATTAACAAAACCAGATCTGAATACACATGTTTAAAGACACTACAAGTGGTCTAAAAACAAACAATGACAACATAATGACATCCCCATGGACTCCACACAACAAGGGGATCATCACCCGCAAGCCGTCTCCGCAACTCCGCCCCAACGATGGGGACTAACATCCCGAACCGCCATCACCCTTAGCCTTCCCTTTAACTGAGTCAAGCATAAGCATTTCTACTTACACCCAAGGGGTGTAAGTAGGGTGTTATCCTAATCCCAATAGGATACCACCAGATGATTTCAAAGAGCATGCAATACAATGTGAACAAAATAAGAAATTTTAATACACAAGGAGAAATAGTGTTAAAATTCAAAGAAATGCAACTTTCAAATGAAAACAGTTATCAATACAATAATTTAAGAATGTTATAACATTAAATCGACATTTGAGATACTGTAATGTACTGCCAAAAAAACCCTACAATAAGGGTAAATACCACAAATCCAATGATCATCAAAATAGGGAACACCCCTAAGCACTATGTCATCTCGGGCCCTGTGTACTTCGTACCTCAGTGTAGAGTAACCATAGAAAAATCCATTCTAGTGCACGAGACACTAGTAGGGAACATACCCATAACCTAGTGGTCCCCAATAATCATCCAAATAGTTTAGTTAGAGGGGTCGTTATCCAGATGCTAAGTGGAACATGGACAAAACCCATCCGATCCACTAGCCGTACTAGTACAAATCCGCCCCAACTAGGTACCTGGGCATCCCCTTTTTGTGACATACAATTTCAGCAAACAACACACATAATTTTGCATATAAAATATCACTAATGGTCACGAACAAATTTTACAAATTTTATTCCATTTAAAACACACAATAAAAAAAATTATTTTCAATAAAACAACCTCTCAAAAAATCACATTGTTTCTCACCCAAATCTCTTTAAGATATCCACATTGCACACTATGTTAACACTTTTAAGTCATTAAAACAAAATCTCACTTCAGTACCATTTAATGAAATCAATAATTCAGTTATGGGGCAGCCCAAAATGAACCAATAAAAAATTTGAATGAAGAACACCCAATTTCACCAAAAATTGGAACTTAAAATTCATTTGCATTATAAATGAAACTAAAACCAATTATTACAGAAACATTCAAGTAAAATAAACATTATGGTACCATGAAAACTGAATTCTAATTCACAAAAATTGCACAAACAATGGAATCACCTACCAAAGTAACAAAAACCCTTGAATCTTCGTGCGAAAATCAAATCGCACCCCCGCCACACCAAGAGAGAACTAGATCAAACCTAAAACCACATAAATTGGCCAAGAAAGACCAAAGATAAACCCTATGTTAGAAAACCTATTTTCTGGACAATATTAAACTCAATTATAACCGATGAAACCCTAAGAACAATGAGTTAAACCCAATGTAATTTGAAAGAGGAAAGGAAAGAGTTCATTTACATGAAGTATCTTGAAGAAATAACTCCAAAACACTAGTATCTGAAATTAAAAAGATCCAAAATTTAGGTTTCGTTTGAACAAGATGTATTAGGTCATTAAGGAATTGGAATGGAGGAAAAATATTGGGAATTGAGAGAGTTATGAAAGAAAGACTTTACCTCTTCAAATATAGGAGATTTGAAGAACCCTATAAAGTTCAGCACCATGTCGTGATTAACCAGAGCTCCAAAGAGGTGGGAGAGAGTTCAGATGCACGTCTGGGTTATGTTTTCTTGAGTGAGAATTGGAATCTCCGAAAAAGCTCAAATATTGACATGTTATAACAAAATCAAATTTTATTTTTAACATAGGAATTGGGCTTTCGGCCAGTCCCAACCCCTTTGATAGAAACAAAAATAAACTCTGGTTATGGATTAGTAAAAGCTCCAAATTACCTAGGTGGTCTTAATAGTTTAGGGGAGGTCAATTAGGAATTTGAATGGATGAAAAATGTTGCAATATGAAAAATTTATAAAAGATACAAAATTTATTTTTTAATCTGGAATTGGGCTCACGGTTTGGCCCAATTCATGAATACTCATCTATTCCTCCCTAAAACCTAGGGAAAACCCCAAAACAAATCAAGGAAATAAATTAAATGAAAAATAACTTTAAAAGTTGTCTTTTATGTGACAATTCTCCCCACCATGAAGGACTTTATGCCCCGGAAAGTCAACATGAATCTCAGTTGGAAAAAAAGAATCGGTACTCTTCTTCGACCCATGACTTTCGCTCCCATGTCTCATGTATATCATTCCCATGCTGCCATAAAACCCAGACTAAAGGAATAGACTTCCCTTAAAGTATCTTCTCTTGAGTGTCCACTATTTTCATCGGCCTCTCAATGATAGGCAAGTCAGGCTCTATCTCCAGTTCTTCCCAACTCAACACATGGGATGGATCCGGATTGTATTTATTCAACTGAGAGGCGTGGAAGACATCATGGATAGACGTCAACTTAGAAGGTAAGGCCAACCTGTATTCCACCTTGACAATACGCTCGGTGATCTAGAAGGGCCCGACATACCATGGCATTAACATACCTTGCTTCCCCAATCGACGATGTCCCAGACGAGGGGCTACATTTAAGAATACCCTGTCACCAACAGAAAACTCTAGGTCACGATGCCTCCGGTCGGCATAAGATTTATGAGGACTCCGAGCTGTCAATAAGAGCTTCCTGATCAACTTGACCTTCTTATAAGTCTCATGCACAAGGCTCGGCCCCAACAGTGAAGTCTCTCCCGCCTCATCCCAACATAAGGGGGGGGCAACAAGACCGACCATAGAGCGCCTCGAAAGGGGCCATTCGAATTGCGGATTGGTATATATTGTTATAAGAAAACTCAAACAATCCCAAATTTCTATTCCACGAACATCCAATGTCTAGGACACATGCAAGAAGCATGTCCTCCAAAATCAGATTCGCCTGCTCTGTCTGACCTTCCGTCTGAGGGTGGTATGTTGTGCTCATCTTAATCTGAGACCCCAAGGCCTTCTGAAGGCCTTCCAAAAATTGAAAAGTGTAGCGGGGGCCTCTATCTGAGACAACAGATGATGGTACACCATGGAGTCTCACCACTTCCTGAAGATACAAATGGCCCAACTCATCTACTTTAGTTGTATCTTTTATCGGAATGAAGTGGTCTGATTTGGTCAGACGATCAATCACCACAAAAATAGCATTCTTATCCCGAGGTGTACGAGGTAAGCCAACAATGAAGTCCATGATGACCTCTTTCCACTTCAAGGAAGTAATGGGCAGTGGTTGGAGCAAACCGGATGGCCTTTGGTGCTCTTCTTTCACCTGCTGACAAGTGTAGCATCTCGAAACAAAGTCTGCTATGTCCCGTCTCATACCAGGCCACCAAAACTGCCAACGAACATCATAATACATCTTAATGGCACCCAGATAGACAAACCACTGAGACTGGTTGTTATCTTGCATCACTACCTTCCATTGAGATAATGGCACTACTGAACGGCCCGTGAAGCACAAGATGCCCTCGGGAGATGACGACCAATTAGAGGATGTCTCCACACCATGAAGGAACTGCTTTGACCACTGACACAGATCGCCACTGTGCTGTTCTTGCTGAATCAACTCAAATAGAGAAGGAGTCACCTAGACGCTTTCGAAGAATGCCCCTCCACTGTATTCACTAGTCGTCACATGCATCTGAGAAAAGAGACCCATCAATGTCCACTCATCAATAGACTTCCTCAAAGCCTGCACTGGAACCCTTCTGCTCAAAGCGTCGGCCACTACATTACTCTTGACTGGGGTATAGACAATTTCAAAGTCAAACCCCTGGAATTACTCGATCCAACGATGTTGCCTCAAGTTGAGGTCCTTCTGCGAGAAGATATAAGCCAAGCTTTTGTGATCAGAGTATACCACAATCTTCTCCCCAAAGAGGTAGTGATGCCATGTCTTCAAAGCAAGCATCACTGCTGCCAACTCCAAGCCATGGGTCAGGTAGTTATTTTCATGTGGTCAAATTTGGCGAGAGCCATATGCGACCACATGATCATCCTGCATAAGCACACACCGAAGACCCACACCTGTAGCATTACAATAGACCGCATATCCCTTTCCAGCCTCTGGTAAAATCATCACGGGGGTGGTAGTTAGCCTCCTCTTCAGCTCCTCGAACGACGCCTGACATTCTAGACCCCATACAAACTTCACCCCATTTTGGGTGAGGGAAGTCGTCGGTGAAGCAAGCCAAGAGAAATCCCGAACGAATCGTCTATAATAACCAGCCAAGACAAGAAAACTCCTGATCTCGAACACATTCTTCGGTTTCTACCATGACAAGAATACAATAATTTTCTCAGGGTCCACTTAAACTCTATGATCTGAGATCACATGCCCCAGAAATCTCACCTCTCTGATCCAGAATGTTCACTTTGACAACATTTCATATAGGCGGTGATCTCGTAATGTACCCATAAAGATCCTCAAGTGATGTTCGTGTTCCTCCTCAAAGCAAGAGTATACCAGATTGTCATCCACGAAAACCACAAAAAAGGAATCGAGATACTGATGGAACAACCTATTCATAAGATCCATAAATACCGCTAGAGCATTGGTCAATCAGAAGGGCATGAACAAATAGTCAAAGTGGACGTACCTGCTTCGGATGGCTATCTTATGGATATCTGACTCCTTCACCTTGAGTTGATGATACCCTGAACGTAGGTCTATCATTGAGAACCACTTTTACCCCTTCAAATGGTCAAACAAATCATCTATTCTAGGAAAATAGTATTTCTTTTTAATTGTTACCTTATTCAGCTTCCGGTAGTCAATGCACAACCAGAGGGATCCATCAGTCTTTTTTGCAAACAATACAGGATCGGCCCAATGAAAGATGCTCAGGAGAATGAATCCATTGGATTCTAAGTTGTCCAGCAGTATCTTTAATTCCCTCAACTCGGTGGGGTCCATGCGATAAGAGGGAAGAGATGTCGGCTGTGTTCCTGGCGCCAGATCAATCAAAAACTCCACATCCTGCTCTGGGGGAAAACCTGAAAAATCATCTGGGAATACCTCGGGAAACTCATTCACTACATGAGGTAGTGCACATTTAGGGGAAAGGCCATCCTCTAGAACAAGCAAAGATAACTGGAAGATAACACATTCCAACTATGGGATTGGAGGCCCTGCGCGACTTGATCATGGATCCCATTCTCCATGAAAAACCTAACGACTCCCATCAGGTGCCGTGAAACTCACATGCCGTCGGTAGGAATTGTTGTGTGCCTAGAAAGGTACTAGACAATCCATCCCGATTATGACATCAAAAAGGTCCATATCTAAGAACAAGAGGTCCCACTCCATCTCGACCCCAGACACATAAAGTGCACACGAGGGGCACCTGAGGCCCTGCTCCTTCTTCATTCCCTACGGTGTCACCAACTCCATCGCAAAAGACATCATCTTAGTTGGAAAATTCAGCATGTCCACAAAATGTCCAGAAATGAATGAAGAAGAGTCACCCGTATCAATAATAGCAATTGCTATAGAAGATGCGATTAGAACGGTACCTCAAACTGTCAACGGTCCCACCTCGGATCCTGTTGGTGACTGATCCACAACATGGAGATGTCTAGTATCTGCCTGAGGACGACTGATAGTCTGTGGCTGTGCCCTAAACTGGATATGCCCAAAAGATGATCTAGCCCTACCACCATGACCACCAAATCATGATCCCCCAGTCCTCGATGGCTCGGTCTGTGCTGGCACTCCTCTTGAAGCAACTGACCCTGCCCCACTTGGGAGTGGACATGCAACACCGTAGAAGGTCTACAAATGCACTATACCTCCACACTAGTAACAAGGATTCGGAGGAAGAGGACATGCCGGTCAGATATTCCCAGGACTCCCACATTGGTGGCACATGAACGATCTCGCATCCGATGCCGCAGAAGAAAACTGCCTGGAAGAGTGGCCTGAACTCCCCCCTCCATTCTTCACATGATCCTCCTGCTTGCTTTTCTTCTCTGAGGAGCTTCCACTGCCCACTGCTGATACTAAACCATAGAATCCATCCCTGTATTTCCTATCAATCTCCACCTTGCACACCCAATCAACAACCTCATCATAGGTCCTCATCTTAAACAAGAACACCTGGGAGTATATCTCTGGTCGCAAGCTTTTCTCAAACCTTTGGGCCTTCGCTTGCTCATTAGAGACAATTTCTGGAGCATACCAAACCAACTCAGTGAAACGGTTGGCATACTCCATCACAGATAGTTTCCCTTGAACAAGTTACATGAACTCCCTAGACCTGGAATAAGCCAACACCTCAGGGTAGTACTGTTCATTGAAGACAGCCTTGAAATCTCCCCAGCGCATCTGCTCATTCTTCCCAGCCTGAAGCACTGACTCCCACCATTTACGATAGGGACCCTCCAACAGAAAGGAGTCACACTTCACCCTCAGCTCCTCGAGTGTTTCCATGAACTCAATCATACGCTCGATCTTCTCGAGTCATTCTTCTGCTTCCTGGGGTTCTGTGCTACCTCGGAAGGTAGGAGGCTTGTTTTTCAGAAACTCTTGTGCTTTACCTTTTCTAAGACCTGTCTCTTCTACCCTAATAGGAATAGGAGAAGGAGCTGGTCCCTGTCCTAAAGCTTGGATAGCCCGAACCACATCCTCCATGAACCTCTGATCAATCGGCATGGGAGAACTCTCTCCAGCTTCCTCCTGTGAGTGCATGGGACCTTTCCGGGGAGGCATGTTGCTACAAAATGCAACAGTCACAAAACAATAGTCAATACCACAATTCTGAAAATTTTAATCAAATACATCAAATATAAATAAACTAAACACATTCCTGTAATAAAAGAAAAAACTACTCCACATCTGCCTGATGTCCACATGTGTTCTGCAGCCCACACGTCTCACCTGAAAGTGATGTCAATCCGTAAATTCCAACGTCCCCTCGTGACTCAAGGTCCGCCATGAGAGGTGCGGGCCCGGAACCCTACTCGCAACCAATACCCCGTGCCCTGACGGTCCTAGCTCCCATCTATCCCGAATCAACCCAAAATAAAAATATAACCCAAAAACTTTAACCTGCTCTAACACCATTTTGTCACGAACCAGATCTGGTATCCACCATTAACGGCACAAAACCCGGCCCGTGGCAAGGCCTGAATGGTGTTACCTATCCCCACGGGCTGGCACAAGTTATCGGGAATCAAACAAATCTGGTTAGGGAACGATTTACCTGAGTATGAAAGCATTAATCATAAAAAAAATCAATTATTAGAATCTGAAATTTTCATGCTAAACAATTCATAACAATATCAGATCTGAATACATATGTTTAAATACAATTAAAGTGGTCTAAAAACAAATAATGACAACATAACGACATCCCTATGGACTCCACATGACAAGGGGATCATCACCCGCAAGCTTTCTCTGCAACTCTGCCCTAACGATGGGGACTAACATCTCGAACCGCCATCACCCTTAGACTTCCATTTAAATGAGTCAAGCATAAGCAGGTCCACTTAAACCCAAGAGGTGTAACTAGGGTGTGAGCCTAATCCCAATAGTATACCACCAGATGATTCCAAATAGCATGCAATACAATGTGAACAAAACAAGCAATTTTAATACACAAGGTGAAATAGTGTTAAAATTCAAAGAAATGCAACTTTCAAATGAAAACTGCTTTCAATCCGAGAATTTCAGAATGATAGCACATTAAATAGAAATTTGAGACACTGTAAGGTACTACCAAGAACACCCCACAACAAGGGTAAATACCAAAAATCCAATGAGCATCAAAATCAAGTACACCCCTAAGCACTAGGTCGTCTCGGGCCCTGTGTACCTCGTAACTAAGTGTAGAGTAACCATATAAAAATCAATTCTCGTGCACGAGCTAGTAGTAGGGAACATACCCATAACCCAGTGGTCCCCAATAATCATCCAAAAAGTTTATTTAGAGTGGTCGTTATCCAGATGCTATGTTGAACAGGGACAAACCTCATCCGATCCACTAGCCGTACTAGTACAAATCCACCCCACCTAGGTACCCGGGCTTCCCGTTTTTGTGATCAAACAATTTTAGCATAAAACACAAATCATTTTTCATATAAAATATCAACACTGTTCACAAAAAAATGTACAGTAGCTACACTCATTTTATTCCATTTAAAACACACAATAAAATAATTTTATTTTCAATAAAACAACCTCTCAAAACATCACATTGTTTTGCACCCAAAGCTCTTTAAGATATCCACATTCCACACTATGTTAAAAATATTAAGTCATTAAAACAAAATTTCAGTTCAATAACCTTTAATTCAACCAATAATTCAATTATGGGGCAGCCGAAAATGAACCAACAAAAGATTTGAATGAAAAACCCCCAAATTCAACAAAAATTGGAACTTAAAATTCATCTGCATTATAAATGCAACTAAAAATTTTTTTTACAGAAACATTCAAGTGAAATAAAAATTAAGGTACCATGAAAACATCAATCTTATTCACAAAAATTAAACACTCAATGGAATCACCTATCAAAGTAACAAAAACCCTTGAATCTCCGTGCGAAAATGAAATCGCACCCCCGCCGCACCAAGAGAGAACTAGATCAAACCTAAAACCACATAAATTGTCCACGAAATCCCAAAGTTAAACCATATGTTCAAAAAACTAGTTTTTGGAAATTAGTAAACTCAATTATAACCAATGAAACCCTATGAACAATGAGTTATACCCAATGTAATTTGAAAGAGGAAAGAAAAGGTCTCATTTACTAGAAGTATCTTGAAGTAATCACTCCAAAACACCAGTAGTTGAAATTTAAAAGAGCCAAAAATTTGTTTTCGTTTGCACAAAATGTATTAGGTCATTTAGGGATGGGAATGGAGGAAAAATATTGAGAATTGGGAGTGTTATGAAAGAAATACTTTACCTCTTCAAATCTAGGCGATTTGAGGAATCCTATTAAGTTCGGCACCAAATTTCGATTAACCAGAGCTCTATTGAGGTGGGAGAGAGTTCCAAAGCGCGGATGGGTTATGTGGGCTTGGGTGAGACTTGGAATCACCGAATGATCTCAAATATTGAATATGTTATAAAAAATCAAATTTGATTTTTAAAACAGGAATTGGGCTTTCGGCCAGGCCCAACCCCTTAGATAAAAATCCAAATAGGACCTATTTATGGATTTCTAAAAGATCAAAATTACCTTGGTGGTGATAATAGGTTAGGGGAGGTAAAGTAGGAATTTGAATGGATGAAAAATGTTGAAAATGGAAAAGTTATAAAAGATACAAAATTTATTTTTTAATCTGGAATTGTGCTCACGGTTTGGCCCAATTCATGAATACTCATCTATTCCTCCCTAAAACCTAGGAAAACCCCCAAAATAAAGCAAGGATGTAAATTAAACGAAATATACCGTTAAAATATTTCTAGTATGTGTCAAAACATGTAAAAATTAAAATAATTTAAAATCTTTGATAATATAGTCCATTGGATAGATAATGGACTATTATTGGAGGAAAATTTTGTTATGGATACCACTAAATAGTGTTTACCCTTTTGTATTTACAAGATTTCCACTCCTACTCCACTATAAATGGGAACTAATGCCCTAAAATATACACAAACATAATTAAAATTTTCACATATAAAAAAAATCCTAATGTTTTCCCAACTCCCCTATTATCATTCTAGAATCCTCATTTTTGTCATAAATCATTCCATGTTAGTCATTTGGTGAAAACTAAAAAGAAATACCCGAGAAAGAGGTACCATCCTTTAATAAGCTAATTTGTAATATTTATTTTAACACCCCTTAATTTATATTATTCAATTTTTATATAACAATATTAGTATCCAAAATGTATTGAGATTTCATCATGTAAAGGGTTCGACATACACCTCTACACACATCCATCAAATGGGATTCATAATTAGGGTTTGTGTGTATGGTCGACCACCACCTCACAAATTGATGTAATTAATTTTTTCATTACCGACATTCAGTGTTAGTAATAATTATAGAAAAAATATCTTTTTATCATATATATGTTATTTATGAATTATTTATGTATATGGAATATTTATATAACACAAGCCTTTATGCATTCCATTTTTTGGGAATACGATGACATTATTTTTGGTCATGTGGACTACTGCCTCCTAAGAGCAATGTGATTTCATATCATTATAGTGTTTATACTAACTAATGAAAAGTTATATCGTGAAATTCATTTATTTTATGATTTTAGAGGTTTAATTTGATGTTATTCATTTATGGGACTCATGATTAAAATGATGCTCAAGTAGTAAGGGGATTTCTAATATCACTTTTATTTATGCGAGAGTTAAGCCATATTCAACACACCTTTCTTTATTTTCAGTATATATACAACCAATGAATTTATTATATTATTATTAGACAGAAATATAAGAGTATTTAAATATCCATTTTATGATATATCAATCCTCATGTTTAATGATCCAAAGTGACCAAATCAGTAGAATAATTTTGTCTCATTTTTCATTATTTAAGACACATGTCATGTTAAGCACCAATATTCTAATATGAGGTGTATATACTAACATTTAAAAAAGGTATATCATGAATATAATAATTTTCTTTTTGTTATAATATAATTTTAATTTATTTATCTCATGAGGATTATTAATCAATTTTACAGATGTGGTATGATTTTTTTACTACAATCTCATTATTTTTAGGATTTTATTAAAAAATTTCTTCCATTGATAAAAAGTTATAATCTGCCAATCATAAAATCACATAGAATTTTATTATACTATAGTTATTTCATGTTATATTCATGTAGTTATTCAAATTTCTCACAATTTTTCACCTAAGATAATTATGAATATATTTATGGAAAATCATACTTTATTTATCTTTAGTCTGAAATTGATTTTATTTAAAACCATGTAATATAAAAATATTGAAAATATGTTTTTAAATGATCATTTTTTAACATCTTGAAGGAAAAATTATATCAAAATGGTTTTTGTTTAATTATTATTTACAATATTTGATGGATTACATTATATGATTTAAATGTTATTTTCCAAGGAAGAAGGATTCCTAAATATTTTATGTTTTAAAAATAATCCTTCATAAGAGAAATGATATTTTCCTAACAAGAAGTTTTAAATAATAATTTCAAAACTATTTTACATATAAGATGAAACAATTTCTTATAATTTATGATTTATTTGGGTTATGATCCAATGACACAATTCTCACTCTTTTATTGAATGTGTTATATTCATCACTACAAGTTGTTTATGAAAACAGTTTTCTTTCCACGGGGTCTACCCAAATAAAATTCATATTAAACTAGATTCATTTCATGATTTATTTTTTATTTTTTGTGATTATGAAACCTATCTTGTTTAATATTTTATTATATGATAAAATTTTTATGATAACTGTTTAATTTCATTGGTTTTGATATGGTGTTTATAAAAAATATATTTTTTATACATCAGGATAAGAGGAATGATTTATTATCATATGGAACATGTATATATGATTTAATTATGATACAAGTGTTACCTATATATATATATATCTATCCAATTTATTGGGTAATTATTAATATCTCATTTGATAGAAACATATGGAATAAGGATTAAACTCTGTTTAGTATGACATGGATGGAGTGGCTAGTGAAATCTGTTCAATAATGCATGGATGGAACATGGAGTGATCTACGACCAGTAATATAGGGATGTATTTATGATATATCTTAGTTCAGTTTGATAGGGTAAAATGAGGATTGTACTCGGTTCATTATGAAAATGCGGGAATGATGAGTGAACTTAGTTCAGTAATTCATGGCTGTAATGGGGAGTAAACTTGGTTTATTAATAGAGAGATGGATAAGGTAGAAACTTAGTTCTATATGATAGGTCATGAATATGGAGTGAAATAGGTTACGAAATAAACAACTAGAATTATGTGTGAACTTGGAATAGTAATATAGGGATAGAAGAAAAACTAAACCTAGTTCAGTAATACAGGGCTTGAATGGGGAGTGAAACCAATTCAGTATTGGATGATTTCATCTAAGAGGGTTGTTAGGGAACCATGACTAGTAAGATGGTATGAGGACTGACTTCATTCCAAAAAGATGTCTTAGGTAGTAATACTTCAATACTATGGAATAAATTTTATATGATTATGTTTTTTCAACAAATATATATCTTACTCATAAGTTAAGGTTTTAGGGATCATTTCTCTTCATTCTATTTTGATTTATGTCTTATGATCTGCCAATATTTATGTTAGGAATCATTCATTTGATCTTTGGTCTGTAGGGTATAACCTCAAAATTTTATTCCCATGTTCTCTTACCCATATTTTCATGTAATTCTTATATATTGTACTGTTTTACTCTTACTCTACATCTGATTCAAACCATTATTTTTTTTCCTTCTTCGGGTTATGAATAAAAGTATTACGTATGAGTACTAAAAGAGATGATATTTATGGGACACATTTTCTAATTTATACCATGTGACTATATATTTTGTTTCATGTTTCTAATGTAACTAAACTATTACATTCCTCAGGAATGTATTCTTGTAATATTCTGAATATTCATTTAAAATGATGTAATATACATTTATTTTTTTGACATGGTCTCTATATATATGTGAATTAAAATAATTTGAAGGAAATATTATGAAATGTATTGGTAAATCTAATGTTTTTGGGTCAATTATTAAGAAACAATTCAATGGGGATGAATTACACTATTTTAAATAAGTGTAAAGTTAAATTACTAAATATTTCATTAATATGGTAAATTAATAGAAAAAAGCTCATTGATTTAGTAAATTTTATTCTAAATAACATGAAAGTATAAATTTGAACAAATAAATTAAATTAAATTATTAATTGTATTCAGGATTGATTATTTCAAATGGGATTTATATGAACCCAAATGAAATAGTAGTAATTATGTAATATGTCTCAAGGAATGAAAATTAGATAATACACCTTAAAAGATTTGGGAACATTTGAGTCATAATAACATGAAAATAAAACATGAAATTGAATATTAAATACCATGAAAAATATATTCATGGTTAAAAATTTTAATTGGTTAATAAAAACACCATGTAAGTGAAAATAGATTCATAATACAATACATGTATCAAAAGAGGTAATTGTAGATGATGAATGCATAGAATTTACTCCCGAAATTTATGAAATATATTTAAAATCCTATAATATAAACAAAAATATATCAATAACTAATTTTAGAAACATATTTCCCTCAATTAATATTTATATTTTTCACTAATAATAATTTAATATGAATATATCAATTAGTTTTTTTCTTTTTGTATTGTATGACATTAATTTTGATTATTTTGTGTGTGATTTGTAATATAAACATAAAAAATTATTTGATAAATATTTCATGATTCCCATATTATAAAATATGATGAAATAGTTTTTTAATTTTGTATTCTTCCTGAAGTTCATTTTAACGAATTTATTAGAACAATTTTAGATAATTTAATATGTGATAAACTTATTTTGAGTATATTACATTTTTCAAAGAATTATTATATAATGATATCAAATTATTTTTTATAAATAAATTATAATATGAGTGTTAAATGTTATTATCGACTACAATATTTATTAATTATATAAATTTTAGAACTATGAATGTAAAGAAAAGATATAAAACCAAACATGTTGTTCGTGGAGGCAATGGACTACACGTATGGATGAGCTAGATTTTTAGTTTTTCAAAACATCTAAATAAATAAACAAAAATAAATATTTATATTTATAAAATCATAATTATGTATTAAATATCATATTTATTATTAATGAATATCATTTTAACCAGTCATATAATGAGGTTATTACAACTAACAAATCATCCATGGTGAAGGTTGTCGACATCTGTGAAAGCATGACATTTATATTTTTAAATGGAAGGAAATAGAAGAATTCATAAATTCATTTATCATTATAAAATCATAATTATTTCATAAATATAATATTTATTAGTTAAATATATTCTTATAACCATCCATTTAAGTTTGTGATGAGAAATAATACATGTTATCTATAGTGGTGATATTCAACACTTACAGGGGAAAAATATTTTATCTTATCAAATGGTTGGGAGGAAGGTTTATAGTGATATTTTTCATAAAATAATAAAATATAATTATAAAAATATCTATGTAATCATGTTGTTATGTTTTAAATTTATTTAAGTAATGTAGAAGAATAATGATAGTAATATGAATACAAATTAAGTGATTAATAGTTTTTAGTTTACTCAAGAAATCATAGCGAGTCATCCACCAATTGTTTTCATATTCCAAAAGACACATTTTGTGTAAGTAAGAACCTCACAAAGACCCATTATAGATTCAAAAAACATTAAAAAACATCAACAAATAAAAGAAACACCACAATATATGTCTTAATGGGCCTTCACACTTACACATTCAAATTGAAAAAATTCCACACCTCAAAGCACGAGAAAAGCATCGCTCAACCAACCACTTATAGACACCATTTTATTTTCAAAAGAATAACTGCCTTTATATCAAAACCAAAAAATCTTCATCAATACCTTAGCTCATCACCGTCGACCAACAAGAAGCCAACAACACCGCTGAGTGATCCGTTTATAAGTTTGAGAGGTGACATATTTATAAATTTTCTGAAAAATTTATTAAAGTGATTCCATAGTAAATTAATCATGGTTCCAAAAGTGGAAAATAATATAGTATTAGTAAATTTTTTATGATCCTCCCTCATCCAAAAAACTAAGGGATAGGTTTTGAGATAATTTATCCCATTTACTCTTTATTTGACTTCTTAAAATAATTTATATTTACCGTAGAAACTTTTTCTTTCACCTCAATAACATATTTATTCTACATAAAATAATTTTCATAACACATAATGTTTTTTAATATGCATGAAATTTTACCATATTCAGTTCATAGTGGTGGAAAATGTTAAATCTTAAAAATTTGTTGACACAAAAAATTATGGAAATTAAAATTTAATTGTAATAATGAATTTACATAAAAATTATTTTCTGTGTTTATAAGCATAATATTTTTATATGTAATAATTAATAAATTAATAAATTTTTTTACATAAAAATAAATAAAAAATTGAATATATAATTTTTATTATATAATTAATGAAAATTATAATATATTGTTTTTTAATTTGAACAAATCATCGCTTTGGTTAAAAAATGCCAAACATAGTTGTTTAAATTAATCCTAATATTTCTAAAAAAATTTATCTCAATTTTAAAATATATATTTGGCCATTAATAAAATTATATCTAGATTTTAATTCATCTTTAAATATTGAAGTCCGAGATATTATTTTAATTATAAAATATGTATTGTTCGCTACACACCCAAAAACCAATCAATTTAAAAAAATTCATAAAATTAATTGATGATTAATTTTAACATTATTAGGTCATAAATGATATTTTTTGAATTAAATTAAATATTTCATTTTCCTAATGTTATCATCTAAATGAAAATAAAAAATCAAAAGAAAAACTCCATTACTTGAAAAGGGTTTTTAAACATTTCATAATGATTGTCTTATTTAATATTAATTACAAGTTAAATGAATGTTAATATATTATATCAGACTATGAATAACTAAAACTTATCATAATAAAATTTTACAATTGTACAATGTAATTTTTTATGATAAAATACAGAACACATTAATAACCCAATTCTTTGAATAATAATACTTCTTAAAATTTAATCAAATATATTATTTTCAAATATATTTCATAATTTATTTATATATTTTTATATTTTTATATACTAGAGGTCCTGTTATTCTTATAATTTTCCAAATAACAATAATAAAATATGTATCATCTCTTTTTTTTCAGTGTTTCATTTGAATTATACTACTCCATAGAATATTTATTATAAAAATAATTACATATATAAATCTCATGGTGGTACATTCTCCCACATTAAAAATATCAATAAATTTTTGTTATGATTTACTAATTAAATTATATAAATATATATATATATCTAAAATATCTCTTGATGTAAATTATAATGGGATATAAACATTACAATCTATGGTACTGCATGTAGATTTTTCCTTTATTCAAATTATAAACACATTTTTATTTCTATTTATCAAAAAAATTTATGCAAAATTTGATGCATTAGATGGTTATATAAGTTTCTTGGGACATACCATTTAATGATTCATTTTATGGATTCGGCTTTCAACAAAATATCCAAACCAAAATGGGTGTGATAACAATTTATAAAAATGATAATATGAAAAACATTGGTGACATATCCTATAAAATTTTTATTTTCACCAATGTTATAATAGAACTAACCATTATTATACATGGAAATTATACTATTATGTTCTCTAACTTATCTTTTGATATATTACATACTCAAATTTAATACAAATAGATTTAAATGAATTATAATAGTTTGTAAATATAATGAAAATTATTAAAATCATATCCAACTTGAGTGTCAAACCAAGAATATAGTTACTTTTAGTTTTTATTCATTAATTGAATATTGACATAGAACATTTCAATCCATGTTCCATGTTATTACCCTACTGTAACATTGTGTTGGATCTTACATCATTATTTTTAATATATTAAGGGACATTATTTCAAGGAAACTATGCAAACCTATATTTACCAACATTATAGAATGATTCATATATTTAAAACTACCACTAGAGTTTCTATTAATGATTTGTAGGCCTAATTAATAATTAATTTCACCAAATGTAATTAATATCCTAAAAATCATACCATATAAAACCATAAAAATTTATTTATGATTAAAAATTATAATTAATGTTAAACATATTAACCCATTATGGTTTCTAAAAAATTATATAATAACAAGTTGACAATTTCAAAACCTTTATTGTTATCTAAACCCCACTCGGATACCAATTACGACACCCCAGACTCATACTCCCTGATCTGGTGTACATATGTACATTTTTAACATTCTAAATTTTAAATCAATATAAGAAACCAATAAATAAATATATATAATTACAATATCATCAAAAAATATTGATTCACTTACAAACCCTAGAAAATTTATTTATAGAATTTTCAATATTAATTGTAATATTTAACAAAAAAATTAATATATTTCCTATATAATGCTATATTTTACCACTAAACCAAAGATTTCATACTTTAAAAATACATTCAATTTATATAAAATAATTATAATAAAATTATAACAATATACACATATTATTCTTAATACACTTCTCTATATCCTAAGGAAGTGGACCTATATAAAGGGGTGTTTCAAATTCCTAGTAGGGTCATATCATACAATAGAATCAACTATAGAATATACAATTGGATGTTTAATATGAAAGGTATACATAAATAAAATAATTACATAACAATGAAATGGTAAGAAAAATATTTCAATGGATAACATTACAATAAATTAATTCAAGTATATTGATAAATAATCTCATAGTGATGGAATTCAAAATTTTAGACACCATAATAATACATTCATAGACCTATATGAAGATATAATTTAATTTTTTTATGGACTAATTCCAATTAATAATGATAATGCAATCAATTCCTCATCACAAAACATCATAATATTAATATTATGGCCTCATGTCAAGTAATCATGATTAAACCATCGAGGGGGAAGCCAAGGCATTACTAATAAATTGGTAGGCATAAAAAAATACCATTACTACTTTATGTAATGAAAAATATGGATTCATTTAGGGGTATATAATTTTTGGATCTAAATTCACTAAATAAGTCCAATGTATTCATTATTTGTTTGAATTGAAAAAAAATACAACACACAGCCAACGTGTCTTAGAAAATAATAATTATCCATAATCAATAGAAGTATATGATATATAAATACATTCCTAAGTAAGTAAATTATTATAATACATATAAATAAATAATCTGTATTTTATTAATAGTTAATTTTCCAATTTAATCATAATAAACATTAAAGGATGTGAAAATAGAGGAAAATTACCGTTATGATGAGAACAAGATCGAACAATATCACATAAGAAGGGATAAAGAATTTGATCATTCAATAACGTGAGTTCCATACCCAAGATGTAGTCTATGATAATTTAAAAAAACAAATCATTGAATGTAACACACAGTTAGATATAACCATTATATTATTAGAATAAAGTTAATGTGAAGATTTAAAAACAGAATTTTTGAGTATCATATTATAATAAACTCCCAAGCCATATTTTAGAAAACATTTCAATGTATAAAAGTAGTAAATTGAAAAGAATAGTTGTAAAATAATCTAGAATATTAGAAATCATGAAAGGAAATTAATATAAAATTAGTAATAGTGGAGTGGATGATGAAATATATTAATAATTTAAGAAATTCATTTTTATTATTTTAAATTTTCATTATCTAAATTGACATCGTAAAAAGGGTTATAAAACACACATTTCAAAATTATTAAAAATTAATAAAATTTTCAAATGCGATACAAAATTGTTCTGGAAATAAAATAAAAAATAAAAAAATTGTGTAATCACCAAACAAAATTATTAATAATAAATAACATATTTGAAGTGATGCGAAATATTATTAATAATATCATTTTTAAATAATCAATTACATTAAAAACTAATTTCAAAATTAAAAATGCAATTAACATGGATTAATACATTTAATATTATTTAAAATATCTAAAATGAATAAATATAATAATCTAATAATAAATAAGTTAAATAATAATTATTATAACTCAAATAAAGGTGGTTGAGTTAACAAAAGTCTTACATCATGGTTAGTTTATGAATAAAGAATTACTTAAAAATGGAGATTTTAAAATAATATTCTAAATCACATGAATTGTGAATATTTATGATGAAATAACTAAATGGTTCTAGAATTAAATCATGTTAATGTTTATAGATGAAAATTATACAATCATTCATCAATGAAGTGGATTTGAGAAGAAACCCCTTATGAATAAATTATCTTTTGAATCAATATACCATGATAGGGAAACCATGAATTAAAACATTATATTCATTGAATAAATATATTCCAAATTAAATATGTAAATTTATTAGTATATACACCACAAAAAATTAAAAATGTGGTGAATATGGAATATGTATCAGGGGAAGAAAACTGAGATAATAATCATTTATTACATTTATAATAAATGAATCATATTAATATGAAAGATAAAACATGAAATATAAATTGTTCTATCTTGAGTAAGTATATTAATAGTTTAATATGTCAAAGGGGAATTATGTACAAAAAATAATTAATAATACTGATATAATATGAAAAACTTCCAAAGAAAGAAATTCGAGAAAAATTCCCCTGATATTTTCACCTAAATTTTACAAAACTATTTGATCTTTGGAATGACAATAATAGAAATTTCAAAAAATTATTTGATAACATTATATATAATTACTAATTATTATATTTTTCAATTTTCATATTTCAAAACATATATATTAGTTAGTTAGTGTTTAGTTTCATCATAATATGTCTATGATATCATTTATTTCGTTATTGTCTCATAATAGAGAGGTAAGAATAAAATATCTAATAAAAGTTTCATAAATCATAGATGATAAAAATTATTTAAATTATTATTTTTCTTCACCCTCAAATTTATTTTATAGAAATTATTGGTATGATTAATGTTACATGAAATTATGAATCTTTTAGTTATTTTTTAATCCATTTGTTTTGGTTTTCTTTTCCATTTTTTGAGTAATTCCAAAAAGGAAATGGGTGGATACTTGTAATGTGATGTAAGGTATTTTACTGAATTATCATCATAAAACCAATAGTTTCCTCTTTTCACAAGGCACTAACATGATGTGTAATTATAATAAATTATGTGAAATTTATTCTGGAGAGAAACGAAGAACTGATCACACAATATGATAATATAAATCATCCTATAAGACTTACACATAATGTAATGAAAAATATTATATTTTTTTGAAAAATGAATCACATTTCTTGTATACGTGGGACTAAAAGATTACATGATTTTTAACAGGGCTACATGCTAATAAAATTTATGCTGTTTGATTTTAAAATGGCCACTCAGATGAAATTCCTATTTTCATTAATAAATACATCTTTTATCTTCACCTAGACGCTACTTCTTACTGTTTTTGGGTGATTCTTTCCCTCCATATAGCATCATTCAATGATTGATCATCATTGTAGATAGTTTTATTCTCTCTGATTATTTAATCCTTCGAAATATTCTTGGGTCTTTGTTGTGGTTATTTTTTAGTTACTAATTTTAATTATATAGTGTTTTCTATTAATACATTTCAGTTTCATTCTATTCCTTTTATTTCAAAAAACATTCTATTGGTTTAACATCCTAATTATTGAAAGAATCATGTTTTATACCATGTTGTGTTAGGTATTTCAATAAAATGGGTTAATTTAAAGAATTAAATGTTATTCTCGATAAATTCCATAGCATTGTTCTATGATTGGAAGTGATAAATTGATTATAGTGGTCACTTGGAAAGGAAGTTTTTTTTCTTCAAAAAGTTTTTTCCATTGAAATGATATTTTCATGATGTGGAAATGGAATTCAAATCTCCAAAGGATATGGGATTAGAATTACAAACACTTTAACAAATTTTGAGGTTGATTTTGAATTTTTTTTTTGAAAATTGAGAATTAGTATCCGTGAGTGTTTTAGGATAGAGTCATGGGTAGACATAGATTGGGTTTCACCACTTAGGGTTCATAGTTGTTTATATTTAATGGTAGGAATTATATTTATTTGTTCTAATGTATTTTTATTTATGATTTTGAGTGTGAAGTACACATTTTTCCATAGGGTATACCATAATAAAGAGAAATTTATCATTTTTCTTGTATGGTTATTTGTCAAATGATATTTGTTTTCATTGATCATTACTCAAAGGTTTTATATTATTTTATATAAAATAAAATCACATGAATGGTTTCATAATTGATATGTGCATACCAATATTCCTCTTTAATAATGGATATGATTTCTTATTTCAATCACTTCTACTTCCCATATTTTTACAGAATATGTTTGGATTTTTGGAAAACATGAAGGAAAACTTATTATAGTTGGATGTATATTATGAAAATTATTTGAAGAAAATATTTTTTGGATAATTTCTTGTTGCATTATTCATATTAGAACTTTAATTAAAACTACAGTTATATTCTTCTGGGATTTATCACATACTCTAAATGTGACTCTATGAGATTATAGATGTTGTATTACATTGTACAGGTAATAGTAATATAACATTTTTGTATATTATATTCCCTTGTTCCATCTTCCTTTGTTTGGGGTTGTTCTAGTGGAGACTATGGATCACAATGGAGATCATTATACTTTCTAGATTAACTATTATTACAACCCATTTTATATCTTCTTTAATATCTTAACTATTTCCACTTCTTTCACTATTTTTATGTATTTTTTTTATTATATTCAAAAATATTATCTCTTATATTGTTTTATGTGTATCATGTAATGGTATTATATAGTTTACTTTTTTAGTTGAACTGGGATGGTTCTTTGCAATTTGGAATCAAAGGGTTTCTCAAACTGAAGTGTGTTAACACTACCTATGTTTGGTTCTGTGTCAGGGGTATACTAGAGTTTTGGCCATCCAAATTATGATTGTATTTATTGATAAGGGGATAGATTAGGTCACATCAATTATTGTAACTGAGTTACCATGGGTGGTGAGAAATGTTTTTCTAGGTTTGAGACTTTGTATATGTGGTCAATTGAATTAAATGATGGGGTTGTTTAAAAAAATCAACAATTCATTTTTTTTATTATTTTCCCTAGTTGACATGAATTTTAAATGTTTTAATGATTTTTAGTAAATCCCTGAATTCGTTCCAATGATTTTGGATTTTACCCTTGATTGATTGATTTTTGTCTATTATTAGACATTATCTCTGAGACGAGATAATCAAAATCCATGAGAGGAAGCGATGAGACATGTTTTATAGGTAATACATCTTGTGGAACCTACTCTAGTAAAAGATAGTATCCTAACTATTTATACATTAGGTCAAATAGGTCTTTTGGAACACATTGTGCATGGTGGATCACAAATCAGATTGTATTATGCAGCATCAACCCATTTTTCATTGTGAGGTATGACCCTAGGAATATAAAGAGTGGCTTGTTTGTATATAGAGTATCTTAAAATTATTAATGAATCATTAAGACTATTAGGTGGGGTTTTCTATATATATGGGTAAGGGATCATGAATGATATGTAGGGACTATATTGATCATCTTATGTTACTATAAGATCTCACATGATCATCCATCAAAGAAATATTTATCCCGAAGATTTATCCATAAATAATATGTATTCAAAATACCATGTAATTTAGGACATTGTGGTAGGGAAAATTTATCATTATAGTGTATTATATCCATTATAATTACTTAGTGGATATAGAACTGGACTTTTTCAATAATGAGTACCTAAATGATCCAACGACTGAGTTATGAATGAGGCTTGATATAAATCCAATTTGTATATTCTTGTGCATTTTGACCTTTTTTGAGGTTCTTGATAATGTTGTTTTAGTTGAATCAAACATGGTTTGGGAGTCATGTTTGGGTAGAGATTTAGTGGAATCAGTGGTTAGCCAAAGTGTACCTTCTACCATATAATAGAATCTTAAGAGTTCTCAGTTATTATATGGACAAGTCTTATGGGAAATGATAGGGAAACAATTGGTTTTCTGCTACCATTGTAAAATCCGATGTCATAAGTATCCTAACTATGTATAGGATCCTACTACATTTCCTGTATCACAATTTTTTGGAGGCATGTAACCCTTATTTCTTCCTTTTTATGAAATTAATGTGGCGGGGTAATGTTTGGGAGAGCCTGGATGGTTTTTTGAGGCCTTGGGGATTTTCTAAGGGTGCACAGTTTGAGAATGTTTATTGAAAACAATAAAAAACATGCATGATTTTGTGTAAGTGTTTTATATTTTTTACTATACATGATCAAATAGTGTGTCCATCCCATGAAAACTGAGCACTAGGGGACAGATAGATTATGAATTGTTGGCACATGATTTTTCTAATTGGGCAAGCCAATTGTGAGAGGCCGCCTATTGGATAGTATCATTCACACATTAATCACATGGCTTGTCTAACCGTGTTAGCAAACAATACAACTATTTTAAAAATTGGTTTTTTAAACATTATTGGTCAATATTTGACCTGAAACACTCATTTCTTCTCCCATATTATCCCCACTCAGGATTTAATCTTCTCAGATATTAGGGAGTCTCTCCAAATCATTTTGAAAGAGAGTAAAAGTGTTTTAATGGTTCTAAAAAGAAAATTATCCCCCAGTAAGTTTCCTCTCTTTGTTGTTTCATGGATTCCTCTAGATATACTTTCCCTTCACTCTTGGACTCCTAGATCTACTCCCATCACACATAGATATAGTGATTTGGTTTCCAATAATTGTTAGATCTGTATTTTTTGGTTTTTAGGGAAGGGATATGTGGGTATTTTATAGAGTTTTCAGTAGTATTTGGTTTGTGGGTGTGTGGTGGAATGATCTCTCTAATTCACTAAAGGTAGGTTCCTTCAATTTCGACTCAAAATTTCTATAACATAAAATATTTGGTTTTGAATTTATTTATTTTTGGAATTTTTTGTGAAATTGGTGTGATTGGCTTATATGAATCCCATTAGTGTTTAGTTTTGGGATTTTGGATGGTTTATGATATTTTGGTGAAGTATTTTTTATTTATGGAATTTAAAATGATGATTTTAAAATTTTTTAGTTGGTTTGAATATTGAAAATAGTTGGGGAAAATAATTTTCAATAAAAAAATTGTTTGATTTGAATGTGTCTTGCCTTGAATGATTGATTTGGTTTTATTGTCTTTGTTCAATATGATTTGGTAATTTTTATTTTTCATAGTAGTGTGGATAAATTGTTCAAACATTGTTTGGGTGGAGTGAATATTTGTTGTGATGTACCACAAAATAGGATTGATATGTGGAGTAAAGTACCATGTTAATAAAGGTGCGACCTTGGATGTGTAGTTCCACCATCAGTGGTGACATAAAGCTCAATTGGTAAATTGTGTGTATGGTTAAAATATTCATACTACCATGTAAGGTAAAGTGGATTATAGAAAACTGAAATGGGAAAATGGGTAATTATTTTTTATATTTATTTCACTTTTGATATGGATTTAGGTAATGTGATTTGGTAAGGAAGTGGTTAGGATATTTAAAATTGCTAAATTTTAATATTGGATTTATTTAATTTTTTTATATAATTTTAAAACCATTTTTAAACATAGTGGGGTTAGTAGGGAAGTCATTTATGGAAACACTACATAGTATTATTACTCACCCCATTCATAGGCAATTGGGTGCTTTTTTAGATATGATATAGACACTTGTAAATGTAAATTTTCTCATTCTAGAAGTGATATTTTATGATTCTTTAGAGGTTATGGAGTTGTATCCGGGATCATGTCTTGGGGATTTTGTGTCCTATCTTTGTGTCTTGAGTGGTTTTATTTTAGTCTTCATCTTAGAAGATAGATTTGGTTTTTGTAGGGAGTTTTTTATTTTCTTGGAAAGTGGATTATGTGAAGAACATTTTTTTCGATGGATCATATAGATCATTGGGTAATATTATATTGGTTGAATTATATATTTTCAAGTAAAAATCATCCCCCAATTTTCATTAATCCCTTGATATTTATTTCTTGGATTTTGCACATTAGTGATATCTTTAAAGGGAAAAAATAACATCAGCATCGACTCAAGCCAATGAGGAGGAGTGTGATGTTACATTTCATCTCTATGGATGATATATTCATTTAAAATGGTCTTGTGAAAAGATATCTCATAGATTTACTAAAGTTTCCACTCTCACCAATGGATCTCATGTTGGTTAAGATACATCAAAGTGTGGTGGGATTAATCCTCATGGTATGGGAGATGTTCATCTGGATAATATAAGATTACACTATGTAGTGGTTTATGAACCAATGGAATCAGAAATATGACTAAAATCTATTAGTAGAATAGTACTTATCTAATCATCGATGGTGCTAGATTAGTTTGATACTAGTTCCAAACATTTGTTCATATAGTCAACATTAATTGACAGATTGGAGATAGTTTTAAACTGTTGAATATTTATTGGATCTTTCCACACCATTGGGAATGAGGAATAAACATAGTTTCAAATGTCTCTTATGTCAAGTGTTGATAAATGATTTTTAGGGGTAAGGGAACTTCTTATTGTTTGAATATGATGTCGTCGACATTATTATCCACACGTATTGGATGATCAATGTTATGGAAAACATATACATCTTCTTTCATTATGGTTTGTTCATCTCTTATAAGGAAATCATTTATTCTTCTCATGGTGAGTGGGAATCTATATCAGGAAGGGGCGGGGCTTCATGTGCATTATTTTGGGGTACTATCATTCCATTTTTCAGAGTTGTTTCTTGATTAAACTAACTATTTCATTTTTAGTTGACATCCTATAATTGTGTGTTTGTACACATAAGACTTTCTGGAACATGTTTCATGTTTTCCACAATAGAAAGATGTCAATTTTACTATTTACTTACTGCCTAGTTTGGCTCTAATTTCTATACCTTCTTAATATATAGTACCTTCTGAGTTGGTGGAACATCATATATAAATTGCGGTCATAGCGGATAAAGTATTTATTTTCTCGAGTCTTTCACCATGGGCTTGAAAAATCCAATTTTTATTAGAAGTAATAAAAAATAAATAGAATATTATTATTATTGAAATTTGAATCTAGTTACAGTTGCGAACAATTCTCCTTTTCCAAAGATTTATGATCTCTTCTATCATCCTAGAGGGGTTGTTTGGTTTTCAATAATTTATTGGTGGTTATGGTGTCACTATTTTAGAGTCTAAGAAGATGATATCTGTATTATATCACATAAGATTAAATATGCGAATTTCATGCGTCTATTTATGCCATTCAGTATCACTAATTTTTTAAATGTTTTTATGGATTAGATGAACTACATAATTAATAATTTTTAGAAAAAAATGGTTTTATATTCATGGATGATATTTTGGTGTAATATAAGTTATAACAAGATAATATGTAATATTTGGATATCATTCTTCGCACCTTGAAATCAAATCTTCTATATGATTTCCTTCCAATGTGTGAGTTTTTTATCTAGGAAGTGGTATTTCTCAGGCATGTTATATCTGAGTATGGAATCTTAGAATATCCTTAAATGTTAGAGTCTGGTATGTATATGGATAATACTAAAAATGTGTGTGATATTTTAATATTAGTGGATTTGGATGGTTATATATGTATTTTTTTCAAAAAATTACATAATTTATTCTTCAATGACATATTTAACTCCAAATGGTGTAATTATTGTATAGAATGAAAATTGTTAGAGATATTTTTAAGAGATGAATTTATGGATGGATTAAGAACAAATTTTTATACTTCCATAAGTGGGTTCGGGATATAATTTTTCTAGTTCTTCTGGTAAATATTTTGGATGTATCTTGTTGTAGGGTAAACATGTTTTGGTCTATAGATATCACTAGTTATTTTTTCAAGAGAATAACTACCCTACCCATGATATTGAGTTGGCAGATGTTACGGATGCACAAAAATTGTGGTGTCACTATCACGTTAGGAATTTTTTTTATAAAATATTGTGATCATAAGTGAATAAAATATATTTTTCTCCTTGGGATATGAATTTTTGACAGATATAGTGGGTTGGGTATATTTAGAATTATGATTTTTTATATTACTTATGCCCCCATGAAACAAAATTTCTCTGTAGACAAATTGAACTATATATAACTAGAAAAATTCATGAGCGAATCATCTGAGTACTGATCTCTATTGAGTATGTTTACTATGTCTAGTATATAACTAGAATAAGTTGGTGGACATGTGTGTTTATGTTCAAAAAAAGATGAATCAACCTTTTATGAGTGACTTTGGCTCGATCAGGTGGTAAACACTGGGAGATAATTCATTAGTAAAATCCTAAATGGTGGTGAGAGATCAGGTTAGAGTTATTTGTCTCCTAGTAGAGCTTTGTTCATCCTTATTAGGTTATTTTTTTGGTTTCCTTGAGATAAGAGTTGTAATAAAACTTTTCTTGTTTTTCTAGTCACACGAGGGATTCCATGATGTATCATGACATGATGCATTACTATTAATAGGTAGGGGAGATATAAATTATAGAGAATTTTAATTCACAATTCCATACTAATTATACAATTATGGAAGAACCCTAGAAAATTGGTGGGTTTTTTCAACTCCTTTCCATTCCAGTATAGAAGGGAGATAAGATTTATATGGATTTATTCATTGTTTTTTTCATGGAACCCTAGATGGAAATATGAAATTTTGGTGATCATTGATCAAGTCATGAAATATGTGAATTTACATCCAATGAGAAACGTAAATAATATAGAACATCTTGGGGAATTTTTTTCCTAAAATTTAGTATACATCACGGGGTTCCTTATATAGTTCTTTCGGATAGGGATATGTGGTTCGCATAATGTATTCTGATAGAATTGAAGGAGGGGATGCATTCCAAGATTATATTTAAAACACATTATCATCCATATATAGATGTGTTGATGGAGAGGGTTTCAGATGTTCTAGAGGAGACACACTAGTCTTGTGTGATTTATTACATAGAATATTTCGAAATGAATTTTCTATTGTTTGAGATTATATATAATAATAGTTTATATCATTGATAAGGATATATCGATTTTACAATATGTATGGGTTCCCATGTAGACCACTATTGTGCTAGGTAGAGTTTGGAGTGTGCTCCTTGGTTGGTTTGAGTGATGTTTATGAGATCAAAGATATGGTACAATTAATATGGTGGTGTATGACCATAGAACAGAGTCATCAATATTCATATATGGACCATCAACATCTGTTTCTAGAGTTTAAGGATGGTGATCAGGTCTTTCATATAGTTTCTCTTTGTTTTTGTCATCACCTATTTAGAATATAGTGTATGTTATCACCATGGATTGTTGGTCACTTTGAGATTATTAGATGAATATGGAGACTTTCCTATCTATTTCAAATATAATTTGGTTTATTTTTTTCCACGGAGTCTTTAATTTTTCCTAGTCGAGTTGTTATATACTAGATACTTACCCTATTATTATATTTTAGGATGTTGATTGTGGGCCTGATAACACTTTTCTTGAGCATCCAATTCATATTATGGGTCACTAAGATATTGTATTGAGTTGTACTAAAAACACGTTGATCTGATTACTACGATAGACTAGATAGAAGAGCCATGAGATGGTGGAGCATGATTCATCGATGAGGTGGAGGTGACCTTCTCATTTTGGGGATCTTTGAACATTACATAATTATAGGGAAATAAATCTTTTTTATGGAGAGATTTTAATGCACCCTTACTCTTCTATTAGTTATTTTTTAAATAAATTGGATTCCTTTTTAGTGGTTGAGAAGTGCTGAGAATGAATTGGCCAGATACCTGTAATGGTGAATTGATAGATTTTATTGAGGTCCCAACATAAAAATTCAATTTTTTCTTGTCACTGGTAAATTACATGATGTATAATAAACGTAAAAAATATATAATGGCTACTGGATAGAAAACTTTAACTGAAAACACATCTTGATAATTTTAAAAAATGTATAAGGATTACACATCATGTAATGAAATTATTTTAAAGGCATATTGTTTTTTCTATAATGAGGGTCTTGAGGATTACATGATGCATAACAGCATAAAATTCCATGTAAATTAAAATGGGTTGGTTTTATGCTGGTGAAACAACTAAAATTAACACTTCCTTTCTTACAAGATTCCTTCCAGTCAACCAAGAGGCTATTCTTCGTTGATTTTGAGTGTGTCCCACCATTTTGGATAACTACATTAATTTATTGATCACCGTTGTGGTTCAATTTCTTCTGTCATGGTATGAAATCATTCTTGTTCATCTTTTTGGTTGGTTGTGTTCATGGAATACATATATATATTTTATTGGATAGGGTTTTATATCATTCCTTTTCATTTTAATGGTGTGATTTTCATTTGGAAGGAAATTATTTTGGTTTCTAATATCCTTTGAAAATTTGTCTAGTATTATACGATGTTAAGGTGGGGGTTTTCTATAAAATCATTTATCTTGATTAATTAAATGTGATTCATGATAAATTCATGTGGGGTTTTTTATTTGATTGGATCTTATAAATTGTTTCATATGGTATCATGGAATGGTAATAGTTTTTAAAAATAGTGATTTCATTTAAAATAGTGTTTTTGGATATTGAATTGGGGTTTCAAACATATAATTGAATGGTCTTTTCATTGAAAGAATTTTATAAAATTTTGAACATGGGAATGAAAATTTATTAGACAATTGAATATTGATAATGTTGTGTGTATTGGGATAGAGATATGGGTATCCTTAGTTTGTGATCCCCTACTTGTAGGTATCCTTTGGTGATATTGATTGCAAGGAATTGACATTTCATATATCCAATATATGCCTATTTAGGATTATGAGTGTATATTACACACTGTCCAATAAGCTATATCGCAATACAAGTATATTTTTCATTTCTCAATAATGGTTATTTAATGAATGATTGTTTTTATCATGTATTATTACTAAAAATTTTATAAGTGATTGTATAACATATCTTTAAATGATCGATTGTTTCATAGAAATGTGTGTACCTATTAACATTTTAATTATTGTATATACATTCCCATTTTTATATCTTATACTTTTCATATTTATAGATTACGAATGTGAAATGGTTTTTTGAAAAACAATTGGATAATGATTTAAAATTTGATTTATTTTATAAAAAATATTTTTGAAAATGTTTTGTTTTAATACATATAATTGATTCATTCTTGATATTATAAATTCTATACAAATTATGATGTTATCCTAATAAGATTTAGTTCACACCATACATACAAATTCAGGAATTTATAGATGTGGTATTGAATCTTTTAGGTAAAGGGAAGAGAATATTTTAGATTCATGGAGGTGGTGGTTTATATGAATGTACATGAATTTTTTTTCAAATTTTAATTAAAATAAATAAAATAAAGAATAACATGATTTATATTTCAATAATAATAAATATATTAAAAATAAAATATTTCATTATCAAATAAATCCATTGAACTATCCATATAAAATTTTTATGAAAATAAAAAATATTCATTTATGGAGGTCATGGTCCACACATACTCTTGGGTGATGTTATCAATTATCAATGAATGAAAAGAATGGGAGATATAAAATGATTTATATTACCTAATTTATAATTATTTCATAAATATATTATTCATTCATTATATAAATTATTTGAATCATCCATATGTTGTGGTGATAAAAATAGAAACATGTTATATATAGAGGAATTAGTATGCACCTGTGCACAAATGTTGATTACATTTTCTAATTATTTGGAGGAAGGAATGAAATTATTATTCCATAAAAATAATAAAAATTTTAGTATGATAAGGTTACTTATTTAATTATGTAATTATCATTACAATTATTTTTTTTATTATTAGAATAAATAAATTAATATAAATGAAATGTATGTGATTAAGAGTTTTTAACATACATCTTATGATAATCCTTGATTGATCATTATTAGATCTTATTTTTAAAATTATATTGACGTTTGGAAAGATAATTTTAAAGGATTTATAGAGGAATTGTTTTAATATAAAATTATATATATGTGAGCATAAGCGTTGTCCTGTTGGAAGCCTTTTAGAAGTGAGTGGGTGGAACTTATTTGAGTACTCTGTAAATTATATTAATGGAATTTGTATTTCAAATGACAGTGGTTTCAAAAGTGAAAAATATTGGATATTTGATAAACATTGTTGGAAAAATATCTTATATATATAAATTTGATTTTATAAAATTTTGGTCTTTTCCACGTCATATTATGTTTACCATAATTTTCATTCACTATAGTAATTTATTTTTTACATCAATTATTGATTTTTTACGTATAAAAATAATATTTCCACACTATCAAATTTTCATAAGTTAATTATAAATTTTAAAAATAGTTATATAATTCAATTTCATGGTGTGGGAAAAAATATTTTTGAACATAGTTCCATTAATGAAATAAAAAATGTTTTTTTAAATATCTATTTTAACATGTACAAATGACTTTACATCAAAATAAGGTGTCTTATTGACTAACATGATATTTAATATATTTTTTCATGAAATAATCTAGTATTATTTAATTTTAAAACAAATACAAAATTTTATTCATTTTGATAATTAATTTATTAATTATAAAGATGAAAAGTGATCATTAATTAGAATAAAGCATCACATAGGTTATAAAATTTTATTTGCGATTTTTTAAATTCCTCAAAATATTTTTAAAATAATTAATATCACATGATAAATATATATTTATTCTCTCCAATTGGTTGATAATGAAATTCTTTTCATGATGGTATCATAAAAATAACTGTATTTTTGAAAACTATATTTTTCATTTGTTCCCAATAAATTATCCATATAAAAAAATTAGAAAAAATTGAATTCTATGTATCTATAATAAGATAAATTAAAAAAATCAGTCCTTTTCATAAATTTAAAATTATTAAATTCATAAATTTATCCTCTTAATGTAATATCACAGAAAAAGTGAATTTTGTTATAGTAAACTGACCATTAAAACATTTTATGTTTCAAATTTATTTCATATTCATATCTAAATAAATGAATGTGAATTTATTAGAATATAAATTTAAATATTTGATATTTTCATAATAATATTTTAGAAGTGAGAGATTTATTTTATTATTATAAAATAAAAAAACGTCAATAAAAATAGTTATTTAAAAAATAATTCATTTACCAATAAATAATATTATTTTTTATCCTTGAAATTAATTTATTTTCTAATATATTAGTATTATCTTATCTATAATTGGTTTTATTCTTGTTATAAATTTTATAGAAATTTTAATCTAACATTTCATGACCTATATAGTTAGGTGTTTCATGTGAAATAAGATATTCTAAAAAATAGTTATTTAAAGGAGTGTTACATATTAAATTATCGGGGTATCACATTCTCATACCTTAAGCCTCACCGTCTTACAAAACTCTCCCAAAATCCTTCAAATAATACTAAAACAAATTCTAGATGTCCTTACCTCATAATATTTCCACCAATTAATGTCATAACAAAAAATTCAAGTTTTTTTCTGCCGAGTAAGTAAAAAATTAATAATCACACATTTTTAAAATATATTTATTTACTTCTTATTAGTCAACCAAAAAAGAATTATATCGTTGATAAAATAATTGAATTCATATATTCAAATGTTATTTTTGTTATGGAAGAACAAAAATATGGCTATTTTTATCCATTTCGAAAATGAAAATTTCACTCGTTGATGTGGGTAGACTATTGGCTCCATGAATAACATATATCATTTTTCATAAGTGATGTATTCAATTAGTAAATATTATATTTATGAAATTATTAATATTATATAAATATAAAATGTGGATTTAAATAACAATGTTATTCTTTAAAATAATTAAAATGTCACATTTGTGTACATGTAGACTACCTTCTACACGAGTGGCATATTTCATTTTTCATCATTTCCTTACATGGATGAATCTAAAATATTTTTTTTAATATATATGATACTTAAGATTGATGATTTTCAGTAATGATTCTTTCAAAGGAATTTTTTTATAATTTTAATGTTATCTACCATTACTATTAAATTAACCAAAACAAGATTATAATGGATCCCCTTATCCTAAATCATGACCACAGAAACTTTTAAATTGATATAAAGATAAAATATCATTAAAAATTATTTAAATTTATTTATCAATCTTTGAATTATATAATTTGTATCATCAGATAGAATTCAATATCTAAATTGTGAAACATGAATAAAACAATTGAAATTACCAATATAAAATTATGGAAATAAATTATAACTATCAAATGAATATATACCAAATGATTAAAATGATATTGTATAAAAGGTTATAAAATTTAATAAAATTATAATGTTTCTTATTAATATGATTATATTTATTACATAGGTGTTTAAACAAGATTTGAGAAATTTTGGATAACAATATATGGTTTTTTATTTAAAATAGAGTTTTGGATTCACTGTTGAAATGAAAGAATTACTATGTGGCAAAATTATGCCATCCTTCCCTGTAAAACTATGTTCAGTTTCTTCTTATTTTTTTATAAAGAATACAAGTTATCCTACCATGTAACATCTTCTTATGGATCATAATTCATTTGATGTAGTTATTTTCAGTGAAACATAACGTACATCCTCATTTAGGTAGAGAACATTTTCCCACCATGTCATTATTCAGTAGCTTGTTTTATGCACATTATTGACTCAAATTATAATTTTTATTATGGTGTTTTTAAAATAACCTGTGTTTATCTAAGATATTAATATTTTTCAAAAAAATTGGAATCATTATATTCCTCAAATATTTCCATGTAATAATATTTGAATGGAATAAAATTTCTTTAAAATATATTTCTATACATATGAATGTCATTGTTCCCTTCATCAGTTATCTCTAAAAATCCAAAATTGTTCCACATTTTTCTAATGAAATTTATATTTCATTTTGTCTTAAAATTTTATCAAATTTTTTTTTCAAAAAATATAATGTGATATAACAAAAAATTTCAATTTATTTTCTATTTCATAAATTCAGTATTCTTGATATATATTAATTACCACAACACTATGTTTAAATAAAATTACACTATTAATATATTATTTAAACATGAGAACTAACACCTAGACATCATATTGGAATGTATCTATAATTATGAGTAAATAATTTTAGCTATATGGTTTATATATTTATATAACCAATTAAATGAAAATATATATTATAAATAAAACAAAAACCATTTAAAATAAAAACTAGACTTTTCAAGAAAAGAATACTTTTTCAAAAATAAATTTTCATCGCTTCTTGTGAAATTATGATAAAATTAATTTTTTATTTTATGGATATTTAGTTAATGAGATGGTATTTATTTTATAAATAATAATTTCGTAATTATCATAGGCTAAATTTTGTGTATTTTTCTGAAATGTTTCTATTTTTTAGGAATTATGAAAAATATGGATTTTTATATAAATTTTAATTTTAATTTATTTAATTAAAAAGATAAATATTTTTAATATTTTTAAAAAAATAATATTAGTTAAATTAGGTTATAATAAACTCAATTATTTTCATTTTAATCAATTTTTTATGAACACCTTTAATACTTATGATAATTTTCTCTTTAGAATCCTGATTTTTTGTCTCATTTATGGTTGTAATTAAAAAATATATTTCTTACAATTCTCATAATTTACTTATGAATAATAGAATAAATATTTTTAATTATAAATTTTTATATTATTGATTAATTATATAGAATTTTTTATAGGTATGATTAGTTACTAATTTAAAAATTAATTACCATAGTTAAGGTAGAATCAAAATTTCATAAGGTTAAACTAAAATGATTAATGGTAAAAGGAACTACAAACATATACAATACCATTTGGATGAAAATATTTATAACATATCACTAGTAATGGTCCATTATGACATGTTTTTGAGATTTTAACAGAAAAATGTCTCTATAATTGATTTTATTAAAATATTCCATGTACGCCCAATCACCCACTTAAAAAAGTACACCCCTCTCCTCATCACTTCACACATGAAAAGTAATTTCAGACAGAAAATAAAATACAAAATAACATCCTAAGTCCCCTAAAAACAACTTTTACACCTTTTATCGTGAATCAATCATAGGAAGGCTTTTGGTGAATGCCTAATTAAGTCCACTAAAGAAGAGGTAATATTCTTAAATGGAAATTTTAAATTTATATAATATCCCACCTCAAGAAAATAATTTTTAATAATGAAAAAATTATAAATAAATTATTTCATATTCTAATATGTAATTATTTAATGGAATAAATTATATCTATATTCTCAACCACCAAATGAGAAACAAAAAAATCAATCTTGTGTTTGGCAAACGACCGCCTCACGAATCGATGAAAATCGTTTTCCATAAAAACCTATCATGGTCTAACATAATTGTTTCATTAATGATTATATATAAATTTTATGATATATTGATTTTTATTGGATTATAAATTCAAATATCCCCTATTACCTTCCATATTTCTAAAATATGACAGTTTCTCTCGTATGCGTGGTGGACTATCACCTCACGAAGTGATGTGGTTCCTTTTTAACTTATGTTTACATTGAAATTTATACAGATTTATTTAATAAATATATTAAATGTATAGATAAAATAATATAAAAGATTTAAAATTAATATATAATAATCTCTATTAACCATTAACTCATAAAAGAAATGAAATTTTCGCATGTCTGAATGTATACAATCTCCATGACGTAATACGACTCATTTTTCTAGACCATCATTAAATAATGATAATAATAATGTATATAATTAGTAAATATGATAGTTATATATTTATTATTAACATAGATATGATGTTTTTATATCCTACGTATAAGAACTGTAATTATCATTACAATACATTCATGTGGGAATAGGTGAATTGTGATTTGAATCAATGAAAATAATGAAATATTATTACCAAAAGAGGGATATAATTGAAGCATAAAAAATTATTAAAAATATCTTTCCACTTATTATTTAATTAAATTTATCTTTGTTTTATATTTTTATAAAAAACACTTGCACTTATTAGGTATTATTATATTGTCTTGGATTTAAAAGATCGTTAAGAATCATTAACATTCATAATATAACTATTGAACATTGCTCAAAAAATTTGTATAAATACAGGGTTTTTTAAAATCTAATAAACAAATATAAATAAAATGATAGCCTAAAGTAATTGGATCATTACTTATAAATCCCATATTTCAGAGATTACAAGGGAGATATCATATTTGGGTGTTTCCCTTGACAAAGAACTTGTTGGGATCCAACAACTTATTCATGAGAGAAATAATTTAGGAGTAAAGATCAAGATCATCGAGATCACAATGAAAAAATGTTCTTCAAACCACCCCATTAAAATATCATTATTCTCCATCTTACTTATATGGTGTTTTCTAGTTTAATAAATCGAAATGTATCAAGACAGTATCAATATGATTGAGTACATTATTTTAAATATTCACTAATATATTTTCATCATTTTATTGTTACTTTATAAATGATATTTATTTTTAAACAATAAAATAAAAACATTATTTGGGGTAATATTCATATTTATTTATAGTACATTTATTAATTATTGTATTACTAAAATAATTAATATTTTAATAAATCTTTATCATAAAATAATGGTAATTAAATATATATATATAATTTTTATGAAGTCGTATGTAATTTTTATAACAATTCAAAAAAATTTATTGTCAAAACCCCATAGTTCCTCAATTAATGTTGATAATTATATTGAAATTGAAAATAAAATGTAAATTAATGTTTTTTATATGATGAATATTATATTAGGAATCATAACATTAAAATTATCTAATAGTTAATTTTTCTTAATTTTCAGAGACAACCAAATTTTTTTGTAAATATTAAATACAATATAAGTATATGGTGTGCATAATGAAATAATAATGACACAAAAGTGATATAATAAATACAAAAAATGGTTTATAAGACAAAATCTATGTTTTCTCTTTAAAAATGTGATGTTTAATTTTTTTGATTAATTATATAAATACATTGTGAATCCTCCATAACCATTAATATATTTGAATAAGTAAAACTATTTCATTAAGTGTATGACTCAATTACACAAAAGATATATTATTATACAACTAATATTGCCTCATTGGTTATAATATAGTTTAAATATATCACTTTTTAATGAAACCCTATGAATGCCACAGTAATGAGTGTGTTTTATAATATAATATAGTGTCCAAATCCAATGTTAGAGAAATTATGAACAATTCCCCACTCCTTTACTATATAAACCCATGAATGGTCTCATTTCTCTATACTCAAATTCCTTGGATCATGCCTTTTCTCTTCCCTTCTATCTCTAAATCCATCAAAGGGCACCCTGAATCTCTTATGAAGCTACTCCCAAGAATTTTTATTATCATACTCAAATATGGTATCATCACCTTCCAATTTTTATTTAGGTGTCTTTATCATAATATTTTTTAATAATTTAATTAATAATGTTTCATATGTCTTCACATAACCCTATTACTTATCATTTAATTTCAAAATGTTGATATACACATTTTTTTCTCCCTAAATAATTTTATAAATTATTTGCGACGTCGTTATACGGCCCAAATTTCACTGTGATTTTCTTTGAAAAAACAATTGTGTAATGAATAGTATACCCATTTCCATGAAAGGGTGTTTACCATTATATAAATATACCTCATGGAAATGGGACATATATTTATTTATTCCAAAATTATAATTCAAAGAATATAATGTGATGATAAATGAGTCCATGTTCTATTATCAATGTTGAACAATTTAATATGAGAAGGAAATAAATATGAAAAGTGTGCTTTAAATTATATAGTGATCCAATGCATTGGATAATGTTTAGTCTTAAGAGACATCATGTAGGTATATAGACTTATCCTTGTTATTTTATGGTACTTTTTCCATTAGTTTTTCATGGAAATTATCCTTGACCTATTTCTATGATGTAGTGCTTTATGTTTTTCACACATTTCCCGTGTTTCCTTTATATTATCATGCTATATAATGTCTTATCATTCATGTATGTGAATCTCATTATTTTTATTCCCCACTAATATTCTTATTTCAACAAAAGTATTATGTTATTCATATTATTCAATGTTCACTCCCTTACTAGGATTTATAACTCTCCCCTATCGTATGTATGTGCCAATGTGAACCTGTACTATTTTAAAAGTCAAGGAATCTTAGAGATATTTTAATGAATTTTTCAATATAGTTATTGTATCCCATCTTCAAGATTATAGTACATATACCTAATTCATAAGTACACCAAACATACCAATTTTACAAGTTATATCATGTTTACAATTATATAATAAATCATGAATTACAGTGTAATTAAGAGAAGCGATTTCATAGTTGGTATAAAAAGAAAAGATTAGGTTTTTTGAGATTAGGATTACAAAAATATATAGAAAGACATAGGGATAAAACTATGTATAAGAAAACATTTCCTAATTATGATAAGTATAGAGTAAGTGTTTTATGAAGAAAACATATATCAATATCTATACTATAAGTGGACGTGGGTCGATCATAGATATACCGGGGGGTAAAAATTAAGATGAGGTTCATCAGTCATGACTTGGTGTAACCCACTACACAAAAATGCGTCATTCTGTGCACCTAGAATGAAAATACTAGGGGATATGCATTGGTATATTTACAATCACATTATGATCCATTTCTAATAGAACAAAATATTATCAAAAGAATATATGTTTATAAATAGATCATGGATAACATTGATTAAAGCCTATAAATTCATAAGTTAGTGAAATTAATGTATATTATAATTTATCCATTCAATTCCACTAACTTCCAACTGATGTGTTTAATTTTATAAAAATACTCATAATTAATTTTGTATTTATTATAGACAATTGAATTAAATAGGAGTAGTTTGGTAAATAATAAATGCGATGAGAAAATTGATGAATTCCTTTACCAGATATCCAACCTAATGCGTGTGGGATTCGAAAAATATGTGAAGATACTCTCTCAACTAACTCTGTTACTGAATAGAATTTTAGATCTAAAGAATCACCCAAATCCCCCTAATAAATACCAATATGATATATAGATATTTATGTCATAAAGTCCTATGGGATTAAATTAATCATTCGATCCCTTAATCATAGATCAATGCATCAACACTATTGAGTAGATTTTCTCCATTATATATTGTTATAAATAATAGAGGGTTTAGGTGGATATAGATTGTATGGAGGGAGATGTTGATCCGTGGTGGACATTGATCATGAATATGAAGCTTGGGGAAGATAATGAATTGATGGGGTGAAAGGAATTATATATAATATTTTATATAAATAATTTCATAATGCTCTCCATCCAAAAATGGAATAGTATTTCATTGAAATCAAGAAAAAAGATGATGAATCTATCTGGGTGTAAGATAAAAATATCAAAAGACATGAATGATACCCATTCATATTTTTCATTTCCCCAATATACATGGTTGAACACGTATTTGGTTCTGTAAAACATATTCTAGGAAAATCCATGGTGATCTAAGACATTGATATCTATGATGAAATTTTTTGATGTTCCCTCTAATACGAAATACATATCAAAAAATATCAAGGGTATCATGTCGATAAGAAGTGGGAGTAAAATTTAATTATATTAGTCTTCTGGGGAAATTTAATGTAACAGCCCGAGATTTTATGAAAAATATTCTTTTTAATTTTATTAATGTCTTGTGTTGTACGCTACACCAAAAGGAGCTTGCACAACACGCATCCTGGACTTGCCTTGCATTACACGCAATCGCGACCTTCCTCGATAGCGTGTGTAGTACGCAATACCGAGTTTCACTAAACAACGATATGTTATTAAAATGTTATTATAACTAGCCGTTATGAATATTAATAACCACTTTTTGAAATTTTGTAAATTTTATTTTTCAAAATGGACTTTATTTTTGGATTCGTAATATCGAAATTAGCTTAGGGTGAAATTTTGGTACTTTTCGGATAACTTTCATTTTCTGATGAACAGTGAAACTTACTAAATTATAATTAAAAACAACTTTTTTAATCGAAATAATTAATAGTGATAAATTATTAATTTGAGTGGTTTTAAAGTATATTTAGAATATATTTTTACAATTTAATACGATGTTGGTCATTGAATGTAATTTCACATTTAAACCAGACATAATCAAGTGTCAATCTTTTGATAGATATTGTTTCTTAAAAACACGCTATTTGTTTTAACAGCGGGATTTAATTATAAAATTAATTAATGCAACTTCTATGTTACGAATTTGGTAAAATAGACTTCATTTTTGAATTTGGAATATGAAATATAGCTTAGGATGAAATTTTGGCATTGTTCTGAAAAAACATCAATTTTTGATGAATAGTGAAACTACTAAGTGGTAGTTAAAAAAATTGATTTTTTCATAAATCTTAATTTTACCGCTTCTGTGAATGGAATTTCAAAAATCCGAGAGACACGGTTGATGTCAGTAAGTAAAATGTGGTTCAATGAGATGAAAATAATATTTGGTGAATAGTAACTTTTTACTTTTTTTACCACGGTTAATTGTAAATAGGGTAACTAAGGGTACATATGATATTACTATTACCCTAACACATGTCCTAATTCTATTGGATAAGTGTAATTCGACCAAAAACAACCTTATGAATATAATATGACCATTTAGGCCCACTTGAATTAGATTAGGACATTTATTATTATTTAATTCAAAGAAGAGTTAAAAGAGTTAAAATCAAAGTTTATTTACTAAAACATTTTTAATATAGGGTTATACATAAGATAAATTCGATTGTAAATATTCATTAGAAAGATAAAAGGATTTCCTACATAATGATATTTTATTTATAATTTTTAGACTTTAAATAAATTAATTTATTTATGACACAACGATGATGCAGTAATTACCCTTTTTAAGGAAATATTAACATAATTGATGTTATAAATGCTCAAATGAATGTAATTTGAGACTTTTTATGAATTACACTAATTTTCTAGGTTACTATGATATATTAGTGTTGATTTAATAAACTTGGTTCGAACATATAATTCTGTTATGACTTTCACAAAAATCATATATCAAATAGTGTCAAAATTGACACAAAATAGTTTTTAAATCCAATATTATATTATTAATTGTTATTTTATTCCTAAAAATCTAAGGTTCGGCCAAATGACTTAGATAAAGATATATATATTAACAATAAACAATTTGGGGTTCGTTTGGCATGTTATAGTAAGTGTATTAACCATATAGTGAAAGAAAACAAAAAGACACGGTAAAAGTTAAATTATTTAACTTAGAGTTAAATCTAAATGATAAGGTTTAAAATAAGATCCAAACATGTCTAAATTTGATTGGTTGAAGAGATTACAACCCTATCTCATCTAATCTTCTAATATGAGTCATTTTTGGAGGTTTTTAAGTGGGGTTAGATTTATTATAAATTAATATTTTTAAGAATTCCTAAGGTGCCCCTCTCCTCCCTTATAAAAGGACACCTCCTCCCCCTCCTCCTCACACCAAATTGAGCACTCAAGCTCGGCCAACCCCGGCCAAAATCCCTTCTCCACTTCCCTAGCAATATCCTAGAGGTTCTGGTCTTCCTCAAAGACCAATTTTATTTCCCTAAGAGGAGGTCTCCAAAAGGCGCTTCAAAGAAGAGGAGGTTCGGACACTTACAAATCAAGTCGGACCTAAGGTAAGGGAAATATCACAATCTCATTTTTATCCGAGATTATTTATTCGTAAGTAATTACTGGGGTGTATTTTATCATCCACATCCATGTTTCATCAATATGTAATATTATTTCCATCCACCTACAATTGTTTAAATCCATTTTTCCCCTTCGGTGAGTTTTTATTAAAAGAAATGAAAGGAATCTTTTGTCGTTTTTCGTACGAGGTACTTTTTGACTTTTTCGACAAAAGTACAAGAAGAATGTTATTTTTAACTTATATAGAATGAACGGATTTTTAGGGTTTTATAAAGCCTTATTTTCATGAAGCTTTCTCCAAAATATTTCATGACTATTTTTAATAAAATCTCTTTCTTTTAAAATTGCATGATGTTTTTTGAAAAGAAATTGATTTTTGAAGAAGAAAGGATATTTTCCTCAAGAATTCATTTCAAGTGTTTTATCAAAATTATTTTCCATCTAAGATAATAAAGGGTTCTGTTTATATCCATATTTTTACATTGATTTGACTATGTTGTGATGGAATTATGTTTATGAATTCCTTTATCTTATATGAATGGTTTTATGATGTCATGTTGTTTAAGAATCCCATTTTTTTACATGGGTTATGAAATGATGTATGATTTATGATTTTGTGGCACACATAAGAATGGTATAATTATGAGATGGGTGGGACCTATATCTCCCTCCAATGCATTGGGTAAAGATTTTATATCTCATGAGATAGACATGGCTGGAATGGTAGGTTATACCGGTTCAGTGAAACAGGACTGAAACGAGGGTTACTCGATTCAGAAAGGGACTTTGTCCACTAAGATAGTCTTGGCAATGAGTCTTGACTAACAATAAATGATTCTCTATGATTATGTGTGAATGCCACAAAGTTTCATGTTTTAAGTTATGATTATTGTGATTTCATTTCACTACTATGATTTATCCCATGTTATGAAATTATGCTCTCTTTTGCAGGTTAATATTTCCAAAAGTTATGTTCTTATGAATATGATGTGATTGATTTTTTTCTTTTGTATACCCTTACTGAGCATTTGAGCTCACCCTTTTATGTTTTCATTTCCCTAGGATATAAAGAAAGGTTTTAGGTAAAAAAATGGAAGATCTTTATGGGAGATATTGAAGATCTTTCACCACGATTAGAAGATTACGTTCCGAGTTTCCAAAGACACTAAACTATTACGATCCTTGTGTGTGTGTTTTTGTTATGTACTAAGTATTCCGCAAATGTAATGTAAGGTCAATGTACGTCAAGCTTCGGGTCTCTACAGTTGGTATCAGAGGAAAGGTTTAGTCAACCTTTGGAAACTAGGATGCGAGAACTTTAGTGAGATCCCTAGATATATTTATAAGGTTTGTCTAGGGATGTCCCTAAGGATAAGTATACGTATAGGATACAGTCCTAGAACTACGGTAATGATCATAGAATTTAACATAAGATGTTAGATATTGAGGGTACTCCCCCTTTATTATGTTGTTTTCCCTAGCATGATTTTTGCCTCTCACACTATTCTTTTTCGGTTTTAGAAAATGGCTGGAAACAAGATGATTCACGATAATGGAGGATATGATGGACAATGGAATGATATTCTTCATAATGAAATGGGATTTGGAAGTCCAAACATCATTATTATGCCGAATCAGCAATCTCACAATATGATCAATAAAGTAAAATTTGGTAAGTTTCCTGACTCGGCTAATAAAAGAAAGATGGAGTTTCATGATGATCATAGAGGAAAGAAAGTTCAATTTACCCTATGTAAATCATGTGGGAAGAGGCATCAAGGAGAATGTTTCAAAGGAACTGGAAGGTGCTTTGGGTGTGGAAAAGAAGGACACAAAGAAAGTAAATGCAAAGGAAAAGGTTCAGTTAACAACATGGATGAGGATAATGGTATTGCTACGACATCAACAATGGTTAAATGTTTTAAATGTGGAATGTGCGGGCATTATGCAAACCAATGCCCTAAGGGAAAGTCTCATGAAGATAATCAGTATGGTCGTATGGGAAGTATTTATGTGGATGATGATGAAGAGACTACAAATGATATGTGAGATGAAAGAATTGTGGAAGCACGGTCAATGGTTAAAGAATGTAGTGGAATGATTACATGTTTATCATGTGTAATGTTGTATAAGTATTCTCATGGTACTTTAGAATAAAGAGACATGTAAGGATTGTTACACTGTTGTCTGATTAATGTTACCAGTATCCATGAAAGGTTATTCAGATATTTTTGGAATGTATATGATATGCGCATAATGAAGGGATAAGGAGAAAATTAAATGTTTGATAGTATTCATGAGCTCATGATTGATATAAGGACTAAGTGATATCATGGTTTGAGTATATAGAATTTTGAGGATTTTGGTATGTGGAAAGAGATAACTTTTAATAGAATTCATGTTTTCAATACGGTTCAATGGGTATTCAAGAGAGTACAAGATTAAGGCCTTTGAATGTTTGGAATGTGACCAACAAGATATATCTTATGATATATGGGGATCAACGATGGTATTAAATCTCTGGTAATCGTTTTCACTATGTTATGAGAGTGGACTGCAGTATTATGGATAAGCCTAAAGATTGGAATGGATTATGTTGGACATAAGTTAGTATTGTTTAGGGATAGAAGTTTTTTTGATATTATTGATGGGATGTTATAGTAATATAGTTTTAGAAAAAGGACAACCTGCAGGATGGGCGACAACCCATCGCTTCGGACAAGGCTGTGGGAATCGAACCCACAACCGAAGTGCGACTGGCCTTTATCGCCTACCACTGACCTATAGGAAGTCCCTGTTTAGTAGAAACTAGTTTTATTATATTAAGAAGTATGATATGTGAAGTATAAGTTCATTTTCGGAACCATATGTGATTAATCTCATTATAGATCGACTTATGTATATAATTTTTTGCTAACATTTTGTTTGAGACAGATGGAATGACCTGTCATACTAACACTTCACGAATAACAAATTCAACTTCATTTATTTAAGAGATGATGTGGAAATTGTTCAAGGCATGAACAACAGTGAGATTGTACCAAAATAAAGAAAGTATTTATTCTAATTCAAATTTTCAACTTTAGGGAAATGATCTTGAAAACCAAAAATGTTGTCCTAGTGATCTTATACCTGATGAATCGGATGGTACCTTAGATCGTCACAAATTTATGGATTTGTGATTTTTGGCTTTTCCATAGCCATGTTCTCTACCACTCTCCATCAGAACATGATGGTTAGATTTTTCTTCCATATCCATATTTTCACCTATGTGGAAACCCAGTGATTAGTTTATTTGGGTAACCGTTACGTTTCATACTTTCGTTTTTAAATATTGGTTTTGGTATTCCTTTTTACGATGTGGGTTTCTATTAAAGAAACTTTCGAATAGTAAACCATTTATAACCCCGACGAATTTCGAGGGCGAAATTAATTTTAAGGGGGGTAGAATGTAACAGCCCGAGATTTTATGAAAAATATTCTTTTTAATTTTATTAATGTCTTGTGTTGTACGCTACACCAAAAGGAGCTTGCACAACACGCATCCTGGACTTGCCTTGCATTACACGCAATCGCGACCTTCCTCGATAGCGTGTGTAGTACGCAATACCGAGTTTCACTAAACAACGATATGTTATTAAAATGTTATTATAACTAGCCGTTATGAATATTAATAACCACTTTTTGAAATTTTGTAAATTTTATTTTTCAAAATGGACTTTATTTTTGGATTCGTAATATCGAAATTAGCTTAGGGTGAAATTTTGGTACTTTTCGGATAACTTTCATTTTCTGATGAATAGTGAAACTTACTAAATTATAATTAAAAACAACTTTTTTAATCGAAATAATTAATAGTGATAAATTATTAATTTGAGTGGTTTTAAAGTATATTTAGAATATATTTTTACAATTTAATACGATGTTGGTCATTGAATGTAATTTCACATTTAAACCAGACATAATCAAGTGTCAATCTTTTGATAGATATTGTTTCTTAAAAACACGCTATTTGTTTTAACAGCGGGATTTAATTATAAAATTAATTAATGCAACTTCTATGTTACGAATTTGGTAAAATAGACTTCATTTTTGAATTTGAAATATGAAATATAGCTTAGGATGAAATTTTGGCATTGTTCTGAAAAAAACATCAATTTTTGATGAATAGTGAAACTACTAAGTGGTAGTTAAAAAAATTAATTTCTTCATAAATCATAATTTTACCACTTCTGTGAATGGAATTTCAAAAATCCGAGAGACACGGTTGATTTCAGTAAGTAAAATGTGGTTCAATGAGATGAAAATAATTTTTGGTGAATAGTAACTTTTTACTTTTTTTACCACGGTTAATAGTAAATAGGGTAACTAAGGGTAAATATGATATTACTATTACCCTAACACATGTCCTAATTCTATTGGATAAGTGTAATTCGACCAAAAAAATCCTTATGAATATAATATGACCATTTAGGCCCACTTGAATTAGATTAGGACATTTATTATTATTTAATTCAAAGAAGAGTTAAAAGAGTTAAAATCAAAGTTTATTTACTAAAACATTTTTAATATAGGGTTATACATAAGATAAATTCGATTGTAAATATTCATTATAAAGATAAAAAGATTTCCTACATAATGATATTTTAATTATAATTTTTAGACTTTAAATAAATTAATTTATTTATGACACAATGATGATGCAGTAATTACCCTTTTTTAGGAAATATTAACATAATTGATGTTATAAATGCTCAAATGAATGTAATTTGAGACATTTTATGAATTACACTAATTTTCTAGGTTACTATGATATATTAGTGTTGATTTAATCAACTGGTTTCGAACATATAATTCTGTTATGACTTTCACAAAAATCATATATCAAATAGTGTCAAAATTGACACAAAATAGTTATTAAATCCAATATTATATTATTAATTGTTATTTTATTCCTAAAAATATAAGGTTCGGCCAAATGACTTAGATAAGGATATATATATTAATAATAAACAATTTGGGGTTCGTTTGGCATTTTATAGTAAGTGTATTAACCATATAGTGAATGAAAACAAAAAGACACGGTAAAAGTTAAATTATTTAACTTAGAGTTAAATCTAAATGATAAGGTTTAAAATAAGATCCAAACATGTCTAAATTTGATTGGTTGATGATATTACAACCCTATCTCATCTAATCTTCGAATATGAGTCATTTTTGGAGGTTTTTAAGTGGGGTTAGATTTATTATAAATTAATATTTTTAAGAATTCCTAAGGTGCCCCTCTCCTCCCTTATAAAAGGACACCTCCTCCCCCTCCTCCTCACACCAAATTGAGCACTCAAGCTCGGCAAACCCCTGCCAAAATCCCTTCTCCACTTCCCTAGAAACATCCTAGAGGTTCTGGTCTTCCTCAAAGACCAATTTTAGTTCCCTAAGAGGAGGTCCCCAAAAGGCGCTTCAAAGAAGAGGAGGTTCGGACACTTACAAATCAAGTCGGACCTAAGGTAAGGGAAATATCACATTCTCATTTTTATCCGAGATTGTTTATTCGTAAGTAATTACTGGGGTGTATTTTATCATCCACATCCATGTTTCATCAATATGTAATATTATTTCCATCCACCTACAATTGTTTAAATCCATTTTTACCCTTCGGTGAGTTTTTATTAAATGAAATGAAAGGAATCTTTTGTCGTTTTTCGTACGAGGTACTTTTTGACTTTTTTGACAAAAGTACAAGAAGAATGTTATTTTTAACTTATACGGCACGAACAGATTTTTATGGTTTTATAAAGCCTTATTTTCATGAAGCTTCTTCCAAAAGATTTCGTGACTATTTTTAATAAAATCTCTTTCTTTTAAAATTGCATGATGTTTTGTGAAAAGAAATTGATTTTTGAAGAAGAAATGATATTTTCCTCAAGAATTAATTTCAAGTGTTTTTTCAAAATTATTTTCCATCTAAGATAATAAAGGGTTCTGTTTCTATCCATATTTTTACATTGATTTGACTATGTTGTGATGGAATTATGTTTATGAATTCCTTTATCTTATATGAATGGTTTTATGATGTCATGTTGTTTAAGAATCCCATTTTTTTACATGGGTTATGAAATGATATATGATTTATGATTTTGTGGCACACATAAGAATGGTATCATTATGAGATGGGTGGGACCTATATCTCCCTCCAATGCATTGGGTAAAGATTTTATATCTCATGAGATAGACATGGCTGGAATGGTAGGTTATACAAGTTCAGTGAAACAGGACTGAAACGAGGGTTACTCGATTCAGAAAGGGACTTTGTCCACTAAGATAGTCTTGGCAATGAGAATTGACTAACAAGAAATGATTATCTATGATTATGTGTGAATGCCACAAAGTTTCATGTTTTAAGTTATGATTATTGTGATTTCATTTCACTACTATGATTTATCCCATGTTATGAAATTATGCTCTCTTTTGCAGGTTAAGATTTCCAAAAGTTATGTTCTTATGAATATGATGTGATTGATTTTTTTCTTTTGTATACCCTTACTGAGCATTTGAGCTCACCCTTTTATGTTTTCTTTTCCCCAGGATATAAAGAAAGGTTTTAGGTAAAAAAAGGGAAGATCTTTATGGGAGATATTGAAGATCTTTCACCAAGATTAGAAGATTACGTTCCAGGTTTCCAAAGACACTAAACTATTACGATCCTTGTGTGTGTGTTTTTGTTATGTACTAAGTATTCCGTAAATGTAATGTAAGGTCAATGTACGTCAAGCTTCGGGTCTCTACATTTAATGATACCCTAAAATTGATACATCATACTTTTCAAATATTAGATAATAAGAACCATGAAAATTTTCTATGGTGGAAGATGGAATGATTTAGGTGCGGGAGGGAAAGAAACGTAGCTAGTGATAACTGGCAGGAGAAAACCAGTAATTTATTAGTAGAGAGGAATTACCAAATCAACCCTCAGTGTATTTTTCATTACTAGAACTATAATTAATTTTTACACTTTTCCAACCAATTCATTATTACGGTGGTTTTACGAGACAACTGACAATCTCCATGGTAGTAAATGAGATCTTTTTTAATCACAAACACTATGGTGGATCCCGAAATCAAAGTGGTTGCAGGTAAACTAGTTATTCACTCATGTATAATGAATTTAATTTTTTATTATGGTTTTACCCATTCATTTATATAATATATGTTTAGTAGAAATATTCCAACACACCCACAAATCATGGATGTTGACTTCATAGTGATAATATAAAACAGAAAAATTATTTCATCCCATGTGTATAACTACTATCCTATAAAAATTCTTGGGGTAAAATTCCTAGAAATATATTTCATCTTAACTTTGGTGGAATTTTTTGTTATTATGGGTAAGGGATGAATTTTCTTATATAAATCCCAAAAATATTTCTTTGATAAGGAAATCAATCTCTATATTATGAATCGCATTGTGATTATTTTAATGTTAATGTTTGGTGATGAATATTCTTTAACCCCATTTTCTCAATCATGGATATTAAAACCCTTAGAGAAAGAATATCTACAAAAAATGATTTAGTCTATGGAAATAGGCATCCTTGAATTAATTCCAAATGTGATGGAATATACTGTTGTGTTTCCTAATGATTTTTCTGGTCTTCCTCATAGAGAGCAGGCTGAATTTTAAATTAGGATTATACATGGGGTGTTACCGTAATCTATGAATCCATATATAATGTATGTTGTTTCTACTGAGGATATGAAGAAACATCTACATTAAAATCAATATAAATGCTTCATGAACCCATGTGCTTCAACATGGGGTGAAACTTTCCTCGTTATCATTAAAAAGAATGGGTCAATGCACCATGGTATTTATTATCATGATCTTATCAAGATCATGAAAAAGAACATGTATATTCTTCCATATATTTATGACTTATTCAATTTTATATATATATCATAGTACTTCCCTAATGTGGATATGTATTCAGGATATTACTATACTAGGGTGAAGAAGGTGGATATCCCTATGAATTTTTTCTATAAAAAATTCTACAACTATGAGTTAATTGTAATTCCATTCAAACCTAGTAATGCTCCAAAAATAGTCATGGAATTGATGAAATGATTCTTTATAGATCACCTAAACAATTTTTTTTAGAGGTATTTATAGATAATATTCTAATATTTCCTAAATCTATGTAGGATCACGTGGAGAAACCGGGAATTTTGTTAAATAATATGTTAAAGGATTATCATTATGAAAAGTTTATAAAATTTGAGTTATGGTTAAAATAATTCTTATTCATGGGACATATAATCACAATTCATGGGAAATATATTGATCCTAAAATGTTAAAATAAATTGAAGGATGGTCTATGTGATAATCTTTTATAGATATCCATAGTTTTCTTGTTTTACCATGGTATTATTGTATCTTTGTGAGAATGTTATCACGATTTTCAAACACACAAACCAAGATAACTCAGAATGGATTCTTGTTCATCAGGAATGGAAAATGAAAAGAGAGATTCAAGGAGCCGAAATGGAGACTTATCACTACACTTGTGCTCAGATTATCCACAAGTGGAGAATGTTTCATGGTGTTCACTAATGATTCAAAAAATGGATTAGTTTATCTGTTAATATAGTATGATAAATTCATAGCCTATACATCTTGGGAGATGAATGTTCATGAATCAAACTACCCAATGAATGATCTAGTGATTTATCCAGTTATATTTTCATCTAAAAAATATAAAAAATTTAATTTTAGGAGAAGTGTGAAATATATGGGGATCAAAAAAGCCACAAGAACGTATTAATACAAAAGTAACTGAATATGCGCTTACAATTATAGTCAAAGATGATCAAGGACTATGACTAATCAATAAACTACCATACAATGATAGGAATTATGTTAAAGATGCTCTAAATAGAATTGATCACAAAATTCATTCATTTATGAAAATGGATAGGGATATCATCTTATTATATTTGGAAAGGATGGACAAGGGAATCTAAAAGGAAAGATTATCATGAATCCTTTCACATATGATTACATTAAAATCCCATTTTGAGCATATCATTTATCCTCAAAGATAAGATGTGTAAATTTAGTGGAATGTGGAATCTATAAGGAAAGGTAAATCCTTGGAGTTCAATGTTAATGAATAAGGAGTTGTGAATTCTTAGTCCAAAATATGTGTACCATCAAATCATGAGTTAATGAAGGAGTTATTGGATGATTCAGATAACTCAACATTCTCCAAACACCAAGGAGCATGAATAGTTATTGAGATCTACACAAAATCTATTTTTGGAAAAATATAAAGAAGGTGATAAAAAAATTAACATCATGATATATTATATGTCATCAACCGAAAGAGGAAATGGATATATTAAAGGGGATAATGAAACCATTACTCATAACTACATGGAAATGGAAAAACATCACCATGGAATTTATCACTGGTTATCCAGAGACACAAACATTGAATAATTTCAAAATAGTTATGGTGGATTACCTTACAAAGACAACACAATTAATTGAGATTTAATATAATTTCTCATTGGATCAACATGAATGGATATAAATTAGAGAAGTGGTGTGGCTGCATGGAGTGACACTACAAATTGCATCTGATTGGGATCATAGATTAACCTTCATGTTCAAGAAAAGTCTCAAATATTATAGAAAAACTATCCTGAACGTAGTCATGGATTATCTCCCCAAACTGATGGCCATTTTGAGAAGATGATCAAGAAATATATAGACATGCTGAGGGCATGATAAATTTACATCAATAGAGGGGGTATGAACATCTTCATTTGGTTAATTTCACTAGTAATAATTGTTTTCACCCCTGATTCCAAATGGATCCCTAAAAATTCCTTTGTGGGAAGATGTTAAGAACAACTACATGTTTGGATGAATTTAGGGAACAATAAATGATTGGTAATGAAACGGTAAAAAAATTGTCAAAATGATAAGGACTATTCATAAGATCAATTAGTCTTCTTAGAGTTGGTAGAATATCTATATTTAGAATTTTCAACGGGGACTAGAGTTCAATGTTGGATACATGGTATTCCTCTACATATCTTCGTGGAATAATGTGATGATATTTTGGATAAAGGGAAGGCATATTACAATAAACATTGAACCATATATGATACTTGATCACATTATATTGGGGTCCTACTAACTTCCACTCTTACCTATTTTATCTCAAGTACATGTAATATTCCATGTATCCCCCTTGAGAAAATAAATACAATATGTAACACCCCAGGTAAATAAATAATATCACATCTTTATATTTATCCATATTTTTGAATCAAATATTGATATTACTTTAAAGGGGATTATATGCTCGATGGCGTACCCAATACGCAACAACGCATTTCTTGGAAATCTTACATTGCACTCTAATAATAAAATAATATTATTTTAAATGGTAGTTAATGCCGAGCCGTTGTAATGGCGGGAATGAAAAGAACTAACTACCAAATTATTATATGTGTTTGTCAAATATTTTTACTTTTTATGATAAATGTTAGAGGATTAAAAATGCGAATGAATCCAATTTTAAGCATAAACATTTATATATTCTTTAAAAGGTCGATTTACCGCCTTTTGATGGAGAACCTCTTATAAATCCACTTTTTGAAAATTTTATGTGTTATATTTGACAAAATAAAATTCTTCTTTAGAAACGGGACATCAAAATTTACTTTGTGTAAACTTTTGGTATTTTTCCGAAAAAGTTCAATTTTTAATGAATAGTGAGAAATGTTGTATTTTAATTCAAAACCTCTTTTTAAACTAATTTATTTATATGATTAGATTATCTTTTGAATTGGTTTTAAAGTGAAATTAGAATATATATTTACCATTAAATCCAATAGTGGTCGTTGGAATTAATTTCACTTTGAAATCAGACTTAAACTAGTGTCAATCTTTTGATACTTATTGTTTCATAAAAACACGCTATTTGTCATGACAGTGGGAATTAATTATTAAGTCAATTAATGTGACTTATATGTTTTTAATTTTGTAAAATATAATTCATTTTTGAATTTGGAATATCATATATATCTTAGGGTGAATTTTTGGTATTTTTATGAAAAACTTCAATTTTTAATGAATAGTGAAATCACTAAGTGGTACTTATAAAAACTGATTTTACGTTTAAATAAAATTTTACCACTTGATTGTTTTGAATTTAAAAAATCCTACACACATGGTTTTCATTATGAAGTAAAATGTGGTTCAATGGGATTAAAATAATTTTTTGGTGAATAGTAACTTATTAAGTTTTTAATCGCGATTAGAGGTAATTAGTGCAATTTAAGGTAAAAATTATATTATAATAAAATGAAAATACCTTGACACATGTCCTACCCTTATTGGATGTGTCCTGGCAGACCAAGAAAAGCCATGGGTCAACTTGGGGTCCCCATGGAGTGACATTGGTTGGGAAATTACATAAATAACTTTTTATTTAATGTTAATGTAAAAATGACACACACATGAGGTGTTTTACTAAAACAATTTTTACATGGGGTTATACAAGTCAGATTTTTGACTATAAATATTAATTAGAAAGATAAAAAGATTTCCTAAATTATAGTATTTTTTATAATTTTTAGACATTAAATAAATTAAATTATTTATGACATCATGATGATGTAGCGATGACCACATTATTTAACGATTTAAATAAAATGAAAAGATAATGTAAAATATAAGACCTAAACATGGCCAAAACCTATTGTATTGGTGGATTTATAACCCTTATCACCTTATCCTAGAAACACATCATTGTGGGACCTCTTAAATCCGAATACCATTTTAAAATAAAGTTACTTTTCTTTACCTTCCAAGAGTGCACCTCCTCTCCTCTTATAAAAGGACCCCACCTCTACCTCTTTACCCACACTTCCAAAGCCTTTGGATCGTCCAAACCCTGCCCATTTTGTATCTCCACATCCCTCTCTAACTCCTTGAAGCCTCACTTTGCGCAGAAGTCTTCCCAAGGAATCCTTTGAGCTCAAACCAAAGGCAGTTACCCGATTTTAAGGTAATGTCTTCACTTGAGTCCTTTTGTTTTATTTTGCTTCCCCAACCCCCTAAACTCTTTTTATTCATTTATTATGTAACGACTCCATAATCTTTAATACACTAGGATTTTTTTATAATAAGGATTCGAGCTACACTTACACACACCAACATCTAATGGTTAAAGAACATACTGTTTCCGTGGATGATGAATTTCTGCCTCAAGAAACGATGATTGTTCAACACTAATATAAAACCTTCAAAGGTGGCCATTAATATTTCAATATATTTATATATAATATATAATATGTTTATGTTTTACTTAAGCTTATGTATTTTCCTTTTGTGGCATACATTTATGGTTTCCATTGTGGGTAAACATGATAATTTCATTTTAGGAAGTGCGGACTACCGCCCCCTCAAAGTGATTTGATTCGTTAATACCATATGTGGTACGTATTAAGGATATATTTAATGATATTATATATGATAACATAATGTAATTAAAATACTATTATGTATCATTATGTTTTAATTCGATTAAATATGAAATATAAATGGAAGTAGCGTTCATGCGTACGTACGGCTTACCGTCTCCATGAACGGTACATTTCATTTCTTATCTCAAACTGTTATGTACTATTATAAGTACATATATATAATGGATATATATGTAATATATTAAATCTAAATGATGGATATAATTCTGTAATTATAACATATATATAAATCTCTCATTTTTTTAATTCCATTAATATGACAAAAAAATGAAAGTAACGTTAATGCGTACGTACGGCCTACAGTCTCCATGAACGGTGCTTTTAATTTTTATCTCCAAATGCTATGGAATAGTATAAAATGAATATATACTAGATATATATTATATTTAAAACATCAATACTATTCTGGATGTTATGTACCTATAACTACTTGGAAAATTATTTTCCAACAAGTTCAATTTTTGACTCATGCACCAAATATCGACAAAAGCACCTGATATGAACTCATTTTATTAACCAATTATTATAACATCAAAATATGTGATATTAACTTAATAATAATCTTTATAGGAGGTCCTCATGAAATTATAAATTGACCAAAATTTATTATTCAGGAATATAAAGAAATGAACAAGATAATTTGGACTTGAGCTAAGGGATCCTACTCCTCTCTTTCTTTTTAAGTACGCTCTTTTATGTCATTTCTTTTAAAGATCATCTTGATTGTTATTGGGATGTTCTTTTATATTAATATTACTGTAATTTTTATTGTTCATATGATGAGAGACCCTATTCTCTGTCATCAATCCATTTTGGAATTTTTGGGTGGTGCCGTTAGGCTGCCGAATTTTAGTAAGAGATCTAACCCCTCTCTTTTTTTAGTACTCTCCTTTTTGTCACTTATTTTAAGATCCTCTTTGTTATATTGGGGGATGATATTTTATATTCAAATTTTTGTAAACTTTATGTTAATATGATGAGAGTTCCTACTTTCTATCATCAAACCATTTTGGACGTTTTATGTGGCGCTGTTAGGCTGCCGAGTTTTCATAAGGGATTTTTCATCTCACTTGTATTCCCGTGAGATTTATGCTACATTTGCCACAATTTCCTTTGAGTGGTGTATGTAATTCCCATTATTCTACTCTTTGTGTAATATACATTCGTTTATGAGTATTTACATCAATGATGTATTGTCCTTCTTTCATGGAGTGCATGTCTCGAAAGATACCCATGTAGGTAAGGGAACCTTTCACCCTCCTCTTTTTGTAAAAGACTTATTTTGTTATGTCTTTTAATTAACATAATATTATGTTGGGATATATTCTTCTATATCCTTATTGATCTAAATTTTATGTCCATTTGATGAGATACCCTTTTTATCTCACATCATCTTTTTTTTTTCTGAATTTTGAAGTGACGTCATTAGGCTGTCAAATTTTTGCAAGGGGACTTTTTAACCCAAATTTTATTCTTTGGGATAAAGTTGTACTCCTTGAATATGTCATTCTATGAATATGTGTGAATAACCTCTGATTGTTTTACACGTAATATCCACTTATATTTTGTGTATTCATTTGTTACACATAATTATGCAATTGATTTATCCTTAAACCAAGGATACCGTCTTTGTAAGGGACTTAGTCTCAATCTCCATTCATTGAGACATATTTTGTTTTATACACAACCTTCTTTTATACGGTGTATAAACCCCTTTGACTTTTATGTTTATTCGAAAGGAATCTTTTTTCTATGAAGCGTTTTACTAAACGAAAAAAAGGAATGTTTCTTTTTACGTACGCGGTGACAACAACCCTTTCCGCTGCTACGTGTATTATTTTGTAACACCCCAAGCTTCCACGGTACGTTTCCCTTCGAATAATGCGATAACGTGTGTTGTACGCAACCTCGAGTTCTAACACACACCACAACTAATTAAACTAGCCGTTGTGAATAGTTATACCTACTTTTTGAAATCATATATATTTTATATTTCAAAATGTACTTCATTTTTGGATTCGTAATATCGAAATTATCCTAGGGTGAAATTTTGGTACTTTTCGGATAACTTTTATATTTTGATGAATAGTGAAAATTACTAAATTTTAATTAAAAACAACTTTTTTAATCAAAATAATTAATAGTGATAAATTATGAATTTGAGTGGTTTTAAAGTATATTTAGAATATATTTTTACCATTTAATATAATGTTGGTCATTGGACATAATTTTACAATTAAACCGAACATAAACAAGTGTCAATCTTTTGATAGTTATTATCTCTTAAAAACACGCTTTTTGTTTTGACAGCGGGAATTAATTTTAAATTAATTTCTGCCACTTCTGTGTTTTGAATTTAGAAAAATGGATTCCATATTTGGAATCAGGATGTTCAAATTTTGTAAATAGGTAACTTTTATTTTTAGACATTTTGAATAATTAATGCGGTAAATATTTTATTTACCATGGTTAAGGGTAAATCCGATAAATAAGGGTTAAAAAAATAATATTATAATAATACTAAATTACCCTAAAACGTGTCTTAACCCTATTGGTTGATACATAGTCGACCATGGGCATCTTTGGGTCTATTTTGGGACCCCATGGATCCACTTGTAAGTGATAATGACACTTTATTTTAATTAAGTCAAAATGAATACAAAAATGACACAAGCATATATCTTTTAGGACAACAATTTTTACATAGGGTTGTACATGTTGGATTTTCGATTATAAATATTAATTAGAAAGATAAAAAGATTTCCTACATAATTATATTTTATTTATAATTTTTAGACATTAAATAAGTTATTTTATTTATGACACAATGATGATGCAGTAATTACTATAATAGTGAAAAATTAAAATAATTGATATTATAAATACCCAAATAAATATAATATGAAACTTTTAATGAATTAAACTAATTTTCTAGGCTAATATGATATATTAGGATTGATTTAATGGACTTTTTTTGAAGTAATCAATCTGTTATGAGTTTCACAAAAATCAACTATTGAATAGTGTCAAAATTGACATAAAAGAGTTCTTAAAACAAATATTATATTATTAATTGATATTAAATTCCTAAAAATCTAAGGTTCGGCCAAGAGACTTATATTATGATAGGTTAATCATTAATGGACCACTTGGGGGTCTCTTGGATGTATATAGTAAGTTTATTAACCATAATATATAAAATACAAGGAGACATTGTAAAAGTGAAACTAATTAACTTAGAGTTAATACTTAAAGATAAGGTTAATATAAGTACCCAAACCTGTCTAAATTCTATTGGATGAGTTGTTTTCGACCTATCCCCACCTCATCCTTTGAATAGTCAACTTTGGAGCCTTTAGAAACCGAATATGAATTTATTATAAATTAATATTTCTAGCTTTTCCAAAGGTGCCCCTCACCCCTCTTATAAAAGGGCACTCCTCCTTCTCATTTCTTCACACCTTCAAAGCCTTTTGGTTCGGCCAAACTCTGCCCAAATAATCTCCCAACATCCCTCACTACAACCTAGAGGCCTTAGTTTGATCAGAAAGCCATCCTAAGGAGCCCTTTTGATCAAATCAAAAGGAAGAACCCGAAGAAGAGGTAATGATTTCACCACCCTTTTCTAAGTTCATTTCTTCTTCCACTTCTTCTTCCTTTGTTCTTACCATTCTAAAATAATAAATCCAGTATCTCACATATACTGTGATGTTATTATAAGTATGGTACAACCATATGCAGTATTCTATCCACCCTTTGAATAACATGTCACCATACGTGCGTACGTACGGCTTACTGTCTCCACGTCGTGGTGTAATTGTTATTCAATATAATATTATTTGGATGGGTATAATAATGATGTTTAACTCATGTAAATAATAAATATAACATGTTAATGATTCTGTATATATGATATACCATTCATTTATATATTATTTTAATATCAAAAGAATGATATTGTCGCTCGTGCGTACGTACGGGCTACCGTCTCCACGAACGCGATGAGATTCATTCTCCATCGTATCCATTCAAGTATAATTATCATTTTATGATTTGAAAATGATGTTTAAGGACTTGATATCATTCTGGATATGAATAAGATACAACAAACATGGCTTATGTAACAAAACATATAAAAGAAAATGAGTAAGTTAACACCCGAAACGATGATAATTCTAAGATATTATTAATAAATCAATGTTAAAAGATCATATATGATATCATATTAATATATATGATTCTTGTATAATTTAATAACAATTATTTCACCATTATACAGGAGGTTAACCTACCCCAACCAAGGAAAAGTACAAGGTAAGGGTTATTTCACAATCTCTTCTTTATCCGAGGTTGTTTATACGTAATAATCTACTGGGATCTCATTATCATCCACATCCATGTTTCTTCAAAATGTATTTCAAAACATTTTTACTATTTACAAGAATATGGGTTAAAGTCATTTATACCCTTGTTTGACTTTTTATAAGAGGTTTATAAAGGAATCTTTCCGTCGTTTTCAAAACAAGGTCCTTTTTAACCTTTTCGACAGAATTGAGGTAAGAATGTTTTTTTTAACTTATACGGCGGGTGCGGTTATTTTCCGCCGTTATAAAATCGTTGAAGCTTTCCATACAAGCTTATAAGAATATTTTCAAAGAAAATGTTTTATTTTATATGGATCTTAAATGATTTCAAAATAAAAGGAGATACTTCTTTAAAAAGAATTTTGATTTCATCTATGTCAACATCCTTTGATGGATTTTAAGATTATTTGAAGTTGATTTATTATGATACAAAACTTCTATATTGTATTGAAGGTTTTGTGATATGTTTGACTGTGGATGTGCTATTTTTATACCATTCGTAGTTTATGGTGAAATTATTGACATTTCGTATGCTAGTTTTAATACGAATGTTTATGTTATGTTTAAACCTTTTCATATGGGAATGCATTGGACTTAATAAGTGACGGGTGGAGCCCGCTATAGCTCCTCGATGCATCGGTAGGTCTCATGAGACAAACTAGTGTCTTGGCACAAGGCCTTGACAAAATATTATTTGTAGTCTTGGCACGAGGCCTTGGCTATGTGGTTATGATAGTCTGGCATTATGCATTCCAACATTATGAAAGTGGTTATTGATATTGCATGTGATTATTCGATTAGTAGAATATCCATGTGAACAAGTAAATGGCATTATTTCATTTTACTTTTGCCATACCATGTTGAAGTTCAATTTTAAAAGGCTTTTGTTTTAGTAATTCATTGCCTTAAATGTTTATGCTTATTTTGAATGTTCCGCTATATTGTTATCCTTACTGGGCATTTGAGCTCACCCCTTTTCTATGTTTTATTTTTCCCAGGTAGTGAAGAAGTAAATTATGATTGACTTGTAGGGATATTATGAGGGGATTATAGTGTGGACGTTGGAAACATTATGTTGTTGTAGTAGTTTTTCATTTTATGATGTAATGTAAAACTTATGAATATATCTAGTGTTTCCAAGGCTACTAAACCAATCGGTCTTTCGAGATTTGATCTTTCTTGTGATCATGCCAATGTTATGTAATTAATGCACCGACTCTGGGTAGCTGGGGTCGGGGCGTTACAGTTGGTATCAGAGGAAGTTTAGTACAAACCTTGGAAGCTAGATTTAGATAAACTCTGATTAGAGCACGTATACCTAAGATGAACTTTGAGGATTAGTATAGAAGAACTTCCTAGAATTTTGGTATTGTAGAGATTTTGTGAGTTTTCCGAGCAATACATCCCTGTCTGGATACGAGCAGGTAGAGGTGGCTCTGGCACAGATGTACCTAGGGGTAAAACCCGAAAACACCGCTTTGAGCTAGACTCGAACGGGAACTGGTGCACGACAACGGGCCTTGCTGCACTCTTGGTTACGACACTCCCGGGGGATAT